>CM062806.1:535231440-536618940 GCA_031772625.1 Pinus tabuliformis
AAACTACATCTCTCAGAATTCAATATGAAACTCTCAAAATGCACAATGATGAAAGTATAGTTAATTACTTCTTACATATAGATGAGATTGTTAATCGCATGAAAAAATTGGGTGAAGAGATAAAATAACTTACTGTAGTGGAAAAGTTTTAAGATCATTGAATCAAAAATTTCTGCCATAGAGGAAAAGCAGAATCTTCAGAGTATTACTATGACTCAACTGCACAGAATCCTAACTGCTTTCGAAATGAGAAAAGGGGGTCCATCAGATATGAGAGAAGCCACATTCAAAGCTTTAGGAAGAGATGAACTCAATGACTAAGGACATATTTCAGAAGGAGAGGAAGAAGTAAACTTCATCAAGAACCTTCAACGAGGTTCTGGAAGATTCATAGGTAAGCTACCTTTCAAATGCTTTGCTTGTGGAAGAGTTGGTCATTATGCAGCCAAATGTCCTCATAAAGATAAGCTTGATAAAGGTAAGGAATCGACAAAATGGAATAGAAAACAGAATGTAAGTAAGAAGAGCTATTATACGCATGAAGATAGCGATGGTTTTTCAAATAGTGATGAAGATGAACATGGTAATGACTATAGACTTCTGATGGCTTTTGAAGATGATGATTTCATGGATGCTTTAGATGAATATGGTCTTTATGAAGAAATTTCTAAACTTAAAATTTGTTTAGAAGAAAAGAATATGATTATAGATACTCTGGCATTCCAACTTGCTGAAAGGGAAAAACACAATGAAAAATTAGAATGTGAAATTGTGGGTCTAAGAAAATATATTGAGAAAACAAAAGCTCTCAATCTCAGATTTGCTAAAGGATCAGAAATTTTAGATGAAATTATCAAAGTGCAGCGTTCTCCTTTGATAAAGACAGGTCTTGGATACATTGAAGAAGCATCTCAAGCACAGAAGCCATCAACCTCCAAAAGCTATCTTGATGCAGCAAGGAGAAGTGAACAGTTTGACAATCATCAGCAAAGGCATAAAGCAGATCACCATGTAAATCATGTTCAATCTACTTCAAGGATGAACAAAAACTACAACCAACTTCAGGAAAATCATACTCTATTTGCTTCAAAAATGAATGTCAATGGAAACTACAATCACCAGGTAAGTGGATTCGATAATCGCAGGAATTTCTTTAATGGCCAATGTTTTTCATGTCATAACTTTGGACATAAAGCTGCTCAATGTGTTGCTTACAAGACCATCATTATTAGAGAAGCACAAAATCAAAGGAATGTGACTAGGATCATGAAAAGGACCTACAATAACTTTTCTGCTCTTGAAAATGAAATAGAATGCTCTATTTGTAACAACTTTGGTCATGAAGGTTTTGAATGCAGGAGTAAATTTCGGCAAACATCTCAAAGGAGAAAACTTCATTAAGTCCCAAAACATGGAGAAAGAAAGAACCGCAAACAGAAAGATATGGTATAGCCTTGTATGCAGAAGGACAAGAAAATCAGTGGTACATCGACAGTGCATGCTCAAAACACATGACAGGTGATAAAGAAAAACTTCAGTCATATAATGCCTTAGAAAAGGAAAAGAAGGTCTCATTTGGAAATGACACTTCTGCAGTCATTAAAGGTAAAGGCTCTGTTCTCCTAAAAGAAAAGGTTAAAGCTAGAAATGTTATGTATGTTGATGGTCTAAAGCATAATATATTGAGTGTCAGTCAAATGTGTGATCAAGGAAATGAAGTAGTATTTCGATCAAATGGATGTGTTGTTCGTGAGCTTGATACAGGGGAAATAGTGATCAAAGGGGTAAGAACTCCAAACAACTTGTACATTCTCAAGGGAGGATAACAACAGTGCTATCTAAGCAAAAATGATGAACATTGGCTATGGCACAAAAGACTGGGGCATCTAAGCTTCCCTCAAATAAGAAAAGAATGCAGATACCAAGCGGTTCATGATCTTCTGGATATTCACATTCTAGAAAATACAATATGCAAATCATGTCAATTTGGTAAGCAAACCAGAGCACATTTCCCTGAAAAGGAAGGATCAGCTAGTAAGCCTCTCTAACTTGTTCATACTGATTGATGTGGGTCATCAAGGAAAAAGTCAACCCGTGGAGAAGAATATTTTATATTTTTCATTGATTATTTTTCAAGAATGTGTTGGATAGGACTTCTAAAGCATAAAGATGAAGCACTTGAAAAGTTCAAAGCTTTCAAAGCTTTAGTTGAAAATGAATCAGATCGCAAAATCAAATGTCTCAGATCTGATCAAGGAGGGGAATTTACCTTGGATGAATTCTTCGACTTTTGTGAAGAACATGGAAAAAAAAGAGAATTCTCCACCACAAGAACACCTCAGCAAAATGGAATAGTAGAAAGGATGAACATAACTGTTCAACAAATGGCTCGGGCTATGCTAGATGAATCTGGAACTCCTGCAACCTTCTGGGGTGAAGCTGCATTCGCTGCCGTCACTATTCTCAACAAAACACATGTTCAGGTAAACAACACTCAAACTCCTCATGAACTTTGGTATGGTAATACTCCTACTGTAAGATACTTCAAAGTTTTTGGAAGCAAATGTTACATCAAAAGGACTGATGAAAACCTTAGAAAGTTTGAACCTAGAGCAGATGAAGGCATTCTCCTTGGTTACTCTTCCCGAAGTAAAGGATATAAATGTTATAATAAAAGACTTGGGAAAATTGTTGAAAGTATTGATGAAGCAGGCAAAAATCCAAAGTAGGTAAAAACCGAAGATTGTGAAGAAGATGAGGATTATCCTTCCACATCAAATCGGACTAATTTTGAAGAAGAAGAAACTAATGGAGCACCAGAAGAACAGATAACGGTAGAAGAAAAGACTCCATCCAGGTATGTTTAGAAAAATCATCCAGAGACTCAAATTTTGGGACAGAAAGAGGCAGGTGTGCAGACAAGAAGAACTATTATAGAATCCTCAAGCTATCTTGCATTGCTTTCCTCCATTGAACCACAAAGTGTAAATGAAGCATGCAAAGATGAATGTTGGGTCAAGGCCATAAATGAAGAGCTTGAGCAGATTGAAAAGAATAATACTTGGGAATTAGTTCCTAGACTTCATGATAAGAATATCATAGGAACCAAATGGATATTCAAAAACAAGTTGAACGAAAATGGAGAAGTTATTAGAAACAAGGCCAGACTTATTTGTAAAGGGTATGCTCAACAAGAAGGTATAGATTTTGAAGAAACTTTTTCACTTGTTGCAAGACTTGAAGCCATAAGAATGTTTCTTGTTCTCTCTAGTTTTCAGAATTTCAAAGTATACCAAATGGATGTAAAATCTTCTTTTCTTAATGGGGACTTAGAAGAAGAAGTATATATTGAGCAACCAGACGGATTCATCCTTGGAAATGATCCAAACTTGCATGTAGACTCAGAAAGGCCCTCTATGGCCTAAGACAAGCTCCAAGGGCATGGTATTACCGTCTTGACAAATATCTACATCAACAAGGTTTTTCAAAAGGATCAGCTGATAGCAATCTATATATAAAGATTGATAATGATAAATTGCTAATACTTGTTGTGTATGTTGATGATATTATTTTTGGTAGCAATGAAGAAGCCATGAGTCAAAACTTTGCTTTGGTAATGCAAAAAGAATTTGAAATGTCCCTGCTGGGTGAGCTCACATATTTTCTTGGTCTACAAGTTCAACAAAAGAAAGATGGCATCTTTTTGTCACAAACCAAGTATCTCAAGCAGATCTTGAAAAAATACGACATGGAAGACTCTAAACCAGTATGTACCCCATGGTAATCGAATGCAGTCTCAGCTCAAATGATGAATCAGTGGCAGTACATCAACCAAACTACAGATCCATGATTGCTAGTTTGCTTTATCTAACAGGTACCTGACGAGACATCATGCATGCAATGGGAATAGTTGGAAGATTCTAAGCAAATCCAAAGGAATCACACCTTCAGGCAGTCAAAAGGATCTTCAAATATCTTCAAGGAACTCAGAATTTTGGTTAATGGTATCCTAGGGATACAAATCTTACACTTCATGCATATACAAATGCAGATTGGGCAGGAAGCGTGGATGACAGAAAAAGCACTAGTGGTGGTGCATTCTATAGGGGTTCCAGATTAGTGTCTTGGTTCAGCAAGAAATAGAGTTCCATTGCATTATCTACAGTTGAAGCAGGATATGTGGTTGCTGCATCTTGCTACACACAACTCCTTTGGATGATGCAAACATTGCAAAACATTCAGATCACATGTACTACACCCATCTCCATTCTATGTGATAATACAAGTGCAATCAGTATTTCAAAGAATCCAGTCATGCATTCCAAAACCAAGCACATACCCATCAAATATCATTTTCTACATGAACAAGTGCTTGAACAAAAGGTCAAATTGGAGTATGTCCCCTCTAAAGAACAGGTTGCTAATATATTCACCAAACCACTGCTCAGAGAGTCATTTGAATATCTTAGACAGAAACTGGGAGTAGTTGATGCATCATCTTGCCGTTGAAATTATCTATTTCATAGAAAAGCAGGTGTACGCTAGTTTCATGAAGCGTACCCGCGTATATACGCCGGTTTCTGTGGATATAGTCACGTATATGTTGGTTTGAAGACAATCAATGGATGAAAGGAGTTTGATATGGGTTTGACAGTGATCATTTGGCACAGATTCAGGTGGAGCATATACTTACAATAATGCATTGTTGGCATTATCTTAGAAGGTCTTGGTACAAATTCACTGTTGTTTTGATTCAGGTGGAACAGGTTTTAGGGGGAGATCATGGTTGCTGGTCTGGATGTTGATTGTTAGATGTTGCTGATGATAGTTGCTGATGACTATCATGGTCTTATTTCAGATGTTTGATCTCTATTTTATATGTCATGTATATCTTTCAATGTAAAGGTCATATTTTGTTACCCCACTATGCATGGGATGGATGATGTAATGTTCTTGTTTTGACATGTATAAACAATTGGTATATCCCCACTTGGTTGGGAGATGGATGTATGTATGAGTCTTTGGTGATAGGAAGGTATTTGGTGATGTATGTATAGAGTCATGTTATCTTTTTGCAGACCTTGCTTATGCTCAGGGGGAGCATGGACTTGATCATAGGAGCTCAATCAGCACTTCAACATATCAGAGGTTTCGGCAAGTACTCAGGGGGAGCATGCCCCTTTTCCCTTGATGACAAAGGGGGAGAGTGATTGGTGTTGTTTCCATCAAGTCCAAAGGGGGAGATTGTTAGCATTATGATACAGGTAATACAGGTGTTGTACTTGATGGCAACTCTCTCATATGACAAATCACAGTTTAGGCCACTTAGAACGAAGAAAGAAAGGTATACGCATGTTCATCTTGACCAACCCGCGTATACATGTAGGTTCATTGAAAAAAAGGCGTGCGTACACATGCACTTTCACGGAAGGAAAGGCGCGTACATGTTGGAAAACTAAATTTTGGTCCGTGGTATTTGATCCATGGTATTTCGACATTGATCCATGGTATTTGATCCAAAGTGTTGATCCTAGGTATTCGGTCCACGATATTGGTTCTAAATCGTTTTGGTCCATGGTATTGAGTAAGGCCTAAGACTATAAAAGGAGGAGAAGATCATTAGGCAAATGCACTCATGTATTGAATATCTAATGAAGAGTAATATCTAGAATACTGGTTACTGGGTTATGGTGCACAGCTAGATCTGAATCAAGGAGGAACCTGAGTGCTTGATGAAGAATAATTTCTATCGATGGGTTAAGATCTTAAGGCTTGAAGAGAAATATCTTTGTGTGCTTTTGATCTTTTATCTTAATAATTAGCGCATATCATAATTTGTAAATATTGTGATCTAGGTATATCTAATGTCTGAATAATTGTAAAGGTTAAACCATCATTTACAGATCTGTACATAGGTTTCTTATAGCAAAGGCACGTATACACGCAGGTTCGACATTTCAAAAGTGCGTATACGTAGGTTTGCCTTGATACAAGTGTGTATGCATGCAGGTTCGTCACATTGAAGTAGCATAGACCTCATAAAATATGCTTTAGCTACTTCTGATTATTGTTGCAGCGTTCTGGGTTCTGGCTTGGGTTCTGGTTACTATTACTGTATTCTGGTTACAACATTCAGAGAAGTGATTGTTTGATTTAGTTTTGGTTGGTGCAAAGGAGTTTGGTTGATGTAGATATTTTTGATGTTTGATTGATATTATTGATGGATCTAGTCTGAAAATTTATGAAGCGCGGTCCTTGGAAGAAAAGAGAAGGTTGTAGCCTTCTATAGGTCAGTACCTACATACTAGTACATCAGCTAGTACAAGAACTAGGGGATTGTAGCTCCCTTCGAGGAGAAGCTGGAGAACGAGAGAAGGTTGTAGCCTTCTGCAGGTAGAAGCCTGCGTACTGGTATAAGTCTGCACTAGTACACAATATTGTAAAAAGAAGTTTCTTATTAAAAGAAAGATAGAGATGATTGCAGCAGGTGGTTTTCACCCACATTGGGTTTCCACCTTATATCTTATGTTCATGTGTGTGACCGTCTGTTCTATTTTTACTGCTTCTGGTTACTGTTTATATGGGTCTGATGCACAGATTAATGACCAACTTATGAAGAATTAACTAATTTATAAGTTTACAAGGTATGCGCTAGTTTCCTTATATACAGTTGCGTATGCACGTAAGTTTAATTAACTAAAGTAGCGTATATGAATAAGAATATGGAAATGAAATATTATTGACTTGCTAACACTGATTCACCCCCTCCCTCTCAGTATTATTTCCAACAATTTTATAGTGCAATTAAGTTAGGAAGGGGCCCCTAATCTAGTTTACATTGCAACACATTACCCTTAGGTAGATTAGTTAACATTTATTTCTCTACTTCAGAAACTAGAATTTCAATTTCCATTATATAATTCCTTGAATTATTTGCATAAGTGTTGGTTCTTGTAATGCCCCTAACCTTAAGCGCACCTAAAAACGCACCCAAGCGTCAAAAAACCAAAGGCTTGGGAAAGTTCGGTGGAACGAGATGTTGCACGAAGGCGAACATGCCCCATTGAATAAAATGGGTGCCGCACGAAGGCGAGCATGCCCACCAAGAGATATGGACTGCATAAAGGCGATTGCACTCACCAAGCGATATGTACCGCACAAAGGCACTCACTAAACCTCTAGCATTTCTGCAACCATACGTTCAATTTCACTCTTTTGGGCATATGGATATCTGTATGGCCTGATGTTTGGAGGAACACTTCCTGGAATCAATGAATAGCATGGTCATGATCACAAATAGGTGGGAGGCCTTTGTAAGCCTCAAATACCTTGGAATGATTGTCCAAAACTTTTGGGAGATCTGGAGAAATAGATGATTTCGATGTGGGAACCTCTAGAGAACATAATTGTGTAATTACACCTCGTTGTTCTTTCTTTAGAAGCTTTGTCATTCCGTTAGAGCTAATTATGTTTCCCGGTTTCCCTGCGATACCCCTTAATTCAACTTCCTTTCCTTCTGAAGAAAATTTCATGAAAAGTTCTTGAAAATTAAAAGCTATTATACCCAAGGGTTGTAGCCATTGGAGTCCTGGTACAACATCAACACCATCCATTGGAATGGAAAGCATTGGGCTATTAAATACATACTATCCCATGGATAGCTTGATATTATGGCACTTTCTAGAGAAATTTATGGTTCCTCCACTTGCAACCATCACTTGACACTCTGGAGCTGCATATAGGAAGCAATTCAATTCCTTGGTTATTTTACAATGAATAAAATTATGGGTACTACCCGAGTCAATCAACACTATTACCTTTTTCTTCTTGATATGTCCTTCTATATTGATAGTCTGAGGAGTTGTGATTTCAGCCAATGCATTACAAGTTATGGTCGGATTCATTTCTTCTTTCTCCAGGGTTTGGTGTATATCTTCTTCTTTTGATGTTTCTTGTTCCTTTTTTTGCTCCTCCTTCCCATCTATGTAAATTAATTTCTGCTTAGCACACTTATGAATTTTAGTGTATTTTCTATCACAATTGTAATAAAGCCCTTTTGCTCTTTTTCTTCCAATTGTTTTGGTGTTAACCTTGTAGGTGGTGAAAGGCTAGGAGCAACAACAATTCCATCTTTATAGTTATGAGTGGTAGGTTTCCTTGTTGCCATAATTTTGCTTTCAATTTTTCTTGATAACTTGTATTCCATATCTAATGAATTAGGTTCCCAAAGGCAAACCTCATGTTGGATGTTATCATTTAAAGTTCCTATGAAGACTTCAATCCTACACTTCTTTGGAATATCATTTACCCTTATATTCAATTTTTGGAAGTGCTCAATGTGCTCTACCATTGAGCCCTTTTGTTTGAGATTTATCAATTGGCTAGAGAAGGTGTTGCTCTTTGTATTCTCATAATGTGCTATCATTTCCTATGTGAAAATTGACCATGTGACAAGTGTTTATGAGAAAAAATCCCTCTATACCATACAAACTGATTCGGTTCTAAATATAAAGATGCAATACGTACCTTTTGTGTGTTTTGCACATTATGTAGATCAAAATATTTCTCCATATGTAGTATCCATGTTACGGGATCCTTGTCATCAAAATTATTCATGTCTATCTTTGGAATATGCTGGGTCTTCAATCCAACGTTAGATTCTATGAAATCATGATTAACGTTACTTTTGTTCTCATCATGAGTTTCCTCTACTACCTTTTCGCCATTAGGAGGCCTTTCTTGTAGTAGCTTTGTCCCACCTTCCTTCAAACCTTCCATGTCTTTCTTCAAATATTCCATGCCTTTCTTCAAATATGCTTTCATACCATTGATATTAGCTTCCATGGCATAGATAAAACTATTTATCTTAGTTTCTATCGCATTATTCAAATCATCCATCCATTTTTGCTTACTAGTTGTTTCTCTTTTCTTGATTCGAGTCATTCTTTTTCTTTCTTTTAGAATCTCGATCTTGAATCTGTTGTATCTCTGAAATTTCAGCTCTACTAGGTCTAGAATTGTGAATTGCAGTAGCCCTCTGCATCCTCTTTCCAACCCCACAAGTCTGATCAAGATTGGATTCTCCAAGGAAGAGTTATTCCAAATCTACCATAATGACTTGATTATAGACTAGTTCAGTAGAGCGAACTTGTACAAAGTGCCACGTATCACTGTTTCAACCTTTGGACCTGAAAATGATACACAGAAGACTATAGTCCATCATCTTTTTGCAACTTCTTACGAAATTTCAATTTGATGCTCAAAGAGAAAGTTATGACGATTTTCCCAGGGTCACTTGTTTGGGATGTAATTCGGGATATTGCAAAAACCCTAAATGTCTTGGACCGTATATCTGAAAATTTAGCGAAGAAAAATTCGAAATTTGGGCCTGAGCTTCAGCACGATTTTGTCTCAAATGGGTTTTAATTTCATAATCTAAAACTTCGTAGATAACAAATTATAAAATTCAACGATGACCTGTTTGAGATGGAATTCTAGAGCTTGCAAAAACCCTAAATTCCTCAGACCATATCTTCGAAAATATAGCGAGACAAGATTTGAAATTCGGACTCGAGGTTCAGCAATATATCTTCTCAAATGAGTTTTTGTTTTAACTTCTGAAATGTCACAGAAAAACGTTATAGCGAAAATTCCATGATGACCTATTTGGAGCAGCGAAACCCTAGAATCCAAAGCTCTGATACCAAATGTTATGAAACCAGCTCACAAAAAGATAGTGGAGAAAGATCGACGCCTTAGAAATCAGCCTCTTTGAGGGGGAACTTCCTTTACATTACACAAATGAACAATTATTGGATGATCAAATGAAAAGACCTCCTTTTTATATATAAGAGTCTAAGGGGTCACAATACAATCAGAATCGACATAACAATAATATTGTAACTGCACAATAATAACAATAGTGGGCTTCTATGGGGCACAATAATAAAAAAAAGGGGACTACATGGGAACAACAATATAATAAGGGGGTTGTACTAATAACAATAAGGGGTTACACTAGTAGTATAGGGACCTAACAGTCAACTTGATGGTTAAGTCACACCCCTTAGAACAAGAAATACTCATATAAATGGAGCAAAGGTATTTCAATGGAAGGCAAGTCAAAATGCAAGAAATTCTGAAGCAAGAAGCAAGGCAAGAAACATAACTATGAGTGAATAGACAAGGAAACAAAGGGGGAAACAAGCTAAGGCTCACTTGGGGAGCCAAGACATGTGAAGGTTTTTTGCGATAGTTTGTGGGTAAACCGAAAGGCTGTGTTTTTTATTATAACTTGGGTTATGGTTGTTGATTAATGGTGTAAGCTAAGGTTATGCACTGGGTTGGCTTTAGGCTGGTCATGCAAGCCAAGGAAGGGTTGCATGAGCCAAGATATTTTGAAGCCTCGTTGAAGTTTTGACAATGAACCTTTGGGATATGACACAACCTTGGTTGTTGTAAACTATTGTATATTGAAGTTTGAAGTATAATAAAAGGAATGGGAATTTTTTGTTGGAAGTTCCCCCTCCCATATTGTAAAGTTGTGTACATGTTTATGTTGATGCTTTGCTGAAGATTGTTCTATTGTGAAGTGTTATTGCTAGTTTATGTTGTTGTTCATTTGATGAATGAAGTAAAACAAAAAATTGGCTAAGTATTGAAGAAGTAAACTAACGAAGGGGCTAATGCACTAAGATTGGATAAAATACTAATTTTGTTAGTAGAGTTATCAAGTTCACTAAGACGTGCATAGGCTAGAGGTGCAATATGAGTATAAGTAGGCCTAAGTAGGTCAAGCCTTTAGGAAGAAAATACAGTTGTGCTGCACACCTTTGGGGACTACAAAACCTTATGGTTGAAGTGTGCCCTGGGGACGTGATAGTTGGTATCAAAGCTCAATTATGTGATGGGAACTTGAGGGAAATCATTGGTTGAAGTCAAGGTGGTGGCACGTCGACTACCACCATGACAACATGTTTCATGACTTGTTGAAGGCGAGTATGGGGATTACTCAACAAGGAATACTTAAGGAGAAGTTGAAGGGCATGAAACATGAGATCCTTAGTTTTAGGGATACCATTTGAGCAATTTCTATGTGAGGAAAATCATAGCAGGGTGAGGATGAACTTATGTGGATCATGCAAAGATTGATTCACATAGAAGAAGAAATGGTTGAACTGCAGAAGGAAGTTGATGATGCTCAAGAAAATGCTATAAAGGAAGATCTTGGGCGTGAAGAAGATAAGTCCAACCATATTGAAGAACAAATTGGTGCTTGTGTTTTTAGAGAATATTATTTGGTTGAGCAGTTTGAAGTTGTCACCATGAAGAGGAAGTTGGTCATATGATCAAGCATGGAATGAGTGTTGTGAAACTGACATCGAAAGAGGAATAACTTGTTGGAATGAAGTCTACCAATGTTAGACCATATTTTAGAATTTTGCAGCCATGGGAGTGTTGTGAAGGTAAATCCCCTATGCGGACAAAGGCTATCCCTCTAGCCCAATGAGTGGGTCTAGAAACAACTAAACAAACTAACATACACTTTCCTTGCTTATGTTTAACAAATGCAGAGAGAAGGAGAAACCTACCTCGCTCTAATGCTAATTGCTCAATCTTTTTGAAGATGACTTTGATTCTTTCGCTCTAGGCCTCACTTATTACTTGTTTTCATGTCCGAGTACCTGCAAGGAAGATCAAAGAGCTATGCAAGATACAAGAGAATATATTGCATACATCAAACATAAACTACTTAATAGATCAAGGTGTATTAAGCTAAAAGCATAAACATTTACATAATTATGGAAAGCGAACATTAACCCCCCAGCTGACTACATAGGCTAGTCATGGAAAGAATATAACACAACCCAACATTCTCCCACTTGTTGTTTTATTTTGACAGGGGGTCACAGGAGATATTAGTCATTTATCTAGCCCTGAAACACCCATTGTTTCTCTACACCAAGAGAACTTCTCAGAGCTCACAGATTTTGTCAATACATCTGCAGTATTCTTCATAGTGTCCACCTTTACTAGCAACACCTTTTTGCCTTCTATCATATCCCTCACAAAGTCATAATGAACATTAATGTGCTTTGTCTTTGAATGATAAGTAGGGTTCTTTGCCAAGAATATTGCACTTTAGTTGTCATAGTCTATCCTTATAGCTCCATGTACTAACCCCTTACTTGAACACAATCTCTACAACCAAACTACTTCCTTGTTTGCATGGGTGGTTGCCATGTATTCTACCTCTATAGTTGATAATGCCACTACAAATTGTTTCTTACTCATCCAACTGACTGCGCCTCCAAATAGGCTAAACACATACCCACTTGTAGATATTCTCTGATCCCGATCTCTAGCTCAGCTTGCATCAACAAAGCCACAGATATCCAAAACTCTGTCCAAACCTGGTCTTCCTTGGTAGCACAAACCATAATTACTAGTGCCACGCAAATACCTGAAAGCCCGCTTCACTACTGTCAAATGCTCCTTTCCTGGTTTTGACATAAACCTGCTCAATACTCCCACTTCATGTGTAATGTCTGGTCTAGTACAAACCATCGCATACATCAGGCTACAGACTGCACTTGCATATGGAACACGGGACATGTCCTCTTCCTCTTCTTGTGTCTTGGGACACTATTTGGTAGATAACTTTACACCTATAGGAATAGGAACCTTCACTGGTTTACTATCCTGCATATTAAACCTCTACAATATTGTCTCGACATACTTCCTCTAGTTTAACCAGAGCTTCCTATTTGCCCGATCTCTTTTAATTTCCATGCCCGAAATATAGTTTGCAGCACCAATATCTTTCATGTCAAATTTGGAGGACAATTGGGTCTTCAAATCCTGGATAATTTCTTTGTCATTTCCAACCAACAACATATCATCCACATACAAGAATAGATAAATAACATGGTCACCAATTATTTTAAAATACACACAGTGATCTGCTTTGCTTTTGGTGAAGCCAAATCCCCATATAAATGTATCAAATTTCTGATACCACATCCGTGGTGACTGTTTTAACCCATACAGAGACTTCTTTAACTTGCATACTAGTTCTTTCCTACTCTTCACCGTAAATCCTTCAGGTTGCTTCATGTAGATCTCCTCTTCCAGATCCCTGTGAATAAATTTTGTCTTCACATCCATCTGTTCTACCTCAAAATCAAAAGAAGTAGCAATAGATAAAAGTAGTCTAATAGAAGCTGCCTTGGCAATAGGAGAAAAAATATCACCAAAATCAATTCCCTGTACCTGAGAATAACCTTTTACTACCAACCGAGCTTTGTATTTCTCCACCTTTCCTTTTACATCCAAATACCCTCAGATATGAAAGAGAGGGTTTCTTACCAGTCCATACCTCTTGTGGAGTCTTATCCTCCAACGCTGATGAAGGTGATTTGTTGACCAGGTAACATGCTGTCTCCACCACCTCTGCGTAGAATTCCTGTCCTAACCCTGCACCACTGAGCATGCTTCTTGCCCTTTCCATCAACGTCTTGTCCATTCTTTCTGTAACTCCATTTTGCTCAGGTGTGTATGGAGTATTCTTCTGTCGTGCTATACCACACTTCTTATATAATTCCTCAAATTCCTTACTGCAAAACTCTCCACCGTTATCTGTCCTTAGCACCTTTATCTTCTTCTCTGTCTGGTTTTCCACCAGAGCCTTAAATTCTTTAAACCTATCAAAGACTTCAGATTTTTTTGTTAAGGAAATATATCCATGTATTCCTTGAGAAGTCATCTATAAATGATACATAGTACACAGACTTACCCAGTGATGGAACCTTCACAGGTCCAAACACATCATTGTGCCCAAGATCTAATATCTGTTTCGCCCTCTTACCACTAGAGGGGAAACTCACTCGATTCTGCTTCCCATATACACAATTTTCATAGAAACCAAAATCCAGAGAGCTATTACTCATACATTCTACCATACCTTTACCATGAAGTATTCAAAGGCCCTTCTTTCCAATATGTCCAAGCCTTTGATGCCACAACATGGTCTTCTCTCCAGAGACCACTAGATTTTCTGCTCCACTTTCAGGAACCATGGAACTATTGCACCCATCAACAATAGTGCTACCTTGCAGCTTGTACAGAGTTCCAATCCAAACTCCCCGCATCAATATCAGTGCTCCCTGAACCATCTTGCAAGTATCCTTCTCGAACACTATTTTTACACCTGCATCATCCATCTTGCTTACATAAATCAGATTTATGTCCAGTGCAGGAATATGCAAAACACCCGGAAATGTTCTAACCCTTCCACCTTGCAACTTCAACTTTACTTTTCAGCGACCAATGATTCTAGCCTTCCTATCATCCCCTAAGAAGACATCACCACCATTGTATTTCTCATACTCGCAGAACCACTATCTATGGGGAGTGAAGTGAAAGGATGCACTTGAGTCAATCAACCATGCCTCATGATCTACATGTGTACTTGAAGAGGCCAAGTACACATCCCCACCTTCATCTGAGGTGGTTTTCTCCTCTGCAGAAGGAGCATCATTAGATCCCTTTCCTTTGTCAGGAGCTTTAGATTTACAGTCCCTTTTGTAGTGCCCTTCCTTTCCGCATTTCGAGCACACCACCTTTACAGGTTTTCTTGGAGATTTAGATCTCCCTCTAGATTTAGATTTCCCACTCGATGACTTATTTTTGTTTCTGTTCTGGGACCGTCCTCTTATAGACAAGGCATCACCATTTTGGCTCTCCGTATTTTTCCATCTCATCTCCTCCATCAGCAAGGATGAGACTATTTCATCAAACTGCAAGGCAGTTGCATTGCTACCTATTGAATAACTAGACTATCCCACGAATCTGGTAGAGAACACAACAAACCGATGCACTTATCTTCATCTGAAATTTTAATATCAATAGATGATAACTAACTTACCACAGTATTAAATGCGTTCAGATGCTTTGTTACCAAGTCTCCATCTTTCATCCTCAGGTTATACAGCTTTTTCCATAGGAACAGTTTATTCACTAGAGACTTAGATTGGTACAAAGTCCCTAACTTGTCCCACAAAGCCTTCACCGTAGCTTCCCCTGATACATTCAGCAATACTGAATCTGAGACACACAATCATATTGTGCTCTTTGCCTTCTGATCCAACTTCTTTCATTCTTCATCAGACACTCCCGTTGGTTTAGTACCCAGATCTACCGCAATCCACTGATCTTTATCCACCGACAAATCCTCCATCTTGAGTTTCCACAACTCAAAACTCTGACCATTAAATTTCTCGATCTCTATCTTTCCACTACTCGCCATCTTCTTTCACCACCAAAATCAATCCCCTAGATCTCCCACTGAACAGGGTCTACCGTAGACCCGAGCGAAACCCCTCAACAACAAAGGAGTCCCCTTGAATCCAAAACAACTCTGATACCAAATGTAGGTTTTAAACCTGTACAGAAATTACATGCATACAAATTCTAAAACACAGAAAATAAACAATGCGAGAGCATAACACATATACACAAAGATTTTCCCCTGGATCCGAAAATCGGGACTACCAGATTGATTTTTCATTATGTTCCTTTCAATGTTACAATACATATTTATACATGCCGAAGCATCCAATACCATGGACTGAAAACCATCGCGTCCAAAACCATCCACCAAAAACCATAGTGTCCAAAACCATGTGTGAAAAACCATGCACAAAACCCTAGGTAGGTCAGCCCAACCTAATATAGGGTCCAAAGATGCGAGTAGAAACTAGGAAGAAGTGGGAGAAAGCCATGGAAGAAGAGATGGACTCCTTGATGCATAACCAGACTTGGGACTTAGTCAATTTTCCTATAGGTAAAACAACATTATATAATAAATGGGTTTATAGGTTGAAGGAAGAAGATGAAGGAAAACAAAGGTATAAGGCTAGACTTGTGGTGAAGGGGTTTGCACAAAAGAAAGGTATGTAATTTGATGGAATTTTTCTCATGATGATAAAATGACTTCAATCAGGACTATTTTAATTCTAGTGGTAGTAGAAGATTTGCATCTTGAGCAGTTAGATTTAAAGACAACCTTTCTCCATGGGTATTTGGAGGAATAAATATATATGTAGCAATCACATGGTATGAGGTCAAAGGGAAAGAGAAATTAGTGTGAAAATTGAAGAAGAGCTTGTATGGCTTAAAACATGCCCCAAGGTAGTGGTATCTAAAATTTGACAGGTTTATGTCTGAACAAGGTTATACTAGATGTCACCCTGACCATTGTGTTTATCTTAAAAATCAAAATGATGGCAGCTATATTATATTGCTATTTTATATAGATGACATTCTTGTTGTGGGGTCTAATATGCAAGAAATAAATGTGCTCAAGAGAAAATTGGCAAATTCATTTGCAATCTAGGATTTGGGTGCAACAAAACAAGTCCTTGGTATGAGAATAACTAGAGACAAGAAAAATAAAATATTAACATTGTCTCAGAGTGAGTACATAGAAAAGGTGTTGGGAAGATTTAATATGCAGAATGAAAAACTAATTAGTACACCTTTGGCTAGCCATTTCAAACTAAGTAAGGAGATGTGTCCTAATACCTAGGAAGATGTTAGGTCCCTATAATACTATTGATTACCCCATTACTGTTGTAGTTGTATCCCTTATTAATATTGTTGTGCCCCTATTGTCCCCATATTGTTATTACTGTGCCCCATAGGATCCCTCTATTGTTATTTTTTTGCCTTTATATCATTATTGTTAGGCCGGCTGGGTTATATTGTGACTCCTTAGACTTCTATATATAGAAATGAGGTTTTGTCATTTGAATCATCAAAGAATCATTCATTTGTATAATGTAAAGGAGATTGCCCCCTCAAAGAGGCTGAATTATAAGGCGTTGATCTATCTTTTCTATCTTTTTGTGAGCTGGTTTCATAACATTTGGTATCAGAGGATGATAAGATGAGCTATGAGCGAACTTGACGTGGAAGGAAAAATTATATTGGAATCGGAAGCAGTCACAGAAACAAGAACTCGACAGCTATGAAATCAATCAATTTTGGAGTATCTCATCAAGTGGAAGAACTTATCCGCTAAAGATTCCACATGGGAGGATGAGAATTTTATACAGAAGCATCCAGAACTACTCAAGCGTTGAGGACAACACTTTTTTGAAGGAGAGGGGCATGTTAGGTCCCTATAATACTAGTGATTACCCCATTACTATTGTATTTGTATCCCTTATTAATATTTTTGTGCCCCTATTGTCCCCATATTGTTATTACTGTGCCCCATAGGATCCCTCTATTATTATTTTTGTGCCTTTATATTATTATTGTTAGGTCGGCTGGGTTATATTGTGACTCCTTAGACTCCTATATATAGAAAGGAGGTTTTTTCATTTGAATCATCAAAGAATCATTCATTTGTGTAATGTAAAGGATGTTTCCCCCTCGAAGAAGCTGAATTCTAAGGCATTGATCTATCTTTTCTATCTTTTTGTGAGCTGGTTTCATAACAGAAGAGATGGATTATATGTGTAAAGTTCTATATACGTCAACAATTGGAAGCTTAATGTATGCAATGGTCTACACAAGGCTTGATATTTCACATGTAGTGGGAATTGTAAGCAGGTATATGAACAATCCAGGAAAAGTGAATTTGATGGCAGTGAAGTGGATTCTTAGGTATTTGAGAGGTACCACAAATCAAGAATTATGCTTTGGTGGTTCAAACATTGTTCGACAGTGATATGTTAATGCAGCTATGGTAGGTGATAGAGATAATAAGAGAATCACCACAAGGTATTTGTTTACTGTAGGTTGAACAACTGTCAATTGGGTTTCAAAATTGAAAAACATTATTGCACTTTCAACAACGGAAGCAGAGTATGTTGCTGCTACAAAGGCTAGTAAAAAAATGATTTGGTTACAAAGGTTTATGGATGAAATGAGAAAGAAGCAGGAGATGGGAAGGTTATACAGTGATAGCTAGAGTGCCATTCATGTTGCAAATAACTCATATTTTCATTCCAATACTAAACATATACATCTCAAGTACCATTTCATACGGTCAGTGTTGGAAGATGGATAATTGAAGCTAGAAAAGATACAAACTAACCAGAATCCTGCAGATATGTTAAAAAAAGTTGTAATCAGGGAGAAACCGAGATCCTGCTCAATTTCAATTAGTATTGAAGTATGATGATGAAGATGAGAAAAAATCAGGTCCAAAGTGGAAGCATTTTCCAGTAAGTGAAGCAGTGATGGAGTTGTTATAATCAGTCTCCAAGTGGGAGATTATTGGGTGTGGAGTCTAATTATATTCCCGATTCATAGGACTTTGTTTCACCTAGATGTATACCCCAAGAACACTGTAAACCCCTCCACGTGGGAGGAACATGTCTCCCCTATCTAGAGGGTTTGGGGGCCAGTGGGCCCCCAAAGCTAAATATAGATGAAAATTTTCCTTGTAAAATATTGTTATTTCATAGTCAATCTGTGTCATTCATTTGGCAGATGATCTGATGGTAGAAGTTATGATAATTTAGGGTTTTTTCCCCTAGAAGGAAACCCTCAATTTATATGAGGGAATTGTATTGCATTTGTTTATGATTATTCTGTGTGAGAAAGAAAGAGGGGATTGTGTGAGAGCGAAAAGGAAATTGCAATGGATCTGTTGTAGGTTGTATCTCTTCATTTTGTTGGATAACATAAAAGGAAGGATTGCTTGTTTCTCCATGGGCATAGCCCAAATTGGGTGAACCACGTATATCTGTGTCTCTCTTGTTTTATGAGTTTTCAATGTTTGTGTTTTTGCAATATTTTATGTGTTCCATTGCTCTATAATATATAATTTTATAAAACACTTCTCACGATTCGCTACTGAAGGAGCGAATCATGAGAAGGCATTTATTGACACATCATCAACTCTAATTAAGGTCTTCAGATCTCACTCGCTCGTTATTGTCACGCTCACTTGATTGTAGAGTCAGTCTCTTGATACTCTCCGCGAAACAAGTATTCCATATCCATGTTGACCACAAGTTTGACCAATGAGCCACACTTATTTTGTGAGCTTCCATATGCGAATAGTAGGTGGACATCCATGTAGGTAACATTTGGAAACTGATCATGTGTTTTGGTTATCCTGTAACATGTGTGAACCTGTAGAACTTAGGATTTGGCTACAAAAATTCAAGTTGGTTGTAGAAAGTGCACAATTCGATAGCTATAGTATAGTTTAAACTAATTTCATAAAGAAAACATAGATTTTGAACTGTTGATGGGTGATTACCTTTTTAATGTAACTTGCATGACCTGGATGACCTTTAATTCATAAATGAGATGGAATGAAGTGGAAATGTGTAACAAAATGGGTGGAAAAAGGAAAAATGGATTTCCAAAAGGAGAAAAATTCGGAGATTCGACATTGACAAACCAAGGATGACCTTAGTTGACTAAGGTTGAAAATGTTTGACTTTGGTCAATCATGGTTGACTATAATTGAATATGGTTGACTGATGTTAGACTATGGTTGACCATGTGTGACTATTGTTAATCACTGATTATGTTTTGACTATGGTTAATGATTATTTAACTATGGTTGACTATGGTTTTTCATGTTTACCCTATTTAAACAACATTAACTATGATAATTTTGACTATAAATGATTATGTTTAACAACTATTTGACAATGGTTTACCACAATTGATTATAGTTCTCCATGTTTAAACATCGATATTTATGTTTTGACTATAAATGACTATGGTTAACAGTTGTATGACTATGGTTGACCATGGTTTGACTATGGTTGATCATGCTTGACTATGGTTGAACATGGTTTAACGGTGATTTACCAACATTTTACCATGGTTTGTCTATGTGCCACCACAATTGAATATGACTGACTATAGTTTAACATGCTATGAAAATGATTTGACCATAGTTGACCATATTTTGACTATGATTCTTTTATAGTTGACCATGACTTTCAATTATGGTTACCATTGAAATGTCGTTATTTGATGGTTAACCATGATTTGACTATGGTTAACCCTGACCATCCACTGTAGGCCTCCATAGTCAATTGTGGTCATCTAGTATGGTTCAATATAGTTCACTATGGTTTACTACAGGTCACCTATAGATACACCATGATGCTTCTGGTTAGTATGGTTCACCATGGTAGTCATGTTGACTATAGTCCCCATGTGAATCATAACCAAAGAACACCTATTGAAAGATATTTTAAACATTTGATGATGTAAAATTATGACTAGAAAACATGTAACAAGTTTCTTGTATTCCTATGTTCCTATTTTCAATTATTTCAACAATAATTTTTTTTAAAGTATATAACAAAAGTTATTTAGAAATTATTATATCTAAGAATTTTGATTAACATATTTTTTTAAAGGAATGATTAACTTTCTATTAATCAAACTACAATGTAGCCAATGCCATTACATTAAGAAGCATTAGAATTTCCATGGTCCTCCAAAATCTCTCTGACCATTGTCATTGGATATTTTGAGATATATTTTCCAGATTGACTACAACATTTTTATTATAATTTCTCCAAAAAACCACATTAACCCTAACAAATTGACCTAACATATTATAACTATAGATATGAAGTTAACTACACAAATATCTCCTCGTTGTTCTTGTCGTATCCTTCCATTCCCTCCTTATCTTCTTCCTCCTATTGTGTTGAATCCACTAGCACATGCTAACCCTACACCTGTTGTAGCTCTTGTTGGTCGAGGAACAAGGGAGGGAGAGCCCCACCTCTGCCAATCTCCATGTCTTTCTCAGCGTGATCACTGAGGCCAAAGGCTTCCTTCAAAACATCGATGACTGCGAACTCCACTCAAACCTCTGAATTGTCCACTTTGAAGTCCAAGTTTTCTATCTTGGTTGCAATTAGCTCCACTGTTGCCTGAAAATTTTCAACATCCTTTTTTAAGCTTCCAAGTTGGCCTGTGACCAGAGTGAAATGGGAACGAGCCTCATAGATAATATGCCCACCAATCCTGGAAATAATCTCCTCAAAATTCTGCTTTAATGCCCACTCTTTCTTATATGGAGGGCCACCAACACCATTTCTTGAAGAAGAGGCCATACCATCAATACAGAGGAGCCGAATGGAGAGCCACTTCACTTGAAGCCTACACAACCATCCTTTTATAACCAAACTTGGATCCAAATTAGCGAGGGAAGAGTCCCTTCATATTTAATGCCACCCTCATTTTATTGCTCTACAGATAACTGATTTTTTATTGTTGCTTGGGTTGGACTATAAAAACACACGATGGAGAAAGATCAATCCTCCTCAGTGATGGTACTAGCAAATCCTACTATGTTGGATGACTTTAAGACCTTTCTGATGCCATACGACCTGTCTCTATGGTTATCCTTGCACCTCACATTTCCCCACTTATGATCCGGATTTAAACAGGAACGCAACAAATTACAGAGATAACCATATACATAAAGATGCAGCGGAAATAATACTTCATTTCATTAATGGAAAATACTGAAATATGCTTACAACCAGAAATGGAAATAAACCAGCTAGGGCGATGGTAGCTTATCTCTGAGAAGATATGTGGTGGCTACATGCCTCTGAACTATGTTACAATGAGGCTCGAAGGCCTATTTACTGTTGAGAAACAATGGAAAACCCTTAACATTCCAAAACCTAACCCTAGGAGATGAAACGCCAAACTGTGGGCCCCGTTTGGTTAAATTGGTACATCAACTTCCCGGGGTCGTAACTTTGGCATAAGATCTCTGTTTGACGCGTACAATAGCTCGTTAGAAAGATCTATCCGAGCACTACCACTTTAGAAAGGGAAACATCGGTCCATGGACCCATGTTGCCCCCAGATTTCCCAAAAAACGTCGTTTAGGGCCTCAAAACGGCTCCAGAAGTTCAGGACCCGAAAAACTACTAAAAATAGTAAGTTGTGCTACAATTAAGGAAACTGAAAATGCTGAGAGAAAAAATGGTGGGGGTCCAGGTGGACTTGGCAGGTGGCCACCAATATCCACCTGGATCATTCCTCCCCCCTTAGGAAGCAATGGTCCCCATTGCGTTGAGTTCCTCCATGAGATGAGGAAACCTTTGCTGAACTTGTTCCCTGGTGAGCCACTTGCCCTGCTGAAGGAGTTGGCCTACTTTGACAACTCGATACAGTTGGATATTCTGTTGGCGAGTTTTCTTGATCTGTGTCTACATGATCCGATCAGTTGCAGCTTGTTCCATGCAATCTGGATTTAATTTTGTGGGTTTGAGCTGTTCTGCAATGTCGGATGTGTCTAGCAATGGTCGAAAGTATGGCCGAAGGCGGTCCACATTGAACACTGGGTGCAGGCCAAGGAATGGGGGAATTCTGAGCTCAAATGCGTTGTCTCCCATAGCCCTAGTAATGGTGTAAGGACCATATCGGAGTGGTCTCAATTTCCAATAGGCTCCAGTAAGGCATTCCTTTTGCAAATGCAACCAGACTTTGTCACCCACCTGAAACTTGTGTGGCACCCGATGTTGATCATGTCGCTGCTTGTACTTGGCATTTGATTTCTCCAGAATGTCATGGACCTATTGGTGAATATGTTGGATGTGCTCAATGAAGCTGGTGGCCTTATCTGTTTCGGACTGGACATGAGCTGAATTGATGTGAGTAGCTGCAAGTGGCATGGCCACATCAATGGGGCATAGTGGCTGGAATCCCAAACCCACCTGAAAAGGGCTATGGCCAGTGGAGCTGTGAAGAGCTCGGTTGTAGCTGTGCTGAACATAGGGGAGGCTCTCGTCCCATGTGCGTGGATGCTTTGAGTTATACATGCACAGAATGTGCACAATCATCCTATTGACAACCTCTGTCTGGCCATCAGTTTGAGGATGGAAGGCTGTGGACTTCGTGAGTTTGGTGTCCAGCATTGACCAGATACTGGACCAAAATGTGCTGAGAAACCGACTATCCTGATCTGAGATGATAGACTGTGGGATCCCAAAGTGCACCCACACTTGTTCAAAGAAGAGTTTAGCAGTGGCTTCTGCTGTGATATTCTTCTTGCAGGCCGCCATAATGGCCATCTTCGAGAACCTGTTGACGACCAAAAAAACACAGTCATTTCCATGCTTAGTGGAAGGAAGGCCTGAGATGTAATCCATGGAGATGGATTCCCAAGGTCGATTAGGGATAGGCAACGGGGTATAGAGGCCGTGCTTCTTAATGGTCGGTTTGGCAATGGCACAAGCAGTACATGATCTGATGTACTTCCCAACATCCTGTCGAAGATTCGGCCAATAGAAATAATTTTTCAGTACTGCCACCGTTTTCTCGACCCCGAAATGCCCAGCAGCCCGACTGTAGTGTGCTTCCCAAATCATCTTGGCACGCTCGCTTGAAGGAACACAAAGGTGACCCAGGTGGCATAACAGGGCATCCTGGAGGTGAAAATCTGGAACATGCCGACCCTCCAAGAGTGTCTGGTATGTGTGGCCGAATTCTGGGTCGCTTTTGTAGAGAAGTGGCCAATCAGAAGTCTCGGGCCCACAAAAGTTGAGAACGGTGGTTAACGCCATGATCGGTGGTTGACTGAGGCAATCTGCAACATTATTGGTGCTTCCCTTCTTATACTTGATATTCAAGTGGAACTGTTGCAGGTATGTAGACCACTTCTGATGGCGATCATTCTACAATTTCCCTTGGGTCTGTATGAACTGCAAGGGCCGGTGGTCTGTGTGGATGACCGTTTCCTTCCCCAAAATGTAATGCTTCCATTGTCGGCAGGCCTGTACAATGGAATACATCTCTTTATCATAAGTGGGGTACTTCCGGACTGTGTCTGAAAGTGTTTCACTGTGATATGCCACTGGATGTCCATGTTGAGTAAGGAATGCCCCAATAGCATAGTCAGAGGCATCTGTCTCGACCTCAAATGGTTGTTGTAAATCTGGTAACGCGAGCACTGGTGCCGTGCAGAGGCGATCCTTCAACTCCATGAATGACTTTTGTTGAGATTCAGACCAAAAGAATTTTGCTTTCGCCCCTCCCTTGGTGACTTGACTCAAGGGCCAAGTAATATGAGAAAACCCCAACACGAACCTGCGGTAGAAGTTGGCAAGACCTAGAAAGCTGCGGAGCTCTGTTAGAGTGGTTGGAGATGGCCAATCCCGAATGACTTGGATTTTGGCTGGATCGACATGCACCCCCTGTTCATCAATGATGTATCCCAGATACTGAACCTGGGTCATGCCAAAAGTGCATTTCTCCAAATTGGCACATAGCTTGTGTTGCCGCAGTGTTTGGAGAACCTGTCGGATGTGGTGGAGGTGCTCTTCCCAACTCTGGCTGAAGAGCAGAATATCATCCAAGTATACTACTACAAAGGAGTTGGTGAATGGCCTCAAGATGTCATCCATTAGCCTCATGAAGGTTGCAGGAGCATTCGTCAATCCGAAAGGCATAACCAACCATTCGAAAAGGCCCTCCTTGGATTTGAAGGCAGTCTTCCACACATCCGAGGGTTCGATTGGTACCTGGTGATATCCTGACTTCAGATCGATCTTGCTGAAATATTTCGCCCCCTTTAGTTGGTCCAGGAGGTCATAAATCCGCGGGATCAGGTACCTATTACGGACAGTGATCTTGTTCAGCACCCAATAGTCAATACAGAGTCTCCACATCCCATCCTTCTTCTGTACCAACACGATCAGGCTCCCACAAGGCGATGAACTCAGACGGATGTGACCTTTCTGCAGGAGCTCCTGAATATGCCTCTTGATTTCATTGTTCTCCAGAACGAAGCGCTGATAAATTGGTCCATTGGGTAGCGACGCACCTGGGGTCAGATCGATGGAGTGGTTGACCTGACAGTGCAGAGGAACCCCTACAAGGGAGGTGAAGATGTCCTTGTACTCCTCCACAACCTTGTCCATCTGCAGTTGTCGTGCAGAGGGACCCCGTCTGGATGCCGCGACCACCATCTTCTTCTTTCCTTGAGGGCCCATCATCAGGAAAACAAATTTCCTGGTTTTGGAAATGATCTTACTGCATTGTTTTGCAGTAATCAAAGAGATGGAGGTAGGTGGTGCTATCTCTGGTATCCTGTACAACTTATTTCCCAACGTAATAATAACAGCACGTGGCCTTGATTCATACACAACATGTCGCTTCCATAAGTATGGTTGTCCTAATAATACATCACAAACTTCAAGGGGAGCAATGTGACACAATACCTCATCCGTGAAGGGCTTGATGTTGTATGGAAGGCGACACTGCTGGCTCATGCGAAGATCTCGTCCTTAGTGAATCCACCCAATGGTGTATGGTTGTGGATGTGCTGTGGTCGGTAAGCCCAACCGCTTCACGACCTCTGCCGAAATGAGGTTCTTTTGACTCCCGCTATCAACAATGAACTGTATTGGGGAGCCCTTTACCCACATCTGGGAGTGGAAGAGATGCTCCTCCTCCTCTGGATCTTCGGGTTCATTTTTCTGGATCTTGGCGGTAGCAACAGTGGCGTTGGGATCCGCATCAATGATCTGCTTCCCTTTGTCATTCCCCTTATCGGGTTCTGACTCAGAGTCGGAACATGCATCTGATTCTGAAACCTTTAGCTTAGCCACCAGTGACTGCTTGGCCCGAAACTCACTTGTGTTGTGAGTGGAGCTCTTATGGAACTCACACCATTTTCTAGTGTCCTTTTTCGGCTTTGCAGCGCTGTTCTTTGCTTGCAGCTTCGACGGGTTGTCTTGGGCTGTCCCGCCTTGGCTTTGTCCTTTGTTCTGTGGTTTAGGGGCACCTTTCCCCTGCTTTGGATTCGCAGATCCAAAGTCTCGCTTCTTTTGTTTAAACTTCCGCTCAACCTGACGGCATATCGGTATGCTGCGCCGAGCGAGGAGATGTTTAGGAATTATATTTCTTCCTGGATGTACTTGTGCAGGCAGCCACGGTATTTGAGTATCACATGTTGCTCCGAATCCTTGATACCCAACTTTGTGCGAAGGGTATGGAAAATATTGGTGAACTCCGGCACGTCTTGGTCCCTTCCCTGCCGCAGCATGGTCCACTTTATGTATTCATCCTCATAGCTTCCGACAGGGTAGTACTGCTCCTTGATGGCATCCCAGAATGAATTCCAGGTGGGTGCGGCTGAAAATAGTGAGCCAGTACTTTCATCCTTCTACTCGCAGTAGGTTTCCCACCAGTCCTTGACGTGGGGGACTGCTTTGAGAAGAGCGAAAACAAACTTTTCCCGACTCGAAAATTCATGAACAGAAAAATAACCCTCTAGCAGATTTAACCATTTATCTACGGCATCTGCGTCTATCTGACCCTCGAATATGGGGATTTAAAAATTAACTTGTACCTTAAAGGGTGTGGCGTTTCCAGAGTAGCTGCTGGAAGCCGGTGCGTCGCTTCTGGGTAGTCGCTGAAGGATCTGGGCAAAGCTGTCCGTCATCGCGTTCCGTTGTCGCTCGAGGGCTTCTTCGAGCAAGATTTTGATGAGATCTCCTGCCCCCTCGTCTTTCTTCTCATCCGCCATGGGAGGCCGTTGGGATTTGCGAGGCTGGTCTTGCAAAGGTTCGACCAGTCCAAGCCCTAACTCCTTATATCCCGACCTTGTTGGGGACATGCAAAGAAAAACAAAGAAAAAGCAGACCGCTCTGATACCACTAATCCAGATTTAAACAGGAACGCAAAAAATTACAGAGATAACCATATACACAAAGATGCAGAGGAAATAATACTTCATTTCATTAATGGAAAATACTGAAATATGCTTACAACCAGAAATGGAAATAAACCAACTAGGGCGATGGTAGCTTATCTCTGAGAAGAGATGTGGTGGCTACATGCCTCTGAACTGTGTTACAATGAGGCTCGAAGGCCTATTTATTGTTGAGAAATAATGGAAAACCCTTAACATTCCAAAACCTAACCCTAGGAGATGAAACGCCAAACTGTGGGCCCCGTTTGGGTAAATTGGTACATCAACTTCCCGGGGTCGTAACTTTGGCATAAAATCTCTGTTTGACGCGTACAATAGCTCGTTAGAAAGATCTATCCAAGCACTACCACTTTGGGAAGGGAAACATCGGTCCACGGACCCATGTTGCCCCCATATTTCCCAAAAAACTTCATTTAGGGCCTCAAAACGGCTCCAGAAGTTCAGGACCCGAAAAACTGCTAAAAATAGTAAGTTGTGCTACAATTAAGGAAACTGAAAATGCTGAGAGAAACAATGGTGGGGGTCCAGGTGGACTTGGCAGGTGGCCACCAATATCCACCTGGATCAACTTATTGGATAAATGATCCAACAACCTATAAGAACGTTCATCGAAGAACATATGTACCTTGGAGTTATTGTCGTAATTATGTTGTCTGTCAGACGTTAATTCCTCCTTAATGGCCTTCATCCTAATCAAGATCCTTGAATTAATTATGGTCATGGAATATGACATTTTATTATTCTGCCATGTGCCTCCAACAAATATCTTTATTCCAGATTAACCCCTATGTTAGCTTGGGTGTTTGCCAATATGTTATATTCATGCTTGATATGGTAGAACTCCAAGGTTTCAAATTTTTCCATAAGTAATTGAATTCTTTGTAAGGTTGGCCTTGAGTCATTCTCCTTGTGGTTATTCATTTTATATCATTTTTTAATAGTGATTAGAAAATATTCAAATACACTTAATTGATGGATTCCTTCGGTCACTGCAATCTTCAACCCTTGCCATGATCAAGTTCTTATGTCTCGTTGTTTGAGGCAAAATCCAACCTACATGCAAATTTTTTCTCAATTTCTCCTTCGAGATGTAGGACAACCCTTCCCACTCCTACCTCCCCCAAGATTTTTGTTAAAATTTATTATTATTGTTGTATGCCTTTTTAAAGTAAGTTTTGCAATTAAAATTACATAGTTCATAATAATAAAATTGTATTATGAATTTAAACTAATATTATTTTATGCAATTTATTTTCATTTTTATTTATAAAATATATTATATGATGAAATTTTATTAACACTACATCATATATATCATGAATCATGGTTAATAAGTTTTTAATAATTATGTATCCTGAATCAACGTTAATAAGTTTTTCATAATCACTAAGATAATTTGAAAAAATGGCCATTATCTAATAACCAAGAATCTTCCTGAACCAAGTGGATATTGGTGGCCACTCACCTATTCCATTTGGACCCCCAACATTGTTTCTTTCATTTTTTCAATTTCCTTAATTGTACCACAATTTACTATTTTTGGTAGTTTTTCGGGTCCTGAACTTCCAGAGCCATTTTGAGGCCCTAAATGACGTTTTTTTGGGAAAAATGAGCAAACATGAATCTTTCATCGATGTTTGCATTCGACAGATTTAGTCCTTGAATAGCTATTTCTAACAAGGTATTGTGCGAGTCAAACGGAGATCGTATGCCAAATTTACGACCCTGAGAAGTTGTTGTACCAATTTACCCAAATGGGACCCGTAGTTTTCACACGTCATCTCCTAGGGTTAGGTTTTTGGATGTTTAGGGTTTTCCATTGTTTCTCAATAATAAATAGGCCTTCGAGCCTCATTGTAACACATTTCAGAGGTATGTAGCCACATCTCTTCTTAGAGATAAGCTACCATCACCCGAGCTAGTTTCCATTATGTATGTAAGCATATTTCAGTTCTTTGATCTTAATGAAATGAATTTTTATTCCTGCTGCATATTTGTGTTTATGTTTATATCTATATTTTTTTGTGTTCCTGCATAAGTCTGGATCAGTGGTATCAGAGCGCTCTGCTCTTTCCCTATTTTTCTTTGCATGTCCCCGATGAGGTTAGGGTATAAGGAGTTAGGGCTTGAACTGGTTGAACCTTTGCAATACCAGCCTCGCAAACCCCGATGAGAAAATAAATATGAGGTAGCATGAGATACCTTCAAAATATTGCTCGAAGAAGCCCTTGAATGAAAAAGGAACGCGATGATGGACAACTTTGCCCAGATCCTTCGGTGGATGCCCACAGGTGATGCATCTTCATTTGGTAGCCACTCTGGAGGCACCACTCCCTTCAAGGTATAAGTCAACTTTGATATTCCCATATTTGAAGGCCAAATAGATACATACACCATAGATAGATGGTTAAATCTATTGGAAGGGTATATTTTGGTTCATGATTTTTCCAGTAGGGAACAGATTACTTTTGCACACCTCAAATCTGCCCCCTATGTCAAGGACTGGTGGGAAACCTACTGTGAGCAGAAGGACGAGAGGGAACCCACACTGTTTTAAGCCACACCCACTTGAACTCTTTCCGAGATGCCATCAAGGAGTAGTATTACCCTTTAGGGAGCTATGAAGATAAATACATAAATTGAACCACACTATGATAAGGAAGGGACCAAGACGTGACAAAGTTCACAAATATTTTTCATACCCTTTGCACGAAGTTGGTCATCAAGGTTTCTGAGCAACATCTGTTATTCAAGTACTGTGGTTTTCTACACAAATACATCCAAGACAAGATGGAGTTTCTAAACATCTCCTCACTTGGTGCCGCCTACAAATACACTGTCAAGGTCGAGCATAAGTTAAAATAGAAGAAGCGAGACTTTGGATCTGCGAATTTGAAGCATGGGAAAGGGGCTCCCGAACCGCGAAACAAGGGACAAAGCCAAGGCAGGGTGACCCAATACAACCCGTCAAAGATGAGAGAAAAGAACAACACCACATAGACAAATAAGGACACAGGGAACTGGTGTGAGCTCCATAAGAGCCCCACTCACAACACAAGTGAGTGTCGAACCAAGCAGTCACTATTAGCTAAGTTGAAGGCTTCATAATCAGATGCATGTTCTAAATCTAAGTCAAAACCCAACAAGGGGAATGATAAAGGGAAGCAGATTATTGATGCAGAGCCCAGCGCCACTATTTCCACCACCAAGATCTAGAAGATTGAGCCTGAAGATCTAGAGGAGGGGGAGCATCTCTTCCACTCACAAATGTGGGTGAAGGGTTCATCGTTGCAATTCATTGTCGACAATAGGAGCCAAAAGAACCTCATTTCAATAGAGGTCATGAAGAGGGTGGGCCTACCAAACACACCACACCCACAGTGGTACACCATCAGGTGGCTTCACCAAGGAAGAGATCTTCCCGCTAGCCAGCAGTGTCACATTCCATACAACAACAAGCCCTTCATGGATGAGGTATTGTGTGATGTTGGTCCTCTTGAATTTTGTGATGTATTATTAGGAAAACCATACTTGTGGAAGCGTCATGTTGTATATGAGTTGATGCCTCACACTATTATTATTTTCTTGGGTAATAAGTTATACAAGATACTGGAGGTATCCTTGCCTACCACCATCTCTTTGATCTCTGCTAAGAAATTCAGTAAGATCATCTCCTAGACTGGGAATTTTTTTTTCTTTCTGATTCACTCTCAAAGTAAGGGAAAGATTGTAGCCACATCCATGGCCCCCGGGAAGGGTTCCTCTACGAAGCAGAAGCAGGTGGATACAGTCATGGAAGAATACAGGGACATATTCTCCTCACCCACAGGGGTACCCTTACACTGTCAGGTCAAGCATTCAACCGATTTGACTCTCGGAGCACCTCTACCCAATGTGCAGATATATCACCAGTCCATTTTGGAAAATGAAGAGATCAAGTGGAAAATCTAGGAGTTGCTACAAAAAGGGCACATCTAACCAAGTTCCTCACCTTGTGGGAGCCTGATTGTACTTTTACAGAAGAAGGATGGGACCTGGAGGCTCTGCATTGATTATTGGGCACTAAAAAAAATCACTGTCAGGAATAGGTATCCAATCCCATGGATTGATGACCTTCTGGACCAACTCAAGGGGGGAAAGTATTTCAGCAAGATCGATCTGAAGTCTAGCTATCACCAAGTTCCAATAGAGCCCATAGATGTATGGAATACCGTCTTCAAATCCAAGGAAGTCCTTTTTGAATGGTTGGTTATGCCCTTCAGATTGAAAAATGCCCCTGCTACTTTTATGAGGCTAATGGATGACATCTTTTGGCCCTTCACCAACTCATTCGTGGTTGTTTATTTGGACGACATCCTCATCTTCAACAAGAGTTGGGAAGAACACTTGCAACACATTCAATAGGTCCTTCAAACCCTTCGCCATCACAAACTATGTGCTAACATGGAGAAATGCACCTTTTTTATGAGCCAATTCCAATATCTAGGTTACATCATAGATGAGTGTGGCATGCATGTGGATCTGACTAAGATCTAAGTGATTTGAGATTGACCAGCCCTGACCACTCTAATAGAGCTTCGCAACCTTTTGGGCCTTGAAATTTTTTATCGAAGGTTCATGTTGGGATTCTCCCATATCACTTGCCCTTTGAATCAGATTACCAAGGACAAAGCAAAAGTAAAGTTTTCATGGTCTGAGTCCCAACATAAGGCATTTGTTGAGTTGAAGCGCCTCCTCTGCTCTGCACTAGTACTCACATTTCCAAACCTGCAACAACCATTTGAAATTGAGACAAACACCTCCGACTATGTTATTGGTGTAGTCCTCACCCAACACGGGCATCCAATGGTCTATAATAGTGAGACACTTTCCGATACAATTCAGAAGTACCCCAACTATGATAAAAATATGTATTCCATCGCGTAGGCTTGCCGACAATGGAAGCATTAAATTCCAGGGAAGGAGATAGTCATCCACATCAATCACCGACCTCTTCAGTTTATACAGACACAAGGGAAGTTGCAGAATGTTCACAATCAGAAGTGATATACATATCTGCAACAATTCCACTTGAACATTAAATACAAAAATGGAAGCACCAATCATGTTGCAGACTGCCCGAGTTGGCCCCCAATTGCAGCACAAACTACTGTTCTGAACTCTAGTGGCCATGAGACCTCTAGATGGCCACAACTATACAAAAATAATATAGAGTTCACCTCCACATACTATATGCTAGTAGATGGTAAGGAAGTTCATGATTTCCACCTCTAGGACGCATTATTATGCTACCTCGGACACCTTTGTGTTCCTTCAAGCGAGCGTGCCACGCTGATTTGGGAGGCACACTATAGTCGGGTCGCAAGACACTTTGGTGTGGAGAAAAATGTGGTTGTACTACAAAAGTACTTTTATTGGCCAAAACTCCAACTGGATGTTGGGAAATATATCAGATCTTGCACTGTCGGTGCCATTGCCAAACCAACCATCAAGAAGCAAGGCATGTACACTCCTTTTCCTACTTCTAGCTAGCCTTGGGAATCCATCTCCATGGATGTTTGGCCTCCCTTCTACCAAGCATGGTAATGACTATGTATTCGTGGTCGAGGAAAAAAAATTAAGATGACTATATTAGCAGCCTGCAAGAAGAGTATCAGAACAGAGGAAACTGCCAAACTCTTCTTTGAATGAGTGTGGGTACATTTTGGGATCCCTAGACCATTATATCAGATCAAGATAGTAGGTTCCTGAGCACATTCTGATCAAGCCTCTGGACACTATTGGACACCAATCTCACCAAGTCGACTGCATTCCATCCCCAGACTGATGGCCAAACGGAGGTCTTCAATAGGATGATAGTGCACATACTCTGCATGTACAACTCCAAGCATCCATGAACCTGGGATGAGAGCCTTGTTTATGTGCAACAAAGTTATTAAAGATATCTCCATAGCTATACTAGTCACAGTCCCTTTCAAGTGGGTGTAGGATTTCAACCATTTTGTCTGATTGATGTTGTCATGCCTCATGCGACTACATAGAAAAAATCCACACATGTATTGTCCAACGTTGATAAAGCAACCAGATTATTGAAAGCATCCAACACATCCGCCAGTAGTTTCATGACATCTTGGAGAAGTCAAATGCCAAGTATAAGCAATGACATGATCAACATTGGGTGCCACACAAGTTTTAGGTGGGTGAAAATGTTTGGTTGCATTTGCAGAAAGAACGCCTTATCGGAGCCCATTGGAAGCTCTAACCACTTTGATATGGGCCTTATACCATTACCAAGGTTGTGGGAGACAATTCTTTTGAGCTCAACATTCCCCCATTCCTTGGCCTCCACCCAGTGTTCAATGTGGACTACCTTCGACCATACTTTCCACCATTACTGGACACATCAGACATTGCAAAACATCTCACACCTACAGAGTTAAACCCAGACTACATGGAACATGCCACAACTAATCGGATCATAGACACATAGATCAAAAACACTCGCCAACAGAAGACCCAACTATATCAAGTTGTCAAAGCTGACCAACTCTTGCACCAAGGAAAGTGGCTCACCAGGGACCAAGTTCAGCAAAAGTTTCCCCATCAAATAGAGGTACTCAATGCAATGGGTATCATTGCTTCCTAAGGGGGGAAGACTAATCCAAGTGGATATTGGTGACCACTCGCCTATTCCACTTGGACCCCCACCACTGTATCTTTCAGTTCTTCAGTTCCTTAATTGTAGCACTGTTTACTATTTTTGGTAGTTTTTTGGGCCTTGAACTTTCAAAGCAGTTTTGAGGTCCTAAACAACATTTTTTTGGGGGAAATCAGGCAAACATGATTCAAAGACTCATGTTTTCATTCAAAATTTTAGTCCTATGATATATCTTTCTAAGGAGGCATTGTGCGCGTCAAACGAAGATCGTATGTCAAAGTTACGACCCCGAGAAGTTCATATATCAATTTACCGAAACGGGACCCATATTTTTGGTGGTTCATCTCTCATGGTTAGGTTTTTGGATGTTTAGGGTTTTCCATTGTTTATCAATAATAAATAAGTCTTCGAGCCTCATTGTAACATAGTTCAGAGGCATGTTCTCAAAGATAAACTACCATCGTGTGAACTAGTTTCCATTATATATGTAAGCATATTTCAATTTTTTGATATTAATGAAATGCAATTTTATTCTTGTTGTATCTCTGTATTTATGTTTATATCTATATTTTGTTGCATTCTCTGAATCACTTCCAATATAATTAAATGAATTTTATACTTATAATTATAATAAATATTTTTTTTCAATTTAATATTATTTTAGATATTAATAAATAGATTATTTTATTTATGAATATTAAAAAATTTAATTTATAGAAATTTAGCAATTGCTTTTGTGCTTTCAAGACTCCCGAGGCTTTGAACATTGCATTGTTGTTTAATTGTGAGGATTGACAACCTTCGCCAAGCCCTCGTCACCGCATCATTAGTCATTCATGATAATGACAGTCATCAGGCGGGTATCCATCATCATTATCAAGAGGATGACAATTTTTTCTCACTTTGGGATTTATATTTCATCGAGAGGCATCTGGCTCATCAACAGGCATATGGGATTTGGCATTAGAGAAGGGAACTCATCCCTTGGAATAGGAATCTTGTGGACATGAAATAATTTCTGATATTAGTTTCAATTTCAGGTTTGGAAAAATGTACGACCATCTGGAAATTAAAGGAATGTTATGACTTAATGACACAATTGTGAGCTAATCACTCATAGATCTTATTTTGAAAGCTTAGTTTTACCCGTGTATGAACTGAATACTCACTAAATAATTATCTCTCTAAGAAAGTCAAGATATGGCGGCTTCCTTGAGCTTTGATGGTGCCAAATTATTCAAACTTTTTAATCTCGTGGCATCAACAAGATTTGAATAGAATATCGAAAACTATACCATCCTTTTTCCAGTCATTCCAATCAATGGTTGGGCCACATTTAAGTAGAATGTTCAACAAAGTGATGTGGTTTGAGGTTGGATCTCGACCAAACGAAACCAACCAACCAAAAAAGGACCAATTTCCTAATAGAGAATAAAGATGGATGGGTTGAAATGGACAAGGTTGAAAATCTCATAAAATTATGTGCATATTTTATATTTTTTAATTATCCATACATGTGTAAATATTTCTTTTTAATTATTTTATGAAATTTATATGAAATATAAATCAAAATGATGTGTCATGACTTATTTATGGGATTAAATAAATCTTATTGTCATTGCCAATCTATAACCAAATCTCCATAGTGTGCCTCTACCAACATAATGTTTCTTTTATGAAATTGATAAAAGAACACTTCTTTTACATGGAAAGTCAATAAGCGTGGAAGTCTACACATAAGGAGATAGAGGAAAAATTCACCAAAATAAAAATTAACATTGTAGGTTACTTTGTTATTTTCTTTTTTTTTCTCCGTAAAAACTAGCTAAGTCATGTATTATATATACAAGTAAAAATTACAGACAGTAAGACATGTCTTCCAGGGCCTGTAGTAGCACCCTGGGAACCTTGACCATAGTTCTAAAAGCTCCCTTGCTGGGGTAGCTTCGCCAAAACCATTCAGACATTGCCATGACATCAAAAGCTCCCACGCAGGGGCAGCACCGGATCGACTTTTCAAAACAGTTCCAGACAAGTTCAGACTCCCAGAGGAGCAGCAGAGTGTAGACCCAACACATTCTTGCCCACGCAGGGGCTTAGTACCCAAATAGACTGACTCAAAGACCAGACAGAAGTGAGCATGACAGAGGCGCTCATATCAGCTATCAACTTAGACCATTTAAAATTAAGACTAGACCAGAGACTAGACAAAATTACACACGGCGAAGATGTAAGCATCATCTGCCAGCAAGCAATACGAAATAGCAAGAGAAAAATACCCGCGGCTGCGCTAATCCTGGAGACGAGCTGAAGGTGGAAGGAGGGCCGCGAGCTGGGCTTCTGCCTCTTCAGCAAGGCTTTTGTCTTCAACCACGTACGCCCAGCCATCACCCTCTGCTCGTCCCTCCCACATCTTCCTCCATATCTCTTCGTCGACGCCTGGAGGGGGTGGCCCCACTGGAGGAAAGGTGTCTTGCGAGCCTTTGTCTTCCATGCTTCCGCTTCAGACACTGGAGGCACCATAGCTGAGCCCTGTTCCGTCGCCTCTTGTTCTCCTCTGTCAATTTCCTTGCCCTTGCCTTCCAGTTGCTTCTCCGGCAAGCTCTGAGGGGTGTCCTCCCCATTGCCTTCCAGAATTTTTGTAAACATGACTGATATGTGGGCACTAAGCCCTGGGTTGTCCTCAGAGCTTTGCAGCGTGAATACCACAGAGCCGAAGGAGGGAAGCTCCGGTTTTCCTTCATTAGAACTCCCAACCTCCAAGAATTGTCTAATGGGGAGCGGGGTAGCCCTGGCTCTCCTATGACAATAACAGCAGCAGCAGTGGTGATGCTCATCTGCTGCGGGGGCTCGTGAGGAGGAACCTCTCGCTGGACCTCTCCTGCATGGCTGTCGTTCTCGAATTTTGACCATGGTGAGTCTGATTCTTCTTCTGTATGCTTGCGGGTGAGTTTGGAATCGATGGCAGAACCAATTGCTTTCCAAATCTCTCTCTGGTACCCAATCTTCACTCTGAAATCCTCCCCTTGGTAGCAGATTAAACCATTTCCAGAACTGTCGTTGCAATTGTGCCAATTGCCTACGTCTGCTCGACCAGCAACCAGAGTGGCAATGGCCACGGGTATCCAAGCCTCTGGGTGATAGAAACTGCCACCGCCAAGGCCCTCTGTGTTTCCGCCTCTTCCAGCTCTTCTCAGACAATAATTCTTTGCCCGATCCATCGTGCCTGTAAAACGCTGCCTCATTCCCTCGATACAGGCGCACATTAACTTCCTTCTGCATTTCCATCTACCATGCTTCCTCGCCATTAAATGCATTAACGCAGCAGGGGCTTCATTTATCAGCTGACGGCCTTCTCCTGGTGGCCGTGGTGTTAACACGGGGCAGCCCATGCGTGGCATGTGGCTCGCCCGTCCTTCCCAGTCCGCCACCCGCATCCGGGGTGGTTACTTTGTTATTTTCAATGTTATTATATAATATAGTTTCTTTGCAAGTCGATAAGCAAGTGTGGAAGTCTACACATAAGGAGATTAATTAATTTATTGCTATAAAAAGTAATATCCTCTCAATAAAATGTTAAATGTTTTTGTATAAAAGTTAGGTATTCTTTATGAGATTTATTTTTTCTCGAAAAGTTACTTCTTGTGATGGAATAATGGATACAAAACATGTGCAGTTGTAGCATTTCTAGGCATGTGACGACATACGACAACCTGTGTTTTGAGTGATTGGAGACTTTCACAGTGAATTATATTGTTAGAGATTTTCGGACTAACACTGTGTAATGAGTGTGATCAATCCATTACACTCATTACACAATGCTAGTCCAGAAATCTCTAACAACCTATGTTTTATTATTGGATGGATATACATGCCACCTATGATATGGCATGTGACGAAATATGATAACCTACATTTTAGTTATTGGATGGAAGTACATGGGACTGAATTTTTGGGGAAGGGGATGAATATTCAAAAACGTTAACGCAAAATATGTAACTTACCACACACGAGTAAAGTGTTTAGGTAGAGTTATCCAAACTATACATTCACCAGACAAAATCCCTCCTTGCGTGGCATAAATTCCACAGGTATTTGCCCCTTTCTGTTTCATTTCGTAGACATATATGGATTTTTTTCTCTGTTTGACAGTTTTTTTGATAGTTTTTTAATCTAAATCCATAGACATATATGTATTTTTTTTTCTCTATTAACAATTCTTATGGCTTATTAGGGGTTGCAAGCAAGTGTAGTGAGGATCCATTTAGCAATGGGCTCTATTCTTGGTTAGAGAATCTTCTAAATCTTCTATTCCTTCAGTGTATCTTTGCACCTTTATGGGCAATTTCTAGTTTTAAATTTACCAGTCTAGATCTATCTTAACTCTGGATCTACCAAGCTCCGAGAGGGATCAAATCCCTTGAGATGCAAACATCTTTTAGAATGAAAATAGATCTTGGTAGATCTAGAGTTAAGATTAATCTAGGCTAGTTTAATTCCCCCATTTAAATAGGCTATATTCCACATGAATACTATGGGTCAATACCATGGGTTCTCATACCATGATTCAATACCATGAAGTTACTTTTATTTAAATCCTATTTTTTTATTAATTTTATTTTATGTTAATTGAGCAAAAATGTTTTCACGTAGTGTGTGTTAGCTTTGCTATACAACAATGATTTTCTAAGGGCAGATACAAGCTTGGTCTGCTAGGTTGTGCTCAAAAGGAAGCTCATAATGGTCATTGTCCCTTTTTCCTTCTACCCCACTTTCCCTCCGCCACCTCCATTCCTCTATTTTCCTCCTAAACCCCGACAAATAACCCCTTTGGCCTTAGTTCCAATCGCCAAAATCCCAAGCCCTCATAAAACCCTGCCATACGCCCTCGTGCGCTTGCTAAAAACCTTTCATTGTTTCCCCGCCATTGATTCCCTCCCGCAGATCCAACAGCTCCCGTCGTGCCCGATAAAGCGACCCGCTCAACCTTTCCCAACTGTCCGATCACTTCCAAAAAGATCCAATGACATTCGCTCTTATCGTGCCATCCACTCAATCGAACGTTAGCGTGCAATGAGAGTGGTTTTTCTCTCTCATCCGCTGCTACATGTCGATCGATGAGTGGAATCGCGCGGTCCTGTCCTTTTACCGCTCAGGGCTCGAAAGCGGTGGGATCAATACCATTACCGCCCAACCAAAGCGCTCTCGCCCGATAACGACCGCGTAACTTTGCCTCCCGATCACTGTTCGATTTGGCCGCCTAAGATCTAATGGCCCAAATTCATCCCGCTCCCACCTCGGCCGATATCCTCCACTGAGCCATCTCCACCATCCATTTCCCCGATTTGATGGCTATCCTTCCTGCTCATCCATATCGTCCACTCGCCCATGTAGTCCACATCCTCTGACCACTCCGTTTGCCCGAAGGAGGAAGGTGACCAGCTTACCATTACTAGTCACTGATAGACCCCCAACAACCATATTTAATAGAAGGCATGGCCAAGGGAGAAAAGGACAGAGCATGACCCTGTAACTGCATTTATCAGTTATGGAACTTCACTGGTATGAGCACTCCAACTGCCTAAGAGGACAGCACAGCACCTGAGTAGATTAGATTCATCCACTGAAGCAAGCAAACAAAGTTAGAGACTCCATCAGGCAGTTAAATGCAGTTGGTGGTCAATTATGACCCCTCCATACCTAAATAGCCAAGTGCCTTTGTAATGTAAATCTATAAATACCCAGAAACAAGATGTAATCAGGGTTGGTGGTTGGCATTTTGATGTAAGGTTCAACTTCTGGAGACTGTAGATATTTTGTCACTTGCATCATCTCGTCTTCATTTTCAGCTAATACAAGCTTCTTCTGTTGTTAACTGCTCACTTTCCATTTTCCTCTGTTCTAAGCTTGTGCTTGATATATTGTATTCTTGATCTTTTGAGGTTTAGCACTAGGTAGATATCATCCTATCTTTGTGTTAGATTGTTGAATGCATCACTAAATAAGTTACATAGGTTTCTTTCTATCTAATGCAAGAGAGCTGTCATCCTGTCTGTGTATTAGTAGAACAGATTTACAAGTTTCTTTACTAGTTGCAGCCGGCCATCACATGGTCTTGTGCATCTACTGGCGTGGTTAGTATTCTCCATATTCACCCAATATCTAAACTATGAGAATTTGGTGGTCTAAAGCCTTCTATTTTGGGGGTGTTCATGCATGTCTGGAGTGAAACAAAGTAGAAGTGGTTATATGGCTTGAACAAGCATCAGTCCTTCCATTCAACCCACAACAATAGTTGAATTTATATGTTACCAAGCATCTCCGAGCTACAACCTAGGAGAGTTTCTTGGAGTGATAACATAATTGGCGCCGTTGCCGGGGAGAGGAGATTGAAGCTCAGCTTCCTTGGGAGAACGACACAGATCCAACTTTGACGATAGACAAAGTCTAGACACATTTTTGGTTGTAATCATCTATCTAGCGACTCTACTGGAGGACCAACCTTTGGCAACTCAACATTATAGTTCTAGCTTAGTTTGTGAGGCATACTCAAAGAAATCCCCAGAAATCACCTGCTGACCCAGTGCCTGACCCTAAGAAGATTGTCAAGCAGATAAAAACATCACAGAAAGGAGCATCGGGATCAGATAAGCCTAAACAATCTTATGTATCTCTGCAAGAAAGGCTTGTAGCTGAGCATGTACATGTTGAAAATATAGAGCCTAGCACTTTTAGTGAAGAAATATTCTCAAAGATTCATAAAGCTCCTTGTCCATTAAGTTCCCCTTTGGATCTCAATCCAAAGAAAACCTCCCCTACAGTCCATCATTTTCCGTCTGCCCTATCATTCATTTCTCAGCCTTCTGTCATCCAAACGACCGGTACCCATCCATCCATCCCAATCATGGCAGGCCAACAAGCACCTACCAAAATGGAAAGAATCATAGCTGCTAGGTATGGACCCTTGGTCCTGCCTGTTCCTTTGAATGCCATGCCTGCAGGAGAATACCAGAAATACATGCCTAAGTTCACTGGTACAGAGGGAGTAACAGCTGAAGAGCACCTTGAGTCTTTTTATAGCTATGCTGATAACCTAGATATCAATGAGGATGATGTGTGGATGAGGGTATTTGTCCAAAATCTTGATGGAGAGGCTAGAAAGTGGTTCAGAGAGCTGACCCTTAGGTCTATAGCAGACATTGAAGCATTAGATGATGTGTTTTTTAAGCACTGGGGAGATAAGAAAGACCTACTATATTACCATACTGAGTTTGGCAACCTAAAAAGGGAAAATGGTGAATCATTGTCTGATTTTAATAAAAGATTCAATTATATGTATAGCAAGATACCAGCTGAAGTGAAGCCTACTCCCACCTCTGCCAAACTCACCTATGCTAATGCATTTGAATTTGATTTTTTCCTGCTCTTAAGAGAAAGAAGATGTGCTACTCTAGCCAAAATGCAAGATGTGGCCCTAGAGGTGGAATCCAATATCATGGCTGCAGAAAAGCTCAAAGGTCATGCTGATAGAAGGAGGTAGAGAGGTGAGGCTTCTTCTTCCTCTGCTTCATCTTCATAACCCAAATTGGATAAAATGACTAAGATGATAGAGTCATTGGCTGCTGAAATATCTAAACTGAAGGTTGAGCAGAATTCTGGGAAAGCAAGGCTTCCAAATACATTTTCTCCTAGAAATCCAAATCCATTCAGAAGAGCGAATGATCAATTGCAGATCATTTAGAGGGGAAAAGAAGCTAGTGAAGAACAAAGGGTTAAGCCTCCCTTCCAGAAGGTATTCATGGAAGAGGAGCAATTTGATGAAGAGGATGAGATTCACTGCATGGAAGATAAGGGCAGTGATGCCTTTTTGACATTAGCTGCCTACGAAGAATCATTACTCCAGGGCCAGACCAGTCAGGAGTGGGGCAGAGAAGCTGTTCTACAAACTAAATACCAGCAAAGATATAATATGAGGTCACGAACGAGTAATGTCAAAGAGAACCCTGCCCAAAGAGTTGTTGTCCACACAGAACAATAGATTAGCAAACAGAAGAGACCAACAACTGATCTAGTCATCCTTAAAGTACCATCTCAAGAGGTAAGAGGCCCTGATAAGTCCCCTTACCCTTTCAGTTTTGAATCACAAGTCCAAAAGCTTAAAATATTTGTGCCTTTGATTGAACTTGTAAAAGTGATGTTTTTAGAAAACCTATCCTAGATGCCCTTGAGCTGAGAGCCACACAAGCCTCCACTGGCTATGTCAATTTACAAGATGATAAACCTGTAGTTGTGCTTAGCTCAATGACTAAACCTGCTGATGATAATTCTCCATAATTTTATGTCTCATTGACCATTCATGATAAAATCCTTCATAACTGCCTATTGGACAAGGAGCTAGTCATAATCTGATGCCCAAAGCTGTCATGGAGGAATTAGGCCCTGATATTACCCGACCCTATCATGATTTATTCTCCAATGATTCAAGGAAGGTGAAATGTCTGGTGTTAATTAAAGACTTGGCTATCACCCTAACTCAACTGCCCATGAAAAGCATGATGATGGATATTGTGTAGCAGATGTCCCCCCTAAGTTTAGCATGCTACCGTCTAGGGGGTGGATTAAGAGATTGGGTGGGACATTACAAAATGATTTATCTTTTGCCTCTGTCCTAGTTTGGAGGAGAAAGCATAAGACTATAAAGGGAAGCTCAGCTGGCCTATATCATCAGTGATGAGAAAAACCCCACTAATCATCCTATTTATGCTGTGGACACTGACTTTGGGGCATGTATTCTCCAAATTGAAGAATCTCATAAGGCCCCGGTGCAGCTCAAAAGACTAGTAGACCAGGCCATGGAGAAGGGGGAAACACAAGCTTGGGATATGTTCTTTGATGGAGCCTATTCAAGAGAGACTGTAGGAGCAGGTGTGGTGCCAGTGTCTCCAAAACAAGAAAGCACACATCTATCTTTCAAGTTGACTTTCTAGGTCACCAACAATATAGCAGAGTATGAGGCTCTGATATTGGGTCTAAATGCTGCCAAAGACAAAGGAATTAGAAATATAAAGGTGTTTGGAGATCTTGATCTCATCATTCAGCAAGTGAACAAAACATTCCAAGCAAGGCACCCAAGGTTGAAAGCATATAGAGATGAGGTATGGAGACTCAAAGATGCTTTTAATAGTTTTTGTATCTCATATATCCCTAGAGTCAAAAATCAACTTGTTGATTCCCTTGTTATGTCTGCTAGCATGTTCATCCCTACCATGCCCCCTAAATTGGTTTATGAAGTTTGGATAAAATATAGACCATCCTTGCCTGATAATGTCTGGCATTGGAAGGTCTTTGAGGATGATGATGAAGTAAATAGGTTTTTTCAAGTCATTGATGAATTCTTCGAAATGCAAACAGATCAAGAGAATGAAACCTTGGAAGAAATCCCCCAGTCCCAGCTAAAGAATAAAATCGGACGAGATAGCAATGTTCAGTTGCCTAGCAATCATATCCCTAGAGGACTAGTTCCCCTAGAGAAGCTGTTTGACCATAATGATGTACCTCATAAGGCTGCCCAAAAAGAAGATCAATCTACAATGAATAGGCATAACATAGGGAGTCCAGATCATCCAAAATATATAAATTTGTCCACTCATTTGTCTACTACCCAAATTTCTGTTGGCATTATGATACAAGTGTTGTCCTTGATGGAAACTCACACAGATGACAGATCATAGTGCAACAGGTCAGTAGCAAAGAATTGATGACCAGACTACAAAGAATGAAGAAAGAAGAGTATATACGCAGGTTCACTATATACCAAGTCGTGTACACACGCAGGTTCACTATATACCAAGTTGTGTATATACGCAGGTTCGCTATATACCAAGTAGTGTATACATGCAGGTTCACTATATACTAAGTCGTGTATATATGCAGGTTCGCTATATACCAAGTAGTGTATACACGCAGGTTCACTATATACAAAGGCGCCTATACACGTGGGATTGCTGATCAAAAGTCGCGTATGCGTATGCACAAAATTTCATGCACAGAAAAGAGCGTACATGTGGGAAAGCTTATTTTTGGGTCCGTGGTATTTAGACCTATGGTTTTGGACCTTGGTATTGCGTCCGAAGTGTTGAACCCAGGTATTGGGTCCCTAGTATTGGTTCTAAATAGTTTTGGACCATGGTGTTGAGTAAGGCCTAAGACTATAAAAGGAGAAGAAGATCATTAGGCAAAGGCATTGAGAAAGTCTTGAATATATGATGAAGTATGAGATCCAGTATGCAAGTTATGGGTTCATGATGCTTTGCTTGATCTAAGCTAAGGAGGAATCTCAGCTAAGGATAGATTGGGATCTAATGGCTTGGAATGAATCATCTCTATACGGTTTGATCTTGTTTAGTCTAGATCTATATACTGACGCATGTAATGTTCTGTAAATGTTATGATCTGGGTATTACTCAAGTTTGGAATAGCTGCAAATCATGAATGAATATTTACAGACATATACGCTGGTTGACTATGATAAAAGCACGTACATACGTAGGTTAGATACATCTAAGTAGCGTATACCATATGAGCTATGATGTTTGAAGTTACAGGTGTTTCTGGTAGTTGATGAGTTTTGATGATTGTTTACTAGTGTTAGTATTCTACATATTCAGATTGGTTGATTGTGTTTAGCTTCGGTGTTGATGGATGAGATCTAATAATGGATCAGGATCATAATGACTTATATTTATGTGATCTGATGGACTAGATCTGGTTGCTAACACACATATTATCCTTGTATATGTAATGTTCTGGGTATGTCCAAAGTCAGGAAGTGCAGCAAAGTTATAAGTAAATATTTGATGACATATACGCTAGTTCGCTTTGGTGAAGTTGCGTATACACGCTGGTTTGGCTCTTCCAAGTAGCGTATGCACTATGATGCATGATTTATGATGATACAATTGGTTTTAAATATTGTTGTAGAGTTCTGTGTTCTGCTCTGTGTTCTGGTGACTGCATTTTGTTGACAGGGTTTCAGTGATTCAGTATTGGGTGATTCAGAGATTGATGATGCTAGTGTTGATTGATTGTGTACTTCAATGATATTAATGGGTCCAGTATGAAAATTGGATGAAACGTGGCCTTTAGAATATGGTGTTGTGCTTCAGGAGTATCCAGTCTGAAAACGTATGAAACGTGGTCCCTGAAAGAAAGAGAAGGTTTCAGCCTTCTGTAGGTCGGAACCTACGTACTAGTACATCCTCTATAACAAGAGAAAAGGGGGTGGTAGCTCCCTTCCAGTAGCAGCTGGAAAATGAGTGAGGGTTGGAGCATTCAGTAGGCCTGTGCCTACGTACTAGTAAAAGGATTGGCTAGTACAAGAGCTAAGGGGGTTGTAGCTCCCTTCCAGGAGAAGCTGGAGAATGAGAGGAGGTTGTAACCTTCTACAGGTAGAAGCCTGTGTAGTGGTATAAGATTTCACCAGTATAGAAATATTGTAAAAATAAGTTTCTTATTAAAAGAAGATAGAGACAAATTGCAGCAGGTGGTTTTCTCCCACATTGGGTTTCCACCTTACATCTTGGTGTTCATGTGTGTTGCTTATGTATGATGATCTCTTCTATTTACTGCTCTTGTTTACTATTCATATGGTTAATAATGTTCTGATGCACTCATTAAGGATCAACTAACTGAAACATAAGTTTACTGGATATATGCTTGTTGCATGACACACAGTTGTGTATACACGCGGTTTGCCTTAACTGAAGTAGCATATATGAATCTTAATATGGAAATGAAAAATTTATATTGATTTGATAATACTGATTCACACCCCCCGCCCCCCTCTCAGTATTATTTCCAAAAATTGGTTTCAGAGTAGGCCCTTTGGTAGAAGCTTGATCGCTTGAAGGAGATCCGTAGAACAATGGGAAAGAAGCTTAAGAAGAAAGCGCCTAAGAAGAAGAAGACATATCAGAAGATCTATGACAGTGGGAGAATCGATTGGGGAATATGTGGAGGAAATACTTCAGATTCAGAATTACTTCAGAATGAAGATGAACAAGCCAAAGAACTATCAGGTATGAATTGGTTATCCTCTGGTGATACATTTATCTATCCATTTGAAGATGATGAAAGCGATATCGAAACAATTGAATTTTCTCTTATGGGTGAGCAAGAAAGATATCAAATAGAGGCAAAATTTAAAAGGCTCACAGAAAAAATTAGAGATTAACAAGATCTTTTGAACAAAAGGGAATGTGCCTTCAAAGAAGAAGCTACCAAACTAAAAGCTCAACTAGAGGAAGGAAACAAGGTAAGGAAGTTATTGAAGGACAAGGAAGATCAATGTCAAAAGTTGCAGGATGAAGTGATATCATTGAGAAACGAAGTGAATGAAAGGAGTACAACAATCAAGAAACTTAGAGATAGATCCAGTTACTATGAAAGTCTTGAAGCTAAGATCCTCTCGCTAAAAGAAGATCTTGAAGAATCAAATAAGTAGAATAAAGAACTACTCCAAGCTCTTGAAAAGCAAGAAAATGAAGTTCTTCAATTAAGACATCAGTTGGAAGAAGAAAGAAAAGTTGAAGGAATCATGAAGAAGCAGTATCTTGAAAAGGAAGAGCAACATCAGGTTGAGGTAAATATTCTAAAAGATAACTTAGAAGAAAAGGATAAGCTCTTACGATTTCAAGATAGTACTAAGATCTTGGATGATATTCTTAGTAGTCAAGGGTCTCCTGCTATCAAAACTGGTCTTGGTTTTCATGAATCTGTTGGAAGTGAATCTAGTTCACAAAATAAGACAAGCAACTCTAATGCACAATCTGAAATACTCAACAAGGAGATGAGAGGTCAATCCCATCAACAACCAAGGAAAGAAATTCTTCAAAGAAAACCTTTTACTCCTCTGATGAATAATGTTGAATGTTATGTATGTCATAATCTTGGACATGTTGCAGCCAGATGCAGAAGTAGAATGGTTCAAGACCATCACACAGAAAGATCATCACGTTCCAGGTACTTTAAGGGATATTGTTTTTCTTGCAATATGTTTGGTCACAGAGCTGTTGATTGCTATAGAAGGAATATGAAACATGTAAGATGTTATGCATGTAACAAGCTTGGACATACAACAAAGGAATGCAGGAACAAAGTACGGGAACCATACCAAAACGAGAAAACATCATCACACTTGAAGATATGGAAGAAGAAGGAAGTACAGTCAGAAAGATGTGGCACAACACAATATACAGACATAACAGACTCAGAGGGAGCTGAAAGTGTAAAACTTCAGTGTCCTAAATCTCATACGCAAGTTTCATAAAGGGAAGTTGCGTATATACGCGAGTTAGTTATTGCACAGTTGTGTATATGTTAGTTTGAGGAAAAGCAGTAGGGACAGGCTCAGGAAAAAGGGTCTGATATGATTCAGTCCATTATTTTCTCTGATTGATAATGGTTACAATCTGCTGATGATGTGTGGAAATGTCTTGACATTTGTAAGATGTTTAAAAGTGTTTTGATCCTAAATTAATGATGATGATGCCTTGATACTTCTTGCTGATATATGCATGATCAGATCTGACAGTAAGCAAGATGGCACAGGTTCAGGGGGAGCATATGCTTTTAATAATGCATTGTTGGCATTATGGTTAGTAGTCCTTGGTGATGATGCTTATATGGCTAAATGATATATCTTGCTATGATATGGTTATGAGTTGTCCATGACAAAATCTCATATGATTCTTGGGGTTACATAGTTGATGTTCAGATCAGATTTGTGGTTGATTCTCTGATGATGCATATATGGTGCTTACATGGTGATCTTCATAAGGATAAGGAGAAGTACAAAGCTTGAATACACATCTTCATTACTTGATGATGAGTCACTCATATGTTGCTGTCGTCATATGCATAAAGATCATATAATATAGTTATGATGCAGGATTCCTATAGTTCTTGGCACTCATGTGGATGAGGATTGTTGCTGTTGATGATATCAAGAAGTCTTGACAAATGATCTTGAGCTCAAGATACATAGTGTTGATACATGGATGATTACTCAAAGTTGCATTGTTGGAGACATGATGATGATGAGTTCTTACCTATATGATGATAGGTTGATACTTACATATGTTGATTGATGCAGATGTTCCCAAGTGATGATACTTGGATCATGCAGATCTCGATGTTGATGAGATGGTTATGGTGTTTTTCACATATGATATAATGTGAATGATTCTGTATGTCATATGCAGAATTCTGTTCAAAAGGATGAGTTGATGCGGACATACCTTGATGACTTATACACTAATGAACATATACAGGTTGTTGGTCTAGATGCTGTTGACAGATGCTTATGGAGCAGATCATACATTGTGTATGATAGTTGCTGATGACTATCATGATCTTATTTAGATGTTTGGTCTCTGTTATAAATGTCATATCAAGACTCATGATGTAATAGTTTGTCTCTATCTATTGTAGTCATTTGATGAATCCCTTTTGGTCATATGATGTAATTTGTACCCCCACTATGCATGGGAAGGATGATGTAATATTTCAGTCATGTACAAAAATTTGGTATTTGGTGTATCCCCACTTGGTTGGGTGGATGAGTCAATATTGGTATATCCCCACTAGGCTGGGAGATGGATGTATGTATGAGTCCTTGGTGATAGGAAGGTCATTTATGATAGAGTCATGTTCTTCTTTTAGAACATATTTTTGCAGACCTTGCTTACAGTCAGGGGGAGCATGAACAACACACTTCAGCAAAGCAGAGATTTCAGCATGTACTCAGAGGGAGCATGGATAGATTGGTACACCTTGGCATATACAAAGGGGGAGCTTATTCAAAGATTTTAGCAGGTAGTCAGGGGGAGTATGGATAGTGGAATGTTTATCAAGGAAAGTGAATATATTGGTCCACCCTTTGCCCTTGATGTCAAAGGGAGAGAGTGATTTGGTGTTGTTGCCATCAAGTCCAAAGGGGGAGATTGTTGGCATTATGATACAAGTGTTGTCCTTGATGGCAACTCACACAGATGATGGATCATAGTGCAGCAGGTCAGTGGCAAAGAATTGATGATCAGACTACAAAGAATGAAGAAAGAAGAGTATATACGCAAGTTCACTATATACCAAGTCGTGTACACACGCAAGTTCACTATATACCAAGTCGCGTATATACGCAGGTTCGCTATATACCAAGTAGTGTATACACGTAGGTTCACTATATACAAAGGCGCGTATACACGCAGGATTGCTGATCAAAAGTCACGTATGCGTATGCACGCACTTTCATGCATGGAAAAGCACGTACATGTGGGAAAGCTTATTTTTGGGTACGTGGTATTTAGACCTATGGTTTTGGACCTTGGTATTGTGTCTGAAGTGTTGAACCCAGGTATTGGGTCCCTAGTATTGGTTCTAAATGGTTTTGGACCATGGTATTGAGTAAGGCCTAAGACTATAAAAGGAGAAGAAGATCATTAGGCAAAGGCATTGAGAAAGTCTTGAATATCTGATGAAGTATGAGATCTAGTATGTAGGTTATGGGTTCATGATGCTTTGCTTGATCTAAGCTAAGGAGGAATCTCAACTAAGGATAGATTGGGATCTAATGGCTTGGAATGAATCATCTCTATATGGTTTGATCTTGTTTAGTCTAGATCTGTATACTGACGCATGTAATGTTCTGTAAATGTTATGATCTGGGTATAACTCAAGTTTGGAATAGCTACAAATCATGAATGAATATTTACAGACATATACGCTGGTTGACTATGATAAAAACACGTACATACGTAGGTTAGATACATCTAAGTAGTGTATACCATATGAGCTATGATGTTTGAAGTTACAGGTGTTTCTGGTAGTTGATGAGTTCTGATGACTGTTTACTAGTGTTAGTATTCTGCATATTCAGATTGGTTGATTGTGTTTAGCTTCAGTGTTGATGGATGAGATCTAATAATGGATCAGGATCATAATGACTTATATTTATGTGATTTAATGGACTAGATCTGGTTGCTAATACACATATTATCCTTGTATATGTAATGATCTGGGTATGTCTAAAGTCAGGAAGTGCAGCGAAGTTATAAGTAAGTATTTGATGACATATACGCTGGTTCGCTTTGGTGAAGTTGTGTATACATGCCGGTTTGGCTCTTCTAAGTAGCATATGCACACTGATGCATGATTTCTGATTATACAGTTGGTTCTGAATATTGTTGTTGAGTTTTGTGTTTTGCTCTGTGTTCTGGTGACTGCATTTTGTTGACAGTGTTTCAGTGATTCAGTATTGGGTGATTCAAAGATTGATGATGCTAGTGTTGATTGATTGTGTGCTTCAATGATATTAATGGGTCCAGTATGAAAATTGGATGAAACGTGGCCTTTAGATTATGGTGTTGTGCTTCAGGAGTATCTAGTTTAAAAATGTATGAAACGTGGTCCCTGAAAGAAAGAGAAGGTTCCATCCTTTTGTAGGTCGGCATCTACGTACTAGTACATCAGCTAGTACAAGAGCAAAGGGGGTGGTAGCTCCCTTCCAGTAGCAGCTAGAAAACAAGTGAGGGTTGGAGCATTCAGTAGGCCAGCGCCTACGTACTAGTTAAAGGATCGGCTAGTACAAGAGCTAAGGGGGTTGTGGCTCCCTTCCAGGAGAAGCTGGAGAACGAGATGAGGTTGTAACCTTCTGCAGGTAGAAGCCTGTGTACTGGTATAAGACTGCACCAGTACAGAAATATTGTAAAAAGAAGTTTCTTATTAAAAGAAGATAGAGACGAATTGCAGCAGGTGGTTTTCTCCCACATTGGGTTTCCACCTTACATCGTGGTGTTCCTGTGTGTTTCTTATGTTGGGTTGTGTTATATTATTTCCACGACTAACCTTCGTAGTGAACCAGGGGGTTAGACCTTCGTTGCACCGATTGCTAAGTGGGGGGGTCACAGGGGTGGCGGCAGCCCCCCCTGTTTGGGGGGTTTGAGGGGGGTGAGTACCGCCCCTCTATGGGGTCCGGGACAGCGCCCCGAGAAAAATTTTTTTGGACCCTATATTAGGTTGGGCGAACCTACCTATGGTTTTCGGTCCATGGTTTTGGACGCGATGGTTTTTTTCGGTCCATGGTATTGGATGCTTCGTCATGTATAAATATGTATTGTAACATTGAAAGGAACATAATGAAAAATCAAGATGGTAGTCCTGGTTTTGGGATCCGGTGGGAAATCTCTGTGTATATGTGGTTTATGTGTTATGCTCTCGCATTGTTTATTTTTCTGTGAATTAGAATTCGTATGCAGGTAATTTCTGTACGGGGTTAAAACCTACATTTGGTATCGGAGCTGTTTTGGCTTCAAGGGGACGCCTTTGTTGCTGAGGGGTTTCGCTCGGGCCTGTGGTAGACCCTGTTCAGTGGGGGATCTGCGAGATCGATTCTAGTGGTGAAAGAAGATGGCGAGCAGCAGAAAGATAGAGATTAAGAAGTTCAATGGTCAGATTTTTGAGTTGTGGAAACTCAAGATGGAGGATTTGTTGGTGGATAAAGATTAGTGGATCGCGGTAGATCCTGGTACTAAACCAATGGGAGTGACCGATGAAGAATGGAAGAAGTAGGATCGGAAGGCAAAGAGCACAATACAATTTTGTGTCTCAGATTCAGTATTGCTGAATGTATCAGGGGAAGCTACGGTGAAGGTTCTGTGGGACAAGTTAGGGACTTTGTACCAATCTAAGTCTCTGGTGAATAAACTATTCCTGCGGAAAAAGTTGTTTAACCTAAGGATGAAAGATGGAGACTTGGTGACAGAGCATCTGAATGCATTTAATACTGTGGTAAGTCAATTATCATCTGTTGATATTAAAATTTTAGATGCAGATAAGTGCATCCGTTTGTTGTGTTCTCTACCAGATTCGTGGGATAGTCTGGTTATTGCAATAGGTAGCAATGCAACTGCTTTGCAGTTTGATGAAATAGTCTCAGCCTTGCTGACGGAGGAGATGAGAAGGAAAAATATGGACAACCAGAATGGTGATGCCTTGTCTGTACGAGGACGGTCTCAGAACAGAAACAAAAATAAGTCATCGAGTGGGAGATCTAAATCTCCAGGAAAACCTATAAAAGTGGTGTGTTGGAAATGCAGAAAGGAAGGGCACTTTAGAAGGGACTGTAAATCTAAAGCTCCTGATAAAGGAAAGGGATCTGATGATGCTCCTTCTGCAGAGGCGAAAACCACCTCAGATGAAGGTGGGGATGTGTACTTGGCTTCTTCAAGTACACATGTAGATCATGAGGCATGGTTGATTGAATCAGGTGCATCCTTTCACTTCACTCCCCATGGAGAGTGGTTCTGCGAGTATGAGAAATACGATGGTGGTGATGTCTTCTTAGGAGATGATAGGAAGGCTAAAATCATTGGTCGCGGAAAAGTAAAGTTGAAGTTGCAAGGTGGAAGGGCTAGAACCCTTCCGGGTGTTCTGCATATTCCTGCATTGGCTAGAAATCTGATTTCTGTAAGCAAGTTGGATGATGCAGGTGTAAAGACAGTGTTCAAGAAGGATACCTGCAAGATGGTTCGAGGAGCACTAGTATTGATGCGGGGAGTTCGGATTGGAACTCTGTACAAGATGCAAGGTAGCACTGTTGTTGACGTGTGCAATAGTTCTATGGTTCCTGAAAATGGAGCAGAAAATCTAGTGGTCTCTGGAGAGAAGACCATGCTGTGGCATCAAAGGCTTGGACATATTGGAGAGAAGGACCTTCGAATACTTCATGGTAAAGGTATGGTAGAAGGTATGAGTAATAGCTCTCTGGATTTTGATTTCTATGAAAATTGTGTATATAGGAAGAAGAATCGGGTGAGTTTCCCCTCTGGTGGTAAGAGGACGAAACAGATATTAGAGCTTGTGCACAGTGATGTGTTTGGACCTGTGAAGGTTCCATCACTGGGTAAGTCTGTGTACTATGTATCATTTATAGATGAATTCTCAGGGAATACATGGATATATTTCCTTAAGAAGAAATCTAAAGTCTTTGATAGGTTTAAAGAATTTAAGGCTCTAGTGGAAAATCAGACAGACAAGAAGATAAAGGTGCTGAGGACAGATAATGGTGGAGAATTCTGCAACAAGGAATTTGAAGAATTTTGTAAGAAGTGTGGTATAGCATGGCAGAAGACTACTCCATATACACCTCAGTGAAATGGAGTCGCAGAAAGAATGAACAAGACATTGATGGAAAGGGCAAGAAGCATGCTCAGTGGTGCCGGGTTAGGACAGGAATTCTGGGCAGAGGCGGTGGATACGACATGTTACTTGGTCAACAGGTCACCTTCATCAGCGTTGGAGGATAAGACTCCACAAGAAGTATGGACTGGTAAGAAACCCTCTCTTTCACATCTGAGGATATTTGGATGTGATGCATATGTACATGTTCCAAAGGAGAAACGAACCAAGTTGGATAGTAAATCTGAAAAGTGCATCTTTATTGGGTATAAGGATGGTTTAAAGGGTTATAAGCTTTGGAACCCAGTCACACGGAAGGTTGTGTATAGTCGAGATGTGGTGTTCAGAGAGGTGAAAGATGTTATTAAACATGAAGTCCAACCAAAGGAACCTGTGAAGATAGAGTTTGAACTAAAGGAGGAAGAATCAGACTCTGTAGCAGAGGAGGAATCAGAAGATGAAGAGCCACAAACTCCGGCTGTGAGAAGATTAGTTCAAGAAAGAAGGCAGCCAGAAAGGTATAGTCCATCTGCTTTCTGTTCAAATTTTGCTTTGTCTGTTACTGATGATGATCCCAGAACTGTGAAGGAAGCAGTGGATTCAGAGGATGGAAAACTCTGGAAAGAGGCCATGGTTGATGAAATGACATCTTTGCACAAAAATGAGGCTTGGGATTTGGTGGAGTTGCTGGCTGGAAGGAAACCCATTGGTAGCAAATGGGTGTTCAAGAAGAAGACAAATGCAGAAGGGAAGGTGGAGAAATACAAAGCTCGGTTAGTAGAAAAAGGCTATTCCCAGGTGCCAGGAATTGATTTTGGTGATATTTTTTCTCCTGTTGCCAAGGTAACTTCTATTAGATTACTTTTATCTATTGCTGCTGCTTTTGATTTTGAGGTAGAACAGATGGATGTGAAGACAACATTTCTCCATGGGGATTTGGAAGAGGAAATCTACATGAAGCAACCTGAAGGCTTTGCGGTGAAGGTAAGAAAGAACTGGTATGCAAGTTAAAGAAGTCTCTGTATGGGTTAAAACAGTCACCAAGGATGTGGTATCAGAAATTTGATACATTTATACGGGGACTTGGCTTCAACAGAAGCAAAGCAGATCACTGTGTGTATTTTAAATTAATTGGTGACCGTGTTATTTATCTGGTCTTGTATGTGGATGATATGTTGCTGGTTGGAAATGACAAAGAAATTATCCAGGATTTGAAGACCCAATTGTCCTCCAAATTTGACATGAAAGATCTCGGTGCTACAAACTATATTTTGGGCATGGAAATTAAAAGAGATCGAGCAAAGAGGAAGCTCTGGTTAAACCAAAGGAAGTATGTCGAGACAATACTGCAGAGGTTTAATATGCAGGATAGTAAACCGGTGAAGGTTCCTATTCCTGTAGGTGTAAAATTATCTGCTGAACAGTGTCCCAAGACATAAGAAGAGGAAGAGGACATGTCCCGTGTTCCATATGCAAGTGCAGTCGGTAGCTTGATGTATGCAATGGTCTGTACTAGACCAGAAATTGCACATGCAGTGGGAGTATTGAGCAGGTTTATGTCAAAACCAGGGAAGGAGTACTGGACAACAGTGAAGCGGGTTTTCAGGTATTTGCGTGGCACTAGTGATTATGGTTTGTGCTACCAAGGAAGACCATGATTGAATAGAGTGTTGGATATTTGTGGCTTTGTTGATGTAGACTGGGCTGGAGATCTGGATCAGAGAAGATCTACAAGTGGGTATGTGTTTAACCTATTTGGAGGTGCAGTCAGTTGGATGAGTAAGAAACAATCTGTAGTGGCACTATCAACTACAGAGGCAGAATACATGGCAGCCACTCATGCAAGCAAGGAAGCAGTTTGGTTGCAGAGATTGTGTTCAAGTATGGGGTTAGTACAGGGAGCTATAAGGATAGAATGTGACAGCCAAAGTGCAATTTTCTTGGCAAAGAACCCTACTTATCATTCAAAGGCAAAGCACGTTGATGTTCAGTATCACTTTGTGAGGGATATGATAGAAGACAAAAAGGTGTTGCTGGTAAAGGTGGACACTTTGAAGAATACTGCAGATGCATTGACAAAATCTGTGAGCTCTAAGAAGTTCTCTTGGTGTAGAGAAACAATGGGTGTTTCAGGGCTGGAAAAATGACTAAGCTCTCCTGTGGCCCCCTGTGGAAAGAAAACAACAAGTGGGAGATTGTTAAGTTGTGTTATATTCTTTCCACGACTAACCAATGTAGTGAACTGGGGGGTTAGAGGGGGGGTGGAGCCCCCCCTTTGTTGCGCCGATTGTGCAGCGAGGGGGTCACAGGGGGGTGGTAGCCCCCCTTATTCGAGGGGTTTGAGGGGGGCGGGTAGCCCCCCTCTACGGGGTCCGAGGCAGCGCCCCGAGAAAATTTTTTTTGGACCCTATATTAGGTTGGGCAAACCTACCTATGGTTTTCGGTCCATGGTTTTGGATGCTTTGGCATGTATAAATATGTATTGTAACATTGAAAGGAACATAATGAAAAATCACACTGGTAGTCCCGGTTTTGGGATCCAGTGGGAAATCTCTGTGTATATGTGTTTTATGTGTTATGCTCTCGCATTGTTTATTTTTCTGTGATTTAGAATTCATATGTAGGTAATTTCTGTACGGGGTTAAAACCTACAGCTTATGTGTGATGATCTATTCTATTTATTGCTCTTGTTTACTATTCATATGGTTAATAATGTTCTGATGCACTCATTAAGGATCAACTAACTGAAACATAAGTTTATTGGATATATGCTTGTTGCATTACACACAGTTGCGTATACACACGGTTTGCCTTAACTGAAGTAGCGTATATGAATCTTAATATGGAAATGAAAAAGTTATATTGATTTGATAATACTGATTCACCCCCCCTCTCAGTATTATTTCCAACAAGTTCTGAGTACTGCACCTTGATGAAGCAGTTTACTGATGTCTTTGCCTGGGAATATAGTGACCTCAAAACTTATGACAAGAAGATCATCTAGCATAAGATCCCCTTGGAGAAAGTCACTATCCCTTTCAAATAGAAGTTGAGACCCATGAATCCTTTGCTCCTCCCCCTAATTGAAAAAGAAATCAAGAAGTTGTTGGCTGCCAAAATCATAGTACCCTTGAGATACTCAAAATGGGTAGCCAACTTGGTAGTGGTGAGGAAGAAAATTGGAGAAATCAGTTTGTTTGTTGATTTCAGAAACCTAAACAAATTCTCTAAGAAAGACAACTATCCCCTGCCCAAGATGGAGCATTTGCTGCAGAAAGTCTCAGGAGCCAAAGTGATGTCTTTCCTGGACGGATTTTCAGGGTACAACCAGGTTGTTGTACATCCAGATGATCAAGAAAAGACTGCATTCACCACTCCTTGGGGCACTTTTATTTACTTCAAGATTCCTTTTGGGCTGATGAATGTTGGAGCCACCTTTTAGAGAGCTATGGATATAGCATTTGTGGGAGAGAAGGATAAGTTTGTCCTTATCTACCTAGATGATATAACCGTATACTCTAGCAGCCATCAAGACCATTTGCAGCATTTGAAGAAGGTGTTTCTGAAGTGCAGGAGGTTTGGGATATCAGTGAATCCTAAAAAATCTCAATTTGCTTTAGAGGAGGGCAAGCTGTTAGGACACATTGTTTCTGCTATAGGTGTCAAAATTGACCCAGACAAAGCGAGAGCAATACAAACCCTGTTTGTACCAAGATCAAAAAAGGACATCCAATCCTTTTTGGGAACAATAAATTTTGTAAGGAGGTTCATTCCTAATTTTGTAGAACTAGTAAAACATATCACCTCCATGCTGAAAAAGGGATCAGAGATCAAATGGACTGAAGCAACAAGAAGATCTTTTGAAGCCATCAAAAGATCCATTATAGAAACTCCCACTTTAATCAGCCCAGACTACAGCAAGGAGTTCCATATATTTTCATTTTCCTCAGGTGACATGCTTGCAGTAGTTTTATTATAGAAAGGTGATGAGGGTTTAGAGCATCCAGTGGCATTTTTTAGCAAAACATTAAGGGATGTTGAACTGAGGTATTATATCATTGAGAAACAGGCTTATGCTCTTATCAAATCCTTGAAAGCTTTCAGAATATACATTCTGCACTCCAAGGTAATTGTATATGTGCCCTCTGCTTCAGTGAAAGATGTCCTAACACAATCGGATGTTGATGGAAGAACGACTAAATGGATTGCAAAGCTTATGGAATTCAACATAGAATTGAAGCCCACCAAGCTGGTCAGAGTTCAGGGCCTTGCCAAGCTAATGGATGAAGAAAATTGCAGGATGCTGGACATGAATTCGATAAGCACAAATTCAAAAGATGAATAGACGGAAGGAACAGCTGAACCAGGACATGACCAGTCATTGGCCGAAAATCTAGCTTCTTGTGAATGGTATTCTGCAATAGCTCAATTTTTGCTGAAGCTAGAAGTTTCTCCAGACCTTAGTCCAAGCCAAGCCAGGACTATTAAGCTCAGGGCAGCCAAGTATTGCATTCATGAAAGCTTTCTGTATTGGAGGGATCCATCTGGAATCCTTTTAAGGTGTCTGGACAAAGAAAAATCCATGGAGGTCATGCATCAGTTTCATTCCAGCACATGAGGAGGACATCACTATTGGAAAACCACAGCCCACAAGATCCTCAGAGCTGGGTACTACTGGCCCACTTTGTTTTCTGATGTCTTTTTGTTTGTAAAATCTTGTGACAGGTGCAAGAGTTTTGAAGGAAAACAGTAGTTGAAATCTTTTCCCTTGAAGCCAATACATGCTAATGGCCCTTTCCAGCAATGGGGCTTGGATTTCATAGGGGAAATCAACCCACATTCTAGTGGCCAGCACAGGTGGATCTTAGTAGCCACTGATTACTTCACTAAATGGATTGAGGCCATCCCTACTAGGAAAACTGATCACCATGTGGTCATGAAATTCTTGACAGAGAATATTTTCACCAGGTTTGGCTGTCCACACAAATTGATTACAGACAATGCAGCAGCCTTCAGGGAAAAAGAGTTGGTGGACATGTGTGACTCAATGGGCATTAAGCTAGTTCATTCCACCTCATATTACCCTCAAGGTAATGGTCTAGCAGAATCTTCCAACAAAAGCCTAATAAGGATAGTCAAAAAGCTGCTGGAGGAAAATAAAACTGGGATTCCAAGTTGAAGTATGCATTATGGGCTGATAGGGTAACCATTAAGAAATCCACAGGGAATTCTCCATTCAAGCTGGTATATGGCACTGAGGTTGTATTCCCAATTTAGTTAACCCTCCCTGTGGAAAAATTCTTGCAGGAAGAGCAGAATGAGGAAAATGACATGGCTAGGAGGATTAGTGACCTGGCTGAAGTGCATCAAATCAGAGATCAGTTGGTTGAAAGGTCTGCAGCACATCAAAAGAGGATCAAAGAAGCCTTTGACAGAAATGTGAAAAGAGACAATTTTCAAGTTGGAGACTTGGTTCTTAAGTGGGATGCGCTGAAGGAGAAGAAAGGAAACCATGGGAAGTTCAATGATCTGTGGATTGGACCTTTTATCATCACTCAGATCCAAGGGAACAACACTTTCATGCTGCAAAGTATGGAAGGAGAGACAGTTTTTTATGGCCCAGTTAATGGGCGATTTTTGAAAGTTTATATTGTTTAAGGTCTTCAGGCCTTAAGGTTGTAAATATATTATTTTTACCAGGTTTTAGTGTAGGCTTAAATAGACTCCATGCCCAATGGAATAATAGGCAATGTTTTTAATCTTGTTTTTGTATGAAGGTAGTGATCTACAATTATTGAGACCTCACAGGGAGGATCTCATCCCCAGAAGGATCCAGTGTTAGCTCTGCTATACAACAATGATTTTCTAAGGTCAGAGATAATCTTGGTCTATTGGGTTGTGCTCAAAAGGAAGCTCAAAATGGTCATTGTCTCTTTTTCCTTCTACCCCGCTTTCCCTCCGCCACCTCCATTCCTCTATTTTCTTCCTAAACCCGATAAATAACCCCTTTGGACTTAGCCCCAAGTGACAAAAGCCCAAGCCCTCATAAAACCCTGCCATATGCCCTCGTGCGATTGCTAAAAACCTTTTATCATTTCCCTGTCGTTGATTCCCTCCCGTAGATCCAACGGCTCCCGTCGAGCTCGATAAAGCAACCCACTTGACCTTTCCCAACCGTCCGATTACTTCCGAAAAGATCCGACAGCATTCGTTATTATCGTGCCGTCCACTCAATCGAACGTTAGTGCGCGATGAGAGTGGTTTTCCTCTCTCATTTGCCATTATGTGTTGATTGATGAGTGGAATCGCGCGGTCCTGTCCTTTTACCACTCAGGGCCCGAAAGCGGTGCGATCAATACCATTACCACCCAACCAAACCGCTCCCACCCAATAACGACTGCGTAACTTCGCCTCCCGATCACCGTTCAATCTGGCCGCCTAAGATCTAACGGCCCAAATTCATCCCGCTCCCACCTTGGCTGATATCCTCTGCCGAGCCATCTCCGCTGTCCATTTCCTCAATCCGACGGCTATCCTTCCCGCTCATCCATATCGTCCACTCACCCATGCAGTCCATGTCCTCTGACCACTCCGTTTGCCCGAAGGAGGAAGGTGACCAGCTTACCATTACCAATCACTGACAGACCCCCAACAACCATATTTAACAGAAGGCATGGCCAAGGGAGAAAAGGACAGAGCACAACCTTGTAACTGCATTTATCAGTTATGGAACTTCACTGGTACGAGCACTCCAACTGCCTAAGAGGACAACACAGAACTTGAGCAGATCGGATTCATCCACTGAAGAAATAAAACAAAGTTAGAGACTCCATCAGGTAGTTAAATGCAGTTGGTGGTCAATTATGACCCCTCCATACCTAAATGGCCAAGTGCCTTTGTAATGTAAATCCATAAATACCTAGAAGCAATATGTAATCAGGGCTGGTGGTTGGCATTTTGATGTAAGGTTCAACTTTTGGAGACTATAGATATTTTGTCACTTGCAGTGTCTCGTCTTCATTTTCAGCTAATACAAGCTTCTTCTGTTGTTAACTACTCACCTTCCATTTTCCTCTATTCTAAGCTTGTGCTTGATATACTGTATTCTTGATCTTTTGAGGTTTAGCACTAGGTAGCTGTCATCCTATCTCTATGTTAGATTGTTGAATGCATCACTCAATAAGCTACTTAGGTTTCCTTCTATCTGATGCAAGAGAGCCGTCATCATGTATATGTATTAGTAGAACAGATTTACAAGTTTCTTTACTAGTTGCAGCCAACCATCACATGGTCTTATGCATTTGCTGGTGTGGTTAGTATTCTCCATATTCACCCAATATCTAAACTATGAGAATTTGGTGGTCTAAAGCCTTGTAGTCTGGGGGTGTTCACACATGTCTGGAGTGAAACAAAGTAGAAGTGGTTATCTGGCTTGAACAAGCATCAGTCCTTCCATTCAACCCACAACAATAGTTGAATTTATATGTTACCAGGCATCTCTGAGCTACAACCTAGGAGAGTTTCTTGGAGTGATAACAGTGTGGATGGTAAATTCACTATTTTACTTTAATTTAATTTTAATTTATAATTTATTTATTTATTTATTATTTTTATATAATTTGATTAACAATGTTTTTTTTTTCTATGTTAAGACTAACCTAAGTACCCACGGGGATTTGAACCGGTGACCTATCGCAAGGAGTGTCTTAACAAGGCACCCATTCACCGTCAATCCAAAACCCCGTGGGCAATTTGATTAACAATGTTAAACAAAACAATACATGGCATTAAAACATCTCTATCATACTAAGATAAAGTGCACATCTAGCAATAAAAAAATAAATTTTATAAAAAATATTTCTCTAGTTCTTCTCCTTTCTCATTTTCATACTTTGATTAAGAAAAAAAATAATTACTCGCACTTCGATGCCAACTAAACAATAATGGATTTAGTTGATCTTTGAAATGAATTAATTGTTGCATTGGAAATGTGTGATTGTCCATGAATAAAGTTTCATTTTCCCTATTATTTTTGTATGTTGATAAAGAACACATGTATTGTGTACAAAGTATAAAAATCAGTCCATGGCCAAGTATTCGCAAGGTCGCTGGTTGTCGGAAAATTAAGTTATGATAGGATTGCATAGAATATCCATACACTTTGTAGAGCCAAAGGCACAACATTATCAAAATGCAGTTATTTTTAAATTCTCATTGATAAGGAAAAGTTGAAATTGTAGCTAATCATAAATGACCAATGTATTGCATGTTGCTATTTGTTGTAGCTTTGTATAGAAAATATGATGGTATCCTTCTCACTTTTGGTGTGACAAAATGGAGGCTCAAACTCAAATTGTGTGATTATGATTTCCCAATCATGTTCTCTTTGGCTCATATTGACATTCTGATTTTTATTAGTTACCAGGATATTTATCGATGCAAAATTATAACCCTTCAAGGTGCTAAATATATTGTTGTCATTTACTGCACTTCCTTTTTCCTTCTTGTGTTCCTTTGGTATTTATGATTCACCATGGAATGATTTTATGGGCTCGTCGGACTATGAAACAAAAAGTGAAATCGATGGAATAACAATTGTTACTTTCTCTGAATGAATAATTTGATTAATTGTCCCAATCTCTTCGTCCTAGGTTGATGTGTTCATCCTACATCGATTAATTTCATTGATATGTTCATCCTGGTCGAGTATGGTAATATCTATAGATTGGAGCACCCATACAAGGAAATACTTTGAAGGCTCGTAGGGTTCCCAACCCTATTTGGGAGAAATTGCAGACTGGGGCACCAAATCAAGTCATCATGTTGGAGGACTGCCAAGTCCACAACTGAGTCGAGGAGTGTCTATAGAGTGGAGCACATTTGCAAGTCAAGAAGTTGGAGGACCACCAAGTACTCGACTAAGTCTGGGAGAGTATGTAAAGTGGAGTACCTACCCAAGTCAAGATGTTCCAAGTCTGTTAGATTCCTAACCAAGTCTGGAAGCATATGCATAGTGGAGCACCCACCCAAGTCGAGATATTGAAGGCCCACCAGGTTCCTGACCAAGTCTAAGAGTGTTTGCAAAATGGAGCTCCCACCCAATTCAAGACGTTAGATGCTTGCCAGGTTCTCGACCAAGACTACGAGCATTTGCAAAGTGAAACACCTACCCAAGTCAAGATGTTGGATGTCTGCCAGGTTCCCTACCAAATATAGGACCATTTGCATAAAATATCACATGTCCAAGTCAAGACTTTGGGGGTCTTGTTAGGTTCCCCACCAAGTATGGGAGCATCTACTGTAACACCCTCCTCCCACATCTACACAAGTAACTAGCCAACCGGGGTAAACATGAGACAAGAGGCTACTATGATTGGATTCAACCTCCTATGTGACCTTAACGAAGTGGAATCAATGGAAACATCACACACAATCATCCATCATCAGCTTCAAAATCCTCAAGATGCAAGTCAGTCACTCAGACAGCCTGTCCCTAGGTCCCACTGATGTTCTGGACATCTTAGGCCTCAGTCGCTCCCATGTTATGGGTAAGAAAGTGTCCAAAAACCTAAAGTCACTCGCATAGGCTTTCCTGCTAGTTGCCAGAGACTAAAATTGCCAGTTATATGCCAGTGACCCTGGGATTTAAGCTGCTTTTTCAGGCCGAGAGCCTAGGTCACTGCCCAAAATGGAGTGATAGCTTAAAATCAGTAAAATTACAAGGAAATAATGATGCCAAAGCAATAAATTGAACAATACCTTAGCCAAACCCCTACTAGCCATGACGGACATTTCATCAAACATGTCCTCAACATGTAACCTACAGGTGTAAACAATAGAATTAAGTGTAGGGATCTCATACTTATCTGAGAATCGCTATGAACCATTGTTCCCTCATGTCATTTGCTGCATTATCATCTATTAGGCCATAAATACATTATCCATTCATTTACAAGCAAAAACATGTTGAGAGCCATACATAGATGTTGTCATAAAACATACATTTAACCAGCATAATAGGGACAGAAATATCATAAACATATCAGCCATAGAATCCACATATACATCAATACATTTAGACATGAAAATCAAGTGAATGAATTTTTCATTAATGAATGTAATAAACCAACTCAAGATGGGACTACCACATTCCACCTGGCCATAGAATGGTTGAGCCAAATCTCTCTTCACCCATTCACCCTCGTGCCATATTCCAAGGATGAATGTGGGACTCAAACCAAAAGAACCAATCAAGGCATACCAAGGCTAAACCACCTCACCCTCATCAATACAAACCAGGCTTTACCATAATCCATCATAGATCACTAGGCGAGCACAATGAACAGATCATAACAAGATTTACCATTATCTCCACGCAATCACTAGGCCAAACAAGGATGGATGTTGTTAGGGTCCTATAATAATAGGATTCATAATTTTGAATTGGCTTTGGTTAGTCTTGTAATATTGTACATACTTTTTCTTTCTGTAAATTGTTTTCCATATTAAAAATTAAAAAAATGTAAAGAGGGTATGTCCTAAAAGAATAATCAAAGGACAAAAAGAAACAAAAAGATAAAAAAAGTGAAAAATATGAACCCCAAAAAGAAATAAAATAGATCATGAAAGTGTGCAAATTCAAATGCCACTACTTTTTACTTTACTTTGTAAAATAAGGTTGTGTGCAGCTTGTCAGAAATGCCACAATCCATGATGGTCAAATAGCTTAATCTTGACTTATTCATGCTTTAAATTTTATGTTGATAGATAGAGAATAAATCTAGCCAAACTGTTTAACCTTGGCAGATCAGTAGTTAGGTAGAGAATAAAAATGAGCTCATCAGTTTAATCTGAGCCATTGGAAGTTATAAGGTTAGAATTAGATAGTTTGCTTGTCAAAAGAAAAGGAAATAAAGGGTCAGCAAGCTCAAATGCACCCAATAAAAAGAAGAAAAAATGTTAGGATAAATAAAGGGTAGGTAGAAGAAAGGTTGCAAATGCACAAGGTTGCTAAGTCAAAGAGCACATTTATCATGCTTAATCCTATGTTTCATGTGCAGGAGGATTCATGAGAAAGAAAGGATATTCACAAGCTGGTTTAACTAACTTCCCCTCATTTCACCCCCCATGCTTATTTGCTAATTTCCCCATTACCCCTTCATCACTTATAAATCCCTTTTTTCCCCTCATTTTGACCCTTACCCCTTGGTTTCACACATTTCCCTAGTAATTACCTTTCAAAAATCATCCCCCTACCCAAAACCCCTTTTCCCTAGTGTGAAACCTATTCCCCATTGCAAATATTACCTTCCCCCCTTATTAATTTCCCTATTTCCCTTCAAAACCCACAAAAACCCCTTTATCCTGAGTTTTTCTCCCCCCGCTTTATCTAATTAAACCCGCCATTTCATATTTCGCCTACAAACCTCTTTTAACCCACCAACCCTTGGTGTGGTTAAAAAACCCCACCACATAACCCCTGGTCCCACTTTATTAACCCGCTGCTTATGTCAAAAATCCCGACCTTGTTAGTTAATTAATTACATTTCTGTGTAATTAAACCCTGGGCCCTGCAAATCCCTTTCCCAATTCCCTTTGTGCATCTTAACCACGTGACAGTCGTCCGATCTCTTGCCCCTGGATCCGACGATGCGCATCCATATCGCGCGGGTTCATTATCTGGCCGATAACAGCCCGAGAGCAAGCGAGATTCATGGTTTTGCCTGAGCCCTATTCTGCTACATTGTGGCACCAGGTGAGATCGCGTGCTCACAAAAAATACCGCCCACCTTCCAAAAGCGGTGCGATGGCCCAGAAAACCACCTCCCTGCCAAAGCCGAAAACTGCCCATTGTTCATTCATAATTTCCACACCAAAATGTGACCGTTACCTGTTAAAAGGCTAGAAAAGCCCCAATTCACTCTTTTCGCTCATTTTTCACTACAGCTGCTGCTTAGCCATTGCGACACCCTGAGACCTCTGCGACCAAATTGACCATTGTCTATCACCTAAAGAAGCTTTGGACACCTAATTTAAGCAACCAGTTCACAGTTGAAGCCACTGTACCCTCTACAATCGCCACTGAACCCAATTTGCAAGCCAGACCATTGATTTCTAGGTATTCTTTGGAAAACCAAAACAGTCCTTGAATTTGAAAGCGTACAATCTAATTGGAAGCTTAATTAATCGAATTAATAAAAGAAAATTCCATGAATTGAAAAGAAACCTATTTATACCCCAAAACCCTTCTTTTGCAGACTATAACTACCCTCTCATTGTACCAGAACTGCTAAACTCACTCCTAAAACCCCTCAAAGCCTAATTCATATCTGTACACCCAATTATGGCTTCCCAAATCTCTTTGGACGTGAGACCTCTACAAACCCCTCACCTAAACATCGACCACCTTGCATTAGCAGACAGAGATTTCCAAATAAAGGACACAGCCTCCCTGCCTACCTTCTAAAGCTCCATTGCTTGAGTAAGGACAGATTCTTAAACCAGAACGATGAAATCCACCTTTGGGAGTCTAATTTGCCCAAATATTTGTTTCCAGAAGTACATCCATTCCTAGACATTATCCACTTTTTTCATGCTTGCTACATTCCTAGCTAAAGGACCATTGTCACCCCTAACCAAAAAGTATTGTTTACCATCACTGTAGAATCCATTAACCAAATGCTGCAGGTCAAACCAAGCCCTAATGAGACCCCATTGTCTATTGGAGAATTGTTGGACTTTTATACCAAGTTAGACCTGCCCAGAATAGCCCAAATTTTCCAAACTTTCACCATTGAGGAATGTCATACTCCCACAGATAGTCCCCCTTATGCTGCCACTATTTTTTCTAAGAGAGGCAGACAAATTATTACTATGCTCTCTTGCATCTTAGGATACACCACAGATGAGCATGTGGATGAGGTTGTCCTGGCCTCCCTTTCCATCTTTAGCCCAGGCAAGCCTCCTACTATTATTTACAACTATGATCAGTTCATTACAGGAAGGATGCATGAACAGTTCACCAGATTACCTACTAAAAGAGTCTTCAAGTACTCTTCTGTATTATTTCATATGTTCTTGTATTATCAATCAGATAAATTCCCTATCAGCATTCAGAAATTGGATACCAAGGGAAGTCAAAGATCAATTATTTATTGGACACCCTTGATCCAAAAGTACTCCACTACATTCACTTATAAGGACTTCATTGGTTCATTTGTCCATCCAGTCATGAATATGCTAATCAGTAGCCATCAGCCTAGAATAAACCAAGAGATCAAAAGGGTGTTACAGTTGGCCAAGAACAGTAAGGTGGGAGACTGGTATTTGTACCAGAACCACACAGAGATAAGAAGTTAGGGATGCCAACTTTCCCCTTACAAACTGCTCAAATACCTCCCCATGAGGTTATTTGCACTAGAATATTTTAAGCAGATTATCAATTCTGATGACGTCAACTTCCTAGCAGCTAGGAAGAAAAGTCAATTCAAACTGAAAAATCAGTTGGGCCTCTTCATTTGTAACACCAGGGAAGTTGGACCAGAGGCAGATAAGATTCTGCAACAAATGAAGTTCAAAAACAGTTTTATGTGTCAGTATGACCCTCATGGAGTCATAAATAAACTGAGGATCAAGGTCAAATTGGGACCTTTCATCCATCATCCCAGACTAGACATTGAGACGTTATCCAACGAATCAAAATGGCTGGAAAACACTCTAATTGACATGGATAACACTGTAGTGGATGTAGAGAATACATTAATTAATGTAGAGAGACAGATTGATGAATGTTCCTTCTTGCGGGTTCCAGAACTAGGAGAACCAATGAACATTCCTCCTATTTTACAGACTCCTACAAATGAGGAGAGAAACCCAAAGAGAAATAGGGAGGAGGGTTCCAGTTCTTTTATGGAAACCACTGATGATCAGTTCGAGTTCAGTTACAGGAAGAGGCCCAAGCTGAATCCTGTAACTGAATAAGAGGACACCATTGAATCAATGGAAATAACTGACACTGATACAATGGTGGAAAGAAGCAAAGGTACAACATCTTCAGGAGAAGCACAACAGCCCTCAACATCTAACACTCAACTGATTGAGAGACAACTCGGTGTTGAGGTTTGTTATTTCACCAGACCAGCAGATAAAGAAAAGGATATCAAGGACAAATACAAGGAGATCAAGTTGAGAAATGAGAAGTTGAAGGCTGAAACATATGTTGAATACTTCAAGCACACACCAACAAACAAAAGCAGGTTGATGTCAGCTTTTGACATCAAAGCAGGAAAAATGCAGGTGTCCTTCATGCAGCCAACTGTCCAGTAGCCAAAGACATCAGCTGACTATAAAAAAAAATACTTTGAGGTGTTGGCCAGGGATGTTCATCCCATTGACCAGATTGAATTCCACAAGCAGGAAGGAGAGATGATCTACTCCACCTTGACAGGAAAGGCCATGGTTGCACATAAGCTGTAGAGTTCATTAGATAACATTACAACTCAATACAAATTGGAAAAGGCCTCCTCACAGGCTAAGGACAACAGGATCAAGTCATTGGAGGGCTTGCTAATTGAGCTGGGACATGATCCCAATGACATCAAGGTTGCTTAGAAATTTATCAAGAATAAGATTGAGGACATTACAGCTCTCAAAAAACAACTAAAACTTCCTCATTCAAAGCACCCACAAACAAAAGAGGTCCTGGAGAGCTAGACACATCAGGAGGAGACGATGGACCTAGTGCTACAATTGAATGATTAACTAAAGGAAATGGAAACAGAGTTAGATAGCTTGATATAGTTAAACAAGATAGGATGGAGGTTGCCCCCGCCACTGTTATCCCAACAGTTACTATAGTAGTACCTTCCACTTTGGCAGCATCCTTAGCTCCTACGGCTCCAATGGCTACAATACTACCGATGTCTACATCGTCTACATCAGCAACAAGGTCAACAGCACTAGCTTAGCCAGGTGATGAGGCTAGTAGATTGGTCAAGGCAATGGAAGACATGTCCATTCAGACCATTGAAATGAACAAGCTCAAGGAAAAGGTAACCAGTCTAGAGACTGACTATAAGCTTCAACAAATTATGGACAAAGAAGGAGTGTAGAAAGCAACTAGGATGAATGAGAGAATAAAAAGCTTGGAGAAGGAATTGACTTTGGAGGAACCCCTTGGCCAAGATAAGGAACAATTATGGGCCAATATCATTGACTCTGTCAATGATATTTGGCCATCCATTGAAGTTATTTTTGAACAACTTGACTTAGTGAAGTAGGCTACAAAAGCCATACAAAGAGTGAAAACAGAACTGGGAGACATGTCAGAGGAAGCCACTAGGATCATTCACTTCCTTAACTCCAAAAATAAGCATGAATTGCAGGAGCTGGAGATACCTGATAGGACAGGTACAATATTAGAAGTAAAAAGGGTCCTCACCAAAAGAAACTTAATGCTAAACCTGGAAGATAAGTGCCAAACCATGCAACTGGCTATAGACAAATTTATGGTTAAATTTGAAGTTTTGAGGCAAAAGGGTCTACCAAATCCCTTAGTAATAAATGATAAATTAATGCCACAAGAGGACTACAACAAAAGAATTAGAGAAGTGGCCAGAGCTCAGGTAAATACTTCATTTATGAAGGGGATGCCTATTGGAAAGGTCCCATACCAGAATTTTGAGAACTTTTTTTACCTACAGCATGAGGTAAAACACCTGTTTGTGAATAAGCCCACTTTTGCCAAGTACATAGAGGCAGATGAAATTTATAGGAAAATGATAAATATCCAATTACCAGATGCAGAAACATGGGAGAAATTGAATGACTTACTGTAGAAATACACAATGTAAAAATGTACAGTAAGGGTGAAAAAGCACAGTAATAGGATAATGACAGGCCAACCAGATGAAAGAGTATTAGGTAAAAATGTATCAGTTGAAAGGTCAGAGTAAAAAGAGCATCCAGTGTGAAGACCAACAGTAAAGCAGAGAATAAAAGGGAAAATATCAGAGCATAAAGACAACACAACCTAATAAACAGGGATAGCATACATCATTTGAACATTTGTCTATATCTTCTTGCATGAAGATATTTCTTTCTCCTAGATTATTTCCCAAGATAGTTTGGGATATTTTGTAAATTATTTTTGTATAAATAATTCATAATTTGAAGTATTGAGGGTGGATTTCTATACATTTGTAGATTTATTTTGATCATAAACCTAAGGGTTATTGTACCAATTTTTCAAGTCAGCAGACTGGACCAAGTAATAAAGAGATTGCATTACAGGATTCATGTGTTAAGCTATTACAGTGAAGTATTTTCTTTATCAAATTTGTTATTTTCTTATGTTTTTCACAAACTTGAATGTTATCTAAAGTTGAATGAATTAACTGGAACTTTATCTTAGAATTTGTTTAAGTACACTCTGTTTCGAAAAGTTGATCATTTCCATGTTTTCTTTTGATATCTGGATTTGAGAATTCTTAATTTCTCTCCCATCCCAGTTAACCTCTTTCACTTTCTTCATAATCTGGCCTAAGGAACCCCTAATTTATCCTTGGATCCGATTTAAAAACACTTCACCATCCATCCTTGAGATCTAAAGTAACACTGCTATCTTTCCCTGTAGACATTGTTTTTAGAACTTGATCCTGTCATGTTTTCTTGACATTTGACCCCATAGCCCAATGGTAAAAGACACCTCTCTTTTCATCTAAGTAAGTGATCCCACCACCAAATCCAAATCAAAAACCCAAGTACAATCATAACTAACCTAAGATCAAATAACTAAACAAAGTTAAAACATAAAGAGAGAGCCCTCTTTGAGCATTAGGAAGTGTGATGCAGAAAAGTGTTCCCTATGTGGACAAAGGCAACCCCTCTAGCCCTAGAGTGGGTCTAGTCACAGATAAAACAGATCAACAATTGATTTCCTTAAACAATCATCGTTGGAGGCCTACCTCAACCAGTGGTTGATGGAGTTCCGTTGCGCTGCTCGAGCTCCCACTTCCTACTCCTCAATGAGTGATCAACCTGAAACAATGCAAAGGAAATACAACAAAGCACGTAACTGGAAAACAACAATGATCTATTTACTCACAAAGTCAAGAAGTCATGAACTATCAACTACATTACATACAAGACATAGGAAAACATAATTGATTGTATTAATAATGAAATAAGAGCAAGCTTACAACCAAATTCTTGACGTCGCAAGCCTTCTCAGAGGATCCAGCTAATATGTTTCTCAAGCATTCACTCTTCAAGGATGAATCTCCCAACATACAATGTCTCTCTCTCTCACTCATAAGCTTCAACACAAAGTTAAGGGCACTCCACAACCTTCCACAAGCTATCAACAATCCCACACTTGTCACACCCACACCAGCTATCTATCAAACTTGAAAGCACTAACAGCACTGCTCAATCCAAGGAATTCCTAACTAGTTAAAAAAGCTAGCAGATCATAGCAATGGTGAGTGATTTTATAGGAGAAGGAGCCTCCATGAAATGTGGAAGGAGGAGCTCATCCTCAAGGAAGGTAGCACAGAAGGCGAAACCACCATCCCAGAGGTGGAAAGGCGACCCAAACTGACCCAACAACTAGCTCTAGAAACATCTAAAAGGCCAACTGTTTGAACTAATTTTCCAAATCTGGATCGTCGCGGGTCATGAACTAGTTACTAGCGACGACGTCACAACAATACAGTGCATGACAGAGAATCATCGTGGATTTTAAGGGTTTACTAGCGACGATGCAGAAACTTAGTCAAAAAGGTTCAATCTTCAGCGTTAGAGAGCATTTGCTTAATCATCTTACATTGGTGGGAAGATATGAACATGTTGATTTGACACATGACATAGTAGAAGGACTGAAATGAGGACAGTGACAAATTAATGTGTAACAGATTCCCCCTAAAGCATGAAGCCCGAGAGAGTGGGAGGGGTGAAATGCTTTACGAAACTCTCTGAACTGGAACAACCTCGAAGATCCTGCAGGTGCAAGTACAACTGATATCTGTAATAGTGAAATACATATAGTCTAGGCATGGGCGCAGCCATCCATAGGACATATAAAACTTGGTCTATGGTATGGATGTAGCTACCCAGCTGATAAGACCATGATAATGATAAAGGTATGGTCGCAGCCATCCATCAAAGAGTCATGTAATCACGAACCAATCCATGCAGCCTGAACATGTGTAATCTTAGTTCAGGGTCTTGAAACCCATCCGATCATAGTACAAATTCTAGCATGTGAACAGATGTGTTGAAGTCGAGCATGATAGAAAGTCGCTTGATTACCGACCGATGATGTAAACCGTTAACAAGCGCGAGAGAAACCACCAATAATGCCAATGGTTCTCAAGGTACTGCCCAATACAATCCACTAAGTGTGAAAAATGAGCTGAAGTCAAACACTCATGGAATCACCCAATCGAAGACCAATGAGGAAAGTCTGTCGTCAGGCACGAAGAACTTGCCATTGAGGCATGCAAGCTCCAAGGTATTGAAAGGGATCTCTAGATCAATCTCTTGGATAATGAACTGGTGTCGATAGGAGACGATCTGTCGCAGGAGGGCCATGATGTTCCCCCATCAACGACACGAGATAAGGAACAAGTAGTAGATGGTGAAACAGAAGATCAGAGGAGGAGGTAAGGGTGTAAACTGCAGAAAGATTATAATCTTGAACATAACAGCGACATGACTTTGGAACGTGGCAGCATTTTGATACCAAGGGATCGGAGGCTTGATGGAAGCAACATGGATAAGATGGAATGAGGCAAAATGACAACCCAAAACCGCGGAAGGCCAGATGATGATGTATGTATATCCCAACCCGACAAGAAGCAAAAGTGTCGATGTTCAAGAGCAACTAGCTGCCATAGATAACCAATGATGATTTCCAAAATTCCCCCCCACTATTACTGGTGAGTACCCCAATTATTTTTGAAAACAAGCTTGAAGGGGGTAGCATATGCTTGTAATATAAGTTTGACCTTCGGTCGAATCAAACCTAGTAATAGTTTAACGAGCCCTAGGGAGGAGAAGTTCGAGTCTCGCCATGGTGACGAGTCCAATGTCGTCAAGGTTTAACGAGTCCAACATAGGTAAAACTCAGAGTCTTTTTCATGTTTAGAGAGTTTGAAAAAGACACGGAAAAGAAAACTCTAGGGGGTCCTTTTTTGTAGATTTGTGTCCCTCGAGCCCGAAAAGGTATAAAATAATACTTGAGAGAATCGCTAGACCATTACGATCAGGGATTACTTTTTGTAATTAGTGACATCGATCCGAAAAAGTAAAAAAGCGATCGAAGACACATCGTTTCGTAACCAACATCGAACTCAAAACGACAAAAGTCTGGCGATCTTTTCATGTTTATACGGTCAAAAAAGAGCTCAAAGTAGACCGCCTCTTATTTCGTTTAACAAGTCAAAAAGGAAAACTTGGCAATCTTTTCGTCTTTAAAAGGTTAGAAAAGAGTTGAAAGCAAACCTCCATTTTTATTCTCTTTAATGAGTCAAAAAGGGAAAAATACTCGGCAACCTTTTCATCTTTTACGAGTCAGAAAAGAGCTTAAAGGAGACTTGTCCTAGAGGAACAAGTGGTATAAAGGGTAGCAACTGGTTCCAACAATGGTGGAACTACTCAAAACATGTAATGGTCAAGAGGCTGGCTAATAAAACCACTCATCACTATAGTTCCTCAGGAAAGGAAAAACAACCAAGTGAAAGCATATGATTGGCCAAAGAGATGGTGGTGATGGAATGAAACAACCAAGGCTCATCTAGCAAAATTTAGCAGATAAAAACGACAATCACGAGATGTAAATCAGGTATGGGTTCATTTTTTCACAAGCTTGAACCATGTAGAACTCTGCTTGGATTCGGTTTCATGTTTACACAAGCTTGAAACGAAAAACTATGCTTGTTATAAGTTCGCATGCCCCCAACATAATGACGCAAATCAAGGTACATGCCCCCCAAGCTTCATTACATTCAACGAGGTGGATGGAATGAAGGTTCACTTTCGAGATCTTGGAAAGACTTGACTTGGATTTTATGAGATCTTAATCAAAGACTCAATTTGGAAAGGGAGATGTTTCATTTTTTTAATGAGGTTGACACGGTAAAAGAACTATCCTCATAACCCTTGTTTCATTTTTTAACGAGGTTGACACAGGAACAAACTATCTGCAGGACTCCTTGATTCATTTTTTAATGAGGTTAACATAGGAACGAACTATCCTTAGGACTCCTGTTCATGGGCCTTCTAAGAAAATGGCTCCCAAGAGGTCGTCGCGGGATGGAAGAACCGCACTCTAGGAGGAATACATGTCATGAGGCACTAATGACAGATCGGGTTCTAATGCCCCCAGTACATGATGTATGAGACCATCTGCATGATCATCATCAGAGCTGGGGATGGAAAGGGTAGCCACATAATTGACCTATGGCAAGGAAGGTGCTGCTTGCAGATAAGAACTTATGGGGAATGATGGTGGTACAGGAGGCACCGGGTGACTAAAGAATGACAATTGATCAATAGTCACCATTCTTCCATTGTGCGGAAAACAAACCACACGAAAAAGTGAAGAAACAAGAACCCCCATGGCATAAATATAGTCACGGCCAAGGAGAAGACTAAAATCTAAAGCACCTTGGACAACCAGTATGTCTATATAGACATTTTTGCCTCCCAAAGTAACAGGAAACTTCGGGAGGATCCCTAAAGGTTGACTAGTTCCTCCGTCAAATGCCAATAGATTCTATGTGACCGGCACAAGCTGTGGGGAGCCCAAAGCTTGCCAAGTAGTGATAGGCATGAGGCTAACTGACGCACCTTCATCCAAGACAGTGCTAGGTACTACCTTATCATATGCATGTACTATGATCTGGAAAGGCACGTAGGATGGAAGGAAGAATGTAGTCAATGACTCCAGTAGAAGGAAACGACTGAACTACTTAGTGGGGGAATCGTATGATTGCCCCCATGCTCTACAGGAACCGAAGAATGACTCTCTGAATCAGTTGGGATAGGAGGGTCATTCTTGGGCTCTGGAGAATCTAATGAGATGAGAAGAACATGAGCAGTAGAATCATGATGCTCATCGGGAACAGAGTGGACCATTGGTGGTGAATCCAAGTCGACACTCTTTCCGACCAATGGTTGGTCAAGAACGGGCTGAGCACAGCCAGGTTCGGGAAGAGAAGGGTGGACAAGAGAAGAATCTAAGTTAATCTCTTTGTCAACCGGGAGAGGGTCTGAAGAGAGCCTCTGATAACCAACTGGAAGTGTAGGTGAAGAAATTTGTAAGACTTTCCAAAATAGCTGAAGCTTTATCCATGACCAGACAAAGGTGAAGGGGATGGTTGCCTTCACATAGTCTACAGGGGAATCGAATCTTCTCTTTCTTCTTACCACTGCCAGTTGAGAGGGCAACATTGTCATGAGCTCCAGAGGACGACGAGGGACGAGCTAGATCATAATACCATACTTCTAAGATCCTAGGAATGCCAGGACAATCACGAAGAAGATGGTCACCCTTGCACAATTTACAAGGAAACTTAACCTTCCGCGGAGGAGCAGAAGGTGTCACGATCTGTGATATACTCAGAGCAATAGTTGCACAGGTTGCCTCGCGCTTATCGGACTTCTTCCTCTTCGTCGTCTTCTTCTTCTTCTTTTTAGTCTCCTGGTTACTAGATATGGAACTTTCACCAGGCGAAGGAGGAGAGGAAGGTGGAGAAACAGGGGAAGAAGGCGTAGGCTCAAACTTGGAATCAACATGTCGTGGTTTAGATGAAGGAGACGGTGGAATAGGAGTCATGATGCTCGGGACCACCGAGGTTGAAAACAACCACACGGGAAAACTGATGGTTAACCCAGGCAAAGACAATGTTGCCATATATGGAGCGCCGACATTTCCAAAAGAAGGAAACAGACCAGGGTTCCCATCTGGGGGAAGACCTTGGCCGGTAGACTTGGGGAATGTTTCCATTGGGAACGAGCCTGAAAAACAATCGAACTGTAATGAAGAACTCTAACTGTTACCAGGAATATATATTGGGTAGTAAATTTTATGACACAGGAACAAAACTTGACATTTTCATGTTTCAAGAGTCGAGAAAAGGATGAAAAGGTGACTCTCTCTCTTTCGAGGTTTAATTAGACTAAAAGGACAAGTGCTCAGATGGACATTTTCTTTTAAGGAGTTCGAAAAGGAATGAAAGTGACTACTCTGGAGAACTAGGCAAAAGGTTTACCAAACAACCTGTAAAACTGTATATACACCTTGGCGATCATATGAAAACCAAGGACTTTCCGTACGACAGTCAATCTTCCCAAATGCTGTGTTCGGTGCATTACGGTTTGCAAGGTGATAGACACGGCTTCCTAGGGATATAGGATGATAACCTAGTGGGGTCTCGCAACATATACTCGACGGTATTGGGAGCACAATTCTGTACTAGACCGCTATTAAGTCACAGAAGGAGGAATCACCCAACCTTGAGTGAAAACAATAGTGACTAGGTTTAATGACGCCAGAGCATATCTCTAGCCTAGACCTCTAAATAATGTGCGTTATGTTCCAATGCATTGTTAAGTTCATTTTAGAGTTGATCTTGAATTATATTTCAATTTCCAGGCCCTACTGTATGTATATCAAAAACCCTAGGATGTAGCTAGAATGAGTAAATCATCTTTCATTTCAATGAACGCCTACTTACAAAAAGGTAGAGAGTTCATTCCCAAACCAAGACAAGCGAATGCAAACACTAAGAAACACCATGCATTAACACACTAATCTCACGATGCATCGATACTACTAATGAAAGATTTAGAGTTCTCTTTTCAATTTCTCAAACACGAAAATTTGAAATGCACATATACTTTCACTTTTGTATATCAAATGAATGCAATCCTTGAATTTTTTTTTGTTTTGAATTTAAAGAGACAAACAAGCAAGTGTGAACTGATCGATCCAAACAATTGTGATCTATGCTTGGTAGTGAAGAAATCGAATCAACATAAAAAATTGGTTCAATAATCGACACTAAAAATCAACCAGCAAGAAAACAAGCAGTGAAAAAGCCTCAAGCAAATCACAAGACGGTTGTGGATGAACCTTGAATAGACAAGTAACCCAAGAAAATGGTTTCTTGACGAAACTTCTAAAGGGCTAGGTCACATGGTCTAAAAGCACAAGACTCACTCAATGAAATCAAAGAGACAGTACCCTAACCAAAGCAATTAAAACAAGCTAATGAGAGATAAGAAACAACAGGGGATAAATAAGATTGATGAATTCAGGAGGTAAAGTTGTAAAAACAACTTTACAGGAATCGTCGCGGGTGTTACACTAACAACTAGAGACTAGTCACTAGTGTTACACTGACAACTAGAGACCGTCGCAAGTGTTACACTGACAACTAGAGACTGTCGCAAGTGTTACACTGACAACTAGAGACTAGTCGCTAGTGTTACACTGACAACTAGAGACCGTCACTAAAGTACACCTATTTTCAGCGACGGTTCGATTTCAAGAGTCGTCACGGGAATTAAACTAGCAACCCGAGACGAAAGCCAAATAGTCGCAAGTACAAAGCTATAACATCAACGACGTCGTCGCGACTGTTAGGCTATCTTCAACTATGATCTTAAAAACAATGACAGATGAACAAGAAACTCCCAAACAAAAACCAGTCAATCCTTCAGACAATAGAGGGATTTCCCAGATTGACCCAGGTAATCGAAAAGACTAATAGTTTATCCCCAAAATTCAAAAGACACCAAATCAAAATCAAAACAAGAGCAAACAAGAGAAGAAACATGCAAAGGACTCCCCAACGGAGTCGCCAACTTGTGATGCAGGAAAGTGTTCCCTCTGCGAATAGAGGCAACCCCTCTAGCCCTAGAGTGGGTCTAGTCACAACAAAAATAGATCAACAATTGATTTCCTTAAACAATCATCGTTGGAGGCCTACCTCAACCAGTGGTCGATGGAGTTCTGTTGCACTACTCCAACTCCCGCTTCCTTCTCCTCAATGAGTGATCAACCTGAAATAATGCAAAGGAAATACAACAAAGCACGTAATTGGAAAACAACAATGATCTATTTACTCACAAAGTCAAGAAGTCATGAGCTATCAAGTACATTACATACAAGACATAGGAAAACATCATTGATTGTATTAATAATGAAATAAGAGCAATCTTACAACCAAATTCTTGACGTCGCAAGCCTTCTCAGAGGATCCAGCCAGTGTGTTTCTTAAGCATTCACTCTTCAAGGATGAATCTCCCAACATACAATGTATCTCTCTCACTCATAAGCTTCAACACAAAGTTAAGGGAACTCCACAACCTTCCACAAGCTATCAACAATCCCACACTTATCACACCCACACCAGCTATCTATCAAACTTGAAAGCACTAACAACACTGCTCAATCCGAGGAATTCCTAACTAGTTTAAAAAGCTAGCAGATCATAGCAATGTGAGTGATTTATAGGAGAAGGAGCCTCCATGAAATGTGGAAGGAGGATCTCATCCTCGAGGATGGTAGCAAAGAAGGTGGAACCACCATCCCAGAGGTGGAAAGGCGGCCCAAACTGACCCAACAACTAGCTCTAGAAACATCCAACAGGCCGACTGTTTGATCTATTTCACCAATCTGGATCGTCGCAAGTCATGAACTGGTTACTAGTGACGACGTCACAACGATACAGTGCATGACAGAGAATCGTCACAGATTTTAAGTGTTTACTAGCGACGATGCAGAAACTTAGTAAAAAAGGGTCAATCTTCAGCATTATAGAGCATTTTCTTAATCATCTTACATTGGTGGGAAGATATGAACATGTTGATTTGACACATGACACAGTAGAAGGACTGAAATGAGGACAGTGACAAATTACTGTGTAACAGGAAGGCTAGATCCTAATCTCCAAAGTAGGTTTGTGGTTACCTCCAATCATTTCTTTATAATCAACTCCAGAGAAATATTGGAGTGATAACAGATGCCACTGGATTTTACCACCTACACCATGAGGAATTTTCCTGTCTCCTAGTCTCTTAGGATTTACCGCAATCCAAACCCAGATCACAATGCCCTAAACCAAAACCCACTCTCCAATATTTACCGCATATCCCAAACCTAGGATTACTAGGCCCAACGGAGAGCAAACCACCTCTTGGCTTTAACGTATATCTTTCCATTCACCAACAAGGATTCCTAGGCCCACGAAGGCAACACAATCCTAGATTTACCACAGCCCATGGTCTGGCTCAGGGGTCACTAGGCCAGTGACTTTACCGTGATCCACAGTCTAGTTCAGGGACCACTAGGCCATGTGCTCTATCATTCGGAGATCCACCTCACTCAACTTCGAATCCATCCGAAATCCAACTCAACCAAAACATGAGAACCCCATCACACCATGGCTATCCGGAAATGGAAAGGCTATGATGAAAAACATTGTTACACCTGGAAAAACTCATGCCATGATAAAAAAGAACCACATGCAATGCCATGCATGCCAAATCTAGCAAGGAAAATACACATGAAATTCGATACCTACAATGAAGCCAGTTGTAGTTACTTGATCCTGCCTTTCCTTGCTTGATCTTTGCTTCCTCTTGCCTTCTTTTCCTTTATTGCTCCAATGCCACAATTGCTCCAAGAAAACTCTAAGAGTCCAAGAGTGAGAGAGAGAGAGAATAATGAGAGAGCTCTAAAACACAATTGACAAAAGGTTACCAACTGATCCTCAGAAGCCTTTTTATGAATAAGGCCTCTATTTTTTTCATTTTCCATCATTTTCCTTCAATTTCCTCCTCACATGCACTAGTACAAAATGGCTAATTAATTACTAAAAAATGACTAAAATTTGTATATAAACGACAATTTTTCAGTCGGTGACCAGTAGTAACTAATTTACAGTATCTTATAACACGACCAATTTTTAGTCGTTTTTATCTAAGTCATTAATTGGTTGTCTCGATTTTATCGTCTAGTAGTATATTTAGTCATTAATTGCCACAATTAATGACCAAATATACAAAAAAATATATTACTATATGATCATTCGAGAAAACAATTTAATGACCAAAATGTTGGTCGTGTTATAAGATACTCTAAATTAGCTACTAATAGTCATATATATGCAAATTTTAGTTATCGTTTGAAACCAATTAATGACCAAAGAAATATGACTACATTTTGGTCGTGTTATAAGATACTGTAAATTAGCTACTAATAGTCATATATATGCAAATTTTAGTCATCATTTGTAATCACAAATCTATCATTTGCAGTAGTCGGTTATCTTTTTTTGGTAGTTTCATATTCATTATATAAACAACTAATTTAGTAGTTTATATTTATTTCATTTACTTTAATTAATAATCATTATAAATGACTAATTTAGTCATATATTCATTTTATTTGTGTTCATCATTAATCAATATAAACTACTAATTTAGTAGTTTCAGATTTATTTTATGTGTTCATTATTAATCGACTTAAATTAATTAGTATGATTTAAAAAATGTCATACAATGTGCATGTTCATCTAATATGAAAACGCAAAGTTGCATATGTCAATTACAATACTAAACAATATGAAGGACAACTATAAATGATTTCAACCACATAAATTATAGTATATGAAATGTTAAAGTATTACAATATAAGTTTCCAACTTAACATTGGTTGGACTACAATTTACACAAGAAATTATATTTCATCATTTCAAAACTTTATCATTGTGTTGTCAAGGCATTGCAGGTGAATTCACCAACTCTGAAGACTTGACCATCAATCTCTATGTGTGTTTCTTATGCGGGATATTGGCTCTAAGGGTATCACCAGACCAGTTCTCTTCTCTCTCTCTTTCCATTTGTCGCTCCAGTGTTATTTCTCTCCTCTTTCTTCAATTCCTGCTTCTTACCATCAATATTAAGTTCTTTTTCTGAAAACAAAAGAAGATACAATACAGAGTGTAAGACACGAAAGACAATGAACACTAAATTATAAACTAAAGTAGACTATAAAGAGTTTATATGACATATTCCTTGACATCAGCAATGTCAAAGCCATTTTTCCCCATACAAGTAAGAAACTCGAATAAGTTTTCTTCAGTTGGGCAATAGTGGCCACTATAATGTGGCCAAATTCCCTGTATAAAAAAAAACAAATAAAATGTCAGCATAAAAAAGAACACCCTAGTAACTTGGTATTAAACCTTCAAGGAAATCTTAAGCACAATCATGTCAACTAAGTTACATGCTAAAAATCTCAAGTTGTAGATAACTTGTGAAAACAAATAACCTGAGGTGTGATTTTTAGTCCTAGTCATTTTATTTGCAACAAAATTTTATTTTCTAATGCATGAACTTGGTCAAATATATAAACAACATGTGCTCAAATAACAACATGAAAGTAAAACTTTTCTAGTAGCCATGAAAATATTTTAACACAAACTAGCTACAAGGATTCCAATCAATATTGTGTAATACTAATTTCATCTTCAAGCTTTGGTTGTTGTTTAAATGGACACGATACCACATATTTTCAATCTCATAGTTAAAAGACAAAACAAAATCAAAAGAAACGTCCAAAATACAATCAAACAATAAAAAGAGGATATCATGGAATGGACACTACAATTATAAAAATATGTTTACCTGTCCACCGATGTCGTGTTTGGCATTCCTAAAACATTTGTTTTCCCAAAATAATCATGAGGTGAAATAATCACAACATTAAAAACCATAGGAATCCCTACTAGAAACATTTCCAAAGTCGGTGGCTCAGGTGCCTAAAGGATCTCTAACAACAAATGAATCATATCTAATACATGCTTTGCATTGTCTCCCCATCCTTTTTCCAATCACATTTCCTGAAACCACCCCACAATAAAGTCAAGTAACAATCAAAAGAAGGCATTGACATTTTTTTTAATCTTTTATATCTATAAAATTTGAATCTGATTTGTTTAAGGAACATATTAATTCATATTTAAAGCCTTCCTGACGTATGCGAATGTATCAATCAAGTAGGACATCAAAAAAATTGACATCAATGAGGTCCTCAAATAATTTCTACAATATCAATATTTTTCTTGTTGTGATATCTTGGGTAGAAAAAAAACATATCAGCAAAAGAAAAATCCATATATTACTTATGTTCAAAGTTTGTATATGGTGTATTCTTATGCAAATTTTTAAGATGTTCCTCCACCTTTACCAAAGTGAACTGTAGCTTGGTTAAACTTTGTATCCTTTCATTCAGCATCAATTTCTGCAAGATAAATGTCGTACATTATTCTTTCCCATTTCTGAACATGCTACATATGATAAATAGAAAGTGACATAAAACCAAGAGCAAACCCTTTTCTAACCAAAAAGAACAAGCAAACAGTGCCTCTAATAAAACTTCATTTTAATATCAGCAGATGAAAAGGGAGTGGACCATTTTTGCTGCTTGACTTTATCTTTTTTTGTTATGAAAGTGATCGAGCTTCAAGAACCAACAAATGTGAGGGAAGTTATAAATGTGAAAAAAAAAATTATGTTGACCTTTGTAGACTTATTCAAAATAATGTGAATGATGCCCTTTTTGGATGTGGTAAATCTCATAATAAGAAATGGCCACATTGGATGTAGCGATTAAATATAAAAACTTGTGGACGTGGCATGTATTCTAATAAATTACATTGCATTGACTACCATGGGTCTTTAGGAGTTACATGTCCTCAATATGTTAGTATTGATGATGAAAAAGATATGGAAACGATAAGTATGGGTGGTCCTAGTTTGTATGGTGGATATCTTCAAACCAAGGTCGTCACCTTAATGAACTTAGGTTCTGACATGGTAAACCTGGATCTAGTCCTCACCCAATTTCATTCCATCATACTTTGTCAAGACTCAAGAGGACATATTGGTCCTTCAGCTTATAATAGCGTTTCTTTTGAGGTTATAGATAATGCTTATAAAAAGCAAATGGATTTTTTGGCTCCAAGAGATATGGATAATTTAAATGATCACAATCATATGTTTTTTCCCAAGATTCAAATGTAGGGATACATTTTGTGGATTTTACTAATATATAGAATGAAATAAATAATCCATGAGGAGCATCTACTGGTCATTGTGATTAGGGAAATACTCAAAGATAATAAGACTCATGAATTATGATGTGATTTTCACTGAAGACTCTTCTCATAAACCTGTTATGGATCACAGAAGCCTTAATTCAACAAGACTATTTAGATTCAAATAAAAGATGGTGTTGATTCTTGTAGCTCCTCAATTGTTGGTAGTTTTTAAGGTATGAATTTCGGTTCTTCAAGGGTAGGTTCCTTCAACTTAATTGCATCTACCTTGGTCCTATCACCCAAAAACAAAACATAATCAACAAACAATAAATATGTTAGGTTTAGGGCTCTTCCTATTTGTATAGTTGTCAAGCTTATAGTTCTTTTTTACTATGTTATAGCTCTGTTGAGACCACCTACTCTACAGTAAAAAATAGTAGAGGATCCATTAGTCATACCTACCCATGGTCTCGTGTAGGCATGATGTTAGATCATTATAATACTAGTGATGCCCCCATTACTATTGTAGTTGTATCCCTTATTAATATTGTTGTGCCCCTATTGTCCCCATATTTTTATTATTGTACCCCATAGAATCCCTCTATAGTTATTTTTGGGCCTTTATATTATATTGTTAGGTCGGCTTGGTTATATTGTGACCCCTTAGACTACTATATATAGAAAGGAGGTTTTGTCATTTGTAGAATCCAAGAATTGTTCATTTGTGTAATGTAAAGGTGGTTGCCCCCTTGAAGAGGCTGAATTCTAAGGCGTTCTTTTCTATCTTTTTGTGATCTAGTTTCATAACAATTGGGATCAGACCTTTGGATTCTAAGGTTTTACTGCTCCAAATAGGTCATCGTGGCATTTTCTCTATAACTTTTTTTCTGCGACGTTTTAGAAGCGAAACAAAAAACCCATTTGAGACGAAATCGCGTTAAACCTCAAATCTGAATTTTATATCTTTTCGAACTATATTTGCGGAGATAGTATCTAAGGAAGTTGACCTTTTTGCAGACTCTTGAATTACATTCCAAATAGGTGACCTTGAGAAAATCGTCATAACTTTTTTTCGAGCATCAGATTGAAATTTCGTAAGAAGTTGCGGAAAGAGGATGGACTGTAGTTTCTTGTATATATTTTTCAGATACTAAGGTCAAAAAAATGACACGTGACACTTCATACAAGTTCACTCTTCTGGAAAGGTCTATAAGCAGGTCATCTTGGGAGATTGTGCATAACTCTGCCTTGGAGAATCTAAATTCAATCAGACTTGTGGCATTGGAAAGAGGACACAGAGCGATACTGTAGGTCACAATTTCAGAATTGGATGATTCAAAATTATAGAGATACATCAGATTCAATATTGAGCTCCTACAAAGTCAAAAAAGGTGTGTATTTTTTTTTTTAATATTTGCATAAGCTTGGTTTGAAAAATTAGTTTGAAGGAATTCAAAGGGCGTAGTAAAGAATTATTATCGGTAATTGATGCCCTGAGGAAAGAAAATGCAAACACCTAGTAAGCAACCTGAAAGTTCTAGCATGACTCATGAAGAAGAGGAAGAAATGCAACATGATATATCAAAATTACGAGACTAAGTGTAACAAATGTCACTTGCACAAAAAGTAACAGAATCTAAGATGGATGGTTTAAAGAAAGATGTAGAAGCTAAGATGGATGGTTTAAAGAAAGGCGTAGAAGCTAAGATGGATTGTTTAAAGAAAGGCATAGAAGCTAAGGTGGATGGCATGGAAGCTAAGATGAATGGCATGGACTCTAAAATGGATGGCATGGATGATAAGATGGAAGAATTGAAGATAAATTTGAATAAGTTGCTACAAGAAATGGTCACTAATGGTGAAAGGGTAGTAAAATAAACTCATGATGAGAACAAAAGAAATGTTAATCATGATTTCATAGACTCTAATATTGGATCGAAGACCCACCATATTCCAAAAATCGATATGAGGAAGTTTGATGGCAAGAATCCCGCAACATGGATACTACAGATGGAGCAATTTTTCGATCTCAATAATGTGCAAAACACACAAAAGGTACATATTGCAACTTTATATTTGGAACCAAATCAGTTTGTATGGTATCAATGGCTTTGCTCTCGTAAACAAATTACCACTTGGGCAATTTTTACGGAAGAAATGACAACACATTATGAGGATACAAAAAGCAACATTTTTTTAGCCAATTGATAAGTCTCAAACAAAAGGGTTCAATGATGGAGCACATTGAGGAGTTCCAAAAATTGAACATAAGGATAAAAAATATTCCAGAGGAGCATAGGATTGATGTGATCATAGGGACTTTAAAGGATAATATCCAACATGATGTTCGCCTTTGGGAACTTGATTCATTAGAGAAGGAATTCAAGTTAGCAAGAAAAATGGAAAGCAAAATTATGGCAACCAGGAAGCCTACCACTCACAACTATAAAGATGGAAGTGTTGTTGCCCCTAGCCTTCCACAACCTATAAGGTTGACACCACAACAATTGGAAGAAAAAAGAGCAAAAGGGATTTATTACAATTATGATAGCAAATACACTAAAGGTCATAAGTGTGCTGAGAAGAAATTATTCTACATAGATTGTGAAGAGGAAGAAGAAAAGGAACAGAAAGGTCAAAAGAAGAGGATATACTCCAGGAACAAAGCCTAGATAAAGAAGAAATGAATCCAACCATATCTTGTAATGCATTGGCTGGAATTACGACTCCTCAAACCATCAAGATAGAAGGACATATCAAGAAGAAAAGGGTAATGGTGTTGATTGATTCAGGAAGTACCCACAATTTTATTCATTGTAAGATAGCAAAAGAATTGAATTGCTTCCTATATCCAGCACCAGAGTGTCATGTGATGGTTGCAGATGGAGGAATGATAAATTGCTCTGGAAAGTGCCATAATATCAATCTATCCATGGGAGAATATGTATTGAATAGCCCAATGCTTTCCATTCCAATGGGAGGTGCTGATGTTGTACTAGAAGTCCAATGGCTACAATCCTTGGGTACAATAGCTTTTAACTTTCAAGAATTTTTCATGAAATTTTATGCCGAAGGAAAGGAAGTTGAATTAAGGGGTATTGCAGGGAAACCGAGAAAGATAATAAGCTCTAAAGGTATGAAAAAGCTTCTAAAAGAGGAACAACGAGGTGTAATTTCACAATTGTGTTCGCTAGATGTTTCCACATCGAAATCATCTATTTCTCCAGATCTCCAGAAAGTCTTGGACAATCATTACAAGGTATTTGAGACTCCCAAAGGTCTCCCACCTATTCGTGACCATGATCATGCTATTCATTTGATTCCAGGAAGTGTTCCTCCAAACATGAGGCCAGACAGATATCCCTATGCCCAAAAGAGTGAAATTGAACGTATGGTTGTAGAAATGCTTGAGGCTAGTATAATTCAACCTAGCCAAAGTTTTTTCTCTGCTCCAGTAGTATTGGTGCACAAGAAGGATGGATCATGGCGCATGTGTCCAGATTGTAGGGAGCTCAACAAGCTCACTATTAAAGATAAGTTTCCCATTCCTGTCATTGATGAATTATTGGATGAATTGCATGGATCAATTTACTTCACCAAGTTAGATCTTCATTCAGGATATCATCAAATCAGAATGAAGGATCATGTTGAACACGTTGACAGGGTGCTACAATTATTGGAGGAGAAACAATTATATGCAAAAAGATCCAAATGTTTCTTTGGAGTACAAGAGGTGGAATATTTGGGTTATATTTGATCTCATGAAGGAGTTAAGGTAGACCCTAGCAAAATTAAAGCCATTAAGGAATGGGAAATCCACACATCATAAAGCATTTGCGAGGATTTCTCGGATTGATAGGGTATTATCGCAAGTTTGTTAAGAATTATGGGAAAATAGCAGCACCTCTAACAACATTGTTGAAGAAAGATGCATTTTCATGGACTCCAGAAGCAACAAAGGCCTTCGAACATCTTAAAGAGGCAATGTGCCAAGCACCAGTCTTAGCTACACCAGACTTCACAAAAACCTTTATTGTGGAATGTGATGCTTCTGGAAATGGAATTGGTGCGGTTTTAATGCAAGATGAAAGACCCATTACTTTCAAAAGTCGTCCAATCAAGGGAAAGTATTTACACAAAGCTATTTATGAGAAGGAAATGTTGGCAATACTACATGCACTTAATAAATGACGACCCTACCTAATGGGAAGACACTTCAAGGTAAAAACAGATGATGATAGCCTTAAATACTTTTTAGAACAAAGATTATCCTTTGAAGAACAACAAAAATGAGTCACAAAGATGTTGGGTTATGACTTTGAAATCATATACAAGAAAGGGAAGCAAAATGTTGTGGCAGATGCACTCTCAAGAAAGGATGAGGATGTATTGTTGTGTGCCATTTCTATTATCCAATCAGATTGGATAAACGAAGCAAGGGAGGAATGGAAGAATGACGAAGAAGTGTGGGAACTTAGTCGAAAGTTACAACAAGATTCCAATACATCTGATACATTTAGCTGGAAAAATGATTCGTTATGGTACAAAGATCGTTTATAACTCTGTAAGAATTCCCAACTCAAACAAAAGATTCTTCTCGAATTGCACGCTTCTCCTTTAGGACGACACTCAAGATTTTTAAAAACTTACCACAGGGTTAAGAAGGAATTTTTTTGGGATGGCCTTAAATCGGATATTCAAAAGTTTGTGGCAAAATGTTTGGTATGCCAACAAAATAACGCTGAAACAATTAAGACACTAGGTCTATTACAACCTTTATCCATTCCAAGCCAACGTTGGGAGGAGGTTTAGATGGATTTTATCACAGGTTTACCCAAGTCTGAGAGAAAGAGTGTCATAATGGTGGTAGTTGACAGACTTACCAACTCTGCACACTTTTGTGCATTATCACATCCATTTAAAGCCAGTACAGTTTCTACGACATTTATGGAAACAATTCAAAAGCTACATGGAAACCCAAAGATTATTGTAAGTGACAGAGATCCCATTTTTACTGGAAATTTTTGGACAGAATTATTTTCTTATCTTGGTACTCAGTTAGCTCATAGCTCATCTTATCATCCTCAATCTGATGGGAAACTAAGATAGTAAACAAATGTTTGGAAGGATATCTTCGTTGCTTTGTATCTGAATAAACACAATGGGTCAAATGGTTGCCTTTGGTTGAATGGTGATATAGCACTTCCGTCTATACTGTAACAAAAATGACCCCATTTATGGCACTTTATGGATATCAGCCACCATCCATCACATCATATTTAAGAGAAAATTCTAAGGTTCAAGCAGTGGAACATCACATCGAGCATCAATAACAAGTTCTCCAACTCTTAAAGGATAACCTCGTGTTGGAACAAAGTAGAATGAAACAACAGGGAGATCAACATCATAGTGAAAGAAGTTTTGATGTAGGTGACTGGGTATTCCTATGGCTACAATCATATAAACAAATGTCCCACAAGCAAGCTAAGAAGGATAATAAATTGTCACCAAAGTATTATGGTCCATACAAGGTGATGCAAAATATTGGTACTATGGCATACAAATTGGAGCTTCTTGTAGCTTCTCGAGTGCACCCAGTTTTCCATGTTTCATGTTTAAAGAAGGTTATAGGTGACAAGATCCCAGTTCAAACAATATTGCCAGAACTTGATGAGGAAGGAAAAATTATATTGGAACCAAAAGCAATCATAGAAAAAAGAACTCGACAGCTATGAAATCGATCCATTTCAAAGTATCTCATTAAGTGGAAGAACTTATCTACTAAAGATTCCACATGAGAGGATGAGAATTTTATACAGAAGCATCCAGAACTACTCAAGCATTGAGGACAACACTTTTTTGAAGGAGAGGGAGATGTTAGATCCTTATAATACTAGTGACGCCCCCATTACTATTGTAGTTGTATCCCTTATTAATATTGTTGTGCCCCTATTGTTATTATTGTGCCCCATAGAATCCCTCTATTGTTATTTTTGTGCCTTTATATTATTATTATTAGGTCGGCTTGGTTATATTGTGACCCCTTAGACTCCTATATATATAAAGGAGGTTTTGTCATTTGTAGAATCCAAGAATTGTTCATTTGTGTAATGTAAAGGAGGTTGCCCCCTCGAAGAGGCTGAATTCTAAGGCGTTCAACTATCTTTTCTATCTTTTTGTGAGCTAGTTTCATAACACATGATAGAAGAATAAGCTGAGCCATTAATTAGAATTGCAAAGATATTGAGGAAAGGAAATTCATTAGTTAACCAAGTGCACATTGAACCCTATATGGATGAGTAGCCCTAAATAAAGCCAGATTGTTATATCATGTGCCTTGGAAATACAAACTCACTAACATTGTTTGTAATTTCTTGGTTTGAAGTTATAAATTTCTTCTTGGGCTACTCATATTTCGTAATGGATTTGTTTCCCAGGAAGGATGCCAAATTGTTCTAAGGACATGGAATCAACTTAGTGACTTTTGAACCTACATGTAATCATTTTTGCAATGATTTTGTAGATGCAATTACATAGTGATATTGGTCTGAAATCATCAAAAGTTTCATTCTTGTCTAATTTTTGGGATTAGTGTAGAATATTAAACAAAATTAACACACATGAAAAAATACCAAAGACATAGAAATGGTGCAAAAGGCCTCAGCTTTATTGTAGTCCTCTCATAATGCAATGTACAAATAATGATAATAGTATAAATAAATACATGAGGAAGTTTGTGTCAAGATAGTATGTCTATCTTGGACACTATATTTGAGCAAATATCTCAACCAAACACTAATCTAGGAGCCTAACTAGTTGTAGAGAATCTCTCAACCAACTAGGCCTTAATTGACTCCTAACCATGAGGAACAAACTCAATCTAGAAAGGTAGGATTAAATCTAACTTTCTTGATTTTAATTAATTTAATTGTTTTGGACTTATAATTGTTTTCATCACAAGAAAGTGAGGCTAACATTCCCCCCCTCAATGATAAGTCCAAAATAAGAACTAGGAACCATCTTCGAAGTTCTCATGTTGAAACCGTTGATCCTCAAAAACGCTACCTAAAAAACTACTAAAGATGGATGCTAAAAAAACTCCAATCTAAAGAGAACTTGAATCAGCTGCAAGTCTGATACATATCTTGAAAACTCCATCAGGTGCTAAGCTGCAAAAGGATCCATATGTCCTTTTCTTTCAATCAACATCCTTTTTCCACTGACAAAATGTTGATGATGCCCACTGGTGAATTTTCTTGTCCACTGACAAAATATTGAGAAAGCCCACTAGCAAATTTGTTGATGTTGAAACTGCTCACTGTTGTTTGTTGAAAACTACTCACTGGCTACTTTGAGGAAGATGATGACTTCCCACTGGCTACTTGATGTTACTACTTCTTGTTGATGTTGTCGAAACTTTCAGTTTGACAACATTCAATTCCATTATTATCATTTTCCCCCATTTGTCATCTGAAAGGAGAGACAATCGACATTTTATTTTGGAACTCCCCCCCTTGAGATCTAAGAGAGTTTCACCATCTTCATTTTACTGTATAATTTGTCTTCATGTGAGACTGAATCCTTCGGTAACACATAGACAACTATTTGACTATAGATGACCACTTCCAAGGATCAATCCATGAGTAATTGATCTTCACTCTAGGTGGTTGATTTCTCTTGCAACATCTTTTGGATGAATGATTTTTCTTGCCACAATGGTGACAAGGATGGAGGTCAAAGGATTTACTCTCCATATGACCATTTCGTTTACAATGGTTACACTTAACCATATTCTGGTCATTGTTGAGAAAACCAACACTTACAAACTAAACTAGCTTTGAGAAATCTGGAACAAACAAAGTGTTTTCTTTGTTGTATCCTAGGCCATGACGGTCTTTGTTGAAGGATATTTCTTCCCAAGGTCTAATCACTTTCTTGGAAAGACTATCCTATTGTTGTTCTTCATGCTTGTTGCTTCTGCTAACATTCTGTCCTTGATTTATTAAACCTTCTATGTCACACTGAGCATCAATCACTAACAGTTCATCGATTTGACATGTTGCATCAAATTGATCAATTTGATCTTTGGTACTACTTGTTGCATCATTAAGTAGTACAACTAGTTGGTTGAGATCACTTGTGTCACAACTTATATCAACCTGATTGATTAGTTCATCTGTGTCACAACTTATATCAAATTGCTTGATTAGATCATTTGTGTTGCAACATTCATTAATATGTTGAATAAGATCACTTGTATCACAACTTTCATTTGCTGTTGTGATGAGGTCTTTTGTGTCACAACTTCCATCTGTCTTCTCTACACATTTTGCATCAAGTAAATCTTTCTTTCCACTCAACTTAATTTGAACTGCATGAATGAGTTTTTCTTTCACTTCGAGCTCAATTTGAAAGTCTTTCACTGCTTCTAATGTACTAGTCATTTGATTGATTAAGGTTTGACTTTTCTTCAACTTCCATTCCAGTATTTCAATTTTGTTCTGTAACTCATGATTGCAATCTTGCAAATATTTAATCTCCAGTTCTACACTTTGAAGACGTTTTCCTCCTTTACCCATTATGAGTTTTGACACGCTCGCTTGTACTCGCTCACTTGCTTGCTGATTTTTCTTGATGGTTGCTTGTAACACTTGCAAGATTTGAAGATCTTGCTCGCTTGAATTCTTGACCTTGTGTGCCTAATTTAGGTTATCAATGGAATGGTTGAACTCATGCTCGCTTGAACTTTGTGAATGCTTCAATCGGCTTGACGCTTTCTTTAAATTTATGTTAACAAATGAATGCACGCTTGCTTGAATTTTGTACTAGGATGAGGGTGTCAGATACCACCGAAAATGCACCCAATGTTTACAATGACAAGTTCAAATGATATTGACTCACTTGAAGAGAATTGACTCACTTATTTGACTCAGTTGAGGAGAATTTACTTACTTTAACTCCTATAAATTCACAAGTTGGGTGTTGGTTTTGACCGAAAATGCACCTTTACAATTCAACTCAATTTCATTTGAATTTGTTTACAAGTTAACTTACAAATTATGATTTTTCAAGTTACACAATGACCAATTGTCGTTGAATGTTGATGTAGTCTTTTGAAATGCATGAGTTCGTAGTTGCATTAACTTGATTGCCTTGCATGAAGTTGCTTGTTGATGTAGAATGTTGATGTTGCCAACTTTGCTTATGCGTTGTGGTTGTGCAAATGCATGTGATTGTTTGTGCTTGATTGAATGCTCGTTGTAGCTTCTTAATTTCAGGTGCTTTTATTAATGTGCTTGTTTCATTCACTTGCTTTAGACTCCTTGTGTGTGTTAGATAAGATAATTGTAGTGTCAAAACTAGACACAAAACATGCATAATCAATCACTACACAAGGTGTACCTAAGATCCCCTTATTCAATTTTAGGCGGATCTAGGACACATCAACACCAAAAAAATATGTTTTTATTAAATATTGAAGTACATCAACCTTTTATCTTTACAACATCGTCATTGAAACTTCTCAAAATTCCAAAACTCCTTGAAAATTTTCAAAATTGCTTGGAAGCAAATTGTCTTCAAAACTGACTCACCCACTTTCTTCAACAAAATATTAAAATGACCTCCTTAACAAATACACCTTATCACTCCATTACAAGGAAATAAACACTTACTTTATAAAAATCCCACTAGTCACTCCACACTAAAAAAAATGCACACTTATCTCTCCACTTTTAAAAATTGAACCTTCCTTTTACTTTAGAAACATAAACTAAATATGGGTCTTGAACCTTCCTTTCACTTTAGACACGTTTATTACAATGCTATACACTTTCTCACTCTATTTATAAACTTAAAAAAAAATCTTTTAAATTCCCATTTAAAATAATTTTAACGAGTCGCTTTAATAAAGTGAGTTAAAAAGTGAATTTAGGTTTATGGAGTTATTTGAAAAAATAACATGCATTCACAAAATTTGATCGAACGCTACTATGGCACATGAAATTCTTCACTGAAAGTGCCGCCTCTTTGACTGTTTACTGGAAATTCTTCGGAAGGATCAGGCACGTCCTCCATTACAACCAACGTCATCTTCATCATTTTCTACGATTTTTAAATTCTTACATATCAATGTAACTGCCTCCCTTGGGATTCGCTTCTTTCATATCGCTACAAGGTCTATGTGCTACAAGCATCTTCAAACTTGACCGGTGTACCTCAGATCTTCAAGAAAAGGTCCAAGTATCCGCTCATTGAATTGGATGCTGGAAGGTCAGGCAAATTCCCATGTTAAGAAACACAACAACGAAAATGTCCTGATCTGGTGGTTGGATCAGCAATCTCTCGAATTTTTGTCTCTACAGCCTTGCCAATTCACACGCCATTTCCTATGCAATCATTAAATTGTTTGTTTGATTTCCTCCATCGTTTTTCTACTAGTAATTGCACACAACTCCAAGCTCTGCACACAATGTGTCCATGCAACAGCATATTGAACTGGCCACACCACGCTACAATATCCTCACTCACATGCTGCTTTGTTCATACACAGAGTTTCATACACCTCCGTGCTCTATCATTCCTCCCACACACAAAAGGAATTCACACAATAGGTTGCATGCTCCGTATATCTTTTTAGCTCTGATACCACATGTAGAATATTAAACAAAATTAACACACATGAAAAAATACCAGAGAAATAGAAATGGTGGAAAAGGCTTGAGCCTTACTGTATTCCTCTCATAATGCAATGCACAAATAATTATAATAGTACAAATAGATACACGAGGAAGTTTGTCTCAAGATAGTATGTCTATCTTGGATAGTATGGCTGAGAAAATATCTCAACCAAAGACTAATCTAGGAGCCTAACTAGTTGGAAAGAATCTCTCAACCAACTAGGCCTAAACTGACTCCTAACCATGAGGAACAAACTCAATGTAGAAAAGTAGGATTAAATCCAACTTTCTTGATTTTAATTAATTTAATTGTTTTGGACTTATAATTGTTTTCATCACATGAGAGTGAGGCTAACAATTAAAGCTTGAAGTGTTGAATTGAAAGCTCCCAAATCACGCCTGTGTATTTTAATTTGTCAACAATTCTTAGTTGGTATGTCTGAAGGAAGTCATAGAACCCCTAAAAGAATTATATTGTCCTATTAAGTGGCTAAGGGTTCTTATCCTTTTGGAAACAATGCATAATTTTTTGTAATTATTCCTTTGATATTGGATCTATCAGTGCCTCATTACCTAGCTCACCTACAAAACTGGGGAAATATGAAGTCATCTTTAACTATCTCTCTGAAATTTATTCTATCATCTTCTTTATAAATTCCCTCAAAATGGCCTGCTGATGAGAAAATTTCTCCTTGAGATGAGACACCTTCTCATGAGGCAAATTTTGTTGATAAAAAACATATTGAAGAAATTGCTAATTATAATTATGAGATGTTCTAAGAGAGAAAAGATCTTCTACTTAGTAAAGGCTATGCATGAATGTTAGTGATTTGGTATGAGGAAAGACATGGGCAGTGAGGGAATTGTGGAGATTCCCTACAACTCTTTTCTCAAATGTGACATGTGATGATGTATTCTTATTAAACAACTATATTTGAGAACAAGCACCACTTTGAAGGCAAGATTGTTTTGGATATAGGTGCAGGAAGTGGTAATTTGGTAATCTAGTATGCACAAGATGGTGCAAGGAAAGTTTATGTTGTTGAAGCAACCAAAATGTTAGAACATGTATGTCCACATGTAATAAAGAATGGTGCTAGCCACATTGTTGATGGAAATGAAGGATCTATGGAGGATGTCATGTTTCTTGAAAATTTGATGTCAATTCCAAAGAAAAATAAATCCTAACTCGAATCCTCCATGTTAATGATGATTCTGTTGGGTCCCTATAATACTAGTGATTACCCCATTACTATTGTAGTTATACCCCCTATTTATATTGTTGTGCCCCTATTACCCCCATATTGTTATTTCTGTGCCCCATAGAATCCCTCTATTGTTATTTTTGTGGCTTTATATTATTATTGTTAGGTCGGCTGGATTATATTGTGACTCCTTAGACTCCTATATATAGAAAGGAGGTTTTGTCATTTGTATCATCCAAGAATTGTTCATTTATGTAATGTAAAGGAGGTTTCCCCTCGAAGAGGCTGAATTCTAAGGCGTGGATCTCTCTTTTCTATCTTTTTGTGAGCTGGTTTCATAACATTTGGTATCAGAGCTTTGGATTCTAGGGTTTCGCTGCTCCAAACAGGTCATCGTGGCATTTTCGCTATAACTTTTTTTCTGTGACGTTTCAGAAGTCGCAAAAAAAACCCATTTGAGAAGAAATCACGCTGAAACTTGGGTCCGAATTTCAGAGCTTTTCGCGCGATATTTTCGGAGATATGATCTGAGGAAGTTGGTCTTTTTGCAGACTCCTGAATTACATTCAAAACAGGTGACCTGGGGAAAATCGTCATAACTTTCTCTCTGGGGATCGGATTGAAATTTCGTAAGAAGGTACAGAAAGAGGACGGACTGTAGTTTCTTGTATGTGTGTTTCAGATTCAAAGGTTGAAACAGTGACTCGTGGCACGTCGTACAAGTTCGCTCTACTGAACTAGTCTAAAAGCAAGTCACTGTGGGAGATTTCACATAACTCTTCCTTGGAGAATCCAATTTGGCTCAGACTTGTGGCATTGGAAAGAGGACGCAGAAGGCTACTACAGGTAGCAATTTCAGAATTGGATGATCCGAAATTACAGAGATACATCAGATTCAATATCAGGCTTCTATAAAGTGAAAAAAGGTGTGTAGTTTTTTTTTTTTTGTAAGCTTGGTTTAACGGAATTCAAAGGGCATAGTAAAGCATTATTATCGGTAACTGATGCCCCGAGGAAAGAAAATGCAAACACCTAGTAAGGAACCTGAAAGCTCTAGCATGACTCATGAAGAAGAGGAAGAAATGCTACATGATATATCAAAATTACAAGAACAAGTGCAACAAATGTCACGCTCACAAAAGCTAACAGAAGCTAAGATAAAGGGCATGGAAGCTAAGATGGAGGATTCGATGGCAAATTTGAAGATAGATTTGAAGACAGACATGGAAGAATTGAAGAAGTTGCTACAAAAAAGGGTCACTAATGGTGAAAAGGTAGTAAAGGAAACTCATGATGAGAACAAAAGAAATGTTAATCATGATTCCATAGACTCTAATGTTGGATCGAAGACTCACCATGTTCCAAAAATCGATATGAGGAAGTTTGATGGCAAGGATCCCGCCACATGGATATTACAGATGGAGCAATTCTTCGATCTCAATAATGTGCAAAACACACAAAAGGTACGTATGGCAACTTTATATTTGGAACCAAATCAGTTTGTATGGTATCAATGGCTTTGTTCTCGTAAACAATTTATCACTTGGGCAATTTTTACGGAAGAATTGATAGCACATTATGAGGATACAAAAAGCAACACTTTTTTTAGCCAATTGATAAGTCTCAAACAAAAGGGTTCAATAATGGAGCACATTGAGGAGTTCCAAAAATTGAACATAAGGGTAAAAGATATTCCAGAGGAGCATAGGATTGATGTGTTCATAGGGTCTTTAAAGGATAATATCCAACATGATGTGCGCCTTTGGGAACCTGATTCATTAGAGAAGGCATTCAGGTTAGCAAGAAAAATGGAAAGCAAAATTATGGCAACTAGGAAGCATACCATTCACAACTATAAAGACGGAAGTGTTGTTGCCCATAGTCTTCCACAACCTACAAGGTTGACACCACAACAATTGGAAGAAAAAAGAGCAAAAGGGCTTTGTTACAATTGTGATAGCAAATACACAAAAGGTCATAAGTGTGCTGAGAAGAAATTATTCTACATAGATTGTGAAGAGGAAGAAGAAAAGGAGCAAGAAAGGTCAAAAGAAGAGGATATATTCCAGGAACAAAGCCTAGATGAAGAACAAATAAATCCGACCATATCTTGTAATGCATTGGCGGGAATTACCACTCCTCAAACCATCAAGATAGAAGGACAAATCAAGAAGAAAAAGGTAATAGTGTTGATTGATTCAGGAAGCACCCACAATTTTATTCATTGTAGGGTAGCAAAAGAATTGAATTGCTTCCTATATCCAGCACCAGAGTGTCAAGTGATGATTGCAAATGGAGGAACAATAAATTGTTCTGGAAAGTGCCATAATATCAAGCTATCCATGGGAGAATATGTATTGACTAGCCCAATGCTTTCCATTCCAATGGGAGGTGCTGATGTTGTACTAGGAGTCCAATGGCTACAATCCTTGGGTACAATAGCTTTTAATTTTCAAGAACTTTTCATGAAATTTTCTATGGAAGGAAAGGAAGTTGAATTAAGGGGTATTGCAGGGAAACCAGGAAAGATAATCAGCTCTAATGGCATGACAAAGCTTCTAAAAAAGGAGCAAAGAGGTGTAATTGCACAATTATGTTCGCTAGATGTTTCCACATTGGAATCATCTATTTCTCCAGATCTCCAAAAAGTCCTGGACAATCATTCCAAGGTATTTGAGACTCCCAAAGGTCTCCCACCTATGCGTGATCATGATCATGCTATTCATCTGATTCCAGGAAGTGTTCCTCCAAACATCAGGCCGTACAGATATCCATATGTCCAAAAAAGTGAAATTGAACGTATGGTTGCAGAAATGCTAGAGGCTGGTATAATTCAACCGAGTCAAAGTTCTTTCTCAGCTCCAGTAGTATTGGTGCACAAGAAGGATGGATCATGGCGCATGTGTCCAGATTATAGGGAGCTCAACAAGCTCACTATTAAAGATAAGTTCCCCATTCCTGTTATTGATGAATTACTGGATGAATTGCATGGATCAATTTACTTCACCAAGTTGGATCTTCGTTCGGGATATCATCAAATCAGAATGAAGATTGAAGACATTCCGAAAACGGCATTTAGAACTCATGAGGGTCATTATGAATTTTTGGTCATGCCTTTTGGCCTTACCAATGCACCTTCAACATTTCAAGGTTTGATGAATTCAATTTTCAAACCATTCCTTAGAAAATTTGTGTTAGTATTTTTTGATGATATACTAATCTACAGCAAGTCTTGGAAGGATCATGTTGAACATGTTGACAGGGTGCTACAACTATTGGAGGAGAAACAATTATATGCAAAAAGATCCAAATGTTTCTTTGGAGTCCAGGAGGTGGAATATTTGGGTCATATTGTATCTCATGAAGGAGTTAAGGTAGACCCTAGCAAAATTAAAGCCATTAAGGAATGGAAAATCCCCACATCCATAAAGCATCTGCGAGGATTTCTTGGGTTGACAGGGTATTATCGCAAGTTTGTTAAGAATTATGGGAGAATAGCAGCACCTCTAACAACATTATTGAAGAAAGATTCATTTTCATGGACTTCGGAAGCAACAAAGGCCTTTGAACATCTTAAAGAGGCAATGTGCCAAGCACCGGTCTTAGCTACACCGGACTTCACAAAAACCTTTATTGTGGAATGTGATGCTTCAGGAAATGGAATTGGTGCTGTTCTAATGCAAGATGAAAGACCCATTGCTTTTGAAAGTCGTCCAATCAAGGGAAAGTTTTTAAGCAAAGCTATTTATGAGAAGGAAATGTTGGCAATACTCCATGCACTTAAGAAATGGCGACCCTACCTAATGGGAAGACACTTCAAGGTAAAAACGGATCATGATAGCCTTAAATACTTTTTAGAACAAAGATTATCCTCTGAAGAGCAACAAAAGTGGGTCACAAAGATGTTGGGTTATGACTTTGAAATCATCTACAAAAAAGGGAAGCAAAATGTGGTGGCAGATGCACTCTCAAGAAAGGATGAGGATGTGGAAGCATTGTTGTGTGCCATTTCTATTATCCAACCAGATTGGATAAACGAAGCAAGGGAGGAATGGAAGAATGACGAAGAAGTGTGGGCACTTATTCGAAAGCTACAACAAGATTCCAGTACTTCTGATACATTTAGCTGGCAAAATGATTCGTTATGGTACAAAGATCGCTTATACCTCTGTAAGAATTCCCAGCTAAAACAAAAGATTCTTATGGAATTGCACACTTCTCCCTTAGGAGGGCACTCAGGATTTTTAAAAACTTACCACAGGGTTAAGAAGGAATTTTTTTGGGATGGCCTTAAATCAGATATTCAAAAGTTTGTGGCGGAATGTTTGGTTTGCCAGCAAAATAAAGTTGAAACAATTAAGACACCAGGTCTATTACAACCTTTATCCATTCCAAGCCAACGTTGGGAGGAGGTTTCAATGGATTTTATCACAGGTTTACCCAAGTCTGAGGGAAAGAGTGTCATCATGGTGGTAGTTGACAGACTTACCAAGTATGCACACTTTTGTGCATTATCACATCCATTTAAAGCCAGTACAGTTTCTACTGCATTTATGGAAACAGTTCAAAAGCTACATGGAAACCCAAAGATTATTGTAAGTGACAGAGATCCCATTTTCACTGGAAATTTTTGGACAGAATTATTTTCTTGTCTTGGTACTCAGTTAGCTCATAGCTCATCTTATCATCCTCAATCTGATGGGCAAACTGAGATAGTAAACAAATGTTTGGAAGGATATCTTCGTTGCTTTGTATCTGATAAACAGACACAATGGGTCAAATGGTTGCCTCTGGCTGAATGGTGGTATAACACTTCCTTCCATACAGCAACAAAAATGACCCCATTTATGGCACTTTATGGGTATCAACCACCATCCATCACATCATATTTAAGAGAAAATTCTAAGGTTCAGGCAGTGGAACATCACATCGAACATCAACAACAAGTCCTCCAACTCTTAAAGGATAACCTCGTGTTGGCACAAAATAGAATGAAACAACAGGCAGATCAACATCGCAGTGAAAGAAGTTTTGATGTAGGTGATTGGGTATTCCTACGGCTACAACCATATAAGCAAATGTCCCTAAAGCAAGCTAAGAAGGATAATAAATTATCACCAAAGTATTATGGTCCGTACAAGGTGTTGGAAAAGATTGGTACTATGGCATACAAATTGGAGCTTCCTGCAGCTTCTCGATTGCACCCAGTTTTCCATGTTTCATGTTTAAAGAAGGTTATAGGTGACAAGCTCCCAATTCAAACAATATTGCCAGAACTTGACGAGGAAGGAAAAATTATATTGGAACCGGAAGCAATCACAGAAACAAGAACTCGACAGCTACGAAATCGATCAATTTCAGAGTATCTTATCAAGTGGAAGAACTTATCCGCTGAAGATTCCACATGGGAGGATGAGAATTTTATGCAGAAGTATCCAGAACTTCTCAAGCGTTGAGGACAACACTTTTTTGAAGGAGAGGGGCATGTTGGGTCCCTATAATACTAGTGATTACCCCATTACTATTGTAGTTATACCCCCTATTTATATTGTTGTGCCCCTATTACCCCCATATTGTTATTTCTGTGCCCCATAGAATCCCTCTATTGTTATTTTTGTGGCTTTATATTATTATTGTTAGGTCGGCTGGATTATATTGTGACTCCTTAGACTCCTATATATAGAAAGGAGGTTTTGTCATTTGTATCATCCAAGAATTGTTCATTTATGTAATGTAAAGGAGGTTGCCCCCTTGAAGAGGCTGAATTCTAAGGCGTGGATCTCTCTTTTCTATCTTTTTGTGAGCTGGTTTCATAACAGATTCTTACCAATAATATCATATGTTGTTAGACATATTATGTAACGTCAAGTACATTTGAAGGCATAATATACAAAAAGAAAGCAGAAATACATTTGTAAAAGTCAAAATAGTTCATGAAAGACAAGATTCTAGACCAGAAATCTTCATCCCCATAAACATATTCATTCCCATGGACAACCAGTTTCTTCATGATCTAAGCACACTTTAGAAGAAAATGAGAAAAAGAAAATCATATATATGGTATTGCTAGACTTTGTCAAAATTTACAAGAAAAATATCATCGCTATCAAAACTATCAATTTTGAATACACTAAACTATAAAAAAATAGTTTGAGGGATCTAGACTAAACCCAAAATTTAAGATGGAGAGAGTGTGTAATTCTTCTTAGCATGATAACTATTTGTGAGGTTTTTTCAATTTTATTCTTATTCCAATCTTCACTTATTATTATTAGAGTGTATCTTCTATAGTTCATCAAATAGCTATCAAAACAAAGAAACAAGAACACAATATGTTGGCATTATGCCAGGGCCAAAACCTCTCCCTCTTGGAGAGGAAAATCGGCACAAAATTCTTCTTATTGAGATTCCAATTGACAAATACCAAGACCATGGCCCTTGACCTACTAAGCCAATCCAAGACCAATACACCAATCCTCTTCCTTGTCACTGATGAGATCATCATCATCATTACTATACCATGACTTCTCCTTTATCTAGATCACTGATGCACCGTGACTGCTCCTTCATTTAGACCTTCATCACTATTGTGCCAATGCTACACCTTCACTGAGAACTTGATGTGCCACTACTTTTCCTTCATCGAGAATCTTATGACATCAATGAGATCTCCACTTAGAGGAATATATATAGTTATACCAAAATCTTCATCTTCATTAGGATCATGACTGTTATCATGCTCATAGTAATGTTAAGGACATGTTGTGTCTAGGATATATATACTACACTGAGATCCTTTCTCTATCAAGAATGTCGAGATTATGATTGTATCTTTTTCTGTATTATGATTTTCCCCGAGATTGTAGCCATGTTCTCCTTGCACCGAGGTCAACTGCAACTATACCGAGATTGTATTACAATGACCTTGTAACTAGGCCAAGATTGCAGTGAGATCACTGTACTTATCATTGAGATTTTGTACCTTCTTGTAACCATATGATATTGCAGACCTGTCTGAGATTCTTGACTATAATCATCACCGAGATTGTACCTTCCTACACCTCTGAAGTTACAGAGGAATCTGAAATTATGTCTTCTCGTTTTTTGTGCAGACCCCGACTAGGTATATATAGTGGTTTGCCCCTGTATTTGAGCCGACATGTCCACCAAAGAGATGTGTCTCCATATGTGAGTCGACTTGATGATAATATTCATTTTGAGGCCGACTTAATTGTTCTCTTCATCGTTTTGCTTGTAGTCTTCTTCACTAGAGGATGGTGCTTGTCTTGGAGGGCTACTTGACACTAGGTTGACCCATATTCATGCTCAAGAAGAGATATTTAACATGACTTTGATCCTTTGACTTTCCTAGACCTATGAATAAGCAAGAAACTCATTCGAATAATTTACAAAAATAATATTTCTTTTTCTTGACAAGTACAAAGATCAAAATTACATTTACAAATATGGAACCTTGTTACACTTTTGTTCAACACTAAGCTCCCCAAGATGAAAAATTTACTTTTTATTAATGAGAATTACAAAGAGAAAGAATCCTTTTGATAAAATGAAAGGCTCTTCTTCTCCCAGTGAGCTTCACAATAAGAGGTATCTTTACAAAGGTCTCCTCAAGAATCAAATAGGTCCACCTATGATTACAGTTTGAAAAACACTTCAAAAGAGTAGACCAGATCCTCCTTAGCTCATAGTCTCCAAATAGAGATGATTTGACAACCAAGCTTGCTCACTATTTAGGAGACAAGAGCCTTTAAAAATCTGAAATCCTAGCTCAAGAATGAGTAATGAATCTCTGCAAGAGTGATGGCGTGAAACCAGTGAAGACCTTCCTGCAACAACCAAAGATTAGTAGCTAAATAAATTCACACTGGATAATAAAGATGCCCTCAAAGAAAATCGTTTTTAGGTCAGTAGGTATATTGTATCCTCTTTAATATAGCTCAAAATTTCTCCAAGGATGTGACCTCAACCGCTTTTTCTTTTCTGACAAAGTGATGACATTCATAGCAAAGATCGTTCTAGTGCAACTTTCTTTTGTTAAATATGTTGAATATCAGTCTTATAAGATGCTCAAAATGTCAATGATGATTATTCCTTCAAAACAGATATTAGATCTTTGCAAAATATCTTTATATCAGTGATCTAGAGACTCTCACAGCCAGGGACGAAACAAGCTAGAGACACCCAGGAGAGAACCTACTACCAGCTCCAGAGATGAACTCAGACTTGAGTTAAATTTTAATTAAATGTTAAAGTTTTCAAGGATTGAAATCCTTTAGAATATTTTTGCAAATAATCAAGTGACCTCAGACCTTAGAGGCCTCTCGCAATAGGTAAAATAATGGGTCTTTAGGCTCACAGTAAGGGTAAAAAATAGTGTAGTTTCCTCTAAGAAATTACAATGTAAACCCAACTTCAAAACCTGACAATTTTTTGCCTTAAAATTACAATAGAAAGCCTTCCAAAAGTTTGTTCAATTTCTGCCAATAAAACAGGGTTGGTATATCAAATCCAACGCCAAAATCATATGTATAAATCCTCAAAAATATTGTTGAAAAACACCTGCAATGATCAAAGTTGGCAAGACTAATGAAATATGGAAATGAAATGATGTCCTAGAGGCTGAAAAAGGTCTCAAAAAATATATTGATGTTCAAACCCGTGTGGATGTTAAAAAAAATCCTCTGAGGTAAGCGACTATGACAGAAAAACCTTCAGACTATCAAAACTATCAATTTTGAATACATTAAACTCCTAACACATCATACTCAAAATATAGGACAGAAAGTACAAAGTTGAACTCTCAAACCTGAAACCTACCATTCATTAAATCTGGAAAACCAATACACTACTAAAGCTCAAAAATACCTCGCTAGTCACTAGCACATAATTCAATCTCTCACACACAAAATTTGCAAAAATATTCACCTCCACCCCACCTTCTTTACAGATAAGGAAGGCTAGAGGAGGAGACAAAAGTAGCCCATCCCTGTGGGCACCAAATGAAAAACCCCAACCTAATTCTATACAGGGAAGTGTGCCCACCTTTACCTGGAAGTTTCTCTAGCTCATACGTTTGAGCTAACTTTAAAAAAAAAACTCATTGAAAGGCCTATTTCTAAATCTGGAAGTCAAACTCCAAAAGAAGAAAAGCATCTATTATAAAATTGGAATGCTAAGTCTGGCATAGTGATTATAAAACTGGAAGTGGACGAGACTGATGCATGCATGCTGGAGGCATGCATGTACCCTCTCAATCCTTCTCCTACATATCTGCAATGCATTGTGCCAAACAAATTAGTGAATTGCACCCTCATTCTCCTCATATACACCCTCATCATGATTGTACAACTACATTGCATAGGAATCCATATTGCAACATGGAATTTGTGCACTTATAGAAAGGATTTTGACTGCTTATGAACAATCCAATCTTAGAAGGAAATTTCCTAGATTGGTGGCCCATGACACTTTCAAAATTTGGGCCAATATTTCAACTAGTTGAACCCCAAGAAGTGTGCTTCCTGGGGTATTTCTAACCTAGGATATAGGCATGTTCTTCTAGTGAAATTTTAGGTTCAAAGTATTATTTCTAACCTAGGGGAATATTCTTCTACTGAAATTGCAGGCTCAAAGTATTTCTAAGTCAGTCATGATCGTTCCTTCTTTCAAAAATCTACGCATCTACAGTAGATAAAGGGAGAGTCAAAAGACTCATCTCCCATATCAGAAAAGGTCGAGAAAATGATTGTAGAAGATACACCCTCACTTCTCCTAAAACCTTAAGTTTTAATTCCTCTTCAGATCGAACTAATAAGGTCCTAAAAAGGTCTTCACTGCTTAAGCTATTGTTGCAAAGGATTAAACCTAGTAACATCGGGTTAGGATCTTCAAAGCCATCTGAAATAAAAAAACCGAACCCCTAGTAAGACAGAGTTAAGACCTTACCACCTGCTTGAAACGATCAACTCAACTCAATAAAACTGGCACAACCAAGGCCTTAACTGACTCAAAGATTGACCCTCCATTAGAAAGGGTTAATCATGACCTTATTGGATTGACTTCCCTGAGAAAATTTCAGGGGTTAATACTCACCATTTGGCTAGATTTTACAAATTCATCCCAAAAATTTTTCCAATTCAAAACAAATATTGGCCCAAATGTCTATAGTATCAAATTATTTTGCCAACATTTTTCTATAAAATAGACAAAATCTTTAAAATATTAATGAAAATTACAAAATCCTTTTCGAATATCAATACTTCAAACTTTGAGAAACATAAAGATAAGCTAAAATTCATACACTTACGAGCAAATTATGATTCATTAAGAACTTGACATGTGGTGATAGGAGACAGAGAAACAAGTCTTTGTGATTGTTTCCTTTGTGAGAATGAAACATTGTTCAATGATGGTGTCACAAGCGACATGAATTCAAAGCTCAGGGTATCAGAGCCAAGGGAAGATTCAAAATTTGCCCAATATTTTGGTGCCATTCCTAATGGAATTTCTATACCTGCTGACCTAGAGATTGCTTGATACGATGAAAAACAAAATTTAGAGCATGACAGGGAGATTTTTCACTTTGAAAACCATAACAGCTAAAGCAGAAAAAATTTCAGACTATCAAAACTATCAATTTTGAATACACTAAACTCCTAACACATCATACTCAAAATATAGGACAAAAAGTACAAAGCTGAACTCTCAAACCTGCAACCTACCTTTCATTAAATCTGGAAAACCAGTACACTAATAAAGCTCAAAAAATACCCCACTAGTCACTAGCACATAATTCAATCTCACACTCACAAAATTTGCAAAAATATTCACCTCCACCCCATCTTCTTTACATATGAGGAAGGTTAGATGAGGAGACAAAAGTAGCCCATTCCTTTGGGCACCAAAATCAAAACCCCAACCTAATTCTATCTAGGGAAGTGTGCCCTCCTTTAACTGGAAGTTTCTCTAGCTCATGCGCTTGAGCTAACTTTCAAAAAAAAAAGCTCATTGAAAAGCCTATTTCTAAATCTGGAAGTAAAACTTCAAAAGAAGAAAAACATCAATTATAAAATTGGAATGCTAAATCTAGCACAGTAATTATAAAACTGGAAGTGGATGAGACTGATGCATGCATGCTGGAGGCATGAATGTGCCCTCTCAATCTTTCTCCTACATAACTGCAGTGTAGTATGCCAGACAACTTAGTGAATTGCACCCTCATTCTCCTTAGATACACCCTCATCATGACTATACAACAAACCTGCACAGGAATGCATACTACAATAAGGAATTTGTGCACTTATAAAAAGGATTTTGACCACTTATGAACAATGATCCAATCTTAGAAGGAAACTGCCTAGATTGGTGAGCCATGACACTTTCAAAATTTGGGCCAGTATTTCAACTAGTTGAACCCCAAGAAGTGTGCTTCCTAGGGTATTTCTAACCTAGGATATGGGCATGTTCTTCTACTAAAATTTCAGGCTCAAAGTATTTCTAAGTTAGCCATGATCTTTCCTTCTTTCAAAAATCTACGCATCTATGGTAGATAAAGGGAGAGTCAAAAGACTCATCTCCCAAATCAGGAAAGGTCAAGAAAGTGACTGTAGAAGATACACCCTCACTTCTCCTAAAACCTTAAGTTTTACTTCCTCTTCACATCGAACTAATAAGGTCCTAAAAAGGTCTTCACTGCTTGAGATACTGCTGCAAAGGGTTCAACCCAGTAACATCGGGTTAGGATCTTCAAAGCCATCTAAAATAAACAACCAAACCCCTAGTAAGTCGGAGTTAAGACCTTACCACCTGCTTGAAAGGACCAACTTAACTCAATAATACTGACATAACCAGGTCCTTAACTGACTAAAAGATTGACCCTCCATTAGAAAGGGTTAATCATGATCTTATTAGATTGACTTCCCTGAGCAAATTTCAGGGCTTAATATTCACCTTTTGGCTAGCTTTTACAAATTCATCGCAAAACATTAGCCAATTAAAAACAAATATTGGCCCAAATGTCTATAGTATTAAATTATTTTTCCTGCATTTTTCTATAAAATAGATAGAATCTTTAAAATATTAATGAAAATTACAAAATCCTTGCAGAATATCAATACTTCACACTTTGAGAAACAGAAAGATAAGCTAAACTTTCTACAATTTCAAGCGAATTATGATTCATTAAAAAAATTTCCCTCATGCGCAGGGCCTTACCAAAGCTATGATCATGCAATCTGGTTTTGATTCCTTAGTCTACCCAGATTTCAACATATTTTGTCCTGAAGTGGGAATGGGAAAATAGAACCAGCATTATCCATACCCAATGGAAGCTAAACTACTCCCTGATTAATTTGAAAAACTCTAGTTTCTGACAACAAATAATGGTTATCGATTCAATGCATATCGAACTTGAATTGTTGTCCCCAGGAACAAAAACTTGAAGTATTCTCAACCTTGATTGTGAAGTTGGGCTATTATTTTGATGTAACTGGTGAGGAGGCTGACCCATTACAGGTCGATGTTCTAATGGATCTTGACTACTTTGCAGCAAAGATGATGTCTCATGGAAGTATCTCTAATATTTCAAGACAAAATACCTGATTACAGAAGAGAGGATGGATGGTTCTCTTTAGACTCCTACATTAAGAAAAATATCATTATCGTAAATCATTTATCTTTACATGCTAAGGAAAACACTAAAAAGGCAACAATGAAAAAAAGGAAAATGGGTAATAATTTGTCATCAAACTAATTAGATCAAAAAAGAGAGTAGGGAGAAAGGAAGCATACCCTTCTAGGAGGTCGTCTCTCCTTCTCACTCATCATAGGTCTATCCACATGAGACAACGGTCCATGCATATGCCAATCACTGTTAGGAGTCTCTCTCTCTAAGGTTGACCACTTCTTTGGGTCACCAGGAAAAAAATCATCTTTCCTTGAGTTATCACTTCCTATTCCATGATTTTCCAATCTTGGGCTCATATCTTCCCACAAGTATTCTTCTTCCTCATAATTTCACTTGTTTCTATACACCATTCTATTTCCTATTTTATCAATTTCCTGAGGTGGTTGTACAAGTGAAAGTAGTCCACGCAGAGATCTCTTGCCCCTGTAATTTTCATAAATGTCAAGTTCAAAGCACGAATTGTTAAAATAAATATCAAGCTTCATATTAGAGCACTTCATCATAAGAAATAGAGTAAGAAAAACAACATTCAAATACTGTGGGAATGAAATTAGAATTCTTTCCTTAATTAATGTTAAATGGCATTGACAACCAATATTTTTTCCTAATGCAAGTTAAATTAAACAAATTTCAGATAACAAAAATTGCAAGTGACATCCAACAACAAACCTTGTCAAGCATGACATAAATGATCCCTATGTTACACCAAGTTTTGATGATGGGGAGCTAGGTTGACAACTTTTGGACACATCTGGAAGTTACCCCTAGTTTCCAAGGGCGAAGAGGGCTCTCTCTCTCTCTCTCTCTCTCTCTCTTATATATATTACTAATTGTCAATTGGGTCTAGCCCAAGTTGTTGCGATGGAACATTATCCTTCACCCCACTTTCTATTCCCGTAAGTGACCTGTTGAGCTCATAATATGTATTGTTGTAACAAATTTGAGCCCTGTTGTTGACCTGGCTTTGGTTTCTAAGAAACATAGGGATTACCCTGCCAACCATGTTGGGAATGAGGGCAAGTGGCCCTAGGTTTTGCCCAGGATATATTACCTAGCATACATATATATATATATCTATATATATATATCTATATATATATATATATATATATATATATATATATATATATATATATATATATCCTTCGAATGAGGGTAAGTGCCCCAAGGTTTTACCTAGGATATATTACCTGGAAAATAAATAAATAAAAATTACACACACGATGAATTAAAGATGTAAAATTCTACATAAAAATGTTAAATACTAAAATTAGATAAAAGAAAATTTGTTGATATTCATAAGAGATAGAAAAATAATAGATCAAAACCAACACAAAATCCAAATTCCATAATAAAGAGAAACATACACTAGCACTTGGGCAGCACAACTCTTGAAGAGAAATTGCCAAGATGGATGCATCCTTAAAGAGAGAGTGAGCCCAAGAACAACTGAGATAGACATAAATAAACACAAGTATAAGAGAGTGAAACACTTGACAGGTGCCATCAGGCAAAATACTTTATTAAGAATGAAAGGTAATCACATAAGGATTAATCCCAAATGAGAGTTGTGTCTTTACAATTTCATGTTGCCCCAAAACACATGATTCACTACCACTTAGACTACCCAAAAAATTGCTTGTTCATATAATGCATGTACAAATATGTTAATGAGTAGAAGACACACCTTCCTCCCCATGTGAATTAGATTTTAACTGAAAACACATGCATGGCTCTAGAAAAATTAATTGTAATGAAACATCAGCTCACAGCATCTTGCATAAGTCATCATCAATATAGTGTTTTCATTGCTTGTTAAGTTTCATGATTACTTCACCAGATGTTACTGATTAGTTATGGGTTGTGCCTCTTTCCAAACAAGGTAACCACATCCCGCTATTTATAGTTGAATGTTGTGTTTGGGTACATGCATATCCCTACATATATCCTGCCATGCACCTCCTAAGTACTAAAAAAACAACTCCACACCTAACTATGCATTTATTTTTATTTCATTCAATGCATGATCCACCCTTTTCTAGAAATATCACACCATGCATAGGTTAATTCGCTGGAGATAAGATAAAACTATTCTAGGCACTACAACCAACCTGTTAGAAACCTACAATAGGAACATCATTGTACTCATTCAAAGAATAATACCTATGGCAGCTTCCACCAGTATATATAAATATGCATTATTCTAACTATGCATAGGGCAGCCCCACATAATGACCAAAGAAGTTGGCTACAGAATAATGACAAAAAGGTCAGCTCCAATATAATAACAAACAGGTGTAGCCCCTCACACTATGGAAATTCAAGACCACCCTTTGATAAAGATACTTCAAGGTTTGCTTCGGTTGACATAAATTTGACAAAGTAAATATTTTTGTTTGTGAGCCTTCAACCATCTTTCATTTGGGTAATTTTCCTCATTAAATCTAGACTGCACATTTCTTTGTTTCTAGCCTTGTAAAAGTCTCTATTCAGTGCCTTAACAAGCATTTCAATTAGACATTTGATTGCCATATGTGCTGGAAAGGTGCTTTTGTCTAAATTTTCTATAGTTGGTTGTGTGCCTACATCTATCAAACACATCTCTGAAGATGCCTACAAAAACAATAATGCTTTTGGTTAAAATCAAGTAAAATGTTTCAAGCCCTAAATTTGAAATTGCTTAAACATAAACATCCAGGGGAATATTTTCTCACCCGAATTAGAACTCTTCCCATAGGTGTGGTATCAAAAAAGGCCATGGGTGTCCTGAACAGTGAATATTGAATTGATCATTCCAGGGAAAAAGGCCTTTGAAGCTCGCAAGATAAACAACACAACAAACTGAGCCCTAGCATAGAAAAAAGCTCCACTACATAATGAAACATTTGCATATGTTCCTATCAAAAAGAGCACCATCAATATTTGGATTTAGGATTATTGATGCAATCCAATAGTTTGATGATATTTGGACAACAGTAAATGTTCATTTTGATAGTAAAATGCAGAAGAAGAGTTATGCCCTTCCTGTTACATGAATGTAATCACAATATGGTTGTTATCTTACACCTCCCATTTCCTTCTCTTCTTCTGCAATTAATTGTCCCGTGTTTCAAGAAATATCTTCTACACTTTCTTCTCTAATCAGTGCATTTGCACTCTACATCCTCAGAAGTTCTAATGGGCTCATATGAGTTTGTTGAGATCACAATGAAGAAGGATAATTTGTTAGGTAATCAGAAAATTGGTTAAGAAATATGGACATTCAATCTAAGGGAAAGGACTCCTAGAATCGGAAACTAACTACCAAATAGGCAGAGAGTATTGGAAAAGGAAGCTCCATATTGCTACAAGTGACATTATGATAGGTATATTCAAAGGTGAGGTGGAACCAACAAGAAATGAGTACATTCAAATAATTCAAGTACAAAAATGTAAATATCTTCAATGCTCAGATTCGTGTGTCCTAAAGGTATTAAGATCACTTTCAAGACACAACGTTGGGTAAAGTGATCCTTTGAAGTTTGAAACTCCAGCCCATTGGGCTCCAGATCGAAAAAAATATTATAAGGGGGACATGGATGAAGTACAAGAGACAATAGGCAGCAATAATATTATAAATCAACGCTTCAGATAGCAGACGACCACACTATCTACAACTTTTTATGATAACATTAGCATATATATCCTTAAGGCAAGTTTAGGTGCCAAGTTTGAGTTCCAGAGGGATCCCTAGGATCTTACTGAATCTCACTTGAGAAAATAACATTTTGCACCAACCATTTCACTGAGAAGGAAATCATGGAAAATTCATTCCCCCATTGCAGCAACAACACAAGTCTTAGATTTGGTTTATCTCATGCTGACGCTCCCTGCAGATGCTCATCTAATCGCATCACCCAAACTCCTTCAGATTAGAAAAGAATACTGGAGAGCCAGTTTAAAACAATCTTGAAAGGACAAAGAAAAAGAGTATCGTCCAGACATCCTTTCATTGTCTTTGCATACATGGTTTAGCAAAACACTAATTATCGAAATGGTGCACCTGAGGCCTCCCAAGGCCATAACAAGAACCCTCCAAGCCCTCAACATAATAGCTCCAGCATTAAATCATACATTGAGATGTTCCAACAGCTCCAGCTCCTGAGATGTAAGAAACTGGACAAAATTGAGAAACCATTGCATGAGATCCATAGACAATTGATGATTCAATGAGGCAAGTTCTATGCCACCTGAACAATGTTAGATAAATATCATCTCAAAGTCAAGATAAAACTATCACCAAATGGGGTGCCATCCAGATTCCAGACTACCCTAGGACAGATGAAGCATGACTACAATCCCTAATAAATGGCATTAAGTGGCGAGGACAGATGGAATTGAGAAGGTTCAAGTTTGGGCATCCATTACACAGATTGATAAAGATAATTTGTACCAAATCCAAGGTAGCAGTGCTCAAATAGATCAAAGGGAGATAAACATATATAGGAGGCCAACCTAGATATTTTTATAGGATGATAAAGTCGTTGGAACTGTATTCCATATATAGGAACTAGCAGAGGCAATGTTTAACATATATGTGTAAGAAGTTGACATATACTGACAAATAAAAACAATGATGTGTAAGGTCCTACTTGAAAGGATCAAACTGTAGCAAGAGATTTTGATGTCTATAGACTCCATACAGCTATAGGTGTAGAATTTGGACAACACGGTCACTCAACTCACAAAATAAGTAGCTAATCTAGGCTCACAAAGTCTCGAGAAGAGGATAAACCAAAGAAGGCTAGTGATGTCACAATATATGATTAGGCATGCACAGTATTTTCTTTTTTGATATACTTCTATTTCATAGTATAAATGATATCTAAACTAGTATAGTTATGATGGATAGAACAAACTCTGATTATGAGAACAATTTGGAAATTATTTATTTTAGTTTAGCATCTAAATTAAATAAATCAAAGTTCAGCTGTAACAAAATTCTGGAAGCTATGTTCTCTTGGACCAAAATACTTGTTTAGTTTCCCTAGTACAAGAGTAGTAGACAGGCATGTATTTTTTATCATCCATTGGATTAATATACAATATCAAAAAGGAACTTACACCCTTAAAAAAGACAAGAAAGAAAAAATAGTCAAGATAAAATTCTATACACCTCCATTTTATTAAATTTGAATACATAATACACAAATTTGTAATTCTATGAACCAAACTATAGAGCTACAAATTTGAAAACCATCTAAACAGTTCTCAAAACAGTAGATTGTATAAACTCAAAATTCTGATTTGCATATTCAAAGGTACAAACACCACATAATACAAAAAATTAGAACACAGTAGAGAACTAAATCTGTAAAATATTGTTCTGGGAATAATGGACAACAAACAAAATGTGCAGGAACTTAATCACATAATTTTCCATTACTTGCAAAAAACAATTATAAAGCAATTGTTCATAACCCTCACTGTTTCACTACTCTAGTGAAACACCCTGTCATTCTTTTATAGATAAATAAGGCTTTAGATTACAAGGAAATTCCATCATTGTTGTGGTGCATCTTCTCTACAAGATGCAAAAACACTAACTCTAGATACCTGGAAAGAGTGCACCCAACTTGCAAGAGAAGATTGCCTGTAATAGAGTGCTTCCTTACCTAGTAAAGTGTGCCCTCATCTAAATCTAACTACATTCTCTTCCATGCACTTTTCCTAGAGATGGAAACAATGCCCAAAAGACTGAAAAAGAACTGAAGTGACACTTCTAAAAATGGAATTCCAATGCCTAACTAAACTCAGAGACATGCTAAATATGACTCTGTCAAATTTTGAAACAGCACCTCACTCAAGATAGAATGGATCTAAGCATGCATGTATACATCATCCACAAGATTCATACAAAAGTAATGTGCCTACTCTAGTGTGCATAATTAATTCACTTCAACCATCCACAGAAAATACTAATGCACAGTAACCAAGTGAACATAACTTGTTGGATATGATGCATTGGATCCTAAAGGAGAATGCCTTCTAATCTATAGGCAAACTAACACGTTGCTAAAGTCAAGGACCCCTCAAAGCTCAACCACCCTTACTTTCTTTGCCTCCTTACGTGCCTTCAAAAAATGAAATAGCTAAAAATTTTCATCCAGGTTCTTCTATAATTGATGACCAGTTTCAAACCTTATTAGGCTTTCTACTGCATGTTACTGCAGACCCATGATAATGTGGAGCAAGTGGAATGGGCAGGTGCAAGTCCTATGTGAGCCGCAACTGCTTATTAGCCCAAACAGTTCTCTGAATTTTATAATGTGCTACCAATAATGTTCTCCCTATTTATGGATGCGAAAGAAAATAAAATCTGAGTCCAGCCACCTATTTCTACTCATTAATACAGAGATATACACTTATTGGCCCAAAATTTATGTTGATTTCTTTTCTTTGTCCATGGTCTTGTTTGTCAAATTGATTCAACTGTGTTGAAAATATTGGATGCAACTATTATTGTAAAACATATCCATTGTTCCAACTTCGCTAAAATACTTTTCCCAAAATTTGATAGGAGTTATGGTGCCCTGCTACTTTACAATCCACTAAAAATGAGAAAGGACAAAGGGGAATTCCTATATAGGTTTACTTGCCAATGGGATGTTGATTTAGTAGTGAGAAAACAATAGTTGGTTATGTCATAAGCCATACACCAAGTCTCCTATCGAGGGAAAGTCCTCCCATCATCGACTATGTAATTAGGATTGGATGAAACTGCCAAGTGACTTTGATGGAACAACTCCCCCTAATTTTTTTTAGATCTTAGATAAATATAAGTTTGACCCTTTCCCAAAGGTTGTTGATTTCAGGGCAACTTTCATAAGATCTTTAAATTCTAAAGCTCAATTGACACAATAGAAACTTTAAAATACATAGTTTACCAGAAGTTTTCAACAACAATAGAAACTATAACCTAACTTACTACTCTAGTAGATAAATAGCTCGAATCTCAACTCAATTGCACCAATTTTTAAGTTCTATGAAAATGGTACCCTGAAATCTAGAATTTTCTATAGAGTTGAAGCATAAACTTAAGAAAATGGAGCAGAACCTTTATTGCGCATTTTGCAACAAAGGAAAACTATCTTTAGTGATGCCTGCATATCCTTACACACAAAATTTCACCAAACAAACGGATGATGAGTCAGTCAAACAGGATGAGATCACATAGATTAACTTTGTCATACATAACCATAATGGATACAGAACAACTGCAAGATCTGCATCCTTCAACTTTGTTGTTTTCAAGGTTTACATAAGGTAGTGGAGTGATGCATTGTTGAATAGTAACTATGGGTCATTCATCTGCTCTTTCTTGTAGCTTTGCAAGCCAAGAGGAGATTTTCCCTAACATCTGTAGGTTGGTCTAATATTACTTCCCTAGATTATGAAGAATGAAATAATACACAGAATAACTGAGAAACCTATTCCCCAAAAAAGTGATAATATTTCAAAGGGCAATGGAGTTTCCCAAAGCCTAGCAACTTTTATCAAAGTTATATCTCTCAAGCTACTATTATAAATATATGCAGATCCAAAAATTTATTCACATTCCTGTGCACTGTGATGTTCTCCATACAAAACCCTATAGAGACTAAGATAACATAACACCAATGACATGTAATCATACTCAGTTTTTCAATAGAGCCCATTAGGTCCGAGCGTTGAACCTAGGAGCTCTAATACCACTTGTAACACACCATCACCCTTTGTTTTTTTTTAGGGGGATCTTCCATAAGTGTTCAAGATGTTTCCTCACTTCTAATCTAGTGTTCTTCTCTCACATGAGTTAAAATAACAATGCTTTCTAATCCTTTAGGGTTTGTAACAATCACAAGTTTTCTTACCTCCTTTAGATCAAATATTATCCCTAGTATAATTGTGCACTACTCTAAGACCTAGTACTCCAGGACATGGAGATAAGGTGATGAAGAGTCTCAAGAGAAGGAGCAAGTCCAACGTGCTACCCATCTCTAAGATAATATGGTCAAAACAATGTATAAGAGGTCCCTCTCCTTCCCCTATTTATATAAGAGGACAAGAAATCCAATGACGTAAGGTAAGGCTAAGCCTCTGCAAGCAATCCAGTCTTGTACAAAATCGTATGCCCTCAATAAAAAAAAGGGCTACAGATTTCTAGGATAAATAAGGAGAATATTAAAGTACTGAGCATCAACACCCCCATCTCCGAGTAGCCATGACTCATGATAGCCACTTGTCCTCACTCTAGATTCATTTTGTAATAGTTTGTTTTAGACAATCTCTGAATTTCTTGCACATATTCCAAGGGAAACCATTATTTGTGATTGTTAAATATGTTTGATTAGCTCTTCCCCAAGAAGTGAATGGAAATTGGTAAAGAGACTCGTTGCAATAGGAAAAGGTCCATTTTGGGTATTTTTCTTGGCAGCAAAAAGCCTAGAGGTGAAGCTATTTGTTAAGATATTCCCTTTTTGTATTCATTAGTATGGGACCATACCTTGAGTATGGGGCACCCATGTCTCTTTAAGGGAAATCATTTGTTTTCATGTTAAAAGAATGATGATTGGGAGCTCTTTGGAAAAGGGAACTAGAGTCATTACTACTCCAAGAATTTGGTTGGATTGTTATGGAACACAAGCACTTGATTTTCAACATGGTACAATTTGTGTCCTTGGCTAGGGATCAACTGTATACATTTTGGAAGCCACCGAGGTAGCTTTAAGAAAACAAGTTTTGCATGTAGAGCACACTTTTATCTCTCTAACTGTCAAGAGTAAATTAGGCACTGTTGCAACCCTCCCCTCAGCATCAGGCAACCATTGTCCCTTAGAATTTGAGCATTCAGAATCCCCATCTACGGTTGGCCTCTCAAAGCTTATATCATTACTGCTACGTGAGCTAGATTTGGGATCATCATCATGAAAATCACTATTGTTATAGCTCCAATCAATGTAGTAGATTTCACCTAATCTCTATAGCAGGAAACATGTTTATTAACCAGACATATATTATTATGTTCAAATTTGCTTTACAATCTAGGTAAGAGAGGGAATAATGATTTGTTTTCTATATCTTCACATTAGAATTAAGTTATCAATGCCTTTCACATAGCACATGTTCTAGTGGTGCTATAATCTTGGTAATGCAATCTAGTGTTAATATGATGCAAACAATCAACAAAGAGAACAACTGCTACCCCTAACTTTATCAACCCCGCCACAATTCATCAACTATTGAGAAGTTAATTCTACAATTGAGAAAAAAACTCAAAACTAAATGGGAAACCAAGCTTGAAATGAATGCTCGTTTGTTCATTTATGTAATTATTCTAGTTACGATGCAATTTCTGGCACTAGTTCCTCGTGTTTGAAATTGAACGCATAAAAATTCCAACCCGGCTAAACCCAACAGACTCCAAAATCTAAAACAACAAACCGAGAAAACTTCATCCCATTGAACCTTGGTTGGGTAGTAAACTAGCGTCTCAATTTAAAGCTAAAGTGGGGTGTTTCATATCTACAAAATGCGGTCTAGGGAAAATTGATTTCGGCCTTTTGATAGTTGTTGGCCCTTGGTCCTGAGAGTGGACCAGAGGAGAGCCAATGGCAACTCGAAAAAGGGCTCGACACATTAAACATCAATGTTATTGGCAAGGAGGTCTATGCACCCATATTTGTTAATCACAGTCCACACTGTGTTGGCTACACTCTAGTCTGAGTGTTCATCACCATCCAACAAGTGCCCACTAGGATGCTTGTTAATGCCAAGGATCAAATCATGGCTACAGTTCAGCATTTGTGCTAAGCAACCCAAGGGCCAACATGTAGTTAATACCTCCAATTGTGCATCTTGTGACTATCATCACATTGGGTTGCTCTGCCATGGAGAGAAAAGATTTAGGTCTGGTTTTTTAGTGCTATGTATATTTGAATCGCAATCCAGGGAGGAGTTTGTTATCCCCTTACTACTCTTCATTGATGCCCTCATATGGTGTTACTGATAGCTAGATCTGGTATATAAAATTCCTAACAGAGTTAACAGGGCCTTGATTCGCTAGTGAGATTGACAGAGTGTTCAATTATTTACCAGAATTCCATTCTCGTTGTGCTCTACCTTGTTCAAATGGCATGCTCAAAAGAGATGCAACCAAATTGAAGCCCTGCATGCAAATTGTGGAATAGATAGTCCTCAGATCTGGAATATAAATCAATGGAAGTATGTGTTATTTAGTGCAATGCCTTGGGGTGTGTTTTGGGAAGCACTTCTAACAGAGAAAAATAAGTCCAAAAAACTTGAATCCTAACAAGGTTCCCTACCCATTAATAATTAGAGATTTGATCCTAGAAATAACATTAAATGCAAGAGTGCAAGAGGAAGAATTCACCAAAAAATATTCTTGTTAAACCATAAAAAAATGGCTATTTGTCTAACTCAACATTCATTGTTTATTGTAAAGTTGGTCCTTATAATCAATCTATTTTCAATATTCAAAGAAGACATTGAACGATGATAGAAGATTGAAACAAAAGTTGTTTTTACTTACCATGTCAGAGTTTAAAGCAGTGCCCTTGCATATAATCAATGACTGAAGAATTTCCATTGCGACATTCCCAACATTTGTGTTCATGATTACTATTGTTCCTCTCCCCAATCATTCAAACTTTGTTCCCAGGAATTCATGATAATTGGTTAGAAAGTGACACTAAACTTGTATTATAAACTTGTAAATGCAACTCGAAGTAGATATTATAAATCATAACAAAGGAGAACTATCAAATCTTCTAGGGTCCTTCAAGCCAAAGACCACAAAGGAACGAGATGACCACCAGGACTATTGAACCTTAAAGAATCATTTTGCATTGAAGAAAAAAACCAAATAACATTGGATGTGGAGGTGAAATCCTTAGGATAAATGTGCAAGTCACTCTCCTTTATGAGATTAGACTAGGAAAAGAATTGAACAATGTATAGTTTATGGCACTTTTATAGTACCTAAAATTATATTTAGACAAAGAAATTTAAAAGGTGGAGGTCTATAGAATTCAATATTTGGAAAGAAAAAATTATTATGAGTGAAATGTTTGCTTTTTGAGGCAAAAACATTCAAATGTATTTTTTATTTGAAGTGATGTTGGGTCGTTCCAGCTTTGAGGAAGAATGATTTTTCACTGTGATCTTGCAAGTTCGAATTTTAAACTATCAATATCTCTGGAAATATTATTGTGGCCATGTGCTTAAATGTCCTCCATTTCCCCCTTTTGTCACCTCACAAAGCAAGTGCACTCATGAGGTCAGTATATACCCCCTACTTCACATCCAAATAATTCTTTACCATTTTCAATTTATTAAACAAATGACGATTAAACTACTGCAACAAATTCATTTACAAGGATGATCATGACACCGGATCTCCAACATAGAAACCCTTTCCTATATCATTAGTTTTTAGTGCAAGAAAACAAACGAAGGAGAAATGGTTTGATTCTTCATAGTACTTGAACAAGACCTAACTACGAACAAAGTGTGTTCAAGAACTAATCTGCCATTTCTCCACATGTACCATCACCTCAATCAATGTGTGGACTAGATTTAAATGCGATGCATTCCTCCTAAAAAATTTATCGAATTATACATGTAGCTCATCAATTATCCTTGACCATTTTCCGTACCAAAGACCACTTACCTTTATCTCAGTTTAAATTAACTAGTAATAATATTTTTTATAAATCAATCATAGAGCAATGATACTGAATTTGCTTGCATATTGACCAAATCCAAGGGGAAAGCATGGCTAAGGGAAGCCAGAAAGAAAACGATAAAGAATATGCAAGTGCGGAAGACTTTTTAATCTCAAAATTCCTACTGATTCGAAGTCAGAGAAACAATGCTGAAATTTTGTCCAATATTTTATCGAAGTAAACCAGAAAGTCTCAGTAGTTGCAGACCAATTCCTTAGAAATAAATGCACTTCCCACATCAAATCCGTTGCAGAGTAGATTAACCATTAACAACACCAAAAGATCAAGTAATCGATCAACATTTCAACTAATTCCATCAAATAGTCTCAATATTTCCACTAATTTCACCAAATCATGTCAAGATTCTAACCAATTTATTCAAACCAGATCAAATACAGATCATCTCAAGCACAAGAAAACCAAAACAACAATTTCCCCAACACTAAATTTGCTCAAAGCATTTTCATTAGTTTCACCAAACTCCTGAAACAACAACAAAAAGAAGCAAAATCCCTATGCACATCTCGTTAAATTCACTGCATCTTCATTTTCCCCTTGCTCCAAAGCTCAATAAACATTTTAGAGTTAGCACGCTTATTCTTTCTCTATGCATTGACTCAATTTCATATTTCAACTACATGGCGCCTAAATATGAAAAAGTTTTATTTTGTAAAAAATCATTTTAAAATAATATTTTAAAATGTTTAATTAATAGAATGAATATATATGTAATATAATTGAAAACCTTCATTATATAGTATTTTTTTTACATTACAAGGTATAATGTCATAAAGGTAGAGAGTTTGGTTGTCAAACATAATATAATAGTTGAAGTTGGGAATATTTTTTTCTCTAGTAGTTTAGATCTTTTTTAACTCGAGATCTACTAAGTGCTAAGAAGGAACTAATTTCTTGAGGTGTAAATTTTATTTATAGCGAAAAGATATTTGATCCTTCTAAATATTTGGTAAATCTAGAATTCAGATGGATCTAGGCTAAGATGGATCAAAATTATTTAGTAATGCATAAAATTTCTAGTAACTTGTTAACAAAAACAAAATTTACATTAGGTACCAAATTAATTTTTAAATTTTGTTGTTGATAAGCCCTTCTTGTCCTCTCATCCTTTCTTCATACATTAAAGTCTGGGAGCGTAGATAAACCTCCATGTATCTTATGCTTTTGAGCATAATGATATTCTAGTTTTTTAAGTAATCAAACATTTTTTTTTTTTTGGTAACTAGGTAACGCCTAGGCTGGGGTCAACCTACTTATTGGTTGTAAGAAGATTGGTACACCCATAATGGGATGCTTATCACCAAGATTGTGTGAGGCTTTAGTCAAGCCTGGACACTGTTTGGAAGTTTAATTCCCCCAAAGTGGCTTCCACTCCTCAACCCCTCCCCATGAGGTTTAAAACTGTGACCAAGTGCGGACTAAACCCCACATAAACCTATTGGTTTATACCACTTGTTAGTTGGTCATATTTTTATTCTTGGACTATAGTAGTCATTTACATTAATCATTTTTAATTTTTAATTATGTGGCTTATTATCTAGTCATATATTTTAGTCCTGGACTAAATTAGTCATTTAAGTTAGCCATTTTTAGTTGGGTCACTTAATATCTAGTCATATATCTTATCCCTAGACTAAATTAGTCATTTAAGTTAGTCACTTTTAGTTCAACCACTTGAAATTGCTCAAATTTAATAATAATTCACTTGAAATAATTGTGGTGACTAACTTTTTTAGTCGCGTAGTCACTAATCTCCCATTTTGTACTAGTGATGCAACCTGTGACCTTTCACCTCCCTTTTCTCCTAATTTCCATTATTTTCATAAATAAATGTGCTAAAAATGCCATATTGTCATTCCAAAGCCTTAGCCATTGTCTTTTCCAATTTCCTTAGCCATAAACAATCAAATGAAAACCCACTAGGATGTCTTGCCCAACATTCAACTTGGAATAAGTGTCCCATCAATCATGGTTATTATTTTTTCCTTTATTAACTTTTATTACATGGAATTTTCAACAGATTTGTTACAGAACCCTCCCCCTTGGGGAACACCATCCTCGGTGTTATACCACACCAAAACCTTAGCAAAACCGCTGAAAAGAAAACATACTACCCATGGAACTTTATAACATAGCTCGACGCAATATTTAAAATGATCACCCTGCTGAAAGAAAACCATCATGACAACATAATAACATGACACCCATACCGCTAATTGGAGCTTTATAACTTAGCTCATGGTAGTATTTACAACCATATACATATGTGCATATAGCAAAATCATCAAAACATATACCAAAATCACACCAAAACATTAAGCCAAAATTGTTTTGCCTCAACCGGAAAACAAGGAAGGATACATAGCCTGCATCTGATCTGCCATCTCCCATCTAGCTTCATTGGGCCCAAAGTGCTTCCATTGCACTTTAACTTGCTTAATTGCTCAGTTCCTGAGCATGAACACATTTTTTTGCAATATACACTAAAGCTATGGCTGGAATTCTTCATCTAGTTCCATCTCCAATACAGACCGGTCAATCACATGATCAACATCCTTAAAATTCTTCTTAAGCAAAGATACATGGAAAAAATCATGGACTTTCACTATCGAAGGCAGTGCAAGGTTATAGGCTACTAGCCCAATCCTCTCAATGATATTGAAGGGTCCACAAAACTATGGTGTTAGCTTGGCACATGATCCAATCCGCAAGGAGCTCTTCTTTAGTTTGATGCGCAAGTACACCTATTCCTCGACCTAAAACTCCTTGAACAACATGTTCCTATCTGCATAACTCTTCTACCTATCCTATGTTGCCTTTAGATTCTTCTTGATCACCTGCATTTCCCATTCCATGTCTACCAACATATTTGGTCCAATCAATACCCTGCTAATCGGATCACTCCAACTGATAGGAGTGTTACAACTCTACCCATACAATGCCTCAAAAGGAATCATCCTCAATGAACCCTGATAATTGTTGTTGTATGCGAACTCTACCAAAGGAAGATACTCCTCCCACTTTCATTGTTGATGCATCACATACATCCTCAACATGTCCTCCAATATCCATTTGACCCTCTCTGTCTATCCATCTGTCTACGAATGATAAGTTGTACTAAAGGCCAACTCTATGCCCAAACCTACAAATAACTCCTTGCAAAACTTGGAAGTGAACTTTGCATCCCTGTCTGACATGATCCTCTTTGGAACACCATGCAATCTAACCACATCTCTAATGAATACCTATGCTACATCATTATCTGAGAATGTATACTTCACTGGAATGAAGTGTGCAATCTTCGTCAACCTATCCATAATAGCCATGATGCAATCATGTTGTCTCACTGTCTTCGGAAAAATTGTAATGAAGTCCATGGAAATGACTTCCCATTTAGACTCTGGAATCACAATCAATTGTAGAAGTCCATCTGGATGTTTACATTCTGCTTTCACTCGCTGACAATCAAAACATCTAGCCATGAACTCTGCTACATCTCTCTTCAGATTCAGCCAATAATAGAAATTTTTCACTGTAGTCAATATCTTTTGATAACCTGGGTGACCTAAATAAGGTTTCACATGAAACTCTCTCAAGATCACCTTCTTGAGCTCATTGCTATCTAACACATATATCCTTTCTCTGAATCTGATGAATCCATTCGTTGTAAGACAATAATCCATACCCTATACACATGCACCTATACCTATACCTATACCTATACCACTACCTATACCTATACCTGCACCTATACTTGTACGTGTACTACCACTTGTACCTCTACCAGTACCCTGTTGCAATGTGTGCACAATCTCCATATCCCTGACATCATGCTGACTTTATTGCGAGATCCTATCCTATAGATTTGTCCCATATGAGCTCATATCTGCCAAGTGATTTACCTGTACCCACCTACTGAGAGCATCTGCCACCATGTTCTCTTTACCTTTGATGTACCTAATCTCGAAATCAAGCTCACTGATCATGGCCAACCATCTAGCCTACCTGGAGTTCAAATTCGATTGGTCAAACAAATACCTCAACTCAATGTTGTCACTCATAAGTACAAACCTCCTGCCAAGAAGATAGTGCCTCCACATATTCAATGCATGTATGATCACTACTAACTCAAGATCATGTGTTGGGTAGTTCTGCTCATGGTCATTTAGTTTTTGGGACTCATAACACATCACCTGTCCATCCTACATAAGGAATCCACCAAGTCCTCTCTTGCAAGCATCTGTGCATACCACAAACTCTTTGTCTGGATATGAAATCTATAGCACTGGTGCATGTGTCAACAACTGCTTAAGCTACTCAAAGATAGCCTCACACTCATCTGTCCATTCAAACTTCTTACCTTTCCTTTGCAATGACGTGATAGGATAAGAAATCTACGAGAATTTATTGATGAAACTCCTGTAATATCCTCCCAGACCCATGAAATATCTCACCTCATCCACACTCTTGGGAGCTACCCACTCTATGATGGCCCTTATCTTCTATGGATCGACTGCAAAGCATTCCTTGGAGACAACATGCCCCAAGTAGTGCACCAGAGTCTGAAAGAAATTGCACTTGCTGAGCTTAGCATACAATTGATTCTCTCTCAAAAACCTCAACACTATTGCTAAATACTCAGCATGCTCTTCCTCATTTTTAGAATATACTAGTATATCATCAATGAACACAATAACAAACTTATCCAAATATGGACGCAACATAATATTAATCAAGCACATAAATGTAGCTAGAGCATTAATTAAGCCAAATGGAATGACAACAAACTTGTAATGCGTCCTAAACGCAGTCTTGTAAATGTCATCCTCTTTTATGCATACCTGACGGTATCCCGATCTCAAGTTGATCTTGGAGAACATTGTTGCTCCCTTTAGCTGATCGAACAAGTCATCAATCCTCGACAAAGGGTACCTGCTCTTGATAGTCACTTTGTTCAACTGTTTGTAGTCAATGCATAATTTGATAGTACCATCTTTCTTCCTTACAAACAATACCGGTGCACCCCATGGTGATACACTTGGCCTAATGTATCCCTTGTCCAAAATTTCCTTCAATTGCAACTTCAACTCAACCAACTCAGATGTGCTCATCTTGTAAGGTTGTTTTGATGCTAGAGCTACCCCTGGCACTAACTCAATAGAAATTTATACCTCCCTGTGAAGTGGAAACTATGTAATGTCCTCAAGAAATACATCCTTGAATTATTGTAAAACTGGGTACTTTCTCAACACATCCATATCCCCAACTTCCTTACCCTTATCACTAGAAATGTGCACTATGAATAACTTACACCCTTTCCTACGGCTACGCTTTTCTTGCATAGTTGTCACCATCCTAACTGATGTGACTTTCTTGCCTTGCAAGACTCTTGGTTCCCCATTGTCATCAACACACTCAATGGCTTTGTCATAATAGTCTACCTTGGTTCTATCAAGATACAACTAATCCATTCCCAACAACATACTATATGATCCCAATGGTGATACATTTATATGTGTTGCAGTAGGCATACCATTCAAATCAAATGCACAAGCTCTTACCCAATGATGAACTCGCTTCTTTGTACCTGTAGCTAACTGCACTAACCAAGACTCTACATGCAAGTCCTTACTCAAACCACACTTATGCACCAATTCAGGACTAACATAGCTATAATTAGATCCAGGGTTAATCAAAATAGAAATAAATTGATCACAAATCTTACCGTCCATCTCAATGATAGATGCATGTTTTTTGCCTACCTGTTGTCAACTATTGTATAGATACATGGAATACTCTGACCAACATCCCAAACAGTTTCTGCCTCCTTTGCACTTTATATCTTAGGCCTACCACCCTAATTTTGTGGACAATATCTCTTAATTTGTTCCTTTCTACATGTCATATACTCCAACCGACCAATGCCCTCACCTCTATGCTTTTGCTGTTGTGACCCGTGTCCATGTCTAGATGCATTAAACTTATTTTGTGGTGACACATTCTCTTTCTCATCTGCATGCGGTAGCATTGTCCTCTTAGGCTGCCATTTACCTTTACCTTTGTCTTTTCCCTTCCATCCTTGCTGAGATTCATTCTTACGATTTGATTGCTCATAACAATGCTTCAATTTCCTAATAAATTCCTCAAGTGACCAAGGCTCATCATACTCGATCCGATCTCTAAATGCTAATGGAAAAACACTAACAAATCACTGAACTTTAGCCTTCTCATCAGTAACATACGATACATACCTCAATAGCTCTAGAAACTTGGTCGTGTACTCTTCATCTGTCATTGATCCCATCTTTAGCTCATAGAATTCTTTGGCCTTACTTTCGTAGTACCTCTCTGACAAGTACTTCTTCCTGAAAAGCCTCTTGAACTCCCGCCAACTCAATTCTTCTATCATGATGTCTCTGACCCACTTAACATCTTCCCACCATATGTTTTTTCTACCTTTTCAGCTGAAGATCGCTTCACTAGCCTTCATGTTATCTTTGTACTCATGAAACTCAAAGAATTTGCTCATCCCAATTATCCAAGCCTTTGCATCTTCCGACTTCTTCACATATCCATCAAAAGTAGATGGTTTTTCTTTCTTAAATTGATCTAGTAAGTATCCCCTATCATTCCTCCTATAAGGATGATAACAATGATGATCATGATGTCTATTAGAACCAGAACTAGAATAGTACATGTACTCATTGCCCCTTCTATCCAGAGTGTCCAATAATCTTCCATCTCTCACTGTATCAAATCTATTTGACCTGTGTCTACCAGGAGACCTACTGCCATATGCCCCATTAGTTCTATCCTCATGTCCATGGATGATCTGAAGTAACCCTTATCACCTCAAGTCTGACAAACTTTGAAGAAGTATAGCATTAACCTATGTTTGTTTCTTTTGTGCCTGTATGATCTGATCATTATCTTCCTTACAACTCCTTATCTCTTCCTTCAAGCTTCTCAGTGTATCTGCCGAATCAGAAGTGTGCTCCACACCACACTGCTCATCTAATGCATAGGGAGATTATATGTAGTCTACCACCTTGCTATCCATTTGATCTTTTTCCTACAATGCATAATATGTCAGATAAACCAAATCACAATAAATCAACGCACCTTAGCATAATTCGGGGAGGATACCTCGTTTGTTTGATCAACAAATCAGCGTGATACATGTATAACATAATCATAACATCGTATAGCCATATAACAAGTAAGTGCATCAACACATAAATATCATTCTAGCTAGGGTCCAGTCATCAATGCAAGGCCATATCAACAATGCATGTTATGACCTCATGCATGACAACCATTACTCCATTGTACACATTGCCACATGCAACCATCAACATGCATAAGCAATGCATAATCAACTACACATACACATAAATCCATGTAGTCAAGCATAAGCGATCAATTCTTGTAATCAACCTACAAGGCTGACACATGTAATCAAAACATTCAAGAATGCACTTGACATACAAGGATGTAAGTAGGTGACATACAATGAACATGTAAGCGACATCTAACAATATGTAACCATTCATATACTTATGATGATGCATTCCACAAAATAAACCATCAAATTCTCCATGAAAACCTTACTTTGACCATAATCAATCATCAAGAAAATATAACAAGCAGATGGAATGCAACTGGCATGCATGCATGACCAACGCACACTGCTCATCCAGTCCGAGGGGTGAACCGTGCTCCGATACCACTCTATAACACCCTCCTCCCACATTTACCCAATTAACTAGCCAATTGGGGTAAACATGAGACGAGAGGCTCCTATGATTGGATTCGACCTCCTATGTGACCTTAAGGAAGTGGAATCAATGAAAACATCACACACAGTCATCCAACATCAGCTTTAGAATCCTCAGGAGATAAGGAATCCACTCAGACAGGTTGTCACTGGGTCCCACTACTGTTATGGACATCTTAGGCCTCAGTCGCTCCCATGCTATAGGCAAAAGAGTGTCTAGAAACCCAAAGTCGCTCACAAAAGCTTGCCTGCCAGTGAATAGAGACTAAAATTGTCAGTTTTGTGCCAGCGACCCCAGGATTTAAGCCACTTTTTTAGGCCCAGATCCCAGGTCACTACCCAAAATGGAGTGATAGCTTAAAATCATTAAAAGTATAGGAAAACAATGATGCCAAATAAATAAGTTGAACAAGACCTTAACCAGACCCCTACTAGCTATGACAGGCATTTCGCCAAACATATCATCAACATGTAACCTATAGGTGTAAACAACAGAATTACATTTATGGATCTCATACTTATCTGAGAATCGCTATGAACCTATTAGGCCTTAGATACATTATCCATTCATTTACAAGTAAAATCATATTGAGAGCCATACATAGCTGTTGTCATAAAACATACATATACCCAACAGAATAGGGAAAGAAATATCATAAACATATCAACCATAGAATCCACATATACATCAATACATTTACATATGAAAATCAAGGGAATGAATTTCTCATTAATGAATGCAATAAACCAACCGAAGATGGGACTACCACGATCCACCTAACCATAGAATGGTTGAGCCAAATCTCTCTTCAACCATTCACCCCCGTGCCATATTCCAATCATGAATATGGGAATCAAACCAAAAGAACCAACCAAGTCATACTGAGGCTAAACCACCTCACCCTCATCAATAGAAACCAGGCTTTACTGTAATGTATTTCGTATCACTAGGCCAACACAATGAACACATCATAATAGGCTTTACCGTGAACTCCACCTGGTCACTAGGAAAAAGAAGCATGGATGCCACCGGATTTATCCACCTACACCATGAGGAATTTTCCTGTCTCCTTGTCTCTCAAGCTTTACCTCAATCCAAACCCGGATTGCTAGGCCCTAAACTGAGACCTACTCTCTAGGCTTTACCGCATATCCCAAACCCAAGATTACTAGGCCCAACGGAGAGCAAACCACCTCTTGGCTTTACTGTATATCCTATCATTAAACGAAAAGGATTCCTAAACCCACCGAGGCAACATAATCCTAGCTTTATCGCAAACCAAAGTTTGGCTCGGGGGTCACTAGGCCAGTGGATTTATCGTGATCCACAGTCTGGTTCAAGGACCACTAGGCCATGTTCTTTATCATTCGAAGATCCACCCCACTCAACTTCGAATCCATCCAGTAATCCAGCTCAACCAAAACATGAGAACCCCATCACACCATGGCTATTCAGAAATGGAAAGACTAGGCTAAAAAACATTGTTACACTTGACAAAACCCATGCCATGATAGAAAATAACCACATGCAATGTCATGCATGCCAAGTCTAGCAAGGAAAATACACATGCAATTCGATACCTGCAATGAAGCATGTTGTAGTTACTTGATCCTACCTTTCCCTGCTTAATCTTTGCTTCCTCTTGCCTTCTTTTCCTTTCTTGCTCCAATGCCAAAATTGCTCCAAGAAAACTCTAAGTGTCCAAGAGTGAGAGAGAGAGAGAGAGAGAGAGAGAATAATGAGAGCTCCAAAACTCAACTAACAAAAAGTTACCAACTGATTCTCATAAGCCTTTTTATGAATGAGGCCTTTATTTTCTTCATTTTCCATTATTTTCCTTCAATTTCCTCCTCACATGCAACATGTGACCTTTCACCTCCCTTTTCTCCTAATTTCCATTATTTTCATAAATAAATGTGCCAAAAATGCCATTTTCCCTTTCCAAATCCTTAGCCATTGCCTTTGCCAATTTCCTTAGCCATAAACAATCAAATGAACACCCACTAGGATGCCTTTCCCAACATTCAACTTGAAATAAGTGTCCCATCAACCATGTTTATTATTTCTTCCTTTATTAACTTTTATTACATGGAATTTTCACCACGACTATTACATCTACAAAGTGGAGTTCCCATCCAGTTCAAGTGTTTGGAGGCATGTCAAGCTCTTGATTGAGTTTGGGAGTGTCTTCAAAGTGGATCACTGAACCAATTCAAGACATTGAAGGCCCCTCAAGTTCCCCAAAAATTCTAGGAGAATTTTCAAAGTGGAGCACCAACCCAATTGAAGATGTTGGAGGCATGTCAGGATCTATGAAGGCTCCTCAAGTTCCCAAAAAATTCTGGGAGAATTTTCAATGTGGAGCACCAACCCAATTGAAGATGTTGGAGGCATGTCAGGATCTAGACTAAGTCTGGGAGCATCTATAGAGTGGAGCACATGCTCAAGTCAAGACGATGAAGACATTGGAGACGTTGGAGGCCTGTCAGGTTCTAGACTAAGTTTGGGATCGTCTATAGAGTGGATGACATGCCCAAGCCAAGACTTTGAAGGCCCATCAGGTTCCCCACGAAGTCATTGCATGTTTTTTTATAGTTGAAGTAGTCTTATAGTTTATTTGTTCTAGATATAAGGTACACATTGGAAGTTCTATGGTTATGGCCATATCCAATTCAAATCATTTGTGCTTATATGCATGGCTACATGTCAAATGCCAATATGGAGCACATTACATTGAATATGCCTTCAAACTTTTTAATTTTGAATATTGTCTAAAGTCTTTTCACCAACTTTGGGGTCATTTTGTTTCCGTTGAAGGTGTTCTTCAAATAAGCACTATAAGCCTCATTATATTGAAATTCGAAGTACTCACTTCAAATAAGGCCAATGATATTTGTTTTTTAGGAGCCTATTACCTTATTTAATCCAATTGAGTGATACATTGAAATCAGGTGATATAATTTTTCAAAGTAGGCTTGATGGCTTGTTCCATCTTTCAAAATGGCCTGATCACATCTTCAAAGAGGCTCAATGTAGAGGGCCAAGTTTTCAAAAGCATTTAATGAGCAATATTTCAAAACAACCAAATGACCTATTTCCTTGTGTCAAGGAGAGATTTTGAAATCATCTAATGAGGGATCTTTCAAAATGGCTTGGCAGTCCATTTCCTCCATCATGAGGATATTTATAAAGCACCTAATACATAATCTTTTGAAATGGTGTGATGGTTTATTTCCTTGCATTTTGTAGACCTTTAGAAAATGCCCAATGGATGATTTTTCAAAATGGCCTCATGGTCCTTTTCTTCACATCTCTTTCAAAAGTGTTTGATGGACAATCTTTCAAATGACCTAGTGACCTTTCATTTAGGGAATTTTGAAGTCTAAAATGGACCTCCTAAGAAAAATGTACAACCAAAATAAACTTTATAACAACCAATAGGATTCAATATGATGATGTCAACCATGGGGGATGATTCACCATTTTTGGAGTAAAAAATAAAAAGATTAAAAAATAATAAACTAATAAAACTATTTTTTTCGACTTGTATTTTCAACTTATCTCCCTAAGGTTTTTCTCAAATTTTGAGCAGGAGTACTCGTTGGATGCAAAATTTAATTCCTCACCCAAGGAGTACCCAAGTTGCATATTTTTGATGGACATTGCTACACAAAAAATGAGAAATACATGAACAATCGTGATTGCAATCACGTTCTTAATGTATTTCTCATTTTTTGTGTAGCAGAGTCCATTGAAAGTATGGAACATGGGTACTCCTTGAATGAGGAATCAAATTATGCATCCAACGAGTGTTTCTTCTCAAAATTTGAGTAAAACCCTAGGCATATAAGTCGAAAATACGAGTTGAAAAAATAGTTTTTTTCTCTTTTCTCTCTAAAAGTTGATGATGTAATCTAATATTATTTTCTTAATTCTACTATTAGTTTATAATTTCTTTAGAAGGCCCATTTTAGACTTCAATATTCTCATATTGTTCCTTACATTGGGTTGATCTTTCAAATATCCTTATAGGAAATATTTTAAAATAGCTCAATGACCTACTTCTTTCAATTAGGCAAATATTTCGAAAGTGCCCAATTAGTGATCCTTAAAAACAACCCAATGGCCTATTTCCTTTCTATCCAAAAGAACTTTCAAAAGAGTTCTTTGGATCAATCATTCAAAGGGAGGAGTCACAACTTTGTGTTATTGAAGTAATTCCTCAAATGGACCCAATGTAAGCATGACAAGGGAGTTGTGCGTAAACTTTGACCCACATAATGCGATTTAATTTGAATGGAAATGTGTATGAAACCCAAAAAATCAAATCTACAAAGAAGTGAATTTTTTTTACTATTACTCAAGTGTGGTGATGAAGAGAGATGGTTACATTAAAATTTTGTAACATTGTAAAGTTGGTTATATATATATATATCATTTGGTATAATAATGATTCAAAGGACAAATTGTTCCTCTCCACTAAGCTCAAATCTTAAACTCTTTTTGAGTTATGAGTAATATCTCTCCCACTTACAACTTGGAGAGTGGGTATATATATATATATATATATATATGAAAAATTACATGTAGTTTCTATTCCACAAAGAGTGAAGATGCCATACATGAAAATCTAGCTCTCACTAATTTAATTGTTAAATATAAAATCAGTTTTTGTTAAATATTTTTCAATATAATACAACACACATAATGAGTTTATTTTTCCAAATAAATATAAATTCACCATCAATATTACTAATTGGGACATTTTTATCTCTAGCAGGTGGTTTTCAGGGTCAACTTCTCCCAATAAAATTTGAACTAATCAATTAATAGAAACTAAAGCCCACACAAACTAATTAATCTACACCTCATAAATATCTATTTAATTAATTACATATACATATATTTATATATTTTAAAATTACACTAATTCTAATATATGGAAAATACCATACTTAATATAAAACATAAAATTTTTTAATTAAAACATTTAAAAAAAAACTTTATATAATATTATAAATTTTTTTACATTATTTATGGTCAAGATAAATTAATAATGGAAAATATAAATATACATTAAAAAATAATTATAAATTAAAAAATTAAAAATTAAAATAAAACTTAAAATACTTAAATTGTAATTCACCATTAAAGAAATTCTACAGAAATATATGTTTTTTTAAAAAAAAAATTTAAACATTTTAAATAGAAAATTAAATATCCATATCCAAAGCTTTTGATTTTATGTTTTTATACATTTGAAAAATGTATATATTAAAATGGAAATTTGTTAAAATGATAAGTCCTTAAATAAAGCTTCAAAGTTTGAAAATTTAAATATAAATATAAATTTTTATTTAAATTTTTTAAAATAATAAAGAGTTTAGAGTTATAGATAAAGAATTAAAAAATAAAGAAAATTTTTCGAGTTAAAAATATATTTTTTAATATTTTTAATTAAATTTATTAATAAGTAATTGAAAAAATACTAAAATTTACATAAATAAATTATAGGCTGAATTTTTATTATTAGATGGATTTTTAATAATAAATTTATTTTTTTGGTACAATTAAATATCAATCTAATAAATTTATAAATATAATAATACTAATAAATTTTAATGTAATTTTTTTAAATTTAATTTAATTTAATTTAACCAAAAAAAATTTCGAATGTTAATTTACATTAAATTTTACGAGTTAATTTAATAACTTAAAATAATGATATTTTGTAACCTTAAAATGTGAATTTTGTGATTTATGATTAATACAAAGAAATTCCAATGGACGTTTGAAGCACTTATCGTTGTACTTATGCATCATAAAATGAACCATCTTAACATTAATAAATGAAATATTTGAAAACAATCTTAATTGCAGGACCATGTTCGTCCTCGCATCCACATATTTCAAAATGTACCTTCTCTTCTACATCTTATAATTACAGCGCTAAACGCAAGGTGCATTCTTCACGCGCCGGGTCTTCTTGCCGTTCTGATAGTTCGCGTTCGCTTAGTTGCTCGGCTACTCCAAAGGCATCAAGCAGGTCCAAAGTCCTCAACTGTTCAGTATGGCGGAGGGCAGTTAAGTTCACAACCGACATTGGGAGCGTCTCAAGATTGAAGCAGCAGCCGTACAAGTCAAGACGTTGGAGGCTGTAGGTTCCCCACCGAGTCTGGAAGCATCTTCAGACCGTAGCAGTCGGTCACGTTAAGACTTTGGAGGCCCAACAGGTTCCCCGCCGAGTCTGGAAGCATCTTCAGACCGTAGCAGTCGGTCAATTTAAGACTTTGGAGGCCCGACAGGTTCCCCACCGAGTCTGGAAGCATCTTCAGAGCGTAGCACTCGGTCACGTTAAGACTTTGGAGGCCCGACAGGTTCCCCACCGAGTCTGGAAGCATTTTCAGATCCGTGCACCCCGTCAAGATAAGACTTTGGAGGCCCGACAGGTTACCCACTGAGTCTGGAAGCATCTTCAGACCGTAGCAGTCGGTCAAGTTAAGACTTTGGAGGCCCGACAGGTTCCCCACCGAGTCTGGAAGCATTTTCAGATCCGTGCACCCCATCAAGATAAGACTTTGGAGGCCCGACAGGTTACCCACTGAGTCTGGAAGCATCTTCAGACCGTAGCAGTTGGTCAAGTTAAGACTTTGGAGGCCCGACAGGTTCCCCACCGAGTCTGGAAGCATTTTCAGATCCGTGCACCACATCAAGATAAGACTTTGGAGGCCCGACAGGTTCCCCACCGAGTCTGGAAGCATTTTCAGATCCGTGCACCCCATCAAGATAAGACTTTGGAGGCCCGACAGGTTACCCACTGAGTCTGGAAGCATCTTCAGACCGTAGCAGTCGGTCAAGTTAAGACTTTGGAGGCCCGACAGGTTCCCCACCGAGTCTGGAAGCATTTTCAGATCCGTGCACCCCATCAAGATAAGACTTTGGAGGCCCGACAGGTTACCCACTGAGTCTGGAAGCATCTTCAGACCGTAGCAGTCGGTCAAGTTAAGACTTTGGAGGCCCGACAGGTTCCCCACCGAGTCTGGAAGCATCTTCAGACCGTTGCACCCGGACAAGTCAAGACTTTGGAGGCCCGACAGGTTCCCCACCGAGTCTGGAAGCATCTTCAGATCCTTGCACCCGGTCAAGTTAAGACTTTGGAGGCCCGACAGGTTCCCCACCGAGTCTGGAAGCATCTTCAGACCGTAGCAGTCGGTCAAGTTAAGACTTTGGAGGCCCGACAGGTTACCCACTGAGTCTGGGAGCGTCTGCAGACCGAAGCAAAGGTTCAATTCAAGGCTTTGGAGGCCCGACAGGTTCCCAATCGACTCTGGTAGCGTATGCAGCTGCTTGCACTCCAAGTGAAGACTTTGGAGTCCTGATAAGTTACAAAATTCATTTGGAATAGTTTTAAGATAACAAGTCTTCAGAAAAACTTGTTCAAGGTGCTTCAGTTTTCCAATGGACTTTGGAAGCTTTGAAAAGGGAGCATCAATATGCAACTCCCTCAATTGCAGAGGTGCCTGCAATGTTCACATGCATTATTAAAGTGAGTTTGAGCCTCTACAGCATTTTCGCATTGTGTCATACGATAACAACACGCTAGTACAACAATTCATACACTATTAAAAAAGGTAAATAGATCTGTTAAGAAAACAAATGACTACCTGAAATTCATGTTGCCAGAGTGTTTCCAGTTGATCCCCCTCTATATGTAACACACTTAAATTATTTAATGGAATCGAGGGAGCTAAAGAGGACTTCGGACAGTTCTTCCAGTGCAGATATACTAGCGGTGGTAACTGTTCACTGCTGAATATTCGTTCAACAGAGTCACTTTCAGCCCTAAGCAGCTGCAACCTGCTTAGATTGAAGCTGCCGGCAAAGTTTTCAAAAGATTGTTCAGGGCCATTTCCGTGAACCATGCTAATTCCACGCACCTGAATTGTTCACCCCCAGCCGTTAGTTTTAAGAATTAAAAATTGCCAGATAATTTTGATAACACAAAGCTATTTTGAATGCTTCAGAATACTTACAAATGATTGGCCAGACATATTATGAAGAAGATTCTCTGTGAAATGCCAAAGACGACGTGGATATTCTGGATTCTCAGCGATATCTCTGCCGAGGTCTCGTAGGTGGTCATGCATTCTGAGACGGTTCATACTGTCCACCTCCACCAGGCATCTGTTTTCCAGCTTCCAAAGACCCAGCAACCCTTCCCAGTCGGATCCATCCCATACTCTTATAGCGGTATCCCTGTCTTCTCCTATAAAGAAACAGGCGATATCTAAAAATATTTGCTGTTCCTCCTCATCCAGAGCATCATAGCTAATTCTAAGTGTGCTCCGTATATCTTTGGGAAGTACTTTGGAGGTTTTGCGCAATTGCGCATTCCAAAGCTTCAAATCGTCTTTTCCACGAAGAAGCGCCCCAAGCACTTTAAGCGAGAGGGGCAAACCATTGCAGACATGCAAAAACTTCTCAACCACTTTTTCAAATCCTACAACAGGACTGGGTTGACCGAAGGCATGCCAGCAAAAGAGCTCTTGCGAGTGCTCTCCATTGAGACCTTTCAGTGTGTAAATGGATGACTCTCCAATACCTGCGCTTATAAGTACATCCTTATTGCGAGATGTAATTAAAATTAAGCTACCTACATGAATAGTATCTTTAACCGGTGCACATAATGCATCCATTTGATCAATATGATCAATATCATCTAAAATGATAAGAGACCGTTGAGAAACTGTTTTGAGCCTCTCTATGCCTTCAGCAACGCTGTTTATTTGTGCATTCCATTGAATCAGATCCTTAAGAAGGCTACTCTGCAGGGAAGGTAAAGATGTGGATCTGACATCAAATAAGAAGCAAGATCGATCGTAATTTGATCTCTCTCGGTTGAAGAATTGTTTAGCGAGGGTAGTTTTCCCGACCCCGCCAAGACCTACAATTCCCAAAATTGTAGCCTTCTCGCTTTGCCGCTGCAGTGACAATGTTCTGTCCACATCTTTTATTTTTTGATTGAGGCCAGTAGGATATTTAGCGACGTTCAAAGGTGGTTTGCGAACTTTTTTCAGAACTTGTTGGACGACCTCCTGGACGAGCTGCCACTCTTCCCTGAACAATATTCACAATCACAGTTAATTGACTAATAAGAAACATCTACATAAATAATATGTGATATACTTATCAAGCCAGCAATGTACAAAACTCAAATAATAGGGTCTTACTTGTCCTTCAGCTCAAAACCGATTATATCCGCCACAGCAGAAAGAGCATTCCTCCATTTTTCTATGGTCTTGGGGTCGTACCGTGGTTCCTGAGAATCAAATGCTCTCTTCCTTTCAAGCACGCCCAAATCTCTAGCATAAACTCGATCTCCGCCGCGCGTCCACCGAAGATCTGCGGGCTCGACTTTGTAGAAGACCGGAATTATTGTGGACCCCGACTCCAACATCTGTACGAGTTCATCGAGACACCATCTAGATTGAGCATAATTTGGAGAGAATATCGCTACATGAACAGAGGCTGTTCGAATAGCCCCTTCGATTTGGGCATCCAACTTCTCTCCTCCTTGCAGTTCTTTCTGGTCCAGAAAAACTGATAATCCGAGATTTTTAAGGCGATGGTAGATATGGGTAGCGAGTCCTTTCTTGACATCAGGACCGCGGTGATTTAGAAACACTTGATACACATAGCTGTTGGTATTGCCCTGGGAGGTGGATGCGGAGGATGTTCCGTCACGGGCGGGGGTAAAGTTAACGTTTGCCATTGGATACAGAATAACAGAGAAGTAAGATCGAAGATATTTTGCAGAGATCGAGAAAGTGCGGTGAGACTCAATATTTGCGTCAGAAAGATTCTGGAGGGCAAGCAACTTACCAGCTGCGCCTTTGCTATTCTTGTGTGTGTATCAACACCCCAATGTTTGGGCACACGATTGAAAACAAAACAGCTCTGGAATGTGGTTGATTACTGAGCTTCTCATTTCCTTGAGCAAACCAAGTGGCGATATATATTGAAGTTATATCGTAATCTGAACGGTGGAATTTGGAAGCATGAAGTTTCGGGCCAATTTTCCTTTCAATTTCGTCACAGCAAGCATCAAGTTTCCTGGCAATTTCCCCTTCGTCGTGTCACAGCATTATTGACCATTGCCATCTATCAGTTCCTGTACGCATAAAGCGTTTGGAAGGCCTGCGTTCATTTCCTTGCTTTACCATAGATAAGATTCCTTCCGTTGGGACCCAATCGTTTATGCAAACCAGCTTGCATCCACCAACATATGATATGATTTTTTGTGATGAGACGTTAAGTCTCCGACCAAAACAGGTGGCATCCACCGACATAACAAGCAAGTTTGCCCCGCCCAACAAGCATCAAGTTCCCTGGCAATTTCCCTTCGTCGTGTCACAGCATTGTTGGCCATTGCCATCTATCAGTTCCTGTACGCATAAAGCGTTTGGAAGGCCTGCGTTCATTTCCTTGCTTTACCAAAGATAAGATTCCTTCAGTTGGGACCCAATCGTTTATGCAAACCAGCTTGCATCCACCCACCCATGATATGATTCTTTGTGATGAGACGTTAAGTCTCCGACCAAAACAGGTGGCATCCACCGACATAACAAGCAAGTTTGCCCCCACACAACAAGCATCAAGTTTCCTGGCAATTTCCCCTTCGTCGTGTCACAGCTTTATTGACCATTGCCATCTATCAGTTCCTGTACGCATAAAGCGTTTGGAAGGCCTGTGTTCATTTCCTTGCTTCACCAAAGATAAGATTCCTCCAGTTGGGACCCAATCGTTTATGCAAACCAGCTTTGCATCCACCAACCCATGATATGATTCTTTGTGATGAGACGTTAAGTCTCCGACCAAAACAGGTGGCATCCACCGACATAAAAAGCAAGTGCGTGGTAATTTCGTGGTTTACCCATTCCGCATTTTACGCGTTTCCCCGTCGACCAAATGCTTTGATAGACCATTTTCTTAATGGAAACCATTGGCATAGCTGGACTTAAATTTTCTATTTCCATAGACAACACTAGCCATGGATTTCAAATAAATGTTAAGACAACTTCACATCCTTCACTGCTTTAATCAATCATTAAATTGTTAATTTTTTTTAGCTTAATGGTCTTACCAGCATAATTGTCGGATAAATTTCATTTCCAATATTTATAAAAAAAAAAAAAAAAAAATTATTAGATATACATCGTGTTGTTTGATTTAATATTTTAAATATTATATATATATTATTTAAGTTTAGATATACTATTGTTTTTAGATTTGATATAATTTTATGATATATAATTATAGTTTGGATATATTTTAATAATTGGTATTTATATAACTAACACAATCACATTAATAAATATGGTTGATATACTATAAATATATATGGAGAAGTTTCGTAAAAAAGTATGGGGAAAAGAGTTGGGTAGAAAGAAGAAATATTACATTGAGGAATTCAACCCTACATGTGATTTACAAGAAAAAGAGTTTATTGGAGCTAGCATTTCGTGGAGGGCAAAGGTTCTTGCTCAATTAAGGACCAACTTACTCGGGTTGTGGAATCGGAAAAACATTTCATTTTGGAATGTGATGCATTCAAAGATATTAGAGAAAGTTATGATAACATGCTTGGCATTGTCTTTTTAGCCAGGGGATTGTTGGAAGGTTGGGTCAGCTCATCATCAATTTGAATCGGAAAAGGATTGAATTGTAAAAAGCGAAAAACAGGGATCTAATGGTCTCATAGACTATTTTTAGTCTCATGGACCTTAAAATATCATTTCATTTTATATTAATTACATCCACAACCGCATTATTAAATTTGGTTGATATATGCAAATAAGTGTATATCATATCACATTAATAATTATTAATAATTATTAGATGTATGGTAAGGATTTAACATTAATACTAATTATTATATAATTATAATAATTATATAAGTAATAATTAGGTTTTATAATATTAAAATATTGAATTTTAATATTAAAGTTTTAGTAATGAGTTTAGTATTAAGGTTTTAGTATAGGGTTTTAATATAAGTAAGTATAAGTTAAGTGTTCAACTAAGTGAGTAAGTTTTCAATTAACATTGAAACCTAATATTATAAACCTTATATATTAATATTATAATCTTGTTGATGGTGTTGGACCTGCCAACATGTGAAGGGATCTCCTGGGTAAGAAGTCCCAACTAGGCCTCAGAACGTTTGGAGTAGGAGTCCTAGCAGTGGGTAGTACGGTATTGTCTTGACTGTGGTTGCACGCAGAGGTAAGTAAGATGTCCTTGTTGGAAGCAAAGGTGTGACCTTGCACCAAATCAAGGAATGTGCATGAAAGGCTCTAACACACAGAAGGGGAGAAGAGTGCGCCCCTTAGAAGCATGTGATAGCACACAACTTGAAAGGGAACACACGAGCTGAAAGACATCATGATATGGAAAGCAGGATAGCTGACAATCCAAAGTGATGAGTTATACCAACAAGATGCTTCGATAAGATTCATATAAACACATACGGAATAGTCCATACATACATGCATAAATTACAACTACATACATCGTTAGAGTAACTAGGATAGCCGAACTACAATAACAATATATGCATGAAATGCGTTGGATCTGTTATATTAAAAGAGTGAAAGATCCAATCATACATACAACCATGACAACCACTAGCCCCAATAGTGGAACTTTAAATTCACTAATGTCTGCTCCTCCAAAGAGATGTACTCGCTCTGCACTGTGGAGAAGCCAAGGCTCGTTACAATACACTCCAAGCTTTATCTAAGTTATACATATCAGAATATTAGCTCCTAAAAGGCCATACAATGAGTTATGAGGTTCTATATATAGCAAAGGGTGGGGTGCCCCTTCACATTCCCCTTTGTGACTCTTAGCCTACCCTCATGACTCTTCAACTTACACATGACTGTTTACATTCTACTATTGACACTTGGTCTTTCACTTTACAACATGTTTACAATACAATCTGCACATGTACCCATGTGAGACAAAAATGGCCTTGAGTAAGCCATGCAAAACATCACTAAGACTCACACAGCTATGGGAATACTAGCTCGTCGACATCCTCTTGGTGATTGATGGTGGTGAACTGATGCCAAGCTTGGTAGTTTGTTATGGTGTCTGTGTACTCTGTGGTGACATCCTTCTAAAAGCGAACTCTTGCCTCTATTGCATCCGGGTACACTAATTTGGCACCTCTTTCGAACTTGTCATATAGCATGTGCATCATGGCCTTGAGTGCAACCGGACTAGCGACATACTGGTGCATTTTTTCCGCGCTCATCTACAAATTTGCATTGGTGGCTATGCGCATCAACTGCTAGAAGTACATGTCCATCTCCAGTCAGACTTGCTTCTTTGCTTTCGCCTCGGTGAGTGTGTCAATGGATGAGATCACATGGGTGCGCACAATGACATCCATGCTCTTGAAAACTCATGCATGTGAAGCCTATAAGCTGGTGATGAGCTATGGGAGTTCCTCATAGTTCTGTATCTGACTCTAGATGTGTGCCTTCAACTCCACTGCCTTTGGCTACATCATCTTTGGCCAAGTACAACGAAGCTCCCTTATACCTCATTGTCCATATCTCCATGTCATCGAAAACAGTGTGTATGTCTATCAAGATGCGTGCTCTCCTAGCACAGTGCTGCTACCAACCATTAAGATGGACAACTGACTTATGCACGGTGACGAACTTGAAGTACAACTTCCGCATGATTATCTTGAGAAACGATACATCATCAAGTATTTCTTTCTTCAACTTGCTCTGGCAGATGTCGTAGCTTGCTTTTCTTTCTTCTTGGCCGCTTGCAACTCCTTAGCCATGCGCTCATTCTCAGCTACCAAGAATCTCACACTTAATCTGGTGGCTTTGGCATATGTCTTTATAGCATCAGCCAATGTAGCTGGATATTTGCACACATCAGACACGATCACTCATTCCTGAAAATGCGCAGGAGATACATGGACATTCGGAGTGGGCATTTTGTGCGACTGCACAACTCTGTGTTGTGACTCGTCGAATGATATGTTGTGCACGTCTGCTTCCGGATTGTCTTCGAGGATTTCAGTGTCTCCTTGATCACTTGGGACTTGCTCTGCTCCTGGATCTGGTGAAGCCGGTGGAGCGACCTCTTGGTCCTTGGGCATGAGGTCTGTATCCTAATCTTGCTCTGGCTGAACCACATCCGTGTCCATCTGTTCTAACATATGTTCAATCTCTTAAACAAAGTCCTGCTCCTGCGACTGCTCACCCTATTTGCAATCTGCCAGTTGTTTTGATGAATGAATACCCTGTATTGGCTCAGTTTCATCAATGTGTGCATGTTGCACCTCCTGTTGTTCCTATTCATGTTGCGCTTCCTTTTCTCTTCTACGCAACTCTTGTTCTTCCCTTAGTTGTTGCTTCAAATCCTGCAACTTCTTCTCTTCCAACTCGTCATATAGCATGCGCATCATGGTCTTGAGTGCAACCAAACCAGCGACACACTGGTGCATAGTGTCTACGCTCATCTACAAATCCACACTAGTGGCTATGCACATCAATTGCTCGAAGTACATGTCTAGCTCCAATCGGACTTGGTTCTTCGCTTTTGCCTCGGTGAGTGTGTCAAAGGATGGGATCGCATGGGTGTGCACAATGACATCCATGCTCCTGAACACTCATGCATGTGAAGCCTGTAAGCTGGTGATGAGCTGTGGGAGTTCCTCATAGTTTTGTATCTGACTCTAGATGTGTGCCTTCAACTCCATTGCATTTGTCTTCATCATCTTTGGCAAGAACAATGGGGCTCCCTTGTACCTCATTGTCCATATCTGCATGTGATCAACAATAGTGTGTATGTCTGTCAAGATGCGTGCTCTCCTAGCACAACGCTGCTACGAACCATTAAGATGGACAACTGAATTATGCAAGGTGATGAACTTGAAGTACAACTTTTGCATGATTGTCATGAGAGACAATACGTCTTCAAGTATCACTTTCTTCAACTCTACTCTGGTGGATGTTGTAGCTTGCTTTTCTTTCTTCTTGGTCGCTTGCAACTCCTTAACCATGCGCTCGTTCTCAGCTATCAAGAATCTCACAATTTAGCTAGTGGCTTTGGCATATTCCTTTGTAGCATCAGCCAATGCAGATGGATGTTTGCGCACATCAAACATGATCACTCATTCTTGAAAATGCGCAGGAGATACATGGACATTTGGAGTGGGCACTCTGTGCGACTGCACAACTTTGTGTTGTGACTCGACGAATGATATGTTGTGAACATCTACTTATGAATTGTCCTCAAGGATTTCAGTGTCTCCTTGATCACTTAGGACTTGCTCTGCTCCCGAATCTGGTGAAGCCGGTGGATTGACCTCTTGGTCCTTGGGAACGATGTCCATATCCTAATCTTTCTGTGGTTAAACCACATCCGTGTCCATCTATTCCAACATCTGTACAATCTCCTAAAAAAAGTCCTGCTCCTGTGACTTCCCACCCCATTTGCTATTTGTCAGTTGTTCTAATGAATGAATAACCTATATTCGCGCAATTTCATCAATGTGTGCATGTTGCGCCTCCTATTGTTCTTGTTCCTGTTGCGTTTCCTTCTCTATTTTGCGCAGCTCTTGTTCTTCCCTTAGTTGTTTCTTCAACTCCTACAACTTCCTCTCTGCTTCCTCCAATTTTTGCTTCTCCCTCTGTCTTTATGCAATCCTTCTGTTGCACCGTTGGCTTGTTGGGCCTTGACCCAGGTTTGGAGTGATTTATCCAAACAAATCCCGGTACTACTGGCCCTTTCGGCAATAGTCTGCAAAGCGCAGACTGAGGTCTCACCCAAAGTAGTATGGGAGGGTGCAAGAACTAGGTTTCCACACCCTGGAGATGTCTGATGAGTTCAAGTGGTCTGCGGTTCAACCCTGCGTGCACGTCGCTACACGCACTTTCCTGTACCTCGCAACCTAAGATGTTTCCTTCGCGCAACCCTACTCGGGGGTCGAACACTGTTATTACCCCAGTCCTTACTAGTATTCCAATGTTAGTTGATCATTTTAGCCTACTTGTGTGCTTTAAGTTATACTTAACAACATAAATCGTTCAACAGGTGCACGCAGTAAATAACCAGTATATTTGTAATTTACATAAAACATGCATTAACCCCATAAAAAATACACAGAAGTAAGATAAAAATTATCTTTATTAATCTCTTTTTCGGTTACAAACTCGACTTCGCCCTGTGCACTCAGCTGCACGGGCCCGCACATTCAGCTGCGAACTACTAGGCCTCTGCGCACTCAGCTGTAGAGCCTTCTCCTACTCTATGACTCAAAGACACACTTAGTCACTTAGACTCTTTCTTCTCTCTACTACTCCGCTATCTCCATTGCCTTCTTTTACACTTAGAGCCTCGCTCTATTTATACAATCCCATGGTCCACGGACCATGGGCAGGCCGACATTACATTACAAAACTAGGGCAGACAACCCTGTGACTCTATCATACATTTTGCGCTCCACACCCGCAATTCCCGTAGTCTTTACAATAATATCGAGTCAAAACTTGGGCTTTGAGCCCCAAAACATGCCTTGGGGGGATTCCATGCCCAATAGACCCCCAACACAAACATCATGACTCGCCCTCGAGTCACTCTGTCACCGCGGCGATCTTTGCACGGAGTCCTTCCAACTATTCTCGAACTATGTTGAGGTCAGCAGCGCACTGAGATGCTGCTTGTTAGATCTGTTGCATCCGCTGTTCTGAGACCTCTATGTCTGGAGTGCTTCTCTGCATCAGTGTATACATCCCCTGTATATATACGCGAGCTTTCCTTCGATGGCTGTCGTGATAGTGAAAGCCTCGTCGATCCAAGGTTGGACATGCGCTTTTAGAACTACCTCCTTATGTCAAGCCGTGTCCACCTACTCCTTTAGTGCCTTAGCCCACTGCATCCTCACAAGATGCTGGGTGAGGACCACTGTCTACGTAGTTCCTCAGACACTGTCATATTGCTATTAGAGTTCTCGCGCTTCTATTTCCAAGTGCTAGGTGTTGGGGTCCTCTTGCAGAGTCGTGAGAACCTCAAGTGCTTCTTCCAACATGCTGGTGTAGTCTCGCACAACACTTCCCATTTCCTCCAATCCCGCTGAGATAGTGCCAGCGTGCTATTCTCTAACTTCCAGGGGAGCGGATGGTTGTGCCTTTAACCGCAACTCGGCGATCTAAAGATTCAGCTCCAACTGAACCTTGGTCGTTTCTTCCCTGGCCTCATGTACTCCTGTCACTAACCTGTGGATCCGCACCTCCACTAGTAGATCTGCTGAGATGGCCAACTCCAGGACACTTTGGCAAGCGTCTTCTACCACCTGCACCAAGTGTTGATATTATGACACCAATTCGTCGTGCTGCAAGCTGACTTGTTCCATGTTTATCTTTTTCTCGCTGAGGACTTGGATCGCCCGACTCTCCCTAGCTCGCAGCTCTGCCGTTATCCCCTCTTGTAACAGATATAGTGTCTCACATGGAAGGGCAGCCAGATTAAGGCCAAGGCCTTTCATTATGCTAATCGAAAATCTATCGGCCTCTTTTGCTGTCACTAGGGCCCCTTCAGGCAACACTATTGTGTTTGCCATCTGTGCACGCAGCATCTGCTCTGCTGCTGAGGATCCTGCTACGAGGTGGGTTGAAAGGGTACCCACCTGAGGGGGATGCACCTGTAACTCCTGCAACTGCGCTCTAAGGGCCCCCAACACAGTGTGGTGCTCCTGCATAAAATCCTAAAGGGCCTCATTGGTGACATCGCGCACCGTCTTGCTGATGTCATGCAGATCACCCTCAGTTAGGGTGATCGGGTCAATGGCCAATTTCGAGGCCTTGACCTTCTTCCTTGACCTTGCTGGTTCTATCGTGTATGGGCACTTCAACTGTGTGGGCACGGTCCCTGGCTCTGCGCTCACTTCTACTGTTTCTGCTTCCTCTACCTCTTGCCCCTGTGAGGGCATTTTTTGGCCCTCGTCCGCCTTTGCAATTGCTTCCTCTGCCTCCTGTGCTGCTACTACTACTTCTGCAGCCTTTTCTGCTCGGTGGCTTTCTGTGCTGCTTCCCGCGCTGCCCGTACCTCAGCTGCTGTTGTTTCCTTCTGCCTTTTATCGGCCAATTGTGTGACGCGCATCTTGGCATCATCCTTCTTCTTTTGCGTTGCTACCCTCTTGAGTTCTGCAAGATCTGGGGCACGCCATTCGGGGCCCATGCCTCCAAGATAGTGAAAATGGCATTGTCAGTGGCTACAAAAGGTAACTTCATCCACTGCTTTTCCAAATCCTTGCGTGCCCTGATAAAGATGTTGTGCATATCAGCCTTAAAGTTTGCAAAAATCTGCAAACTGTTGTACACCGTGGGTGACAAGCGCGGCTTCTGGTTGATCCACATTCAGATGTTCATCTCCATGAGCACCCAAAAGATCTTGCTGTCGCGTATCCTTTTCACATCCTTCATGGCCTAGAGCGAAGCGTACTTCGGGGCCTCCGATAATTCTCTGTCAATTATGGGGAATTGACTATCCTCCGGCAATTCCCCCACTACGAGCACTATGGATAGCAACAACCATGCATATTGGAAGGTTTTACCCTACTCTTGGGCTTCGCGACAATGTTCCAAAAATTTTGTGCAGAGGAATTCGAACCAGATAAACTAGACCCCCTCTGCGCACTGCTCGGCTAGTGCGATCACTGGTGCAGGTACCTCGTCTACGTGGCACTTTCGCATAACTTTGTCAGCCAGGATTTGGGTTGCCACACGTACCACTTTGTCCTTGATGCTAGAGATGGAGTAGCCCCTCTTCTTCTTCTCCAGCTTGTACTTCGTCTTCATGGCCTCCGCGAGGGCCAAATCACTACCCTTTCTTTCTGATATGGTCGCGGGGTCCTTTCCTTTGTAGGGGAGCCGGGAAACACGGTGAATTAGGTCTTCCATGATGGGGATAGGCTCCTCCAGCCATAGATACCCATCATGCACTAGGCAGAGCAGCTTCCTAATGACGAAAATGCTTATTGGCGCACGGTGGAAATGCAACAACCATAGTAAGTTCAACAACCCGACCTTTTCCACTCCGCGCAGCCACTTCCGCGGCTCTAACGTTGTCACCATCCCTGCAGTGTTTTGCTTCATGAGGTTCCCGGTCTCACGGTGAGGGAACTTCTCACGGTCAGTGAGGTCCCAATCTTCAAACTTCATGGTTGGCACGCGGCCCAAGTGCGTGCCTTCAAACACAATGTCGTCTGGGAGGAGCGGGATCTGGAGTGAACTCTTAGTTTCATCCAGATCCTTGGGCACTTTTGCCTTCCCTTTCCGCTAGGTAGTTCGTGAAGACTGGACAATGGTCCTTGTCATGTCCCTGGACTTTGCACTTTATGCAGCATACCTCCTCGCGTGCTTCTGGGCGAGCTGTCCTGTCTTGTTTCAGGCTCTGCATCTCAAGACACAAGTTCTTCAACTATGCATGGATCTGTTGGACTCCCAAATTAGGATCTTATATCGTGGTCTCGTGCAGTCTCATTGCATTCTCCAAGGCCTCGGCCTGAGTTGATAGCTTTTGTTGTGATAACGCGTTCCTTAGATGCAGTGTTAGCGACGCTACAAACCATGTGCGGTGTTGCCCATCCGTCAAGGTCATGTTGGATTCACGAATCATACACTTCAGTCTCTAATCCAGCTCCCAGGGGGTTTCACCTGGAAGCATCGTGATTTCCTATATCTGATAATCAACTGTGTCTTTGATTTTGGCCTGCTAAATTCTCTGTTTAGCGCAGCTTGGATATCCGCGATTCCTGCGTTTGGATTGTCATTGGAATGCTTAATGTACCACGTCAGTGCGCGATCTTGCAAAGCGTTGGCCAATGTTGCCTTCTTTATATTATCATTCGTGACTCCTTGCACTTCCCATACAACCTTTACCACAAACCAAAATTGGTCTGGGTCTTCATTCCCTACTCCTTTGAAAACCACAACTTTATTTCTCTCGCCATATTGAACTGTGGTGGTGGCAAAGGTGGTGTGGGTGAAGATGGGGGTGAGGATGGTGAAACTGGTGGTGGTGTGGGTAGGGGTGGTATGTGCGGAATTCACTGTCTTATCAGATTGATCGCACTTCTTGGTGAAACTTTCGCGAGCTCCTCCTCGCTTTCCCGTGGAGGTGAAATCAAGGGACTAGTCTTTAAGTCTTCGCTACCTTCGTTTCTATAGATCCTCCCCCTTCGCGTAGCCCCAAACATCAATTTATTTTCATAACCCACTTTTCACACAGTAGCATTTTAATCCAAGTGTTCAAAGATTTAATGTACTTACCTCGCGGTCCTTTGAGGAAGCGTCATTCCGCCTTGCTGTAGCTAACTGATGTATCTACAGCGAACTCGGTCATAAACCCTCCTATAATTCGATCGAGCCAATGGTCCACAGTGTGCACGATCTTACCTCCTGATGCTTCTAGTCTGTGCACCAACTCTGGAGTCCACACAATAGGTTTGTCGAGCCTACACCTTCCTTGATTGTCTGCTAGCTTCGCGATCCACTCATGCAACTCAGAGGGGAAAGATGCAAATAATTTTTTGTGAATTTCCGTATATAAGTAGTGCTCTAACCACTATTCCTTCGATACTCGCAGATTCCTATTTTCCTGCGCCGCGAACTCGTGAATCTTTCTGTCCAGCCACTCTTCAATTTCTTTCTTTGTCAGATTCCATTGAACGACATCAGACATCTCTTATGCAAATCCTGGTCCTAGCAATGGAACCATTTGTTGGCTTGTTGGGCCCTGACCCAGGTTCAAAGGTGATTTAGCCAAACAAATCCTGGTACTACTAGCCCTTTCGACAACATTCTGTGGAGCGTGGACTGAGGTCTCACCCGAAGTAGTATGGGAGGGTGCTAGAACCAGGTTTCTTCACCTTGGAGATGTCTGATCAGTTCAAGTGGTCCGTGGTTCAACCCTGCGCGCACGTCGCTACACACAATTTCTCGTACCTCGCAGCATAAGATGTTGCCTTCGCGCAACCCTACTCAGGGGTCGAACATTGTTATTACCCCAGTCCTTACTAGTATTCCAATGTTAGTTGATTATTTTAGCCTACTTGTGTGCTTTAGATTATACTTAACAACATAAATCGTTCATACAGGTGCACGCAGTAAATAACCAATATATTTTCACCTACATAAAACATGCATTAACCCAAGAACAAATACATAGAATTATGATAAAACTTCTCTTTATTAATCTCTTCTTTGGTTACAGACTCGACTCTGCCCTACGCACTCAGCTGCAGGGGTCCGCACACTTAGCTGCAGACTACTAGGCCTTTGTGCACTCAGCTGCAGAGCCTTCTCCTACTCTACAACCCAAAGACACATTTAGTCACTTAGACTTTTTCTTCTCTCTACTACTCTGCTATCTCCATTGCCTTCTTTTACATTTAGAGCCTCGCTCTATTTATACAATCCCATGGTCCGCGGACCATGGGCAGGCCGACATTACATTACAAAACTAGGGCGTACAACCCTGTGACTCTATCATATATTTCGCGGACCATGGGCAGGCCGACATTACATTACAAAACTAGGTCATACAACCCTGTGACTCTATCATATATTTCACGCTCCACGCCCACAATTCGCGAAGTCTTTACAATAATATTGGATCAAAACTTGGGAATTGAGCCCCAAAACATGCCTTGGGGGGATTCCATGCCCAACATGCACTGTCACATCTTTGCCTCAATCTCCAAATTTTCTCCTAATACAAGTGGATATGCTTTGAACTTGCAGCTTTGCTTCGCCTTTGCAATGTCGACAACCTTTCTCTTGCCTTTGTCATGCACAATTCTGGTGCCCTCTGTTGTTGCTGATGTTACTGCCCTCTAAGATGTTGTTGCCTTGTGCACTACTAACCATTCTACAGCCACTCTGACTGGTTCATTGAGCCTTGAGGAGTTATAGCAGTATCTCCATGGGTCTCCCTTAGGCTAATGGAATGCCCTGTGGATCCATGGATGATACACTCTCGCACAATAGTCTTCCACTAAGCGATGCGAGTCATATGGATTGAAACTTATGGTGTCGAAGGTGAACTTCTTGAATTCCTCCATCTCAGCCTCAGCATGCTTGAGATTCTAGATCTCATACAACATGATCCGCAAAGGAAGATCGGGCCAAGATGTCTTCTTCTTCATGTGTAGTTTTGCTGACAACCCTCTCAAGATGTGGTATGCAACCTCTTGCATGGCCAACTTTTCCATGGAAAACTTCAGTAAAACATGCAGAGCCTTCTCCGCGATGTACATCTGGATGAAGGTGCTAAGGGGTGAGGCATACTAATCTGTTATGTTAACCAATGCCTCCATCGTTGCCTGTGACATGAAAGGCAGATCCTGCTCAAAGATCATCCTATACACCAGGGTGACGAAGTGGTCTAATAGCTATAGTATAACTCCACGGAAGCTGCACTCGGAGAACAACCTGCAATAGGTGTGCACAGAGGTTTCTGAAGGTGTCCATGCCAAACCCAAGCCAGGGAATTGCTAATGGGCATCAAGAATTTAGGCAAACATAAATACCTTTGCTTTCTGACACTTGGGTGGATTCCAGGCATCTATTACTTGCCCCTTCAGTTGGAGAGCCAACATATCGGACCAATTGAAAGGTCTTGCTTCATTCTCCAGTTGATCCAACACAATCACCCAAATTTGTGGGAACGTCTCTGTACTTTCTTGGTCGTATAAGCAACATGAAAAGATGACCAAGAACTGATAAGCCTTTCGTAGTATATTTGTCTTGTATACCTGGTTGGGTGTTATCCTAAACTTAGATGGATATCTCACCCAACTCTTCAAGATGTCTCTTGAGTTTGCAATGTTGTTGGGATTGGTGAAGGGTGCATCCATTGTGTTCACTGGCTACGGAAAGTGATACATCTCTTGAAAGTTCTCTTCCCTGAAGATAGCAAGTTTTTTTCCACTGGCACTGCTCAACACCATTGCCTCTGGATCAGTTTGCGATACAATCCAATGGATAATGACTGCGCATGGAAATGCGGGATACCACATGCAACCCAATACAAGCCAGACTTGTGTATGTTGACATAGACTCTGCGGTCCTCCAAATTCTCCTCAAAGGTGCCTGAAAAGATGTCATTGATGTCCTGCCATTTGATCTTGATCTCCTTGTCTATGAACAACTTAGTGTCTTCCTAGATGGGCAAGCTCATAGACACTTGCTCGACCACATCTCTAGTTGTGCTCTCAACCATGTCCTTTGACCCTTCTCTCTTGGAAGCCATTGTACTTGTATTGCTGAGAGACCGATGAACACTTGTGATACCTGGAGATAGAGAAACACTCATGGCAAGCAAACTGTCATGAAAACCAAAAGTAACTTGAGGGCTAACATGCAACACACCTGGGTGACTGACTGGAAAATTTGCACAATTTTCTCTAGGAGGATGTGTGACTAACTACCAGAACTGTGTAGAGCACAGTCCCAACTATTAGTGAGTTGACTGACTTCTGAAACTGCGAAGAGCACAATCCAACTTGGCCTACTGATGACTGGAACTGTGCAATGCACAGTTTTAGTCAGCATGACTGCAACCTGGGAAAATTGCATTGTGTAATTCTGGGAGCAACTTGAAGCACTACCTCTCAGAATTGTGTAGAGAACATCCTAGCATGCCAATGTGAGGCAGGCTCTGCGTAATTTCTGGGAGCACGCAGTGCAAGCCGGGCAAGGCAAGGTCCGGGCCAAGGCAGCTCAAACCTACCGACGGGCAACTGAAAATAGTAAGGACTGAATGCATGTGTGAAGTTGGGTGAAAGAATGAGCGAATGAACATGCATGCAATCAGTGAGTGCAGGATTCAGTAAAATGGGAAAACAATGAGGTGTGTGAAGCGAGTCGTCGCAACGACGACCATAAGTGCAGAAACAATGTTATGCATGCGACAACAAGGAAATGCAATGAAAAACTTGAAAAAATGCTTATACAAACTAACATGCATTAAAACGACAACAAGCATTCAAAAAAACCAAGCAAACAACACTCACACAAACTGAAATACAAAAAGTGACAGAAAAGTAGCAAAAGACAGGAATGTGCAATAAGTGTGTCGAAGGTTCCTAAATGCATTGGGAATGCTAGAGCTCGAAGATCGAAGTGAATAATGAGTTTTAAAGCATCAAATAAATAGTTTTGACAAGATCGAGGCTTATGACATGCATGCCATAATTCTAGGAAAAAGTGACACTTTGCGGGAGGTTTCTAAAATGACTTTTGCATGTAACCTCCAGCTGTTAAAAATAGATCCCTAAAATCTAAGGATGCTTTTTTCTTTTTTAGGAAAAAGCTACCCATGCATGCAAGGCAAGTGTTATAACCATATTTTCCACTCCATTATAGTGAGAGAAACCCAATATCAACTTACCTCGATTGTTTGGCTTAAATGCATCCCCTTTTCACCTTTTCTTTTACTTATGTGAGATTTATCCCATGTTAAAAGGGTTAAATTACATAATTAAGCAATTTCTCATAATTATTTTGCCAAAATATTATAATTATGATATAATATTTATTTAACTGAGAAAAAGCTCATAATTGTGCAAAAGGTGTCTAGATACATTCTCCTGGAGGATGGAATGAGCCTTTATAATCTCACCAAGAGGGAATAAGGGGGAGGACCAAAAATAACAGTGCGAGAGCTCTGCCGCCTTGGGAGAGGAGGCCATACTGCAAGTTGGAGGAGAGGATTTTCTTTGTGTTGATGGTATACATTTGATGTAGTTCCATTTATATGGTTAATAAAAATTTGTGTTCCCTTACATGAATTTGTGTTTAGCATATTATATGATAGTATCTATTGCTTTTGATCTAACAATCTTCCGAGGAAGATCAACTATTTTCCTTGTTTAGTTGTGTTTGTGTGCATGGATAAAGATCTCGTGCATACATGTTGGATCGCTCAAGTGGAGCGCAAGATCTGCATCAAACTCAAAACCCTTCCTCGACATGCGAGGATTCCAGGTGTGATCTCTTATCTATAACATAGATATGACTGCTTGCTGCATGCATGACCATTTGGATTGAGGGGCCATTATTAGATCATGTTAGCCATTATATTTGTTGTCTGGTGATTTTAATTGGGCATGAGATCACAAAGCAATAGCTCCTTGCAGATCTAGCTGCAACAGAACTGGTGCTTTCAATGAGAGCATTTTTATTTTTCCCTCTTTGTTTGAGATCTCCTCTTCTTCTTTATGTTTTTTGGTTTTCTCTTGTTCCCATTGAGTTCTCTATAATCTTTTGGATTCATTTTGATCTCCTTTCATTTTACTTGCTTCAGATCTAAGTTGATGTTAGATCTAGAGTTTTATTTTTGTTTTTTTATATGAGGGAATAACAAATCCGAGAATTGAAATCAAATTCTTGAATGTTCTATATATAATTTGATTTAAATAACCACGGATCTGAATTCCTCTTATATTTTTACCCCCCTAAAAAAAATCACAAAAAACAGACTCTGTATGAGGAATTTATGGCCAATTGAAAATTGGGCAGTTTGTTTTTCTTCCGCCCTCGTGTGCAACTGATTTTTTCTATTCATTTATGTTCTTTTCTATACATAATTAAGTGAAAATAATGACATATTTGTAATCCTCTTGATTTTTTACCTAAAAAAAAATCCATCTAAAACAGAAGACTCTGTATGAGGAAGATATGGCTGGTTGAAAAATCAGCCTGTTTTCTATCCGTTTTCCCCAATTTTTGGGTTTTCTTTAAGCTTATTTTCTTGATTTTTCAGGTGTGTTCTTCAAAACTTGATACTATTTGTTGGATCTATTTATTTTTGTTTCTATTCGCTGCTAATCTCTATCAGATATGAGCCATTTCTTATTTATTGGTTGGGATCATCCATTGCTTATGTTCTTCAAGGTTTCTCTTAAAGAATTATTTGTGTTCTTTTGTTGAGGACTAGTGTTCTCATCTTTGGATCTTTGTTTCATATTTGTTTGGTTGTTTTTGGTAACTACTTAGATCTCTTTGATATCCCAATTTGGTCTTTCTTTACCTTTGTGTGGCTTAGTCACTTGTTTTTAAGTTACCTATTCTTTCTCTTGTTTGTGTTCGTCACAATTAGTGGTGTTATGATTGGTTGTGCAATTGTCATCTAGAAAATTTCTTTTGAGTGTGTTTTCATTGCTTTGTATCACTCTCATATGATATTTTTTAGGCCTTCCTATATCTAGGGTCTGGTTTTGACCCTTGCAGAACATAGGTCTTTCTTGAGCCATTATACTATAGCCCTAGCTTGAAGACATTTCCCCCCCTTCTTCACTTTTTGCTTTCAATTTGATTTCTTTCAGTGTGTTTCTTTGATTGGGCTTTGTTTTTCCTAGTTGTGATGCTTCTAGAGTGCTTTTGCGTTCTTTCTTGGGAGTCTTTTCCTTTTTTTTTTTTTTTAGATTGTTTTGGTTTGCCTTCCTGGTTTGTTTTAGGTCATTAATTCACAAAATTTGGGATAATTTGCTTTCAAGAAGATTTAGAGGTGCATCATAATAGCCACTGGTGTGTTAGAAGGATCTTACCCTCCTATAGTTAGCATTCATCGAATTGAAAATTGAAAATTGCATATAGTTGCACTAGAGTGACTAACTAAGATTCATTCACACCATCTTAGTTTCATGCCGCATCCCACTCGTGTAAACAACAATGACTAAAATCAACGTGATAATAAAATTAACTAAATTCGTCTTTTATTTTCACTGGTAGTACACCAACACTAGCTTGGGCTAGGGTCTTGGAGATAGTAGTGTGAGTTAACTGCTCCAAGACTACAAAATTAACTTAGCATCTTGCAGTAGGGAGTTAAATCCATTTGCAATAGTGCAGTCTGGGAAGCCCTCCTCAGAAAAGGGTCAAGCATGAGGTAAAACTTGGGCTAGGCGAATTGGCACAACCCCTTTCGCTTAGTTTTGGGTTGTGCAGTATAGTGGAATCTCCATGCATAAAAACAGTGTCATCTCACTTGGGGACAAATTGGGAGGAAACTCTCAAGGGGATTTCGGTCTTAGCTCCTTTTGGGGTTAATTTTCCTGCCCTTGCGTGTGGATTTGTCCTGCGACTGGCCCCCCAGGTCGTGTTATTGTACATGGTGACCATAGTAACCTATCCTCTTAGGGATTATACACTGGTCCAGGGTCAGGTTCATCTTCTTTGTACCTGGGACAGATATTAGTCATACTCTCTCAGTCCTCTCGGAGGGTGCCCCATGGAAAATAAGGGCACTTGCACCGAGTTCGTAGATATAAGGACTAGGAAGCTGGTCGTTAGTATAACTGTTCCACCACCAACTTCTTTGTATTTTGGTTTGCATGTGCTATCTTCTAGGATGTTTCTAGTGTGTGCTCTTTGGTCTGACTCAGTAGTTTTAGCCTTAGGGTGTTTGTACTAACATAATTGTACTCAAATCATAAGTTACCACCCTGGCTAAATTTATGCATCGACGGTCACGTCGTATTCATGGTTTGCCTCTTGAATGAGGTTGACTTGTTACCCCTACATAGAGAGTACCCATCGGTTCTCAAGACTTAGACCACCACATTGTCGTGGATTTTATACCTGGTCCTTCTAGTACTGATTTGGTTTCTATCAAGATTTTGGTAGACGACTTTGATGCTCCTGCCAACCCACATTTGACTGATCCATTGGGACCTGATTTATTGTGATTGAACCCTGACAGTTCCACACCTACCTAGATTCACGTGCCTTTTTCTGTACTTTACGCTATGGCAGATTCTGGGATGTCCTTACCTTCTGCATCAGCAGTATCAGCTGCCATGACATCATTGCTGCCTCTTAGTGTGGCTATACCCACTCCTTCATCCACACCTCTCACTTCTTCTTGGGGCATTCCACTAGTTTCTTCTATAAATCCTACAAATTTCTCGAACGTTTCCATGTCCAAACCATCTCCTATGTCGACCATGACACCCAGACTAGTCAGCTGGTAGGTTAAGGAATCTTTACCCCGCATTTTGCCCAACTAATTGTTCTTGTCCCTCAGTTAGGCATGGTTACATCCAATAATATGTGGGGAGGATCATCCATTGTCCTTGGTCATCTTGGGGGCAACGCCACTTCTATTATGTCACAGGCTTGGTATAGTTCTCTTTTTGGAGGGGCACCACCTACTAGTACTTCTACTGGGGGGCTAGTTTACTTAGGGGCAACCTTGTTGCTAGTACCGTTTCTCACACAAGGTATCCTCCTTATGTCGGTCCTACTGCACAGAGTGGTCCTTTTCCCATACCTAGGTACAACCCCATCAGCATCCATGCTTTTATGGGTCATTTGCTCTCTAACAGTACTTACCCTGGGGGGAAACCTCCATTTACTAGTCATGTTGTCCCGCATCAGTCCTATGATGGGGTGAACCCTTTTCTTCACCAACAGGTGCATCTTTCCACTCCTCATATGGGGGGACCACATGGTTGGTTAGGGGCCTCTCCCTCCTATGACCCATTTAGTCAGCTCCAAAATCCTTTCTTATCTTCTCTCGATTTACCGGATTTGGTGAAACTGAATAATGACCTCATACATCATTATCCTTGGTGGCCACCTATGCTCGCCAAATTACCATCCGATATTCCTAAGTTTGAAGGAAAGCCTAGGGAGAATCCATCCATGCACATTACCACTTATCATTTGCGTATTCATCTAATTCTTTAGTGGATGATTTTGTTAAACTTCACTTATTCCAACTTGCGTTGACCGGGGATGCTGCAAAGTGGTACATTAAGTTAGATACCGCATCCTACAGTGACTTTGTCTCCCTTGCTCAAACTTTCCTGACACATTTCTAGTTACCTACTCGGTATGATATCGACTCTGACCTCTTGTATAATTTCAAACAAGATGATGCTACATTAATCTCTGATCATATTCATGAGTGGCACCATCGCAAGAGGTTGGTGAGAACCAAGTTACCTGATGAGATCTTATGTAAATTGTTCATTCGATCTCTCTGACCTCAAATTTCCAAGGATGTGTCTATGTTTCGAGCCCTTACTGAGGAACAAGCTATTTTAGTTGCCCAACAGTTGGATCTTATCTATTCACAGTTGGGTATGCTTTATGAAGTGCTGCCTAATGCCCCTACGCTTTCTGTTGACCCTCCAAAACATATTCTTGACCCACATGCCGATGGTGTGATTGGGTCTGTTTCCGATTTCGTGAGCCAATTTGCCGCCCAACTTGGGTAATTGATTGTTACATCTCAAGCCCTAGCAAGTGCGTCTGGCTCTGCTAAAGCAATCGCTCCTGAGCTATCCACTAATGTTCTCACGGTGAATTCCACTCAACCGAAGAAAAATCAACAATCTGGTGGTAAGAAGAATAATACATGAAATAAACAAAAGAATCAAAATGCTTAGGAGTCTCAATCCAACCCTCAGAGTCAGGGAGGGGGCACTAGTGAACTTCGTTGTAATGTCAAGTTCCCTTGTAAAATTTGTCAAGGTGACCATCTTACTCATGAATGCCCTTGAATGGATGAGGTCCATATGCTTCTTTCACCACCATCTACTTAATAGCTTGCCATTTTAACCCATCCATTCCTTGCACAACCCCAACAATAGATGGTTGCTCAACCTTCTCGCCCTCTGCAAAGGGGAAACAAGGGGTCATCTTCTTATAATTAATCCGTCTTCATGTGCAAGGAATATCTTAATACGACCATGTGAGCCAAGTCTAATGATGTTCCTTATTCGAGTCCCCCATCTAAGGACTCATCAAATCCACTACCCTCCACTGGACCTCTCACTCTAGATAAGCCTGTGGAACCCGTCTATCGCCCTCCCAAGGGTGTTCTTCAAAAGACAACACACAATCCTTCTACCAGGGTTGCTCAACACTACAATATTGTTGAAGATCTAGCCCAGGCTCCTTGTGCCATGTTTGCCATGGAGGTATTGCAAAGTTGTCCTCAGCAGCGCAAAGCCTTGTTGTCTGCCATTGGTGGAGTTGACCTATCTGAATCTAGTCTCGTCGCTTTTAATGCTAACAAAGTCGCTCCTCGACTTTCCCATTAGATTTCTTTCCAAATCATCGTGTGTGTTTCCCATAGGAATATTCATTACACTTTGGTGGATGAGGGATCTTCCACATGCATCATGTAAGCATCATGATGGAAGGCTTTTGGCTCTCTAACACTCACCACGACCAACACGACTCTCCAAGCTTTTGATGGACACAACTTTGTTCCAAAGGGAGTTCTTCCAAATTTTTCCATTGAGTTAGGAGCGAAACTATCCATGTTGATGTCGAGGTTGTCGACACCACATTAGATTATGACTTGGCCGTATTTGGTTTTATGAAATGACCGCAGTTGTCTCATCTGTTTTTCGTGTACTTTGCTTTCCTCATTAAGGCAAAATTGTCACTATCAATCAACTTGACTTTTGCGTGCCATCAGCTCATATTTCCACCACTGGAAATTTTGTACCACTTGTGAGAGATAACCTTGGTCAGTATGAGAGTGTTGGCATGGGATTATTTAAAATCTCATCCCTTATGGGAGTCCTTCCTCAACTCCCTCTGCCCAACACTCCTTCTACTTCTACCACAACTCCTATGCATATGATCTCTTCTGGCACCCGTGGACCCCATAGACCTCCTGATCCTTGGGTGGTGCCACCTGATTCTATGGAAGTTGAACAAGCTAATTAGCACCCTCCACCACCTATTGTGGAAGAGATTGACTCTTTGGAAATTCTGTCAGTACCTCCTAACACTGGTAAGAAACTCCATCCCAATATGGAATATGATCATGTTCTTTTTCCCACACACATCACCCCTCTTCTTGTTTCGCATGACTCCCTTGATGATGAGCCTCCTCGGTTAGTCAACTTGGTGGTCATGGATCTACCCACTGATAATCATAGGTAGGTTATGCCTCTTTCTACCTCTAGTCTCCCCGATGAAGAACAAGTAGAGCCTAGTAACTTAAATCTTGAATCGACTTAGGGGGCACCTTCCTGGAGTTCCTTGGAGTTTCCACCCATGAGCTAAGTCAAGTCTTGGGATTCTAATGTTTAGTTTGCCAATGAATTTCCCACTTCCTTTCCACATGTTGACAAGCATCTTATACCCCCTTTATGTCAACCTTTCTGGATTGGGCAGTTTGATTTCCTTTGGCATGGCCCCACATTGGTGAGACATATGGTATATTTACCTTCCATGAGTTCACGTATGGAAAACCTTGGCCTGTGCCCAGTTGTGGGCACACTTTGGCGTGACCTACTGGACTGTGTTGTGCTTGTACATATTGTACATAGAAATGTGACTCTTTACCCTTTTTGGTTTGGTGTGTAATGCGAGTATTTTCTATTCCTTATTTATGCCAAAATTCCAAAAACTTATAAAATTCAAAAAACAAACCAAAAAATACATGGTCCTATTTTTATCTCGTTCATGTTTATGTCTTTCATTATGTGATTTAACCATGGGTCTAGTCTTTTTGGATGGTTTTTATAGGACAAGGTGGTGCTTCTATTGCGACATCCATTAGACCTTAGGTGTGTTTCTCTTGAGCTTGGCATATAGGGGTAGATCATATATCACTATCACCATTGCATTTTGACCGTGAGTGCCATATTTATGCCTTAGGTGTAACCTCGTCAAGTTGTGACTTTCGCCACTTCCTTTATGCATGTCATAACTTGGTGGTAGATTTTTCGTGGTCATGGATACCCTAGTTAGCACCTTTTTGCCAAGGTGGTGTCCATGCAAACATTTTTTGCTCCTTCTTGGAATTCCTCCTTCTGACCCTCCATGAACTAGAATCTGATCCTCATGTCCTCTTCTTCGTCATATTTCTGGGTTTACCCCAAGAGGATTCCACCATTTCTCTCCCTTGTGATTGCCATTTTTTATCAGTTTACTTTTGCATGATGAGCTTTGGTTTCTCTCTTCCATCATCATCATCTGCTTGGGCTACCACCCGCTTTCACTTGGTGTTTACCCTTTCTTGGAGGAACCGCTACAGTGAGTGGTCCTATTATCTCACCTCTTGTCCTCTTTATGTCATGAGCAGTTCCATCATTACCGGAACCAATTGCTACCCTCTATACCACTCGTTCCTCCAAGAGGAGTTTCCATTAAGCTCTTTTCAGACTCCTTAATTTAGAAAATATTGTCGAGTGAACTTGTCTACTTCACGCTCGTTAAAGTATCAAAAGTGTCATCTACCCAGTATAAGTTTAACCCTTTTCTAGATGGGATAGACTAGTTACGAAAAAGGAATACCCTAGTCTATTGTGGCTAGGAGGTTCCCCCTTATATACTTGTATCTATTTTTCAGGCTTGGGGGAGAACTTTACGAAAAAGGAACTTATAAAAAATAGAAGGGGGGGCACATATTTTTCCATTAGTCATCAAAGTGGAAGAATTAGTTGTGTCACCCTTGAACACGACACTTGTCTGTCCCATTATCTTACTGTTGGGTTTTAGCTTGCCCAGAAGCTGTACCCTCCATATGAGTCTCTTTACTTCTCTGACTAGTTACTCTTCTAGTCATATGGAGCGTGCTTCGATGCCTCCTGCATCGTTTCATGATATGACCAGGTGATCATTAATCATGCTGCCAAATCATTCTTGTTTTGTGCTGCTATGTGTTCAAGGGAAATCTCAACATATTTCAGCCATCTATAGTAGCATGTTGCCCTTTTTGAGTCGACCATCCTTGTGTCAATTGTACTTCACTGCTTCATGACTTCATCTATTCATCACATCATCTTGGTTTGTTCTGTGTCGATTGATGGGGGATACATTAAGGCCCTCCTTCAATGGATCTTCTCTTATCGACTTCAGCTCATTATCTAGGAGCTTGATCTAGGAATTAGTAGTACCTTAGAGCTTGTAGACCTCAGTGGCAGGCTTCCTCGTGATCGAAAATGGGTTTTCATCATTGTCTCATGATTGATCGAGTTCACTAGTTTTCGACATCAACTCATCTATTCACACTTGGTGGATTGTACTAGGTACCTTGGGATCCATTTTCCTCATTGGTGGATTGCCCCGTGTCTGTTACTGGTTTATCTGATTGACTGGTAATCAGGCGGTTTCTACCATGCTCAACTTCAACTCATCTATCCGCATGGTGTATATTCATACCATCAAGGTTATGTTGAAGACCCCGGGTTAGAGACATCTCACTCTTATATGGCATCCTTCCTAGGTTGCGTTGGAGTTATGTATCATTTATGTACTTTGAGGGCTATCTTGAGACACTTCTCTGTCTGTCATGCACCCATAGTCCTACTGATGTATACTGTGACATAGATCCACGATTGTATTTGTTAATGGCTATGCTTTATCTGTTGAACCACATGGATCCATTGTGTATGTCTTCGTGGCCATGTTTTAGCATTTCATGTCATGGATCTGTAGTGTATTTTATGGAGGCCATGTTCAGTACTTTCTTATGACTGAGCATGGGTATGCCCACCTCGGGGATGTTTTCAGCAAAGTTGAGCCTTCAACACTTGAGTTCCTCCAATCCAACTTCATAGTCTTGGATCCTTCCTCCCATTTTGGCAATTGAGTATTATTGTAATGCATTTTGGCCATCAGTTTCTCTTCTAACCTCATGCATTAGGGGGCATATTTTATAACCCTATTTTCCACTCCTTTATAGTGAGAGAAACCCAATATCAACTTACCTCAGTTGTTTGGCTTAAATGCATCCCCTTTTCACCTTTTCTTTTACTTATGTGAGATTTATCCCATGTTAAAAGGGTTAAATTAGATAATTAAGCAATTTCTCATATTTATTTTGCCAAAATATAATAATTATGAGATAATATTTATTTCATAATTGAGATAATTGATAAAAATCTCATAATTGTGCAAAAGGTTTCTAGAGTTTTCATTCCCAAGGAGATCAACTTGACCCACTTGTGTATGAGTTGGCTAGGGGTCCATTATTGTAGAATTTTTGTAACTTCTCAATCCCCTAGGTGTCTAGATACATTCTCTTGGAGGATGGAATGAGCCTTTATAATCTCACCAAGAGGGAATAGGGGGGAGGACCAAAAACGACAGTGTGAGAGCTCTGTTGCCTAGGGAGAGGAGGCCATACTGCAAGTTGGAGGAGATGATTTTCTTTGTGTTGATGGTATACATTTGATGTAGTTCCATTTATATGGTTAATAAAAATTTGTGTTCCCTTCCTTACATGAATTTGTGTTCAGTATATTATATGATCGTATCTATTGCTTTTGATCTAACAATCTTCTGAGGAAGATCAACTGTTTTCCTTGTCTAGTTGTGTTTGTGTGTAGGGATAGAGATCTCGTGCAGATGTGTTGGATCACTTGAGTGGAGCGCAAGATCTGCATCGAACTCAAAACCTTTCCCTGACATGCGAGGATTCCAGGTGTGATCTCTTATCTATAGCATAGATCTGACTGCTTTCTGCATGCATGACAATTTGGATTGAGGGGCCATTATTAGATTGCATTAGCCATTATATTTTGTTGTCTAGTGATCTCAATTAGGCATGAGATCATGGAGCAATAGCTCCTTTGAGATATAGCTGCAACAATAAGATTGCACAGTCCTAGAGGGAACCCGTCAACCTGTGAGCACATGCAATAGACAATAAGTCTCAGGATGACTTATGCACAGTTTATAGGTTGAGTTGCTCTGGCTATCCCTCAAGCTCTATGCAATTTCTGGACTAAAGCCAAGGCTTCCATCTAGAGTTGTGCAAATTATGAGAGCAAGCTTGGTGATGGGTTGCTCTGCGCAATTTTCAAGGGGAAGGTAGCCTACATGCTCTGTGCAATTTTGTGTTGGCATTTTGGCGCAAGTGTGGCACTACGGTACAGGTGTTGTCCTTGATGGCAACTCTCTTTGATGACAGATCTCAGTCCAGACTACAAGAATGAAGAGAAATTTCATATACGCAGGTTCATTAAGCCCAAGATGCGTATACACGCCGGTGCTCTATATACTAAGACGCGGATACGTAGGATTGCTATATACGAAGTCGCGTATACACGCAGTTTCATGAACAGAAAAGAGCGTACATGTCGAGAAGCTTCCCTTTGGTCTGTGGTAGTTAGTCCTCGGTACTTGAGCCTATGTTTTTGGACCAAGGTATCTCGACAGTCGTGTTGATCCCGAGATTTGAAGTTGATTGTATTGTATTACTATGGTTTTGGCCCGTGGTATTGAGGAGGGCCTAATGCTATATAAGGAGAAGAAGATCATTAGGCAAGTGTATTGAAAAAGACTTGAATATCTGAAAAAGAAAGAGATCTGGTATGCAGGTTCTGGGTTGCTTGATCCAAGCTAAGGAGAGATCACACCGGTTGATGGAAGACTAGATCTAAGGACAGATCGGGATCAAATGGTTTGGAATACACTATTGTGATATGGTTGATTATGCGTATTTCTAGATCTGCATACTGACGCAATGTTATGTTCTGGGTATGACTAATGTCTGGTACAGCTGCAAGTTATGAGAAATTATTTTTAGATCTGTACGCAGGTTGGCTTCGGTAAAAGCGCGTGTATACGCGGGTTGCTTTCATTGAAGTAGCGTATATCTTTTGAAGCTTGATTTTTGGGTTGCAGTTGGGTCTGACTGTTATTGCAGAGTTCTGTAGTCTGCTCTGTGTTCTGGTGACTGGGTTTGACAGGGTTTCAGTGGTTCAGTGATTCAAAGTTTGATGATGCTAGTATTGGTTGTTTTGTGCTTCAATGATCTGTTATGAAAAGTGGATGAATTGTGGTCTTCAGATTGTAATGTTGTGCTTCAGGAATATCCAGTCTGAAAATTGATGAAAAGTGGTACCTGAAGGAAAGAAGATTGTAGGCCAGCACCTACGTACTAGTATCTTAGCTAGTACAAGAGCAAAGGGGGTTGGAGCTCCCTTCCAGGAGAGTTTGAAAATGAGAGAAGGTTGTAGCCTTTTGCAGGTTGTAGCCTGCGTACTGGTATAAGGCTACCCCAGTACAAAAGACTGTAAACTGAAGTTTCTTATTAAAGAAAGATAGAGACGACTTGCAGCAGCTAGTTTTCACCCACATTGGGTTTCCACCTTATATCATGGTGTTCATGTGTGTGGCTTCTGTGTGATGATCTGTTCTGTTGCACCTGTTTACTTTTAATATGGTTAATAATGTCATGATGCATTTACTGAAGATAAACTAACTGAATCATAAGATTTCTGGTTATACGCTGGTTGCTTTAGACACAGTAGCGTGTACACGCTGGTTCACTTAACTGAAGTAGCGTATATGTTTATGAGTATTGAAAAAAGTTTTATTGATATGATAATACTGATTCACCCCCCCCTCTCAGTATTATTTCCAACATTTTGAAGGGGAAGGCAGCCTGCATGCTCTGCGCAATTTTGGAGAGCAGTTGGATGCCTTGATGCACTGCACAATTCTGAAGAGAAAGGTTGGTTTCCCTCCAATGCTGCGCAATTCTCCAAGTCAACACAAGAATCAGTTGAAGACCAAGTCACGGGAGGTCAACTTGTGAGTGAAAGGGAAACAAGTTAGCAAACACAAGGTGATAAGCTAAAGAAACTCAACTGAAACCACAAGTACCTGGGTAGTGCAAGACATGTTGTAAAGGATGGTTGGTAGTGAGGTTTCAAAACAAAGCTAAGGCAAAATTTTGGAGGATGGTTGTAGCCGCTACAACAAATCCCAATATTAATATTAATGTGATAAACCCTAATATTACAAATTCAATATATATATATATATATATATATATATATATATATATATATATATATATATATATATATATATATATATATAAACTTGATTTGTGTTTATATAATTAGAGCTTAGATATATATCATTAGAGTTTGGATATATAGTTTTTTCACATAGATTTGGCACAATTTTATGATTAAGTATTAGTGTTTATACAATTATACTTTGGGTATATATTTCATCAACGGGGTTTACACAATTAGATTTTGAATATACATTTGATTTGTGTCCATGATTTTTGGATCCATGATTCTTTTACAAACAATTTAGACAATTTTCTGTACAAGGCATTTTAATCAGATGGCGATTGCTTGTTTGTGGTTCTTCTAACTCGTCATCAATACCTTTTTAAGTGATTGTACATTACAACATATTAATCATGATATGCATGCTTTAATATTTGATTTCTTAATTTTTCTTATTTGATCAATTTTTTATATATTTCCTATCCCATTATCTTTAATATTACAACTCATAGAGCTAAGCAAATCCAATTCCTCTACAATCTTCAAATTTGCAATACCTTCAATTTTAGTTATACACAATATATTGCAATAAATGAAAGGCATATCTCAGTAAGTAGCTTGGCCTTTGCCCAATTATTAATCTAAGACAATTTATTTCCTTCAAGATACCATGGAGAACACAAATTACACTTCAAATAAGAAACTACTAGGATAGTATTGAATTAGATGTTTCTTCAAGATGTACTTATATGTTCATGTCTTAAGAGGATGATAAGGGGTTTCATCTCAGTCCTCCTTTGTTTTGTATCATCATAGACCTTCTGTTATGTTGACACCTAATCTTTGGGATTAGGTAAATCCATGTAAATATTGTAAATAGAAAATAAGGAGAATTAGAAGACGAAGAGACACTAGGAGATGAAAACCCAAGAGTCTCTCTCTCCATGTATATATCTATGATCCATCTTAATGCAATAACACAATTTGATTTAAGGAGTTACCTCCTGGCCTGACATGGTATCAAATCCAACACCATTTTTGGCTTCCTTTCTGCCTTTGTTCTGCATCTTTTGAAAACTAACGCCTCTGTCATATCCCTGCAAAATCCCATGCATTGTTGTTGAATGCATTGGTAGAGATTGCATGTCGTATTCTATCCTACTATTGAAAAGGTTGTATTTTTGCATTGAGGCATTGATTTGCAACCTAGTGTAAAGACTGGTGCGCCTTCCTGGAGGTGTTGTGTTTAATGGTGTGATTGTAGTTCAAATTATGTGGTGTCTAGCGTGTGGTAAGTATTTTAAGAACTTGAAAAGTTTGATGATTGATGAATGTCGTATATGCAGAAAATATTTTGAAGTTGGTGGCAGTATTGTGTCTGTGTGGAATTTTTTTAATAAAAAACTCGTGTGGTATGCTTATCCCCTCATCTCCAAGTGAAGCTTACACCGATCCTTTGTCCCTTTACCAGAACCTAGTTGAATGCATTAAATCCATGAAACCTGCGATAGCCAGTCCATTAAAAAATTGGTCTCTGCTTTGTTTAAATTGTATGTAGGAGCAACATATTGTATGTTAAAATCTTATGTGTCCAAGACCGCTGCAACAACGTATGTCTCCCATTAAAATATGCACAGTCTCCCATTAATTGCACAAAGAGAATTGGTGACAACAATGATTGTCGGTATACTTCCTGGAGCTGAGTTGAATGTTTTGTGAGTGTTGGTTAACTGTGGTAATATTCCACAAAGAGGTTTCCTCCACAGTGCAATGTAATTGTGGCTTGGTGCAATCTTGTTCCTGACCGGTCAAGGTATAGCCATATGACCATGTGTTTTATTTGTTTAATACTCCACATGTATGGTATGAAGTGCGTTATGTGAAAGTGCATTGGCTCTTTTATAAATGCATTGTTTTTTTTTAAAATAAGACATATATGGTATGGTTAAGCTTCATATAATCAAATTACATATATGGTCTACATAAGGTATATGATGGAAGTATATTGAGAGCCTACACTCTTAATTGATTTTTTTTTTTTTAAGAAAACAAATTATTTTACAAAGACTTGCAATTACTATAATTATTTTGAAGCACATAGTCATTTTTTAAGAATGCATTCACTCATATTTGTTGTGGGAGTGGTTGTCACTAGTAAGGAGAACTATCCTAAGTGGTCCCAGAAGATAAAAAACACTCTCATTTTCAATGAGTTTTGGAAAGGAGTCTATGAAGGTGTAGGAGACAATTAACTTGAAAAACCCACTTCAGGCAAGGAACTTGCCATTTGGGAAAACAAGAACAACAAGGCCTATGCCTTGATTATAGCATCAGTAAATGAAGAGGTGAGTCACCATATCTCTCCATTTTCAAATGCTTTTGAACCCTTAAATAAGTTGAAGGAATTTTATGACTCACACTCTAAACTTGAAGTTGTTCAAATGGTGATTAGGTTGTTTAGTCTTGAATTGAAAAATGATGACCTTGTTGCCTTAGAATTAGAGAAGTAAGATCCATTATGGATAATATAAAATCCACTGGTGTTGAGATAGATATTCCTCTCATAGCTTATGTCAAGGCACTATATCCAACTTGTTCACATTATCTTGAGTCATTGAAAGCAAGTGGAAACCTTAAGGTGATTACCTTTTACTCCCTTGAGAAGAAGTTTGCTGAGAGACAAAATGCCTTTGGGAAGAAGACAACTCATCATTCTACTAAAGAAATTGTATGCCTGGCACAAAGGAGAATAATTGTGCACAAGATTCTTCTATAGGAAGAGGGGGCTGAAGACGAAGAGGAAGGAGGAATTTTAGAGGAAGGGGGGCAGACAATTCCAGGGAGAAAAGTTTGATCTTCATTGCATATGATGCAATAGAGATGGACATGAAGCTTCCACTTGTAAGTTTCCTTGGGACCAAATTGAGCAGGAAAGAAATGAAGGGAAAGGTAAAGCAACTGACAAAGGGAAAGGTAAGGCACCCGAGTCTGCCCATTATGGTGTGGCACATTGCAACATTGGAGTAACCAAAGACTTATTCAATGCTTCACTTGCTTCATGGAAATATGATTGGTTGCTTGATTCAGGAGCAACTTGCCACATGAATTTCAGGAGATATTTCTTTGAAGAATTCACTTACAATGTTGATGGAGCACTATATTTGTAGACAAGTCAAAACTCAAGCACTTGACACCATCATGCTCAAATTGCCTGGTCTTCCAAACTTTCTTCTACATGATGCTCTATATCTCCCAGAGTTGAGGAGAAACTTGTTGTCTTTGGTCCACATTCACCGGCAAGGACACTCCATTCATATGTTTGATGGCAAGGTTGAGGTCAAAAAAGCATCAAATCACTCAGTTGTCATGACGGGGATAGAAGAAGAAAGACTTCTAACGCTGCAAGGAACCTCTGCTTGTGCACAATTTTATAACTTATTTTTACCCTTGTAATATTTTGTATTTTTTCTTTTATTTTCAAAAGTAATATATATATATATATATATATATATATATATATATATATATATATAAGTAGAGAAAAGGAAAAGATAGAAAAACAAATAAAGAGATGAAAAGGAAAGAGAAATTAAAAAAAAATCAAAAGAAAGAAAGAATAAGAAAGGGATAAAAAATAAAATAATATCCCTAGTATTGTGTTCACATTGAAATGCTGCATCATTTTTATTTTATTTTAAATAATCATTAGTATTTTTAAAAGGATTATTTATATGTAATAAATTGATTTGATCGATTTTTCGGATAACATTTAAATATTGTTTGCATTTGAACGGATGAGATCGGGCCTGACCAGATCAACGACCCCCGATCATTTGCGAGACCCCCAACATTGTCGACAATTAATGGAGGGGGGGTTCCAAAGTGATTTTCCTGATCCCGCCTTCGGGTAGGTGGTAGCCTCACATCCATTGCAGTACCCCCTGCCAAAAACCATAAACAACCCCCCCGATAAACCACCATTATTCCACTCAAACCTTCCGCTATTTCTCCTGCCAATTTCTCCTATCGCTAGAACCTTCACTACATTTAACCATTACCATCTCCCTGATAGATTTATCAGATAACCATTATGCATTAATTTCCTGCCAATGTTCAAAATATTTAATTCCCCCTTGCCATTTACCATTAGCCAATTTTTCCTATTATCAGCATTTGATTTAAGGCCTGTCCCTTTTGCAAATTACCTTCTTTGTTGCATTATTCTTATAGTCAATATTTCCAACTCGAATCCGCAAGTGAACGACATCGATTTTCCAGCGTACGATCATCCTATTTCCAGGTAACTATTCTACTAATCCCCAACAATTATGTTTTCTTTAATGGGTTCTCATAAAGGAAAATCCAAAGTATTTGTTGACAGTCCAATGATTCCTTCTGTAATAAATTTAGATGAATTACCTTTATTTGACACTAAATTTAAAACAGTAGAGACCAATTGCGAGTTTGACCTCTATGAACTACACAATTAGGCCTTTCAAAAATACGAGGATGCTAGTGATGAATTTTCATTCTAGGAATCCCTATTACCTTAATTTGTCTTCCCTCATACCTACCATTTTACATATTTCACTACTTGGTGTGAAGCTCACTATCTCCCAAGTTAGAGATCTATCATTGCTCAAAATAATGAAACCTTGTTTTATGTAACCCCTGAGTCAATTTTCCAATCCCTTCAATTGAATTCTCAAGAATCCCTACTTATGTTTTCTAATGATGCATTAATGGAGATTTACCAAAAACTTTCATTTTCTAAAAGAGCTCATATTTTTGAATCTTTTATTCCTGAGAATTCTGAATTACCCAGGACCAATCATCCATATTCTAATGCCATGTTCCTTGAGATGTCTAGGAAGGTGATTTCCTTAGTTTCTTGTCTATTAGGATACCCCAGTGACCAATGGGTCGAGGAAGTAATTTTAGGATTGTTATCAGTATTTTCCTCTGGTAAAAAGCCTTCAGATGTGTTCAATTACAGTCAAATCCTTTAAGACATTATTCATGAGTAGTTTTTTAAGTTCAATATTGAAGGTTCTTTGAAGCATCAATCAATTTTAATCTACCTATTCGTATATCATCAATAAAAAATATTCAAGTTTCCTTTGTAGAAGATGGATATTACAGGCATCCCACAGTCAGTTATTCACTAGACTTCACTAGTCAGAAATACTTCTGAAGATTTCTCCTTTAGTGATTTTGTCAATCAATTCTTGTATGTAGAAAATTGTTTATTAAATGTTGATGTTATTCCTAGGACTTCTACTAAAATTAAAATAATTTTACATCTTAGTGAATAGTTAAAGGTTGGAGATTGGTATTTATACCAGAATTTTATAGAAATTAGGATTTATGGATGTGAGCTACAACCATACAAGTTTCCTATCTTCCTCCCAATGAGAATTTTTTCTCTTGAATATATTAGACAAATGATGAATGTAGAAGATGTTCATTTTGTTTCTAGAAAACAAAAAGATCAATTTAAATTGAAAGCATAGTTTGGCCCATTCATAACCAACACAAGAGTTGCAGGGAGAGAGGTAGATAATTTATTGAAACAAATGAAGTTCAAGTTGAGTTTCAATTGGTCTTATGACCCACTGCAAATTATATCAATAGTTAGAGTTGCATAGAAATCAACACCTTATGTTCATGTGGCTAAACTAGAGATTGAGAAATTTTCCAATAAAGAAGAATGGGAGGAAAATATTTTACAGGAAGTCGGGGAAGAAATATCCATTCAGATAGTGTTAGAGACTCCAAAGACCATAGAGAAAGAATTAAAATGACCAAGGAAAACTTAATCACCATTAGGATCAGATTTACAACAAAAAACTTTCAAGGTCTTGAAAAGAAGAAAGACAACAACTAATGAGGAAGAAGAGTCCTCATAAGTTTGGAATTCTAAAGGGCCTTCTAGAATTTTTCTCACAGGAGAATCACCATTTTCACTGCAGCATATTGAAGAAACCATATTAGCTTCTCCTTCTCCTGCTTCCCCTTCTTCAAGGCAACAAATTACCAGAGAAGCAGTTGAGAGTACGCCAATAAACTTGTCAGTGTATTCAGACTATCAACTATTTGTGGAAAAGGAATCATATCTTACAAGGCAGAAAGTGAATGAAGTTTTTTCAGCAAAGAGGTTCAAAGTAGATCTAGAGGACTGGTAGGTATATGTCAGTGTTCAGCGATCTAGACTACACAAGGTTGCATGCAAATATCCAATCTTCCCATGTGTAGATGTTATCAGGTAGATTGTTTCACATATTGATGTGAAGACTATGAATTTGAGCAATGCCAGCGGATAGAATCTTACTACTTTTCTGGCACCGGATTACCATCTTATGTACCATTTTCCCAAACCAGAAACACTCATGTATTCATACTTCTATGCCACCAACAACTATGTGAACATGAGGGACATTGTTAAGGGATGGGTGAAAGAGCCATCAAATTTTTGACACACCCACCAACACATACAAGACAAAGTATCTCATGAGGCCCTATTAGCTCTTGGTTATCCTAGCTTGTAGAATTTACAGTCAGTAGAGCATGGAGAGATTTCCTAAAGGGTGGGAAATCTTTTGAACCAGGTGGTGAATGAGGGGAGGTCATTCAACTGGTCATACTTTTTGGCTCAACATTTAAGTATGCATGTAGTGAATGCCTGAAATCCTACCAAGGGTGGGAAAACAAGATTCTACATGTCTTCATATTTACCGGATGCAATATGTGCACACAATTCATTCCCTAGCATAGATTGGACTTGGACACCACGGGACCCTGTCGTGGACATATATTGTAATATTTTCTCGGATTGCATCCACAGAGGAGTTATGGAGAAGATAACTGACCACTTCCTCATTCGGCTATATAAGGTGATCTTTGAGGAAGAAGCACCTTGCATGTCACGTGGGGTAATGGAAGTAGTACCGAAGATCGCAGATTGGTTTGCCTCATTGGATGACACCTTCCTTAGAGTGTTCCGTGGACAAAAGTCACCACATATTTTACCAAGGTATGCCACCGATAAGCTTTTCATGCAAGAATTTGCATATCATCTCTCCACAGGGTTTTCAATAGCTTTTCATAGGAATAAGAAAGCACCTTGGCCAACTCTTCCTATAAAAATTGGATTGTACGAGATCAAGAAATCGTAAGTCACAGATTTCGAAGGAAAGGCGACAGATAAGTTTTCATTTGATACTCGAGACTTTAATTCATACGATTCCCATGGTATTTTCAAAGACCACTATGCAAGAATCCATTTCAGTGGCTAAGCGGGACATTTCACTAGCCAAAGGAGGATCCATGGAAGAATTGTTATAATCCCTTCAAGTCCCATGATCCGGTCAGTTTTGCAATAAATTCATGGGTGACTCCACAAAATGAAGCTACTCTGGAAGTAGTACCAGTAGAAGGGAGAAACCCCACGCATGACAAGGGAAAGAGGAAGGTTGCATACAATCTAGGGGGAGAACGAAGCAGCAAGATGAAAGCGGATCTAGCTATTATGAAAGTGACTTTACCAATAAAGGAAAGGAGGAAACAGAGGATGCAAGGAAGAATGAGGGAAGAGGGAAGAGCAGAAGAGATTGGAGGAAGAAAATCATAATCAAGAACAATAAGAAAAGAAGAAGCAAGAGGAAGAAGAAAGGTGAAGCGTAATAGCAAAAGAAACAACACAGAAACAAGCTGAAGAGAAAGAATAGAATCGAAAACCAAAGGAGGAGAGTAGAAGGATGCAGGAACAGGAGCTTGCTCAATAGATTGAAGAATTTATTGATATCATAGACATGGAGGAGGAACCAAAGCCGCAGAATCAAGATGTTGACATGATGCCTAGCACATAGTAGGTCATCATTTAGTCTCCAACCCCTCCAATAGCAAAGTTAGCTCCAAGCATGGAAGAGGAAGTTGTTCCTCTTAATGATGATCTGGTTGTGGACATGTACAATATGTTATACGATGAACTCCAGAAGAATATTGTACAAGAGCGTAGGAATTATTTTTCGGATGACCTCACATCACGTGCATTTATTAGAGAAAGGGTGATCGTGGTGGACACCAGGAAGAATCTCAATGCCATTTCCGTAACCAACTTGGCCTTTACAGGTGTAGAAAATGCGAACACTGAGTATTTGATGGTCGATGACAAGAAATTGGCAAAGAACTTGCAGGCTCCCAGGCAAGAGGTTGAACATCTCTGCATAGCATCTCAGAACGCAGCTTACACACTGGCCTATTTAGAGGAAATAGAGGCAATGATACTGGGTGAAGTATAGACACTTGGAGATACCATGAGGAATATTTATGAGGATATTGTTACCATGGGTTTTTGTCCACTTGTATGGCTTGCAACAAAAGTGTAAAGACTTTTTCTAAACTCTCAGGAAAGTGCAAGCTGCCATCGTTTCCCTACATGAATTGTCAATGCAATACAAAGGGGCATCGCTTGACTTGGGAAAGAAAACAAAGAAATGGGCAGAGTTGTAGAAATTGAGAGTTCGGATGCTCATCCAGAACAACAAACATCTCACCTCGTTCATTGGTAACATTTAGAACTCATAGCATGGTTATAAAATAGTATGGATTTCTTTGTGAACTCACACAGGATCCCATCACTTGGCTCACTCATTGAAGAAAAACCCAGGAAATAGGTGAGGCAGGAGATCAAAGAATACTTGGAGCATCATAGGTAGATTGCCACCAAGGAAGATTTGAAGTTGAACAAACAGATCATGCAGAAGTACATCAGTGGTCATGTCCAAGTGAACACAATTTTTCTCCTACTCTAAAAGCAAGCTCAAATGGGTTCCAAATCATTGTACCTGGATTCCATGGAGGCAATATTATGCTTCCAACAAGACACCATTGCACAATTTATGGTTCCATTGCACAATACCAATCTTGGCACTGATATGTGATCGAAAGACATCAAGTGGAAGTTGTTGAGCTAGATTTTCCCCAAATTCAAACATGATAGTGTTTTTTCTTATAAAGTTGTCTAGTGGGCTCTACCCAATATTGTCTCATATGGGTATGAGTAATTGTAATATTATTTGTAATTAAATTGTAGGTGAAATTCCAAGTGTCAATTGTGGAATGTGAAGAGTCATGATGTAATTGAAAAGTTATTTTGTAAAGAAGTTGAAGAGTTAGGAGGGAAGTCTAAGAGTCACAAAGGGGAGTTGAAGAGTCACACCCTATTTTTATAAATATAACCTCATAACTCATGTAAATGGATCCTGGGGAGCCAAGATTTTGGCTAGAATTAGGGTTAGAATTTGGAGCTTGGGATTTTTGTGAGAGCCTTGGCTTCTCCGTAGCATAGAGCGAGTATCTTTCTTTGGAGGAGTAGGAGATGTTGGCTTCACGTTCCACTATTGAAACTAGTGGTTCATCTATGGTGTATGTGTGAATGGAACTTTCACTTAAGAAAAGCTCTGAGCCGACATGTTTTCATGCATATGTTGTAAATATAGTAGGACTATTATTATTGTATTTGTGATGTATGTTATTTCACTTACGCTTATGCTTATGAACTATTTCATTTGCATTGGTATGAATCTTGTTGAATGTGTGTTGTTGTATAATTCCATGACTGTTAAATTGTGAACTATTTCACATATTAGCTTGTGATATCTTTTATGCTTGTGTGATCCTTTCAAATTGTGTATTATTACAGGCTTATAAGGGGCTTGCTTGTTTCCCTTTTGTGTGTTGATCAGCTTGATTATTCATATATAAAGATGTCTTTAGCATGTCTCCCTTCTTCACCTCTTTCTCCATCATCTTTCCATGGTATGATAAGGTACCTACATCTGCAATTCACTCATGACAAGATGACATCAGTTCGACCTACAAATATATGAAATGATACCAATATACCCAATAACTGTAAATAATCACCAAAAAAAACAAGATCTGAATCTAGATAGAAATGTTTCTTTATTTATCAAACCCTTGAGGTAGGGCAACACCATACATTCACTCCTTAAGGAAGGAGAACACTCCACAAGCCATATGCTTGTCCATACAATATTCCTTCACATCTCTCAATGGGGAGTCTCTAGCCTCTATATAGGCCTCATACATACAATACCATGGTTCCCTCAATACGATCTATATAATACAATGGGCTTATTACATTATTGCTAACTACTTGTGGTCCCTTACACGATACGAGTTAACCACTTTATTTATTACTATGGCCCATCCCATTATTACATTATTCCCCTAGGTATACTACATTCCACGCCCCTTAAACATGTTTCGTCCCTGAAACATAAGAAGAACACAAATAATAAGATCTACTCAAAAGAGTAGTCCACTGGTACCATGCACGTGCATCTAGCCATCCAAGAGAAAGGTGAACCCTCAATCTAGCTAGTGCCTCGCTCACTTGAGATGGAAATTGACCTTGGCGGCTCTTCTGTGTTGATTTGTTGTGGGTGGATCATCGCCCCTCGCTATCTGTCATGCGGGGGTTGTTGTCCTTGTTGCTGATTCGTTGCCATCTTGTGGGCTATTTTCTTACGGGGTGATGTGGATGGTGATATGCTGAAGTTTTAACCAACATTGTATCTTTCTTTAATTCACCACCTAATGGAGCCTGATTGGTATCTGGTACATGTTGTGGCGTCTGTTTTTGTTTCTTATCTTCCAATATTACTTCAACCACAGATTCCTCATCTGATGTATCTGTACCTATAACATTTTCTGCTTCAGCCTCCTTGGACTCTACCTGATTTTCTCATACCTGGTTTGATGTTTGTGTTTGGTTGTCAAGGCTCATCATCTGATGTGTCAATCCCTGGAACATCTTCTGCTTCAGCCTTTGTGGACTCTACCTGTTTATTGATGGAAATATCCTGTAATGTAATTTTCTTCTTTTTATATCAGAGCTTCAGGAATTTCTTCTACACATTAATATTGATAGTACCCATAGATTCCATCCAAGGGTATCCCAAAACAACATCCACATTAGCCATATCTGAAGCATAAAAATCAGAATGCAATACATACTTGTCCATAGAAATCTTCAAATCTTTATAAACTTGTACCTTCTCATTATTAAACTATGTGTGCTCCATTTGTTTAGCTGGAATTTGCAATCTTTTTTCCAAACTAACATTTATAAAATTTTGCTTGCAACTAGGATTTATAAACAAAATGATCTTTTCCTTTTGAATATATCCATGAACTTGTAATAAGGAGATACCAATAGAAAATAACCCCTTACATGTCTCATTCCCCTATTTTCTAGTATGAGACCATTTGTCCAAAAGGACTTTTTCAAATTCTTCATCTGAAAATTTGAACACCTGGGTGCCAAGTGAGTGCCACCATATGACAGCATATTCTTTCAAAGTAAGCCATAGGAAACTTGTCCAAGATTTCAGATGGTATTTCTTAAGATCTTTTATGAATTCTTAAATAGTAGAACCATTATCTTTTCCTGTAAAAATAAGATCTTTTCTAGGTTTTTTGGTTGTCTTCTTTCCAGTATGAGACCATTTGTACAACAATAGTTTTTCAATTTCATCAGCACTACATAACTTCATAAACTCACTGTCAAGTGATTTCCACCATATAGCAGCCTCATCTTCCAAATAATACCTTATTTTGTCCTTCCAATACCCTGGAAAGTCACTCTTCTTCTCTCGTATAAATTTTTCAACACTCGGCCCATCTTTTTTTCCTGAAAACATATTGTTGGCGAAAATTTAAAATGGCCACAGTTCGGTCAAATCCTTACTATGAACTATTTTCGGAGATGGAATGACCATTCTGCATCTACCCTTGTGATAGAAATCCCGATCAAGGTGCTAGAATTTTTTATTCGCGCAGCAGCTGTCCCGCCGTCACAAAATAAAAGAAAATAAAAAATAAAATAAAATAAATAAATAAATAAAAATAAATAAAATTAATTAATTAATTAAATTAAATAAATAAATTAAATTAAATTAGCGATATCTCCCTCATCTGGACTCCGATTTGACCAATTTTTTTTTGAAATTGTGTATTTTTCCGCAAAGAACCGAGATCTGTAATTAGATTATGCAAATGTTTCCCTAGAACATACAGATCTAATCTGCAAACTCGTCGCCTCGAAAAATGTCTGCAACACGACTGATTTTAAATCAATGATATCTCCCTCATCCGAACTCCGATTCGACCGATTTTGTTTTTCAAATTGGGTATTTTTTTCACAAACAACCCAGATCTGCAATTAGATTCTGAAAATTTTGTATCAAAACGTACAGATCTGATCTGCAAACTTGCCACCCCGAAAAATGTTTGCAACACAGCTGATTTTTAAATCAGCGATATCTCCCTCATCTGGACTCCGATTTAGCCGATTTTTTTTGTTTGAAATTGGATATTTTTTCACAAACAACCTAGATCTACAATTAGTTTCTACAAATTTTGCACCAGAACGTATAGATCTGATTTGCAAATTCGTCGCCCAGAAAAATGTCTACAAAAATAAATAAAAAAATTTCGCTTTGCCCAAGAAAGTGCTATGATACCACTTGTTATGGATCTGACCTGCAAATATATGAAATGCTACCAATATACCCAATAACTGTAAATAATCATGAAAAATAACGATATCTGAATATAGATAGAAATGCTTCTTTATTGATCAAAACCTTGAGGTAGGGCAACACCATACATTCACTCCTTAAGGAAGGAGAACACCCCACAAGCCATATGCTTGTCCATACAATATTCCTTCACATATCTCAATGGGGAGTCTCTAGCCTCTATATAGGCCTCATACATACAATACCATGGGTCATTACCATGGTTCCCTCAATACCATCTATCTAATAAAATGGTCTTATTACATTATTGCTAACTACTTGTGGTCACTTACATGATACGAGTTAACCACTTTATTTATTACTATGGTCCATCCCATTATTACATTATTCCCTTGGGTACCTCCCTTTGTACCCCATACTATCCCCCCTAGCTATACTAAAAAATCAATTAGAAAAACCCCCTAGTTTATGATAGTGCATATTGATCCATTGACTGAGCCAAAACTAGGTGAAAAGATGGGAGAGGGGCTCAGTGACTACCCAATTGTGCAGTTCAAGAAGTCAGGGGTGAACATTGAACCTTGATACTACACAATGTATAGTCCAGGCTGAGCTGAGGAAGAAAACTATGCAATTATGGAGGTCAGTGTGACAGGCTGAGAGGATGGGCACTAGATTAGCACATTGTGTAGTTCTGGGAGGCAAAGGAGGCTGGGCCATTGCACAATTGTGCAGCTCAGGGGCTCAGGGGATGAGCTTGAGGCTGGATATTTTGCAATGCATAGTTGAGGCCAGGCTGGGAAGATGGATTGCACAATTTCGGGAGCCAAGGTCGAGACTTGAGCACTGGAACTACGGAGTGCAGCAGTCCTAGGAGGCGGGGACTGTGCATTGCGCAGTGTCAAGAGGAAAGGTCATAGCTAGAGTACTGAGACTGTGCAATGTGTAGTTCATGGAGGCCGTGTGAAGCTAAGTTGCTTGGTCGGGAAGCTTTTCAAAAGTTAGCTAAGTGCGAGATCAGTGATGCTGATGTGAATAGTGATATGGCTTCAACTTTGATCACACACTTAGAATACTTAATGACACAAAAACATAGATCATGTAGGACACATGAGAAATTAATTTCCCTCAATGCGACAACTTATTACAAGTGTGACACTTAAGATACAATTTTCGACGACCGTGACGGTACTCACGCAACAATGCTTAAAACTTTGGAAATGAGTGCGACAAATGTTTACATGGTTAGATTAAATCATTTTCACAAATTTAGCCCCTTGAAACCACCAAAACAAGCTTATACACATTGTATGACAACTAACATGTGAAAATATTACATTTTTCATATCTTGCAAATGTGACCGAAACACTTCAGGAAAACACATGGAATGAGTTTCAATGTTTGTGACAACAATGTACAAGACCAAGGAAGGCTCTAAAATTGAGTGTAGGCCAAAATTTTGGAGGGTGTTGTAGTAGCGATAACACTTGGCGACACACTGCTAGAATTCCATCTTCTCTGCTTTAGTTAACTCTCTTATGCAAGGTCTTGGTTCTTCAGGGAGTATTGACTCATAATGTATATTACTTTGGTCTACCCACTTACCCCGTGAATAGACATGGTCCCTTTTATGCCTTCTCGGTTGAACAAAACATAGGATTCAATAATATCACAATGCTTCCAATTAGGAAGGGTAGTGAAGTTCGTGAAATTTAGATTTTCAAAGTATGATTTTTCATCTCTAGTGTTGCTCCACTTCCAGCGGGCCTAAATAGTACCCTGATGGAGTCACTACAGGAACACAAACATTTCTTCGCTACCAAAGAGCCTGGTCAGTACCCTGACGGAGTTTCTTGCTTCACCTCTCTACGCAATAATCATTTCTCTTCTTTCACCTTTATTTATTTATTTTTATAGGACTATGAATTGGCACTTATTCATTTTATGGGCGAAAAAGGGATCCCGACTTATTGAGAGTAGGAGAGGTTGTTTCTTCAGAGAATCATATATAGACCTTTGATTTAGGTTTGTTTGTTTATATTTTTCCCCTTCTCCTTTTCTAATAATTAGATAAGCGTGAGAACATTGAAACACAAAGAACTGAGTATGGACATAAGGTTTCCTAAATAGAAACAAGTTCATGGTTTGACCCAAAACTCTCATCGCAGATGGATCGTGTTTTCCATCGAAACTTCATCAACCAAAATATGAAACCAACACAAGGAATACGGATCGGAGGTTGGCCAAATGCTGAAGTGTCACAAGCCTCTTTTCAATTCAACCACACATAAAGAATCCATAAAACATATTCACATACAACATGTTGGGTGTGGAGCCTGATTATCTTCTGTATTCAAAGGTATCACCGCATTGGACCACAATTCGTAATGGGGCGGCAACTTCGCCCATAAAATATTCGTTGCAGGGGGGGTCCGGGGGGGCGGCTACGACCTTTAAGAGCCCCTCCCACCCCGGTGGGGGGATCGGGGGAAGCGCCCCTGAAGCTAAGAATAGATGTAAAATTGCCTTGTAAAATGTTGTAATTTCGTAGTCAATCTGGGCCGTTCATTAGGCGGAGGTTTGACAGCAGAAGTTATGATTAATTTAGGGTTTTTTGCCCTAGAAGACAACCCGTCACTATATATGAGGGAATTGTATTGCATCTATGTAGATCTATATTCTGAGTGAGGAAGAGAGAGGAGATTGAGAGCGAAGAGGGAATTACAGGGGATATGTTGTAGGTTGTATCTCTTCAGTTTGCTGGATAATATGAAAAGAAGGACTGGCTATTTCTCCGTGGACGTAGCCCAAACTGGGTGAACCACATATATCTGTGTCTCTCTTGTTTTATATGTTTTCTGTGTTTATATTTCTGCAATATTTTATGTGTTCCATTGCTCCGTAATGTATAATTTTCTAACAACTAGTATTAGAGCCCAAGGTCTATTTGGCTAATAAACTCGCAGGAGAGAAGGGTTCACGGTTCGAGTGGGAACAATGGCGGAAGATGGTAGGTTTAGGGTCGAAAAATTTAATGGCCAAAACTACCAGCTATGGAAGATGCAAATGGAAGATTATTTATACCAAAGAGATATGTACCAACCATTGAGCGGAAAGACAAAGAAGCCAACGAGTATGACAGACATAGAATGGGATATTCTAGACAGAAAAGCACTTGGAACAATACGGTTGTGCCTAGAGGCATCGATAACGTTTAATATTTCAAAGGAAACGACAACAGAGGATTTAATGTAGACATTGGCCAAACTATATGAAAAACCCACGGCCTCAAATAAGGTATTTCTTATGAAGCATTTATTTAATATGAAGATGTCAGAAGGTGGATCTGTTGTTGATCATTTAAATGAGTTTAATACAGTTACTGGTCAGTTAAGTTTTGTAGGGGTAACTTTTGATGATGAAGTTAGGGCTCTGTTATTTCTGTGCTCATTTCCATAAAGTTGGAATGGTTTAGTTATGGCCATTAGTGACTCTGTCTCTGGATCTAGTACTTTAAAGTTTGATGATGTTGTTGGTGCAATCCTTAGCGAGGAAATGCGACGGAAAAGCTCCGGTGAGACATAAAGTAATGCTTTGACTGCAGAGACTAGGGGAAGAAAAATGGAAAGAGGAAAGAGCCCTGGATATCGCAGTAAGTCAAGAAAAGGCAGATCCAAGTCTAGATCGGGGATAGTGTGCTAGAAATGTAGGAAGAAAGGACACTTGAAGAAAGACTGCAAGACTCTAAAGGGAAAAGAAGGAGACACGCAACAAGAAACTAATCATGAAGTGAATGTAACAGGCGATGTGTTGCAAGATGCTTTGATTCTTTCATTAGAAAATATTATTGATGCCTGGGTGGTAGATTCAGGGGCCTCATTCCATGCCACCCCTGATAGGAAACATTTTTATGATTATGTTCAAGGAGATTTTGGACAGGTTCGATTGGGTGATGATAAACCCTGTAAAATCATTGGAATGGGTACAATTTTCATAAAACAGCAAAATGGAAATCAATGGCTATTGAAGGAGGTAAGCCATGTTCCAGATCTGAAGAAAAATCTGATTTCAACAGGGCAGTTGGGAGGTGAAGGTTGCATAACTACTTTTACAGATAAAACCTGGACGGTCACTAAAGGATCCCTAATAATAGAGAAAGGAGGAAAGGTTGGTACATTGTATTTATGCAATGGTATTTCTAATTCTGTTAATGCTTTAACCTCTAAAGGAGAAGATATGGCATTGTGGCATCATAGTCTTGGGCACATGAGTGAGAAGGGGATGCAGATTCTTCACTCAAGAAATTTGTTACCAGGTTTGAATCATGTTGATTTAAAATTCTGTGAGAATTGTGTTTATGGAAAACAGAAGAGTGTCAGATTCCTTAGAGTTGGGAAAGAAAAGAAGAGAGAAAAATTAGAGCTTGTGCATATAGATGTATGGGGACCTACTCAGGGATCATCTCTTGGTGGCTTTCATTATTATGTTACTTTTATTGATGATGCATCCAGAAAAACCTAGATTTATTGTATTTGAAATAAATCTGATGTATTTGATACTTTCAAGAAATGGAAAGCTTTGGTTGAAAATGAGACAAGAAAAAGGTTGAAGTGACTCAGATCAGACAATGGAGGTGAATATTGTAGCAAAGAGTTCAATAGGTACCATTCAGAGAATGGAATTCATAGAGAGAATACAGTTCTAGGAACACCACAAGAAAATGGTGTGTTAGAAAAGATGAACATGACAATCATGGAGCGTGCAAGGTGCATGAGATTGCATGCAGGATTGCCTTTACAATTTTGGATAGATGTTGTAGATACCGCTATTTATCTAATAAACAAAGGGCCTTCAAGTTCCTTGGATGGTGGTATTCCAGAGAAGGCATGGACAGGTAAAAAGGTAAACTACTTTTTTTAAATAACTTTTGGTTATGAAGCCTTTGTCCACATTAATAAATAAAATAGAACAAAGCTTGAGGCAAAATCAAAGAAATGTACCTTTATTGGATATGGTGTTAATGATTTTGGTTATCGCTTTTATGATTATGAAAAACACAAAATCATTAGGAGCAGAGATGTCATATTCAATGAAAAGGTTTTGTATAAGGATCAGTTGCAGGAAAAGAAATAGGAAAAAGAAAACAGAGAATACACAGTGCTTGACGAGATCACAAGAAAAGTGATGGTGCCTGAAAATCATAATGATCAATAGCCAAAACAACAACCACAACAGCAACAAGCACCTCAAACACCTAAAAGTGGTGTTAGAAGATCTACCAGGATAAGTAGACCCCCTGAACGATACTCTCCTTCATTATATTATGTATTGTTGACTGATTTTGATGAACCAGAATGTTATGAAGAAGCAGTGCGGGTAGAAACTAGGAAGAAGTGGGAGCAAGCCATGAAAGAAGAGATGGACTCCTTAGCACATAACCAGACTTGGGACTTAGTCAGGTTGCCTGCAGGTAAAACAACATTGCAGAACAAATGGGTTTACAAGTTGAAGGAATAAGATGGAGGTAGAAAAAGGTATAAAGCTAGACTTGTGGTGAAAGGGTTTGCATAGAAAAAGGGTATAGAATTTGATGAGATATTTTCTCCTGTTGTTAGAATGACTTCAATCATAACTATTTTAAGTCTAGTAGCAGTTGAAGATTTGCATCTTGAGCAGTTAGATGTAAAGACAACATTTCTCCATGGGGATTTGGAGGAAGAGATATATATGCAGCAGCCACAAGGATATGAGGTAAAAGGGAAGGAGAAATTAGTGTGCAGGTTGAAGAAGAGCTTGTATGGCTTAAAACAGACTCTAAGGCAGTGGTATTTAAAATTTGATAGGTTTATGTCTGAACAAGGTTATACTAGATGTCACTCTGACCATTGTGTTTATCTCAAAAGGCAAAATGATGGCAGCTATATTATATTGTTGTTGTATGTAGATGACATGCTTGTTGCAGGTTCTAACATGTAGGAAATAAATGCGCTCAAAAGAAAATTGGAAAACTCATTTGCAATGAAGGATTTGGGTGCTGCAAAACAAATCCTTGGTATGAGAATAACTAGAGACAGGAAGAATCACAAATTAACATTGTCTCAAAGTGAGTACATAGAAAAGGTGTTGAAAAGGTTTAATATGCAGAATGCAAAACGAGTTAGTATACCTTTGGCTAGTCATTACAAATTAAGTAAGGAGGAGTGTCCCAAGACTTAGGAAGAAATGGCTCATATGTCTAAAGTTCCATATGCATCAGCAGTTGGAAGCTTAATTTATGCAATGGTCTACACAAGTCCTGATATTGCACATGCAGTGGGAGTTGTAATCAGGTACATGAACAATCCAGGAAAAAAACATTGGATGGTGGTGAAGTGGATTCTCGGGTATTTGAGAGGTACCACAAATCAAGCATTATGCTTTGGTGGTTCAAACATTGTTCTATAGGGATATGTTGATGCAGATATGGAGGGTGATAAAGATAACAGGAGAAGCACAACAGGGTATGTGTTTACTGTAGGTGGAACAGTTGTCAGTTGGGTCTCAAAATTGCAAAGTGTTGTTGCACTCTCAACAACAGAAGCAAAGTGTATTGCGCTACAGAGGCTAGTAAAGAAATGATTTGGTTACAAAGGTTTCTGGATGAATTGGGTAAGAAGCAGGAGTTGGGCAAGTTATACAGTGATAGCCAGAGTGCCATACATCTTACAAAGAACTCTGCATTTCATTCCAAGACTAAACATATACAGCTCAAGTACCATTTCATACGGTCAGCATTGGAAGATGGACAGTTGAAGCTAGAAAATATACACACTAGCCAGAATCCTGTAGATATGTTAACAAAAGTTGTAACCACAGAGAAACTGAGAATTTGCTCAGTTTCAATTGGTCTTCAAGTATGATGAAGAAGATGAGAAACAGCCAGGTCCAAAGTGGAGTCATTGTCCAACAAATGAAGCAGCGGTGGAGTTGTTATAATCAGTCTCCAAGTGGGAGATTGTTGGGTGTGGAGCTTGATTATCTTCTGTATTCAAAGGTATTGTCGCATTGGACCCCAATTCGTAATGGGGCGGCAATGCCACCCGTAAAATATTCGCTGCAGAGGGGGTCCAAGGGGGGTGGCTGCGACCTTTGGGATCCCCCCCCCCAGCAGGGGGATCGGGGGCAGTGCCCCTGAAGCTAAGAATAGATGTAAAATTGCCTTGTAAAATGTTGTAATTTTGTAGTCAATCTGGGTCGTTCATTAGGTGGAGATCTGACGGTAGAAGTTATGTTTAATTTAGGGTTTTTTTTCCCTAGAAGGAAACCCCTCACTATATATGAGGGAATTGTATTCCGTTTATGTAGATCTGTATTCTGAGTGAGGAAGAGAGAGGAGATTGAGAGTGAAGAGGGAATTACAGCGGATCTGTTGTAGGTTGTATCTCTTCAGTTTGTTGGATAATATGAAAAGAAGGACTGGTTGTTTCTCCGTTGACGTAGCCAAAACTGGGTGAACCACGTATATCTGTGTCTCTGTTGTTTTATGTGTTTTTTGTGTTTATATTTCTGCAATATTTTATTTGTTCCATTTCTCTGTAATATATAATTTTCTAACACAACACTTATTTACATGACGAAAAAAACCACAAACCAAACGAACAAGAAAATACTATGTACATAGCATAGGGAATAGCCCCAGATCATCATTGAAAATAATGTTTTAAGTATTGGCCATTAATAGGGAGAGAGTCAATCTTCTTGCCTAGTAATTGCAGATGATATGTGTGTTGGCCAAAATTTTTGTTAATAGTGAATGGTCCAATCCATATGGATTGCTACTTGGTGTGTTTTCCTTTGTCCTCATGAGCTTTTTCCCACTTCAAGACTAAGTCACCCACACTAAAGTTATTCTTAGCTGCAAACTTATTTCAAACCACATCTTGATACGACTCTGGTGAAGGGAAATTTTTATTTTTATTTCAACCTTTCTTATTTTAGATTGTGAATGGTGTCCATCCTATGTTGAACTAATAAAAATGGCTTGCCCTAGGATTCTTGCGAAAGTTGGAGGGCAGGAAAGTAGATGTTAGGAGGAAGGATGGCTTCTTTTCCATACACTAGGAAGTAAGGGGACGTGTTCAGAGAGGGATTTGGAATGACTCGATCAGCCCATAAGGAATTTACCAAAGCAGAGTGCCAGTTCCTTTGTTTAGAGAATATGGTCTTCTTGATGATACATATAAGGTTCTTATTTGTAGACTCAGCAAGACCATTTCCCTACGGATAGTATTTATCTGAATGTTTCAATACAATTCCATTTTCTAATGCAAAATCATATAATTTTAATGATGAAAAATATGTCGCATTATCGAAAAAAAGTGAAGTTGGAATGTCAAACCTGGAAATGATATTCTGCTCAAGGAATTTGATGACTCCCTGACATTCACCTATTTAAGTGGAACTACTTTTGTCCACCGCATGAAGAAATCTGTAGCAGTGAGAATGTAGCAGTGTTTCTTTGACGAATGTAGAAATATTTCTCCAATGACATCTAAGCCCCACTATTTAAACGATTCTTCCACTACGATAGGATGCAATGGGGTGGTTGACTTCTTGATTTGGTCAGCACGCTTTTGATAGACTGGACACTTGCAAGCATGGGTGTGAGCATCTTTGAATAATGCAGGCCAATAGAAATGGACCCACATAACTTTATGCATAGTTGTGTTACCCGCGATGTGTCCCCTAGCTGGTCTGTCATGGAGATCATGTAGTACTTTATCTAAACCGTGCACTTCTAGGCACCTGAGAAACACTCTGTTATGATGCTTTATAAAAAGAACCCCATGCATCAATTGATAAGATAATTATTTTGTTCTAAGTTCCCTCTTGTGTCGTGTAGATAATTCGGAGGGAATGGTGTCTTGATCAAGGTGGTGCACATCTGTGTACCAAGATTTCGTGATGGTAGTGGGGGAAGCTCTCTCAACATTATACATTTCACTTCCTTGCTCCCATTTGGAAGGATATTCTTCTTTTGCGTCTACTGCTTTTGATGATATCCAACACAGTCCATGGCTTTTGATTTTATGAACTAGCCTGAACTCTAAATTGTACTCTTGTAAACTAGTCATCAAGTTCGCTCTTCTCTCACCCATCTCTTATTGAACAAACAATGATCAGACTGTTTGGTGTGAAACAAAGATGATGCAATGATTATTTAAGAGATAGGGCCGAAAGTGCTTCAACGCCTTGTATATTACATAAGCTTGTTTGTTGATGGTAGGGTAGTTAAGTTCAGGTCCTTGAAGGCTAGCGCTCATGAAAGATATTGGACACTCATTGTTTTGATCATCCTTTTGTGTAAGCACAACGACGAGAGAAGTATCAGGAGCGAAAGTGTAGAGCAGAAAATATTTGCTAAAATATGGGTTGTACAAAGTAGGTGCTTCTGTAATGGCTTGCTTAATACATGAGAACACATCGTTTTCCCTTTTGTCCCATTTGTAAATTTCATCCTTCTTTACCATCCCTTATATTGGCTTCACAATCTGATCATAATCAGAGATGAACTTGCAGAGAAAGTTGATTTTCCCCAAGAAGGACTGCATAGATTTCTTGTTCACGAGGAAGGGAATATGCGTAATTGCTTTGACCCTATCCATGTATAATTTAATCCAAATTTTGGCAATAATATGGCCCAAGATTTTACCCTTGGACACTACGAAAATACTCTTTTTTGGAATAAGGAATATCCCGTACTTACGACATCGCTTGAATATTTTCTTTAGATGGCATATGTGGTCAGATCTCTTCTTGGAAAACACCTTGACATCGTCAAGATATACCACTACACTTTGTCCAACCAGTATATGGAATGCAATGTCCATGGCACATTGAAATTTTGCACCGACATTAATCAACCCAAATGGCATTCTCTTAAATGTGAACGTACCCCACTTCATGTGAAATGTTGTTTTCAATTTATCATACTCTGAGACTAGAACCTGGTTGTAGCTAGAATATCCATCCAACAAAGAAAACATCTTTAACCCCGATATTGTTTGTAGTATTAATTCCATAGATGGCACAGGGTAATTTTCTTTGTCTGAGGTGCAGTTCAAGTTGTGGAAAGTAACATATAAGTGTATTTCCCCCAGACTTCTTTCTTACAGGGACCAAGTTCAATACCGAGGTAGAATGTCACACTTGTTATATGATCCAAGCATCCAATAGTTTCCTCAACTCCTTTTGAATCAGAGGCTCAAGCATCATATGTACCTTCCACAGCTTTTGTTGGAACGACTTGGCCCCTTTTTTTTATTGGGATCACATGCTAGATTATTTGTGTGTCATGCGTTTTGAGCTCATCATACGCCCATGAGAATACGTATCAGTACTTCTTGAATAAGCATATAAAATCTTGTCTCTCCTACGATCTACATTAAGTACCAAGATTAACAAACTTTGGATCATTTTTTGTTCCAAGATTTATTTGTTCATGCGACAATGTTGAACTGTGCATTTTCGCATTGACTAGCCCTCAAAAGTGGTTTTCAAGTCATACAACTTTTCCAATGATACCATGCCCTTCATCATGGGGTTCTCTTTGTTCGCGCAAGATGCATCCCGCAATTGTTTCTCACACTCGTCCTTGTCGATAGTTGCATCCTTGAATACATCAATGTTCTCCATAAAGTGAAGTATTTTTTGGTCATCATTGAAAATGCGTAAATTAGTGATATTGTCAGGGACTGATGGCTTATAAATAAGTTCTACAGAAAAATTGTCCCTAAGAAGTGATAACCTAACAACAACATTTTCCAATGCATCTGCAACTTTGTTATGTATTCTAGGATCAAAAATAATATTGAAAGCTAGTAAATGTGAAATCAAACACCATACCTCTTGTTGGTAACTTTTGAGATGATGTGACACACAATGTATAGTATCATGTACCTGTCGTACAACAATTTCTGAGTCACCCATTGTTTTGAGGACTAGAACATTGAGGTCAATGGATCTTTGCAAACCCAAAATGAGTGCTTCATAGTTTGCGGTGATGTTCATGCACTCGAATTCCAAGCAGTTGGAGATCAGATGTTTCCTCTTTCGTTGGTCTACTAAAACACAACCAGTTCAAGAGCCCTCCCGTGTTTCGGAACCATCAAAATATAATTTCCAAACATTATATGTATAAGGACTATGTACTACACTAGTAATAATATTACTACAACTACTAACTGTACAAATGTCATTTGCATCAGTTGGACCAGGAAGGAGTTCCAACTGTGTGTCTGGTGGAACTGGGGATTGCTTAGCAAGATAGTACGCCATATCAATTTACAAGAAGCAATTTCCAAAGATAAGATTTATGAAATACATTAGTTCAATCTTACCATCGAAGGGAGTAATAGTGTGTTTCATGTACTTCTCTGAGTTCACCTGGATCTTATTATTTTTGCCCTTCTATGGAAGCCATAAATGTGACCAGTCCGTAGAAAAATACCCCTGTAGCTCGTTGGACCAATCCCTGCTCAACAATACACTATATGCTTCTGGGATGTCCACAATTACTATATTTATACATTGATGAACTAGGTGATCAGATGATGAGATAATAAGAACATTTCTGAGTTCACTAATTGCATGGACAAGGGTCCTATATAGCTGAATGATATGTGCATCTGTTTTATCCCATTTTGTGTTGATTTTCTTTACGACAGATAATGGAATTACATTCACTGATGCACTTGAATCAACTAAGCAATTGTGTACATTATAATTGAAAATTTCAAATGTTAACAGAAACAGAGGGCAGAGTGTGTTTGCATCCATCATTAAAGCATTAAGTACATATTCGAGGGGACCATAGGACTTACCAGATCCCTTCTGCGAAGAAGCATCATTACCTGAGGAGGACTATCCGATTGCGCATAGGAGAATGTCCCACTGCTCGCAATCTTCATCAGTTCAAAAAGTGAAGGTATTTTTTTTTTTTTTTTTTTATGTTTGTGGAAAAACCTGTGAACAATTTTTGAAACCAACGTTTCGGACTAGCTTAGTGAGTCCATCATCAGGGCAATGTGATTTGTATTTTGAGAAGAGAGAGCGTGAAATCATGGAGCTATTAATAGTTAATTGAAAAATATTTGATATCTTCTTTTATTGTTGGCTTTCAATTGACTAACTGATTAATAATTAATTAATTATTATTATTATTATTATTATTTTAATTAATTATTATTATTGCTATTATGATTTATTTATTTTTCAATTGGTGATTGATTATGTGTATATATATATATATATATATATATATATATATATATATATATATATATATATATATATATAGTTAATATTTAAGATCTTTGCTATGTATTTTATTTTTTTGTTAAGCAAAGGCGAGATTCTGCATTTCTATTACTGTAAAATAGGAAACATACACATAAACATATGGGCCGGTCTCAACCCGCCCCGAAGGGAAACCGGGTTTCTTGACCACCTGAGATTCTTAACAGCCATCCAAAAATAAAATACCATCAGTCTTTCTACCCATGCTATATATCCAGTTATCCAAAAATAGAGACCCATCAGTCTTTCTTCCCATACTATATATCCATCTACCCTTCCTACAGTGAAACTAAGTATGATTTGATTCATGCCTAACTAGTATATCTAAAGTAAACTGAAAGCAAAAAACCTCTTTTCAACTGCTCCATTTGCTGCTAAGTCCGTGTCTCCAGATTGGCTTCATTCTCCGTCTTAACACCCATACCACTAGCTTGAAGAAACTTCAGGATCTCATCCATCTTCCTATCTTGCATCATTAAGGTAACTTGAAGATTTTTCAGCTCCTTCTTCATGACAGGTATACCCTGAGCCAATTCTACCATCTCCAGGGCTACCTGTTCAAGTGCTTTAGCTAATAATCTTTTCATGCCCCAATAGACATGCAAAGATTGTTTGTATAATGTCATCCTTCCTCTGGTATGTCCTGGATCAGGCAAATATGCCTCCCAATCCTCCATTTCTGACCCTGAATGTTCCTGCATTGCTTCCTCTTCCAAATGTTCAATAATTCTTCGAATATTTGGGTGAGTATTTTGATGATAAGCCTCTTCTGCCTCCTGCAATTTCTTTCTCATATCTCGCTTTCCTCGTTTCCTACCTCTAGCCTCACTACCCATTTCTTCCTCAAACTCAACTCTTGCTGTCTTGCCCCCTATGCCTCCTCTCCCGCTGAGACTCCCTCTTCCCCGCTGGCTGGCACCTTCCTTCTTCTGTCCGCGCATTCCCCGTCTCCTCCCTCGTCGGCCACCCACCTGTCGCGCCCCTTCTTCCTCAGACTCCTGTTCTTCTTCCCGGTCTTCATCCTCATTCCTCTGTCCCTTTCCCCGCCTATCTTTACGTTCTTGACCACGCCACGGTTCTTCATCCACAAGGTAATCCCGTATGTCAAACTCCGTCTCTAAGTCATCTGAAATGTTAAGCATAATCTTCCTGATGGTCTCCTCTACCTGGTTCTTGCCCTTCGCCTCTCGACTGACCTCCTTACTCCTCGTCCAGCGTCCTACATCCCTGGCTTGACCCTCCGCCATTTCCTCGGCCCCCTCTATCACCGAAATCCTCTGACTACTCTTCCCCGCCCTACAATTCCCAATTAATCCCCAACTCCAATTCATTCGCATGCATGCAAGGCTGAATGCATTGCCAATCGGCCACCTTGGTTTCCTATAGCTTCGTTGCAACTCAAAGTCGTCATTACTCCGCAATCCATTTGTGTTTTCATAATTGGATTCAATCACCATCACTCTGACGGGGTGTCCTCTCGTCCTCGGTTCCCAGTCCCATTTCCTTCTTGGAATGATCAATGGGGCTTTGGGTTTATGACTCCAACCGATCTGAGTATTAATGCCATCCGCGCGAACCTGCAAACTCTCTCCACCATCATGAGCGATGGTACGTGTGTGCCTCCTTGCCATAATTCGTAAGTGGTTATGTATTCCCCGCTGGAACAGTCGCATCATGTAAATCCCGGTTTAATATATCGGTTAACTCTGCCCACCGCGGGTCATCTTTTACCAACCTCCAGCTACTATCGATCCGCTTATCCACTCCTCCGCTTCCCCAATTCACCATAAGGTCCGCTGCCCTATTTCCGTCTCGTAAGACATGGTAAATAATCGTGTATTCAATCCCCCGTAGCAATCCTTCGATGTCTTTTATTATGCCTGCGGTCCGCCAGCTTCTTGCAACATGGTCCCAACACTTACCATCCCGTAATTTTCTCAACATGTCAATCACAATCCTGGAGTCGCCGACAATTTCCAAATTCGAATATCCATTTCTAACCGCAATGCGTAATCCCTGGTAAACAGCCCACAGCTCCGCCTCATTATTCGTCATGTCGCCCCCAAAATCAGCATATATCCATCTTGTAGACCCACTACTATCTCGAAAAATGCCTCCCATACCTGCTTGGCCGGGGTTATCTTTCGAGGCCCCATCAAAACTTAATTTAATCCGTCCTTCGCCAGGCAAACTAAAATGATTGGGACTCTGCACTCCACCTAGGGGTCGTTTCTTTGTATTCGGGTAGATCATTGATATATCCAGATTAAGTTTCGATACTATTTGTTGCTCTTCTGGGGTCAACTGCCAGTCCTGTTCATCCCAAACTTCAGATAACACTGTTTCCTTGATTGACCTACATACTACCTCCCAAATGCTCGATTCCTGCCTTCTTTTATCTTGAAAAATTCTTCGATTACGCTCTTTCCAGGTTTCCCAAACTGTAAACCCCACTGCCAGCGTCCATATCCTTCTTACCACCTTACTTTGGAAATTTCCTCTTCCCCATTGGAGCAATGTATTCCTATGATTCTCTGGATCCCTGTTTGTCTGACCAAATAATACCCTGATCTCCTCCCACAACCCTCGAATAAATATGCATTTGTTCAGGATATGCTCCTGAGTCTCAGTTTCCTTATTACAAAGATAACATTTTGATGGCCCAATCATACCTCTCTTCTGAATATTATCCCATGTCAATATCCGCCCTCTACACACCAGCCAAACAAAATACGTTACTTTGGGCCACCACTTACTTTGCCAAATCTTTTTCCATTCCACTGGATCCTCCACTCTTTCCTCCCTTGTCGCCCAATAATAAGCCTCTTTGACTGTAAACAGACCCTTCATTGCCTTCCCCCATCGAAGAATATCCTGACCATCTCTAATTTTAATTTTTCTAGAATCTAATTCCTTAATATACAGCTGGCTGATCTCTTGACTTATAGTGTCATCGAACTCTTCTGGACTTTTCCAAACTCGCCATAAGTCATTCGCTGCCCCATATTTCCAATAATCCCTTACATACTGCAGTCCTGCTCTTTGTGCTCCTTGTTTAACTAGATGCAAATTAGGGATACGATTCATGTGATCCCGCTGCTGCCATCCTTCCTCCCAAAACCATGCTGATCTTCCATCTCGGATTTCCCAGAAGGCAAGATTCCTCACGAGCTCCCGATTAGTACTAGCTAGCTCCCACATTGTTGACCCCCTTGGAACTTGATCAATTCGTAAACGCCCTTCAATGGAATCAGGCATTCCATATTTCCTATTCCATATATTTTTCCATACATCCATACCCACCTGTACCCAGCGCCACCATAACTTCGCCCCTAAAACCTTATTAACAATTTCAGGATCCCGTACACCCAATCCCCCTTCCTCTTTCCGTTTTATTACATTCTGCCAGGAGACTAAAGTCCATTTCTTCTGCTGTTTAGGGCCCCCCTAAAGAAATTTACCCATAATTTCTCTCATCTTGGAAAAGATCCCTTTTAGAGTTGCCATAAGTGATAAGGAGTATATGGGAATAGCAGATAAAACCGATTTCAACAGAACAACTTTACTGGCTATATTCAGAAGTCTAAACGACTAGTTAGCTAGTCGTTTTCGTAACTTTTCCAATAGATTCTGCCAATTTTTAATACGATTAGGGTTCATATCTAATTGAATACCCAGATACTTCGTGGGTAATACACCCTGCCTGAAACCTAAGACTCGAGTTAAATGTAGTTTAACAACCTCAGGTGAATTGAAAATAAATGTACAGGACTTATCCTTATTGATCTCCATACCTGATGCATTCCCAAAAAGTTCGAGAACCCTCTGAAAACTTCGTACCTCCCTCAGCGAAGCTTCACCGAATAGCATCAGATCGTCCACAAACTGTTGATGTGTGATAATCAAATTGTTTCCCCATAACCTAATTCCTTTTATGCGCCCGTCTCTGACTTCTTTTTTAATGATTCGGCTCAATCCTTCCATAGCCAAAATAAATAAAAATGGCGAGATTGGGTCCCCTTGTCGAATACCCCTGGTGGCCTTGAAGATATCTGTAGGGTTACCATTCACCAAGATTGAGAAATTAGGTGTAGCTATCATACTGACAATCCACGCTATCCATCTGTTCTCAAAACCAAAAGCCCGCAAAACCTCTCTAAGATACTCCCAACTCAGCCGATCATATGCCTTAGATAAATCCAATTTCATTAACATCCCTTTCTGCTTTCTCTTCTTCAATGAATGAATAACCTCCTGAGATACCACTATACCATCCAATATTTTCCAGCCTTCCACAAAGCCAGTTTGTTCAGGAGCTATTAGATTGGATAATAGAGGTTTCAGCCGCTTTACTATAAGTGTGGAGATGATCTTGTAAATTACATTACACAGTGCGATGGGTCGAAAACCCTGTGGTTCCTCCGATATATTACTTTTAGGGATCAAAGTCAAAAAGTTCGAGTTGATCCTAGGCCATATCCGCTGTCTCATACGTGATTCTTCCACCGCCTCCAATATCTCATTTCCCAGAAAATGCCAACTAGCCTGAAAGAATTCCACTGTGTACCCATCCGGCCCTGGGGCTTTATTTGTACTCATCCCCATCACAACTTCACTTAATTCTTCCATGGTTACCACCCTCATTAATGATTTATTTTGCTCCTCAGTTACTATCCGTGGAATCTCACTGCAAATCTTATTAATAGCTTCTCCTCGGGTGCCTTGGTTTTCTGTTAATATCCCTTTAAAATAATCTACCAAAGTTTTTTCTATATCTTTCTGTTCAATTACTCTTTCCCCCTCAGCATTTTTGATTGAAAAAATTCTGTTTCGTTGCCTGCGTTGGATCATGGCCTGATGAAATAATTTCGTATTCCTTTCTCCTTCCCTGAGCCATCTTATCCGTGATTTTTGCCTCCACAATATCTCCTCCTGCTTTCTTCTCTCTTCTAACTGGCTTATAAGTCTACCTTCCTCCCTGATTTTTTCTTCATCCCTTCCTTCTAAGATAATCTTTTGTTGGAGGTCCTCCATCTCACCTTCTAATTTCAATTTCGCTTCAAAGATATTCCCGAATTCTTTCCTATTCCACTCTTTTATTGCCTTTTTAAGTTCTTTGAGCTTCAACTGTACCGTGTGCATCTTTCCCTTGCCCCTACAGTCACTCCGACTCCACCAGTCCTCTACTTTCTTTATGAATTGAGGATCTCTAAGCCAAAAAGATTCAAAACGAAAAGGCTTCCTCCCTTTCACCTGTTTAATATCGATATCCAATCGTATGGGCCAGTGATCCGACCCAAGACATGGGAGAATTTTTGCCTCAATAAATACATCCCGGTTCAAAATTTGCTCTGACAATAAAAATCTATCCAGCCTCGAAGCAATTTGATGCTGCCCTCCTCTGCGATTATTCCAGGTAAAAATCCCATTTGTTGTATGGATATCAACTAGCCTCAGGTCTCGAATCATATCATTGAAGTCTTCCATAGTCTGATCCTCCCTCCTTACTCCCCCTCGTTTTTCGCCTAAATTCCTTATGATGTTAAAATCCCCTCCAACTATCCATGGGATATACGGGACAAAACTTCTCATGGTATATATATTTCTCAAAAATTCGTTCCTTTCTCTATAATTATGGGGTCCATATACACCTGTGAATAAAATTCGTTCCCCCATCCCCACTAATCGAAATACACCTGAAAGGATACTAGGTAAGCTAAACCAATGATCAAAAATTACCTCTTCCGGGTTCCACAAAATAGCTAGCCCCCCTGCTGTTGCTACTGCATCCAAAGCCATAACCTCATATCCAATTTTCAATTTGTTTATCAATGTTTCCAACTACTGACTCTCCATTTTCGTTTCCTGAATGACCACAATGTTTGGCTTCTCTCTCCTTATTCTGTCCTGCAAATAACGCTGTTTCCCTTTACTATTTAACCCCCTAATATTCCAACTTAGCACAATCATTTATAACTTTTTAGGTGTTTGTAAAAATACCTCAGACAGAGGTATTACCCTTCCTGAATTCACGAGAGTCTCCCCCACTGCTTGAATTGATTCGTTTATTGTTCGCCTCCCTTTTTTCCTGCCACCTTTACCATGTCCTTCTCCTTCCAAATTTTGAACTTCCTGGTTTCCTGATTGATCTAACCTATTCTCTAGTAGGCTTACCTTCTTCTCCTTATATCGTTGAAACGTTTCCTTATATAGCTGCTTCTCTTTCTCGGGGATGAATCTCTCATCCAATTTCTTCCACTCAGTGAGTAATTTCTTCAAGACTTTTTCTTCCTCCAACCCCACTTCTCTTGTGTTCTCCATACTGCTTAGTTCGTGTTCTTCAAGAGTGCCTAAACTTATTTCCGCTTCCTCTTCGGGCTCTCTATTGGAGCTCCTACTCTTACGCTTCCCATCCTTAATAATCTCCATTGGAGCAGTTCCCGTAATCTCCTGTTCCTTCTTCGTGCCCTCAGAATCATCATCCCTCTCTTGGAGAACTGTAAACTTGTTCTGATAGTCAGATTTGGCAATTGTTTCCTTCACCGTAGATTTTGATGGACCAGGGTTTGATTTCCTTCTCCGTTGCACTTCCTGGAATTAATTCTCCTCCCCTCCCACAGCTTTTCCTTTATCGAATCGGGTTCCTCCCATCTTGCCCTTACCTGCATCCTCAGTCAATTCTGCTTCCACGGTTCGAATTTGTGGACAATCCTGTGCAAGATGACCATATACATGACAGCGTCGACACCTGAACGGTATATGTTCGTAATCTAGAGGCTGCTGCCATACCTCATCCTGATATTCGAGCTCAATTGATTCCGGTAAGGGTTCTGATATATCCATGTATACACAAATCCTGGCATAAGAATTGTATTTCCCTCGTTTCGTCGACTCCGCTACCTTCACGAAAGTACCAATCGAATTTCCAATACCTTCCAAAATTTCAGGATCCCAACATTCATCCGGCAAACCAAATAACCTGACCCAGATCGGAGCTGCCTTAATTTTCTCCTCATCAGGATTGTACCTATCTTCCCAGTAACGTGTAAACAGACCCGCATTATTCATAAAATGTGGCCCCTCCTCAAAAACCCTGTCCTTATCCTCCAGATTGGCGAAGATGACTGTGAAAAAACCTTTCGCCCCCAATTTAAGGTCTATATGCCCTCTTGGACGCCACCGTTGTTGAATCCAGCGCGTAAGGTCCCTTTCAGAAGGCCAGTATCCTATAAACTTACAAATTAATGCATGGTCTCGCATATAGCATCGATAATCTTCCAGCTTGTTGTTTGGAATCACATATCGTGGCTTTTTCTGTGCCTTAGGAAGGCATCTATTGACTAACCTGGCTTGCCAATTGTTCCCCAACACTGGTGTTTCCCTGCCCACTCCTCTTTGCCCTGTATCCTTCCCTGAACCACCGGCCATAGCAGCCTTATAGGAGGGGATCTCTCCCCTCCCCTGACTTTCCCCCATACTCTCTTTCAATCCTCCGTAAACCATAATTCACTGATAAAATCTTTAATACGCAGCTAACAATGACTGAGCAGAGTCCCCTGAGACCTCCGCTGTCCCTATTCGCTCCTCGTCCACCCGCGTACTGCAATTCACTGCGATTCAAAACCCTAACATCAACCCAGGTTCGAAACCCACTACCATTTCATTTCGCTTCATATTAACCTCGAAAAACAAAAACGTTCGACCACGTACCAGTGCAGTGTATTAAATGCTATCTATATATGAGATCTTTGCTATGTATTAAATGTTTTACAAGTAATGTATATAATTTTAAAGTACTAGTTTGAAGGTTTATTTAAGTTGTCTTCTTAAATTATATTTAAAGGAGAGTTAGGGTTGGTTATATATATATATATATATTTAATGAATGTTTGTATGTCTGTTTTTTTATTTGATTTAATAAGGGTTTCCAGCTACTACTTAATTTTAGCCCGTCATCTCTATTCATGTTGTTGGAGGATTTTTCAATTTCAATAGCCTCTTTCACCCTTATTTTTAAATAATGGTCTTCCTTGTGAATTAATTTTGCTTGTTCCATACAAATATAGTGTGAGGAAGAACATGCATGTTCTGCTAGACCTGATTTTTCCGACCTGTTTCGTGTAATATCATTAATGTGTTCTTTTAACCTTATGCCAAAGGATCTCCCTGTTTCACCTATATATACTTTTCCACATGAGCAGGGAACCGAGTATACTCCTTTGTGATTTTTTGGGTCTATTACGTCCTTAGCAGAATCAAGCATGTTTTTGATGGTGTTAGGGGGTGTGAAGGTAACCATGATGTTATGCTTGGAGAGAATTCTGGCAATTTTGTCTGTGGTACCTTTTATATAGGGTAAGGAGATTCTAGGGTTTTCAGGAGTTTTCCTTTTTTGGGTATTGGTTGTGGATTTCTTAATTATTTTATGGATAATGTTTTTCTGATAGCCATGGTTTATGAAGACCTTGTAGAGATGGTTAAGTTCTTCCTCTAGATGTTCAGGGTTAGAGATTCTAGAAGCTCTGGTTGCTAGGGTTTTGATGACACCGACTTTTTGCATCGGATGGTGGTGGGAATTTGAATGAAGATATTTGTCAATGTGAGTTTGTTTCCTGAAGACTTGGTGGCTTAGTTTGCCATTTTCCTTGGTAAGGAGGACATCAAGGAAGGGGAGTTGGTTTTCTTTTTCAATTTCAATAGTGAATTTTATGTGTTCAGAGAGGCTGTTTATGTGTGATAAAAATTCATTAAGTTTATCTAAACCATGGCTCCATTTGGCGAAAATGTCATCTACATATCTTTTCCATACTTCAGGGGTAAAGGGGAAAGATTTAAGGGCCATTTGTTCAAAATGTTCCATGTATAAGTTGGCAATCAATGGTGATAAAGGGGAGCCCATGGCAACACCATGAGTTTGCTCATAGATTTTTCCTTTGAAACTGAAGTATGAAGATTTAAGGCAAATGCCTACAAGTTCCACTGTTTCAAGGTTTGTGATTTTTTTCAATACTTCTATGGCTTCATCTACTGGAATCATAGTGTAGAGAGACACTACGTCAAAGCTAACCAGGAGGTCATTGTTACTAATTTCTAGGTTTTTAATCCATTCTATGAAAGAAGCAGAATCTTTGATGTAAGAGGGAGTGTTACTGGATAAAGGTCTAAGTTTGTTAGCAAGGTATTTTGCTAACCAGTAAGTAGGTGAACCTATAATGTTTACTATGGGTCTCAATGGGACTCCGGATTTATGGATTTGATGGTGTTATTAGGTATTAACTTGTTCTTAATCATAGAATCAAGAGAGGAGTTTTTGATTTTGTTACTAACCTAGCAAAAGATTTCCTACGCAGTCATGTTGTTTAACTGCGTGAAGTGAGCAGTATCATCTATATTCTGCGTTATGATGTTGTTTTCAATCTGCGCTGTTATGTTGTTCACTTGCGTGAAGGGATGAGCAGTATCATCTATGTATTCACTGCCAACTTTCTGCGTGTTTATATTGTTGTCCGATTGAGCAGCATTATGCTGAGGGTCGTGCTCATTGACTTTTTTCTGCGTACACTTGGGTTTATGATGCACATGAGTTGTGGAAAGATTTATGAGTGTATCTTCTGCATTATTGTTGAGATCAGAGTTTCTTAGGGTTTTAAGTTTTTTGGTTTTCTTTGTGAGAGTGTAATCAAGAATTCTTTCAGCTTTGGAGAAGGTGAAGGCATCTAAGTTCTGCCAAAGATCAAAGCGAAGAGTTGATGATAGCTGGAGATGCAAGCCTAGAAGTTTTTCAGATAATTTAATTAATCGAAATCTGGCGAATTTGATTTCATGTTTGATGAGGGTTTTACTAAGTTTATTAAAGACATAAATGTTCCGACCACATTTAAGGGGATGGCTACATTTAGCGAAGTTTGGAGTTAGGTTTTCATCTCTACATTGTTTTAGAAATATGAGATTCGATAGGTTTCTAGCTCTAGAGATTCTCATCTTCTCAAAATTTAGGGCATTGTTCATTATGTCCCTTCCATGGTGGGACTTAATGGTGTTAAAGAGAGAGTCCATACAGGTCGGTAGAATTTTATTTATTTATTTATTTTTATTTATGTTTGTGGAAAAACCTGTGAACAATTTTTGAAACCAACGTTTCAGACTAGCTTAGTGAGTCCATCATCAGGGCAATGTGATTTGTATTTTGAGAAGAGAGAGCGTGAAATCATGGAGCTATTAATAGTTAATTGAAAAATATTTGATATCTTCTTTTATTGTCGGCTTTCAATTGACTAACTGATTAATAATTAATTTATTTTTCAATTGGTGATTGATTATGTGTATAATTAATTAATTAATTAATATATATATATATATATATATTTTGTTAATATTTAAGATCTTTGCTATGTATTAAATGCTTTACAAGTAATGTATATAATTTTAAAGTACTAGTTTGAAGGTTTATTTAAGTTGTCTTCTTAAATTATATTTAAAGGAGAGTTAGGGTTGGTTATATATATTTATTATTTTTTTTATTTTTATTTTTTTGCACAGGCTTTCTTCATCTCTTCAAATATGTTGTAATTGAGTGTAGGGGAGATTGTCGAAGTGTCTGGAGGAGAAACTTGGTTCGCGACTTCTAGAGTGATGGACTTGCTTTTACTGCTTGCGGAAGTACCATTTTTTGTAACTATATTTCCAGACTTGCTCAGAGTGTTTTGGGTTGAGTTTATGGGCAGACTAATATTCTTTAAAAAATTCTCTTTCAATTTCTGCTTCGTCAACTCTTGTTCGCTGGTCGGCCCTTGGCTTCTCAAATTATACTGATTGTTCTACTTCTATCTCGGGCCATCACTCAGTGGCTACTTTTCAGTGATACTCTTTTCAACTGTGAGTATGCAATTAAATGTGTTCACTGCATGCCCTATGCTTGGAGTTTCTTTGGTTGGAGCTGATTCTTCCTTTTCTTCCTCAGGCTCGGTCTACTCATCAGAAAGTATTATTTCAATAAAATGAATAGAAAGAGCATTCATGTTTTAGTTCCATTGTGGGCATGTCTTTTCTGAATGATATTCTTGATGAAATGAATAGTACTGGCCCATGCCTATACTCTCAACATTCTACACAACATTTGCAATTTTCACAGACTTGACCGGTTGGTTACTGTTGTTGTCGGAGTTGGTAGTCCTTCTGAGAAAGTTGAACTTGGGAGGTTTTCTGATCACGGTGGTCTCTCTTGACCTTCAATTCTTCCCACTCATTTGGTAGAGTTTTGATGGTGTGATTCAAGATCTCAAGATCGATAGCTTCTTTCTCCTTGTCCTTGTTTACAGAGGCCTAAGACTTTTTACCCATGTCTTTGGAGTCTTTAGCCAGTTCATCATCTACAATGACCCCAATCGCATGCAATTGCCTGCGATTGCCTCTTCATAGTTTTTTGCAAGAGTTTCTTTTGCATTTCTCTTCACGAACTGCGCAATGCTTGTTGGCAAGGCAGATGTGTAGTAATTGATTGTAATGGAGTCGTGGGGTTTTTTATTTGTTGGGAATTTATTCAAAATATGGTTAAACCTCTTATTAAAATATTTCACCTTTTCTTTGTGCTCCATCTTAGGATTTCCTAACTCTTTCAAAAACATGGCAAGGTTTTGTCATCAACAAATCTTTCAAGAAAAATCTTCTTAAACCCCTTCTAATTCAGAGGAAGACTATGATACCATACAGTTGATATGCCATCTAAGGTGCACGGAAAAAGTTTTCATGCAACATCATTGTAACATAGCTCTAGAATTTGTAGATGTAGGTAGAAGTTTTCCATATGGTCCTTTGCTTTCATTGCTTTGTTAGGGTCGTACTTCATTAAAAGCTTCTCCAAATGTCTTGGCATCTTATGTAGAATACTCGGTATCGCAAGTGGTCCCATAGACATCCAATCTAGAACTTGGTATGCCATATCTTCATCATTGTCCTCCTCCTCTTTGTCAAAATCTGATGGCTCTTCTTCTCCTTCTTCACTGCTCGAGCCACAGAAAGAGTTGTCTGAGAGTACAACGTTATCTCCATCACCATCATTGTATGGTGGAGGTTTTTCTAACTTCTCAGTATTTTCCACAAAATCGGCTAATTCTTCAAGGTTGGTGAAAACCAAATATTCAATCGTAGAAACCATTATCCTGGTAGGGGTGGTTGGGTTTTTCTTTGGAAAATAAGGAAGGTTGTGTACTCCCGGAATTAATCCAATATCCTTTGCAAATTTATGGATTATAGAATGGATGGCCTATATCTGATCATAAGAGATTTCACAAGTTTATACAAGCTCGAGCTGAGAAGATTCACCAACTTCTGGAATGTGAGTAGGGGAGATCCTGGGAATGTTACTGCCTTGGCCGGAAGATGTAAGATTGGATTTGGTGATGTTATCCACCATAAAAACCTACTTGCCCTCCTTATAGCACCAGAAATGTTGACGGTGTTGGACCCGCCAATATTCAAGGGGTCTCCCCAATATGTGGTCCCAATAAAAGCTCACATCTTTTGGGATAGGAACCCCATCCAAAATATGGCCCGGTTGTCGAATTCTTAAAGATTTGTCTTGAATCTAATTGTCAGAAAGACAGAGGAGTGCAATGGTGCCTTTGAAAAGCAAGAATGTGTGTTTGGTGAGTGTTCATTTGTAGGTGTGTCAAAGTTCTTCTACCGCAGAGGGAAAGAGTAAAGTGAGCCTCTAAGAGAGAGGTAATAGTACCACCCTCGTAGAGACACACACAACCAGGAAGGATCCGTTTAACATCTAGCTGAATAGTCCACAAGGGACGCGACAATCATTACAACTAATCAAAGAGAAAAATTTGTCTAGTATCCTGCAGAATAGTCCACAAGGATGGGACAATGATAACAACCATTATAGCACATTCTCAATAACATAAGTACTAAAATAAATGAAATAGGTCAACTACTTTATCACAGATGGAAGTAAACATGAAATACACACATCCACAAAATAGTCTTACAAATATTCATAATCCATGCATGAAGAATGTGTTGGCCATGAAGGCTTATGTTATTAATTAAAAGTCCCAAGACACATGTAACTCAGCCTCTTCGAGGGGGAAACCTCCTTTATATTACACAAATGAACAATTCTTGGATGATACAAATGACTAAACCTCCCTTCTATATATAGGAGTCTAAGGGGTCACAATATAATCAAGCCGACATAACAGTAATAACATAAGGGCACAACAATAGCAATAGTGGGTTTCTATGGGGCACACTAATAACAATATGGGGACAATAGGGGCACAATAATAACAATAAGGGCTACAATGACAATAGTAATGGGGGAATCATTAGTATTATAGGGACCTAACATGCCCCTCTCCTTTTGAAAATCGTTTTCCTTGATGCTTGAATAGTTTTGGATACTTCTGTATAAAATTCTCATCCTCCCATGTGGAATATTCAGCGGATAAGTTCTTCCACTTGATGAGATACTCCAAAATTGATCGATTTTGTAACTGTCGAGTTCTTGTTTCTATGACTACTTCCAGTTCCAATATGATTTTTCCTTCCTTGTCAAGTTCTGGCAATATTGTTTGAACTGGGAGCTTGTCACCTATAACCTTCTTTAAACATGAAACATGGAAAAGTAGGTGCACTCGGAAAGATGCAGGAAGCTCCAATTTGTATGCCATAGTACCAATATTTTGCAACACCTTGTACAGACCATAATACTTTGGTGATAATTTATTATCATTCTTAGCTTGCTTGAGGGAAATTTGTTTATATGGTTGTAGCCGTAGGAATACCCAGTCACCTACATCAAAACTTTTTTTGCTACGATGTTGATCTGCCTGTTGTTTCATTTTATTCTGTGCCAATGTGAGGTTATCCTTTAAGAGTTGGAGAACTTGTTGTTGATGCTTGATGTGATGTTCCACTGCTTGAACCTTAGAATTTTCTCTTAAATATGATGTGATGGATGGTGGATGATATCCATAAAGTGCCATAAATGGGGTCATTTTTGCTGCAGTATGGAAGGAAGTGTTATACCACCATTCAGACAGAGGCAACCATTTGACCCATTGTGTTTGTTTATCAGATACAAAGCAATGAAGATATCCTTCCAAACATTTGTTTACTATCTCAGTTTACCCATCAGATTGAGGATGATAAGATGAGATATGAGCTAACTGAGTACCAAGACAAGAAAATAATTCTGTCCAAAAATTTCCAGTGAAAATGGGATCTTTGTCGCTGGCAATAATCTTTGGGTTTGAAAAAAAAAAATAATTAGTATGCATATGCTGGGGGAGCGATGATGGGAAGGCGGAGGTTTCGAACGCGGGTCTGCATGGAACCTGGACCCGACTGATCAAGCTAGGGTTACCATAGGGCGCGTAGACCGGAGGAAGGGAGTAAGTTGAACAGGGGTGCTGAGCAACCAGTGAAGGAGGAACGGGCATCTGGAGGTAAGCTTTTTTTGTTTTGGGCGACAGCTGGAAAAAAGAGTAAAATACTCATTGACCTCAGCGCTGGTGGTAAACCTGTTTTTGTTTTCTACCCTGTTATCCGTGTTTGTAACCATGGTAAAATCCACCGAGCTCGTGGATCTGGACCCGGTCATGGAAGATATATTGTCAGTTTGGGGCAAAGACCCGTCAGTTAAAAACATAGAAAGGTACTTTGGAGACAACAGTTCTTGCAGATCTGGAGCTCTTTCGCCAGAAACGCTCAGAATCCAACAATCCTTCATACAACTGACCCAAGGTTATGAAGAGAATGAGTTTACTCACCCAGATTTCTTCGGCGCACAGCTTTCAGCAACCCCAGGAGAAGGAACCCTGCATGCAAGCTTCCGTCCCTCGAGCCATGGCAGCAAAGGAAGATTGCCCATTGAAGAGCCAGTCCTTTCTGGGGGCTTGGAAGATATTGTAAACTTCATTTCAAGTGCAGAGCGGCCGGGTGAGAAAAAGGCCGGAAGGGCATCCGCCATAACTAGGGCTTCCATTGGGAAGGAACAGGGCGTCTCAAAAGGCGATAGAGGCAGGCCGGGCAAATAGATAGCAGTTTCCCCAGATCCACAAGTGGAAACTCAAGCGGAGGGTCCAGGTTTTCAGGTAAACCATTCCCCAACTGATATTTCTTTTCGGGAGACTGAGGAATTCCCTTTTCCTCGCAGACCAGAGTTAGGGTTTACTCCTTCAAACCCGGATTCAGAAAGAGTCGATGTAAACAGAGAGGAGCGGGAGGAGGATATTGGAGGGAGGAAAAGAGGTGAGAAGAGGAAGAAACAAAGACCCTTCGACAAGCAGGAGCTGGAAGGGAATTTGGTATTGGGGATGGAGGTGAGCATAGAAGAATCCCTGGAGGTGGCCGACTGCACAGTGGTGGGCAGGGCGAGAGGGAAGAAATTTTCTTCTAGTTTCTTGCAAGAATGGGGAGAAAAGAACTGGATGGTAGGAGAAGAGAGGGCTTTTGAAGCCTCTACCCTGGCAAAAGGTTGGTTCTTGTTCAGATTCGAAAGCAAAGAAGCGGCAGATTGGGTAATTGCAAGGAATTGGGTGATTGGGAACATTCCAATCCTTTTGAAGAAATGGACACCGATGTTTGATGCAGGCCGTGAGAAAACAGATGTGTATCCTGTATGGGTCAGGGCTCCTGGCTTGCCCCATTTCTTATGGACGGAAGCAGTGTTTAAGGCTATCGGGGATAGACTGGGAACCTTTTTGGAAGCTGACATGACCTTTAAACAAACTCGAAACAAAGCCATGGCTCGCATTCTTGTCAGTTTGAATCCTGGTAAAGGTCTAGCAAAAAAGATAAATCTGCAATACAAGGATATGGTTTTCGAGCAGATACTGGACTACGAATACCTGCCCTTCAGGTGTCATAGGTGTCACGAGTACGGGCATCTCGCGAAGGAATGCCCTCTTGGAAGGAGAAGGCGGAGATTTCAAAAGGCGCCGGTTCAGTGGGAGAATGTATATAGTCCTATTCAACATTTCCAAGGTCAGAATCCCACATCTGAACTGAATAATGCCGACAAGGAGACATTGGCCCAGAATCTCCCATCTGATCTGAATGCTGCTGATATGGAGACAGAGATTCAAATGGAAGTGCAGTCGCCGGTCTATGCCCATAAGGAAAACCAGGTCACCTCAGCGGACAAGGAACCAGCCCTGGAGGAAATCTCAGCAAAGGAACATCAACCTGGAAGGCCGTCTCAACCATCCGAAGGAATAATGGGTATGTGCTCTGATTCATCCATTCCTCCAGTTATTAATGCTGAATCCATGGATGTCTGTATGGAGCATTCCCCTTCGAACAAATTTGTTTTTTCATTAAAAGAGAATAGTATTTTAATTCATGAAGAAATTAATGTGAATCCCGGCATAGAGGATATCTCGGCCGCCCTTCCCTCCCTAGATCTGAACAGTGAAGGTGTTTCTAATGATCCTGGGCCCTCGGCTCTCCTCCCTTCATGCCCTTACAATCTTCGTTCCCTCGATCATAAGGCTATCTCCTGCGTCTCAGTAGGAGGAATAGGGCCTCTCCCCTCCCAAAGCCAATCTAGGAAGAAAAGAGGTAGGAAATCCAATCTCACTTCGGCTCAGATTAAAGCAAAGTTTGAGGTAGCAGATGGAAAACAACAGTCTATCCCAGGGGCACTTAGAGCAGCGCATCCCCCATAAGAGGTTATCAAATGATCATATCATCATGGAACTGTAGGGGTTTAGCCAATAAACCCAAAAAACTGGTTTTGCGGGAGATGTTTCTAAACTCTAAAACTGATATCCTCTTTCTCCAAGAGACTCTTTGAAGTGGAGTCGAGGTGGAATCAGCCTTAAATGCTTTGATGCCTGGGTGGAAATTTATTGCAATAGATTCAGAAGGTCACTCTGGTGGGTTGGCAATTGGCTATAAGGAAGGCAGGATAAAGGTCAGCAATCTGTGGGGGATGAAACAGGCAATGGGAATGGAAGTTCAGTCCACAGAAATTGCCTTCCCCCTTTCCATTTGTAATGTGTACGGCCCCTGCCAGGACAGGGTATCTTTCTGGAATAAGCTGATGGCAAATTCTTTCTTGAAGGACAAAAATTTGGTGCTAGGAGGGGATTTAAATTTCTCGATTGGTAGAGCAGAGGCATGGGGTCCTTCAGCCAGGGAAGACCCCTTGTCAGACTTTTTCCTAAATCTGTTCTCTGACAATAAACTCCTAGACACAAACTTACTCAAACTTAAGCCTACTTGGAGGAACAGGAGAACTGGGGAGGCTAGAGTGGCAAAAAGGCTAGATCGTTTTTTTATACATGAGGAACTGGCAGTCAAGATCCCTATGTTCAGGCAATGGATTGAAGAAGGAGGGCTCTCAGATCACTTCCCTATCTATTTAGAATTCACCTCCCCCCCTCCTAAGCCCCCTGCTCCTTTCAAATTTAACTCTACATGGCTACAAGAGGAGTCCTTTTCAAATCTTTTCAATCAAACATGGAAGCACCCGGAAGTCAATGCTCCAGAGGATAGAGGCTACTTATTTATGGAAAATCTTAAAATATTAAAGAAAGCCACCATAAGCTGGGCAAAGGCTAGAAAGGAGGCACAGAATGCGGAATTCTCAAAGATAAGTGAGGATCTTAAAAAGCTGGAAAGCATTGAGGAGGATGGTTATCTGTCGCAGGCCTCAAAGGAAAAAATCCTCCATCTTGAGAAACTCAAGTCTAAAATTCTACTGGACAAAGAAGAAGAATGGCGATTAAAGAGTAGGGCAATCTGGCTCAAAGCCGGAGATGAAAATACCAGATTTTTCCACAATTATGCCAAAGGGAGGAAATCGGCAAATACAATATGGGCTCTAAAAAATGAAGAAGGAAGGGAAGTGCAGACTTTTCAATCTCTGTCAAATTTAGGTCAGAGTCACTTCCAAAAGCTCTTCGCAGATCCGGGAGAGACTACTATTGCGGAGGTAATAAGGACAGCTCAATGTTTCCCGAGATTTTTGGAAGAGGACGAAGCGGAGGACCTAAACTGTGAGGTTACAAAGGAGGAAGTGGAAGCTACAATAAAATCCATGGCAAAAGAGAAAAGCCCTGGACCAGATGGATGGTCCATAGAGCTTTTTCTTCACTTTTTTGAACTAATAGGAGCAAAAATCACAGAAGTAGTGGAGGAGGCCAGGAAAAAAGGAGAAGTCTATAGTCCCTTTAATGCTACGTTTATAGCCCTTATTCCAAAGAAGGATGTCCCGGAAAGCTTTGAAGACTTCAGACCAATATCGCTATGCAATAGTATTTACAAAATCATAGCAAAAGTGATAGCAAACAGAATCAAACCAATTCTGTCTCGACATATTTCTATGGAACAATTTGGGTTTTTATCGGGAAGACAAATTCATGAAGCAATAGGAGTCGCTCAGGAGGTCATGCATAGTGTGACGCAAAAGAATAAGAAGGGTGTTGTTATCAAAATTGATTTGTCCAAGGCATATGACAGGATAAATTGGTTATATCTCAGGATGCTCCTAACTCACCTTGGGTTTAAACCGGCTTTCATCAGTTGGATAATGGGATGTATTTCGAATGTAAGCTTTGCAATTCTCATCAATGGAGCGGCCACCCCTTTTTTCAAAGGTCAAAGGGGTCTGAGGCAGGGGTGCCCTCTGTCTCCACTGCTCTTTCTTCTAGTTGCGGAGGGTCTCAGCCAGCTGATTCACAAAGCCAGAAGAGAGGGGAAGGTAAAGGGTATTGAGGTAGCCACAAATTTATTTATATCTCACCTCCTTTTTGTTGATGATATTTTAATCTTCACAAATTCTGAGCTCTCTGAAATGAAAGAACTAAAATGTATCTTAGATCTGTTTCTGAAAGCCACTGGCATGCAGATAAATCAAAGGAAATCCCAGCTGATTATGACAGGTTTAGCAGTTCAGGAGAGGGCAAGGCTACAATCAGTTTTACCTTTCCAGCCCAGTACCTTGGAAATTCCTTTCAAGTACCTAGGTTTCTGGCTAAAACCAAATGCTTATAAGAAGGAGGACTGGAACTGGCTGATTGAAAATATTGAATCCAGGATCTCCCACTGGAGTTTTAAATGGCTCTTAAGAGCGGGCAGATTGACTCTAATAAAATCAGTGCTTTTGGCCATTCCAGTCTACTGGGCTGCTCTTACGTGGGTCCCCAAGGGCATCATGGAAAAGATCAGAAGGCTATGCAACAGATTTCTTTGGGATGGTGCCAAGGAAAACCCAGTACTTCCATGGGTGGGCTGGGACAAGGTGGCAAGGTCCAAAGACTGGGGTGGTTGGGGGATTAAAAATCTTCCAGACTTCAGTCTTTCTCTGGCAGCAAAATCGGGATGGAGGCTGATAAAGATGGAAAATTTATGGACCAAAGTGATCAGAAGGAAATATATAGACCCGGTCCCTCTGGAGGAATGGATAAGGAACCCAGTTAAGAACAAACAGAATGCATCAGTGATATGGAAGGCAACTGTGGATTCGTTCAAGGTAATTGAACAAGGCTTGGCATGGAAGATTGGAAACGGTAGAAATCTGAAGATTGGGAAAGATCCATGGATCGGCTGTAATGAAAACTATGCCCTTTCACCTGAACTAATCAGGCACTTAGAAGACAAAAATATTTTAACTCTTGATCAGGTGGAAAAGGTGGGTCATTCGAGCATCTGGAGTCAGGCTTGGAAAGATGGAGGAGATCTTCAGCTGGATCAGAGGTGGTGGAACGAATGGTCTTCTTTCACCCAAGAACTTGTTCGCTCGAATGTAAGAATTACAGACAACCCGGATAGCCTGATCTGGGCCCATGGAGAAACTGGCGATTACTCCCCCAAAGATGGTTATAAGTTCATACAATCCAGGAAAGGGTGGGAAAATCCCGAGTGGTGGACAAAACAAATCTGGAAGCTCAAATGCCCTGCTAAGGCTCGACTCTTTCTCTGGTGTCTCCTTAAAAGGAAGGTTCCCACATGGGTCATCCTCCAGGCTAGATTCATGTATGGCCCTAGGAGGTGCTCCCTTTGTAAAGACAAAGAGGATTCAATAAATCATCTAATCCTTCGATGCTCGGAGACTGCTAAAATCTGGAGGGAGGCTGAGAAGCTGCTGAATAAAAAATTTCGGTGGGGAAATGGAAATCTGGACGAGGCTTGGTCAAATTGGTGGCAGCAGTACCCAGAGGGGAATCTGAGGAATCTTCTGCCCATCATTTGCTGGGGTGTCTGGCTTGCTAGAAACAGAGCTATTTTTCAAGATAAAGGAACCCAGCCTTCTGTCACAGCCATCCAAGCGGTCTCCATTTACTCTTCCATCCCCGAACCTGAAGAAAAAAGACCTCAAAATACAAACAAGACAGTTCAAATCAAAGATGGCATCCCTTGGGCGTTTTTTGACGAAGCATCCCAAAATAACATAGCTGGTGCAGGAATTGTCATTCACCTAAATGCTCAACACTCCCTTAAAGCTTCAGTGGGATTGGGCTGAGGATCAAATAATTTTGCCGAGTTATCAGCTCTGAGACTTCTCCTTTGTTGGCTTATTCATAGAAACACCTTCACTATTCAGATCTTTGGAGACTCCCTCAATGTGGTAAATTGGGTCAATGGAAAAAGTACATGCAAAAATCAATTTTGGAAACCCATGCTGGAAGAACTTCTGGTCCTAAAGTCATCCTTTAACTCTTTCTCCATATGCCATATCTACAGGGACAACAACGATGCCGCGGACAAACCTTCTAAGGAAGGTCTGCAGCAAGCTTTGGGAGGGTGGAAAATAGTTGAAGATTGTCAAGGACAGTCCTTTTCATCAGATGTGCCGCCCTATATATAACTCTTCAGCTACTGTTTTTGTTTTTCTGTTTTATAACTCATATATACCTATTTAGACTTTCTCTCTCAGACATCTCTTTCTCTAAAACTCTGATACATATTATTATATATTTTTTTGTGGGTTGTTTTCCTCTCTGCTGAGGAGACCCAAAGGCCTGTTTAGTATGCTGTTTTTTGCTTATGATCTGCCTCTCTCAGTCGAGGCATGGTTTTTGGACATGGCTGTTTTGCCTCAGCTGTTTTCTTCAGTTAAAACTTGCTCAGTTTTCTGCGTTCAAAAGGGCAGAAAGGAGTTTATAGTCTTTTGATTGCTTGGTTTGGCAAGCAGCTCTATCAGAAATGCTCGGCATATGTAATGTAACTTTTTATTCTCTTAATAAAAAGTTCGCTTTTTCTTCGGAAAAAAATAATCTTTGGGTTTCCATGTAGCTTTTGAATTGTTTCCATAAATACAGTAGAAACTATATTGGCTTTAATGGATGCGATAATGCACAAAAAGGGTGCATACTTGGTAAGTCTGTCAATTACCACCATGATGACACTCTTTCCTTCGGACTTGGGTAAACCTGTGATAAAATCCATTGAAACCTCCTCCCAATGTTGGCTTGGAATGAATAAAGGTTGTAATAGACCTGGGGTCTTAATTGTTTCAACTTTATTTTGTTGGAAAACCAAACATTCCGCCACAAACATTTGAATATCCGATTTAAGGCCATCCCAAAAAAATTCCTTCTTAACCTGGTGGTAAGTTTTTAAAAATCCTGAGTGCCCTCCTAAGGGAGAAGTGTGCAATTCCATAAGAATCTTTTGTTTGAGTTTGGAATTCTTACATAGGTATAAGTGATCTTTGTACCATAACGAATCATTTTTCCAACTAAATGTATCAGATGTACAGGGATCTTGTTGTAACTTTTGAATGAGTGCCCACACTTCTTCGTCATTCTTCCATTCATCCCTTACTTCATTTATCCAATATGGTTGAATAATAGAAATGGCACATAGTAATGCTTCCATATCCTCATCCTTTCTTGAGAGTGCATCTGCCACAACATTTTTCTTTCCTTTTTTGTAGATGATTTCAAAGTCATAACCCAACATCTTTGTGACCCATTTTTGTTTCTATTCAGAGGATAATCTTTGTTCTAAAAAGTATTTAAGACTATCATGATCTGTTTTTACCTTGAAGTGTCTTCCCATTAGGTAGGGTCGCCATTTCTTAAGTGCATGTAGTATTGCCAACATTTCCTTCTCATAAATAGCTTTGTCTAAATAATTTCCTTTGATTGGATGACTTTCAAAAGAAATGGGTCTTTCATCTTGCATTAAAACAACACCAATTCCATTTCTTGAAGCATCTCATTCCACAATAAAGGTTTTTGTGAAGTCTGGCATAGCTAAGACTGGTGCTTGGCACATTGCCTCTTTAAGATGTTCGAAGGCCTTTGTTGATTCTGGAGTCCATGAAAATGCATCTTTCTTCAATAATGTTGTTAGAGGTGCTGCTACTCTCCCATAATTCTTAACAAACTTGCGATAATACCTTGTCAACTAGAGAAATCCTCATAGATGCTTTATGGATGTGGGGATTTTCCATTCCTTAATGGCTTTAATTTTTCTAGGGTCTACCTTAACACCTTCATGAGATAGAATATGACCCAGATATTCCTCCTCTTGTACTCCAAAGAAACATTTGGAGCTTTTTGCATATAATTGTTTCTCCTCCAATAGTTTGAGCACACTGTCAACACGTTGAACATGATCCTTCCAAGACTTGTTGTAGATTAGTATATCATAAAAAAATACTAACACAAATTTTCTAAGGAAGGGTTTGAAAATGGAATTCATCAAACCTTGAAATGTAGAAGGTGCACTGGTAAGGCCAAAAGGCATGACCAAAAATTCATAATGACCCTCAGGAGTTCTAAATGTTGTTTTCAGAATGTCTTCATTCTTCATTCTCATTTGATGATATCCTGAACAAAGATCCAACTTGGTGAAGTAAATTAATCCATGCAATTCATCCAATAATTCATCAATGACAAGAATGGGAAATTTATCTTTAATAGTGAGCTTGTTGAGCTCCCTATAATCCGGACACATGCGCCATGATCCATTGTTCTTGTCCACCAATACTACTGGAGCAGAGAAATAAATTTGACTAGGTTGAATTATACCAGCCTCTAGCATCTCTGCAACCATACGTTCAATTTCACTCTTTTGGGAATAGGGATAATTGTACATCCTGATGTTTGGAGGAACACTTCCTGGAATCAAATGAATAGCATGATCATGATCACGAATAGGTGGGAGGCCTTTGGGAGTCTCAAATAGCTTGGAATGATTGTCCAAGACTTTTTGGATATCTAGAGAAATAGATGATTTTGATGTGGGAACCTCTAGCGAACATAATTGTGCAATTACGCCTCATTGTTCCTTATTTATAAGCTTTGTCATACTGTTAGATCTGATTATCTTTCTCAGTTTCCCTGCAATACCCCTTAATTCAACTTCCTTTCCTTCACACAAAATTTCATGAAAAGTTCTTGAAAACTAAAAGCTATTGTACCCTAGGATTGTAGCCATTGGACTCCTAGTACAACATCAACACCACCCATTAGAATGGAAATCATTGGGCTATTCAATACATATTATCCCATGGATAGCTTGATATTATGGCACTTTCTAGAGCAATTTATGGTTCCACCACTTGCAACCATCACTTGACACTCTGGTGCTGGATATAGGAAGCAATTCAATTCCCTGGCTATCTTACAATGAATAAAATTATGGGTACTTCCTGAATCAATCAACACTATTACCTTTTTCTTCTTGATATGTTCTTCTATCTTGATAGTTTGAGGAGTGGTAATTCCAGCCAATGCATTACAAGATATTGTTGAAAAATGTGCAACAAGAAATGTTAAATTTAGAATGTGCTAAAAATAGACCTGCTAAAAATAGCATGTCTAAAAATAGCAATTTGGCCAGTGAGTTCATTGGCCACATTGAGTGAGAGGTGAAACTGCTAAAAATAGAAAGTTCTAAAAATAGCATTTCTGGGTCCCTTCCTATTTATAGCAGTCCCTAGTCTATCTATAGGAAGTAAAATTAATTTTGGTCTTAACAACAGTTGGAAATATTAATTAATTAATTCAGTTGAGTTAATTAGTTAAGGAAATTTGAATTTGAAGTCTTTGTGAGCATGCACATGATTTGTCCCACTGATTGAGGAATTTATCCTTCATTTCCTCCACTGATTGAGGGAATAAGTGTGAGTTCTATAATGAGAGAATCAGTTGACTTAGTTCTAACTAGTCAAGTCCAGTTAGATTATTTTAACAAGTTGTTAAAATAATAAAATAATAAAACAATAATCTCTCATTCTTATTCTTTCAAATTTGTCCTGATGATGGACCCCCTTTGGGGTTTGAAACGTTGGCATAATGAACTGAGAACTGTGGTTAATCCGGATGATGAATCAAAAAACTCCCACAGAAGTCTAAAATCTAACAAAATATAGTTTGTTAATGCTTGTATGCATGTGACAACTATTATTTTAGATAACTGAGGATTCACTCATGGATAACTGTTGCATGTCAGTTCTGTCAGAGACCTAGTTGAGATCAGATGTGGGACAATGTACTATCAAATGCTTGGATATTTCTAGTAAGTATTCCTTGCATGGAGAAGGATCTATTATAAGAGATTGGAGGACTTGTGGCCTATATATTGAGGCCTTGGTAGACCATGATTTTCATCTTTTGATTGAAGATCGTCAGAGTACAGAGAGAGCAGGATAGCTATTGAGTTGATTCTTTTTGTATTGTGAAGAGGATTTCCACCTGATTGATAATACATGTTTGGGGTTTTATGCTGGTTCTTTCCCCTGGATATATTTTGTGTTATGTGTGATTGATTTCTCATTCTCAGTTATATGTGTTCTTATTGATGTTGCTCATGGTTGATTAAGCTTCCGCTAAATTGTTTGTAGAAGTAGATTAAGTGTTTTGCTTTAGTACATTGCATTACGAGGTTGATCTATAGGTGGGAAATTTCTACATGGTATCAGAGCTAGCTGATTTGTAGAAAAAGTTCTACATGGTATCAAAGCTAGCTGATTTGTAGGAAAAATTCTACATGGTATCAAAGCACAGGTGATCAAGGAGAGAACAATATACTAAGAGGAGATTTCAAAGTTTTGAGTTTTGGGCTGAGAGTTTGCAGAGAAGATCTGAAAATTTATGTACAAAATTTTCAGAAATAAATAGCAGATTTGGATTCCTTGCGGAAAAATACCCAAAAAAAAATAAAAAATAAAAAAATTAGCTGAATCGGAGTTCAGATGAGGGAGATATCGATGATTTAAAATCAGCTCATTTTCTAGAAAATTTCGTGACGGCGGGAAAGTGGAAATAGATTGGTGTGCTAGCCAAGAACCTGTATGCACTTGAGGTACAAGATGCATGCAAAGCCTTGAGGAGCAAAGCAAAGGTTAGAGACTTGGTGGTGAGATGGAGGGTATATTACCTCTCAAAATGCAGAGCCAGAAGAAGTCTCAGACGATTGTGGAGGAGCCACGATTGGTGCAACAGCTTCAGGAGGTTGTGGAGCAGCCACAACAGGGGAAGCTGAGAGGAGATCGAGTAGAGGCATCTACTCACGCAGAGACCTCCAGTAGGGGGAAACTTCGAGCCACGTGGGCAGAGGGATCACATGCAGCCATACCTCCAGGTAGGAGGTGGGGCGATATAGAGTGATCGTCCCAACGAGGAGGGGTAGGACCCTTGAGGTACCCAACCTCTTGGATGAGACCTTGCTACGGGAGCCCCGATGTGGAGTAGCAGGAACTGACTGATTGGGTAGAGACAGATGTGGATGGAGCGGTAGAGAGTGCAAAAGTGCAGGGAATCCTAAGACAGCGCATAGCTAGCAAGCTGCAGCAATGCAAAAGGCACAAGTGTTTTGCACAGTGCTAGGTGGCATAGAGAGGTGTGCAATGGTACGAGATGCATGGAGATGTTGCAATAGTGCAGATGTCAGAGAGGGAGCACTTGTCAGCAGCAGGTAGAGCTTCAGCATCAGAGTATGTTCCTAGCCCAACAGAGTGGTCAGTTGGGAGTGTTTTTGTTCCAAGTGTTGTTGGAGCAAGTGGACCAAGTAGATGTGTTGCATGCAAAACATTCCAGAGTTACAATATCGGGTTTGAGAGAAAGCCTTTCTTGTTGAGAGGGAGTGTTGAAAAATGTGCAACAAGAAATGTTAAATTTAGAATGTGCTAAAAATAGACCTGCTAAAAATAACATGTCTAAAAATCACAGTTTGGCCAGTGAGGTCATTGGCCACATTGAGTGAGAGGTGAAACTGCTAAAAATAGAAAGTTCTAAAAATAGCATTTCTGGGTCCCTTCCTATTTATAGCAGTCTCTAGTCTATCTATAGGAAGTAAAATTAATTTTGGTCTTAACAACAGTTGGAAATATTAATTAATTAATTCAGTTGAGTTAATTACTTAAGGAAATTCGAATTTGAAGTTTTTGTGAGCATGCACATGAGTTGTCCCACTGATTGAGGAATTTATCCTTAATTTCCTCCACTGATTGAAGGAATAAGTATGAGTTCTATAATGAGAGAATCGGTTGACTTAGTTCTAACTAGTCAAGTCCAGTTAGATTATTTTAACAAGTTGTTAAAATAATAAAATATAGTATGTTAATGCTTGCATGCATGTGACAACTATTATTTTAGATAACTGAGGATTCACTCATGGATAATTGTTGCATGTTAGTTCTGTCAGAGACCCAGTTGAGATCAAATGTGGGACCGTATACTATCAGATGCTTGGATATTTCTAGTAAGTATTCCTTGCATGGAGAAGGATCTATTGTAGAAGATTAGAGGACTTGTGGCCTATATATTGAGGCCTAGGTAGTCCATGATTTTCATTTTCTGATTGAAGATCATCAGAGTATAGAGAGAGCAGGATAGCTATTGAGTTAATTCTTTTTGTATTGTGAAGAGGATTTCCACTTGATTGATAATACATGGTTGGGGTTTTATGCTGGTGCTTTCCCCTGGATATATCTTGTGTTATATGTGATTGATTTCTCATTCTCAGTTATATGTGTTCTTATTGATGTTGCTCATGGTTGATTAAGCTTCCGCTAAATTGTTTGTAGAATTAGATCAAGTGTTTTTCTTTAGTACATTGCATTACGAGGTTGATCTATAGGTGGGAAATTTCTACATGGTATCAGAGCTAGCTGATTTGTAGGAAAAATTCTACAAATATGGTTGGGTTCATTTCTTCTTTATCTAGGGTTTGTTCCTAGAGTATATCCTCTTCTTTTGACATTTCTTGTTCCTTTTATTCCTCCTCTTCACAATCTATGTAGAATAATTTCTTCTCAGCACACTTATGACTTTTAGTGTATTTGCTATCACAACTGTAACAGATCCCGTTTGCTCTTTTTCCTTCCAATTGTTGTGGTGTGAACCTTGTAGGTTGTGGAAGGCTAGGGGCAAAAACACTTCCATCTTTATAGTTGTGAGTGGTAGGCTTCCTGGTTTCCATAATTTTACTTTCTATTTTCCTTGCTAACTTGAATGCCTTCTCCAATGAATCAGGTTCCCAAAGGTGAACCTCATGTTGGATATTATCCTTTAAAGTCCCTATGAACACATCAATCCTATGCTCCTCTGAAGTATCTTTTACCCTTATGTTCAATTTTTGGAAGTCCTCAATGTGCTCCATCATTGAACCCTTTTGTTTGAGATTTATCAATTGGCTAAAAAAGGCGTTGTTTTTTGTATCCTCATAATGTGATATCATTTCTTCCGTAAAAATTGCCCAAGTGACAATTTGTTTACGAGAGCAAAGCCATCGATATCATGCAAACTTATTTGGTTCCAAATATAAAGTTGCAACACGTACCTTTTGTGTGTTTTGCACATTATAGAGATCGAATAATTGCTCCATCTGTAGTATCCATGTTCTGGGATCTTTGCCATCAAACTTCCTCATATCAATTTTTGGAACATGGTGGGTCTTCAATCCAACATTAGAGTCTATGAAATCATTATTAACATTTCTTTTGTTCTCATCATGAGTTTCCTTTACTACCCTTTCACCATTAGTAACCATATATTGTAGCAACTTATTCAAATTTATGTTAAATTCTTCCATCTTAGCGTCCATGCCATTCATCTTAGCATCCATGCCATTCATATTAGCTTTCATGCCATCCATATTAGCTTCCATGCCATCCATCCTAACTTGCACGCCATTCATATTAGATTCCACACCATTCATCTTGGCTTCAATTACCTTTTGTGAGAATGAAATTTGTTGTACTTGGTCTTGTAATTTTGATATATTATGTTGCATTTCTTCCTCTTCTTCACGAGTCATGCTAGAGATTTCAGGTTGCTTACTAGGTGTTTCCATTTTATTTCTTCGGGGCATCAATTGATGCTAATAATTCTTCACTATTCCCTTTGAATTCCTTCAAACTAATTTTTCAAACCAATCTTATGCAAAATTTTAAAAAAACTACACACCTTTTTTTACTTTGTAAGAGCTCGATATTGAATTTTTTGTATCTCCGTCACTGCGGATCTCAAATATCTAAACTCACATCTTGCAGTAGCCCTTTGAGTCCTCTTTCTAACCCTGTAAGTCTGATCAAGATTGGATTCTCCAAGGAAGAGTTATGCCAAATCTCCCACGATGACCTAATTATAGACTAGTTTAGTAGAGCAAACTTGTACGAAGTTCTACGTGTCATTGTTTCAACCTTAGTAACTGAAACTGATATACAGAAAACTACAGGCCATTCTCTTTCTGAAACTTCTTACGAAATTTCAATCTGATGCTCAAAACAAAAGTATGAAGATTTTCCTCAGGTCACATGTTTGGAATGTAATTCGGGAGTCTGCAAAGACCCTAACTTCCTCAGATCATATCTCTGAAAATATAGTGAGACAAGCTCTCAAATTCAGACCCAAAGTTTAGAACGATTTTGGCTCAAATGGGGTTTTTTTTTTTCGCTTCTGAAACGTCGCAAAAAAAAAGTTATAGTGAAGATTCCATGATGACCTGTTTGGAGCAGAGAAACCCTAGAATCCAAAGCTCTGATACCAAATGTTGTGAAACCAGCTCACAAAAATATAGGAAAGATAGGTCAACGCCTTAGAATTTAGCCTCTTCGAGGGGGGAACCTCCTTTACATTACACAAATGAATAATTCTTGGATGATACAAATGACTGAACCTCCCTTCTATATATAGGAGTCTAAGGGGTCACAATATATTCAAGCCGACATAACAGTAATAACATATGGGCATAACAATAACAATAGTGGGTTTCTATGGGGCACACTAATAACAATATGGGGACAATAGGGACACAATAATAACAATAAGGGCTACAATGACAATAGTAATGGGGGAGTCACTAGTATTATAGGGACCTAACATTAAGCCAATCGAAAATTAGAAATAAGATTTCCAGAAATTAGAAAAATAGTTTCGAATCTATGGAAAATTAGAAATATTCAGCATGTTCCCAAAACTTTCACTAAAATTGCAAAAACACAACAATATAATTAAGAGCCAACACACTTTGACTGTAATGCGAGTGTTATAGTCCCTGGCGAGGTAGGGACAAATAAATAAAAATGTTTTAAGAAGTGAGGTCTTCTCATGTATTTTTTTTTCCCGAAGAAAAAATTATAACTTTCATTAGAGAAGAAAAATGAATATTACATTCTTTATGTGCATATCCTACACTCTGTGAAGTCCGATTATTCTAACAATCTGCATATGATCAAAAAAATAGGTCATATGCATCCACCAAAAAACATTGTATATCATATTACATATAAACATATCAAAAGAGGTAATTGTTGGGGTTTTCCCAAACAATCCTCCATCAATAGAAAAATAAAATTTACATAAATACATGCATGTAATAAATCAACATAAACAAAAAGGATTATGTTCCAGGAATGGCACCCTCCATGCAGGATCTTTGGATGGAAGGCATGCTCACAGTCTTTTATAAACTCAATAATCTTCAAGACTCCCATATCCTAAGCAACACCTTCTTTATACAAGGCGTCAATGACATAATTTCTCTCTCTGTATAGGTGACAACATGAAACATAATCAAAAGATTGTTTAAGATTGAAAATTTATTTAAGAATTGGGCCTAATGTGTGTTTGTGACATCTTTGATTTGTTGAATTGCTTTATGAAAATCATGGAAACACCAAAAATCTATAATCTTTGAATATTCAATTCAATAGAAAAAAGGAACAAAAGTTATAAACTCATCATATTTTCAAAATTATTCGTGCCATATCCTAGACTACTTTTCAATTTGTAGAAATGTGAAGTAGATATAAATAATATAGCACCCCTCCACAAGCCCCTCCTTCAAAGCTGCACCATCAAAATAATCCTATGGGAAAGACTGGTCAATGATTTCTTCAGAAATAGAATATTGGCGAGGGATTGTATTAATAGGATCCATCAGAGAAAGAATAGTGATGGATTGAGCCATTACTCTATCAAGAGTAACTGATTTCTCTTTGAAAACTTCAGCATTTCGGGCCAACCAAATACCTTAGGACAAGAAAATGGGAATATAGCGGAGCTGTTTTGGATTGATGGTGACCCACCATGTCTTCCAAGTGTCTAGGTATGATTCCCCCTACCATCTTATATGTATGTTTAAGTTTGCACAAGTTGAAGCCCATATTGCCTTTGTGAAAGAACAAAATAGAAACAAATGGCCTACAGATTCGTCTGAGTTTTTGTATAGCCGACACCAACTAGGGCCTAATATTCCTCTTTTCATCAAATTTTCCAAGTAGGTACTTTATTTTCTAGGATGAACCATTGCAAAAGACATGCTTTTGTTGGGCACACTACCTTTCATAACTTCTTCCGCCATTAGGAGGCTTCAAATTACTTTCTATGTTCATTTAAGAAAATATATCTTGCTTTTGGGCATAAAAACCATCTACTGCTAAGCCCATTCCACGACATATTCTTTGTCACATATGTGGACATGGGAATTTCTAAGAGTGGATGTGTATTATTGCCAATTCTTCCATAAAATTCGAGGAAGTTAAGGTTGATGAAGAGATTTCCAACCTTGAGACCAAATAGTGGATCGCTCACGGTCAACAATTTTTTCCAACGAATGATTACCCCTCTCATGGAGAAAAAACACCAGGCCTAGAGGTAGTTGGTAATTTTCATTACATCCAACCCAAGGATCCTCACCAATTCTCACATGTTGCCCATTTCTAACTTTCCAAACAAGTCCTAGCTTAATGACCCCAAAAGCATGAATAATTTCTTTCCAAATGACCGATGCATTTGAACAATGTTTATTTTGCATTCAAATCCAATCCAGAAGGGGAAGGGGGCTGATGTATTTCTGCAAGACCACCTTTTTCAATAGAAGTTGAGTGGAGATTAGATGCCACCCCACTTTTTCAGTAATTGCATTTGTAAAGAAGTGAATGTTTTTCAATCCCCGACCTCCACAATCCTTGGGTAATGAAATCTGATCCCATTTAACCCAAACACAAAATCTACCTTCTTTCTGCACAACCCAAAGATATCTACAATAGATTTTCTGTATTTTTGATAATATTCCCTTTGGAATCCATGATAGGGAATACCAAAAAACTAGGATAGATTCTAGGATTGATTTTATGAGGATCGGCCTACCTGCTCGGGATAACCACCTGAAGCTCCAAGATTTGAGGATTTTTTCTATCTTTGCCAATAACCAGAACCAAGATGTGAAGCTCTTCTTGTGCAACCTGTATGGCTTCATGATTTTTTATTCCTTCAAGGAAAGAAAATTTCTCCTTTGGCATGTGCATCGAGAGAATAGGCTTGATCTTGTTTGCAATCATTTTGGCAATGATTTTATAAATACAATTGTAGAGGGTGATGGGGTGAAAGTCATCAAAAGATCTAGAGGAGTAAGATTTCAAGATGAGGGAAATAAAGGTGGCGTTTAGAGGATCATGAATATAGCCCCCGGTCCTGGATTCTTCCACCACTTTTAGAAGGTCAAATCCTATGATATCATACATTTCCATGTAGAACTCAATTGGCCAATCATCTTGCCCAGGACTTTTATCCTTCTAAAATCCCCCCAGGGTTTTCTAAAGTTTGTCTTCTGAAATCAACTCCATCAGGTCATGATTCAATTCTTGATCAACGAAACACGGGAGGAACTAGGCCAGGGCTACAATTTCAGGGATGGTCACGTCGGGGGTTGGGGGGGGGGTGGGGTGGGGTGGGCGGAACTGAAGAGAATTATAAAATGATTTACAACCAACCCCATTAATTCCCCAAAAGAGGAGGCTTGGACTCCCTCAAGGGATTCCAAGGACCATACGGTGTATCGAATTTTTCTACCTTTGAAAAATTGTTGGAAGAACCTGGTGTTATCATCACCACTTTTCAGCTAGATCGCTCGACTTTTCAACCTCCATTGTTCTTCCATCTCGACCAAGGTCTCCCATTTTAATCTTTCGATATGGACCATTCTTTGCTTTCCTTTATCATTTAGGTAACCAATCCCATTAAGCACATCCATCTCTTATAACTCAACTTCAATAACCCTTAATTTCTCCTCTTCTTTTTTTTGTTTCAACTTGACCCACTCAATCATGACTTCTTTACATTCTTTAGATTTTTATGAATATTACTACCTCTCGCTTTCCCTCTCGATGGTTTGAATCCCAAATTTCAGCCACCAGGTTCCCGAAAGAAGGATCCTTGAGCCACCCTGAATTGTGTTTGAAAGGGCTCCTTGGCTTAGAAAGATCTCTCTTAATTTCCAGGAAAATGTGGGCATGGTCTGACCTTTCCACCCACCCAATCCACTGAAAAAATAAGGGAATATGGTCCAACAATCTCTCAAGAAGTAGAAATCTATTGATCCTCCTGGTCGCACAATCATCTCATGTCCTTTTATTTCTCCATGTTGGGAGGGATTTTCTCAACTCAACATCACAAAAATGGGATTCCTCCAATTTGTGGATAAAAAATTCTGCTAAGTGGCAAGGTGGGCACTCGGTCCTCAGATTTTAGAGACACCCAAAGAGAATTTAAGATCTCCTCCTATTACCATATTTCCTTCTTTCATAAGAGTTTTGTTAAAAAGAGAGTCCCAGAAGGTGGCACAGTCTAAATGAGGCCCATATATGTTGATGATATGAACATCTATACTGAGATCAGTTGAAAAGACATTGGCCCCCAGGCCTAGGTTGAAACCTTGGGAGCTAGAGGGGATAAGGGATTTTGAATTTAACCCTATGGCTAAACCTTTGGAAAAAACACCATCCAGGAAGGAGGCCTTCAAGTGCACGAACAATAGTCTCATAGTCACCTAAGGTTTCTTACAGGAACATTACACCAAGGGGGGAGTGATCCCACTAGCCGTTTGAGGGCTAGTGATCTGATTTAGAATATTAGATTGTTGTGCTAAGATCCGCCTCAGATTAGAAACAAAATTCTTTCATTGTTCTTAAGGATTCATTAATTTTTGCAAGTGAAAGGAAGAGTTTCCTTTTTTTATGTTAATTTTATGAGAAATTTGACATAAATAAGAAACTAAACAATAGCATAAACATGTATAGAACATCATCAAAAAAACACATTACAACAAGCACATGATAAAGGAGTTCACCCCTGCTGGGCTACGTCTCCTTGGTCCAGCTTCCAATGGCTTGGACCTCTCTATTATGCTCAAAAGTGTAAAAATATGTGTTTTCAATGCTCAAATGCTTATGCAACCTACTCCAATTAGTCCAAAATACTCAAAAATGGTCATCTAGCCTCTTTTTGGATCACTTTGGTGGAAAACTAAAGAAGTTATGACTTCTCCTAGTTCTCCCTATATTCACTCCACAAATTTTCCCATTTCCGACATGATCCTACAAATTAGCGCCAAACATGCGCTAACTGGGTGAAAATTTCACCTCACGGTGGGCCATAATCTGTCAGTCAACTATCTTATCACAAATCACAATTGAAGATGAAACCAATGGTTTTATAGTCTGTGATCACAGCGGGGCTATGTGCAATTGCAATCTAGCGGACCCGACGAAACAATTAATCGGAACCTATAGTCGCATCGCATCTGGGAACCTATCACATTTTGCAATCGGTGGAGAACCGACGGGTAATATAATGTGGAACTCTGCTTTCTGTGAAGTGCAATTGCGATCTGCGATCCATCGCATCACAACTTCGGGATGATCCATCACATCGCAACTCCGGGGTCAATCCTTTAACACCTTTCCACCTATCTTTTGCAAAGTGCAATTGTGATTTCTCGAATCGCAGGCCTGCCTGTTCTGTGGCCAATTTTTAACACGATCCACCTGCGAGATGTGATTTGTGATATGCGGGGGGAAATGGTAGCCTGCCACTTGGCGCCTCCCCATTCGTTGAAGGGCCTTGCCACATCATTTTTTCTTGCCATATGTCCAAGTCAAACCCGAACTTTGACTTTCTCTAACTTCTTCATACCATCTCGGATTCGAGTGTCGTTCACACCGTTGGAATCAGAATGACGAGATCTTCGATCTGAAGTTAAGTTTATCAAGATTCTGACACTTCGATTTTTGAGCCTAATTTTGAGTGGCTGATCAGCTAGTTTCTTAAATGTACTAACCAGACCCCAACAATTTAGAGACATACATATCATTTTGGATGGACAACAAGGGTCATTGAAGCTCTAGGTACCCCATCAATGGTTTTTTTAAAGCCAACAACAACATCAAGGCTAGCCTTCTACTTAGCCTTTGAGATATTGGAGATACGACCTCTTCCTCGACATATGTTTGTAGGGGATATAGGCACAAGCTCTCCTATAGGAAGTGGGCCAGACAACTTTGATGAAGAGTGAAGTAAATACCAGGAATGTGAGGTGGAGGATGTCGAGGTCCCAATGCATGAGGAAAAGAAGATAAGAGGAGGTATGGACGGGGGAATAAAGGAGAGAGGACAAGATATATGTTTAACATGTTGACCTAAAGAAAATGAAGAAAGAGGCAAGATTTAATGGATATTTTCAGATATAACAGGTAAAATGATAACATCATATATATTAGGAGTTTCACAGGGGGGGAAAGGAGTACCCAAATGTCCATCACTAGAAGAGGCGAGAGCAGATTCTGGAAGGAGACCATTTGATCATGCACCCCTTAAAGCGTCCTCCATAAGCATCCACTGCTCAGCTCGAGAAACTGTAAACCCTCGAATAATATCTATTAAGGAGCTCAACCCTTTTCCATTACCAATTACTCCTAACCTTTCCACCTTTGAAACCAGACTTCCATCCAATGGAGCCGAGAATCTTTACTTCTGGAATGGCAATGGGAAATCCTCCAGAAAATGGCCCAAATCATTACACCATCAGCACCTAAATGGGACTCCCTCTTATTCTAATGACTAATAATGCATTATCCTCCAGTAAGTAAGCTTCATCTTTGGAAGGAGACCTTCACAAGTATTGATATTAACCAGGATTTGAGCAACAACCATGCGCTCTAAGACCTCAAATGAAAATTCAACATCCACAAATGTTCCCAGATTGCTTCCGATGTGCTTGAAAGAATCCAAAGACCATAAATGAGGAGGTAAATATGGCAGCTTGGCCCATATGGGAGAAATCCCAATTTTCTCCTTCTTCGCATCAAATAAAGGTGTCCATTGGATGAACCTTGGCTTTTTGACTTCCTTGTCTGTTGCCTATGTTGAGGGAAAAACTAACATAAACTATCTTTTCAACAAATCATTTACCTTTGGCTCCTTAGAGATATCCAAACCCCATATTTGTTTGATGTTAACCCTAATTAAATATGTTTAGAAAAACCTGCCTCGGGCTCAACCAACAACGATCCTCTCTGCAGTCTTTACAACCTCCCCCATATGAACATCCTCTCTAAAAATAAAATCTACCTCACCTGGATTTGATTGAATGCTCTTCCTCTTCATGCCCTTCTTTTTCACCACAGGATTCCCCAGTTTCTCATTATTTGGGGCTAGGGTTTTGTGTTCTAGCCATTTTCCCTCAAATTCTCTATTTTCCTCTTCGGGATTAGCCATGGCTTGAGATTCTCCCTTAAGAGGGGGGATGAGAGACCCCTCCACACCATTATTCCTTCCCAAAATATTCAGACCTTCTTGAACATTGGTGAAAAACAACCGAGTAAAATCAAACCTGGTGGATATGGTTTAACCCTTCCAGGACAATTTATCATCCTTCATGTTAACTAATCCTTCAGGATTGTTATTGTATAATATGTAATTTGTTTTACATTCCATTTTTACGGTTAATAAGTTACCGAGACACAACTATCTCGTACCTAGATTGCACATGTATAAATAAGTAATTTTATCATTATTATGATGCTCTTTCATTGTGTTCTTTCATTGTGGAGTTTATTTGTTCTTGTACATTGGTATCAGAGCCCCGGTTGAGTTGTTTCTAAACTCCATGTATTTGAAGTCTATGGCGTAAAGGAGACGCGGAGCATGAAGGTCGTGAGGATAGCTAAATGCAACAAAAGGTTAGCCTAGTGGGAGACCCAAACCGTTGACTCTTTGTAAGTCTTATAACTTTCCATCATAATGAAATACGATTGGAGAAATTCAGTGGTATGATGTTTTTTTTAACATATCCTTGGAAGTTAGAATACATGTTGGAGTTTTGAGTGCTTGTTGTTCTCAATAAAAATTGTCAATACTGGGTCTAATACCAATAATTGTTGGATTATTTGCTAAAAGTCTAAGTTCCATGCATCCAAGGTCCGCTTGTTATTTTAATTTTGGGAGGCTTTATTTTCATTTATTGCAGTAAACAAGAGTTTAATCACAGTAAAAATTATGAAGGATAGTATTTGCATTTACTCAAAGATTTCTGAAGGATACAATTTTTTTACTGAAGGATTTCTGAAGGATTCTTAAAATGAAGGATATATATTTTTTGGTGGTTTGAATTAAATTTTTAATTGAAGAGTGGTCAATTTTATGGTGATTTGAAATACATATTTTTTTAAGAGGCCATTGGTAAAATAAAATATTTAGAGGCTAATAAGGGTTGAACTTGGCTCTTTGCTAGGCTATTTTTGAACCTTACCATTAAACCACAAAGCCAACTTTGTTTGAAACAAGTGGAGAAACGAATTTATATCTTTTCAAAAGTATTGCATATATTTTGAATTTGAAAGGATTTGAAGAATATTTGACTACATAGCAATATTGACTTCAATCATTTCCATAGTTGGAGTTGTTCTTAATGGAAAGTAAAAATATCAAGAGTGGTTTAGAAATCTTAAAATTTCCCTGGTCTTAACGATTTGTGGGAAGTTTGTCAAGGAAAGAAGGATAATGATGGAAAATAAATTGCACCGAAACCGCCTGATAATGAGAAACAACGTGCAATTTGGGAGACAAAAGACAACAAGGAATATGAATTAATAACTGCATCAGTGATAGAAGAGGTAAGCCGATATATTGTTTCTTGTGGTACTGCATTCGAAGTATTAAAGAAGTTGAAATAATTGTATGGTTCACACTTAGAACTCGAAATTATTCAGTTATTGTTAAAGTTGTTTAATTTGGAGATGAAGGATAATGATCCTTTGAAGAGTGCCTCTGAAATAAAAGCCAATTTTCATGATATAGAAGCCACTAGAATTAAAGTAGATTTACAACTTACAACTTTTATAAAAGTCCTTCACCCTGTCTATTCACATTATTTGGAATCTCTCCAAGCTAGTGGGAAGTTAAAAGACATTACATTTGATAAACTAGTAAGCAAAATAGTTGAGAGAGAAAAAGCCTTTGGGAAGAAAGAGGCTCCACCTAACTCTAATGTAGAAACTTTGTGCCTTGCACAAAAGGATCAGAAGTCTCATACCGAAACTTCTAGAGGTGATAAAAGTAGTAGAGGTTGTGGTAGGATAAATTGTAGAGGTGGGGGGGCAAAAATAATTAGGGAGACAGATAACAAAATGAAAGACAACAAAGGAATTTTAATGATAGACCAGTTATCAAATGTTTTAGATGTGGTAAAATCGGTCATACTGCTACTAACTATAAAATCCCTTGGGAGAAAGTCAGTGAAAGGAGAAAACAGTTGAATGAAAAGAAAGATCAGCCACCACCAGATAAGGGAAAATCATCAGAGTGTACACATTACATTGTTGCTCATTGTAATTTTAATATTAATGATATTTTCAACACTGCATTTTCTTTATGGCGAGATAGTTGGATTTTGGATTCAGAAGCCACTTGTCATATGACATTTAGGCGAGATATTTTTGAAACATTCAGTGATGATATTGATGGTGTTATTTACTTTGCTGACAAGTCTGAAATTAAACCATATGGCATTAGGTCTATTCGTTTGAAGATACCGAATATTTCATATTATGTTCTACAGGATGTACTTTATATTCCATAGTTTCAGTGAAATTTGATGTCTCTTATCCATATTTGGCAGCAGGGGCATTCTATTCATATATTTGATGGAATCATCAAGATAAGAAGAGAATTTGATCATGCAGTTATTATGAATGGTGTGGAAGAAGGTACACGTTTGAAGTTAAATGGTACTTCATCTACTAATTCTCGGGAAATTTCTACTTTTTTGGCGCAGGAAAGTGGTAGCATGTCTCCCCAGCTTGTTGTGGCATGCTCAATTTGGTCACATCAATTATGGCAGCATCAAAATTATGAAAAAACAAGGTATTAAAGGTCTTCCGAAAGTTCCAAGAAAGATTACACCTTGTGATGCTTGTATTTTTGGAAAACATTATAAACAACCTTTTCATAGTTCTTCTTTTAGAGCTTCACGAAAATTAGGTCTTATAGATTCAAATTTATGTGGATCTATGCCTATTGCAAATTCCAATGGAAATAAATATGTGCTGGCATTTATTGATGATTACTCGAGAATGTGTTGGGTGTATTTATTGAAGAATAAGTCACAAGTGTTTGAAGTTTTTAAAACTTTTCATTTGATGATTAAAAATGAAACTCAACATAATATAGGCATTCTCAGAACTGATAATGGTGGTGAGTATACTTCTCGTGTTTTTGAACAATATTTGGAGGACAATGGAATCAAACATCAAACTACCATACTTTATAATCCACAATAGAATGGCGTTGCAGAATGTATGAATAGAACTTTGCTTAATATGGTTAGATCTATGATGTTATTTAAGAATGTTAAGTTGATGTTTTGGGGAGAAGCAGTGCTTTGTGCAACTTATATTCACAATCTTTGTCCTTCTCCTGTCATCAATAATAAATCTCCTTATGAAATTTGTATAATCGTCTTCATGTTGTTCAACATTTTAGAGTCTTTGGTTCTCTATGCTATGCATTAATTCCTAAACATCAGCGCAACAAGTTGGGTTCTAGGAGTCGCAAATGTATTTTCTTGGGATATTCTGCTACTTCCAAAGCATATAGGTTGTATGATGAAGAAAATAAAGAATGCATTCTTTCCAGAGATGTTATTTTCCTTGAATTAGATAAGAATAATTCCACTGTTGATAGGAAACTGGCTCATTTGGAGAAATTTTCATCTAAGAAGTTCTATTTTGAACCTAATAATGATGTTCCACACACTAAAGGGGGGGGGGTTCCCATTCTGGACCAGTCTGTGGTCTTTCTATCTTTGACTCACGATGATGTTTCTGCTGAAGAAAACTTGGAGGATAGTGTTGTTTCTATAGGGTCAGAAAGTGTTCCATAAGAACTTGTACTTCAAGATGAACAACCATCACAACCACTTCAACAACATTTACAAATATCTACATGTGCTCGAAACGTTCCAAGCAAGTATGATGATTTTGAAACATGAATGTCTTCTAAAGGTGATTCAAGTAATGTTTCTCATGACTGTGAATTCAATCATTGTACAATTAGTGAACCTAATTATTTTAAAGAAGCTGATAATTGTGATGAATGGAAGCATGCAATGCAAAATGAATATGATGCACTTATTAAGAATGGAACTTGGAGGTTAGTGGATCCTCCTGCAGATGTCAAACCCATTGGTTGCAAATGGGTGTATAAGATCAAATACAAATTAAATGGTTCACTTGATAAATACAAGGAGATACTTGTAGAAAAAGGCTACGCTCAGAAGGAAGGTGTTGACTACATAGAGACATCTCCTCCTACAACAAAATGGGGCACAATTAGAACTTTATTTTCTCTTGCAACTCAAAGTAGCTGGAAGATACACCATATGGATTTTAAAACAACTTTTTTGAATGGCAATTCAAAGGAGGATGTTTATATGTTTCAGCCAGAAGGTTTTGTTGTCAAAGGCAAAGAGAAAAAGGTATGTAACTTAGTGAAGGCTTTGTATGGACTGAAACAAGCATCTCGTGCATGGTATGAAAAAATAACTGAACACCTTATCAAGTTGAATTATAAGTTATTTGATCTCGATGATGCAACGTTTTTTGTTAAGAAAATTTGAAAGTCGGTTATATATTTGGTTGTGTATGTAGATGATTTGATGATCACAGGAAACAATGATGACTATATAGCGTCCGTTAAAAGAGAATTATTGAAATTTTTGACATGGCAGATTTGGGTTTATTACATTATTATTTAGGGATTGAAATTGATCAGAAACCCAAATAGATTTTCATTTCTCAGAAAAAGTATATTGGACAGATTTGGGATGCAGATTGTAATCCTGTCGCTACTCCTATGGAGCAGAATTTGAAGCTTACTTCCACTGAAGGAAGTATGTTTGAAGATCCAACAAAGTACAAGCAACTTGTTGGAAGTTTGAATTTTCTAACTACTACCCGACCTGGCATAGCTTTTGTCGTAGGGATACTTTCTAGGTTCATGCATAAGCTATGTGAAGGTCATTGGAATGCAAAAAAGCAAGTGCTCAAGTATTTGAAAGGCACTCAAACATATGGCATCAAATATTCCAAAGTTGCATATTTCCATCTCACTGGCTATTCAGATTCTAATTTTGATGGAGATAAGGAGAATGGAGTCTCTACTTCTTGATGAGTCTTGGATCAACAGCCATCAGTTGGAGAGCACACAAGCAATCTGTTCTTGTTGATTCTACCACCGAAGCCGAATATGTTGCAACAGTTCAAGCTACAACAGAAATATTTGGCTTCACAAAATACTTGAAGACTTGCAGGAGAAATAAAAGGCTTCAAATCCACTACTCATCAACAACTCTTTTGCAATTCAGTTGGCCAATAATCCCAAGTTTCATGATCGAAGCACGCATATTAACACCAAATATCACTTGATTCGACATTATGTAGAGGCCAAAGTTATTCATCTGACACATTGTCCTACTTTAGAGCAAATCACAAACATATTTACAAAGCCACTGGGACGTGAAAAGTTTGAAAAGTTTAGAATGTTACTCGGCATGTAAGATGTCACATTCGGATTAAGGGGGAAATGTTAACTAATCCTTCAGGATTGTTATTGTATAATATGTAGTTAGTTTTACATTCCATTTTTACGTTAATATGTTATCTAGACACAATTGTCTCATACCTAGATTGCACATGTATAAATAAGTAATTTTATCATTAATACGATGTTCTTTCATTGTGTTCTTTCATTCGGATTAAGGGGGAAATGTTAACTAATCATTCAGGATTGTTATTGTATAATATGTAGTTAGTTTTACATTCCATTTTTACGTTAATACGTTATCTAGACACAATTGTCTCATACCTAGATTGCACATGTATAAATAAGTAATTTTATCATTAATACGATGTTCTTTCATTATGTTCTTTCATTGTGGAGTTTATTTGGGCTTGTACACTTCAGGGCCATAGGAAACTTCTGACTAGTTTAAACTTGTCAATCCTCTACTTGCGAGAAATTGACCTTGTCAAACAATACATTAGGGGAGGCTTATACCTTGGAGAACCTTCATCGAAAATAACCAGAGAGGGGTCATCTCATGAGAGTTGACCTTTGATGAGAAAGGGTTTTTCTGTGACCGACATATTCCGGTAGGACCTGCTCTACCAACAATGGAGCAAAAACCCCAGTGGCAGCGGTGAGGAGAGTTGAGGTGCCTTGGAAACCACATTCAGGGTTTCAGAAAAACCCGTTGGGGTAAACTGTCGTCTAAATCTACTAATCTGGCCATCCAGTTTCCTTTAGGATAAGATGGGTGAGTTGGCATGTCGGCATCTAGGGAGACAAGATCCTCCAGACCTAGGGAAAAATCAACAAGCTTGTTCATGCCTTGAATTTCCATATTTGTAAAAACTTAAAAACCCCAGCAAATATCCTTTGTGCTGCAGAATATACCTGAGAGTGAAAAGTGATAGCTAAACCATGCTGCAAAGACCTCAAAACGAGTGTCTGTGATCGTAGACTTAGACCTTTGCAGTTAAAATAGAGAGACCTCCCGGATTGCAGAAACCACATAATGTCATTTTTCCCTTGTCCCATCTCCAAAAATGTAGAAAAGTAGTGGTCCATCACCAAATTTCTCTTCTCATGTATACAAGAAGGAAAGGGATTATTTAAAGAATTTTGAAAATGGGATTATAAAGTTAATGTTTAAAGTATTGAATTATTTTTTTTGAGATGGAAGCGATATTGGTAAATAATATTAATCATAAATTATATTTCCTTACAATAAATATTATTTGTCCAACATTTTTTCCCGCTCTTACTCTTATATAAAGACATTATTAATTTAAAATAAGTTAAAGTAGATTTCTAAAAAACAAATATAATTTTTTTTTATGACAAATTTGGTTATCTTCATTTTGATAAATCTATTTATAATGATGAGAGAAAGAGAAGAGTGAGTGATATATCTATCTATAATGATGAGAGAAAGAGAAGAGTGAGTTTGTTGTTTTTTTAATCGAATATAAGCTTATATAAAAAATTGGTAGAAATCCAAAATAAAGACGATACAGAAAAGGAAAATATACTCATTTTTTTTAATATATTGGATTAGAAACCTATACTATTTTCCCATAAAGCAATTTTATGGGAGTCAAGTAGTGACCCCATAAAAAGACCAACGAATTTTGGGAAGATACTATTTTAGGGGTTATATGGGAATAGCTAACATTGTTATGACGAGGGTCCCAAATACAAGAAGTCATGGGAAGAGAAAAATTAGGATTCCTCAACAACAAAAGAAATGATCACAACACTAGAAAACATACAATGGTGTGATTTTCTTATGTTGTTAGCGATATAATAGTAGCTTGAACCTAATCGGTAATATGATAAGTTTTGATAATTGGAAAAGCAAGTCTCTGAAATGTAATGCAGATTCTAATTGAGAAAAGGTAAACTTAATATTTATGCCACATTCTAACTTAGGAAAGGCAAGTCTCTGAATTGTAATGCAGATTTTAACTCAGAAAAGGTAAACTTACTATTTAATGCCACATTCTAACTCAGGAAAGACAAGTCTTTGAATTGTAATGCAGATTCTAACTCAGAAAAAGTAAATTTACTATTTAAGTGTCTTGAAGATGAACCACACTTGTTGGTTCGAAATGCGTTGACCCAAATCTTCAATGTAACTTCTTCTAAAGAAACTCTTTTGATTTTTATAATTCAATTGGTAATATGATAAGTTTTGATAATTGGTTTTGATTTTTATGATCGCACCATGATGTAAACTTTAATAGTGAGATATAATGTAAATCTTAATGGTTGAATATGCTAAAATTTTGAAAAAACTCCCATAATAACATCATATATAATACTACCAACTATCAATAGAAATTTTGTTTATTTAAAAAAAAAACAAACTCAAACCCAACTTAATAATGGTTCAATATTTTTAATATTGAAATTCTTTTCTTATCCATTATAATGTTTAATCAACTCTATGTCAAATATGTGTTGATAATAAAATGCTTCTAAAAAGGTTTGTGTTGGAACACGATTTATTGATCAAATTATCAAAGCAAGAGACAAAGGGATATATTAGGGAAAGCTAGCATATTTGAGCAAGGGCCACCAACCAATAAATGATTGGTATGCATAATTTTTTTGAAATAATTCTACTATAAGTTTCATATAATAATATTTATTAATTTTCTATTTAGTCTTAAGATATTAAGATATTTAGGTTTGTAGATGTTTCAAGCACTATGAAAAAGATATTTTTGACCAGGGTAAAGTGGATTGTTTAAATTGCAAGTTGGTTTTCATAACACAGTTTGGATTCTTTGGATGTATCATATCAAGGTTATTCATAATTTTTAAATAAGTATTTATAAGGAAGGAGTTTAATTTATATTAATTTAAATAAATGACTTCTCTGTGTAAATAATATAAATATGTTATATTTATAATGTTAAGCTATATTAATTTAAATAAATAATTTTATGTATAAATAATATAACTAACACAACCAAATTAATAAATGTAATTAATACATGTTATAAATATTAACGTAATATATGTTATATTATCAATTTAATATACTAAACTAATATATTAAGATTAATATTAGTGATATATTAATATCAATATCAATATTAGATTTATTATTAATATAATATTATAAATCTAATATGCTAAATTAATATATTCAATATTGTTAATTATGTTTATTAATATAATATTATTAATTATTTAAACAATTTATTTAATTATTAATTAATTATTAAATAATTAATTTGTTTAATATTATTAATTAATTTGTTTAATATTATTAGTTAATTTGTTAATTATTAATAATTAATTCAAAATTAATTAATAAATAATAATAATAATAATATTAATAATATTACTATTATTATTATTATTATTATTATTAGTTTTGTTTATTTATTAAAAATAAATAGATTGGACTATGGTTGACTATGGGCGGCCATGGTTGTTAGAATGTGACGATGGACCAAGGGATTGATAAACCGAATGGATATGAACACTAGACTGATAAACCCAAGGGATTGATATTATAAACCCAAGGATTAATTCTAAAACCCCAACATATTATAAACCCAAGAGACTAAGATAAATAATATAAACCCAAGGGATTATAAACTCAAGGGAATAATATTAAACCCAAGGGATAAATATTATAAACCCAAGGTATATAAACCCTAAGATAAATATTATAAACCCTAAAATAAACATGGTTAACCATAGATGATTTTCATATTGACACGATCTTTGGCATAATGTGACATTGGACTATGGTTGACCATGATTGATTTTCATATTGAGACAACCTTTGGCACAATGTGATGTTGAATAATTGTTGGGCATGGTTGACCATGGTTAATATTCATATTGAGATAATGTTTGTCACAATGTGACGTTGGACCGTGGTTGACCATGGATGACCATGGTTGTCACAATGTGACGTTGGACCAAGAGACAATCTTTTTTACAATGTCACCATCGTTATTGACCATGGTTGACCATGATTGACCATGGTTGATTTTCATATTGAGACAATCATTGTCACAATGAAACATTGGTTTCTTTTCAGATTGAGAAAATCTTTGTCACAATGTGACGTTGGACCATGGTTGGCCATGATTGATATTAAAAACCCAAGGGATTAATTCTAAAACCCCAAGGTATTATAAACCCAAGGGAATAATATTAAGGGATAAATATTATAAACCCAAGATATAAACCCTAAGATAAATATTATAAACCCTAAAATAAACATGGTTGACCACGATTGATTTTCATATTGATACAATTTTTGTCACAATGCGACGCTGGACCATGCTTGACCATAGTTGACCATGGTTGTCAAAATGTGACATCAGACCATGAGATAATCTTTGTCACAATGTGACCGTGCTTATTCACCATGGTTGACCATGATTGATTTCCATATTGAGAAAATCTCTCTCACAATACGACGTTGGACCTTGGTTGACCATGTTTGACCATGGTTGATATTCATATTGAGAGAATATTTATCACAATGTGGTGTAGGACTATGGTAGACCATAATTGACCATGGTCGAACATGCTTGAGAAATGTGGACCATGATTGACCATGGCTAACCATGATTGACCTTGGTTGGCCATGGTTGACCATGATTGCTTTCCATATTGAGAAAATATTTGTCACAAATCCATATTGGCATTATCATAAACCTAAAGGATTAATAAACCCAATGAATTTATATTATAAACATAATGGATTTATATTAAACCCTAGCAATATTATTATATGTTAGGATATTCCAACACATAGAAATAGTTAAGTATAACTTGGTCTAGTGTAGAGTTAGGTAAAGTGTGTTTCTTTACTATGTACATGTGTAACTTACAATTCGACGATCACGATATGTTCTAGACATGAAGTGATCCGACGGTTCATTCTCTCCTCGGTATTACCGACATTTGATCCGTGGCTTAACACTCGATTGTTCCATGATCTTTATTTAAAGAGCATGGAGGGTCATTTGTAGGGTGACCATTCATGAGAGAAGCTTATGTAAATTTTATTTCTTTTATTAATAAATTTCTTGAAGTGGTCACGTTGGCTCAGGCCATGGATTGTTTCCCTCTTTGAGGTTTTTAACCACATCAAGAATATTGGTGTATTGATCTGTGATTTGTTTGTGAGCGGTGTCCTTTGGTGTTCTATTTGAGGAACTTACCCTATAAATTTCTACATGGTATCAGAGCTATTTGAGGGTCGCATCCGTTGGTGATCCAAATCAAAAGTCGGTACAACATAATGGATTTATATTAAACCCTAACAATATTATTGTATGTTAGGATATTCCAACACATAGAAATAGTTAAGTATAACTTGGTCTAGTGTAGATTTAGGTAAAGTGTGTTTCTTTACTATGTACATTTGTAACTTACAATCCGATGATCACGATATGTTCTAGACATGAAGTGATCTGACGGTTCATTCTCTCCTCAATATTACCGACATTTGATCCGTGGCTTAACACCCAATTGTTCCATGATCTCTATTTAAAGAGCATGGAGGGTCATTTGTAGGGTGACCATTCATGAGAGAAGCTTATGTAAATTTTATTTCTTTTATTAATAAATTTCTTGAAGTGGTCACGTTGGCTCAGGCCATGGATTGTTTCCCTCTTTGAGGTTTTTAACCACATCAAGAATATTGGTGTATTGATCTGTGATTTGTTTGTGAGCGGTGTCCTTTGGTGTTCTATTTGAGGAACTTACCCTATAAATTTCTACATGGTATCAGAGCTATTTGAGGGTCGCATCCGTTGGTGATCCAAATCAGAAGCCGGTACAACTGCATCCGATTGTCGTTTCCTAGATCTATTGTTTCTGACCGCTTTTGAGCCGAGAGGAATGCTCTATTGTGTTAGGAGCATCTGTTACAGTGAGGAACCCCGTTCGTTTCACGCGAAAAGGTTTCTGGTAGCCCTAGCTATGTCATTTTTAAGATCTAGAGGTATACAGTCTTTATTTGCAGTTTTAGTTATTCATCTCTCTGTTTATTTCAGTTTATTTAGCTCTCTATTTTTTATTATCGAATCTATACCTTTGATTTCTGTGTATGCTATTTTCCCCGCGACTCTGTGCAATTTGGGCAACTCAAAAACAAAAAGGAAGGATTTTTCTCATGCGTATGCTCTTTTCTATCATGCCTTAGTGTGATCTTGGAAAATCAGAAACTTCGAGGAAAATATTTAGTTTCTGGGGAAAGCTAACTTGAAGCCATAAGGTTTGGTTTTTTTTGCATGTCCATGTTAGCTTGTGTGGTTGTTTGTTTTGTAGGAAAAACGAGTTTTTTCAAGTAAGCACGCACCCCAAAGCTTCGGTGACTAAAAAAACAAAAAAACCTTTCCTCTTTCCAAAAATTACTAACCTTTTAAACTAGCTCACTTGGTCCAAAGTTACTTTATGAGAATAGAGGTCTTGGGTTCAAACCTTTCTTTTTGTTGAGTTACTTTTTCAAAAAGCACATGTAAATTATGTTTTAAAGTTACTTTATGTAAAAGTGTTCTCACCCATTATAAAAAGTGAGTCACTTATAATTCTAAAGTCTCTTTATCTTTTATTTAAGTTACAATTTAGTGGGTAGCTTATAAAGTACCATTGTAAAAGTGACTTTCACTTATTTATAAAAGTGAGTCACATAAAATATTTTTTTCAAAGTGAGCTAATTAGATTAATTTTAAAAAGGGATAGGATTTTTTTAAATATAACATTATCATTCGCTTCCACACATTCACGCACTTCGTTGGCATCTTCAACAACTTTTCTTCAAAAAGGCATAACTTTTTCATACAGAAGTCGTTTTCAGAGTCGTTTTTTTTTAATCGGCCTAATTTTTCAAGATCTTTCCTTTGGAACACTTAGTTTCAGTATCTACAGCTTCAGTTTATGTTAAAATGGAAATTCCATGCCAAGTTATTCTTGACAGCACCAACTATTTCTAATGGTGGTCCTACATTGTGGATTTACTTAGAAGTAAAGGTCTTTACAGACTAGCCTCAGGCCAAGAAACTTACCCTAAAGATGAAGATAAGGTAGCCAAATCGGAAAATAGGCAAGATCAAGCACGTGGGTTGATAGGGATGTCTATTTCTTCAGACCTTAGATTCCATATCGCAGAACTTGATACCCCTAATGAAGCAATGAAACAACTCACTAAAGTTTTTGGAACTGAAAATGAAATTAGAGCCCATCAACTCGAAAATGAGTTGCTTACGTTAGACCCCAATAATTTTTCTTCCATTGAAGATTTTTTGTCCAAGTTCAAGACCCTTAGGCTTCTCTTGGAAGGTGTTAAGGTTAAGAAAGAAGATGGTATCATTATCTATTCTATTCTTACTAAGTTGGTACCAGCCTACTCTGTGTTTGTTTCCACCTTCCATTCTACAAGAGAAGCCTTTATTTCTCAAGGACAAGACTACAAGTCCCCTTCCTTTGATGCATTTTGTGATTCTTTAATAAGAGAAAAAAAGAAACTCTTACATCTTGGTCTTCTTAATCTTGGAAACTCTTCTAAGAAAGCCTTAGCCGCCCAACAACAACCAAATTCAAATAATCCTAAGAAGAAGTATCCTAAAAAGAATGGTCATAAACCAAACAAGTGTCCTAAGCAATTTCAGTCTCAAAATGAAAAATCATTTCAACAAAATGATAAGGCAAATAAAAACAAATGGAAGAAGACTGATAGACATTGCAACTTTTGTAATCGAGATGGCCACTTAGAATCCAATTGCTTTAAGAAGATGGGAGCCTTGGAAGCAACAATGAAGAAGCATAGCATCCATTTGGAGCACTCTTCAACTTCAACTTCATCTTCAGTAATAACACTTCCTGCATGTGGTTGTCAAGCATCTTGGTCTGGTTATGCACTAAATGTATCTTCTTCTTCTCATTCTCATGAGTAGCTCATTGATTATGGAGCTTCTTATCACATGGCCAAAAACAAAGCCATGTTTTCTTCTTTAAATGATTGTAACACCAAAAATATATATGTTGGTGATGATAGATCTCTTAGTGTTGTAGGGACTAGAACTGTTCATCTAGACAATGGTCAATTTAATGATGTATTATGTGTTCCAACCTTATCCTGCAACCTTCTATCTGTATATCAAATAAATCATTCAGGGGAAGGTAAAATCATTGAATTTTCACCACACGATGTTGTAATTAAGGACCTAAGAGATCCTAGACAAATTTTAGCTACTGGCATTGCTAATGATTCTACAAGGTTGTATAAGTTTAACAACTTTGGGTCATCAACTCTTCCCTCGGTATTTGTTGCTCATAATGATGAAGTGAGCAAACTTTAGCATGAGTGATTTGGTCACTTAAACTATTGCTCCCTTCAAAATCTATGTAAATAAAATATGGTGACAGGTCTCCCTATGGTATCTTGTAGAGATGGTGTTTGTTCCAAATGTGTACTCGAAAAACATCATTGGGATAGTTTTGAAAAACGTGCCTCTTGGCACACCTCAACCCCTTTACAGCTTGTGCATAGTGATTTATTTGGTCCACTTCCAGTTGTTTCATTCTCTGGTTACAAGTATTTATTATTTCTCCAGACGCACTTGGGTATACTTCTTAAAACTCAAGAGTGAAGTCTTTAACATGTTCTTGGCATTTAAGGCCTTTGTTGAGAAACAATCTGGACATCGAATTCTTAAGCTAAGATCTGATAATGGCAGAGAATATTTTAACAACAAATTCATAAAAAATTTCACTGAGCATGGAATTCAAATGCAACATATTGTTCCATATACTCCACAACAAAATGGTGTAGCTGAAAGGAAGAATTGCACCTTAAAGGAAATGGCTAATTGTATGCTTTAATCTAAAGGACTTAGTATTAAGTTTTGGGCAGAAGCAATTAACTGTGCAAATTACATAGTAAATCGCACTCCTACGAAGGTTTTAAAGAATATCACTCCAGAAGAAGCATGGAGCTCAACTAAACCAGATGTAAGTCACTTTCGTGTTTTTGGAAGTGAAGCATGGGCCCATATTCCAGATGAGAAACATAAAGCTTTAGAACCTAAGAGTGAAAAATCTATTTTTTTGGATATTCTAAAGATGTCAAAGGATATAGACTTATTCCACCTAATTCCAAAAATGTTATCATTAGAAGAGATGTAAAGTTTGCTAAAAATATATCGGCCTACAAGCCTAGTTTGGTGGATGTGCCACCTCTCTCTATCCCTTATACTTCTGAAAATATTTCTTCTTTAGATGATGACAGCGAGGATGACAATCCTCCCCACCTTCTCAAGATCCTCCTTCAGCTCCTCAGCTTCCAAAATTGGTCAGTTCTACTTGGGATGCAGCAAGTGATCCTACAAATCAATGACGTACACATTCTCAGTTCGATATAGCCTCTTCCTTACTGGCTCAAGCTTCAACGAATTATGATCCTCACACCTTTGCAGAAGCTTCAGGCCATCCAGATTAGGATTCAACTATGAATGAAGAATATTGTTCATTATTGGCAAATGTGATACACGGGATCTTGTTCCTCTTCCAAAGGGACGAAATCTTGTTAGATGCAAATGGGTTTACAGAACCAAGTTTGGACCAGATGGAAAAGTTGATAGACATAAAGCTCATCTTGTTGCTAAGGGTTTTTCATAAGTTTAAGGCATTGACTATACTGAAACCTTCTCCCCTGTTGCCAAAATGAACTCTATCCACCTTGTTCTTTCCCTTGCTGCCTCCTTCAAATGGGAATTCCATCAGATGGATGTTAAATATGCCTTCTTGCATAACGAAATCTATATGGAATAACCTCCTGGCTATATAAAAACAGACTCCAGCCTTGTATGTCTGCTTAAAAAATCACTTTATGGTCTCAAGCAAGCCCCTCAAGCTTGGTATGCCAAAATGGATAGCTTTCTTTTAGATACTGGCTTTTCTAGGTGTCATTCTGACAATACTGTCTACCCCAAGAAAGTAGGTAAGTCTCTTATCATTCTTGTTCTTTATGTTGATGATCTTATCCTTACTGGTAGTGATCCCAGCCTTATAAACCATGTGAAGTCTAGCCTTAAAAATAAGTTTGAAATGACAGACTTAGGACACTTGCATTAGTTTCTTGGTCTTCAAGTCTTGCAAACCAAGGAAGGTATTTCCATTTCCCAATCCAAGTATGCTTGTGATCTTCTACGCCACTTTCACATGGAAGACTGTAAGCCAACCCCTTCTCCCTTTCAGTCTGGAGCCAAACTTTTAGTCACTTGTACTTCCCCTGAAGTTGATCCTACCTTATACCATCATCTTGTAGGAAAAATTTTGTATCTGACCCATACTTGTCCTGATCTTTCCTTTGTTGTTGGCCTTATTGCTCGGTTTATGCAAAACCCACATGAAAGTCATTGGAAAGTAGCTAAAAGAATACTTCATTATGTTCGAGGTACAGTTCAGTTTGAGATTCATTACAGTGTAGAAGAATCTCCTCTATTGGTTGGTTTCACTGATTCCGATTCGGCTGGTGACCCTGATGATTGAAAGTCTACTGCAGGTTATGTGTTCACTCTTGGTTCTGGACCTATTACATGGGCTTGCAAGAAACAAAGTGCCATTTCTCTTTCTTCATAAGAAGAAAAGTATCGCGGTGTCAAAGAAGCTAGTAAGGAAGCCCTGTGGCTTCGTTAGATCCTGTCCGAGTTTGGCTTTCAGCAGTAGCATCCAACTACAATTTGGTGTGATAATCAAAGTGCCATTCAACAATGCAAATATCCAGTCGAACATCAGCGCAACAAACACATTGAACTACACATGCACTTCATCAGAAATCTCATTCCTTGACCATGTTCATGAAGTGCAATATTGTTCAACAAATGATCAAGTTGCAGACATCTTTACAAAGGCTCTCACAGAGGCAAAGTTTACTAAACTTCGATTTATGGTTGGAGTTCAGGAAGTTGTCACTAAGGGGGTATAGGCTCTAATGCCTCCTTCCTTCTCCTATTGTGTCATATTTGTACATCCTTCAATCCTATCCCAAGTTGTTCTTAAGGGAGGGTGTTAAGATATCCCGACACATAGGAAATAGTTAAGTATAACTTGGTCTAATGTAGAGTTAGGTAAAGTGTGTTTCTTTACTATGTACATTTGTAACTTACAATTTAACGGTCATGATATGTTCTAGACATGAAGTGATCTGACGGTTCATTCTCTCCTCGGTATTACCAACACTTTATCTGTCGCTTAACACCCGATTGGTCCATGATATCTATTTAAATAGCATGGAGGGCCATTTGTAGGCTGACCATTCATGAGAGAAGCCTATGTAAATTTTATTTCTTTTATTAATAAATTGCCTGAAGTGGTCATGTTGGCTCAGGCCGTGGATTGTTTCCCTCTTTGAGGGTTTTAACCACGTCAAGAATATTGGTGTATTGATCTGTGATCTGTTTGTGAGTGGTTTCCTTTGGTGTTCTGTCTCAGGAACTTACCCTGTAAATCCCTACATTATACCCTAGGAATATGAAAACTTAGATTAATAAACCCAAGGAATTGATATTATAAACCCAAGGCACTAATAAACCCAAGGGATTAATATTGTAAACCCAAGCCATATAAACCCTAAGATAAATATTATAAACCCTAAAACAAACATGTTTGACCATGATTGATTTTCATATTGAGAGAATCTTTGTCACAATACGTTGTTGGACCATCGTTGACCATGGTTGACCATGATCAATTTTCATAATGAGAGAATGTTTCTCACAATGCGATATTGGACCCTAGTTGACCATGATTTACAATGGTTGACCATGGTTGATTTTCATATTCATATAATCCTTGTCAAAATGCGATGTTGGACCAAGGTTGACCATGGTTGTCAAAATGTGACGTTGGACCATGAGACAATCTTTGACACAATGTGACTAAGGTTATTGACGATGGTTGACCATGAATGATTTTCATATTGAGACAATCTTTGTCGAAATGTGAAGTTCGACCATGGTTGACAATGGTTGACCATCATTGACCATGGTTCACATCCGATTGATGTTCATATTGAGACAACATTTGTCACAATGTGACGTTGGCCCATGGTTGTCCATGAATGACCATGATTGACCATGGTTGATTTTCATATTGACCATGATAATCCATGGTTGACCATGATTGATTTTAAGATTGAGACAATATTTGTCAGAAGGTGATGTTGGACCATGGTTGACTGGCACAATGTGACTATGGTTATTGGCCATGAATGACTATGGTTGATTTTCATATTGAGACAATCTTTGTCAAAATGTGATGTTGGACCATGGTTAACAATGGTTGATGATGGTTGACCATTGTTGATTATGGTTCACATAAGGTTGATGTTGATATTGAGATAATATTTGTCACAATGTGATGTTGGACCATGGTTGACCATGACTGAGCATGGTTGATTTTCATATTGACTGTGATTGACCATGATTTATTTTAAGATTATAAACCCTATCAATAATATTATACCCTAGGAATATGAACCCTTAGATTAATAAACCCAAGGGATTGATAAACCCTTAAATTAATAAACTCAAGGCACTAATAAAATTAAGGGATTAATATTGTAAACCCAAGCTATATAAACCCTAAGATAAACATTATAAACCCTAAAACAAACATGGTTGACCATGGTTGATTTTCATATTGAGATAATCTTTGTCACAATGCATTGTTGGACCATTATTGACCATGGTTGACCATTATCAATTTTCATATTGAGAGAATCTTTCTCACAATGTGACAATGGACCTTGGTTGACCATGATTAACGATGGTTGACCATGGTTGATTTTCATATGGAGACAATCTTTGTCAAAATACGACGTTGGACCAAGGTTGACCATGGTTGTCACAATGTGACGTTGGACCATGAAACAATCTTCAACACAATGTGACTAGGGTTATTCACCATGGTTGACCATGGCTGATTTTCATATTAAGACAATCTTTGTTGAAATGTGACATTCGACCATGGTTGACAATGGTTGATGATGGTTGACCATCATTGACAATCATTGGCCATGGTTCACATACGGTTGACATTGATATTAGGACAACATTTGTCACAATGTGACATTGGCCCATGGTTGACCATGACTGACCATGATTGACCATGGTTGATTTTCATATTGACCATGATTGATTTTAAGATTGAGACAATATTTGTCAGAATGTGACATTGGCCCATGTTTGACCATGGTTAACCATGGTTGACTGACACAATGTGACCATGGATGACCATGTTTGATTTTCATATTGAGACAATATTTGTCAAAATGTGACGTTTGACCATGGTTAACAATGGTTGATGATGGTTGACCAACATTGACCATGGTTGACAATGGTTCACATAAGGTTGATGTTCATATTGAGACAATATTTGTCACAATGTGATGTTGGACCATGGTTGACCATGGTTAATTTCATATTGACCATGATTGACCATGATAGACCATGGTTGACCATGGTTGATTTTAAGATTATAAACCCTATCAATAATATTCTACCCTAAGAATATGAACCCTTAGATTAATAAACCAAAGGGACAAATAAACCCTTATATTAATAAACTCAAGGCAGTGATAAACCCAAGGGATTAATATTATAAACCCAAGCTATATAAACCTAAGATAAATATTATAAACCCTAAAACAAAAATGGTTGACCATGGTTTATTTTCATATTGAGACAATCTTTGTCACAATGCATTGTTGGACCATCATTGACCATGATCAATTTTCATATTGAGAAAATCTTTCTCAAAATGCAACATTGGACCCTAGTTGACCTTGGTTTATTTTCATATTGAGACAATCTTTATCAGAATGTGACGTTGGACCAAGGTGGACCATGGTTGTCATAATGTGGCATTGGACCATGAGACAACCTTTGACATAATGTTACCATGGTTATTGACCATGATTGATTTTCATATTGAGAAAATCTTTTTCAAAATGCAACGTTCGACCATGGTTGACAATGGTTGATGATGGTTGACCATGGTTCACATACGGTTGATGTTCATATTGAGACAACATTTGTCACACTATGATGTTGGACCATGGTTGACCATGACTAAACATGATTGACCGTGGTTGATTTTCATATTGGCTATGGTTGACCAAGATTGATTTTAAGACTGAGACAATCTTTGTCACAATGTGATGTTGGACCATGGTGGACCATGGTTGATCATGATTGAACATGGTTGACTGGTTGACTGACACAATGTCACCAACATTTCGACCATGGATGACCATGGTTGATTTTCATATTGAGATAATCTTTGTCAAAATGTGACGTTGGACCATGGTTGACAATGGTTGATGATGGTTAACCATCATTGACCATGGTTGACGATGGTTCACATAAGGTTGATGTTCATATAGAACAATATTTCTCACAAAGTGACGTTGGACCATGGTGGACCATGTCTGACCATGATTGACCATGATAGGCCATGGTTGATCATGATTGATTTTAAGATTGACACAATATTTGTCACGATGCGGTGTTGGACCATGGTGGACTATGGTTCGCCATGATTGAACATGGTTGATTTTCATAGTGATGAAATCTTTGTCACAATGTGGCGTTGGACCATGGTTGACCATGATTATAAACTAAGGGGATTTATATTAAACCCTATGATTAATATTATAAACCCTATTAATCATATTATACCTTAAGAATATGAACCCTTAGTTTAATACACCCAAGGGATTGATAAACTCAAGGATCTACTAAATAATAATAATATTTTTTTTCTAGCAATAAAATAGTTGATCCAGCCTTTATAAAGAAATAATAATAATCAATAATAGTAAAACTATGTGAATTAAAAGTGTCTATTTCCATGACATAGGAGGTTTTAGAATATATTAAATTACATTAATTTTAATTATCTTATTATTAATATTTTAATGAAAATATGAAATAAAAATTAAAGAACAAAATATTTTTTAAATAAAATAACTAAAATCTTAAATAATAATAGCTAAAATAACAAATATTTTAAATAATAATAATGAAAATAATTCATGAATCTTAGGAAAAATATAATATTTCATAAATTCTAAGCCATAACAACGCTAAAGTGTAAATATAATAAGAATGACAATTATAAATAGAAAATTAAAAATAACAAATAAGTTAAAATCTCCATAAGCATTTCAAGGATACTACAAATTTATTTGTTATTTAGTAATACATATATTTATTGTTAATTATTATTTGTAAAGAAAGAATAAAGAAATTATTTTAACGTCCACAAGGCTAAAGATAGCCTATGGGAAATATTGCTTCTTCATCTGCTTGATGTATTCGGTCCTTTTTCTGTGAAGCTTCACAATAAATGCTCCGATCTTCTCGACAAACCCCTCGCTAAATAGATTATCCCAAAAGCTAGCCGCCAGCATATCTGCATAACTTTCCTTGTTGTCTTTGAAAGCTTCAAATTCTAAAATGAAATGTTTTTATGTTTCCACTTTTCCGGAAGAACAAAAAATGCATACTCTTTCCTCTCACACTTCTTTTGGCATTTTCCAATGCCCGTTTCACAACGGAGTTGATGAGAATTAGTCCTTAACTGAGCAATAAGAATTTTGGCTCTCCAAGAGATATTGGCCTCTATGTATGATTTTGGTTGATGATTATGAGTGGAATTAAACACTTCAATATAGTACTTTTTCTTTCTTCCTAGCTCCTTATCCCAAGTATGCTTGTGGAACTTTTCCATAACAAAATTTTGTATCTGTTTGTTGTTTATGGGACACGCGTTCAAGCAAATACCCCATTTACTAAACCATTTATTATTTTGCTGCATCCAAGTTTTTTTTTTTGTTGCACAATCTGTCATTAAAGACAACCTTAGGCCATCTACCCTCTTCCATTTTCTCAATTTTTTTAAATACCTTATGACTCACACCATAACAATTGCTTCAATAGGAGCAACCCCTATTTCACTTAATAAGATAGCATAAGGAAATGCGCTTTTAATCTTGAATTTGTTTGTAATCAAACGCTTCTGAATTTTCTCAATTTGTTTCCGCTGCATGTCGGATGTACTGCTGACCCATAGTTCACAACCATAGAGAATCACTGGAATCACTAGAAGCCCAAAAATAGTTTGAGTGGTTTCGAGTCCCATAACTCTGCCTCTCTACACCTATTTTGAAAAGCATAAAATGTTGTCCAACCCCCCAAAGTTATTTTCTTTCTACAACCATCCCAGCTTAGATTTTTGTGGAAGTCGATTCTGAGGTATTTGTAATCCACAACTTCTTCCAGAATGTTGTCTTCAAAGAAGAACTTATGCTGGTTATGTTTTCTTTTCTTACAGAAAACCACTACTTTCATTTTTCTGATATTGACTTGCATCCCCACACTTCTATAAAAATGCTCAAGGGATAGTAAGTGCTCTTACAAACCAAGAGTCGATTTAGCATTCAAAATAAGGTCATATGCATACAAAAGAAGCCTTATAACAAACTTGTCCAAATAGATACCATAATGTGACCATCACTCCCTTGCAAATTTAATCACTCCTCAAGCTTGTCGATGTATAAACCAAAATGTGTAGGAGACAGTGGGCAACCTTGCTTGACCCCGATATCACTTCTAAAACTTTCAGAAATGCCTACTAAAGTTCTAATTTTGACTTTCACCTCTTCATACAGCGTATGCACAACTGCTCTCAAATGTTTAGGAACCCCAAGTTCCTCCATTCTGTGCCAAAGTTTATCCCTAAGAACCGAGTCAAATGCTTTTCTGAAATCAACAAAGCAACAAAAGACTTCTTCTTTTTTCTCCCAAACTTTTTCAATGATGTGCCTTAAAGTTATACAACGATCAACTGTGGAATATTTAGGTATAAAACCTGCTTGCCCTTTAGCACACTTATCTCTTTCTTCTTCCCACTTGCTAATTTTATTTTCTAGCATGTTTCTAAATAGCTTTGCAAACAAAGGGTTTTTCATGATGGTCCTATGTTTGGAGGGATTATTGACGTCACTGCTCTTGAAAAGAAGTTTTGCCAGACTAGTTGTCCAATATGTGGGGAGCCCCTGTTGTATGATGTTGTTGAAAATTTTTGTAATGTGAGGTGCAAGGATCTTTGAGCCCCACTTTAGATTTTCTGCTTGGAGTTCAGCTAAATCTTTTGCTTTTCCAACACCCAACTTCTTGATACCCATCTCTACCTTCTTGATACCAAAGGAGAAGGTCATCAAAAATTTTGATTCTTAATTATTATTTTTTAATTATATTTAAAAGATCTATTATAATAATATTATTTGTATAAATGTATATTTTTTAATATATTAAATATTTTATAAAAAATTAAAAATTAAAAACTAAAATAAATAAAAAAAAATAAAAAATAAAAATTAAATATAATGAGCTTGAATACTTTTAAAATCATAATCAGATGAAGTGTCGCTCTCAGGATGAATAAATGATGATTTCGCAGGGAGATGAGCGATGAGCGTCACTGCTGCCGCTGCCAACAAAATTTCACCACCGCAAAATTAAATAATTTGTTTTCCATGGCTTCATTGTCCCTCACGGCACAGTGGTGGATGTGAGACGGAGACGAAGCATATTTTAGGTATATTCGCTCAAGTTAAATCTCACCCATCGAATTAAATTAAAAAGTAAAGTCAAGGCCGCCCCATCCACCTCGGATCGAAATAGGAACGCTATGACGAAATATGTTGTATGAGTTATTAGCATTGAAATCAATGCCAAATCTTGATTAGTGAATAGTTATGCATGTAATTACAATTTGCAATAAGTACAATGTTCATACACTATTAGATAAGCTTTTCATGGTTCAAGATATGTAAATATTTTGTTAAAAACCAATGTAAAGGCCAAAAATGGTTGTGGAGAGCATGTGAGGAGCAATGATTCCACCGTAGGAGAAGATAAAAGGAGGGGAATGGGGCTATTAAATTTCTACTTATATTTTATTTTTATTTTTTTGCCTTATAATTCTACAACCTAAGTTTATATTAATTTTGTGAATAAAATAGATATGTAGCTTTAATTTCTACTTATATTTTATTTTTATTTTTTTGCCTTATAATTCTACAACCTAAGTTTATATTAATTTTGTGAATAAAATGGATATGTAGCTTTAATGAGTTTGATCATGTTAATTTATGTTACATTATTTATTTACATGCATCTATGAATTTGAATGGTGTTCAAATTTTAATGGTTTCAAATTTATATGGATATTTTTGAACTTGGATCACATTCTTACATTGTGGGTTGGACAATCTCCCTTTATGAAATGTGACAGTTTAGTCTCATGTTTAACAAATTGCGAAATAAAAAATACATTTTTCTTCTAAACAAGTGAACATGCCACAAAGTGGTTAGATTTTTTTCCAGAAGGAAAAAACCAACAATTTTCATTAAAATGGAATTGTTAACATAATTTGTGAAAGAAACATGATAGCAATGCATGCATGCTCACCAAAATACCCCATAGGGAGCACAATATATAACATAAACAAAAGGGAAGTCAATCATTACAATGCTGGTCAACAGATCCCAACATAAATCTAAAAGAAAAAAGGGTGTAAGGCATGCAAAAAAATAGTTGGAAAATGCTTTGACCAGTATGCACCTGGAGATGCTCCGACATGCCTCATCACATGCACATGCATAAAATAGTCATGAAAAATAGTCGAAAGATGCTCTGACCATATTGGGTGCACCTAGAGATGAAAAAAGGGCACCCTGGCCACACCGGAAGATATTCTGAACTACAAGAAAAACATAGCAGGAAGATACTCTGGTAGGCAAGAATGTAAACACCGAAAGATACTCTGACTGGAAATAAATGCCTAGAGATGCTTTGGAAGGTCACCTCATTGCTTATGGAAGCTAGCATAAAGCTATTTCATGACAAGAAAACAGGGTTTCAAGGCTCATAACCCCCAATGACGTCCCCAACGACAATGAACGTAGACACAATAGGTATCCAACAAAATGATGACAGATGGAAAATGACAACAATGTAGATAACCCATAGAAGCAAGCCCCAGAGCAACATCTGTGAAACAAAAAGACCCTAATGAAGACCAACACACACCAAAATATGCAGAAAGGTCACCATGAACTGTAGCAACACCAACAAAGGGGAACACCATGGCGAAAATGAGCCATGGGAGGTAATCGACGACGTGAACCAAGGCTGAGGTGTCTATGATTCAGAATGAAATAGAAACCCTAGAAGCAAACCCTAGAGTAGTCTTTGTGATACAAAAAGATCCCAACAAACAATAGCACGTACCAAAATCTGCAGAAAGGCCACCACAAACTATAGCCACACCAACAATGAGGAACATCACGACATAAATGAGCTGTGGGAGGCAACAAAAAACACGAACCAGGGTTGAGGCAACTAGGGTTCCAGCTGCCTCACCGAGTCAGGTCAAAGCCAAAGTCATTAGACTTTCTCAAATATAAAATTGAGAAAATAAATAAGTTTTTTTTTTGTAAGCTTAGCAGTACCTTTCATTCATTCATCTATAAATAGGCAGGTTACAAATATATGAGTAATTCGGTGGCCACAACCCGCCCAGTGGGAAACAAACTTTGTTGGCCACCAAATCACATTATAAGCCATCCAAAACATAAATAGTTTGAGTCTTTTTAACCAAGCCTTATAACACTGATAGTTTGGAAACCAACTAGTAAACATCATATTGAAAACATAAATTCTACCTAATATAAACATCCTGTTGGCATTTTGGCACAGGTGTGGCGCTATGATACTGGTGTTGTCCTTGATGGCAACTCTCTTTGATGACATATCTCCGTTCAGACTACAGAATGAAGAGAAATCTCATATACACAGGTTAATTAAGTCGAAGTTGCGTATACACGCTGGTGATCTGCATACTAAGTCGCGTATACGCAGGAGAGCTATATACAAAAGCGCGTATACACGCAGATGCATGAACAAAAAGTGCGTATATGTCGGGAAACTTCCTTTTGGTCTGTGGTAGTTAGTCCTCGGTACTTGAGCCTATGTCTTTTGACCAAAGTATCTCGACAGACGTGTTGATCCCTAGTTTTTAAGTTGATGGTATTGGATCTCTATGGTTTTGGCTCTTGGTATTGAGCAAGGCCTAAGGCTATATAAGGAGAAGAAGATCATTAGGCAATATCATCTTTTGAAAAGGCTTGAATATCTGAAAAAGAAAGAGCTCTGGTATGCAGGTTCTGGGTTGCTTGATCTGAGCTAAGGAGAGATCTCATCAGTTGATGGAGAACAAGATCTAAGGAGAGATCGAGATCAAATGCTGCAAGTTATGAAATATTATTTTTAGATCTGTACGCAGGTTGTCTTCGGTAAAACCGCGTGTATACGCGGGTTTCCTTCATAGCAGTAGCGTATATCTTTTGGAGCTTGATTTTTGGGTTGCAGCTGGATCTGACTGTTATTGCAGAGTTCTGTAATCTGCTCTGTGTTCTGGTGACTGGGTTTGACAGGGTTTCAGTGGTTCAGTGATTCAAAGATTGATGATGCTAGTATTGGTTGTTTTATATGATCTGTGAATGAATCATGGTCTTCAGATTGTAATGTTGTGCTTCAGGAGTATCCAGTCTGAAAATTGATGAAAAGTGGTACCTGAAGGAAAGAAGATTGTAGGGCAGCACCTACGTACTAGTATCTTAGCTAGTACAAGAGCAAAGGGGGTTGGAGCTCCCTTCCAAGGAAGTTTGGAGAACGAGAGAAGGTTGAAGCCTTCTGCAGGTTGTAGCCTGCGTACTGGTATAAGGCTGCACCAGTACAAAAGATTGTAATCTAAAATCCTTAATAAAGAAAGATAGAGACGACTTGCAGCAGGTGGTTTTCACCCACATTGGGTTTCCACCTTATATCATGGTGTTCATGTGTGTGGCTTTTGTGTGATGATCTGTTCTGTTATACTGCATCTGTTTACTCTTAATATGGTGAATAATGACCTGATGCACTTAACTGAAGATAAACTAACTGAACTATAAGTTTTCTGGTTATACGCTGTTTTCTTTAGACACAGTAGCGTATACACGCTGGTTCACTTAACTGAAGTAGCGTATATGTTTCTGAGCATTGAAAAAGATTTATTAATCTGATAATACTGATTCACCCCCCCTCTCAGTATTATTTCCAACAATTGGTATCAGAGCAGGTCCTTCAGAGAAGCTTGATCGCTTGAAGGTAGATCGTTCATCATGAGCAACTACGAGAGAGAAGCATCAATCAGGCCACCGGTTTTTGATGGGACAAACTTCAATTATTGGAAGGTAAGAGTTACTGCCTATCTTCAATCTCTTGGCACAAAAGTTTGGGACATCGTAGAGACAGGCTATGCTTTTCCTTCAGCTACTCCTACAGATGCAGACGAGAAAAAGAAATATGAAACAAATGCAAAAGCAGTCAGTACCCTATTAGGATGTATATCTCAATCGGAATTCATGAAGGTAATGCACTATAAATCCGCAAAAGAGATATGGGACAAAATTGTCACGAGCTATGAAGGAGATGAACAGGTAAAGCATGCCAAACTTCAAACTCTCAGGATTCAGTATGAGACTCTCAAGATGTATAATGATGAAAGTGTGGCTAACTATTTTCTTCGGGTAGATGAAGTTGTTAATTGTATGAAAAATTTGGGTGAAGAAATAAGAGAGGCTATTGTGGTTGAAAAGGCTCTAAGATCATTGTCCCCCAAGTTTGAATCTAAAGTATCTGCAATAGAAGAAAAGGAAAATCTACGAATTCTTACTATGTCTCAGCTACATGGAATTCTAACTGCTTATGAAATGAGAAAGGGAGGTCCATCAGACAGAAGAGAAGCTGCTTTCAAGGCATCAAGGAAAGGAGATTATTATGAAGCAAGCCACGAAGAAGAATCAAACTTTGTCAGAAATCTTCAAAGGGGTTCTGGAAGGTTCAGAGGTAAGTTGCCTTTTAAATGCTTTGCTTGTGGAAAAGTAGGTCATTATGCTGCAAAATGTCCTTATAAGGATAAAGGAAAGGAACCTGCTAGATGGAACAAGAAACAAAGTGCAAATAAGAAGAGCTACTACACTCATGAAGATAGTGATGGTCTATCAAACAGTGATGAAGATGAACGAGGTAATGAATATAAATTGTTAATGGCATTTGAAGATGATGAATATATGGATGCTATAGATGTGGATTATTTTCATGAAGAAATTACTAGACTTAAGAGATGTATAGAAGAGAAGAATATGATCATTGATACTCTACAATTTCAAATTGATGAAAAGGAAAGACATCTTGAAAAATTAGAAGGTGAAATTGTTGGTCTTAGAAAAGAGATTGAGAAAACAAAAGCTATTAATCTCAAATTTGTTAAAGGATCTGAAACCTTGGATGAGATTATCAATGTGCAGCGATCTCCTCTGATCAAGACAGGTCTGGGATATAATGGAGAAACATCTCAAGCCTCTACCTCTAAAAGTTATCTTGATGCAGCAAGAAGAAATGAGCAAAAGCACAATGAAGACCATCAGGTAAAGCAGGGACGAATTGCAAACAGAAATTATCAAGGGCAATCCATCTTAAGGACAAACAGAAGCTACAATCAGCCACAGGTAAAATCTTCCCAATTTGCTCCAAGAATGAATGTGAATAGAAGCTACAATCGGTTGGATGATAGATCTGATTATCGCAGAAGTTTCTTTAATGGCCAATGCTTTTCTTGCCATAACTTCGGTCACAAAGCAGCTCAATGTGTTGCCTACAAGACAATCATGACTAGAGAAGCTCAAAAGCAAGGGAGAGTGACTGAAACCATGAAAAGAACTTATAACAACTTTTCGGCTCTTGAAAATGAAGTTGAATGCTCTATTTGTAATAACTTTGGTCATGAAGACTCTGAATGCAGGAGCAGGTTCCAGAAGACAACTCAGAAGGAACAAACTTCAAATGTCAGAACATGGAGAATAAAGGAACCACAACCAGAAAGATGTGGGATAGCCTTTTATGCAGAAGGTCAAGAAAGTATATGGTACATTGACAGCGGTTGTTCGAAGCATATGACAGGGGACAAAGAAAAGCTTGAGTCATATACTGCATTAGAAAAAGGGAAGAAAGTTTCTTTTGGAAACGATATCTCTGCAGCCATAAAAGGAAAAGGTGTTGCTCCATTGAAAGACAAGGTCAAAGCAGGAAATGTTTTATATGTTGATGGATTGAAGCATAATCTTCTAAGTGTCAGTCAGATGTGCGATCAAGGAACAGAGGTAATATTTAGATCAAATGGATGTTGTGTTCGCGATCTTGATACAGGTGAAACAATGCTCAAGGGAAGAAGGACTCCAAATAATCTATATACCTTTGAGGAAAGACAACAATGCTATTTGAGCAAGGATGAAGAACACTGGCTATGGCATCGAAGGTTGGGGCATCTAAGATTTTCACAAATAAGGAAAGCATGCAAATATCAGGTAGTTCGTGGTCTTCCAGATATCAAAATTCCAGACAACACTATATGCAAATCTTGTCAGTTTGGAAAGCAAACCAGAACTAACTTTCCAGAGAAAGAAGGATCAGCTAGCATGCCTCTTGAGCTAGTACATACAGATACATGTGGTCCATTCAGAAAAAGAACACCTCGAGGAGAAGAATACTTGATATTATTCATTGACGATTTCTCCAGGTTTGTCTGGCTAGGGCTTATGAAGCACAAAGATGAAGCATTCGAAAAATTCAAATCCTTCAAAGCATTGGTTGAAAATGAATCAGGACACAAAATTAAGTGCCTCAGATCTGACAGAGGTGGGGAGTTTACCTCAAACGAATTTTTTGATTTCTGTGAAGAACATGGGATAAGAAGAGAATTCTCTACAGCTAGAACTCCTCAACAAAATGGGGTGGTGGAAAGAATGAACAGAACAATCCAACAAATGGCTCGTGCTATGCTTGATGAATCAGGTACTCCCGCAACTTTCTGGGGTGAAGCTGCACATGCTGCTGTTATTATTCTTAACAAAACAAATGTCCGAGTAAACAACACTCAAACACCTCATGAGCTCTGGAGTGGTGAGACTCCTTCGGTGAAGCACTTCAAAATCTTTGGGAGCAAATGTTATATTAAGAATACTGATGAGAAACTTGGAAAACTTGAGCCAAGAGCAGATGAAGGTATTCTTCTTGGTTATTCTCCATACAACAAAGCATACAAATGCTACAATAAAAGACTTGGGAGAATTGTGGATAGCATTGATGTAGTGGTTGATGAGAAGGGATACATTCCTAGGCAAATTCATCGTGAAGACATTGAAGAAGATGAAGACTATCCTCAAAGGCAGAATGATGAAGAAGAAGAACCTCAAGAAGAACCAGAGGAGCAGACAAGAATAGAAGAGAAGACTCCATCCAGATATGTTCAAAAGAATCATCCTGAATCTCAGATTGTGGGGCAGAAAGAAGCAAGAATACAAACAAGAAGAAGAATTGCAGAAGCTTCAAGCTATTTGGCATTACTCTCTTCCACTGAACCACAAAATGTGAAAGAGGCATGCAAAGATGAATGTTGGGTCAAAGCAATGGATGAAGAACTTGAGAAGATCGAAAAGAACAACACTTGGGAATTGGTTCCTAGACCAAAAGATAAGAATATCATAGGGACAAAATGGGTCTTCAAAAATAAATTAAATGAAAATGGAGAAGTGATTAGAAACAAGGCCAGACTTGTTTGTAAAGGGTATGCACAACAAGAAGGAATAGATTTTGAAGAGACCTTTGCTCCTGTTGCAAGACTTGAGGCCATCCGAATGTTCCTTGCTCTCTCAAGCTTTCAAAACTTCAAGGTATTTCAAATGGACGTGAAATCAGCCTTTCTGAATGGAGACTTAGAAGAAGAAGTATATGTTGAGCAGCCAGATGGTTTCATTCTTGGGAATGATCCAAACCTTGTATGCAGATTGAAAAAGGCTCTTTATGGTCTCAAACAAGCTCCAAGGGCTTGGTATTATCGGTTGGACAAATATCTTCACCAACAAGGTTTTTCAAAAGGATCAGCAGATAGCAATCTCTATATGAAAGTTGAAAATAACAAATTGCTAATACTTGTTGTGTATGTAGATGATATTATCTTTGGCAGAAATGAAGAGGCTATGAGTCAGAACTTTGCCTTGGTTATGCAGAAAGAATTTGAAGTGTCATTACTTGGAGAATTGACATACTTTCTTGGATTGCAAATCCAACAAAGTGAAGGAGGCATTTTCTTATCTCAAACCAAGTACCTCAAGCAGATCTTGAAGAAGTATGGCATGGAAGACTCAAAGCCAGTTTGTACCCCCATGGTTACAGGATGCAGCCTCAGTGCAAATGATGAATCAACAGCTGTTCACCAACCAACTTATAGATCCATGATTGGGAGTTTGCTTTATTTAACAGGTACACGACCAGATATTATGCATGCAGTAGGAATTGTTGGAAGATTCCAAGCCAACCCAAAGGAAACTCATCTTCAGGCAGTCAAAAGAATCTTCAAGTATCTTCAAGGGACCCAAAACTATGGCTTATGGTATCCTAGAGATACAGATCTCACTCTTCATGCTTACACAGATGCAGATTGGGCCGGAAGTGTGGATGATAGGAAAAGCACAAGTGGTGGTGCTTTCTTCATGGGTTCCAGATTAGTATCTTGGTTCAGCAAGAAACAGAGTTCGATTGCCTTATCTACAGCTGAAGCAGAATATGTGGTTGCGGCATCTTGTTGCACACAACTTCTTTGGATGATGCCGACCTTGCAGGACTTTCAAATCACTTGCACTCCACCAGTTTCTATCTTATGTGATAATACAAGTGCAATCAACATTTCAAAGAATCCAGTCATGCACTCAAAGACCAAGCACATACCAATCAAGTACCATTTTCTTCGGGAACAAGTGCTTGAGCAGAAAGTCAAGTTGGAGTATGTTCCTTCTAAGGAACAAGTTGCTGATATTCTCACAAAACCACTGCCCAGGGAAACTTTTGAATATCTCAGACAAAAGCTGGGAGTAATGGATGCTTCATCCTGCTATTAAAGCCTGTCTGTTTTACAGAAAAGTTGGTATACGCGAGTTTCGTAAGGGATATCCGCGTATATACGTCGATTTATGCAGGGAAAGTCACGTGTATGGTGTACGCATGCTGCAGAAATTCTATTCGCGTACATACGCTGTTTTATGCAGGAGAAGTCGCGTATATGGAGTTCTGATCAATAAGGGCAGACGCTGGTTGGAGAAGGTCTGAGATGGGTAAGTAAAAATTCTTCAGGCACAGTTTCAGGGGGTGCAGCAGGCACAGGTTCAGGGGGAGCAGCTTAAAGTCTCATAGAGCATTGTTGGCATTTAGATGTTTTGGTTGTTGGTTTCAGGAGAAGGAGCTCAGAAAGAAATCCTGATTGCTGATCTAAAAGATGTTTATCAGATACTGCTGGTGACTTTCATAAGTCTTGGTCTAGATCTGTTGTCTCTATGTCATGTATCTCTTTTGTGATATCTCTTTTATGGTGTCAAGGTCATGTAACGGCCTATGTTGGTTTCCCCACTATGCCTGGGATGAATGATGTAATATAATTGGTTGTTTCTGATGTGTCCCCTCTTGGTAGGGAGTATGGATGTATGTATTGAGTCTTTTGGTGATAGGAAGGTCCCTTATGGTGTATAAGTCTTGGTTCTCTTTGAAGAACATCGTTTGCAGATCTTGCCTACAGTCAGGGGGAGCATGATTCAGCACAGCCAAGCAGAGGTATTAGCATGTACTTAGGGGGAGCACAACCCTTTGCCCTTGATGACAAAGGGGGAGAATGATTCTAAGGAGCTTGAGGTTGCCATCAAGTCCAAAGGGGGAGATTGTTGGCATTTTGGCACAGGTGTGGCGCTATGATACTGGTGTTGTCCTTGATGGCAACTCTCTTTGATGACAGATCTCCGTTCAGACTACAGAATGAAGAGAAATCTCATATACGCAGGTTAATTAAGTCGAAGTTGCGTATACACGCTGGTGATTTGAATACTAAGTCACGTATACACAGGAGAGCTATATACGAAGGCGCGTATACACGCAGATGCATGAACAAAAAGTGTGTATATGTCGGGAAACTTCCTTTTGGTCCGTGGTAGTTAGTCCTCAGTACTTGAGCCTATGTCTTTTGACCAAAGTATCTCGACAGACGTGTTGATCCCTAGTTTTTAAGTTGATGGTATTGGATCTCTATGGTTTTGGCTCTTGGTATTGAGCAAGGCCTAAGGCTATATAAGGAGAAGAAGATCATTAGGCAATATCATCTTTTGAAAAGGCTTGAATATCTGAAAAAGAAAGAGATCTGATATGCAGGTTCTGGGTTGCTTGATCTGAGCTAAGGAGAGATCTCATCGGTTGATGGAGAACAAGATCTAAGGAGAGATCGGGATCAAATGTTGCAAGTTATGAAAGATTATTTTTAGATCTGTACGCAGGTTGTCTTCGGTAAAACCGCGTGTATACGCGGGTTTCCTTCATAGTAGTAGCGTATATCTTTTGGAGCTTGATTTTTGGGTTGCAGCTGGATCTGACTGTTATTGCAGAGTTCTGTAATCTGCTCTATGTTCTGGTGACTGGGTTTGATAGGGTTTCAGTGGTTCAGTGATTCAAAGATTGATGATGCTAGTATTGGTTGTTTTATATGATCTGTGAATGAATCATGGTCTTCAGATTGTAATGTTGTGCTTCAGGAGTATCCAGTCTGAAAATTAATGAAAAGTGGTACCTGAAGGAAAGAAGATTGTAGGGCAGCACCTACGTACTAGTATTTTAGCTAGTACAAGAGCAAAGGGGGTTGGAGCTCCCTTCCAAGGAAGTTTGGAGAACGAGAGAAGGTTGAAGCCTTCTGCAGGTTGTAGCCTGCGTACTGGTATAAGGCTGCACCAGTACAAAATATTGTAATATGAAATCCTTAATAAAGAAAGATAGAGACGACTTGCAGCAGGTGGTTTTCACCCACATTGGGTTTCCACCTTATATCATGGTGTTCATGTGTGTGGCTTTTGTGTGATGATCTGTTCTGTTATACTGCATCTGTTTACTCTTAATATGGTGAATAATGACCTGATGCACTTAACTGAAGATAAACTAACTGAACTATAAGTTTTCTGGTTATACGCTGTTTTCTTTAGACACAGTAGCGTATACACGCTAGTTCACTTAACTGAAGTAGCGTATATGTTTCTGAGCATTGAAAAAGATTTATTAATCTGATAATACTGATTCACCCCCCCTCTCAGTATTATTTCCAACACATCCAAAATTAATAGTCATATCTCCGACCCACTAATCATCTAACGATTGCACCCAAGCAGGATCTTTAGCACTTGATCCTAGTAATTCATATTGCGAAAGACATGGGATATGTCGCTCGATGTGGCCCAGACAAGCAATCTGATTCTGCAACTATCGTTTGATAAGTTGGAGCTCATTTTGAATGTCTTGTAGGCCCGACTCGGCCTCACTATGCACTGTTATGTTGGTGGTCGCAACCATCGCTTTGGCCACTATGAACTTCATTAACCAATAAAGATGAATGGATTGTCTGAACAGGGTGAGATTACCATGCATGTACCCAAGGTTCGTGATTAGTTCCCCCCAGTCTTCAGCAGGCAGTTCAAGCTCAGCTTGCGAATTCAGCTCTGCCGCCCAGTTCACAATCAATTGTTTCACCTGCGTCGGGGTCCCTTCGCAGTAAGCCTGGACCATGGCCTAAGAATCCTTAGTGTTTGTATTTCAACCCATATGTCATGCAGTCCCCTGCCGCGCAATCCCCTGGCGCGTTGTTCTCTACTGCACAGTCCCCTGTTGCGCAGTCCCCCTCCGCGTTGTCCCCTGCTGCGTAGTCTCCCATCGCTCAATCCTCGGTTGCCCAGTCCTCTGTCGCGCAGTCCTCTGTCACCCAGTCCTCTGCCACTTAGTCTGGCTGGAAGATGGATCTTCATCTTTTCCTTTATCTTTCTGGTGTCTTCTTCCTCTTCCGTCTCGACCCGGGGCTCCACCGCAAGGTTGAGACTTCACCATATTTGCCAAGGTTGGGCCCCCTTTCTTCACCCTTCTCCCACTTTCCCACACTCGTGACCCAACCCACTGTATAGAGGCCAGAAGTGAAGACAACATAAATGGACCTATAATATAATTTGAATAGAGAACCACCCAAAAAACAAGAATTAATTTAATGAATGGCCAGAAAAAATAAATAAATAAATAAATTAAATAAAAAAATAAAAATAAAATTAAAATTAAAAATAAAAATAAAAATAAATAAAAATAAATAAATAAATAAAAATAAAAAATAAAAAATAAAAATAAAAATAAAAATAATAAATAATAAATAAATAAATAAATAAATAAAATAAAAATTAAAAAAATTAAAAAACTAAAAAAAATAAAAATAAAATAAAAATAAATAAAAATAGATAAAAATAAAAATAAAAATAAAAATAAATAAAATAAAAATAAAATAAAAATAAATAAAATAAAAATAAAATAAAAATAAAAAATAAAAATAAAAATAAAAAATAAAAAAATAAAAAAAATGCAACACCGGACAACACTGCATCCCCTTAAAATTCCACCACCTGAGACAATAAACATATATAATTAATAACCCTCTAGAGATAGGAGGTATCACCAGAATAAGAACGGTGTCCCCCATGCCCCCTGAGCCCTGAGTCCTTAGACTTGGCCCTGATCATTTTCCAAAACCCTTGCTCTCTAGAGGGCTTGTCCCGACAATTCAAGCTTAAATCGGGAAACTCAATTATCAACATGCAGAGAAAACATCATGATAAAAATTTCGAAACCAGTAAACACCCATGCGAGAAAGAATATTTCCAAAGAATATGGAAATTGACATTACATAATCGAGAAGGCCTATATTGCCAGTCATAGAAACTACTAACAGTGTTTCGTTTCCCCTTCGGGTGCGAAGTTTATCCCGAGAGCTTCCCCCCACCCAGGATACAAAAATAACATTATAACATAACAGACTTTATACGCCAAACTCGAGCAGAGATAAGCAACAGCTGGGTATTCCTCTCGCGTTTCCAGCGTCGCGAACCTGTAAATAACAAACTTAGGCTTCTTAAGAAGTTGAGGACCCAAGTTTATATGCTAGATATATGGTCTTAACTCCACCTTTGCTCCCACTACCTGTAGGCACCAATGATTACCAACCTTCACGTCGTAGATCTTCCAAGATCTATGACGCTGCATATTATCACACTAAATACGCATGTGAGGGCGTGGGGGATACCACCCACCATCCCAAAACAATAAAATATTTGTCATATCAATCAAGCCCAAGGAAGCCTCTAGCTGTCTCACACCCCGATCAGGGGGAGAAAATAAATAAGTTTTAAAATGAATAGAGAAACACATAAAGTAAATTAGAAAAAAAAGAGGTTATATATATAATTATAATTATAATTATAATTTCTCAGTCAATCAAGGAATATCTTCATAAAAACATTGAAATAAATTATATAAAATTAGTTACTTTAAAATCAAAACACTATATGTAAATGATATTTATCGCTTTCTTTTTTATATATATAAGAAACAAAAATCAACAATAATATATGAAAGTTACTACATAACAATTTTAAAAATCCTTAAACATTTTTTTTTTTAACTTTTTGTTTATATATATATATATATATAGATATATATATAAGCTAATACGAAGGATTTCTATTAATATACAAAAGGATTGCAAATACATCTGATAGACTGTGAGGTCATGAGTAAAACATAGGCAAAGTTTGCCACCTCAGAGCTTTCAAGGCCATTAACCCAATGGAGAAATGACAACACCATTGTACCAGTATATATAGAAACCACATAAGCCATTTTATGACTTTTAAAAACATAAACTCCATACAAACATATTAATCATAAACGAAGATTAGAGCATCAACATCCAACGACCAACAAAAATAGTAGAGGCTTTGGAGATATAGCTTTTCATGCATAAGCCAAAGAACAAAACCAGGCAAGCCATAAGTGTTGGTATCTGAATGAGAGGAACATGCAGTAAAATGAGAGCCCAACAAACATTTGGATGCTCTATACACCACACCATAACAATTCAAGAAAGACAGAAAGTGTGCAACAAACCATGCCAGAACAACAAATTGAAACCGTGAAACTATTACCGAAAGAGGATGTCTCTTAGTAGCGACTAAAAACTGTGATGAGAAAAAAACCATAAACAAAAATATCCATATAACCTGTCAGAGCAAAATATTAATCCGATAACCTTTGACAAAGCTAGTCAAAAGAAATGATTGTGAGATTATGTGGATTATTAACTGAAGGAATCATGGAACCACCAGGGGGATCAGACGAGTCTCCTGAGGAAGATTCAGAGATCACATAACTTTCCACCCCCACTGATCGAGCATTGATTTCATCCAAAGAATACCTGAGATTTTGGTGGATCCGTTTGATATCCTCCTAGCCAACAAAAAGCTTGTATTTATCCACTTGTTTGTCCCTTAAAATCATTCAGAACAAAGTGTCCAATTGATGATGGATTGTCAAGGAATGAAGAAAGTATAGCCTCTAAGTTTTTAACCTTCTTGAGATTGGGATCCATTTAAGGCCCTTATCACCAATTTCAGAATCAGAAAAATAGGGTCATTCTCCAAATACTTGAGATTCCATATGAAAATTTTCTTTTCTTAATTCTAGAGGCACTAAATCAAAATATGTAGTGATTTATTCCCAGGTGAAAAGTTGTCAGGGTTGCAAATGAACCAAACTAGACCCACCTCAACAGTTAGGTTGTCATTGGCAGGGGGGCCATGGTATATGGGAATAAAATACCTCCAAGTATAGGAGTGAGACTAACTAGAGAAACAGAGAGAGGAAGCCAAGGAATGGAACTAGACACACAAAATAAGATCAAGTTGTCCACCCAACACGCCACAACAAAATTAGGGCCTGAATACAATTGAGGATAACTGTTGACAACAATGAACCAGAAGATAGCGACAACCCTAATAATCAGAAAGGAAAACCAATGCAAAAAGTGGACACTTACTGCTCCAAAACTTAAACCAACCCAGAGATAAGAACTATAAAGGAGTTGTAGTGGATGAAGTGACCATGTGACGAAAATTGAAAACATACTGAAACAGATAGAACCAAAACTAGCACAAGCCCAATATTCCCAAATATGAAATAACACAGGTTTACAAGGGACAGGGTAACTGAAAACACTCAAGTGATGAGTTGACCAACAATTTAATTCATAAATATTAACCCTAATATGAGATGGAAAAGTTTCCAGGGTACCAACATCCACAAACCAAGATGGGTCAGATGAATGAAATACCTGTTGAGTCAAGAACCAAGGGTGTCGAAGTTGAAAGGATGACCACCAGTTCAAAGTTCGGGCCATGTTTAGAATTATGCAAGAAAAGTATGAAGAACATTTAACTGGTATACAAGGCATGTTGAGATATACTCTCCACCATCCACAACATAACAAAGCCCTTCCATGAGAAAAAATTCCTCAACACCAAGTGCAAACTCACCACCCTCAAGTCTTGGAACGAAAAACCACTGGTTGTCTCTACAAAAAGTAGACTCGCCACCCTCGAGACCTTCGACCACAAATCACCAATACCACCACAATGATAGGTAAGAACCTCACCCTCCACTATAAGCCAAACATCAATAAACATAACAAGAAAGCCAAGGGCGCGAGGGGAGGAGAATGCCTCACCCTCTCCTCTCTGCGCCACTACACTTTGCCACCCCGACTGTAACAACATGCAAGTATTTGAAATCCAAGGATGAAAGTTGGCCAAGGCATGCGAGCTGACCTCTCAATCATGTAAGCTGGCCTCCATGTGCTATGTCATTTTCTGTAATGAACAAGTGGGATATGAAAACCCCATTCTTAATTAATGACCTCAATTATTGAAGTTATTACACCCCATTGGAGATTTGTTTATATATTTTAAAAATAAATATATTTTTTTAAATGTAATTTTTTTGTTTATATATTTTAAAAATAAATTACATTAAAAAAAACACATATTATATTTTGCATTGGTGATTTTTTTTCACCTATCAATAAGAATAAGATGCAAAATTAAAAACACTTTTTGACTTGCAAATAAAACAATATATTCCCTACTTTAATAGGGATTAGCTACATGACGACACAGTTCAATGTTTACAAATAAATACATGGAAAGGATAAAGTTGAATTGGACACTATTAAAACAAATACAAAATAGTTGAATTTAGTTTTTTAAACATATGTCATCATTTTGCCTTAATACAAGGACATTATATGCATATTATAAAATAATAATAATAATAATATATTTTAGCATTTTAAATTAAAAGTTTTTTAAATTCATATCAATAGCTCGATCTAAAATCATCTTGACAAGGAAGAATTATGTCTTATGATTTTTTGGGTTCAAACCCTTGGATCAGCTAACCCAGAAAAATAAAACAAATCTTTGAATCTATAAAATAATAATGAATTTGACTATATATGTAGCCAATTCAGTTTATTATCATTAATATTTATCTTCACAACTTTTATATTGTGAAATGATGGTTATTGATGTGAATCCTAGAACAAAAACAATTTGTTGAAATTACTTAATAATTTTAATTTAATACCAAAAAAATGTTTATATATTATTTTATTTTTTATAAATATAAATAAAATTTTAATTAAAAATATAAAAAAAAATTAAAAAAATTTACTCAAAACTTATAATATTAACTTTTTTACATTTAGTTAATTATGACTGTACACATGTCGATAGTATAGAGAGTAGAATGCTTGTAATTAATGGAGTTGTCTATAGTGCGATTTTTTGGAGTTTTCGGTGTGCCAGAATCAAGTGGAAAAATTTGAGGTGAACTAGCTTTTTTACTGTATATATGGATTTAGCACCATGAAAAACCCCCAAGGCACTTTTTATTGTGCAAGATTTACCCATCAATCTTGCGATTTCAATGAATTCATGCCAGATTTAAGAGAAATTAGAGCGGAAAATCTACCGGAAAAACTTCTAAAAACTGGCACTAAAAACAACTCTGTAATTAATAGTTGGCAAGAGACACTGATAAGTGGATTCATTGTTGAATCTCCCACGAACTTCGTGTATAAATTGCAGTATTGGAAATGCAATCTTCAAGCTGTTGTTTTGAGTGTTCATCTCTGATACAGTATCAAAACAAGGTTGTGAAGCCTTTGTGAAGTCTGAGAACTGCATGGGAGGTTTGGTGAATCAATGTTCAAAGAGCATGAGACCTGTGGTAGATGTTGTTGCGTGAAAGCGACATAGATTCTTGTGTGAGCACTGCGTGGGAGGTTTGGTAAAGTTTTACAAAGCCATCGTCGTTGTTAAGGAGTCATTGTCTGCAAATCGCTGACTGTCTTGACTAGTTGAAATTTGAAAAGTTTGAAATCTGAGTGTGATATAGTGCTAAAATGCGAACTGATTGGGTAGCCATAGCCACTGTTCATTGGAATGAAGAAAGTATATGGGTTTTGGACATCGTTGAAGGAGACTAGTCCATTAGTGAAGAGAGCTTTTTGTTTCTAATATTAAAACTTGGTATGAACATGTGGATTAAGTCTTTTGTTCTAATATAAGGTTTTACTTATTGAGAAGGAATTATATTGGTATCAAAAGAGCCCAAATTGTGTGGTGATGTTATTTAAAAACAAATGAGTCGGGTGCTTTCCTAATGGTGAAAATAATTTATTTGAGTTTGTTTTTTAATGGAAGGTAAATTGCTTGAGTTTAAAGGAGAGAGAAGGATTTTTAAAATAGTTGCCTTTTTTAAGTGGTGAAAGGATTTTTAAATAAATAAAAAAGGTTGTTGGTAGAAATTTTTATGATGCGGTAAAAGTGTGTGGTGAAAGTATTTTTTTTATCTTTGGTGTTTGGATCTAGGGTTATTTGGTATTGGGTATTAAAAGTGTGCCATGAAAGTATTTCTTATATTTGGTGTTTGGATATAGGATTATTTGGTATTGGGTATTTGGTTTTTATCTGAGATTGGGAAATTTAGCTGATACTTATTTGAATGAATCCCCTAAACTTGATGGAGGAAATTATGTGAATTGAAAATTCAAGTTGTTGACAATTGTTGAGGGTTATAATTTGTGGTCAATTGTGAGTGGGGATGAACCCAAACCCACTATTGCGGCTTTTGTTCTAGATTGGAGAAACAAGAGATGAAATCAAAGGTGTTATTGCGAATGTTTGTAAAGGACAACATTATTCCTCACATCAGAGATTGCAAGACATCCAAAGAAACATGGGATATGCTCAAAAATTTTGTATGAAACAACAAATACAAACTAAATCTTATTTTTTAAGACTAAGCTTTTGTCTATAAAATTGAAAGAAAATGAAAATATAAGCAATTTCATGTCTTGTATCAAAGATTTAAGTGATAAGTTAGGAGATATTGGTAAAAAGGTGTCAAGTACTTACTTGGTTACCATCACATTAAATGGCTTTGTGAAGCATTATCAAACTTGTGTTTCAGCTCTTTTAGCTAGAAAGAAGCCCCCTACATTTGATGAATTGACACAAATTTTTCTACAAGAGGAAGAGAGGATGAATACCTTTAATTTGGGATCTAGTATTTCATATTTGGCATTGGTAGACTAGGGTAAAAAACAATATAATTAAATCCATGGGAAAAGAACAAAGGAGGCAAGTTTCAAGCAAAACATAAAGGTATGGCACAATCTAAATTTCCAACTCATGATAAGAGAAATAATGATTGTTATTATTGTGGTAAACTTGGTCATCATTCTAAAGGTTGCTATAAAATAAAATATAATGAGTCTAAACAAAGAAACATAAGGCACAATGGAAATTTTGTGGATAAAGACACCTCAATCAATGATGGATTTCAAAATCTTAGATTGTTTGTTTCTGATGCAGCATTGTCTACAAAAATTGATGATGTGAAGTTTGGTTCATTGATTCTAATGCATCACCCCATATGGCTTGTAGATTTGTTTTATGAATATTATGAGAACATTGATGTAACATATGTTTATCTAGGAGATAACAAATCACTTAAAGTTCAAGGTTATGGAGTAATAGGTGTGAATTTTCCTAATGGACAAGAGAGACACATCCATAATGTGATGTATGTTCTTGGTATCAAAAAGATTTATTATTATTATTATTATTATTGTTGTTGTTGTTGACCAAGATTTGAAGGTGAAATTTGTTAAATCGCAATGTGTTGTTAAAGACATTCAATATCACTACAATTTTATTGCCACAGGTACCAGACTTGGAGGTTTGTATAAGCTAGATGTGACTAGGACAAGTCATCAAGCGTTGGCATCTACAACAATGTCAATAGTAGAGTTATGGCATCAAAGGTATGGGCATTTAAATCACAATGATTTAATGTTACTTCAAAAGAAAACAATGGTTGAAGGTATTCCTATTATGAAGAATGATCATGTTGAATGTGAAGCATGTGCACTTGGAAAGCAACTGAGAGAGGAATTTCCTGTACATAAAGCAAAATGATAGAGGAAAAATACTTGAATTAATTCATATTGATGTATGTGGACCTATGCAAACTATATCACTTGGTGGAGCATGGTATTTTCTTATTTTTGTTGATGATAGATCTAGATATACTTGGGTCTATTTCATAAGAAAGAAGAGTGATGTTTTTGAGTACTTTAAAGAGTTCAAAAATATGGTGGAAAAACAAACTAACAAGTGCATCAAAATTCTCAAATCTGATCAAGGCGGAGAATACAAATAAAGAGAATTTAATCAATATTGTAAAAATAATGAGATTCTACAATAACTTACAGTGCCACATACACCTCAGCAAAATGGAGTTACTGAGAGGAAAAATAGAACACTAGTAGAATGTGCACATAGTATGCTTCAGGTAAAAATGTTTCTAATGGTTTTTGGGTTGAAGCAATTAATACTATAGTTTATTTGAAAAATAGGAGTCCAACCAAAAGTTTAGATCTTAAAACACCTTTTGAAGAATTTTATGGGTATAAACCAAAAGTGAGTCATTTAAGAGTTTTTGGATCCAAGGCATTTGCTCATATTCCAAAAGATGAAAAAAGAAAATTTGATGCAAATTCAATCAAGTGCACATTTATTGGTTATTGTGATGGTAGAAAAGCATACAAGTTGTTTGATCCTAGTTCCTATAGATTGCTTTCAAGTAGGGATGCGGTGTTTCATGAGAATGCAGATGAAGTGAAAAAATGAATAATACTAGTGTATTGCATGATATTAATGATTATATCAAAATATATACAAGTGTTGAACAAGAACAAGAACAAGCGTAGGAACATGTACAGGTTTAAGAGCAAGGAGCATCAAGCAGTCATGACACTCCAACAAGAGGAGAGGAGACTCCACAAAGTAGAAAGAAATATGAAAGCAATAAAATTCCACTAATTTCATCATGTCAAATTAAGAACCTATAAGATATAAATATTGTGAATTAATGTCTCTTGCAATGAATTTTGTTGAACCTTCAAGTTATGAAGAAGCTAAAGAATATAAAGAATGGCGAGATGCAGTGAATGAAGAATATAAATCTATAATGAAGAATGATGCATGGTAATTAACAGAATTGCTTAAAAATAAAGTTCGCATGGGATGCAAATGATTGTATAGATCCAAGTTTAATGTTGATGGAAGCATTGATAAATATAAAGCTAGATTGGTTGCAAAAGGTTATTCACAAAAAGAGGTAATTGATTATGAAGATACTTTTGCACCTGTAGCTAAGTTGAACACAATTAGAATCATGAGTACATTAGCTGCAAAACATAATTGGAAAATGCATTACTTAGGTGTCAAATTTTCTTTTTTTAATGGTGAGTTAAAAGAATAAGTTTATTTGGTTTAGCCTAAAGGGTTTCTAAAATAGGAGCAGGAGCATCTTGCTTGCAGGTTAAAGAAAGCTTTATATGGTTTGAAACAAGCACAAGATTTTGGTATCTGAAAATTGATTGTTTCTTCTATGAGAAAGGTTTTATGAGAAGCAAAAATGATCCTAATCTATACACCAAGAAAGATGAATATGGGAATGTTTCTTTGATATATGTATATGTTGATGATATTATCATATAAGCAATGCATCCAAGTTGATTGAAGAAATTAAAATTCATTTGTCATAGGTATTTGAGACGAAGGACCTTGGTGAATTGCATTATTCTTTAGATCTTGAAGTTTACAGGGAATCTAGTAAGACACTAATCACATGAAGAAAATATATAAGGGAAATCCTTAAAAGGTTCAATATGATTGAATGCAAGGTAGTATCTACTCCTTTATAATAGAATGTTGAATTGTATAGTGATGATGGAACCAAAGAGGTGAATGGAACCTTGTATCGTCAATTGGTCGGAAGTTTGAACTACCTCACCACTACCAGGCCAGATATAGCATATTTTGTCAGCATACTTAGTCAGCTCATGGATAAGCCTTGTGAAAGCCACTAGAAAGAAGTAAAGAAAGTCCTTCGATATCTGAAAGGAGCACTTAATTTTGGTATTATGTATACTGATTAATTTGATGTTGAGTTGGCAAGTTATTCTGATTTTGACTGGGCTGGAAATCCAGATGATAGGAAATTTACTACTGGATACGTGTTCAATATAGGTTGAGGAGTGATGTCATGGAGCAGTAAGAAAAAACCAATCATTTCCTTGTCATCCACTAAAGTTGAGTATAAAGCATTAAGCAGTGCTACTTGTGAAGCAATATGGCTTAGAAGGATACTTGAAAATGTTGGAGAAATACAACAAGAACCTATAGTAATCAGATGTGACAATCAAAGCTATCCAATTAGAAAGCTATCATGTATATCATGCAGGGTCAAAGCATATAGAAACACATCATTTTGTATGAGAAAAAGGGGAATCAAAATAATTTGACTTAACATATTGTACTACAAATGAAAATATCGCTGACATATTCACCAAGCCTCTTGGAAACACTGAATTTGAAATTTGTAGAACTAAACCTTGTGTGTTGAAGAAAATCCAAATTATGTTGTAAGCCTAGTCGAGACTTAGAATAATAGGCGAGTTAACATAGAGATCATGATTAAGGGGAGGTTTTAAAATAAGCATGATTGTTCACATGTCGGTGAAGTATAGGTGGTTGATCACAATGATTGTTCCCTAGTCAGAAAAATACAAGCAGTAGAAAGTTTATAATTAAAAGTTGGCAGGAGTCATTAGTAGTTGGTGGATTCACTGTTGAATCTCCAGCAAACTTTGTATATAAATTGCAGTATTTGGAATGCAATCTTCAAGCTATTATTTTGAATATTAATCTTTGATATTTAAGTTTAAATTTAAATTTAAATTTATAACTTTCTATAATATGCAAAAATATATATTTAATATAATGAAATTGAAATGACATCATATTGAAAATGATAATATCACCAATCCGAAACATCTCAAAATACATTAAAGAACTAACTACTTAAAAAAACATGACCTTTGATGACAAAAACATTAAATTGTAATCTCACAAAATCTTTTCAATTTTCCTCTCATAAACTCAATTTAATATTTATAGTTTTCTTCTTTCTTATAATTCCTCTCTATTTCTTTCCTCACTTACTCTTTCCTTTATATCCCATCTCTCTCCTTTATAGAACTGCCTTTAAATTCCATTGTATAGAACTTTCAGCAATACTTTCTAAATAGGTGATACACTAACCAAATTTCAATCCTCTTTATAACTTAAAAAAGGCTAAATGCAATAAATAATTAAAAAACTAATATATCATAAAAACATAAAAGAAAATATATTATTATATTATTAAAAACTTATTTAAAAAAGCATTTGATGCACTATGAAAGGCTTTGAAACATTTAAAAAATAAATCATTAATAAACATCTAAAAAGGTTCGGAAGAAGTCAATCCAAGTCGATGATTCACTCCCTGAATTCAAGAGGCTTTAAGAAACCTCCTCTTAACGAAATCCTATACGCACGTTCTATGGCTAAGATTGTGAGAGAAGGAAAATTAGACGTGATTATGAAAGTTGGTTATTTTATTAAAATTTTAGGGTAGAAAATTCTATTTTGAAATTTTTAATTAGAATGTATTTTTATGGTTATTAAATTTGTTTAAAATTAAATATTAATTTTTATTTGATATGTTTTGGGAAAAAAATAAATATATAATATTTTTAAAATATTAATGGAAATTAAAAATTGTATATAAATTTTAGAAAAAAAATATTATTGAGTTTTAAATGTTAAGGTTGATAATCAAGGGATCTGATCTGCAATTGAGTATGGAAACATTAAATAACAAATGTCTTAATCCATTATGATTAAAGTTATTTTTTTGTCTACATTCTGGGTGAGGGGATGAGTTTCACATTAAAATGGGGGAACACACTATGATTTGGTGTATAACTATTTTCAACAATATCAACTAGGAGTTTTAAGATGTTTTATATAGATATTTTGTCTGTTTCATATGTGGTAATGGATAATTTTTAAATTACTCTAACTTTTTGGTAAACAAAAGACGGAATTTAACCTATAGACAAAGAAAAGTTATCATTAACTTGCACACATTGCTTGAAAATATGATGATTAAAAATGGAAACATGGGTGTATCAATCATGCAATCACATAGTTGTTGGGGTGAGGTATTTCCATATAAAAAAACCATCACATAGTTGTTGGGGTGAGGTATTTCCATGTGAAAAAACCATGTTCAAATACTCATGAGTGTAGAGCCCTTATACACAGATGAGGTAAGTTGTTTAACCTTTCCTTTCATCAATAATGATGTTTAACACATGTTTGATGGATCAAATTAATGTACATACTAATAGGATATTTTAAAAATCATATATAATCTAAATATAATAATACATAAGTAACTTTTAAAAATATAAACATATTTAAAATTAAATAAATATTTAAAAACAATATTTAATGTAAATATGATTTTGAGTTATAATGAAATTCTAATCCTATTTAAAAATTCTAACAATATATATATATCACTATCTATATATATATATATATATATATATATATATATATATATATATATATATAATATATATAATATATATATATATATATATAATTTAACTTTTTTTTATAATAATTCTATTTTTTATAATTTTATTTTTAATTAATATAACACATCTAATTAATACTTTTTTTTTTTAACAAAAATTACATTTTATTTAGTGGAATTAGTAATAGCAGTATATACATACTACTATTATTATTTCACTAAGTAAAACAACTACCACTATTTTAGCACATAGAACAACTATTTCCAAGATTACCTTACTAAACAAATAATATATAGGGGTAATTATTTTACCTGGTGAAATTATCTATATATATATATATATATATATAATTCTACTTTTTTAATAATTTTATTTTTAACTAATATAACACATCTAATTAATATATTTTATTTTTCTTTTTTCTTTTTTTTAACAGAAATTACATTTTATTTAGTAGAATTAGTAATAGCGGTATATACATACTACTATTATTATTTCACGAGGTAAAATAACTACCACTATTTTAGCACATGGAACAACTATTTCTAAGATTAGCTTACTGGAGAAATAATATATAGTTGTAGTTGTTTTACCCGCTGAAATTATATATATAATTTAGTGATTATCAAAGTTTAAGCTATAATTTTATTAATAGATATTAAACATAAAAACCATATTTAAAAGTATACTTCTAATAATATTCCACTATGAATAAATTTAATTTACACTCAATTATATATAAATAAATAGTTATGTTGATAGACATGTTTATTTTGGAATAAAACATGTTTGTTTTGGAATTTTAATTTAATTGTTAACTAGTGTAACCATATAAATTAAATGGCCACGATACATCAAACATTGTTCAAGTTAAAAAAATATCTTAAAAATTAACTAAATTTTTTTTTTTAATTATTATTAGCATTATTAATTATAAAAAGAATTAATATATGAGTTAAACAATATTCTTAATCATGAATATTCACCCTCACTTTACCAAGGAAATTATTAATCTGTGAATATGTTTTATTATAATATCATGGGCCAATACCTTGACTTATCAATGCCATGTAATCAACATGAGAGTTCTTGATACGACATTTTTAAAATTAATTCATTTGAGATAAATTAATTAAAAGATCATAACTAATTTGGAGATAAATATGAACCCTTGATTTGTGAATACTACTATGAAAATTCCAGTATGCTCCATAGAGATTCAATCTCTACCTGTTGAGAAGTGCAACAAGAAAGTCTCAAGTTGATTTATCCTTGGTCAAATTGAGAAAATATGAATTTCCACATCAAGAGACAACTTGGATGCATTTAACTTATGTGACATGGCTTATGTCACTTAGTTTACTTAGTAAATTCGAGTTAGAGGGCTTGGAGTTTAGTTAAGCATGCGTGATTACTAATTTGTAGCAAGCAAGGTCATTTATTTCAAGTTGTGTTCAGTTAAACTAGTTCTAACAGTTGTAGGAACTAGTGGAAGGTCAATTGTGGGACAACAATCTAACTCAGTGATCATCCAATTAATTGGTCAATCAACCCAAAATAGCTAGTGCATGTAGAGAATTCAAGTTCCTCAGTTGTGGTGGAGATTCCAAGGCAATGTAACATCAATTGTAGACTAGTTCTTAGTGTACAGGTGTTGCATGCAACTAGATGATCAACCTTGGGAATTTCACAATCAATTTGGAGAATAATTCCTAAAAATAGGGCCTAATTCTCTAGGAATTGCGCAAGGAAATAACAACTCAAGCTTAGTTAAAATTTGACTAAGTCTCGATTAGAACTTCTCAATGAGTAGAGAGATAGGTTATTCATTTATGGGTTGTGCTCAGAGAAAGCAAGCAATTGTAATATATCTTTATTCATATGATTAATGCAAACAGGCTTAAAGGATTTTTTGACCCAAGTGGATATTGATGGCCACTCGCCAATTCCACTTGGAACCCCAACATTGTTTCTTTCAGTTTTTCAATTTCCTTAATTGTAGCATAGTTTACTATTTTTAGTAGTTTTTCAGGTCCTAAACTTCCAGAGCCATTTTGAGGCCCTAAACGATTTTTTTTGGGCAATCTACCATTACTAGTTTTTTGATAAAATCATATTTTTTGTTGTAGTCCTCAGATAGATCTTTCCAATGGGGTATTATGTGCATCAAATGGAGATAATATGACCAAGTCACAACCCTGGGAAGTTGGTTGTCCAGCTAACCCCAACGGGGCCCATAAACTCTTGGTGTTACATCTCCTCGAGTTAGGGTTTTGGTTGTTTAGGGTTCACTCTTATTGTTCAATAATAAAATGGCCCTTGAGCCTCATTGTAATGCAGTTCATAGGCATGTAGCCACCACATCTCTTCTCAGAGATAAGTTACCATCGTCGAGCTTGTCTTATTTCCATATTGTTTGTAAGCATATTTCATTATTTGATATTAATCAAAGGAAGTGTTATTTATGATACTTTTTTGTATTTATAGTTATATCTGTAATTTGTTGCGTTCCTGTTTAAATTCAGATCATTTTTAGCAGTTGTTTTCCCCTAGAAAAATATTGTGCATGTGTGTTATTTCTTATTGCATGTATCAAATTGTTGTTCTAAATTGTGAATTAAATTCCACATATTAGTAGAGTGGGATTGTGTCTCTTGATTTTAGATAAAACTTCTTGAGCAGTTGCAATTCTACATCATTTTTCTACTAGGTATCAGAGCAAGATTCACATTAGAATGAGAATTTAGAAGTTGTTCCTCAGGAGGTTTGAATTTGCAGTTTTAGTGTAGTAGAATTTCTTCAGGATAGGGAAGATGACCTTCAACTAGCTGAGCTTAGAGTATGCCTTGGAAGGTAGCTCAAATTTAATTACATGGAAGGATCACATGGAGGTGGTGCTTGATGACAATGGATTGCTAGAATATGTCAAGGTAGATATTGCAAAAGCACATGCATCTGATGCACATAACCTGTCTCATTGGAAGAAAGATGTATCCAAGGTGAGGAGAATAATCTTGGAGGGAGTGCAAGACCACATTGTCTCAAATATCCATGGAAAAGCAACTCCTTTCACAATGTGGAAGGCAGTGACAGAGTTGTTCAAGAATAACAGTGATCATAGAAAATTGGCCCTCAAAGACAAACTTTGAAACATTAAGATGCAAAAGAATGATATTATTCCACAATATCTCACAAAATTTACACAAGTTTGGGATAAGCTTGGAGGGGTTGGTGTGATTTTTGTAGAAGAGGGCCTGGTGAGCCTAGCTCTTCTAGGCCTTCCAAAATCTTGGCACAAATACTAGGACTCTGTAAATGGAAGGGAAAATTTACTGAAGTGGGAAAGGTTGTGGTCCGACTTGGTACAAGAAGAGTTCAGGAGAAATAATCAGGATGGAACTTCATCCAAAGTAGAGGATGAAGAAAATTTTGCATTGGTTGGAAAGGGAAAGAAGGGCAAAGGGAAGAAATATCAAACCAACCTGAATCTAGCCTAGGGGAATGAAGAAAGACTTGTCTAAAAGAAAAAGCTTCAATTGTCATGAATTTGGGCATTATGCTACAAAGTGTCCACACAAAGTTAAGCGCGAAGAAATTAGGAGGAGGAGCAGGTGAGGCATTGGCTTCATAGTTTGATCCAAACTTCACCCTTATCGCATGCATGGCCAACTCTATGATGGGGAGTGCGTGGTACTTGGATTTGGGTGCCTTGTTCCACATGACAGGGTGTAGAGATTTTTTCATTGACCTGGAGGAGAAAGATCTCCATATGCATATTGAGTTGGGGGATGATGGAAGGCACATTGATACCGGGATTGGTACAGTCACCTTTCAGAGGGAGCCGAGATCCCCTCTTCACCTCAAAGATGTCATGTTTTTTCCATGCCTAAAGAATAATCTCATCCCTGTTGCAGTTTTTGAAGACCATGGTTATGATGTGATCTTCAGCAAAGGGAAAGCATTATTGAGACACATAGCCACTAGATAGGTGAAGCAGATCGAGGTTCGGGTGAAGAACCTATAAAAGTTGGATGTGGACTATTGTGTTGCATCAGGCACTAAGGCAAATAAAGTGCAGAGTCGCGACATCAGTGAAATTTGGCATATGAGATTGAGACATTTGCATCATGGTGCCCTAGAAATTATGTAACAAATAACCACTGGCCTCCTGAAAGGAGTACTTCAGCAACATGATGTTTTCAAAGGTTGTACCTTGGGGAAGTATGTGAAATCCACATTCCTTGGAAAGAATCCACCCTGATGTTTGTGGGCCTTTCTCAATAGCCTCCACTACCAGACATAAGTATTAGGAAGTCTTGGACCTTATTCATGTGGAAGAAGGATGAGATATTCTCAAATTTTGTAGAATTCAAGACACTAGTTGAGAAAGAGACTGACAAGAAGGTGAAGGATCTAAGGAGTGACAATGGAGGTGAGTATGTTTCAAATGGCTTCAAGGATTTTTGTGTGAAAGAAGGAAATTGAATGGAACTGACAACACCCCACAACCCACAGCAGAATGGGGTAGCTGAGAAAAATAACCATAGCATTGTTGACGTTGAAAGAGGAAAAATACTTGAATTAATTCATATTGATGTATGTGGGCCTATGAAAACTAGATATATTGGTGGAGCATGGTATTTTCTTATTTTTGTTGATGATAGATCTAGATATACATGGGTATATTTCATAAGAAAGAAGAGTGGTGTTTTTTAGTACTTTTTTTAAAGAGTTTAAAATATGGTGGAAAAACAAACTCACAAGTGCATCAAAATTCTCATATCTGATCAAGGTGGAGAATATAAATCAAGAGAATTTAATCAATGTTGTAAAAACAATGGGATTCTACAATAATTTACAGTGCCACCTACACCTCAGCAAAATGGAGTTGCTAAGAGGAAAAACATAACACTAGTAGAATGTGCACATAGTATGCTTCAAGGTAAAAATGTTTCTAATGGTTTTTTGGCTAAAGCCATTAATACTGCAGTTTATTTGAAAAATCGGAGTCCAACCCTAAATTTTAGGTCTTAAAACACCTTTTGAAGCATTTTATGGGTATAAACCAAAAGTGAGTCATTTAATAGTTTTTGGATGCAAGGGATTTCCTCATATTCCAAAAGATGAAAGAAGAAAACTTGATACAAAGTCAATCAAGTGCACATTTATTGGTTATTGTGGTGATAAAAAAACATACAAGTTGTTTGATCCTAGTTCTCATATATTGCTTGCAAGTAGGGATGTGGTGTTTCATGAGAATGTAGATGAAGGTGAAAAAATGAATGATACTAGTGTATGACAGGATATTGATGATTATGTCAAAATAGATACAAGTGTTGAAAAAGAAAAAGAACAAGAACATGAACAGGTACGGGTTCAAGAGCAAGGAGAATCAAGTAGTCATGACACTCCAACAAGAGGAGAGGAGACTCCACAAAGAAGAAAGAAAGATGAAAGCAGTAAAACTCCAAGTAGGTCATCATGTCAAATTCAGACACATATAAGATATGAAGATTGTGCATTAATGTCTCTTGTAATGAATGTTGTAGATCCTTCAAGTTATGAAGAATCTAAAGAATATAAAGAATGGAGAGATGTAATCAATGAAGAATATAACTCTAATGAATAATGATACATGGGAATTAACAAAATTGCGTAAAAATAAAGTTCACATTGGACGCACATAGTTGTATAAATCCAACTTTAATATTGATGGAAGTATTGATAAATATAAAGCTAGATTGGTTGCAAAAAGTTATTCACAAATAGAGGGAATTCATTATGAATATACATTTGCACTTGTAGCTAAGTTGAACACAATTAGAATCATGATTGCATTAGCTACAAAACATAATTGGAAAATGCATCAATTAGATGTCAAACCTGTTTTTTTGAATGGTGAGTTAAAAGAAGAAGTTTATTTGGTTTAGCCTAAAGGGTTTGTAAAACAGGGACATGAGCATCTTGTTTGCAGGTTAAAGAAAGATTTATATGGTTTGAAACGAGCACCAAGATATTGGTATCTGAAAATTGATTCTTTCTTCTATGAGAAAGGTTTTATGAAAAGCAAAAATGATCCTAATCTATACATCAAGAAAGATGAATATGGGAATATTGCTTTGATATTTGTATATGTTGACGATCTTATCATTACAAGCAATGCGTCCAAGTTGATTGAAGAAATTAAAAGTTAGTTGTCATAGGTATTTGAGATGAAAGACCTTGGTGAATTGCATTATTGTTTAGGTCTTCAAGTTTAGAGGGAACCTGGTAAGACACTAATCACACAAAGTAAATATATAAGAGAAACCTGTAAAAGGTTCAATATGGTTGAATGCAAGCTAGTATCTACTCCTTTAGAAAAGAATGATGAATTGTATAGCAGAGATGGAACCAAAGAGGTGAATGGACCTTGTATTGTAAATTGGTGGGAAGTCTGAACTACCTCACCACTCCCAGGCCAGATATAACATATTCTATCAACATAGTGAGCTCATGGCTAAGCCTTGTGAAAGCCACTGGAAAGCAACAAAGAAATTCCAATATGTGAAAGGAGCACTTAATTTTGGTATTTTGTATATTGATGAATTTGATGTTGAGTTGGCAGATTATTCCAATTTTGACTGGACTGGAAATCTAGATGACAGGAAATCTATTACTGGATACGTGTTCAATATAGGTTCAAGAGCGATATAATGGAGCAGTAAGAAACAACCAATTTTTTTCTTGTCATCCAATGAAGCTGAGTATAAAGCATTAAACTGACGTACCTGTGAAGCAATATGGATTAGAAGGATACTTGAAGATGTTGGAGAAATACAACAAGAACCTACAACAATCAGATGTGACAATCAAAGCACTATCAAATTGGCAAGAAACCATGTATATCATGCAGTGTCAAAACATATAGAAACACATCATTTTGTATGAGAAAAAGTGGAATCAAAAGAATTTGACTTAACATATTTTAATACAGATGAGAATGTGGCTAACATATTCACCAATCCTCTTGGAAAGGCTAAATTTTAAATTTGTAGAAGTAACCTTTGTGTGTCGTAGAAAATCCAAATTATGTTGTAAGCGTAGCTAAGACTTAGACTAGCAAACGAGTTAACATAGAGGTCGTGATTAAGGGGAGGTGTCAAAATAATCATGGTTGTTCACATGTCGGTGAAGTATAGGCGATTGATCACGATGATTGTTCCCTAGTCGGAAAAATACAAGGGGTAGAAAGTTCGTAATTATTAATTCGCAGGGGTCCTTGATAGCTGATGGATTCATTGTTGAATCTCCAATGGATTTTGTCTATAAATTGTAGTATTTGGAATGCAATCTTCAAGTTATTGTTTTGAGTATTAATCTCTGGTATTTTAAATTTAAATTTAAATGTATAACCTTCTATAATATGCAAAAATATATACTTAATATAATCAAATTGAAATGACATCATATTGAAAATTATAATATCATCAATCCCAAACATCTCAAAGTACATTAAAAAACTAATTATCTAGATAAACATAGACTTGATAACAAAACATTAAATTTTAGTCTCATAAAATCTCTTCAATTTTCTCTCATTAAACATTTATAATTTTCTTCTCTCTTGTAATTCTTGTACTCACCCATTTTTCTTTCCTCACTTACTCTTTCCCATCAATATCAATTTCTTGTTTAACTATCTTTCAATTCCATAAATAATACAATATCAATAAATTTTTTATCTACCATATTCTCTTTCTTTTTTTCTATATTTACACTCTTTATTTTCCTTTCCCACCTACTCTCCTTTATATCCCATCCCTTTCCTTTATATCCAATATCAATTCTTTGTATGACTACCTTTAAATTCCATTATATAGAAGAACTTTCCGCAAGACTTTCTAAATAGGTGACTAACCAAATTTCAATCCTCTTTATAACTTATTAAAAAAAAGGGGGCTAAAAACAATATATCATTAAAAAACTAATATATCATAAAAACATAGAAGCACATATATTATTAAAATCTTATTAAAAAAAATTTGAACCACTATGAAAGGCTTTGAAACATTTAAATAAATAAATTATTAATAAACATCTATTTAATGTGCAATGCGAGATCTGCTCACTCAACTTGTCCTAATGATGAACTGGTTGGTTTGAAACGCATCGACAAAAGTATCTCTATGTGATTTTCGCCGAAAAATCTTCTCAAAAATTGATATGGATCACAGAAGCCTAAATTCAAACATCTAAAAAGGTTAGGAAGAAGTCAAGCCATCATTAATCCCTAGAAGTCGATATTCACATGCTTAAAGGATGAGCAAATGATTCACTCCCTGAATTCAAGAGGCTTTAAGAAACCTCCTCTTAACGAAATCCTATACAAACGTTCTATGGCTAAGATTGTGAGAGAAGGAAAATTAGAGGAGATTATGAAAGTTGGTTATTTTATAAACATTTTAGGGTAGAAAATGATACTTTAAATTTTTTCTTTAGAATGTATTTTTATAGTTATAGTTATGAAATTTGTTTAAAATTAAATATTAATTTTTATTTGATATGTTTTGGAAAAAAAAATTAATATATATATTTTTTTAAATGTTAAAATTCTTCAGTTGGGTTTATGAGACACTCAAAAAAATTCTAGTTTATTTAATTTCAGTTGCAGAATCAGAATGCTTGCTTGGGCCGTATTGAGCGATATATCCCATGTCTGTCGCAATCTAAATTGTTAGGATCAAGTGCTAAAGATCCTGCGTTGGTGGAATCATCATATGATTAGTTGGTCGAAGTTATGTCTGTTAATTTTGGTTGTATATGTCAGGTAGCATTTATGTTTTCAGTGTTATGCTTACTAGTTGGTTTCCACACTATCAGCTTTATAAGGCTTGGTTAAATAGACCCAAACTATTTATGTTTTGGATGACTTATAATGTGATTCAGTGGCCAACAAACCTGGTTTCCCACTAGGTAGGTTAAGACCACCAAACGACTTATATAATTGTAACCTGCTTGTTTATAGATGAATGAATGAAAAGTATTGCTAAGCTTAACCCCCCCCACAACACACACATACATATTAATTGGAATTGAAAATTGTATATAAATCTTAGAAAAAAATTATTATTGAGTTTTAAATATTAAGTTTGATAATCAAGAGATGTGATGTAGTGCAATTGAGTATGGAAATGTTAAAGAACAAATATCCTAATTCATTATGATTAAAGTTATTTTTTGTCTACATTTTGGTGAGGAGATGAGTACCACATCAAAATGGGGAATGCACTATGGGTTGGTGTATAACTATTTTCATCGGTACCAACTAGGGTTTTTAAGATGTTTTGTATAAATATCTTGTCTATTCCATATGTGGTAATGGATGATTTTTAATTTATTCTAACTTTTGGGTAAACAATAAGCACTAATGACAAACCTTAAGCTATAAACAAAAAAAACTATCATTAACTTGCACATATTGCTTGAAAATATGATGATTAAAGGTGAAAACATGGGTGCATGTATCATGCTATTAGTTATTGGGGTGAGGTATTTCCATGCAAAAAAAATAATGTTCAAACATGAATATAGAACCATTATATGCATGTGAGGTAAGGTGTTTGACCTTTCCTTTTATCAATAATGGAGTTTAATACATATTTGATAGACCAAGTTAGTCTAGATACTAATAAGATATTTTAAGAATCATATATTCTTGTAATAATCTTTGTTATGGTTATCAAAATTTAAATCTAATAATACCTCAATAATTTTTAAAAATTTAAATATTTAGAATTAAAAAAAAATTTAAACACATTTAAAATTAAATAAAATATTAAAAACAATAATACATAAGCCATTTTTAAAAATTTAAATACATTTAGAATTCAATAAAATATTTAAAAAAATTAAACACGTTTAAAATTATATAAAATATTAAAAACAATATTTACTGTACATATGATTTTGACTTATAATGAAATTCTACTTTTATTATATATATATTATAATTTATTTTAAATAATTTAGCCTTTTTATAATAAATCTAATTTTTTTATAATTTTATTTTAATTAATATAACACATTTAATTAATATTTTTTTTCTTTTCTTTTTTAATACGAATGAGTACATTTTATTCAATAGCATTAGTAATTTTGTATATACTGTTGTCACTATTTCACCAGATAAAACAACTACCACTATTTTAGTATATAGACTTAAACTCCCCATGCAATGAAAGACTCCTTTAACTTAAACTTATATATATATATAATTTTTATTTTATAAAATTTAATGATTATAGAAGTTTAAGCTAAAAAGTTAGTGATAAATGTTAAACATAAAAACCATATGTAAAAATTATACTTATAATAATATTTCATTGTAAATAAATTTAATTTACACCAATTATATATAGATAAATAGTTATGTTGATAGACATGTTTATTTTGGAATAAGATATGTTTGTTTTGGAATTTTAATTTAATTGTTAATTGGTGTAACCATATAAATTAAATGGCCACAATACATCTCACATCAAGTTAAAAAAAAAAAATCATAAAATTAACTAAAACTTTATTTTAAATTATTATTATTATTATTATTAATTATAAAAAAAATAATATATGAGTTAAATAATATTCTTAATCATGAAAATTCACCCTCATTTTACCATGGAAATTATTAATTTGTGAATAGATTTTATTATAATATCATGGGCCAATATTGTGACTTGTCAATGCCATTTACTCAATATGAGAGTTCTTGATACGGCATTTTTAAAATTAATTCATTTGAGATAAATTAATTAAAAGAGCATAACTAATTTGGAGATAAATATGAACCCTTGATTTGTGAATACTACTATGAAAATTTCAGTATATTTCATAGAGGTCCAATCTCTACCTATTGAGAAGTGCAACAAGAAAGTCTCAATTTGATTTTGCCTTGGTAAAATTGAGAAAGTCTAAATTTCCACATTAGTAGACAACTTGGACGTAGTTAACTTGTGTGACATGACTTGTGTCACTTAGTTTACTCAATAAATTCGAGTTAGAGGGCTTGGAATTCAATTAAGCATGTGTGATTTCTAATTTGTAGCAATGAAAGTCAGTTAATTCAAGTTTTGTTCAGTTAAACTAGTTCCAATAGTTAGAGGAACTAGTGGAAGGTCAATTGTGCAGTGGGACAATGTTGAAATTGGTACCGTAGAACAGGTGGTTCCCTAAGGTTTTGATCTTTGGCCTAGGGAGAAGTGTCCAAAAGAATTTAATTTTTCTCCTAAAGTGACTTTATAATTTTTATAAAGTTAAATCTAATTTAAAAGTGACTTTAAGTGATAAAGTTACTACTTTAATACAGTCAATGTAAAATTAGAAAGGAAAAGTGACTTTGGAAATAAATGACTAAGTGGGTCTTTATTAAAGTAGGGTGAGTTAAAAAATAAAAAGTGAGATTTAAATGAGCATTTAATCTCAGCCTTAGATCTCAATCTATTTCAGCCATTGGATTTAGGGATCACCCAAAAGTCACTTGGGGTTATATTAAAGGAGGAAAAGGTCATTCATTCTTTCATGAGCAGATTGGGAGAAGGAGAGAAAGAGAAATTTTTAAGCAGGGAGGAGAAGGAGACAGCAGCTTGGCACACATTCCAAGGCAGCAGTTGAGCAGATTTGTACCGCTGATTCAGCACACAGTGAAAGGGAGATTTTGGCACGATTTTCGAGGAGTGGTTTGCACAAAAATCGATGAGCGGTTTGCTAGTTTTTCTGCACGCAAAACGAAGGTCGTACATCACATTTATTGCAGGCCGTACAACGCATTTATTGCAGTCCGTATAGCGCATTTAATGTTGGCCATACAACAACATTTAATGCTGAAAGTGGGCATGAAAGTCGAGGAGGCCGTACAACATTTATTACTGTCCTGTTTGTTGTAATTTCCAGATTGTTGTGAGGCACGGGAAAAGAGATAAGTTGTAAATTTGTTTGCTGATTTTTTGCTAAATATTTCTCACTGTAAAAAGGCAATTTTCAGAAATAAAGAAGAGCTCTCGAACTGGTTTTCCCCAAGAGTTGTAGGGGGTTTTTCCAGGGTCACATTGACCAAAAATCACTGTGTTCAAGTGTGTTAAATGACTATTTGTACCTGCTGATTTTTATTTCTGCATTTTCTAGCATTCTGTAAAATTTCCAGAATTTGTGTTTTCAGCAAAATTTATTTTTCCAGCTTGTTGAATGTATGGATATGGGAAAGGGAATTTAACTATATGGGAGAAATAAGGTGAAATTGAAAACCGGGGTGGGAAATGAGAAATTTCTACATGGTATCAGAGCTTGAGTGCTAAAGTGCAGTTTGGGACAGCAAGGAGAAAAATTACAGCTGCTAATTTTTCACTCAGAAAATTCCAGCAAGCTGATTTTTCACAAATAACAGTTTTATCTTTACTACAATAGTGCTATTTTTTCAGTTTTAGGACAGCAGGATGTCATTGGGATTGAGGGTGGGGGATAGGTTGGATGGGCATACAAACTACAGCGTTTGGAAGGAGAGAATGCAGAGTATCTTTGAGGAGGCAGAAGTATGGGATATCATGGTGCATACCACACAAAACCCTAGTGTTGTGCCTACTGATGCTACTCAGTTGGCTGAGTATAATAAAAAGAACAACAAGGGTAAGAGGTTGATTCTAGATGGAGTCAAAGACCATTGCATTCCTCATGTGAGAGAAAAGAGAAATGCCTATGAGATGTGGACAACATTGTCCAATCTCTACCACAGTACCAATGAGAACCGAAAAATTGTCCTGAAGGAGAAGTTGAAGAACATTAAGATGGGTAATGATAGTGCAGCTAGATATCTCACAAAGATTACTAATGTGAGAGATGAGTTGGTAGCAGTTGGAGAGGACATTCCACCCACTGAGTTGGTGCGGATTGCAGTGAATGGCCTCCCTCGTTCATGGATGAACTTTGCTGATGGGGTTTGTGCACATGAGACCCTTCCCACATGGGAGAGGTTTTGGGATGATTGCATTCAGACAGAGATCAGGAAAGGTCAGCTTGGGGTAGCCAAGCCAGTTGAGCAGGATGAGGATGTAGCACTGTCAGCAAGAAGCAAGAAAGGCAAAGGGAAGAAGCAAGCTTCCACAAGCAATGGTGAAGGTAAAGGTAAAGGTAAACATGGTAACACACAGAAGGACTATTCCAAGGTGAAGTGTTGGAATTATCAAAAGATGGGACACTATGCAGTTGTGTGTCCGGAGAAGAAGAAGAAGAAGGGGAAAAACCAGAGCGTGGCAGCTTCAGCAGAGGTTGAAGACTTTGCAGTTCGTTTTGACCGGGAGTTTGGGTTCACTACGTATGAGTCCTCTAGTGCAGGATCACCTGCCACACAGGTTCAGAGGGAGCATGCTTTTCCCTCGATTAGCGGCGCATCTTCAGGTATTTGGTACGTGGACAGTGGGGCTTCACGTCACATGACAGGAGCCCGGGAGTACTTCTCAGAGCTTTCAGAGAGTGGCACTGATATAGAGGTAGTACTCGGTGATGACAAAGTTGTTAGAGCAGTCAGTGTGGGGACTCTAACATTTCAGAGGGAGTCCAAACCTCCCTTGAAGGTGTCAGATGTTCTTTATGTGCTAGGGATGAGGAAGAACCTCATATCCATCTCAGCTTTGGAGGACAGAGGATATGAGATATTATTCAGGGGAGGACAGGTGTTGATGTATCCCAAGGGCACTCCAGCTGATTCAGCTAGAGTGATAGGTGTACGCCATGCAAAGGTGTACAAGTTTTCATTCTAGTCCCTTGTGGCATTGAGCAGTAGTACCGACAGCAGAGCTAGCAGTTCTGAGCTGTGTGAGATTTGGAACCGCGGGATAGGACATATGTATCATGAAGCCTTGAGGACCTTGCGGGAGATCACTACTGGTGTGCCAAATTTCAGTACAGATCACTTTGATACTTGCAGAGGATGTGCAATGGGCAAGTTTTCCAAATCCCCTTTTCCCAGCAGTGACAGCAGAGTGACTGAGATACTTGATTTGATTCATTCTGATGTGAGCGGTCGGATGTCTCATGTTTCCTTGAGTGGATATGAGTACTATGTTTTATTCATTGATGATCACTCCAGGAGGACCTGGATTTATTTCTTGAAGACCAAGAGTGAGGTCTTCAAGCGGTTTCAGGAGTTTAGAGCTCTTGTGGAGACACAGACAGGTCGGAAGATCAAGTCCCTGAGGTCGGACAATGGAGGAGAGTACACCCTTGGAGAGTTTGTTGACTATTGTGAGGAGGCAGGCATTAGGAGGGAATTCACTGTTCCTTACAACCCCCAGCAGAACGAGGTTGTGGAGAGGAAGAACAGATCCATCGTAGGGGCTGCCAAAGCCATGTTACATGATCAGGGGTTGCCATTGTTCTTGTGGGCAGAGGCCTGTAACACAGCTGTTTACTTGCAGAACAGGAGTCTGCATCGTGCCTTGGGGCACATGACTCCAGAGGAGGCTTTCTCTAGGAAGAAGCCTGATATTGGTCATCTTCGTATCTTTGGATGCATTACATACTCCTACATACCCAAGGAGAAGAGGACCAAACTAGAGCCCACCGCAGAGAAGGGTATATTTGTGGGCTATAGTGAGACCTCAAAGGCCTTTCAGATTTACATTCCTGCACAGAGGAGAGTTGTTGTGAGGCGGGATGTGAAGTTCGAGGAGGACAGGGCCTTTAGGAGGTCACGGGAGTTAGAGTATCTGGATCAGCCAGACCCTCAGTAGCAGTTGAGTCAGTCACAGGGATCCAGTGGGTAGGGATCAGGAGGATCAGGAGGTACATCTATGAGGATGTCAGGTCCGTCAGTGAGCAGTGGCTCACCGAGCCAGAGGGGTGGTGCTCTCGGTAGCATGCAGAGCAGTTCATAGAGCAGTTCACTAGGGATTCCACTGATGGACAGTTCACACGATACCTCAGCTTCTCCAGGTTCAGGTGCAGGCAGGAGGACAGCAGACAGACAGTCAGGAGTTCAGGCCCCTGATGATGAGGAGGAGGAGTTTCATTCTCCAGTGGGAGAAGTGCGCTCAGGGAAGAGGAAGCCCAAGTGGCTTCAGGACACCCAAGCCATATAAACCCTAAGATAAATATTATAAACCCTAAAACAAACATGTTTGACCATGATTGATTTTCATATTGAGAGAATCTTTGTCACAATACGTTGTTGGACCATCGTTGACCATGGTTGATCATGATCAATTTTCATAATGAGAGAATGTTTCTCACAATGTGATATTGGACCCTAGTTGACCATGATTTACAATGGTTGACCATGGTTGATTTTCATATTCATATAATCCTTGTCAAAATGCAATGTTGGACCAAGGTTGACCATGGTTGTCAAAATGTGACGTTGGACCATGAGACAATCTTTGACACAATGTGACTGAGGTTATTGACGATGGTTGACCATGAATGATTTTCATATTGAAACAATCTTTGTCGAAATGTGAAGTTCGACCATGGTTGACAATGGTTGACCATCATTGACCATGGTTCACATCCGGTTGATGTTCATATTGAGACAACATTTGTCACAATGTGACGTTGGCCCATGGTTTTCCATGAATGATCATGATTGACCATGGTTGATTTTCATATTGACCATGATAATCCATGGTTGACCATGATTGATTTTAAGATTGAGACAATATTTGTCAGAAGGTGATGTTGGACCATGGTTGACTGCCACAATGTGACTATGGTTATTGGCCATGAATGACAATGGTTGATTTTCATATTAAGACAATCTTTGTCAAAATGTGATGTTGGACCATGGTTAACAATGGTTGATGATGGTTGACCATTATTGATTATGGTTCACATAAGTTTGATGTTGATATTGAGATAATATTTGTCACAATGGACCATGGTTGACCACGACTGAGCATGGTTGATTTTCATATTGACCATGATTGACCATGATTTATTTTAAGATTATAAACCCTATCAATAATATTATACCCTAGGAATATGAACCCTTAGATTAATAAACCCAAGGGATTGATAAACCCTTAAATTAATAAACTCAAGGCACTAATAAAATTAAGGGATTAATATTGTAAACCCAAGCTATATAAACCCTAAGATAAACATTATAAACCCTAAAACAAACATGGTTGACCATGGTTGATTTTCATATTGAGACAATCTTTGTCACAATGCATTGTTGGACGATTATTGACCATGGTTGACCATTATCAATTTTCATATTGAGAGAATCTTTCTCACAATGCAACAATGGACCTTGGTTGACCATGATTAACGATGGTTGACCATGGTTGATTTTCATATGGAGACAATCTTTGTCTAAATACGACGTTGGACCAAGGTTGACCATGGTTGTCAAAATGTGACGTTGGACCATGAAACAATCTTCAACACAATGTGACTAGGTTTATTCACCATGGTTGACCATGGCTGATTTTCATATGAAGACAATCTTTGTTGAAATGTGACATTCGACCATGGTTGACAATGGTTGATGATGGTTGACCATCATTGACAATCGTTGACCATGGTTCACATACGATTGATATTGATATTAGGACAACATTTGTCACAATGTGACATTGGCCCATGGTTGACCATGACTGGCCATGATTGACCATGGTTGATTTTCATATTGACCATGATTGATTTTAAGATTGAGACAATATTTGTCAGAATGCGACGTTGGCCCATGTTTGACCATGGTTAACCATGGTTGACTGACACAATGTGACCATGGATGACCATGTTTGATTTTCATATTGAGACAATATTTGTCAAAATGTGACGTTTGACCATGGTTAACAATGGTTGATGATGGTTGACCATCATTGACCATGTTTGAAAATGGTTCACATAAGGTTGATGTTCATATTGAGACAATATTTGTCACAATGTGATGTTGGACCATGGTTGACCATGGTTAATTTCATATTGACCATGATTGACCATGATAGACCATGGTTGACCATGGTTGATTATAAGATTATAAACCTTATCAATAATATTCTACCCTAAGAATATGAACCCTTAGATTAATAAACCAAAGGGATTAATAAACCCTTAGATTAATAAACTCAAGGCAGTAATAAACCTAAGGGATTAATATTATAAACCCAAGCTATATAAACCTAAGATAAATATTATAAACTCTAAAACAAAAATGGTTGACCATGGTTTATTTTCATATTGAGACAATCTTTGTCAAAATGCATTGTTGGACCATCATTGGCCATGATCGATTTTCATATTGAGAAAATATTTCTCAAAATGCAACATTGGACCCTAGTTGACCTTGGTTTATTTTCATATTGAGACAATCTTTATTAGAATGTGACGTTGGACCAAGGTGGACCATGGTTGTCATAATGTGGCGTTGGACCATGAGACAACCTTTGACACAATGTTACCATGGTTATTGACCATGATTGATTTTCATATTGAGAAAATCTTTTTCAAAATGCAACGTTCGACCATGGTTGACAATGGTTGATGATGGTTGACCATGGTTCACATACAATTGACGTTCATATTGAGACAACATTTGTCACACTATGATGTTGGACCATGGTTGACCATGACTAAACATGATTGACCGTGGTTGATTTTCATATTGGCTATGGTTGACCAAGATTGATTTTAAGATTGAGACAATCGTTGTCACAATGTGATGTTGGACCATGGTGGACCATGGTTGATGATGATTGAACATGGTTGACTGACACAATGTCACCAACATTTCGACCATGGATGACCATGGTTGATTTTCATATTGAGATAATCTTTGTCAAAATGTGACGTTGGACCATGGTTGACAATGGTTGATGATGGTTAACCATCATTGACCATGGTTGACCACGGTTCACATAAGGTTGATGTTCATATAGAACAATGTTTCTCACAAAGTGACATTGGACCATGGTGGACCATGTCTGACCATGATTGACCATGATAGGCCATGGTTGATCATGATTGATTTTAAGATTGACACAATATTTGTCACGATGCGACATTGGACCATGGTGGACTATGGTTCGCCATGATTGAACATGGTTGATTTTCATAGTGATGAAATCTTTGTCACAATGTGGCGTTGGACCATGGTTGACCATGATTATAAACTAAGGGGATTTATATTAAACCCTAGGATTAATATTATAAACCCTATTAATCATATTATACCTTAAGAATATGAACCCTTAGTTTAATACACCCAAGGGATTGATAAACTCAAGGATCTACTAAATAATAATAATAATTTTTTTCTAGCAATAAAATAGTTGATCCAGCCTTTATAAAGAAATAATAATAATTAATAATAGTAAAACTATGTGAATTAAAAGTGTCTATTTCCATGACATTGGAGGTTTTAGAATATATTAAATTACATTAATTTTAATTATCCTATTATTAATATTTTAATGAAAATATGAAATAAAAATTAAAGAACAAAATATTTTTTAAATAAAATAACTAAAATCTTAAATAATAATAGCTAAAATAACAAATATTTTAAATAATAATAATGAAAATAATTCATGAATCTTGGGAAAAATATAATATTTGATAAATTCTAAGGCATAACAACGCTAAAGTGTAAATATAATAAGAATGACAATTATAAATAGAAAATTAAAAATAACAAATAAGTTAAAATCTCCATAAGCATTTTAAGGATACTACAAATTTATTTGTTATTTAGTAATACATATATTTATTGTTAATTATTATTTGTAAAGAAAGAATAAAGAAATTATTTTAACGTCCACGAGGCTAAAGATAGCCTATGGGAAATATTGCTTCTTCATCTGCTTGATGTATTTGGTCCTTTTTCTGTGAAGCTTCACAATAAATGCTCCGATCTTCTTGACAAACCCCTTGCTAAATAGATTATCCCAAGAGCTAGCTGCTAGCATATCTGCATAACTTTCCTTGTTGTCTTTGAAAGCCTTAAATTCTAAAATGAAATGTTTTTATGTTTCCACTTTTCTGGAAGAACAAAAAATGCATACTCTTTCCTCTCACACTTCTTTTGGCATTTTCCAATGCCCGTTTCACAACGGAGTTGATGAGAATTAGTCCTTAACTGAGAAAAAATAATTTTGGCTCTCCAAGAGATATTGGCCTCTATGTATGATTTTGGTTGATGACTATGAGTGGAATTAAACACTTCAATATAGTACTTTTTCTTTCTTCCTAGCTCCTTATCCCAAGTAGGCTTGTGGAACTTTTCCATAACAAAATTTTGTATCTTTTGTTGTTTATGGGACACACGTTCAAGCAAATACCCCATTTACTAAACCATTTATTATTTTGCTGCATCCAAGTTTTTTTTTTGTTGCACAATCTGTCATTAAAGACAACCTTAGGTCATCTACCCTCTTCCATTTTCTCAATTTTTTTAAATATCTTATGACTCACACCATAGCAATTGCTTCAATAGGAGCAACCCCTATTTCACTTAACAAGATAGCATAAGGAAATGCGCTTTTAATCTTGAATTTGTTTGTAATCAAACGCTTCTGAATTTTCTCAATTTGTTTCCACTGCATGTCGGATGTACTGCTGACCCATAGTTCACAACAATAGACAATCATTGGAATCACTAGAATCCCAAAAATAGTTTGAGTGGTTTTGAGTCCCATAACTCTGCCTCTCTACACCTATTTTGAAAAGCATAAAATGTTGTCCAACCCCCCAAAGTTATTTTCTTTCTACAACCATCCCAACTTAGATTTTTGTGGAAGTCGATTATGAGGTATTTGTAATCCACAACTTCTTCTAGAATGTTGTCTTCAAAGAAGAACTTGTGTTGGTTATGTTTTCTTTTCTTACAAAAAACCACTACTTTCATTTTGCTGATATTGACTTGCATCCCTACACTTCTATAAAAATGCTCAAGGGATAGTAAGTGCTCTTACAAACCAAGAGTCGAGTTAGCATTCAAAATAAGGTCATATGCATACAAAAGAAGCCTTATAACAAACTTGTCCGAATAGATACCATAATGTGACCATCACTCCCTTGCAAATTTAATCACTCCTCAAGCTTGTCGATGTATAAACCAAAAAGTGTAGGAGACAGTGGGCAACCTTGCTTGACCCCGATATCGCTTCTAAAACTTTCAGAAATGCCTGCTAAAGTTATAATATTAATTTTTTTACATTTAGTTAGTTATGACTGTACACATGTCGATAGTATAGAGAGTAGAATGCTTGTAATTAATGGAGTTGTCTATAGTGCGATTTTTTGGAGTTTTCAGTGTGCCAGAATCAAGTGGAAAAATTTGAGGTGAACTAGCTTTTTTACTGGAAATTACTCAAAACTTATAATATTAATTTTTTTACATTTAGTTAGTTATGACTATACACATGTCGATAGTATAGAGAGTAGAATGCTTGTAATTAATGGAGTTGTCTATAGTGCAATTTTTTGGAGTTTTCAGTGTGCCAGAATCAAGTGGAAAAATTTGAGGTGAACTAGCTTTTTTACTGTATACATGGATGTAGCACCATGAAAAACCCCCAAGGCACTTTTTATTGTGCAAGATTTACCCATCAATCTGTTGGAAATAATACTGAGGGGGGGGTGAATCAGTATTATTAAAATTCTTTTCAATATATCTTCCTTGTTTATACTTTGAATTATTAATGATTACTTTGTATGTCAGTACCATAAAATAATGAGCATGGACAAGAAAAACAGATAATCACACCAAAGAACACCAGATATAAGGTGGAAACCCAATGTGGGTGAAAACCACCTGCTGCAATATGTCTCTATCTTCTTTCAATTAGAAACTCCTTTTACAATGATTTTGTACTGGTGCAGTCCTTTACCAGTACGCAGGTTGCAACCTGCAGAGAGATACACCTCTCTCTCGTTTTCCAGTCTCTCCTGGAAGGGAGCTACAACCCCCTACTTCTTTCAAGGACCACTTTTCATAAATTTTCAAACTGAATCCATGAACATCAAATGATCATCAAGTACAAGTAAATCACCCAGTCAACTGCAGTAACCAGATCAATAGTAACAGTAAACTAAACCCAGAACACCTTATCAACAGAGAAAAGTCAGTCAAATAAATGCCTTAATACAGATCCGCAGTTTTTCTTTATCTGGCATGTGTTGCTCCGCACTTCACCTTCTGCACCTCTGCGTATCCCCGCAGAGAGCCTTGAACTATACTGCGTATCCACACACTGTGCCTTCAAATGAGCCGCGTATCTATACTGTGCCCCCGCACCCACTGCTTCTATCGCGCCGCATACTTACACTGTGCCTCCGCAGTTACTGCTTCTATCACACCGCGTACTTTCACTGTGCCTCCGCAGTTACTGCTTCTATCGCGCCGCGTACATTCACTGTGCCTCCGCACCTGTGGCTTCTGTCGAGCAGTGTATCTCCGCGCTTCTCCTTTCCCTTCACTGCGAACCTTCGCACTTGGACTTCTGTCGCGCTGCGTACCCACGCACTTCTCCTTCTGGAATGCGTACCCCCGCACTTGCACTGTTAGTCGTCGACGAACCTCTGATTAGGGCCAAATTGGCAGTCCACCAGTGTGCCACAGATAGTCAGATGCCCAGATCTGATCGTGCGCCCGAGAGATCACGCTCCATAGATTCACTTTCAACTTCACTTTTATATAGATCAAGCATTTAAACCGATAACCCAATATTTCAGATCTTAAGATATTCAATTTGCAAAGATACCCTGGCCAAGTGATCTCCTTCCCTATTTATAGTCAAGCCCTCATTCACACCATGGGACAAAACCATCAAATAACCAAAACAAGGGATCCAAACCGGGGCTAAATTAGATCCTATACCACGGGCCAAAACCATAGGAACATGAACGACAGGCTAAATACCACGGGCCAAACATAAGAAACCCCATATGAGCGCGCTTCTCTGCCTTGAAGAGAGTGAACTGGGGGACCGCACCTTCTGAACGGGTAACCTGCGGGTATGACCGCATTTCCTGCACGGCGTACCTGCGGGTCCGCACCTTTTGAACCATTCACCTGCGAACCTCTTAATTTCCAACATTTTGAGAGCCTGAACAGAACATTGCCACTAGAGTGAGTTGCCATCAAGTACAACACCTGTAACATAGAGCCATACCAGAATCATAATGCCAACAATCTCCCCCTTTGGACTTGATGGCAACCTCAAGATCCTCAACGTCATTCTCCCCCTTTGACATCAAGGGCAAAGGGTTATGCTCCCCCTAAGAACATGCTCCCCCTGACTATAAACCAGATCTGCAAAGAAGAACCATAACCCATTAAACACCATAAATGACCATGAAAGAGATAGAGACATATTGCAGCAATATTCAGACCAGCATCCATGATCTCCTTATGTACTTCCTCCATAATGCCAACAATGCATTATATGCTCCCCCTGAACCTGTGCCATTCGATCTTCGACCAATACGCAACCCAGCACATGTACGCATATACCCCAGATGAACCTTGCGTACAACCAACAATCAAAAGAGATTCAACAACAAGATGATGCATCAACAACCCCCAGCTTTTGCCTGAGGTATTCAAAGGTCTCCCTAGGCAATGGTTTGGTGAGTATATCAGCAACCTGTTCCTTAGAAGGAACATACTCCAACTTGACCTTTTGTTCAAGCACTTGTTCCCGGAGAAAATGATACTTGATCGGTATGTGATTGGTCTTTGAATGCATGACTGGGTTCTTTGAAATGCTGATTGCACTTGTATTATCACATAAGATGGAGATAGGTGGTGTACAAGTGATTTGAAAATCCTACAAGGTCTGCATCATCCAAAGGAGTTGACTGCAGCAAGATGCAGCAGCAACATATTCCGCTTCAGCTGTAGACAAGGCAATCGAACTCTGTTTCTTTCTGAACCAAGATACTAATCTGGAACCCATAATGAATGCACCACCACTTGTGCTCTTCCTGTCATCCACGCTTCCGGCCCAATCTGCATCTGTATAAGCATGAAGTGTGAGATCTGTATCTCTAGGATACCATAGGCCATAATTTTGAGTCCCTTGAAGATATTTGAAAATTCTCTTCACTGCCTGAAGATGAGTTTCCTTTGGATTTGCCTAAAATCTTCCAACTATTCCCACTGCATGCATGATGTCTGGTCGGGTACCTGTCAAATAAAGAAGACTTCCAATCATAGACCTGTAGGTTGGTTGATGCACTGCTGCTGATTCATCATTTGCACTGAGGCTACATCCTGTGACCATGGGAGTACATACTGGTTTTGCATCTTCCATGCCATATTTCTTCAAAATCTGATTAAGATACTTGGTTTGAGACAAGAAGATCCCTCCTTCTTTTTGTTGGATTTGCAAACCAAGAAAATATGTCAGTTCTCCAAGCAAGGACATTTCGAATTCTTTCTGCATCACCAAGGCAAAGTTTTGACTCATAGCTTCTTCATTTCTGCCAAAGATAATGTCATCTACATACACAACAAGTATTAGCAATTTGTCATTTCCAACTTTTATATAAATATTGCTATCTGTTGATCCTTTTGAAAAACCTTGTTGATGAAGATATTTGTCCAAACGATAGTACCAAGCCCTTGGAGCTTGTTTGAGACCACATAGAGCCTTTTTCAGTCTGCATACAAGATTTGGATCATTTCCAAGAATGAAACCATCTGGCTGCTCAATGTATACTTCTTCTTCTAAGTCTCCATTCAGAAAGGCTGATTTCACGTCCATTTGAAATACTTTGAACTTTTGAAAGCTTGAGAGAGAAAGGAACATTCGGATGGCCTCAAGTCTTGCAACATGAGCAAAAGTTTCTTCAAAATCCATTCCTTCTTGCTGCACATACCCTTTACAAACAAGTCTCGCCTTGTTTCTAATTACTTCCCCATTTTCATTCAACTTATTTTTGAAGAACCATTTTGTCCCTATAACATTCTTATCCTTTGGTCTAGGAACCAACTCCCAAGTGGTATTCTTTTCGATCTGATCAAGTTCTTCATCCATTGCTTTGACCCAACATTCATCTTTGCATGCCTCTTTCACACTTTGTGGTTCAATGGAAGAGAGTAATGCCAAATAGCTTGAAGCTTCTGCAATTGTTCTTCTTGTTTGTACACCTGCTTCTTTCTGCCCCAAAATCTGAGATTTTGGATGATTCTTCTGAACATATTTAGATGGAGTCTTTTCTTCTATCCTTATCTGCTCCTCTGGTGCTTCTTGAGGTTCTTCTTCTTCATCATTCTGTCTTTGAGGGTAGTCTTCATCTTCTTCGATATTTTCATGATTTACTTGCCTAGGAATGTATCCCTTCTCATCAACCACTACATCAGTGCTGTCAACTATTCTTCCAAGTCTTTTATTGTAGCACTTATATGCTTTGCTGTGTGGAGAATAACCAAGAAGAATTCCTTCATCTGCTCTAGGTTCAAGTTTGCCAAGTTGCTCATTAGTATTCTTAATATAGCATTTTCTCCCAAAGATTTTGAAGTGCTTTACCGAAGGAGTCTCACCATACCAGAGCTCATGAGGAGTTTGAGTGCTATTCACCCGGACATTTGTTTTGTTGAGAATAACAACCGCAGCATATGCAGCTTCACCCCAGAAAGTTGCAGGAGTTCCAGACTCATCAAGCATAGCACGAGCCATTTGTTGGACTGTTCTGTTCATTCTTTCCACCACTCCATTTTGCTGAGGAGTTCTAGCTGTAGAGAATTCTCTTCTTATCCCATGTTCTTCACAGAAATCGAAAAATTCATTTGAGGTAAACTCCCCACCTCTGTCGGACCTGAGGCACTTAATTTTGTAACCTGATTCATTTTCAACCAAGGCTTTAAAGGATTTGAATTTTTTGAATGCTTCATCTTTGTGCTTCATAAGTCCTAACCAAACAAACCTGGAGAAATCGTCAATAAATAATATCAAGTATTCTTCTCCTCGAGGTGTCATTTTCCTAAATGGACCACATACATCTGTATGTACTAGCTCAAGAGGCATGCTGGCTGATCCTTCCTTCTCCGGAAATTTAGTTCTGGTTTGCTTTCCAAACTGACATGATTTGCATATGGTGTTGTCTGGAATTTTGATATCTGGAAGACCACGAACTGCCTGATATTTGTATGCTTTCCTTATTTGTGAAAATCTTAGATGCCCCAACCTCCTGTGCCATAACCAGTGTTCATCATCCTTGCTCAAATAGCATTGTTGTTGTCCTTCTTCAAATATGTATAGATTATTTGGAGTTCTTCTACCTTTGATTACTGTTTCACCTGTATCAAGGTCACGAACACGACATCCATTTGATCTAAATATCACCTCGGTTCCTTGATCACACATCTGGCTGACACTCAGAAGATTATGCTTCAATCCATCAACATACAAAACATTTCCAGCTTTGACCTTTTCTTTTAACTGAGCAGTGCCTTTTCCTTTTATAGCTGCAGGAGTATCATTTCCAAAAGAAACTTTCTTTCCCTTTTCTAAAGCAGAATATGATTCAAGTTTTTCTTTATCACCTGTCATATGCTTCGAACATCCACTGTCAATGTACCATAGCTTTTCCTGTCCTTCTGCATAAAATGCTATCCCACATCTTTCTGTTTGTGGTTCCTTTATTCTCCATGTTCTGGTGCTTGAGGCTTGTTCCTTTGTCTGCTGAAACTTGCTCCTGCATTCAGAATCTTCATGACCAAATTTATTGCAAATAGAACATTCAACTTCATTTTCAAGAGCCGAAAAGTTGTTATAGGTCCTTTTTGTAATCCCGGTCATACTTCTTTGTTTTTGAGCTTCTCTAGTCGTGATTGTTTTATATGCAACACATTGAGCTGCTTTGTGACCAAAGTTATGGCAGGAGAAACATTGCCCATTGAAGAAACCTCTGCGATTATCAAATCTACCGCCCAAATGATTGTAATTTCTATTGTCATCCATTCTTGAAGCAAATTGAGAAGATTTTACCTGTGGCTGGTTGTAGCTTTTGTTCACCCTTAAGACAGATTGCCCCTGGTTTACCTGATAGTCTTTGTTTGTTCTTGATGTAATTCATCCCTGCTTTACTTGGTGATCTCCATTGTGCTTTTGCTCATTCCTTCTTGCTGCATCAAGATAACTCTTTGAGGTGGATGCTTGATATGTTTCTCCATTATACCTCAGACCTGTCTTGTTTAGCGGAGAACGCTGTACATTGATGATCTCATCCAGAGTTTCAGATCCTTTGACAAACTTAAGATTAATAGCCTTTGTTTTCTCAATTTCTTTTCTAAGGCCAACAATTTCACCTTCTAATTTTTCAAGATATTTTTCTTTTTCATCAATTTGAAATTGTAGAGTATCAATGATCATATTCTTTTCTTCTATACATGTCTTGAGTCTAGAAATCTCTTCATAAAAACTATCCACATCTATAGCATCCATGTAATCATCATCTTCAAATGCCATTAAGAGTTTATAGTCATTACCTCGTTCATCTTCATCACTATTTGATAGACCATCACTGTCTTCATGAGTGTAGTAGCTTTTCTTATTCTGTTTCTTGTTCCATCTAGCAGGTTCCTTTCATTTATCAATCTTATCCTTATGAGGACATTTGGCAGCATAATGACCTACTCTTCCACAAGCAAAACATTTAAAAGGTAACTTACCTCTGAACCTTCCAGTACCCCGTTGAATATTTCTGATAAAATTTGATTCTTCTTCTTCTTCTTCTAGCACGTGACTTGATTCATAGTAGTCTCCTTTGCCTGAAGCCTTAAAAGCAGCTTCCCTCCTGTCTGATGGACCTCCTTTTCTCATTTCATAAGCAGTTAGAATTCCGTGTAGCTGAGACATAGTAAGAGTTCGTAGATTTTCCTTTTCTTCTATTGCAGACACTTTAGATTCAAACTTGGGGGACAAGGATCTTAGAACTTTTTCAACCACAATAGCCTCTTTTATTTCTTCACCCAAATTTTTCATGCAATTAACAATCTCGTCTACCCGAAGGAAATAGTTAGCCACACTTTCATCATTATACATTCTGAGATTCTCATACTGAATCATGAGGGTTTGAAGTTTAGCACGCTTTACCTGTTCATCTCCTTCGTAGCTCAAGACAATCTTGTGCCATATTTCTTTTGCGGATTTATATTGCATAACCTTCACGAATTCTGATTGAGATAAGCATCCTAGCAGAGTATTGACTGCTTTAGCATTTGTTTCATATTTCTTCTTCTCGGCCGGATCTGTAGGAGTAGCTGAAGGAAAAGTGTAGCCTGTATCTATGATATCCCAAACTTCTGTATCAAGAGATTGGAGATAGGCAGTAACTCTTACCTTCCAATAATTGAAGTTTGTCCCATCAAAAATTGGTGGCCTGATTGATGCTTCCCTCTCGTAGTTGCTCATGATGAATGATCTTCCTTCAAGCATCAAGCTTCTCTGAAGAACCTGGCTTCGATACCAATTGTTGGAAATAATACTGAGAGGGGGGGTGAATCAGTATTATTAAAATTCTTTTCAATATATCTTCCTTGTTTATACTTTGAATTATTGATGATTACTTTGTATGTCAGTACTATAAAATAATGAGCATGGACAAGAAAAACAGATAATCACACCAAAGAACACCAGATATAAGGTGGAAACCCAATGTGGGTGAAAACCACCTGCTGCAATATGTCTCTATCTTCTTTCAATTAGAAACTCCTTTTACAATGATTTTGTACTGGTGCAGTCCTTTACCAGTATGCAGGCTGCAACCTGCAGAGAGCTACACCTCTCTCTCGTTTTCTAGTCTCTCCTGGAAGGGAGTTACAACCCCCTACTTCTTTCAAGGACCACTTTTCATAAATTTTCAAACTGAATCCATGAACATCAAATGATCATCAAGTACAAGTAAATCACCCAGTCAACTGCAGTAACCAGATCAATAGTAACAGTAAACTAAACCCAAAACACCTTATCAACAGAGAAAAGTCAGTCAAATAAATGCCTTAATACAAATCCGCAGTTTTTCTTTATCTGGCATGCGTTGCTCCGCACTTCACCTTCTGCACCTTTGCGTATCCCCGCAGAGAGCCTTGAACTGCACTGCGTATCCATGCACTGTGTCTTCAAATGAGCCGTGTATCTATACTGTGCCCCCGCACCCACTGTTTCTATCGCGCTGTGTACTTACACTGTGCCTCTGCAGTTACTGCTTCTATCGCGTCGCGTACTTTCACTATGCCTCCGCAGTTACTACTTCTATCGCGCCGCGTACTTTCACTGTGCCTCCGCACCTGCGGCTTCTGTCGAGCAGCGTATCTCCGCGCTTCTCCTTTCCCTTCACTGCGAACCTCCGCACTTGGACTTCTGTCGCGCTGCGTACCCCCGCACTTGCACCGTTAGTCGCCTGCGAACCTCTGATTAGGGCCAAATTGGCAGTCCACCAGTGTGCCATAGATAGTCAGACGCCCAGATCTGATCGTGCGCCCGCGAGATCACACTCCATAGATTCACTTTCAACTTCACTTTTATATAGATCAAGCTTTTAAACCGATAACCCAATATTTCAGATCTTAAGATATTCAATTTGCAAAGATACCTTGGCCAAGTGATCTCCTTCCATATTTATAGTTAAGCCCTCATTCACACCATGGGACAAAACCATCAAATAACCAAAACAAGGGATCCAAACCGGGGCAAAATTAGATCCTATACCACGGGCCAAAACCATAGGATCATGAACGACGGGCTAAATACCACGGGCCAAACATAAGAAACCCCATATGAGCGCGCTTCTTTGCCTTGAAGTGAGTGAACTGGGGGACCACACCTTCTGAATGGGTAACCTGCGGGTATGACCGCATTTCCTGCACAGTATACCTGCGGGTCCGCACCTTTTGAACCATTCACCTACGAACCTCTTAATTTCCAACATTTTGAGAGCCTGAACAGAACATTGCCACTAGAGTGAGTTGCCATCAAGTACAACACCTGTAACATAGAGCCATACCAGAATCATAATTCCAACACAATCTTGTGATTTCAATGAATTCATGCCAGATTTAAGAGAAATTAGAGCGGAAAATCTACTGGAAAAACTTCTAAAAACTGGCACTAAAAACAACTATGTAATTGATAGTTGGCAAGAGACACTAATAAGTGGATTCATTGTTGAATGTCCTACGAACTTCGTGTATAAATTTCAGTATTGGAAATACAATCTTCAAGCTGTTGTTCTGAGTGTTCATCTCTAATACAATATCAAAACAAGGTTATGTAGCCTTTGTGAAGTTTGAGAACTGCATGGGAGGTTTGGTGAATCAATGTTCAAAGAGCATGAGACCTGTGGTAGATGTTGTTGCGTGAAAGCGATATAGATTCTTGTGTGAAGTTGTTGTGTGAGCACTGCGTGGGAGGTTTGGTAAAGTTTTACAGAGCCATCGTCGTTGTTAAGGAGTCATTGTCTGCAAATCGCTAACTGTCTTGACTAGTTGAAATTTGAAAAGTTTGAAATCTGAGTGTGATACAGTGCTAAAATGCGAACTGATTGGGTAGCCATAGCCACTGTTCATTGGAATGAAGAAAGTATATGGGTTTTGGACATCGTTGAAGGAGACAAGTCCATTAGTGAAGAGAGCTTTTTATTTCTAATATCAAAACTTGGTATGAACATGTGGATTAAGTCTTTTGCTTTAATATAAGGTTTTACTTATTGAGAAGGAATTATATTGGTATTAAAAGAGCCCAAATTGTGTGGTGATGTTATTTAAAAACAAATGAGTCGGGTGCTTTCCTAATGGTGAAAATAATTTATTTGAGTTTGTTTTTTAATGGAAGGTAAATTGCTTGAGTTTAAAGGAGAGAGAAGGATTTTTAAAATAGTTGCCTTTTTTAAGTGGTGAAAGGATTTTTAAATAAATAAAAAAGGTTGTTGGTAGAAATTTTTATGATGCGGTAAAAGTGTGTGGTGAAAGTATTTTTTTATCTTTGGTGTTTGCATCTAGGGTTATTTGGTATTGGGTATTAAAAGTGTGCCATGAAAGTATTTCTTATATTTGGTGTTTGGATATAGGATTATTTGGTATTGGGTATTTGGTTTTTATCTGAGATTGGGAAATTTAGCTGATACTTATTTGAATGAATCCCCTAAACTTGATGGAGGAAATTATGTGAATTGAAAATTCAAGTTGTTGACAATTGTTGAGGGTTATAATTTGTGGTCAATTGTGAGTGGGGATGAACCCAAACCCACTATTGTGGCTTTTGTTCTAGATTGGAGAAACAAGAGATGAAATCAAAGGTGTTATTGCGAATGTTTTTTTTAAAGGACAACATTATTCCTCACATCAGAGATTGCAAGACATCCAAAGAAACATGGGATATGCTGAAAAGTTTTGTATGAAAAAACAAATACAAACTAAATCTTATTTTCTAAGACTAAGCTTTTGTCTATAAAATTGAAAGAAAATGAAAATATAAGCAATTTCATGTCTTGTATCAAAGATTTAAGTGATAAGTTAGGAGATATTGGTAAAAAGGTGTCAAGTACTTACTTGGTTACCATCACATTAAATGGCTTAGTGAAACATTATCAAACTTGTGTTTCAGCTGTTTTAGCTAGAGAGAAGCCCCCTACATTTGATGAATTGACACAAATTTTTCTACAAGAGGAAGAGAGGATGAATACCTTTAATTTGGGATCTAGTATTTCATATTTGGCATTGGTAGACTAGGGTAAAAAACCATATAATTAAATCCATCGGAAAAGAACAAAGGAGGCAAGTTTCAAGCAAAACATAAAGGTATGGCACAATCTAAATTTCCAACTCATGATAAGAGAAATAATGATTGTTATTATTGTGGTAAACTTGGTCATCATTCTAAAGATTGCTATAAAATAAAATATAATGAGTCTAAACAAAGAAACATAAGGCATAATGGAAATTTTGTGGATAAAGACACCTCAATCAGTGATGGATTTCAAAATCTTAGATTGTTTGTTTCTGATGTAGCATTGTCTACAGAAATTGATGATGTGAAGTTTGGTTCATTGATTCTAATGCATCACCCCATATGGCTTGTAGATTTGTTTGATGAATATTATGAGAACATTGATGTAACATATGTTTATCTAGGAGATAACAAATCACTTAAAGTTCAAGGTTATGGAGTAATAGGTGTGAATTTTCCTAATGGACAAGAGAGACACATCCATAATATGATGTATGTTCTTGGTATCAAAAAGATTTATTATTATTATTGTTGTTGTTGTTGTTGACCAAGATTTGAAGGTGAAATTTGTTAAATCGCAATGTGTTGTTAAAGACATTCAATATCACTACAATTTTATTGCCACAGGTACCAGACTTGGAGGTTTGTATAAGCTAGATGTGACTAGGACAGGTCATCAAGGGTTGGCATCTACAACAATGTCAATAGTAGACTTATGGCATCAAAGGTATGGGCATTTAAATCACAATGATTTAACGTTACTTCAAAAGAAAAGAATGGTTGAAGGTATTCCTATTATGAAGAATGATCATGTTGAATGTGAAGCATGTGCACTTGGAAAGCAACTTAGAGAGGAATTTCCTGTACATAAAGCAAAATGATAGAGGAAAAATACTTGAATTAATTCATATTGATGTATGTGGACCTATGCAAACTATATCTCTTGGTGGAGCATGGTATTTTCTTATTTTTGTTGATGATAGATCTAGATATACATGGGTCTATTTCATAAGAAAGAAGAGTGATGTTTTTGAGTACTTTAAAGAGTTCATAAATATGGTGGAAAAACAAACTAACAAGTGCATCACAAATTCTCAAATATGATCAAGGCGGAGAATACAAATAAAGAGAATTTAATCAATATTGTAAAAATAATGAGATTCTACAATAACTTACAGTGCCACATACACCTCAGCAAAATAGAGACGCTGAGAGGAAAAATAGAACACTAGTAGAATGTGCACATAGTATGCTTCAGGTAAAAATGTTTCTAATGGTTTTTGGGTTGAAGCAATTAATACTATAGTTTATTTGAAAAATAGGAGTCCAACCAAAAGTTTAGATCTTAAAACACCTTTTGAAGCATTTTATGGGTATAAACCAAAAGTGAGTCATTTAAGAGTTTTTGGATCCGAGGCATTTGCTCATATTCCAAAAGATGAAAAAAGAAAATTTGATGCAAATTCAATCAAGTGCACATTTATTGGTTATTGTGATGATAAAAAAGCATACAAGTTGTTTGATCCTAGTTCCTATAGATTGCTTTCAAGTAAGGATGCAGTGTTTCATGAGAATGCAGATGAAGTGAAAAAATGAATAATACTAGTGTATTGCATGAAATTAATGATTATATCAAAATATATACAAGTGTTGAACAAGAACAAGAACAAGCGTAGGAACATGTAGAGGTTTAAGAGCGAGGAGCATCAAGCAGTCATGACACTCCAACAAGAGGAGAGGAGACTCCACAAAGTAGACAGAAATATGAAAGCAATAAAGTTCCACTAATTTCATCATGTCAAATTCAGAACCTATAAGATATAAATATTCTGAATTAATGTCTCTTGCAATGAATGTTGTTGAACCTTCAAGTTATGAAGAAGCTAAAGAATATAAAGAATGGCGAGATGCAGTGAATGAAGAATATAAATCTATAATGAAGAATGATGCATGGTAATTAACAGAATTGCGTAAAAATAAAGTTCCCATGGGATGCAAATGATTGTATAGATCCAAGTTTAATGTTGATGGAAGCATTGATAAATATAAAGCTAGATTGGTTGCAAAAGGTTATTCACAAAAAGAGGTAATTGATTATGAAGATACTTTTGCACCTGTAGCTAAGTTGAACACAATTAGAATCATGATTACATTAGCTGCAAAACATAATTGGAAAATGCATTACTTAGGTGTCAAATTTTCTTTTTTTAATGGTGAGTTAAAAGAATAAGTTTATTTGGTTTAGCCTAAAGGGTTTCTAAAATAGGAGCAAGAGCATCTTGCCTGCAGGTTAAAGAAAGCTTTATATGGTGTGAAACAAGCACAAGTTTTTGGTATGTGAAAATTGATTGTTTCTTCTATGAGAAAGGTTTTATGAGAAGCAAAAATGATCCTAGTCTATACACCAAGAAAGATGAATATGGGAATGTTTCTTTGATATATGTATATGTTGATGATATTATCATATAAGCAATGCATCCAAGTTGATTGAAGAAATTAAAATTCATTTGTCACAGGTATTTGAGATGAAGGACCTTGGTGAATTGCATTATTCTTTAGATCTTGAAGTTTACAGGGAATCTAGTAAGACACTAATCACATGAAGAAAATATATAAGGGAAATCCTTAAAAGGTTCAATATGATTGAATGCAAGGTAGTATCTACTCCTTTACAACAGAATGTTGAATTGTATAGTGATGATGGAACCAAAGAGGTGAATGGAACCTTGTATTGTCAATTGGTCAGAAGTTTGAACTACCTCACCACTACCAGGCCAGATATAGCATATTTTGTCAGCATACTTAGTCAGTTCATGGATAAGCCTTGTGAAAGCCACTAGAAAGAAGTAAAGAAAGTCCTTTGATATATGAAAGGAGCACTTAATTTTGGTATTATGTATACTGATTAATTTGATGTTGAGTTGGCAGGTTATTCTGATTTTGACTGGGTTGGAAATCCATATGACAGGAAATTTACTACTAGATACGTGTTCACTATAGGTTGAGGAGTGATGTCATGGAGCAGTAAGAAAAAACCAATCATTTCCTTGTCATCCACTAAAGTTGAGTATAAAGCATTAAGCAGTGTTACCTGTGAAGCAATATGGCTTAGAAGGATACTTGAAGATGTTGGAGAAATACAACGAGAACCTATAGTAATCAAATGTGACAATCAAAGCTATCCAATTAGAAAGCTATCATGTATATCATGCAGGGTCAAAACATATAGAAACACATCATTTTGTATGAGAAAAAGGGGAATCAAAATAATTTGACTTAACATATTGTAATACAAATGAAAATGTCGCTGACATATTCACCAAGCCTCTTGGAAAGACTGAATTTGAAATTTGTAGAACTAAACTTTGTGTGTTGAAGAAAATCCAAATTATGTTGTAAGCCTAGCCGAGACTTAGAATAACAGGCGAGTTAACATAGAGATCATGATTAAGGGGAGGTTTTAAAATAAGCATGATTGTTCACATGTCGATGAAGTATAGGTGGTTGATCACAATGATTGTTCCCTAGTCGGAAGTATACAAGCAGTAGAAAGTTTATAATTAAAATTTGGCAGGAGTCATTAGTAGTTGGCAGATTCACTGTTGAATCTCCAGCAAACTTTGTATATAAATTGCAGTATTTGGAATGCAATCTTCAAGCTATTATTTTGAATATTAATCTTTGATATTTAAATTTAAATTTATAACTTTCTATAATATGCAAAAATATATATTTAATATAATGAAATTGAAATGACATCATATTGAAAAACATTAAATTGTAATCTCACAAAATCTTTTCAATTTTCCTTTCATAAACTCAATTTAATATTTATAATTTTCTTCTTTCTTATAATTCCTCTCTATTTCTTTCCCCACTTACTCTTTCCTTTATATCCCATCTCTCTCCTTTATAGAACTGCCTTTAAATTCCATTGTATAGAACTTTCAGCAATACTTTCTAAATAGGTGATACACTAACCAAATTTCAATCCTCTTTATAACTTAAAAAAGGATAAATGCAATAAATAATTAAAAAACTAATATATCATAAAAACATAAAAGGAAATATATTATTATATTATTAAAAACTTAGTTAAGAAAGACTTTGAAGCACTATGAAAGGCTTTGAAACATTTAAAAAATAAATCATTAATAAACATCTAAAAAGGTTCGGAAGAAGTCAATCCAAGTCGATGATTCACTCCCTGAATTCAAGAGGCTTTAAGAAACCGCCTCTTAACGAAATCCTATATACACGTTCTATGGCTAAGATTGTGAGAGAAGGAAAATTAGACGTGATTATGAAAGTTGGTTATTTTATTAAAATTTTAGGTTAGAAAATTCTATTTTAAAAATTTTATTTAGAATGTATTTTTATGGTTATGAAATTTGTTTAAAACTAAATATTATTTTTTATTTGATATGTTTTGGAAAAAAATTAATATATAATTTTTTTTTAAATATTAATTGAAATTAAAAATTTATATAAATTTTAGAAAAAAAATAGTCTATGGCTATGGCTAAGATTGTGAGAGAAGGAAAATTAGACGTGATTATGAAAGTTGGTTATTTTATTAAAATTTTAGGGTAGAAAATTCTATTTTAAAATTTTTACTTAGAATGTATTTTTATGGTTATGAAATTTGTTTAAAATTAAATATTAATTTTTATTTGATATGTTTTGGGAAAAAAATTAATATATAATTTTTTTTAAATATTAATTGAAATTAAAAATTATATAAATTTTAGAAAAAAAATATTATTGAGTTTTAAACATTAAGGTTGATAATCAAGGGATCTGATTTGCAATTATGGAAATATTAAATAACAAATTTCTTAATCCATTATGATTAAAGCTTTTTTTTCGGTCTACATTTTGGGTGAAGGGATGAGTTTCACATTAAAATGGGGAACACACTATGATTTGGTGTATAACTATTTTCAACAATATCAACTAGGAGTTTTAAGATGTTTTGTATAGATATTTTGTCTGTTTCATATGTGGTAATGGATAATTTTTAAATTATTCTAACTTTTGGGTAAACAAAAGACCGACTTTAACCTATAGACAAAGAAAAGTTATCATTAACTTGCACACATTGCTTGAAAATATGATGATTAAAAATGGAAACATGGGTGTATCAATCACGCAATCACATAGTTGTTGGGGTGAGATATTTCCATATAAAAAAACCATCAAGTAGTTGATGGGGTGAGGTATTTCCATGTAAAAAAAACCATGTTCAAATACTCATGAGTGTAGAGCCCTTATATGCATATGAGGTAAGTTGTTTAACCTTTCCTTTCATCAATAATGATGTTTAACACATGTTTGATGGATCAAATTAATGTATATACTAATACGATATTTTAAAAATCATATATAATCTAAATATAATAATAAATAAGTAACTTTTGAAAATATAAACATATTTAAAATTAAATAAATATTTAAAAACAATATTTAATGTAAATATGATTTTGAGTTATAATGAAATTCTAATCATATTTAAAAATTCTAACAATATATATATAATTTATTTTAAATAATTTAATTTCCAAAATTACCTTACTTGAGAAATAATATGTAGTGATAATTATTTTACCTGGTAAAATTATATATATATATCTATATATATATATATATATATATATATATATATATAATTTAACCTTTTTTATAGTAAATTCTTTTTTTTATAATTTTATTTTTAATTAATATAACACATCTAATTAATACATTTTTTTTCTTTTTTCCTTTTTAAACAAAAATTACATTTTATTCCGTGGAATTAGTAATAGCAATATATGCATACTACTATTATTATTTCACTAAGTAAAACAACTACCACTATTTTAGCACATAGAACAACTACTTCCAAGATTACCTTACTAAATAAATATAGTGGTAATTATTTTACTTGGTGAAATAATATATCTTTTATATATATATATATATATATTTTTTTTTTATAATAATTCTATTTTTTAATAATTTTATTTTTAACTAATATATCACATCTAATTAATACATTTTATTTTTCTTTTTTCTCTTTTTTAACAGAAATTACATATTATTTAGTAGAATTAGTAATAACGGTATATACATACCACTATTATTATTTCACGAGATAAAATAACTACCACTATTTTAGCACATGGAACAACTATTTCTAAGATTAGCTTACTGGAGAAATAATATATGGTTGTAGTTCTATATATATATATATATATATATATATATATATATGATGATGATGATGGTTGTTAACGTCCACTGAGACCAAATAATGATCTATCGGACCTAAAAAGACGAATTATTTATTTTGATTTATGATTTTATTCCGATGCTCAAAAAGCTTGGAGAGAAGCCTCCCGAGTTCACTATAATTTTGGCATTGTAAAAGGCTAGAAAGGTCAGTATTATAACAAAGGTTGTGAAATTGAGATCTAATGTGATTGTACGCAGGGCACTCTAAGAGGAAGTGGTTTTCATCCTCGATGCTCTTATTCTCACAAATATGGCAGATCCTTTCCATCCATGGCGTTTTAGGGACTACCCAGCGGCCAGTCTCACTATGGAGCTCATGAGAATTCGTTCTAATCTTTGCTATATTAATTTTCTTTTTTGAGCTAGTTAGAATAGAGAGATACTTTTGATCCTCAAGGGTGGGGTTGATGACCTTCTTATAATAACTTAATTTTCTTTTAGACGCTAAATCTTTCTCACACCACAATTTTTCTTTGAACTTAGAAGTAACAATATCTTTAATGTTATTTATGTTTTGCAAAGCATCATTCTCATTGATCTCCCAATAGTTTAACCAGGCCCTTGTGTCCTTATGCCATCCCCGGTTAAGCCTCAGGTGATTTTGGCTGGAAGTTAAAGCTAGCTTAGGAAGTCTATGATTGTCTGTGTTATTGAGCTTGTGCTTGTACATCAGAAACCTGAGCATAGCTAGGCTCTCAATAGAAGAAAGACCTGCTTCTATAAGGAGAATAGGATAGGGTGTATTACTTTTAATTTTCAGGTTATAAGTTATAAAACGCTTCTGGATTTGCTCAATCTTCCTCCATGATTCTCTGGAGATGCTGCAGCCCCAAACTTCACAGCCATATAAGATAACAGGAGTGACTAAGGTTTCAAAGAGGAACTTCTTTTTATCCCACATTACGAGGTTTGCTGTTTTACAATTATTTTCAAGACCAAAATAAGCTTTCCATCCCCCATTGATCCTTTTCTCAATGCTATAGTTCCAGTTGAGCTTGTGATGGATATCAATTCCTAGGTACTTGTAAGAATACACTTCCTCCAAGTTATTATTGTCATACGTAAAATTAGCGCAAGTGTCCTTTTTAGATTTGATAATCATAACTTTTGTTTTGTCTGTGTTAACAGTCATACCCATGGTAGAGCAGAAATCCTTAAGAAGCTTGAGTTGCTTATCAAGATCAGAAGGGCACCTTGCCAGAAGAACTCAGAAGGGCACCTTATCATTTAGTGATTATCAAAGTTTAAGTTATAATTTTATTAATAGATATTAAACATAAAAACCATATGTAAAATCATGAATATTCACCCTCACTTTACCAAGGAAATTATTAATTTGTGAATATGTTTTATTATAATATCATGGGCCAATACCTTGACTTATCAATGCCATGTAATCAATATGAGAGTTCTTGATAGGACATTTTTAAAATTAATTCATTTGAGATAAATTAATTAAAATATCATAACTAATTTCGAGATAAATATGAACCCTTGATTTGTGAATACTACTATGAAAATTCCAGTATGTTCCATAGAGATTCAATCTCTACATGTTGAGAAGTGCAACAAGAAAGTCTCAAGTTGATTTATCCTTGGTCAAATTGAGAAAATATGAATTTCCACATCAACAGACAACTTGGATGCATTTAACTTATGTGACATGGCTTATATCACTTAGTTTACTTAGTAAATTCGAGTTAGAGGGCTTGGAGTTTAGTTAAGCATGCGTGATTACTAATTTGTAGCAATCAAGGTCATTTATTTCAAGTTGTGTTCACTTAAACTAGTTCTAACAGTTGTAGGAACTAGTGGAAGGTCAGTTGTGCAGTGGGACAACAATCTAACTCAGTGATCATCCAATTAATTGGTCAATCAACCCAAAATAGCTAGTGCATGTAGAGAATTCAAGTTCCTCAGTTGTGGTGGAGATTCCAAGGCAATGTAACATCAATTGTAGATTAGTTCTTAGTGTACAGGTGTTGCATGCAACCAGATGATCAACCTTGGGAATTGCACAATCAATTTGGAGAATAATTACTAACAATAGGGCCTAATTCTCTAGGAATTGCGCAAGGAAATAACAACTCAAGCCTAGTCAAAATTTGACTAAGTCTTGATTAGAACTTCTCAATGAGTAGAGAGATAGGTTATTCACTTATGGGTTGTGCTCAGAGCAAGCAAGCAATTGTAATATATCTTTATTCATCTGATTAATGCAAACAGGCTTAAAGGATTTCTTGATCCAAGTGGATATTGGTGGCCACTCGCCAATTCCACTTGGAACCCCAACATTGTTTCTTTCAGTTTTTCAATTTCCTTAATTGTAGCATAGTTTACTATTTCTAGCAGTTTTTCAGGTCCTAAACTTCCGGAGCCATTTTGAGGCCCTAAACGATTTTTTTTTGGGCAATCTACCACTACTGGTTTTTTGATAAAATCATATTTTTGGCGTAGTCCTCAGATATATCTTTCCAATGGGGTATTATGTGCATCAAATGGAGATAATATGACCAAGTCACAACCCCGGGAAGTTGGTTGTCCAGCTAACCCCAACGGGGCCCATAAACTCTTGGTGTTACATCTCCTCGGGTTAGGGTTTTGGTTGTTTAGGGTCCGCTCTTATTTTTCAATAATAAAATGGCCCTTGAGCCTCATTGTAATGCAGTTCATAGGCATGTAGCCACCACATCTCTTCTCAGAGATAAGTTACCATCGTCGAACTTGTCTTATTTCCATATTGTTTGTAAGCATACTTCATTATTTGATATTAATCAAAGGAAGTGTTATTTATGCTACATTTTTGTATTTATGGTTATATCTATAATTTGTTGCGTTCCTGTTTAAATTCGGATCATTTTTAGCAGTTGTTTTCCCCTAGAAAAATAGTGTGCATGTGTGTTATTTCTTATTGCATGTATCAAATTGTTGTTCTAAATTGTGAATTGAATTCCACGGATTAGTAGAGTGGGATTGTGTCTCTTGATTTTAGATAAAACTTCTTGAGCAGTTGCAATTCTACATCATTTTTCTACTAGGTATCAGAGCAAGATTCACATTAGAATGAGAATTTATAAGTTGTTCATCAGGAGGTTTGAATTTGCAGTTTTAGTGTAGTAGAATTTCTTCAGGATAGGGAAGATGACCTTCAACTAGCTGAGCTTAGAGTATGCCTTGGAAGGTAGCTCACATTTAATTACATGGAAGGATCACATGGAGGTGGTGATTGATGATAATGGATTGCTAGAATATCTCAAGGTAGATATTGCAAAAGCACATGCATCTGATGCACATAACCTATCTCATTGGAAGAAAGATGTATCCAAGGCGAGGAGAATAATCTTGGAGGGAGTGCGAGACCACATTGTCTCAAATATCCATGGAAAAGAAACTCCTTTCACAATGTGGAAGGCAGTGACAGAGTTGTTCAAGAATAGCAGTGATCATAGAAAACTAGCCCTCAAAGACAAACTTCGAAACATTAAGATGCAAAAGAATGATATTATTCCACAATATCTCACCAAATTTACACAAGTTTGGGATAAGCTTGGAGGGGTTGGTGTGATTTTCCTAGAAGAGGGCCTGGTGATCCTAGCTCTTCTAGGCCTTCCAAAATCTTGGCACAAATACCAGGACTCTGTAAATGGAAGGGAAAATTTACTGAAGTGGGAAAGTTTGTGGTTCGACTTGGTACAAGAAGAGTTCAGGAGAAATAATCAGGATGGAACTTCATCCAAAGTAGAGGATGAAGAAAATTTTGCATTAGTTGGAAAGGGAAAGAAGGGCAAAGGGAAGAAATATCAAACCAACCTGAATCTAGCCTAGGGGAATGAAGAAAGACTTGTCTAAAAGAAAAAGCTTCAATTGTCATGAATTTGGGCATTATGCTACAAAGTGTCCACACAAAGTTGAGCGAGAAGAAATCAGGAGGAGGAGCAGGTGAGGCATTGGCTTCATAGTTTGATCCAAACTTCACCCTTATCGCATGCATGGCCAACTCTATGATGGGGAGTGCCTGGTACTTGGATTCGGGTGCCTTGTTCTGCATGACAGGGTGTAGATATTTTTTCATTGACTTGGAGGAGAAAGATCTCCATATGCATATTGAGTTGGGGGATGATTGAAGGCACATTGATATCGAGATTGGTACAGTCACCTTTCAGAGGGAGCCGAGATCCCCTCTTCACCTCAAAGATGTCATGGTTTTTTCATGCCTAAAGAATAATCTCATCCCTGTTGCAGTTTTTGAAGACCGTGGTTATGATGTGATCTTCAACAAAGGGAAAGCATTATTGAGACACATAGCCACTAGATAGTTGAAGCAGATCGAGGTTCGTGTGAAGAACCTATACAAGTTGGATGTGGAATATTATGTTGCATTAGGCACTAAGGCAAATAAAGTGCAGAGTCGCGACATCAGTGAAATTTGGCATATGATATTGAGACATTTGCATCATGGTGCCCTAGAAATTATGTAACAAATAACCACTGGCCTCCTGAAAGGAGTACTTCAGCAACATGATGTTTGCAAAGGTTGTACCTTGGGGAAGTATGTAAAATCCACATTCCTTGGAAAGAATCCACTCTGATGTTTGTGGGCCTTTCTCAATAGCCTCCACTACCAAACATAAGTATTAGGAAGTCTTGGACCTTATTCATGTGGAAGAAGGATGAGACATTCTCAAATTTTGTAGAATTCAAGACACTAGTTGAGAAAGAGACTGACGAGAAGGTGAAGGATCTAAGGAGTGACAATGGAGGTGAGTATGTTTCAAATGACTTCAGGGATTTTTGTGTGAAAGAAGGAAATCGAATGGAACTGACAACACCCCACAACCCACAGCAGAATGGGGTAGCTGAGAAAAAGAACCATAGCATTGTTGACGTTGAAAGAGGAAAAATACTTGAATTAATTCATATTGATGTATGTGGGCCTCTGAAAACTAGATATATTGGTGGAGCATGGTATTTTCTTATTTTTGTTGATGATAGATCTCGATATACATGGGTATATTTCATAAGAAAGAAGAGTGGTGTTTTTTAGTACTTTAAAGAGTTCAAAAATATGGTGGAAAAACAAACTCACAAGTTCATCAAAATTCTCATATTTGATCAAGGTGGAGAATATAAAACAAGAGAATTTAATCACTGTTGTAAAAACAATGGGATTCTACAATAATTTACAGTGCCACCTACACCTCAGCAAAATGGAGTTTCTAAGAGGAAAAACATAACACTAGTAGAATGTGCACATAGTATGCTTCAAGGTAAAAATGTTTCTAATGGTTTTTGGGCTAAAGCCATTAATATTGTAGTTTATTTGAAAAATTGGAGTCCAACCCTAAATTTTAGGTCTTAAAACACCTTTTGAAGCATTTTATGGGTATAAACCAAAAGTGAGTCATTTAAGAGTTTTTGGATGCAAGGGATTTCCTCATATTCCAAAAGATGAAAGAAGAAAACTTGATGCAAAGTCAATCAAGTGCACATTTATTGGTTATTGTGGTGATAAAAAAACATACAAGTTGTTTGATCCTATTTCTCATATATTGCTTGCAAGTAGGGATGTGGTGTTTCATGAGAATGTAGATTAAGGTGAAAAAATGAATGATACTAGTGTATGGCAGGATATTGATGATTATGTCAAAATAGATACAAGTGTTTAAAAAGAAAAAGAACATGAACATGAATAGGTACGAGTTCAAGAGCAAGGAGAATCAAGCAGTCATGACACTCCAACAAGAGGAGAGGAGGCTCCACAAACAAGAAAGCAAGATGAAAGCAGTAAAACTCCAAGTAGGTCATCACGTCAAAATTCAGACACATATAAGATATGAAGATTGTGCATTAATGTCTCTTGTAATGAATGTTGTAGATCCTTCAAGTTATGAAGAATCTAAAGAATATAAAGAATGGAGAGATGTAATCAATGAAGAATATAACTCTAATGAATAATAATACATGGGAATTAACAAAATTTCGTAAAAATAAAGTTCACATTGGACGCACATAGTTGTATAAATCCAATTTTAATATTGATGGAAGTATTGATAAATATAAAGCTAGATTGGTTGCAAAAGGTTATTCACAAATAGAGGGAATTCATTATGAATATACATTTGCACTTGTAGCTAAGTTGAACACAATTAGAATCATGATTGCATTAGCTACAAAACATAATTGGAAAATGCATCAATTAGATGCCAAACCTGTTTTTTTGAATGGTGAGTTAAAAGAAGAATTTTATTTGGTTTAGCCTAAAGGGTTTGTAAAACAAGGAGATGAGCATCTTGTTTGCAGGTTAAAGAAAGATTTATATGGTTTGAAACAAGAACCAAGATATTGGTATCTGAAAATTGATTCTTTCTTCTATGAGAAAGGTTTTATGAAAAGCAAAAATGATCCTAATCTATACATCAAGAAAGATAAATATGGGAATATTGCTTTGATATTTGTATATGTTGACGATCTTATCATTACAAGCAATGTGTCCAAGTTGATTGAAGAAATTAAAAGTTAGTTGTCACAGGTATTTGAGATGAAAGACCTTGGTGAATTGCATTATTGTTTAGGTCTTCAAGTTTAGGGGGAACTTGGTAAGACACTAATCACACAAAGTAAATATATAAGAGAAACCTGTAAAAGGTTCAATATGATTGAATGCAAGCCAATATCTACTCCTTTAGAAAAGAATGATGAATTGTATAGTGGAGATGGAACCAAAGAGGTGAATGGAACCTTGTATTGTAAATTGGTGGGAAGTCTGAACTACCTCACCACTCCCAGGCCAGATATAACATATTCTATCAACATAGTCAGCTCATGGCTAAGCCTTGTGAAAGCCACTGGAAAGCAACAAAGAAAGTCCAATATGTGAAAGGAGCACTTAATTTTGGTATTTTGTATATTGATGAATTTGATGTTGAGTTGGCAGATTATTCTAATTTTGACTGGACTGGAAATCTAGATGACAGGAAATCTATTACTGGATACGTGTTCAATATAGGTTCAAGAGCGATATAATGGAGCAGTAAGAAACAACCAATTTTTTTCTTGTCATCCAATGAAGCTGAGTATAAAGCATTAAACAGTCGTACCTGTGAAGCAATATGGATTAGAAGGATACTTGAAGATGTTGGAGAAATACAACAAGAACCTACAACAATCAGATGTGACAATCAAAGCACTATCAAATTGGCAAGAAACCATGTATATCATGCAGTGTCAAAACATATAGAAACACATCATTTTGTATGAGAAAAAGTGGAATCAAAAGAATTTGACTTAACATATTTTAATACAGATGAAAATGTGGCTAACATATTCACCAAGCCTCTTGGAAAGGCTAAATTTTAAATTTGTAGAAGTAACCTTTGTGTGTTGTAGAAAATCCAAATTATGCTGTAATCGTAGCTAAGACTTAGACTAGCAAACGAGTTAACATAGAGGTCGTGATTAAGGGGAGGTGTCAAAATAATCATGGTTGTTCACATGTCGGTGAAGTATAAACGATTGATCACGATGATTTTTCCCTAGTCAGAAAAATACAAGGGGTAGAAAGTTTGTAATTATTAATTCGCAAGGGTCCTTGATAGCTGATGGATACATTGTTGAATCTCCAATGGATTTTGTCTATAAATTGTAGTATTTGGAATGCAATCTTCAAGTTATTGTTTTGAGTATTAATCTCTGGTATTTTAAATTTAAATTTAAATGTATAACCTTCTATAATATGCACAAATATATACTTAATATAATCAAATTGAAATGACATCATATTGAAAATTATAATATCATCAATCCCAAACATCTCAAAGTACATTAAAAAACTAATTATCTAGATAAACATAGACTTGATAATAAAACATTAAATTTTAGTCTCATAAAATCTCTTCAATTTTCTCTCATTAAACATTTATAATTTTCTTCTCTCTTGTAATTCTTGTACTCATCCATTTTTCTTTCCTCACTTACTCTTTCCCATCAATATCAATTTCTTGTTTAACTATCTTTCAATTCCATAAATAATACAATATCAATAAAATTTTTATCTACCATATTCTCTTTCTTTTTTTCTATATTTACACTCTTTATTTTCCTTTCCCACCTACTCTCCTTTATATCCCATCCCTATCCTTTATATCCAATATCAATTCTTTGTATGACGACCTTTAAATTCCATTATATAGAAGAACTTTCCGCAAGACTTTCTAAATATGTGACTAACCAAATTTCAATCCTCTTTATAACTTATTAAAAAAAAAGGGGCTAAAAACAATATATCATTAAAAAACTAATATATCATAAAAACATAGAAGCACATATATTATTAAAATCTTATTAAAAAAAAATTGAACCACTATGAAAGGCTTTGAAACATTTAAATAAATAAATCATTAATAAACATCTATTTAATGTGCAATGCGAGATCTGCTCATTCAACTTGTCCTAACGATGAACCACACTGGTTGGTTCGAAACGCGTCGACAAAAGTATCTCTATGTGATTTTCGCCGAAGAATCTTCTCAAAAATTGATATGGATCACAGAAGCCTAAATTCAAACATCTAAAAAGGTTAGGAAGAAGTCAATCCATCATTAGTCCCTAGAAGTCGATATTCACATGCTTATAAGAGGAGATTATGAAAGTTGGTTATTTTATAAACATTTTAGGGTAGAAAATGATACTTTAAATTTTTTATTTAGAATGTATTTTTATAGTTATAGTTATGAAATTTGTTTAAAATTAAATATTAATTTTCATTTGATATGTTTTGGAAAAAAAAAATTAATATATAATTTTTTTTAAATATTAAAATTCTTCAGTTGGGTTTATGAGACACTCAAAAAAATTCTAGTTTATTTAATTTCAGTTGCAGAATCAGAAAGCTTGCTTGGGCCATATTGAGTGATATATCCCATGTCTGTCGCAATCTAAATTGTTAGGATCAAGTGCTAAAGACCCTGCGTTGGTGGAATCATCATATGATTAGTTGGTCAAAGTTTTGTCTGTTAATTTTGGTTGTATATGTCGGGTAGCATTTATGTTTTCAGTGTTATGCTTACTAGTTGGTTTCCACACTGTCAGCGTTATAAGGCTTGGTTAAATAGACCCAAATTATTTATGTTTTGGATGACTTATAATGTGATTCAGTGGCCAACAAACCTGGTTTCCCACTACGTAGGTTAAGATCACCAAACGACTTTATAGATGAATGAATGAAAAGTATTGCTAAGCTTAACCCCATATTGTGACTTGTCAATGCTATTTACTCAATATGAGAGTTCTTGATATGAAAATTTTTAAATTAATTCATTTGAGATAAATTAATTAAAAGAGCATAACTAATTTGGAGATAAATATGAACCCTTGATTTGTGAATACTACTATGAAACTTTCAGTATGTTTCATAGAGGTCTAATCTCTACCTATTGAGAAGTGCAACAAGAAAGTCTCAATTTGATTTTGCCTTGGTCAAATTGAGAAAATCTAAATTTCCACATTAGCAGACAACTTGGACGTAGTTAACTTGTGTGACATGACTTGTGTCACTTAGTTTACTCAATAAATTCGAGTTAGAGGGCTTGGAATTCAATTAAGCATGTGTGATTTCTAATTTGTAGCAATCAAGGTCAGTTATTTCAAGTTTTGTTCAGTTAAACTAGTTCCAATAGTTGGAGGAACTAGTGGAAGGTCAATTGTGCAGTGGGACAACATTCTAACTTAGTGATCATCTAGTTAAATGATTATTCGGTGCAAAATAGATAGTGCGTGGAGAGAATTCGAGTTCCTTAATTGTGGTGGAAATTCCAAGGCAATGTAACATCAATTGTAGACTAGTTCTAAGTGTACAGGTGTTGCATGCAACCAGATGATCAACCTTGGGAATTGCGCAATCAATTTGGAGAATAATTCTTAAAAAATAGGGCCTAATTCTCTAAGAATTGCACAAGGAAATAGGGGCTCAAGTTGAGGTAAAATTTTACAAAGTCTCGATCAAAGTTTCTCATTGAGTAGAGAGATAGGTTATTCACTTTTAGGTTGTGCTTAGAGCGAGCAAGCAATTGTAATAAATCTTTATTCATCTGATTAATGCAAGATGGCTAAAGGGTTTTTTAGCAGTTGCTTTCCCTTGGAAAAATAGTGTGCATGTGTGTTATTTCGTATTGCATGTATGATATTATTGTTCTAAATTGTGAATTAAATTCCACAGATCAGTATAGTAGGATTGTGTCTCTTGATTTTAAATAAAAATGATTGAGCAGTTGCAATTATACATCGTATTTCTACATGGTATCAGAGCATGATTCACATTCAAATTGGAATTTCGAAGTTGTTCCTCAGGAGGTTCAAATTTACAGCTTCAGTGTAGCAGTATTTCTTTAGTATTGGGAAGATGATATTCAACGGACTGAGATTATAGTATGCCTTGGAAGGCAACTCGAATTTCATTGCATGGAAGGATCTCATGGAGGCAGTGCTTGATGACAATGGATTGCTAGAATATGTCAAGATAAATATTGCAAAACCACAGGCGTTTGATGCACAAAACCTATCCCATTGGAAGAAAGATTAGCCAAGTCCAGGAGAACAATCTTGGAGGGATTGTGAGACCACATTGTCCCAAATATCCATGGAAAAGAAACTCCTTTCACGTGTGGAAGGAACTGACAAAGCTGTTTGAGAATAGCAGTGATCATATAAAACTGGCCCTCAAAGACAAACTTCGAAACATTAAGATGTAGAAGAATGATACTATTTTGCAGTATCTCACCAAATTTACACAAGTTCGAGATGAAATTGGAGGGGTTGGTGTGGCTGTTGCAGAAGAGGACTTGGTGAGCCTAACTCTTCTAGGACTTCCAAAATCCTGGCACAACTACCAGGACTCAGTGAATGGAAGGGAAAATTTACCAAAGTGGGAAAGGTAGTAGTTTGACATGGTACAAGAAGAGTTCAAGAGAAATAACTTGGATGGAACTCCATCCAAAGTAGAGGATGAAGAAAATTTTGCATTGGTAGGAAAGGGAAAGAAGGGCAAAGGGAAGAAATCTCAAACCAAACCTGAATCTAGCCAAGGGGGAAAGAAGAAAGACTTGTCCAAAATAAATTTCTTCAATTGTCATGAATTTGGGCACTATGTTACGAAGTGTCCACACAAAGTCTAGCAAGAAGAACTCAGGAGGAGAAACAGGTGAGGCATCGTCTTCATAGTTTGAGCTAGACTTCACCCTTATCGCATGCATGGCCAACTCTGTGATGGGGAGTGTGTGGTACTTGGATTTCGGTGTCTCATTCCACATGACAGGGTGTAGATATTTTTTCAGTGACCTAGAGGAGAAATATTTCTAGATGCATATTCAGCTGGGGGAGGACGGAAGGTACAATGCTACCAGGATTGGTACAGTCACCTTTCAGAGGGAATCAAGATCCCCTCTTCGCCTCAAAGATGTCATGTTTTCTCCATGCCTAAAGAAGAATCTCATCTTTGTTGCAGTTTTGGAAGACTGTGGTTATGATGTGATCTTCAACTAAGGAAAATCATTCCTGAGACACATAGCCACTAGACAAGTGAAGCAGATCAGGGTTCGGGTGAAGAACCTGTACAATTTGGATGTGGAAGATTGTATTGCAATAAGCAGTAAGGCAGAGAAAGTGCAGAGCCGCAAGGTCGGTGAACTTTAGCACAGGATATTGGGCCATTTGCATCATGGCACCCTGAAAATTATGCAGCAAATAACCACTGGCCTCTCAAAAGAAGCACTTGAGCAGAAAGATGTATGAAAAGGTTGTACCTTGGGAAAGTATGTGTAATCCACATTCCATGATTGAGACAACAAAGCACATGCAGTTTTGGAAAGACTCCACTTTGATGTTTGTGGACCTTTCTCAACAACCTTCACTCCTAAACATAAGTATTTTGTTATTTTTATTGATGATTTCTCAAGGAAGTGTTGTATCTTCTTCATGTGGAAGAAGGATGAGACATTCTCAAATTTTGTAGAATTCAAGGCACTAGTTGAGAAAGATACTGACAAGAAGGTGAAGGTTCATAGGAGCGACAATGGAGGTGATTATCTTTCTAATGAATTCAAGGATTTCTGTGTGAAAGAAGGCATTCGAAGAGAGATGACAACAACCCAAAACTCGCAGCAAAATGGGGTAGCTAAGAGAAATAACCATAGCGTTGTTGGAGCTGCAAGAGCTATGTTACATGACCAAGGCATACCACTGCATTTATGGGCTGAGGCATGTAACGCAACAATCTACTTGCAAAATCGGAGTCCTCATCGGATTCTTGGTATGATTACACTAGAGGAAGCTTTCTCGGGGAGAAAGTCAGATGTGTCTCACTTCAGAATTTTTGGAGCCTCTGTTTACTACCATGTCTCCAAACATTCGAGGAAGAAGGTTGAGCCAACAATAGAGTTGGGAGTTTTTGTGGGTTACATTGAAACTCCACATAATTACCATGTATACTTACCTCCCCTAGGAATGTTAATTGTGCGAAGAGAGGTAAAGTTTGATGAGGAGAAAGTGATGTGGTGCTCTCTTGAGAGGGAGCTTCATATCCTACTAGAAGAGGATATTTTAGTTCCAAAGAAGGAGCCTTAGGAAGTTGTGGAGCAACCACAAATGGAGGAACAAAGAGGAAGCAGAGTGGAGACATCCACTCAAGTAGAACCATCCAGAGAAGGGAGAAAAAAAACCAGGGGAGCTGATAGATTGGTGCACGATGCAAGGAATAATGTAGGAGTTCCTTCAAACTTATGTAGGCAAAGGAGGTCACTTGAGAGGTACATTAGTTACATGGCTCTAATGACTAAGCTTGTAGAACTAAGCCATCCTCTTTTGAGGAAGTAGTTGAGAAATCTGTTTGGGTTGATGCAATGGTGGAATAATATGAATCCATCATGAAGAATAGTGTTTTGGAAGTGCTCCCAACATTGGTAGATATTTCAGTTGTGGGTTCGAGATGGATCTTCAAAGTTAAGCATGGAACAAACATAAACATAGAGAAGTATAAGGCCAGATTTGTGGCCAATGGATTCTCTCAAGTTAAGGGAATTGACTATGAGGAAATCTTTTCTCCTGTAGCAAGGTATTCATCCATTAGATCAATTATTGCACTGGATGCACATATGGGGTGGAAGATCACCAGATGGATGTAAAAATAACATTTCTTAATGGTGTTATTGAGGAGGAGGTGTATATCGAGCAATTAGAAGGTTTTGAGACATTTGATCGGGAGTCTCATGTGTGCAGACTCAAGCGAGCATTGTACGGTGTCAAACACGCACCCCGTGCTTGGAACACCAGGATCGACCATTATCTCACTGGTTTGGGATTCACCAAAAGTGAAGCAAATGCGAACCTTTATCATATTTTGGTAGAAGGTAAATTGCTTATCATTGTTTTATATGTTGATGATTTAATATTGACAGGTGATGAGCAGTTGATTAATGCTTGCAAGGAAATTTGAAATGAAGGAAATGGGTCTCATGCACTACTTCCTAGGGCTAGAAGTATGACAAGGTGATGGAGAATTGTTTGTGTCTCAAGACAAGTATGAAAATGAGATACTGCAGAGATTCCACATGGAGAGTTGTAAGCCCATGGAGACACCTTTAGAGATCAACTAGAGGAAGGAGAATGCCACTTTAGGTGAAGAGGTGGATGCTACCATTTACCAATAATTAGTGGGTTCACTAATGTATCTTGTGAACACACGACCAGATATGTGTTATGCAGTGAGCCAACTAAAAAAAGCTATGGTTAAGCCAACCAAATTGTATTGGAAGACAGTGAAACATGTTTTACGGTACCTCAGAGGCACTACCCAATATGGATTATGGTATAGATGGATAGAGGGAGTGAAACTGTGTGGCTTCATAGATGCAGATTGGGCAGGGAGTCCATCTGACTGAAAGAGTAGATTAGGCGGAATTTTCAGTATTGGCTCCATAACAGTTTCCTGGTATAGTGGGAAGCAAAGATTTGTGGTGCTCAGCTCTATAGAAACATAATACATGGTTGCAAGTCAAGCAACATGTGAGGGGATCTGGACAAGAAAGACACTTGTGGGATTATTTCGTTAGATGATGGATCCAACAATGATCTATTGTGATAATTATAGTTTCATTAAGCTCTTTGAGAATCCAGTATTTCACGATCAATCCAAGCATATAGATATTTGATATCATCATTTACGAGATTGCATGCAGAGGTGGATAATGTTGCTACAATACATTCTAATAGAGGAACAAGATGCTGACATCTTGACAAAGGCATTGTCAAGAGGGAAGTTCGAGTTCCACAGGTGCAGGATAGGGGTGGTTGATAATCCCTTTCTTGCTGAGAGGGAGTGTTGAGAAGTGCAACAAGAAAGTCTCAATTTGATTTTGCCTTGGTGAAATTGAGAAAATTTGAATTTCCACATCATCCGATAAATTGTATGCAGTTAACTTGTGTGACATGGCTTTTGTCACTCAGTTTACTCTGTAAATTCGAGTTAGAGGGCTTGGAGTTCAGTTAAGCATGCGTGATTGTTAATTTGTAGCAATCAAGGTCAGTTATTTCAAGTTGTATTCATTTAAACTAGTTCTAATAGTTGGAGGAACTAGTGGAAGGCCAGTTGTGTAGTGGAACAATAATCTAACTTAGTGATCATCTAGTTAATTGGTCAATCAACCCAAAATAACTAGTGCATGTAGAGAATTTGTGTTCCCCAGTTGTGGTGGAGATTCCAAGGAAGTGTAACATCAAATGTAGACTAGTTCAGAGTGTACAGGTGTTGCATGCAACCATATGATCAACCTTGAGAATCACACAATCAATTTGGAGAACAAATCCTAAAAAATAAGGCCTAATTCTCTAGGAATTGTGTAAGGAAATAGGGGCTCAAGCTGAGGCAGAATTTGACTACGATCAGAGCTTCTCATTGAGCACAAATATGTTATTCACTTGCAAGTTGTGCTCAGAGTGAGCAAGCAATTGTGATACATCCCTATTCATCTGATTAATGCAAGTAGGCTTAAGGAGTTTTTAGCAGTTGCTTTCCCTTGGAAAAATATTGTGCATGTGTCTTATTTCTTATTGCATATTTGAGATTATTGTTCTAAATTGTAAATTAAATTCCACAAATCAGTAGAGTAGGATTATGTCTCTTGATTTTAGATAAAACTTCAGTTGCAATTCTACATCATATTTCTACAAACCATCCACCTAATAATTATATTAGAAATTTGGAAGGCCTATATTGAAATAGGCATGTCTATCGACATAATAATTATTAGGTGAATTATAGAGATTTAACTTCCATAGAATATTCTAGAATATTTTTAATAATAATCAATTTTAAAATTTATCTCTAAAATAATTATGCATTTTTCTCCATTTAATATAATTGATTAATTAAAAACACCTTATATGAACAAATGTTATATGAAATGAGTTGTAGTCATGGTATTGGCTCATTATATTGTAACAAAACCTATTTACAAGAATCTCCATGATAAAATAAGGGTGAATCTCCATGGTTAAGAATCTTATTACTTGTTTTTTTAAATCTATATATGTTTAACTTGTATGTTAATTATTTTTATAATCAATAATAATAATGAAGAAAAAATTATAATTTAGATAGTTTTTATTATTTTTTAAATTTCAATTGAATAAAGTAAATATTTTGATGTATATTATAAATTAATGAAGTAAATATTTTAATGTTTATTATAAATTAATATATTATAATATTAAATATAATGATTCCAATTTTCTCGCTAAAAAGATACCTAAAAGTCCCTATTATATATTTATATAATCTGATATTTAATGTAAAGATACTATCTTTAATTATTCTAACTTTTATGCTAGATAATTAAAATGAGTTGTCTTTAGTGAGATTTTTTAGAAACTTTGTGAGTTTTTTTATTTAATTTCTAATTTAACAATAATTTATCACAAACTTAATAAGTAACCTCTACAATCCAAATGCCCAATATATACAATAAAAAAACACTAATTTAAATAACGCAAATCATGCATCTTAAATAAAATTTAAGATGCATTACCACAAGATCTTGTATTTTGGTGTTTGACCTCTCCGGAAAGTTGAGTTGGGAAACATATGAGTTTTAGGTCAGTGTGTAAATCTAATAAAAGTGGTATTTATCAACAAAGCGTCCCACAATAAGAAGAGATTTTCTTCTAGATTTTAAATTGATGTTTGACCGGTCTGGGAGTTGAGGAAGAAGATGAGCTTAAAGTCATCAGACTTTTTGAGATCCCAAGCTTTTTCAGATTGTGGTAAGCACATACCCTGCCCTTCGTCCTTTGTCCTTCTGTTGATTTAAGTTGTCCTTCTGTTGATTTATATATATATATATATATATATATATATATATATATATATTATATATAAAACAAATAAGGATACGTATTCAATCATATAACTAATTTTTTTTTATTAACCATGAAATAAATAAATAAATAATGATATATATATATATAAAATAAATTAGTGAACTTCATAATTTTATTATCTGTGAAATATAATATATAGCTAACAAATTAGTGAACTGTATAATCTTTTATTATCTGTGAAATATATATATAGAACCTATTTTTTCCTTGGAATGAGGAGACAAGATACCTTTCTTCCCTTGAAATGAGAAGACAAGATACCTTGTGATAATTGTGGTGGATCCATAACATTAAAAAAAACCCACATCCATAAAGGTTCCATATTATGTAACTCCGATCATAATAAAATCCCAACAGCCCTCCGTAACTATCTCGCGCGCAGTCGCCACCTCCCAAATTTTAGAAGTCAACCACAAAGCTGCACAGGCCCTCGGCCTGTTACCATATGTTAACAGAACGAGCATCACAGGCCATCGTCCTTGTACTATATTTTGTCGTATTAACAGAGCCAGCATCTATATATACCATGAAAACCCAGTCCCAATCCTTTCCATTCCGTCTATCTGCTAATTCCCTTCCCTGCACACAAATTTATTTTCTTTTTTCCTCCTGTATTGAATCCAGAATTCCACAGAGCAATGGGTCTCCAGATCGATCCCCGCAGCAGCTCCAACCAGACGTACTACAGCAATCCGTACTACAGCAATCGAAAACCAGTGGATTTTCCCCAAGACGAATTCCTGGATCTCCCCACCTACGTCTCCTCGCTTCGCCACAATGACCGCATAGCCTTCATCGACTCTGTCACTGGGGAAACCACCACATTTCCGCAACTATGGCAGAGCGTAAAGTCACTTGCCGCTGGTTTAGCCGGCCTTGGCATCAGAAAATCCGACGTTGTACTCATCCTCTCGGCGAATTCAATGTATTTCCCCATAATCTGCATGGCTGTCTTGTCCATTGGAGCCATCGTTACGACCACCAATCCGCTAAATACTGCGGCTGAGATAGCGAAGCAAGCCAGAGACTCGGCAGCCGTGTTGGCCTTCGCCACGCCATCTTTGGCTGTCAAATTGGCAGCCACCAAATTGGCCATTGTGCTCATTTCTTCTTCTTCATCTGAATTAACCTCCCAGAATGACCAAAATTACATCTCTACTCTAGACAAGCTCCTGACTTCGAATCCTGCCCATGCCCCTGTTGTTAAAATCTGGCAAGACGATACTGCCACACTGCTCTATTCCTCCGGGACTACTGGAATGAGCAAAGGGGTCATTTCCACCCACAGAAATCTGATTGCTATGGTTTGCATTGTGCTGAAGCGCTTGGGATTCACTCCTGAGAATAGTACCCGGAATCAGACTGATTCGTTCCTGGGTATGGTGCCCATGTTTCATATATATGGGCTTGCGGCTTTTGCTTGTGCGTTGCTTGGTTCCGGATCCACCATTGTTGTGCTGTCTAAGTTTGATCTCGTGGAGATGCTTCGGTTGATTCAGAAGTACAGAATCACCTATTTGCCTCTTGTGCCTCCCATCCTGTTGGCTATGAACAAAGTCGATATTGCAAAGAAATATGATTTGAGTTCTTTGCACACTGTTATATGTGGTGGAGCTCCCCTGAGCAAAGAGTCTACAGAGGAGTTTATTTCTTGGTTCCCTGGAGTCACAATAAGACAAGTAAAGTTGTTTTCTTCTTTTCTGCCATGCTGGTCTACTTACTATAGAAATACAAATACTAGAACACTAACTTTGCTTTCTTTTACATAATTTAAAGATATGGACACTGACTAGATAATCACTCTCTCCAACCACTCAGGGGGTATAAAAAGTTACTATCCGTCTTTATTAGGTAGGTTAAGTGTGCCTCATTCATTTTTAGCCTAGTGCAGTGGTCTTCCTGTAAGGGAAAATGAGGGCTAACAGGGGCCTTCTATCTTTACCTTTAAACACAGGATTGACCTTTCAGTACCTATACAACAAAGCTTTTACTAGCCAGATTTGGAATCTATTGTTGAAATGCATCTGGCCCTAGCTATGGATCAGAGAAAAGTACTTTGGAATTGAACTAATAAGCAATAACTTTTCCTTCTAGTTAGCTATAACAAAGTCAAGATTAAAATCCACGGACTTTTTTCAAGTTTTTAGAAACAAGAATCTGCATTCAAGAATCACTTACCTCAAGGAAAAGTAGAGTTCATTAGACTATATTCCGGCTTCGATGTTAGGCAGATTTCCTTCCTCTTAACAAACCAGGTTGTGTAGTCTGGCTAAATCTGTGCACAGTAGTGGTGTTTGTCTTTGGGACCAAATTGCTATAGCTTGGGTGACTAGGCATCTGGGATTAAAAAATAGCTAGTCACAAACTTGAAGCCTACTGAGCAGATGATTGTATGGGTAGGATCAGCCTTTTCTTGGCCTGCACAGAGGTTTGACTGATAGCTTTTTCCCACCCATATGATACTCTAGAGCCCAGGGGCACGTGTACCAAACATAGAAAGCATTTAGAGGTAATTTGAAGTATATCCTGGATGGTGGATCGCAGATATTAGCAACATCACACCTATGGGGTCTTCTTAGCCAGCGTGTATATGCCTAGCCATGCTTACACACAAGCATCTAACAAGTACAGGGGCTTGCATTGAGCATTGAATATCTCTGACTAATCATCAACAACTAAGACAGTTTCTGCCATTTTTTTGCTTGCTACCAAGGTATTAGAGCCATGACCTTACAACTATCTCGGTAAGCTTACACCTAGGCTATGCTTTTTCTCAAGTAAGGTTGCATGATATTTTGCAGTGCTATGGGCTAACGGAAACAATGGGAATGGGGGCATCCACAGACAGTCAAGAAGAAAGTAGACACTATGGAACGGCTGGCTTGTTGTCTCCAAATACTGAAGCAAAGATAGTTGATCCTGTTTCAGGAGCTCCTCTGCCCCCAAACCAGAAAGGAGAACTGTGGCTTCGTGGTCCATATGTCATGAAAGGTATGTTCTCTTTCTGAAACTTTCTTTTGTTCATAATAAAGATATTGAACAAGAGACAACCTTAAATACAATGCATAGTTCAAAACCTGCTCTAGAGAGGAAGTATTTCATCGAAGTTTTATACCAACAAACAAAATTTTAAGATGGTGGAATAGAGTTATGCAAGTGGAAAGAATTCCAATCCAATTCTCTGGAGGTTCTCAATTAGCTGTGGTGAAGCAAGCCCTTGAACTTGACTTCTTCGCTTAACCCTGAGAAAATTACATCTTTTGGAAAAGGAAACTTCTGGCAGATGAGGATCGTGGATATGTATCGTTGCCTTAAATAAACAGATCTTTTAAAGGTCAGATTTAAAGATTTAAAAAATCAGTTTTACTCTATTGCAGGTTATTTCAGCAATCCGGAAGCGACTAGTTCAACTCTGGATTCGGATGGTTGGCTACGAACAGGTGACCTCTGTTACATTGATCATGAAGGCTACATCTTTGTAGTGGACAGATTGAAAGAGTTGATCAAATATAAGGGTTACCAGGTATAATCTGCTTCTCTTTGAGAAGTCTCTTAACTTGTTGATGTCCAAATTTTGCAAATGATTCAATACTTAACCTCAACCATAACATAATTTTTAATTTTTCCTGGACATGGCATTGTAGGTTGCTCTTGCTGAATTAGAATCACTTCTACATTCTCACCCTGAGATTACAGATGTTGCGGTAATACCGTAAGTACAATGTTTCTTCATACTCAATTTTTAGCATGTAGTTCTGAGTAATTCTTGCCTTTTTTAAATTTTCATTTGCCATGACCATTGTTCAGAAACTGACGTGAAAACTACTTCAGAGTGGTTTCCTATTCTGTTATTTAACTATAAGGTTTCATCTCAAATTCTCTTGACCTAATGGTGCAAAATGCCTATAGGTGTTGTATTTATAACCAGCTGATATGAACTTCCCAAGCCACAGTAAAGACATGGATTCCTAATAATCATGAATGCCTAATCATCACAGAGTTATACTTGGGCCTTGTGCTTCACCCAAACCAAATCAACATCATGTTGTATTCTGTTAGGTTATTATGGTAGATACAAGGTAGGCTACTAAAAGACCAACGCTCATGATGTGACCGATCCCCTAAGAGTCAAAGGTACAAAGTTTACAATTATAATCCTGAGTTGTGTCAATCACAAGGAATCCTCTATGCAAAATATATTATACCTGGTCATTGATTTCTATGGTGTTGAAGAGTCATATTTAAAATATTATGCATGGTTTCAGGTTTCCAGACAAAGAAGCTGGCCTGGTTCCAATGACATATATTGTAACGAAACCGGGAAGCACACTATCTCAAAACAGTGTAATCAACTTTGTAGCTCAACAGGTAATTTGCGTTGTAAATACGGTATATTTAGACTGTCAATAGAGGTTTTGAAAATTGCTAACTAGCAGGGGGATAGTTTTGAATTTTTTAATTATTTCATCAAGCTTCCCAAATTATGTCACTACCATCATTATTAAACATGTCATACTTCTTCCTGGTTTGGGTTTGTCTTCATAGGTGGCACCATACAAGAAGGTTCGTCATGTGGCTTTTGTAAGTGAGATTCCAAAAAATGCGGTAGGAAAGATATTAAGAAAGGACTTGATTAAATTGGCCATCTCCAAATTATGTCACTACTATCATTATTAAACATGTCATACTTCTTCCTGGTTTGGGTTTGTCTTCATAGGTGGCACCATACAAGAAGGTTCGTCATGTGGCTTTTGTAAGTGAGATTCCAAAAAATGCGGTATGAAAGATATTAAGAAAGGACTTGATTAAATTGGCCATCTCCAGATTATGATGTATTTGCGGTTGGACTGGCGTTCTACAATTTAGTATAAAAGTGATATAGAGCTTTGAAGAGATGTTGTACTCTGGAGAGATATTGTAGTACCCGTAAATGAGTATAACTAGCATTTGCACCAGATGTTGCAAAGAAAATGTCGTAAGGCATAAAGTGCGGAAATCCATTATCCATGTAGTGTGTGCATTACTTAACAAGGTGGATCTCTCTAAATTTGTTGCAAACATTTATGTTGCATTGCTAATTTATTTAGAGTCTACTACTACCTCTTTTTCTTGGAATATTAAATTTCTTATCACCCCATGATGACAATCCCTCTAATTATTGGCATCACAATTTTTTCCACTTTAATGGGTTTACCTTCAACCTAAAGAAACATGAATTTGAGTCACTCAATTAAAAAGAAATTGCTAAATTGCTATTTATCAGGGTTTGAGTAAAAACAATTAATAACTCATATTTACAACCCTTCAAATATTTACAATCTTTTAAGTCTTGTATTTATAACTCATATTTATAACCCTTTAAAATGAAACTAACTATCTATATTTTTATTAATAATAAAAAGAATCTTCTTTATAAAACTGACACTCACATGCTACTCATATATATTTATCTTATATTTAATATTCAGTGTCCATCAATTGAATGACAAGATAAAAGCTTAACTTAATTGCACCTTTAAAACGTGACCTAAAAGTTTAATTGGTATTTATTTATTCAGTAATTTGTACATTGTTACTTGCAATTTCTCTTGAAAACCAATGTTTATATCAAAATTTTAAAAATTAACACTCACTTCTCCCGTAGTCTGGCGTTTCTTTATTTGATCGTGGTACTCAAGATTGCCTTTCTCCAAAGTATCCAATGTGAAGATGATATCTTATGTGTTTCTGCTTTTTCATTAGGTTCATGTGATTTTTATTATTTTTGGTGTTAATTTCTATGCTTTTTTTATGCCCATCCATTATTTATTATCTAAACATTGATGTTTGAAAATCCATAAGTGGCTAGTGTGGAAATTGCAAGGTATGTTGAGAATTTGGTTATCTAGTAAGCTTAGAGTCATTCTTGAGTCATTATCTTTTGTGCAGATTCCTACCTCGGCTCCACCAACAGTATTCAATCTACCAATCTCACCACCACTGGCCATTATGCGCTCTCTCCTACAGTGTCATATATCAATACAAATCAAGAGCTTGAAACAATAAATTGGCTAAACAAAGACTGGTTTCCACAATCAATCGACCAAAGGAATACAGACACTCGTATAGCACAAAGGGTCATGGTTTGTTCTGCATCATGGCAAGAATCTTACTCTTCAAGATTGGCCTCAAGCCTGTGATCAACAGTTAAAAGAGAAACCAACCCTCTAGGCGATTCAAGAATGCAGCGAGAATCACCTACAAATGCTACCATGACTGTCCAGGAAACGCAATGGATTTTTGAAATGGGTAGATTTTATAGTCTAACACTAACAACCAAAATTTTCTACATTGCTTTTATCAATATGAGAGCCTGAGAAGATAGGTGCAGGTGAAGCAATGGAGTTTTGAAATGGGTAGATTTTATAGTCTAAAACTAACTCAAGCAAAATTTTGTACATTGTTTTTATGAATATGAGAGCCTGAGACTATAGGTGCAGGTGAAGTAATGGAGTTTTGAAATGGAAATTACAACAATAAAATTCTAAAATGAAACAACAAATGGATTTGGTACAAATTTGTTTTTGTTTGTTCCATTATTATTGTATCTATGAATGGGTTTTTCTGCTTTTCAAAAGATTTCATTCATGGCGTTTCTTCTCCTGTAATTTCAATCAGGGTGGTCTTTGAATATTGCGTTTCCTTGTGCAGTAAATTCACTCTACATCATGGGGGAGGCTTACACACAGCTGGAGCTTAACATCATCTCAGCTCAAGATCTAAAGGATTTGCATCTTTTTGACATGATGCAGACCTACTGTGTTGTATGGATCAATTTCGAGAAAAAATTGACGACGCAAATTGACAGAACATGGGGTGCAAACCCTACTTGGAACGACAAGGCCATATTCAGAGTGGAAGAAAGTTTTCTCTACTGTGATGATGGAGATATACTGCGTGGGTTGCCTCAGGGATACCCTGCTAGGCACTGTGAGGGTCTTGCTTTCCACTCTCCTCAAGGGCTACGGGAGCATAGATTTCAGTGGGATGAGTTTCTTGGCATTGCAGGTCCATCGTCCTTCTGGTCACCCACAGGGCATTCTCAACCTTGGCACCTTGATTCTTGATGGAGTAGATCTTCACAGAATGAACAGATTCATCCCTGCAACTGGGGGGGCTGTGGGTTTCAGAGATTTGATGGGGAATCCTGTCGAACCCAGGCCTTCATTTGTGGGAAAATTACTGTCCATTAAACCTAATAATGTTGTTGATGCCCAAGAACAGCAATCCCGCTGTCATTACTTCAACAATGGCGCATGCAAGGAACAGGGCAAAGATCAAGAAAAGCAGAAAGATGGTGGTGAGATGGTTGAGAAGGAGAAGAAGAAAGCTGTTAGCTGCTATCAGATTCTCATGGCCCCAAAATTGAAAAGGAATAAAGTTGGATTGAGGAATGGGGCTGCAAAAATTCATCTCAGTCCATCTGACAGTAACATCTGTGCGAAGGAAGATCAAGATCCTACTCTGGCTTACAACAAAGCAAGAGAAATTTATGCATAGTGTTATCATCAATAATATTATTGTGCAAGAATACGTTGGTTTTCTATTATTATATTCTTTGTGCAAGTGCCTTCAATTCCTAGTTGATTCGTGAAGTGCTTATTATGGCATACATAAATATTTTGAAAATCACGAACCACTGTGGATGAAACACTGGTTTATGTAAAAGTTTGAATAGATACATGAATCTGAAAAGGGCAAGTTCAGTGCCTTCAGTCTGCTACTTCGATATATATTCTTAGCCTATGCGGATGAAACATTGGTTTGTGTAAAAGTTTGAATAGATATGAGTCTGAATTTTGCAATGGGCATGTTCAGTGCCTTCGGTCTGCTACTTTGATAGATACCCTTATCCACTGTGGATCACACATTGGTTTGTTTAAAATTTGAATAGATATATAAGTCTCAAATGGGCAAGTTGAGTTCCTTCAGTCTGCTACTTTGATATATACTCTTAGCCACTGTGGATGAAATATTGGTTTGTGTAGAAATTTGAGTAGATATATGAGTGAATTGGGCAAGTTCAGTGCCTTCAGTCTTTGATATATACTACTCTTAGCCACTGTGGATGAAATATTGGTTTATGTAAACATTTGAATAGATATATCATATATGAGTCTGAAATGGGCAAATTCAGTGCCTTCAGTCTGCTGCTTTGATATATATAGAGTATATATATTTATTTACAGGATGATCACTGCAGTTTTAACTTATGTCCTTCATTAATAAAATCGATCTTTCAAAGACACAGTAGGCTTTCCTAATCTTGCATAAAATGGTCCGTCCGTATTAAGCCATAAGGATGAAAACCAAGCAAGATAATAATCAGCTGATGCAAGTGACTATTGTTGAAAAATATTTCTAACTCTCGTTTTACTTTGACATTATTTTATAATCAGGAAAATGTGGGAAAGAAGGCTATATTACAAGCCCATTAGATGAAGTTGGGGTAGATTTTATGGTTTGAAACTAACTCAACCGAAATTTTCTACATTGTTTTTATCAATATGAAAGCCTGAGAAGATAGGTGCAGGTGAAGCAATGGAGTTTTCAAATGGGTAGATTTTATAGTCTAACACTAACAACAAAAATTTTCTACATTGTTTTTATCAATATGAGAGTCTGAGAAGATAGGTACAGGTGAAGCAATGGAGTTTTGAAATGGGTAGATTTTATAATCTAAAACTAACTCAAGCAAAATTTTGTACATTGTTTTTATGAATATGAGAGCCTGAGACTATAGGTGCAGGTGAAATAATGGAGTTTTGAAATGGAAATTACAACAATAAAATTCTAAAATGAAACAACAAATGGATTTGGTACAAATTTGTTTTTGTTTGTTCCATTATTGTTATATTTATGAATGGGTTTTTCTTCTTCTTGGCTTCGATCATGACCATTTGGGGTGGCCTTCTGCACTGATTTCCATTTGCTTTCATCATCATGAGCTAGAGAGTCTATGATGTGTTTTGTCTTATAAGTTAGTTCTATACAATGTTTAGATTTCAAAATATTTAATTCATGGCGTTTCTTTTCTCCTATAATTTCAATCAGGGTCGTCTCTGAATATTGCGTTTCCTTGTGCAGTAAATTCACTCTACATCATGGGGGAAGCTTACACACAGCTGGAGCTTAACATCATCTCAGCTCAAGATCTGAAGGAGATGCATCTTTTTGGCATGATGCAGACCTACTGTGTTGTAAGGATCAATTTCGAGAAAAAACTGATGACGCAAATTGACAGAACAGGGGGCGCAAACCCTACTTGGAACGACAAGGCCATATTCAGAGTGGAAGAGAGTTTTCTCTGCTGTGAAACCTCTGCTGTGATGATGGAGATATACTGCGTGGGTTGCCTCAGGGATACCCTGCTAGGCACTGTGAGGGTCTTGCTTTCCACTCTCCTTAAGGGCTATGGGAGCACAGATTTCAGTGGCATGAGTTTCTTGGCACTGCAGGTCAGTCGTCCTTCTGGTCACCCACAGGGCATTCTCAACCTTGGCACCTTGATTCTTGATGGAGTAGATCTTCACAGAATGAACAGATTCATCCCTGCAACTGGGGGGGCTGTGGGTTTCAGAGATTTGATGGGGAATCCTGTCGAACCCAGGCCTTCATTTGTGGGAAAATTACTGTCCATTAAACCTAATAATGTTGTTGATGCCCAAGAACAGCAATCCCGCTGTCAAGACTTCAACAGTAGCGCATGCAAGGAACAGGGCAAAGATCAAGAAAAGTAGAAAGATGGTGGTGAGACGGTTGAGAAGGAGAAGAAGAAAGCTGTTGGCTGCTATCAGATTCTCATGGCCCCAAAATTGAAAAGGAATAAAGTTGGATTGAGGAATGGGGCTGCAAAAATTCATCTCAGTCCATCTGACAGTAACATCTGTGCCAAGGAAGATCAAGATCCTGCTCTGGCTTACAACAAAGCAATAGAAATTTATGCATAGTGTTATCATCAATAATATTATTGTGCAAGAATACGTTGGTTTTCTGTTATTATATTCTTTGTGCAAGTGCCTTCAATTTCTAGTTGATTCATGAAGTGCTTATTATGGCATACATAAATATTTTGAAAATCACGAGCCACTGTGGATGAAACACTAGTTTATGTAAAAGTTTGAATAGATATATGAATCTGAAAAGGGCAAGTTCAGTGCCTTCAGTCTACTACTTCGATATATATTCTTAGCCTATGTGGATGAAACATTGGTTTGTGTAAAAGTTTGAATAGATATGAGTTTGAATTTTGCAATGGGCATGTTCAGTGCCTTTAGTCTGCTACTTTGATAGATACTCTTAGCCACCGTGGATCACACATTGGTTTGTTTAAAAATTTGAATAGATATGTAAGTCTCAAATGGGCAAGTTCAGTGCCTTCACTCTGCTACTTTGATATATACTCTTAGCCATTGTGGATGAAATATTGGTTTGTGTAGAATTTGAGTAGATATATTAGTGAATTGGGCAAGTTCAGTGCCTTCAGTCTTTGATATATACTACTCTTAGCCACTGTGGATGAAATATTGGTTTATGTAAACATTTGAATAGATATATCATATATGAGTCTGAAATGGGAAAATTCAGTGCCTTCAGTCTGCTGCTTTGATATATATAGAGTATATATATTTATTTACAAGATGATCACTGCATTTTTAACTTATGTCCTTCATTAATCAAATCGATCTTTCAAAGACACAGTAAGCTTTCCTAATCTTGCAGAAAATGGTCCATCCATATTAAGCCATAAGGATGAAAACCAAGCGAGATAATAATTAGTTGATGCAAGTGACTATTGTTGAAAAATATTTCTAACTCTCGTTTTACTTTGACATTATTTTATAATCAAGAAAATGTGGGAAAGAAGGCTATATTACAAGCCCATTAGATGAAGTTGGGGTAGATTTTATGGTTTGAAACTAACTCAACCGAAATTTTCTACATTGTTTATATCAATATGAAAGCTTGAGAAGATAGGTGCAAGTGAAGCAACGGAGTTTTGAAAGGGGTAGATTTTATAATCTAAAACTAACTCAAGCAAAATTTTGTACATTGTTTTTATGAATATGAGAGCCTGAGACTATAGGTGCAGGTGAAGTAATGGAGTTTTGAAATGGAAATTACAACAATAAAATTCTAAAATGAAACAACAAATGGATTTGGTACAAATTTGTTTTTGTTTGTTCCATTATTGTTGTATCTATGAATGGGTTTTTCTGCTTCTTGGCTTCGATCATGACCATTTGGGGTGGCCTTCTGCACTGATTTCCATCTGCTTTCATCATCATGAGCTAGAGAGTCTATGATGTGTTTTGTCTTATAAGTCAGTTCTATACAATGTTCAGATTTCAAAAGATTTCATTCATGGCGTTTCTTCTCCTGTAATTTCAATCAGGGTGGTCTCTGAATATTGCGTTTCCTTGTGCAGTAAATTCACTCTACATCATGGGGGAAGCTTACACACAGCTGGAGCTTAACATCATCTCAGCTCAAGATCTGAAGGAGATGCATCTTTTTGGCATGATGCAGACCTACTGTGTTGTATGGATCAATTTCGAGAAAAAACTGACGACGCAAATTGACAGAACAGGGGGCGCAAACCCTACTTGGAACGACAAGGCCATATTCAGAGTGGAAGAGAGTTTTCTCCGTTGTGAAACCTCTGCTGTGATGATGGAGATATACTGCGTGGGTTGCCTCAGGGATACCCTGCTAGGCACTGTGAGGGTCTTGCTTTCCACTCTCCTCAAGGGCTACGGGAGCACAGATTTCAGTGGGATGAGTTTCTTGGCACTGCAGGTCCGTCGTCCTTCTGGTCACCCACAGGGCATTCTCAACCTTGGCACCATGATTCTTGATGGAGTAGATCTTCACAGAATGAACAGATTCATCCCTGCAACTAGGGGGGCTGTGGGGTTCAGAGATTTGATGGAGAATCATGTCGAACCCAGGCCTTCATTTGTGGGAAAATTACTGTCCATTAAACCTAATAATGTTGTTGATGCCCAAGAACAGCAATCCCGTTGTCAAGACTTCAACAGTAGTGCATGCAAGGAACATGGAAAAGATCAAGAAAAGCAGAAAGATGGTGGTGAGATGGTTGAGAAGGAGAAGAAGAAAGCTGTTAGCTGCTATCAGATTCTCATGGCCCCAAAATTGAAAAGGAATAAAGTTGGATTGAGGAATGGGGCTGCAAAAATTCATCTCAGTCCATCTGACAGTAACATCTGTGCCAAGGAAGATCAAGATCCTGCTCTGGCTTACAACAAAGCAATAGCAATTTATGCATAGTGTTATCATCAATAATATTATTGTGCAAGAATACGTTGGTTTTCTGTTATTATATTCTTTGTGCAAGTGCCTTCAATTCCTAGTTGATTCGTGAAGTGCTTATTATGGCATACATAAATATTTTGAAAATCATGATCCATTGTGGATGAAACACTGGTTTATGTAAAAGTTTTAATAGATATATGAATCTGAAAAGGGCAAGTTCAGTGTCTTTAGTCTGCTACTTCGATATATATTCTTAGCCTATGTGGATGAAACATTGGATTGTGTAAAAGTTTGAATAGATATGAGTCTGAATTTCACAATGGGCATGTTCAGTGCCTTCAGTCTGCTACTTTGATAGATACTCTTAGCCACTGTGGATCACACATTGGTTTGTTTAAAAATTTGAATAGATATATAAGTCTCAAATGGGCAAGTTCAGTGCCTTTAGTCTGCTACTTTGATATATACTCTTAGCCACTGTGGATGAAATATTGGTTTGTGTAGAAATTTGAATAGATATATTAGTGAATTGGGCAAGTTCAATGCCTTCAGTCTTTGATATATACTGCTCTTAGCCACTGTGGATGAAATATTGGTTCATGTAAACATTTGAATAGATATATCATATTGAGTCTGAAATGGGCAAATTCAGTGCTTTCAGTCTGCTGCTTTGATATATATAGAATATATATATTTGTTTACAGGATGATCACTGCATTTTTAACTTATGTCTTTCATTAATCAAATCGATCTTTCAAAGACACAGCAGGATTTCCTAATCTTGCAGAAAATGGTCCATCCATATTAAGCCATAAGGATGAAAACCAAGCGAGATAATAATCAACGGATGCAAGTGACTATTATTGAAAAATATTTCTAACTCTCGTTTTACTTTGACATTATTTTATAATCAAGAAAATGTGGGAAAGAAGGCTATATTACAAGCCCATTAGATGAAGTTGGGGTAGATTTTATGGTTTGAAACTAACTCAACCGAAATTTTCTACATTGTTTTTATCAATATGAAAGCCTGAGAAGATAGGTGCAAGTGAAGCAATGGAGTTTTGAAATCAATGAAGGAGATATTGCATTTTCTAGAGAAAATGCCATCATCCACAACCGATTAACCAATTCTTTCTTCCTATGTAGCATCCTTTCTTTGACATAAGTTGGACAGAGATGAGGACTTACACCGACATTCCATATTCAACAACTCTACTTAGACATTGACATAACTCATATATACATCTCTATGATTGGGACTCAGCAACAGACAAACTCTGCTGTCAACTCAGCTGCTTATGAAATGGCCAGAGTCTTCTTAAAAATTTCAATATTTCTACAGTTGAGGATTGTAGCAAAGCTCAAGGATCAAACTTAACTCCATGCTTATGAGGCATCCGCATTCTCACAGTTTACTTGCAGCTCATTCTCAGTTTTAAGGGGAAGGTGATATATGGTGTATTATTGTTGCAGTGGCAGGGGATGGATTTTAATTGCTGGTTGGACCAAAAGAAATTGATGCAAATCAATATTAACTAGTTACTGATAATTTTGCCCACTGAGTTCCCTGAGGTCGAGTATAATGCTTTCCTTGCTTATCAAAGAATATTGCTTATCAAAGAGTATTGATTCCTTTTCAATAGGAATAGCATGTGAGCGTCAGTTTTATAAAGAAGATTCTTTTTATTATTAATAAAAATATAGATAGTTAGTTTCATTTTAAAGGGTTATAAATATGAGTTATAAATACAAGACTTAAAAGGTTGTAAATATTTGAAGGGTTGTAAATATGAGTTATTAATTGTTTTTACTCAAAACCTGATAAATAGCAATTGAGCAATTTCTTTTTAATTGAGTGACTCAAATTCATGTTTCTTTAGGTGGAAGGTAAACCCACTAAAGTGGAAAAAATTGTGATTCCAATAATTAGAGGGATTGTCATCATGGGGTGATAAGAAATTTAATATTATAGGAAGAGGAGGTAGTAGTAGATTCTAAATAAATTAGCAATACAGCAACATAAATGTTTGCAACAAATTTAGAGAAATCCACCTTGTTGAATAATGCACACACTACATGGATAATGGATTTCCAAAAAGAACCTATGAACCAGAGCTTTAGAATAACAGACCGACTGCAATCACAAGACCCCCCAACTAGTTCCAACAAAGCAAGCACCAAAAGCTTTGACGCCAAAGAACCCAACAGGAGAACTGAACCAACATAAATGTGAGCGAAGATCAGGAGAGCAAGGATGTAACCCTCCTAACTAGCCAGCCGAACTAAATTGAAGGAGAGCCTAACCCTATAAACCTGGGAGACGTAGTCGAGTGGAAGGAGCTCTTCTGTTCAAGAATTCCTACTCCACTCAGAACAGTGAACTCACAAGCCCGCAACAATCTAATTTCCTTACCACCTCTCAAAATCCTGATGCCGAAACCATCATTTAACCATAACATTACACCTCTTGTAATTGCCTCCACCACATTCATCAATTGACTTAGAGCAACCACCACATTCCCGCATACCACCATCAATGTGAATGTACTAGCCCAATACCAATTGGATGAAGACATGAAGTCTAGCTCGGAGCCATAAATCAAGCTTCTTCCCTCCACGTGGTGGAAGCATTCAAACCACCATCTGTTACCTAATCCGAAACGTCAAATTTGCATTTAATTATCTCTATCTTTGCAAAACTCTAGAAAAGTTAACAAAAGAGTGCTATATATATATGTTTGTTCTGGTAAAACCAACAGATATCAGAATGAGAAGGATAGGAAGCGCCACTTGTAAAGATATACAAGACATGCAGCTAACAAAATATTAATGGCACATCCACGGATATATCTATATACCTTTGACCTGAAATTCTTTGTTGGTTTTGACAAAGCCTGCGACCATGGCTCTTGGCAACGCTGATAACCAGTCTTCTCTACTCAAACCTGTTGGCATGGCACTCATAATATCTTTCAGTATATTTTCCTTTGAATATAGAGTTGCCGCTGATCCATTATGCCCATCGAAGATCTGAAATGACATAACAACATTTATCACTCCACTTGCTCATTTCATTTCATGATTCACACACAATACAATGCAATTTTCAAACATGGGAAAAAAAATATGTGCCTAAATGCATTTAAGGGCTCGTTTTCTTTCTTCGTCCTAATAAATCAACAACCGACAAAATTCCGAAGAACAGAGACCTGAAAATTAGACATCGCAAACCAAATTCACAACTTCTTTTACGACCCCCTCAACCCTTTGTTTTCCCACGGTGAAATACTATTTAGTTATGCACGAGGTACGAGTTCAAATCTCTTTTCTCACACAAAGAAACCCCTAAGATTTAATTGGTAAACAATAAATAAAGACAGACAGCCGAGGAACCTAAACCATAAGCTGAACAAAACAAAATAAACAAAAAATTTCTGAATAAATTGCCACAAGAAGATAAGCAAAACATATCGCAAAAACAACAAAGCATGTCCCTTGGAATTTTCTGGCATTCCAATTTCATAAGAGTGAAGTCCTCTCCTTTCTTGCTTTGGCCCGCCTGGCCATGTCGAATAGTCGGCTTCTCGATCTTCTCATTTTTGAGCTCGCGCTTCAGAAGTTCCGCCAAGGGCACCATTGGACCTTTCCTCCCGTACACGACCCCGTTTCCATTCCTGTTCGCCTGCTTCGTCTTCATCGGCATCATCTTCTCTCCCTCATCGGCATCATCTTCTCTCCCTCCTCGCTAAACTGCAAGCATCATAGGGCCGCCACCGACTCAGAAAATATTGTTATGATGTAACACAATATCCCAAGATCTCATTTCTACATTCAGGAAAGCCATGGATGAAATTTGCCCCAGAGATTCGATGGAGCCTGTTTCAGAGGTCTGTCAGGGCAGCACGGGAAGCAAGAGCGGAGAAGACGAAAAGGGTACCCCAGGCAAATCTTTCAGGCTCCGATCTAGCAACATTCAGCGGAGGGTTTGCAACTGTTTCAAATATTGTGAACAGTTGCAACCACTCAACTACCTTCCATTGATCGAATGATTAACAATCTTCTAATCGTCTAACACATAATCTAACGGCACACAAAGATATGACAAGTGGATTTTAGGGAAGTTCATTTCAAAGGGAAACGCCTTACGGCATAAATATTTTAATGTTGGTTTGTTCTGAGAAACTTATGGGACACTCAAATTTTACAAATTAAACAACTTAAACTCAAGTTTTTAAAAATCTTTGCTGGATTTTGATTAAAATTAACCAGAAAAAATGATCTGAAAAAAATAAAAATCATTTGTCTATAAGTTAGACTATGCTCACATTAAAATATATAACATATAAATACTAGTTATATTTTAAGATCTATTTTAACATATATATTAAAACAAGTGTTGCAATCGTATAGTCTTGCCTTGGAAGAAGCTAATAAATTGAGCTGTGAAGTGGATAAATTAATTGATCATGGAGGCCCAAGAACTTGCATAAATTTTGTTAAATAAATAAGTTGTACATTTATAGTTTTACTCCTACAAAAGTGGCAAGGAAAGCATAAATAATGGTGGGAAGTGACTCCTAATAAGTATATTTATTTACATCTTATTTCTACCCATTTTTATGCAAGGACTTGATTAAATTATGATGGGGAGTAACTTATGGTAAATATGTTATTTACGTGAGTATGAGTTATTTTGAATTTTTATTTTTATTTTTGGATACAAATATCTAAAAATCATGCATGAATATTGGAATCATATCTATAAATTATGGCTTAAAATATGTGATGTAGTTATCTAGATGAGATTATATTAGGCAAAAACTACAATAAGACCTTCAAGTTATGGTTCCATCAAATGTTTGAAAACTATTTTTTTAATGATATTGAAAACCAAATATTGTTTTTCAAAGTTAAACATTATAAGTTGAATAGGTGAATGATAAATTAATAATGGTCAATCGGAAAATCTATTTTTAGAGTCAAACCATATTTAAATTTAATTAATAAGCACATAAAAACTTAATACTTGCGATAAACTTACAACATAACAAAATTTATATTCACCCCCACTTTACCATGGACCATGGGCCAATACTATGACTTATCAATTTCACTTTTAGAGTCAAACCATATTTAAATTTAATTAATAAGCACATAAAAACTTAATACTTGCGATAAACTTACAACATAACAAAATTTATATTCACCCCCACTTTACCATGGACCATGGGCCAATACTATGACTTATCAATTTCACACGCTGAAAAATCGTAACTCATATCACAATCAAAATATTTTATTTTAACTTATTTTATAACATTTTTTTAAAATTAAATCTAGAAGAAAAAAAGTTATACTTTTGATATATATCTAAACTTTATACCCTCACTAAAAATATTTAGTGGATATTCCATAGATATTAAATCAAGGTTTTAATAAAATAAAATATGAGAATACTTTTATATATAGAGATGTGAAATTTATAAAATACTAGCCTAGATCCATTTTAATTCCAGATCTACCAAGTGTCATGAGAGATCAAATCTTTTGAGGTGCAAATCACTTTTGGAGTGGAGATTTGATCCCTCTTGATGCTTGGTACCTCCAAAGTTAAAATGTATCTAGGTTGGTAGTATGGATTTTAGTTGCTTCTTAGATAACAAACATGCATCACAACTTGTGGTTGAGAAGTCACATAGAATATCCACAACATTAGAGTTATTGAAGCCCTTCCAAATGCATCAGAATTTTTGTAAGTGAAGGCAGGGTTTTTGGTTTAAGTAATATGCTATGGTTTTATGTACAACAATTGCAATTTTTTGGTGAGTTAGTAATTAAACACCATCATATTTCTTTGAGATTAGCTACTACTTTTATTTTGTAAGGTGTTGGTGGATTTTATTGTCTTCACAATGCAACCTCGCTAACATAAATTGTCAACCAAGGTAGGTCTATTTATTTCAAGGTTATTGGGCATAGTATATGTAGGCAACATTCATTAACTGGAACTAACTATTTCCTAAGACACATGATGCTCCTCAAGAAGAACTCAACTCTCAATCAAAGCCCAATTTTACTCTAGCTATTCACACTTGCATGAATGTGTTGAAGCCCCGAAAATTGGGTCGACAACAAGGGGTATACCCACCCGGTCCGGACCTTGGTTGGCAGCTCCTTATCTGTTTGGTATAGCGGGTCCGACTGGGGATAATGGGACCAGTTTCCCAATCTAAGGGGTGTGTGTGTGTGTAGAGTTGGATGATGTTGATCTAGGAGTATTTTAAGCTAATTTAATTCAAACTTCTAAACTAACTCTATGCTATTGTAATCTAATGAGAAACAACACATCTAATCTATGCTAACCCGGGGTGCATTTCTTCTATTATGCGATCTAAAGAGATTTCGAACAATAACTGGTAATAAAGATCATTCAGCTATCATAAGAATAGAAATCAATTAAGATAAATCATTCTGCATAAAATGTTAAGCAAAACAATTGTGAACAACATATTGCATAATAAGTTATTCATATATCAAGCACAAATAAATGACTCCACCGTACAGAAGTGCCAAATGGTAACCCACACATTCATGCATTAACATATAAACAACTGAAAACTGCATATCACTTTAAGAATATAAGCAGAAATTGGTCAAGAGATAAAAGTACCATTTATGACTGATTTCACTCATAAGCTTCAAGCAATAACGATTTATCTCTACTTGTTCTAACATCTACTAAGAGTACAAAAGTGCAACATCAGTAGCAGACATTAAATGCAAACATTAATAAATCTCGATCCATCCATTCATCAAAACCTCCTCTGAGGGTGCAGAAGTGCATGTTCCGAGGACAAGTTTTTGACAAATTTCTGCACCCTTCTCTGAATGCATGAGAAGGGTTAAAATACTACTTCCTAATTCTAATAACAGTATTATTACAAAATTTAGGATGCGGTTTTCAAAGGACCGTCCTTTTTCTAATCTAGTTAAAAGAAAAAACAACATTCTAAACAAGGCTACTTCTGAACTTGGTCCTTAAAGTTGCAAGTGTTCAACATGGGCTTGAGGAGAGTTGGCTGACTGATTTCGGCGCTGAGTTGGGCTGCGAAAACAGCATCTACGAGAGCTGGCGCTACTTTTTCGGCCGCGTTTGTGATGCATTTCACCGTCATCCATTGGCTGTGCGGCTTGACCAAGTACGTCCAGTAACATTCCCAATTCAACCTGGCTAATGCTTGGATTGCTCTCCCCTTTGCCTGCGCTTTCTGCTTCCATTCTGCTTCCAGTTGTAACTTATTTGGTAGGTACCCCGGGGTGGTCTCTACGATTAAATTGGCCCTGTGTAAATTCTCATTTACACAGTCGATAAGAATGCTTGCCTGTGTAGCCGCTGTCTCCGCTGCTCACTCTGCCTGCCGGATTTGATAGTCCCATTTATTAAAGAGCAGTTCTTTATGGTTTTCGTTTATCCTGGGTGCACCTGCTCTTTTCCCTTCATCATCATCCTGCCGAGTTAAATATTCCGTCACCCTTCTGTCACTTTGATCATAGTCACTCCGCAAGTCTGCCACTTGATTGGTGATTTTATCGCTCAGCTCACAATAGTGACTCCACTGTGATATTTTACATCCCAACTCTTCCTGTTGCTGCAGTAGTTGTTCATTTAAGCCAATAGATTCTAAAATAAATTCTGCCAGCTTAGGCTCATCTTTATGCATTTCTGGTAAAGTCTGCAATTGTTTTCCTTTCTCGTCTAGACTTCTTTGATAGCCTATCTGCATCTGTTGAAAGTCTTCCTGTAGCTTCTCGAGCTGTTTGGAAGCTTCAATATTAGCATTGGCTTGTTGCAACTGTTGTTGTAGCAGCTGTATCTGATCTTCTTGTTCTTTCAATAGTTGCTGAAATTTCGATGCCTTATCAATAGTTGCAGAAGCATATGCTCCTGCGATCTGAGACAGCTTAGTTAGGTTTTCAGTCGGGTTATTGTTGGGGTCTTTCCATAAGACGTCCAAATGTTCAGCATCTTGCAACAGTGTATTTTCTAGTTTTCTTTTCTTCCTCTGTCTCCTTACAACTGCTTTGTGTTGGGGACTATAGAATACATCCAGTGGGGGAATTTCTTCTACATTAAGTAGAAGCTCAGAAGGTGGAGCGATAGGAATGTGCTCCGTTTTTGTGACATTGCTGACTATGGTCGGAACCACTTCTTGCACTACCTGTGTATTGTTCACAGGTGTTTTCGAGGCTTTCCCTTCAAGATTGATCAATTCATTGAAGGTTTCCCATTCTTTGTCCAGTTCTGTTGTGACGAGTGGTGCTTCGATGATAGGAGGGGGGACATCTCTTGGCGGGGAGGCGATAACTTGTTGTTGAGACACTGCACTTGACTGAGAAGTATCTTTAATTGTTTCTTCGTTTTTTCCTTGGTCGTATCCAGACTCTTTAGGATGCTCAGCACTCTTTGCGCAGCGTTGGATTTAGATCTGGAAGTGCTAGAGTTTTTGCTGAGGCTAATGCTTGGAGTTGGTTCTCTAGCAGGCAGTCGCAGTTTCTCTAGGGGAATACTGGCCAGCCTTCTTTCCCTGTATAGCATGAATCTTTGGAGGTCATCTGGAGACAACCTTGACCGAGCTTCCGACAAAATTTCTTGGAGCGAACTTCTATTCTGAAACAGATCATCAAACAAATCTTTCTTTCCAGAGAACACTTTTATTTTGACGTTCGTTGTGAACTCTTGGGAAACATCATTTGGGTCAAATGGCCTTGCTGGGAATTTAAATAATTGAAGACACGTCACATTCTCCACTTCGCCGAAAGTGTGTCCTACATCGAACAATGAGAAGGCCCCACAAGCTATAGGAAATTGAGGCCATATGGCCTTCTTCTTGTCTTTTAGGTCTTTGGTCAGGCCGCCTTCTGAACAGGTTTGATAAGCAATTTCCCGAGCCAAAAGTTTATCAGGGATATATAGAGGTAGGACATGTGGAGGTACAGTGCTTCCAAAAACTCTAATATAAGTAAACCATTCTTCCCCGAACCATCTCGCGATGGGGATGATGTCGATTTGTGCCTCGGGAGAGCACCTCGGGGGGTCTTTATCATACATTATTCTATACAAGGGAAAAATAAGCCCGTGGAAAATCTGGTAGAAGTGAGGGATGAACTGAGAATCCCATAACACCTTATGATAAACATGGATAGGCAATGGGTCCTGGGTAGTCCATTTCCAACCCATAATAGGGAATTTAGACACAAGACAAACAGAATCCATAACATATGCAGACAGATAAAAAGGAGGATAGATCCTTTGAGACAAGGATCTTTTAGACCGGTAATTGATAACAGCCGTGTATAGATTATCAGAAAGGATTTTGGCCCAATCTATAATATCGACGTTTGTGGCAGCATCAATTAATGGTAGCCATTCAGACGAAAACTTGTTGATATCCGGCATCCCAAATAACCTACAAAGCATGGCCACAGCAAAACAATATGGAGAGGTGAGGGAACCAGTGCTGTACATACCGTTTTTGTCCTTTTTGAGCGGCTCCTCTTTTCTAGACCAATCTTTGGTGGTCTCTGATAGGTCTGGGTTCTCCGCCGCGAATTTCTTAACGAATTGTGCGTTATAGGTCGCCTGCGGTTCAGGAAGATGATACATAAGCTTCAAATCTTGCGCAGCAAACGATCCGATGAGCCCGTGTCCTTGAACTTTGAATTGTCTGTTGTTCATGTCTGCATCATCCAGTATCCACTTGATCATATCCGTATATGGTAGAATTTTGGGTCTTGCCGCTATCCTGTGAAGAAATGAACATGCTAGGTCCTCTAAGGATGCCTCAGAAGAGCGTTGTGAGCCTGCGGTAGCAGCAACCTTCATTATTCTAGGATTTTCCTCTTCTAGCAGCCTGTACATGCTTTCCCATGTTGATATCCCAGCGTCTCTGTTACAGGCTGTGTCTGTATACAAAGGCGCCATCTCCTTCGTCTTTTCCTTCGCTTCGGAGCTTTGAGCTTTATTTTTCTTTCCCATTTCTTCCTGCGTTTGTGTTTGAATCGTCTTAGCTCTTCGTTCCTGCAGATTACGAGTGAAATGGAAATGACTGATCCAGAAAGGTGATGGGAGAGTTTTAAATGCAACAGATGTATCAAATATGCCACCTTACGTGAAGTAAATCTCTACAAAGGCACGCGTCTTTAATTCATTTAATAACTGACAACTAATTCATTTACTATCATTAAAAGCGCATGATTTCGAGTCAGATTATGGTAAGTGGCTTTTCTTTGAATGGCGTGCCCGAAGGATTCGTAATGAAGTGATTTATGATTTTCTTACGTAACCTCACATATCGCGCGATCGCAAATCGCACCATCGCAAATCACACTATCGCAAATCACAAGGGTGTGATATCACAGCAATCGCAACATCGCAGATCGTAGAAGTTTGATGTTTGCCAAATCTTATCGGCTCATTTCTGCGATATGCGATCTTGCGATCGGCGTTATCGTAGATCGGTGAATCTTTAAGTTTTTCTTTATGAGTATTACTTTGCTGCGACGCGATGTTATTCTTAACACGAGGATCTTGCGCATACCGATATTTAAAGAAAAATGGAGGTATTTCCTATCTTTTTGCAACGCGACTTTAAAGATTTTCTCCTTATCATAGACTTAGGTTTAAAATATTCAAAAGACTTACCTAAGCCCATGATGGTAACCTTATTTTGAGGAAAGGAAACTCTTGTTTTTTCTAAAAATTAACTAAGGGTCCCCATTCATTTAGTATTTTGGTCAACACTTAAATGAACAAAGGGGGGGTGTTGCCGGCCACAACAATTGGCGATTCACTTGGGAGAACCAGTTATCTCTGATCTTCTATTGACGCTTTCAAACTCCTGAATTTTTTTTCTCAGAGAACTTAAACTTTATTATAAAAAGATAAAGCATATCATACTTCAAACTGTCAATGATGTTTTGTTTCAACCTCTTTCTATTTTAATTACTTGCATCGTCAACTTGTCCTTGCATTTACATCAGCCGTTACTTGGTCTTGTAAAACATAAAATAAAGTTTCCCTTGTGTAGCATCCTTTTTAAATATGCTCCTTTGTCGCAGGTAGAGCCTCTGCTGCCAGCAGGCGTCCATAGCCTCGACAGGGTTACCTATTACCCAGTAATGATCCTTTATCCTGCTTAAGGTTATTTACAACTTTTTCAGAGAAAAACCCATTTTGACACTTTTTCCTTTTTATTATCTAAAGAACAATGTCTTGGTTTGGCGGCCAAATTATGACACAGTCATTCACTTGATTTACACTTTTGCTGAACAAGCTGGCTCGTGATGAGACCCCTTGTCTTTTGATTGCAACAATCTTGAGTCATTGCCCTGTTTTGGTGGACAGTATCGGCAAAGTCAGCAAGTTGTAATATCTGTGATCATGATAAGCCGGCTCATGATGAGACCTCTTATTCTTTGAGATATAGTGTTTCTTTTCGTATTGTTCCACTGAATGCTGCAATCTCCTTTAGCAGGGAGGAAGTCAAATTTTCTTTCCTTAAGAAAGTTCTGGACGACAATGATAGAGTTGTTTGGAAATGGCTGTTTCTACAGAGAATCTTTATTTCATTATTGATACCTTTCATTGTACTGACATAAAACAATTCCTTCACCAAGATAGCTTTCTTCAAATTTCTTGGAGTTGAAACTAGCATCATATCTGGGTTAAAGTTCTATTGATAATAAAGATTAAGCTTTCAAGAGATTTGCTGTTCATAGAAGCAGAAGTTCAAAATCTTTGATAGAGAAAAGGTGTCTTTAGTAAATGTCAAATGTTGTTAACCATAACAAATTTTATTATGGAGAAAAATATTTAACTATTATGAGAGGTAGACATTTTCTAGGGTTATGTACAGAATAGGGATAATCCCTTCTCTTATTTTGCCTATCAATTGTTAAAAGCAAACCTAATAACCTAACTAAATTACTCCTACTCCTATTTTAACTATATACAGAAAATTAGCTAGGTGAAATGATATTTCCAATGGAACCATCTCTTCATTTTTATTCCTAGCCATTTGTAACTTCCAAACATCAGTATTAAGAACCAAATTTTCCTTGGACTGTTAATGTTGGATGTGGAATAAGAATGCGTGACTTCAGTTGGAATTCTGTCTGATATTTCTTTCTCATGAAAACTTCTTTCCAACTGGATACCTATTGGATCATAAAAATTAGGATGAACTTCTGTTATGGATTGATGATCTCGTAATAGGAAGGATGATAAGCCAGGTTGTGAATATGATTTTTTAATTTCAATGGCTTGTAACCTACTGTTCGTTAAAGTTGAGCTTTTAGCGATTTCGTTTAAAAGGAAAGTTTCCATATATAAATCACTAAATAGTTCGATGCAAAATAGATGGAAATTCCCGGAAAGATCTTTATCAATTGGCGCGAATTGCCAATAAGTTTCGAAAGGTACTTTCCTTGGTTGATGGTGTTCTGGATGCCAAAGAAGTTTCTTAAGAAAGTCTGACATTGATTGATCTCGGAATTGAGAAAGTTCTATACTTCCTTGACATAGCTTAGCTTTCCAAAATGGTGGCACATCTTTCGAATGTTCTTTGATAAGATGCTCAACATGCCACAATAATCTATCAAAAGTCTGAAAATTTAAAACAAAATCCGATTTTGTACAAAATGAGTGCAAGTGAGAAAGAAAGGAATGATTACCTGTACAAATAGTGTTACAGCACAACTGGGATTTACTTGTAATATCTTGCTTCTCACAAGAACTGGCCAGAATTATGGGATCCGAGCAACTTCGAATTCCGTCTTGTGAATCAGAAGACAAGTTATGATTGTGAACAGGGATGGAGGTTTCCTCATGATATGAATCATAGATCGGGGTATTGTCTTGGATAGTAAAATCATGCAAATGATCTTTTACTTTGAAATGAGGATTGACTGATATGATTTTTGAATTAGGATATCTCTCATTATCTGAGCTTAGTTGAGTTACTTGGGATAACTCAACAACATCATCGTTGTCAAAGTAGCTATCATAAATGATTTTACAGGTTTCCCTAGATTTCTCTTTTTCGTCGTATATTTTCAGACAAGGAAGGTCAAGTGGTTCTTGTTTGAAAATGGCCAAAGGCTGTTCTATAGCTATCTCTATATCTTGAAAACCTAATGATGGCTCATTTGAATAATCCTCTGTATTTTTTGAGATATCTTTAATATTGAGAGGGGAGAAATTATCATCACTAAAAATATCAGGATAAAGAGAAAAATGCGATTCTGGAACAATGCATTTGAAAACATCATGGAAAAATCTTTGTTCATCAGATCCATCGTAGACATCGGGCTTTAGATCATACCTTTGTGTACTGATACTTTTTGAAAGAGAAGTAGTTTGTTGTTCTAACCTTGGGACCTGCATTTGTTTACTTGCAATGATATTATCTGACCTTGTATCAAAGTCATCTCCTGGTTCCAAGGTAGGCTTTCCTCCAGCATTCCCGCTTTTGTCTTCTTGCATTAAAGCATGCATGACTTCCAAGCTCTGGGGAATTTCTTCATCATGGCTGATTTGTATATTCAACTTGGAATCCTCATTCATATTAGAAGAAAATGAGACAAAGGTTGAACTGATTTCTGCTTGATCAGTCATAGGAGGTAGGGAATACTCAACATAATCTGAAGATTCTTCATCCGTGAGTTCACTTTCAAGATCATACTTTAGACAATTAAGATGAAATCGCATATTAAAATCCCTAACAGACTCATCTTGTTTCCGTAGATAATCAATTTCATCATATACCTGGTCATAGTCATAACAATCAAATTCAAAAATGAAAGTCTTGAGGAATTGGTCCCAGTTGTGAATTGATGCAACTGGGAGGTTTCTGCACCATTTTCTAGCTTCCGCCGTGAATGTAAGAGTGAAAATTCTGCATAAAACGCCTTCATCAATCCTCTGAATATCAGAACTTGAAAATTTTTGAATAAATTGAAGAGCATGATTAAAAGCAGAAGAATTATTCTTACCATTGAATTTTACCTGAGACAAGAGTCTTACCACTTCTGGTGGAGTGTTGGAAGAGGTAGGAACATGGATGCAACTCCAAATAGGAATTTTACGAGCAGCCATCCTGATTCAAATTTTTCAATTGAAAATCGTTCCAACAGACATTATGTTCAGACCCTCCTTCTAGCGCCAAATATGTTGAAGCCCCGAAAATCGGGTCGACAACAAGGGGGATACCCACCTGGTCCGGACCTTGGTTGGCAGCTCCTTATCCGTTTGGTATAGCGGGTCCGACTGGGGATAATGGGACCAGTTTCCCAATCTAAGGGGTGTGTGTGTGTGTAGAGTTGGATGATGTTGATCTAGGAGTCTTTTAAGCTAATTTAATTCAAATTTCTAAACTAACTCTATGGTATTGTAATCTAATGAGAAACAACACATCTAATCTACGCTAACCCGGGGTGTATTTCTTCTATTATGCGATCTAAAGAGATTTCGAACAATAACTGGTAATAAAGATCATTCAGCTATCATAAGAATAGAAATCAATTAAGATAAATCATTCTGCATAAAAAGTTAAGCAAAACAATTGTGAACAACATATCGCATAATAAGTTATTCATATATCAAGTACAAATAAATGACTCCACCGTAGAGAAGTGCCAAATGGTAACCCACACATTCATGCATTAACATATAAACAACTGAAAACTACATATCACTTTAAGAATATAAGCAGAAACTGGTCAAGAGATAAAAGTACCATTTATGACTGATTTCACTCATAAGCTTCAAGCAATAACGATTTATCTCTACTTGTTCTAACATCTACTAAGAGTACAAAAGTGCAACATTAGTAGCAGACATTAAATGCAAACATTAATAAATCTTGATCCATCCATTCATCAAAACCTCCTCTGAGGGTACAGAAGTGCATGTTCCGAGGACAAATTTTTGACAAATTTCTGCACCCTTCTCTAAAATGCATGAGAAGGGATAAAATACTACTTCCTAATTCTAATAATAGTATTATTACAAAATTTAGGATGCGGTTTTCAAATGACCGTCCTTTTTCTAATCTAGTTATAAGAGAAAAAAACATTCTAAACAAGGCTACTTCTGAACTTGGTCCTTAAAGTTGCAAGTGTTCAACATGGGCTTGAGGAGAGTCGGCTGACTGATTTCGGCGCTGAGCTGGGCTGCGAAAACAACATCTACGAGAGCTGGCGCTACTTTTTCGACTGCGTTTGTGATGCATTTCACCATCATCCATTGGATGTGTGGCTTGAACAAGTACGTTCAGTAACATTCCCAATTCAACCTGGCTAATGCTTGGATTGCTCTCCCCTTTGCCTGCGCTTTCTGCTTCCAGTTGTAACTTATTTGGTAGGTACCCCGGGGTGGTCTCTGTGATTAAATTGGCCCTGTGTAAATTCTCATTTACACAGTCGATAAGAATTCTTGCCTGTGTAGCCGCTGTCTCCGCTGCTCGCTCCGCCTGCCGGATTTGATCGTCCCATTTATTAAAGAGCAGTTCTTTATGGTTTTCGTTTATCCTGGCTGCACCCGCTCTTTTCCCTTCATCATCATCCTGCCAAGTTAAATATTCTGTCACCCTTCTGTCACTCTGATCATAGTCACTCCGCAAGTCTACCACTTGATTGGTGATTTTATCGCTCAGCTCACAATAGTGACTCCACTGTGATATTTTACGTCCCAACTCTTCCTGTTGCTGTAGTAGTTGTTCATTTAAGCCAATAGATTCTGAAATAAATTCTGCCAGCTTAGGCTCATCTTTATGCATTTCTTGTAAAGTCTGCAATTGTTTTCCTTTCTCGTCTAGACTTCTTTGATAGCCTATCTGCATCTGTTGAAAGTCTTCCTGCAGCTTCTCGAGCTGTTTGGAAGCTTCAATATTAGCATTGGCTTGTTGCAACTGTTGTTGTAGCAGCTGTATCTGATCTTCTTGTTCTTTCAATAGTTGTTGAACTTCCGATGCCTTATCAATAGTTGCAGAAGCATATGCTCCTGCGATCTGAGACAGCTTAGTAAGGTTTTCAGTCGAGTTATTGTTGGGGTCTTCCCATAAGATGTCCAAATGTTCAGCATCTTGCGACAGTGTATTTTCTAGTTTTCTTTTGTTCCTCTGTCTCCTTGCCACTGCTTTGTGTTGGGGACTATAGAATACATCCAGTGGGGGAATTTCTTCTACATTAAGTAGAAGCTCAGAAGGTGGAGCGATAGGAATGTGCTCCGTTTCTGTGACATTGCTAACTATGGTCGGAACCACTTCTTGCACTACCTGTGTATTGTTCACAGGTGTTTTCGGGGCTTGCCCTTCAAGATTGATCAATTCATTGAAGGTTTCCCATTCTTTTTCCAGTTCTGTTGTGACGAGTGGTGCTTCGATGATAGGAGGGGGGACATCTCTTGGCGGGGAGGCGATAACTTGTTGTTGAGACATTGCACTTGATTGAGCTGTATCTTTAATTGTTTCTTCGTTTTTTCCTTGGTCGTATCCAGACTCTTTAGGATGCTCAGGCACTCTTTGCGCAGCGTTGGATTTAGATCCGGAAGTGGTAGAGTTTTCGCTGAGGCTAATTCTTGGAGTTGGTTCTCTAGCAGGCAGTCGCAGTTTCTCTAGGGGAATACTGGCCAACCTTCTTTCCCTGTATATCATGAATCTTTGGAGGTCATCTGGAGACAACCTCGATTGAGCTTCCTGCAAAATTTCTTGGAGCGAACTTCTATTCTGAAACATATCATCAAACAAATCTTTCTTTCCAGAGAACACTTTTATTTTGACATTCGTTGTGAACTCTTGGGAAACATCATTTGGGTCAAATGGCCTTGCTGGGAATTTAAATAATTGAAGACACGTCACATTCTCCACTTCGCCGAAAGCGTGTCCTACATCGAACAATGAGAAGGCCCCACAAGCTACAGGAAATTGAGGCCATATGGCCTTCTTCTTGTCTTTTAGGTCTTTGGTCAGGCCGCCTTCTGAATAGGTTTGATAAGCAATTTCCCGAGCCAAAAGTTTATCAGGGATATATAGAGGTAGGACATGTGGAGGTACAGTGCTTCCAAAAACTCTAATATAAGTAAACCATTCTTCCCCGAACCATCTTGCGATGGGGATGATGTCGATTTGTGCCTCGGGAGAGCACCTCGGGGGTCTTTATCATACATTATTCTATACAAGGGAAAAATAAGCCCGTGGCAAATCTGGTAGAAGTGAGGGACGAACTGAGAATCCCATAACACCTTATGATAAACATGGATAGGCAATGGGTCCTGGGTAGTCCATTTCCAACCCATAATAGGGAATTTAGACACAAGAAAAACATAATCCATAACATATGCAAACAGATAAAAAGGAGGATAGATCCTTTGAGACAAGGATCTTTTAGACCGGTAATTGATAACAGCCGTGTATAGATTATCAAAAAGCATTTTGGCCCAATCTATAATATTGGCGTTTGTGGCAGCATCAATTAATGGTAGCCATTCAGACGAAAACTTGTTGATATTCGGCATCCCAAATAACCTACAAAGCATGGCTGCAGCAAAACAATATGGAGAGGTGAGGGAACCAGTGTTGTACATACCGTTTTTGTCCTTTTTGAGCGGCTCCTCTTTTCTAGACCAATCTTTGGTGGTCTCTAATAGGTCTGGGTTCTTTGCCGCGAATTTCTTAACGAATTGTGCATTATAGGTCGCCTGCGGTTCAGGGAGATGATACATAAGCTTCAAATCTTGCGCAGCAAACGAACCGATGAGCCCGTGTCCTTGAATTTTGAATTGTCTGTTGTTCATGTCTGCATCATCCAGTATCCACTTGATCATATCCGTATATGGTAGAATTTTGGGTCTTGCCGCTATCCTATGAAGAAATGAACATGCTAGGTCCTCTAAGGATGCCTCAGAAGAGTGTTGTGAGCCTGCGGTAGCAGCAACCTTCATTATTCTAGGATTTTCCTCTTCTAGCAGCCTGTAAATGCTTTCCCATGTTGATATCCCAGCGTCTCTGTTACAGGCTGTGTTTGTATACAAAGGCGCCATCTCCTTCGTCTTTTCCTTCGCTTCGGAGCTTTGAGCTTTATTTTTCTTTCCCATTTCTTCATGCGTTTGTGTTTGAATCGTCTTAGCTCTTCGTTCCTGCAGATTACGAGTGAAATGGAAATGACTGATCTAGAAAGGTGATGGGAGAGTTTTAAATGCAACAGATGTATCAAATATGCCACCTTACATGAAGTAAATCTCTTCAAAGGCACGCGTCTTTAATTCATTTAATAACTGACAACTAATTCATTTACTATCATTAAAAGCGCATGATTTCAAGTCAGATTATGGTATGTGGCTTTTCTTTGAATGGCGTGCCCGAAATATTCGTAATGAAGTGATTCATGATTTGCTTACATAACCTCGCATATCGCGCGATCGCAAATCGCACCATCGCAAATCACACTATCGCAAATCGCAAGGGTGTGATATCGCAACGATCGCAACATCGCAGATCGCAGAAGTTTGATGTTTGCCAAATCTTATCGGCTCATTTCTGCGATATGCGATCTTGCGATCGGCATTATCGCAGATCGGTGAATCTTTAAGTTTTTCTTTATGAGTATTACTTTGCTGCGACGCGATGTTATTCTTAACATGAGGATCTTGCACATACCAATATTTAAAGAAAAATGGAGGTATTTCCTATCTTTTTGCAACGCGACTTTAAAGATTTTCTCCTTATCATAGACTTAGGTTTAAAATATTCAAAAGACTTACCTAAGCCCATGATGGTAACCTTATTTTGAGGAAAGGAAACTCTTGTTTTTTCTAAAAATTAACTAAGGGTCCCCATTCATTTAGTATTTTGATCAACACTTAAATGAACAAAAAGGGAGGGGGGGTGTTGCCGGCCACAACAGAATGAAAATCAACTTCATTGTTGTGAATAAAGATCTCGGTGTCAAACTTCACACTTGCATAAAAGAAAACTCTTTGCACATAGTTCTAGGAATGGAAATCACATTTGCATAAATAAAAGAGCACTCAACTACTCTAAACCACTCTTGCAGAAAGGAAATAACACTCACATAAATCAAGTCCTCACTTGCATGAAATAGCTCAACCACAATCACACAATCACTAGTTCTTATGCTACCAACCTAGAGATGGAATCAGTGTAACAACACAACCACTCTTTTAACATAAATGCTACTCTTGAGATGGCATCAATGACATAGGGTTGAAAACAATAAAGGGAAATTGTAACAAAAGTAAATCAACACTCTGTAACAAAGGTAAATCATAGTAATTTGTAATAGTTGTAAATCAACAACAATAACATATGAATGACGAAGATTAATTCTATGATGGCTATGGTTGAATGTTAATATTCTATTGTTCAACCCTTATGCAAGCTATTGTAACATATCAGTAACAACGAGGCCTTAATACAATAAGGATTTTGTAATAGTGATAAAACAAAATTAAAGGAATTGAAACCACAACCTACAAGCAAATAAACGAAGTAACTATGCTACCTTTATGTACGCACAATGATCCTTGTTAAAGAGGAGGGTTATTCCTCCTTAGAAGGGAGTTGGAAAAGCTTATAGCTCACAAGCAAGAACAACAAATCATAAGGTGAATCGCGACATCGCTAAGGATTGCATTAATTCTAAAAAAAAAGATGTACAATTGCAGAGTTCAAAGCAATAATGTCAACCCCCATTTCAGGGCAGAGAGATCCAAGTTCTTATAAGTTTGTTTGTGTAGTCCAATCCTGGTACAAATTTTGATGAACAACCATGTGAATCTTTCAATTCTCAGGATGTTAAAATAATAGTAATTGGAGGTATTTTTTAAAAGAATTACAACAAATTAATTGCAAATAAGATTGATGCCACAACGATTGCCTCATTTTAGCGAGTAGTTAGAATGCTGAGAATCCTAATTGTCTCGGCCAAATTATCCCTAAAACATAAAAAATAATGAGCTCTTCCCACCATATTTTTGCATCTCTAGGCTTCAACTAATAATAATGTTTATACCTAGGCACTAGGAGCCAAATCAGATTAAATTGAAACTTCAATCCAAGCCATCTAGGCCCACAACACTTGATACAATGGACGCATATTGGTACTCTCAAAATGGAATGTAACAAATGTGGCCAGCAGTATGGATCTTTATCCTTTAGTCTCTTACCATATGCTTCCTAAATTAATCTACTACCTTCTAATGCACCTTGTTTTATCTATTCAATATTTCTAGAAAAAAAAGTCCTGGATTCCTCTTCGGAAATCATGCCTAATAGTCATCCACTTTGGAGACCCAAGGAAGTTTCCATAAGTTCTAACCACTACTGCAACAGGGCCATGATCCCCACAGATTCCACAGTAACTTGTTTTCTTGGTTTTTTGTTACAGCCTCATAAGCCAATTTCCAGTTTATTTGGTTTTGAACAAATGACGTATATGCTCTTAATCGGATGTCCCCCACATAGGGTGAGAGATTAAAACTCTTCTCTCCATACCAGATAAGTTCTTACAAGTATAACTCACACAACAAATTTTTCTCTACAAAGTTACTATGATTGAAGGTCTCTAGAAAAGTCATGGTGGTAGTCATTTCATACAGCTTGTTTTCTTCAATTTTTGCTAATAAAAAAAGAATGAGTTGCTCATGAAGAAATAAAGGGTAGGAAGGGGAATACTTTTTGAAGCTCAATAATTCATGTAAAATATCATACATCTACTCCTTTGTTGGTTGTTGGCATTGTTAGGTTGGTTGGTGGCATAGAGTGTGTTGGCATTGATGTCAATTGGGCTAGCATTGATGTGCATGGTGTTTCAAGCTCAGGGGATTGTTATGGTTGTTGTAGTCTTTGGTAGAGAATCATTAGAGTATCAAGACAATTGAATAAGTTATAATACTATAACTATGATGGTTGGGATTCCCTGGATTTGAAGGAATTTTTGCCTCGTAATATCAACTCAGATGCTCTTGGAAGTGGCATAGTTAGATAATGTTTAGAAATAGATTTCCAACGATATATTGAAGTATGAAAATGACCTCTTGGATAAGAAGTTATTACCAGTCAAAGGTAAGTGCACCAAAATGTTAAATATTGTAGAGTTAAATTGGAAAAGGGGTAAATTGGTGACCAAGTTTGGTGTTTTCACCAAATGTGGCAAAGTATTTAAGTGGAGTAGATGGTGATTGGTTGATGGTGGAGCCTATTACACATAATCCCGACAAGAGGTTCTCTAGAGGTCACAAAATTAATGCACAAAGGGATTTCCCAGGATGACGTAAGCCCGAGGAGTTAGCAGGTAGCAATAACATTGATTGGCGGGGTTCTAGTGCGATGAGGTCCCATAGCCACATCACCCTAGGAGGGCTTCCCCATAAGAACCAAAGGAGCGCATAAGGGTGAACCCTTGGGATGATAGTGATCCAGGAGGATATTGGTGGCCACCCACCTATCCCACCTAGACCTCCAGTTAGTTTCATTTGTTTCCTTGCTTATTTCAGCATTTACTATTTTTAGTATTTTTTCGTGTCGTGAACTTCCGGAGAATTTTTGACCCCCTAAATGGCTTTTTTTGAGGTCCGATACAAGGGCATCTGGAAAATTTTGTAGTGCTCAGAGAGACCTTTCCAAAAATGTATCATACGCGCCAAACGGAGATAATATGACCAAGTTATGACCTCGAGAAGTTGGTTGCCCAACTAACCCCAACGGGGCCCACAAACTCTTGGTGTTATATCTCCTGGGGTTAGGGTTTTGGTTGTTTAGAATTTTCTCATGTTTTTCAATAATAAATAGGCCCTTGATCCTCATTGTAACACAGTTCAAAGGCATGTAGCCGCCACATCTCTTCTCAGAGATAAGTTACCATCGCTCGAGCTAGTCTTATTTCCATTTTGTTTGTAAGCATATTTCAGTATTTGATATAAATGAAATGAAGTGTTGTTTTTGTTGCATCTTTGTATTCATGGTTATATCTATTATTTGTTGTGTTCCTGTTTAAATTCGGATCAGTGGTATTTGAGTGGTCTGCTCTTTCTCTGTTTTTCTTTGCATGTCCCCAACGAGGTCGGGATATAAGGAGTTAGGGCTTGAACTGGTCAAACCTTTGCAAGACCATCCTCACAAATCCCTACGACCTCCCATGGGGGAAGAAAAGAAAGACGAGGGGGCAGGAGATCCTTTCAAAATCTTGCTTGAAGAAGCCCTTGAGAAATAGAGGAACGCGATGATGGAAAAATTTTCCCAGATCCTTCAACGGTTACCCAAGGGCGACGCATCTACTTCCAACAGCTACTCTGGAAGCTCCACCCCTTTAAGGTACAAGTTAACTTTGACATTCCCATATTTCAGGGTCAGATAGATGCGGATGACGTAGATAAATGGTTAAATATTCTAGAAGGATATTTTTTTTGTTCTTGATTTTTCCAATCGGGAAAAGATTACTTTTTCTCTTCTCAAAGCCACCCCCCACATCAAGGACTAGTGGGAAACCTACTGTGAGCAAAAGGATGAAAGTACACCCTCACTATTTTCGGCCGCACCCACTTGGAATTTGTTCTGGGATGTCATCAAGGAGCAGTACTACCCTGTCAGGAGCTATGAGGATAAATACATAAATTGGACCACACTGCGACAGGGAAGGGACCAAGACGTGCTAGAGTTTACCAATGTTTTTCATACCCTTGCAACAAAGTTGGGTTTCAAGGATTATGAGAAACATTTGGTACTCAAGTATCACGGTTGTCTACATAGGTACATCTAGGATGAGATGGAGTTCTTGGACATCTCCTCGCTCGGCAATGGCATACTGATACACTGTCAAGATTGAGCAGAAGCTTAAACAGAAAAAGTGAGACTTTGGATTTACGAATCTAAAGCAAGGGAAAGATGCCCCCAAACCGCCGATCAAAGGGAAAATCCAAGTCCTTGACGACCTAGTATAACCCATCGAAGCCACAAGAAAAGAACAACGCCACGAAGACAAAGAAGGACACGGGAAAGTGGTGTGAGTTCCATAAGAGCTCCACTAACAACACAAGTGAGTGTCGTGCCAAGCAAGTCACTGGTGCTCGAGCTGAAGGCTTCTGAGTTCGACGCATGTTTCAAATCTGAGTCAGAACCCGACAAGGGGAATGGCAAAGGGAAGTAGATCATTGACGCGGAGCCCAGTGCTATTGTGGCCACCAACAAGATCTAGAATATTGAGCCTGAAGATCCAGAAGAGGGGGAGCGCCTATTCCACTCATAGATGTGGGTGAAGGGTTCTCCACTATAGTTCATTGTTGATAGCGGGAGCCAAAAGAACCTCATTTCAATAGAGGTCATGAAGCGGCTGGGCCTACCGACTACAACACATCTGCAGTCGTACACCATCAGGTGGCTTCACCAAGGAAGAGATCTTTGCGTCAACCTGCAGTGTCACCTTCCCTACAACATCAATCCCTTCACAGATGAGGTATTGTGTGATGTTGCTCCTCTTGAAGTTTTGTATTATTAAGATAACCATATGGAAGTGGCATGTTGTATATCAATATAGACCTCACTCTCTTATTATTTATTTGGGTACTAAGTTATATAGGATACCATAGGTAGCCCCACCTATCGCCATCTCTTTGATCTCTGCTAAGCAATGCAGTAAGGTCATCTCCTAGGCTGGGATTTTTTTTTCTTTCTCATTCACTCTCAAAGTAAGGGGAAGGTCGTAGCCACATCCATGGCCCTCGGGAAGGGTTCCTCCAAGCAGTAGAAGCAAGTGGATACAGTCATGGAAGAATACAGGGGCATCTTCTCCTCACGCACAGGGGTACCTTTGCATTGTCAGGTCAAACATTCAATCAATATGACTCCTGGAGCACCTCTACCCAACGAGCCGATATATCATTGCTCCATTTTGGAAAATCAAGAGATCAAGCAGCAAATCCAGGAGTTGCTGCAAAAAGGGCACATCTGACCAAGTTCCTCACCTTGTGGGAGCCCAATTGTACTTGTATAAAAGAAGGATGGAACCTGGAGGCTCTGCATTGATTATCGGGCACTAAACAAAATCATTGTCAGGAACAATATCCAATCCCACAGATTGATGACTAGCTGGACCAACTCAAGGGGGCCAAGTATTTCAGCAAGATCGATTTGAAGTTTGGTTATCACTAGGTTCCAATAGAGCCCACATATGTATGGAAGATTGCATTTAAATCTAAGGAAGGCCTCTTTGAATGGTTAGTTATTCACTTCAGATTGGAAAATGTCCCTGCTACTTTTATGAGGCTAATGGATGACATCTTGCGGTCCTTCACCAACTTGTTCATGATGGTTTATCTGGACGACATCCTCATCTTCAGCAAGAGTTGGGAAGAACACTTGCAACACATTCGACAGGTCCTTGAAACCCTTCGGCAGCACAAACTGTGTGCCAACTTGGAGAAATGCACCTTTGGCATGATCCAAGTCCAATACTTGGGTTACATCATAGATGATCATGGCATGCATGTGGACCTGACCAAGATCCAAGTCATTCGGGATTGGCCAGCCCCGACCACTCTAACGGAGCTTCGCAGCTCTTTTGGCCTTGCAAATTTCTATCAGAGGTTCGTGTTGGGATTCTCCCATATCACTTTTCCTTTGAGTAAGATTACTAAGGACGGGGCGAAATAAATTTTTTCTTGGTCCGACTCCCAACATAAGGCGTTTGTTGAGTTGAAGCACTGCCTCTGCTCTGCACCATTACTCACATTTCCAGACTTGCAGCAGCCATTTGAAATCGAGACAGGTGCCTCAGACTATGCTATTAGTGTAGTCCTCACCTAGCACGGGCATCTAGTGTGTAGGTTTTAATCCCGTATAGAAATTACCTGCATACGAATTCTAAAACACAGAAAATAAACAATGCGAGAGCATAACACATAAAACACATATACACAGAGATTTTCCCCTAGATCCCAAAACCGGGACCACCAGCTTAATTTTTCATTATTGTCCTTTCAATGTTACAATACATATTTATACATGCCGAAGCATCCAATACCATGGACTGAAAACCATCGCGTCTAAAACCATAGACCGAAAACCATCACGTCCAAAACCATGGACCGAAAACCATCACATCCAAAAACATGTGCGAAAATCATGCACAAAACCATAGGTGGGTCCACCCAACCTAACATAGGTTCCAAAACCAAAATTTTCCAGGGCGCTGCCCCGGATCCCATAGAGTGGGGTTACCTGCACCCCTCAAACCCCTTGTGACCCTCCCCAGCTACGCAATCAGCACAACGAAAGGGGGGGCTCCGCCCCCTGCCCCCCCCCCCCCCACCCCCTCTAACCCCCCGGTTAACTATGTGGGCTAGTCGTGGAAAGAATATAACACAACCCAACATTCTTCCACTTGTTGTTTTCTTTCCACAGAGGGCCATAGGAGAGCTTAGTCATTTATCCAGCCCTGCAATGCCCATTGTTTTTCTACACCAAGAGAACTTCTCAGAGCTCACAAATTTTGTCAATGCATCTGCAGTATTCTTCAAAGTGTCCACCTTTACCTTTTTTTCTTCTATCATATCCCTCACAAAGTGATACTGAACATCAATGTGCTTTGTCTTTGAATGATATGCAGGGTTCTTTGCCAAGAAAAATGCACTTTGGCTATCATAGTCTATCGTTATAGCTCCCTATACTAACCCCATACTTGAACACAATCTCTGCAACCAAACTGCTTCCTTGCTTGCATGAGTGGCTGCCATGTATTCTGCCTTTGTAGTTGATAATTCCACTACAGATTTTTTCTTACTCATCCAACTAACTGCACCTCCAAATAGGTTAAACATATGCCCACTTGTAGATCTTCTCTGATCCAGATCTCCAGCCCAGTTTGCATCAACAAAGCCACGAATATCCAACACTCTGTCCAATCCTGGTCTTCCTTTTAGCACAAACCATAATCACTAGTGCCACGCAAATACCTAAAAACCCGCTTCACTATTGTCAAGTGCTCCTTCCCTGGTTTTGACATAAACCTGCTCAATACTCCCACTGCATGTGCAATGTCTGTTCTAGTACAGACCATTGCATACATCAGGCTACCGACTGCACTTTCATATGGAACACGGGACATGTCCTCTTCCTTTTCTTGTGTCTTGGGACACTGTTCATCAAATAACTTTACACCTACAGGAATAGGAACCTTCACCGATTTACTATCATGCATATTAAACCTCTGCAATATTGTCTCGACATACTTCCTCTTGTATAACCAAAGCTTCCTCTTTGTCTGATATCTTTTAATTTCCATGCCCAAAATATAGTTTGTAGCACCAAGATCTTTCATGTCGAATTTGGAGGACAAATGCGTCTTCAAATCCTAGATAATTTCTTTGTCATTTCCAACCAGCAACATATCATCCACATACAAGACCAGATAAATAACAAGGTCACCAATTAATTTAAAATACATACAGTGATCTGCTTTGCTTCTGGTGAAGCCAAGTCCTTGTATAAATGTATCAAATTTCTGATACCACATCCTTGGTGTCTGTTTTAACCTATACAGAGACTTCTTTAACTTGCATACCAGTTCTTTCTTACCCTTCACCGCAAAGCCTTCAGGTTGCTTCATGTAGATCTCCTCTTCCAGATCCTCGTGAAGAAATTTTGTCTTCACATCCATCTGTTCTACCTCAAAATAAAAAGCAGCAGGAATAGATAAAAGTAATCTAATAAAAGTTACCTTGGCAACAGGAGAAAAAATATCACCAAAATCAATTCCCGGCACCTGGGAATAACCTTTTGCTACCAATCGAGCTTTGTATTTCTCCACCTTTCCTTCTGCATTTGTCTTCTTCTTGAACACTCATTTGCTACCAATGGGTTTCCTTCCAGCCGACAACTCCACCAAATCCCAAGCCTCATTTTTGTGCAAAGATGCTATTTCATCAACCATGGCCTCTTTCCAGAGTTTTCCATCCTCTGAATCTACTGCTTCCTTCATAGTTTTGGGATCATCATCAGTAATAGATAAATCGAAATTTGAACAGAATGCAGATGGACTATACCTTTCTGGCTGCCTTCTTTCTCGAACTAATCTTCTCACACCCGCAGTTTATGGCTCTTCATCTTCTGATTCCTCCTTTGCTGTAGAGTCTGATTCTTCCTCCTTTAGCTCAAACTCTATCTTCTCAGATTCCTTTGGTTAGACTTCATGTTTAATAACATCTTTCACTTCTCTGAGCACCACATCTCGGTTATAGACAACCTTCCTTATTACTGGGTTCCAAAGCTTATAACCCTTTAAACTATCCTTATACCCAATAAAGATGCACTTTTCAGATTTACTATCCAATTTGGTTCGTTTCTTCTTTGAAACATGTTCATATGCATCACATCCAAATACCCTCAGATGTGAAAGAGAGGGTTTCTTACCAGTCCATACTTCTTGTGGAGTCTTATCCTCCAACACTGATGAAGGTGATCTGTTGACTAGGTAACATGCTGTATCCACCACCTCTGCCCAGAATTCCTATCCTAACCCGGTACCACTGAGCATGCTTCTTGCCATTTCCATCAACATCTTGTTCATTCTTTCTGCAACTCTGTTTTGCTGAGGTGTATATGGAATAGTCTTCTTCCATGCTATACCACACTTCTTACAAAAGTATTCAAATTCCTTACTACAAAACTCTCCTCCGTTATCAAGTCCTCAACACCTTTATCTTCTTCTCTGTCTGTCTTTCCACTAGAGACTTAAATTATTTAAACCTATATAAGACTCCAGGTTTCTTCTTAAGGAAATATATCCATGTATTCCTTGAGAAGTCATCTATAACTTATACATAGTCAATAGACTTACCTAGTGATGGAACCTTCACAGGTCCAAACACATCACTGTGCACAAGCTCTAATATCTGTTTCGCCCTCTTACCACCAGAGGGGAAACTCACCCGATTCTGCTTCCCATATACACAATTTTCACAGAAATCAAAATACAGATAGTTATTACTCATACCTTCTACCAAACCTTTACCATGAAGTATTTGAAGGCCCTTCTCTCCAATATGTCCAAGCCTTTGATGCCACAACTTGGTCTTCTCTCCAGAGACCACTAGATTTTCTGCTCCACTCTCAGGAACCACAAAACTGTTGCACCTATCAACAATAGTGCTACCTTGCAGCTTGTACAGAGTTCCAATCCGAACTCCCTGCATCAATACCAGTGCTCCCCGAACCATCTTGCAGGTATCCTTCTCGAACACTATTTTTACACCAGCATCATCCATCTTGCTTATAGAAATTAGATTTCTAGCCAATGCAGGAATACGTAAAACACTCGAAAGTGTTCTAACCCTTCCACCTTGCAACTTCAACTTTAATTTTCCACGACCAACGACTCTAGCCTTCCTATCATCACCTAAGAAGACATCACCACCATTGTATTTCTCATACTCGCAGAACCACTCTCTATGGTGAGTGAAGTGAAAGGATGCACCTGAGTCAATCAACCATGCCTCATGATCTACATGTGTACTTGAAGAAGCCAAGTACACATCTCCACCTTCATCTGAGGTGGTTTTCGCCTTTGCATAAGGAGCATCATCAGATCCCTTTCCTTTTTCAAGAGCTTTAGATTTACAGTCCCTTTTGTAGTGCCCTTCTTTTCCACATTTCCAGCACACCACATTTACAGGTTTTCCTAGAGATTTATATCTCCCTCTAGATTTAGATATCCCACTCGATGATTTATTTTTTTTTCTGTTCTAGGACCGTCCTCGTACAGACAAGGCATCACCATTCTGGCTCTCCATATTTTTCCGTCTCTTCTCTTCTGTCAGCAAGGATGAAACTATTTCATCAAACTGCAAGGTAGTAGCATTGCTACCTATTACAATAACCAGACTCTCCCACAAATTTGGTAGAGAACACAACAAACTAATGCACTTATCTTCATCTAAAATTTTGATATCAATACACGATAACTGACTTACCACAGTATTAAACGCATTCAGATGCTCTGTCACCAAGTCTCCATCTTTCATCCTCAGGTTATATAGCTTTTTCTGTAGGAACAATTTATTCACCAGACACTTAGATTGGTACAAAGTCCCTAACTTGTCCCACAGAGCCTTCACTGTAGCTTCCCTTGATACATTCAACAATACTAAATCTGAGACACACAATTGTATTGTACTTTTTTCCTTTCGATCCAACTTCTTCCATTCCTCATCAGACACTCCTATTGGTTTACTACCCAGATCTACCACGATCCACTAATCTTTATCCACCAACAGATCGTCCATCTTGAGTTTCCACAACTCAAAACTATAACCATTAAATTTCTCGATCTCTATCTTTCCACTGCTTGCCATCTTCTTTCACTACCAGAATCGATCACGCAGATCTCCTACTAAACAAGGTCTACCATAGGCTCGAGAGAAACCCCTCAGCAACAAAGGCATCCCCTTGAAGCCAAAACAACGCCGATACCAAATGTAGGTTTTAACCCCACACATAAATTACCTGCATACAAATTCTTAAACACAGAAAATAAACAATGCGAGAGCATAACACATAAAACACATATACACATAGATTTTCCCCTGGATCCCAAAACCGAGACTACCAACTTGATTTTTCATTATTGTCCTTTCAATGTTACAATACATATTTATACATGCCGAAGCATCCAATACCATGGACCAAAAACCATCGCGTCCAAAACCATGGACCGAAAACCATCGCATCCAAAAACATGTGCGAAAATCATGAACAAAACCATAGGTGGGTCCGCCCAACCTAACATAGGTTCCAAAACCAAAATTTTCCAGGGTGTTGCCTCGGACCCCATAGAGTGGGGTTACCTGCACCCCTCAAACCCCCTGTGACCCCCCCACTATGCAATCGGCACAATGAAGGGGGGGGCTCCGCCCCCCCTCTAACCCCCCTGTTAACTACGTGGGCTAGTCATGGAAAGAATATAACACAACCCAACACAGTGGCCTATCATTGTGAGACACTTTTTGATACAATTTGGAAGTACCCCACCTATGATAAAGAAATGTATTCCATCGTGCAAGCTTTTCGACAATGGAAGCACTACATTCTGGGGAAGGAGATGGTCATCCACACCGATCGACGACCTCTTTAGTTTATACAGACACAGGGGAAGTTGTAGAAGGATCGCCATCAGAAGTGGTCTACATATCTGCAACAATTCCACTTGAACATTAAACACAAAAAAGGCAACACCAATCATGTTGCAGACTGCCTCACTCAGCCCTAGTTGCAACACTGACTACTATTCTCAACTCTTGTGTTCATGAGACCTCTAGATGGTTGCAACTATACAAAAATGATCCAGAGTTCACCTCGACATACCAGATGCTAGTAGCTAGCAAGAAAGTTCTTGATTTCCACCTCCAAGATGCATTATTATGCTACTTGGGCCACCTTTGTGTTCCTTCAAGCGAGTGTGCGAAGCTGATTTGGGAGGCGCACTACAGTTGGTCCACGGGACACTTTGGTGTGGAGAAAACTGTGGTTGTACTACAAAAGTACTTTTATTGGCCCAAACTATGACTGAATGTTGGGAAATATATCAGATCTTGCATTGCATGCGCCATCACCAAGCCAACCATCAAGAAGCAAGGCTTGTACACTCCTTTGCCTACTCCAAACCAACCATGGGAATCCATCTCCATGGACTATATGTTTCGCCTCCCTTCTACCAAGCATGGTAATTGTTAAAGTCACATGGAATGTAAATAGGAAAGGTGGATGATAAACATTGAATGCATTATTATTGACATGATATACATTTATAGTACATTTGTGTGACCGTTGGGTTCCACATCCCAAGGTCTCTTGGACTCTCATGGTTGTTCACATTCCACACCAACCCATAGAGGATCAGGTGTCCAACATTCCCCCCCTTAATCCGAACAGGTATGTATGAGTCCAAGAAAAGAACTGTAATACAAAATGTGAAAAAATGCATGGCAGCACTAGGTTGAATGTGCTCTCTAAAATGTTGGTATAAGGGGGGTGGTTTAAGGATGACCACCACCACTGGAATGCTTAAGTGCAGTTCACGGAACTCTTCCAAATCTGGCATGTCGCCGAGGTCTTCTGCTAGAGGAAGTGCTCATGTTTTGAAGAGGGAAACCTTCAACCTTGAAAGGGAGGTCTCACCCTGCATAAAAAGGGAGAACCTCAACCTCAAAAGGGAGGTCTCAATCTGTGATGGTTTAAGGATGACCAACAACTCTGGAATGCTTAATGCAATTCCTGGAACTCTTCCAAAAATGACAAGAAGTTGAAGTATTCTGCAAGAGGAAGTGTCCCCAATTCTTTGAAGAGGCATCACCAACTGAAGGCATGTTTAGGGGCATCTTTATCTTTGGCTACAACTCTGAATCTAGTATGGCAGGTTGTGTCTCAAGCTCGCTTGATGTGGCTTTGAAGCTTGTAGATGACAATCACTTCCCCCCCTGTCAGATACAAGGTGAGATGATGGAGAAAACTCAACTGCAAGATTTTTCAATACTCTAGAACAAGTTTAGACATATGACTGAAATATCTTCTTGGTTGTTGATGCCCATTGCCAAAAAGTGATCCATCCAAGATGAATCTTTGTTCTTGCAATAGGCTTGTTTCTGAAGCATCTGTGTGAAGAATGGGTGGTTTTATGACAATGCTCACATGGATGAGGATAAAAATAGTGATATTTCATATGGCCAACTTGGTCACAGTGTTGGCATTTCACAATTTTTTGTGGCTGGTGTGGAAGAGGACCAGAATCTGAAACAGTTGAAGGTGAACTGTCATGAGGAGCAGGTGAAGATGAACCATCCTGAAGAAATCTAGCACTTTGAAATTGGATTGGCTTGGAGTAGTTTGGAATATGAAAGGACACCTCCTTATCATATCCAAGACCTGTTTTGTGCTTGTTGTGGACAAGCTCTTCCCAAGGTCTGATGATTTGTTTGGGAAGTGCAGGCTGAATTTCTGCATCTTTATGCAAAACTTCTCTTGAAATTGGCACTTGATGGGGATCAAACTCAACATTACTGACTTCATGACTTGCTGGTTGTTGATGTATGTCATGATTATTATGTTGCAACTCATCTTGCTGAAGCTGAGATTCAAGCTGCAAAAAATCAATCTTCTCTTATGTATGTTGCAGGCAAGTTTGAATGTCAAAAAAAGTTTCCTTGCTAATGTTGATTGTGCTTTCAGTAGTTGACATAATTAAAGTTCTTAATATTTCTAATAAATTTCCAATTTGAGTCATTTTTAAACTTCAATAGGTCAACTCAATTCATCAACAATAATCTAAAATAAATAAAACCCAGTTCGCAACCTTCAATGTTTCAAACCAGCATAGAGAGCAACACCAAACTTTTACAATACTAATGTAGAGAATACACTTGGTAATTTATCCCAATGGACAAATATTGAATGGGTTGATCTGGGACTGTTTGAACCCAACTTCGCATTCCAAACAAGCTGCTGCAGGAATAGGAAATGCAAATCTGTAGTGATAGGCTGCTAGCCGGCTACAGAGATGAGAACAACTCGTCTTTCTCTCAAAAAAATCTCCTACAGGTGTAAGAAATCAACTCGATCTCTGATGTATAGGTGGCTACATCCATACAAAAAGCGATCCAATAGGCACACAAATCTGGAACTGCAGGAGAACCGCAAGTGATAATTGGGTGCACAAAAGAATGACTCCTCCTCCTTCACTGCCACGCTGCTACAAAACTTCTTCTACTCATAAATAAACACATCCTCTTCGATCTTCTGCTAAAAATAACTCAGTAAGAATCAAAGATGCCTATACCCCTCAGTCCACGTACCAACAATACAATCTTGGAGGGCTTTGAACCGTCGGAAATCGAGGTTTTACATTTGGGTTTCCTTTTTTTTCGGGTTTGCATCAAGTAGGGTTTTGATTATTTTAAAACCCTAGATAGTGTCACCAGGGTTTGTTCATAGAAATGGATACTCTCGATGTTGATATTGCCAGAATTCAGGAGGAAAGGCAGAAGAAGGAACAAGAGCTCGCATCGCTTTCGGCTGTAACTTTTGATGCAGATTTGTATGGTGGAATTAACAGGTTCGAGGCTTATGAACGCTCCATTCCATTGAATGGGGAAGAAGAGGATCATGATCCTACTGAAAGAGAGGTTGCTCGGAAATTGGCCTCGTACACTATGCCCAAATCAGTGCTGAAGGATTTGCCAAGAGGCGTAGCGAAGGAGGAGGATGATTTCGGGTTCAAGAAACACCAGTGGATTATTGATAGAGAAGATGATTATAGGAAGAGGAGGCTTAACAGAATTATTTCCCCTGACAGAAACGATGCCTTCGCCATGGGTGACAAGACCCCCGATGTTGTCGTCTGGACTTATGCAGATATTATGCGGGAAGAGGCTCTCAATAGGGAAAAGGAAGAAACCCTAAGGCTTATTGCGAAGAAACACCAGGAAGAGACCGAACATAAGGTGAAGGAGAGAGATGGGGTCAGTTAGGCGCCGATGACTCAGCCTGCCCAGAAGCAGAGGAATTGATGGTACCAAGCTCAGGACCAGGGGAATGCTGCCAAGAAGGAGGTGTATACTTCTTCAAGACTGCGCGAATACCGATATGACAAAAATGCTCATGTGTGTTTCTCTCTTGGACCATGCAACTTTGACCAATAACGATTAGTGCCCCCATCTACCACTGGCTTCCATAACGTTATGCCCATAAGATTTCCATAATATGAGAAATGTTATCTGTAGAATGACAGGCAGATTAAAAAAATGGTTACCATGCAAGCACTCAGGGCAGCACTATTGAGGGAAGCTTAGGGCAATGCTTTTCACAACCAATGGCAATAGTGTTGAAGGCAGGACAATGTGTTTCATGAATAATGGCAGAGAGAGGAGTTACATAGGCATAGAATGCAGCTAAAATTTAGTTGATAAGATATTCATCAAATGCAGGACTGATAGCCCAACTTTCAAGCACATAGAAATCACAAAATCAGTGGCTTAGAATGGAGTAGGACAGGAAAATGCTCGTTCTGATACCATGTTAAAGTCACATGGAATGTAAATAGGAAAGGTGGATGATAAACATTGAATGCATTATTATTGACATGATATACATTTATAGTACATTTGTGTGACCGTTGGGTTCCACATCCCAAGGTCTCTTGGACTCTCGTGGTTGTTCACATTCTACACCAACCCATAGAGGATTAAGTGTCCAACAGTAATGACTGTGTATTTGTGGTCGTGGACAATTTTTCTAAGATGGCTATATTGGCGGTCTGCAAGAAGAGTATCACAACAGAGGACACTGTGAAACTATTCTTTGAATGAGTATGGGTACATTTTTGGATCCCGTAGACCATTATATTATATTGGGATAGCAGGCTCCTAAGCACATTCTACTCAAGCCTCTGGACACTATTGGACACCAAGCTCACCAAATCGACCGCCTTCCACCCCCAGATTGATGGCCAAACGGAGGTCGTCAATAGGATGATAGTGCACATACTCTGCATGTAGAACTCCAAGCATCCTCGAACCTGGGATGAGAGACTTCCATAATAGAGCTCTCCATAGCTCAATTGGTTGCAGTACCTTTCAAGTGGGTCTAGGATTTCAACTATTGTGTTCGATTGATGTTGCCATGCCTCATGCGACTATGCAGAAAAAATCCACACATGTATTGTCTAAGGTTGATAAAGTGACTAGATTTATTGAACACTTCCAACACATCTGCCAGTAGGTTCACGACATCCTGGAGAAGTCAAATGCCAAGTAAAAGTAGCAACGTGATCAACATCGGGTTCCACACAAGTTTCAGGTGGGCGACAAAGTCTAGTTGCATTTGTAGATATAACGCCTTATCGGAGCCCATCAGAAGCTCAAATCACTATGATATGGTCCTTACACCATTACCAAGGCTATGGGAGACAAATATTTTGAGATCAACATTCCCCAATTCCTTGGCCTGTACCCAATGTTCAATGTGGACCAACTTCGACCACACTTCCCACCATTGCTGGACACATGAGACATTGCAGAACAACTCACACCAAAAAATTTAAAGCTATATTGCATGGAACAGGCCACAACTGATTAGATTATGGACACATAGGTGAAGAACACTCACTAGAAAAAGATCCAACTATATCGGTTGTCAAAGCTGGCCAACTCTTGCACCAAGGCAAGTGGCTCACTAGGGACCCAGTTCAACAAAAATTTCCTCACCTCATGGAGGCTCTGAACACAATGGGGACCATTTCTTCCTAAGGGGGGAGGAATGATCCAGGTGGATATTGGTGGCCACCCACCTATCCCACCTAGACCTCCAGTCAGTTTCATTTGTTTCCTTGTTTATTTCATCATTTACTATTTTTAGTATTTTTTCGGGTCTTGAACTTCTGAAGAAGTTTTGACCCCCTAAACGGTGTTTTTTTGAGGTCCACTGCAGACCCATAGCGAAAGGTGTACTATGCTATCATGCATGCCTCAACAAGCATCTTCAAGTTGTCCTTCTCATCTTTGCCTTTTAGGGTTTCCTTCATCCTCTTTTGCATTTGTTTGACCTTGATGTTGCAAATCTTGTTTCTGGTTTGGTAGTGGTGGGCCATGTGCCTCAACATATGGTTATCCCTGTTAGGATTTTCAAGAAGCTTCTCTAGATGGCCATTGACTTTGTCTAGCCAATATTCCCTGTCTTCATTGATTTCCATAGCAATTTTGTCTTCACTGCTCAAATCCTTTACTACTAGGTTTCGGTCTCTTTCTTTTTGCAATGCCTTTTTGAGACCCATTGTCCTAGGCCTCATCCTTCGAACCTACTTCTCCTGTTCATCATGCTTATCACGCTCTAGCACTGCTTTACCTTTGACCTCTTGCCTCAACATCCTAAATTTCTCTTTTTCCATCATTAGTTGTTTGACCTTGAGTTGACTTTTTTCTTGCTCAAGGAAAGAAATGATAAATTTGGCCCTTGCCAAATTGTCCTGGAGCTCCATGATCTGGGAATCCTTATCTTTGATAACTTGTTGTAAGTTTGAATGCTCATCTGCTACCTCCAAGTCAACTAGGTCAAAATCATGCTTAATTAGCTCCTCATCCAACAAATGTGATCCTTGTTGTGCTGATGTAGAAAGCTTGGCCCTTTCCTCAACTTGAGGAGCAAACACAAGTCTTTTTCCTCTCTGGTATGTTTCGTTCACCTCAGGTCTAGGTGCCTTGGGAACCTCCTCTGATTTTTTTGATGACCCGACCTCCATAGGATGTGCTGATGTGTCTTGGTGTTGGCTTGGTGAAGTAGTCTCATGCCTTTGCAAGGCTGCTTCAGTAAAGGTATCCCATGCAATGTTCTTTTTTGCCAACTTATGGAGGACTACAACCTGTTGTAGCGGCTACAACCACCCTCCAAAATATTTCCCTAGTCTGTTTTGGAGCCTCCCTACCAACCTTCACAACAACTTGCCTTGCTTCGTCAAGTCCTCAAGCTTCAATGTCTTTCTTTCTCAAAGGCAGCCTATCGATCACAGTTTGATCTTTTCCCTTCATAGGCTGCTCACCCGGACTTGGTCTAGCTGCAGGCTGAGCAAATTCCCCTTGAAAATTGTGCATTTCAAGAGGGCAACCAGCCTTCCCTCTAGAAATTGTGCAATCCTCTCTGACATCCTGCTGGGCTTTAGGATTGCGTAATCCTGCTAGCCAACCTTCCCAACAGGATTTGCACAAATTTTCCTAGCAGCAAGTTGTTCAGCCCAGGATTTCCACAAATCTGGGTAGCAGTTAGTTGATCTGCCCAGAAATTGCAGAAATCTCCTCGGAAACCAACCCAGCTCCTAGCCAGAAATGCGCATTTTTCTCCAGCAATCCAGTAGTCTCTTGCATGTGCAGCTGAGTTGATCGATTCCCTCCGAGACTGAGCAAAAAAAACTTGCATGCATGGGCTACTTCTCCCAAGGCAACATGCAAAGGCATCCCTTGTTTCAGGGATCTATGTTTAGCAGTGGGAGGTTACATGTAAGGAGAAATTCTGAAACCTCCCACCAAGTGTCGCTTCCCCTAGATTCGTGGCATGCGTGTCACAACCTCGATGTTATCAAAACTCATCAAACGGACGTTGCAGAGCTCATCCCTCACATCAACCTTGCATCTCTAACATCCCACATCACATCTAGGAGCAGTCAGCACATTCAACTCAGTTGTCTTGGGGTAAGCCCGCTTCCTATGCCCTGTGCCGCATTTCTGTCGCTTTTTGTCTTTTCACTTGTAGGAGTATTGTTTGCTTGATTTCTTTGAATGCTTGCTGTCATTTACATATATCCTAGCTTATCCTAGCTCTATTTCAGTTTTCGATGCTATCTCACTACTGTCGCATGCATGAAATTATTTTGCAGGACGTTCGCCCAACCGACGAATTGCCTCACCCACATGCATGATGATTTGTTTGCTGAATCTTTCCTTCATGTTTTTCATGCATTGTAAATCACTTCTAATATCACTTAGTGTCACCAGGAATTCACCGACTTACTTGCTTTCAGTCATTTGTCGGCGAGTCGGGCCAACCTTGGCCTGGGCTCTGCCTTCACCAAGGCTGCATTGCACAATCTGGGAAAGGAATGCTCACCTTCCTCTCCAGATTTGTGCATTCATTCCTGGCACTAGCCTCCAGGACTTTTTTGTGCATTTCTGGAGGATAGTGGCTGCTTGGCCCAAGAAATTGCACAGATCTGTCCCCAGGCCAGTAGTCCTTCCCAGATGGAATTTTGCATTGCGCAATCCCAACAGTCAGTAACCAGACTGGATTGTGCATTGCACAGTTCCAGCAGTCAGCCAGTCTCCTAGTAGCCCAAACTGTGCCTTGAGCAGTCTTGGCAGTCGATCTCCCCACCTCCCGACCGAAAGTGTACAACCTTCATGATCATTCACCCAGGTATGTTGCAAGTCAGTTCTCATGTTCATTTTGGTTTTTGACTGACATATTGCTTGCTATGAGTGTTTCCATGTCTCCAGGTATCGCAGGTGTTCATCTACCTCTCAACAGTATAGGTACAATGGTTTACAGGAGAGCATAGATTAGGACACCGTTTAGAGCATGCTTGGGGATGTAGTCGATCAAGTGTCTATGAGATTTCCTACTCATGAAGACATCAAGTTGTTCATAGACAAGGACATCAAGCGATAGCATCACAATGAGTAGCATCATGAATAGCAGCTAAAGACAGCATACCAAATGCAATGAATGCAAGAGGAGGGTTTTTGACAACACAGAGGCGGAACAAGGTTGCAAGCTCAAGTAGGTCCATTGATTATGAAAGCAACTTTCGATACTTCAGCTATGGAGTGATGGCACGACATGAAGCTCGCACGAAGGCAGAAGATGTAACAAAGAAGGAGTTGCAGGTGTTGAATCAGCAACTCAGGAAGAACATGAAGCTACACAGACAGATGAATGAGTTGCAGTAGGATCAGGAACAACAGTGGGCGCAACATGCGCTCACGGATGAAACTGCTCCCGGGCAAGTTAAAGATCTATCCCAGCAGCTAACACGGAGTAGACATGGTGAGCAGTGTGGTTGATCGCATGCAAGGGATTCAACAACATGCATTTCATTGTGTGTACGCATGCAATCCAACCCATTCAACACACTCACCAAGGCGAAGATAAGAAGCAAGTCCAACTGGAGCCGAATGGGTACTTCAACAAGTTGATGCACATGACCACCATCACACACTTCAATATCAACACGGACACTATGCATCAGTGTGTTGCTGGTTCAACTATACCCAAGAAGACCATGCACATGTTAGCAGACGAGTTGGATGAAGGGGCCGAACCAATGCATCATTTGTAATGGAGGCAAGAGTTTGCTTCAACAATATGTCACCATGAGGTGCATGCACACCATCACGGATGACCAAGCTTGGCATCAGCTCACCACCTTTACCATCACAGGCATGTCATAGAGTTGGTCTCACCACAGTGGACCGAGTGGTAGTGTTGTCTTGCTTGGCTTGCTCAAGCCATGTTGTCTCACATGAGTACATGTGCATTGTAACGTTGAGTCGTGTCAAGTGTAATTCAAGTATCCATAGTTGGACGTAACATTCATAGAGTAGGTGAAGAGTCATGAGGGTAGTTGAATTGTCACAAAGGGGAATGTCAAGGGTCACCCCACCCTTTGCTATAAATATTCCCTCATAACTCATTATATAGGCTTTTGGTCAGCCAAGCTTCTACTAAGACTATCTTGAAGAAGGCTTGGACAGTATTGTAATGTGCCTTGGATTCTCCACTGCACGGAGCTAGTACATCTCTTTGGAGGAGTAGGTGGATGTGGATGTAACATTCCACTGTTGGGGCTAGCAGGTTTACATGGATGTATTGTATGATTGTGACTTACACTTCTTTATATAATAACAGTCAACACATTTTCATGCATATGTCGTTATTGTAGTTGGACTGCTCCGGTATCTTTAATGATATGTGTTGTTTAACTTACGTACTTGTGTATGAACTGATTCACATGCAATTATATGAATCTTGTTGTTAATCTGTTGAATATGTTGTTAATGCTATCACCGTTTGTGTCGACTCCTCTGTTGGACATCAGACAGACCTTTCACTTGAACCTTGCTATAACAACTGTCACACTTGTGTCGAACTGATCTGTGAGTGTTGTACGTGTTATCTTACCTTGTATGATGTGACTGCTGCATCTGAGTGGACTGCTCTGCCGGAAGATGTGCATGTCCTTTATGTTGTGTGTTCCTAGCCAAGTTGGGACTACTCCCTTTCAACCTAGAACTCACCTTCACCTCCTCCCCCTTTCAAAGTGTTGGAACCTCTCATACACCTTCCTTGACTCATTGCATCAATCACACCCTTGCCACTGACAGAGTTATCTTACTTGCCTCTATGCGACATCACGGTCAAGGCATTACCTTACGACCCACTGCTGGGACTCCTACACCAAACGGTTTGAGGTCTAACTGGGACTTCTTACCAGGGAGATCCCCTTGACATGTTGGCAGGTCCAACACCGTCAACACAACCTTTATCAAACTGTGGTGGAAAAGGCTAGGGTAATGCTCTTTGTTTTTCATTTGCACCTTTTTAGACATTTTGATGACACTTCTACACAAATAGTTACACAAGTTAAGAGGTTTCACAGCTGTAAATTGCATGAGCAGCCTAATGTGAGATTGATACAACCTAGAAAACCTCCCCTCACAAGTGAAAAACTTCATCACAACCTTCATCAATGGTGCATACTTTTCCAACAAGTATCTGAATGGAATGATGTGTGAATGAGCCTCTTTGTAGGGTGATTTCAAGAAGGGTTTGTATTGCTCAAGATCTAGGCTCGTGCCTTTGAACCAATACTCCCCATGATTTGGTATCCCTGTGGCAAGAGAGATGGCATCAACTGAGAATCTGAAATCAATCCCTGCAATGGTGGAATTTTCTCCTTTTAGATTGGTGGCAATCAAATTAGTGAGTTTCTCATGAAAACTTACCTCTCCCACACTTTGACAAAACCCTAGGAAGTTGACGTCTTCAAAGCATTGTCTTATGAATGGTGAAGAATTGATCTCATTGCAATTTGGGGCTCATACCTTAGAATCTTCCCCCCTTTATGATGTTTTCTTTTCTCTGATGGTGAAGAGTCTCCTTCCATTTTTGAAACCCTAGATGATAGGAAAGGGGAAAAAACAGTGAAAAGTGATTGAAGTGGTGAAATGAGGGAGTTTAAGGAAGGGAGATGGGAGTAGGGAAATTTTGGGAGATGGATAGGGGTTTTAGGAATCCTTAGGAAGTTAAATGTGTTGAAAATAGCAACAAGAAATGCTAAATATAGAAGTGATAAAAATAACATTGCTATAAATAGCATTTCGAGATACATTCCAATTTTAGTTAGTCCCTGAACTAAAATTGAGAATTAAAATTCGAATTTGATCTTAGCAGCTGTTTGAAAAATAATTAATTAGTTCATATTCAGTTAATTAGTTGAAGAAAATCAAACATGAAGTCTATGTGAAGACATGCAACAATTTTCCCTTTGATTGAGGAAGTTATCCCTTAATTAAAGTGATTAGGATGAGTTGTACTTTGAGTTGTAATTAGTAAGCTCAGTTAACTGAGTTAAGTCTAGTTAGATTAATTCCAACAGTTTGTGGAACTGATTGTGAGTTCAGTTAGTTAATGCATGCATGCATGTAACTATTGCACTTCAGATAACTGAATATTCTCTCATAAATAACTCATGCATGTCAGTTTAGTCAGAGACCTAGTTGAGATCAGATGATGGGACAGTGTACTATCAGTTGCAGGAATATTCCATTGAGGATATCTCTTGCATGCAGAAAGAATTCATTCCATGGAGATTGCATAGTTACTTCTGAGCTTGGTGAGTTGTGTGAGAGGTGAATTCACACAGGTGGCAACCAGAGGACCCATGAGAAACTGCGCAAGGAAATAGGAGGCTTGAAGCACTGGAGGAAGACATAGGTTGTGTCGATTTTGTCTATGAGCAACATTGAGAGATTGCATTGAGAGCTGGATAGCTTGTGAGCTAAAGCTTTGTGTAATCTGGAGATATTTCCACTTGTATGATAATACAAAGATTGGGGTTTTTAGCTGAGGCTTTCCCCAAAGTATTCTTTTGTGTTCATGTGTGATTGGTTTCTCATTCTCTGTTATATGTGTTCTATTTGATCTTGCTCAAAATCAATTAAGCTTCTGCAAGTTTGTTTGTAGAAGTAGATCAAGTATTTTTCTTTACTATATTGCATTATCAGGTGATCTATGGTGGGAAATTATACATGGTATGAGAAAAGGTGATCAAAGCAAAGAATAGTATACAGAGAAGGGCTAAGTTCAAAGTTTGAAGTTCATGATTATAGAAATCAAATTCTTATCACATCTCAAATTTCACCAATGGCGATCAACAGTTTGAGACTCGAGTATGCCCTGGATGACAGCTTGAATTATATAGCCTGGAAGGATCGCATGGAAGCCGTATTAGAGGACAACAGTTTGAAGGATTTCATTGATCAAGAAGTCCCCAAGCCAACAACTCCTAATGCCCAAGAATTGGCGGAATGGAAGAAATGTGTGGCTAGAGCAAGGAGGATTATTCTGGAGGGAATTCAAGACCACATTGTCTCGAGTCTCCATGGGAAGGAGACACTGTTTTCAATGTGGAAAACATTGAAGGATCTGTATCAGAATAGCAACAATCAGAGGAAGCTGGTGCTGAAAGGCGAGCTTCGGAAAATCAAGTGTGAAAAGGGCGACACGATCTCTACATATCTGAACAAGCTCACCACCTGCAGGGATGAGCTTGGAAGTGTAGGGATCACGACAGTCGAGGATGACATGGTGAGTCTTGCTCTCCTCGGTCTTCCTAAGAGCTGACATAGCTACCAAGACTTAGTAAACGGAAGAGAGAAACTGCCAGATTGGGAACGACTTTGGTTGGATCTGATGAAGGAGGAGATAAGAAGAAGCAACAGAGATGGATCTTCATCAAAGCAAGATGATGAAGAAAATCTAGCCTTAGTGAGTAAGGCGAGGAAAGGGAAGGGGAAGGCTTCCCATTCTAAATCGAGTTCTTCCCATGGTGGGAAGAATATTGATGAATCGAAAGTGAGATGCTTTCATTGTCATGAGGTGGGCCATTATGCTACGAATTATCCACAGAAGAAATCCAAGAAGGGATCCTCGAAAGGATCAGATGGTGAGGCACTGGCTTCACAGTTCAAATTGGATTTCACCCTAATCACATGCATGGTTGCATTGACGGTGGATTGTGTTTGGTACCTGGACAGTGGAGCCTCATTCCACATGACCGACGACAAGAGTCTATTCAGTACCTTGGAGGAGAAGGACCTCCAGATGCACATAGATATGGGCAATGATGGAAAGTATTGTGTTTCAGGTGAAGGTACGGTTGTGTTTCAGAGGGAGCATGGAGCTCCTCTCACCCTGATTGATGTAAAGTATGTGCCTGGTCTGAAGAAGAACCTTGTGTTCGTCGCTATGTTGGAATACAAAGGCTATGATGAAGTCTTTAGTAAAGGAAAGGCATTCCTGAGGCATATCAGCATTGGACAGACCAAGAGGATTGGGATTCGAGTTAAGAATCTCTACAAGCTGGAGGTAGACAACTGTGTTGCATTGAGTTCCAAAGCAGAGTTGGTGCAGAGCCAAGATGTTGGTGAGCTATGGCATATAATATTGGGCCACTTGCACCATGGGGCCTTGAAGATCATGCAGCAGATTTCTACCGGAATTCCCAAGGGAAAATTGGAGCAAGTGGATACATGCAAAGGTTGTACCTTGGGTAAGTATGCAAAATCTTCCTTTCAGGATCAAGCCAGTAGAGCTGGAGCAATCCTGGAGCGAGTTCATACAGATGTGTGTGGACCATTCTCTACAACCTCCACTGCTAAACAAAGGTACTATGTTATTTTTATTGATGATTTTTCTCGTAGATGTTGAATCTACTTCATGCAGAAGAAGGATCAAACCTTCTCAAGGTTTTGTGAGATCAAAGCCTTGGTTGAGAAAGAATCTGGAAAGAAAATAAGGGCCTTGTGAAGCGATAAAGGTGGAGAGTATGTCTCCCAACATTTTAAGGACTTTTGTGCAACAAAAGGAATTAAACGAGAGTTAACGACACCCCATAACCCATAGGGGAATGGGGTGGATGAAAGGAAGAACAGATCGATTGTGGGAGCAGCTTGGGTGATGTTGCATGACCAAATCCTACCACTTCATTTGTGGGTTAAGGCATGCAATACAAAAATATACTTGCATTATAGAAGCCTGCATCGTATACTGGGGATGAAGACACTAGTGGAGGCCTTTTCTGGGAAGAGACCGGATGTGAGTCACTTCAGGATCTTCCGATCATCGGTTTATTGCCATGTGACCAAAGATGCCCGGAAGAAGCTAGAGCCAACAGCTGAGTTGGGGATACTTGTGGGGTACACTGATACACCCCACACCTATCAGGTGTTCTTGTCTACTAGTCAGAGGACAGTGGTACACAGAGACTTGAAGTTTGATGAGCAGAAAACCATGTGAGTATCCCTTGAGAGGGAGCTCAAGTTGCATGCAGAGGAGGAACTTTTGGTTCCTAAGGAGGTGGAGCCTTAGACTGATGCGAAGCAGCTGCATGCAGAGGATCTAGGAGTGGAGACATCCACTCATTAAAATCTTCCAAAGATGGGCGAAAATTCTCAAGGGAAGCTCATAGATTGGTGATGGATGTGAGAGAGAATGTGGGACAACCATCCTCTCAGCGCAGACATAGGATATCACCTGAGCGGTACACTAGTTACATGGCCCTGGTTGGGGAGTGTGTAGAGACCAAACCATCTTCCTTCGAGGAAGCAGTGTAGCAACCAGTCTGGGTTTATGCTATGGTGGAGGAGTACGACTCCATCGTTTGGAACAGTGTTTGGGATGTTGTCCCAAGACTGGAGGACAAGTCAATGGTGAGTTCCCGATGGCTTTACAAGGTAAAGCAAGCAGCTGATGGCTATGTGGAGAATAATAAGGCAAGGTTCGTTTCCCGTGTTTTTTCATAGGTCGAGGGGATCGACTATGATGAGACTTTTGCTCCTGTAGCAAGGTACTCATCTATCAGATCGATGTTGGCACTATCAACACATATGGGTTGGAAGATCCATCATATGGATATGAAGACTGCATTCCTCAATGGCAAGATTAAGGAAGAGGTGTACATAGAGTAGCCGGAAGGATTTGAGACCTTCGATCATGAGTCGCATGTGTGTTGACTCAAGAGAGCTTTGTATGGGCTGAAGCAAGCACCTCATGCTTGGTACACCAAGATCGACAACTATTTCACCGGGTTGGGCTTCACAAAGAGTGAAGTGGATGCGAACCTTTACCACATCATGGTAGAAGGTAAGCCATTGATCATTGCCCTTTATGTTGATGATCTGATATTGACAGGTGATGATCATTTGATCAAGTCTTGTAAGGGGGACTTTGCAAGAGAGTTCTAAATGAAAGACATGGGTCTTATGCACTACTTTCTAGGCATGGAAGTGTGGCAAAAGGATGGGGAAGTGTTTGTGTCTCAAGGTAAGTATGCCAATGAGATACTCAAGAAATTCCACATGGAGAAGTGCAAGCCCATGCAGACTCCTCTAGCAAGTAATTGGAGGAAGGAGGATGCTACTTCAGGTGAGGTAGTAGCTGCTACTATTTATCGGCAGCTTGTGGGTTCATTGATGTATCTAGTTAACACACGACCAGATTTGTGCTTTGCGGTGAACCAACTGAGTCAAGCTATGGTTCAGCCTACCAAGCTATTTTGGAAGGCAGCGAAGCATGTGCTAAGATACCTCAGAGGCACATCTTAGTATGGATTATGGTACAGATGGACAGAGGGAGTGAAGCTTCAGGGCTTCACACATGCATATTGGGCAGGGAGTCCATCAGATCAAAAGAGCACTTCAGGAGGAATTTTCAACCTTGGTTCAGTTGCAGTTTCTTGGTACAACAAGAAACAGAGGTCAGTTGCACTTAGCTCAACAAAGGCTGAATACATGGCTGCCAGTCAAGCAGCATGTGAGGCCATTTGGATGCAGAAAATTATAGTTGGATTGTTTGGTCAGAGGATGGATCCAATTGTGATCTATTGCGATAATCAGAGTTCTATCAAACTCTCTGAGAATCCAGTATTTCATGACAGGTCGAAGCACATGTGCAGTGAAGAGGATAATGTTGTTGTTGTATGTTTCGACCGAGGAACAAGATGCAAATATTTTGACTAAGGCATTGTCAAAATGCAAATTCGAGTTCCACAGAGATAGGATTGGGGTGACAGATAATCCCTTTCTTGTTGAGAGGGAGTGTTGAAAATAACAAGAAGAAATGCTAAATATAGAAGTGCTAAAAATAGCGTTGCTATAAATAGAATTTTGGGATACATTCCAATTTTAGTTAGTCCCTGAACTAAAATTGAGAATTAAAATTCGAATTTGATCTTAGCAACTGTTTGAAAAGTAATTAACTAATTGGATAAAATCAAACATGAAGTCTATGTGAAGACATGCAACAATTTTCCCTTTGATTGAGGAAGTTATCCCTTAATTAAAGTGATTAGGATGAGTTGTACTTTGAGTTGTAATTAGTTAGCTCAGTTAACTGAGTTAAGTCCAGTTAGATTAGTTCCAACAGTTTGTGGAACTGATTGTGAGTTCAGTTAGTTAATGCATGCATGCATGTAACTACAGCACTTCAGATAACTGAATATTCTCTCATAAATAACTCATGCATGTCAATTTAATCAGAGACCTAGTTGAGATTAGATGATGGGAAAGTGTACTATCAGTTGCAGGAATATTCCATTGAGAATATCTCTTGCATGCAGAAGGAATTCATTCCTTGGAGATTGCGCAGTTACTTCTGAGTTTGGTGAGTTGTGTGAGAGGTGAATTCACACAGGTAGCAGCCAGAGGACCCAGGAGAAACTATGCAAGGAAATAGGAGGCTTGGAGGACTAGAGGAAGGCATATGTTGTGTCTATTCAGTCTATGAGCAGCATTGATGGATTGCATTGAGAGCTGGATAGCTTGTGAACTAAAGCTTTGTGTAATCCAGAGATATTTCCACTTGTATGATAATACAGAGATCAGGTTTTTTAGCTGAGGCTTTCCCCAGAGTATTCTTCTGTGTTCATGTGTGATTGATTTCTCATTCTCTGTTATATGTGTTCTATTTGATCTTGCTCAAAATCAATTAAGCTTCTGCAAGTTTGTTTGTAGAAGTATATCAAGTATTTTTCTTTAGTATATTGCATTATCAGGTGATCTACAGTGGGAAATTCTACAAAATGAAGGTAAATTAAGGTAAATGAATGAGGGAGATGAGCTAGGAAATTTAAACACAGTCCTAGCTAGGGAAACTTCCCAATTTGATAGATTAGGGCTAGGGTTTGTAGGGAGGTGAAGTGGAATGAAGGGAAATGGTTTGTTGGTGAATGGGGATGATGATTTGCATGCATATAAAGGCACATGGATAGTGATTTTATGGTTTCATAGCTCCAACTGATCATTTGCAAGCTCAAAACATGAAACTCATAGAAAACCCTAGAGGACTAAACTCACAATCATTTTGTTTGTTTTTCCAAAGGAAGAGGGGATGCAAAGGAGTGTTATTACCTATTATGAAGCTTAGAGGATAAAAAATACTAGATTTAGAGGATTGAAAACTCATATTTGAGTGATTTGTTGCAATTCTGGGAGACCCTGTCCCGTGCACAGTGTAGTTCACTGATGCGCAGTGCCACCTCTAGAAATGCAACACCTTGTCTATAAGCGCATTGCCAAGCAAAATTTTCAAATTTGGCTAAAAAACCTCGTGTTTTCTCAGCTAAGGAGGAATTAGCTCGATGAAAAGGTAAGATAAGAATGTAAATGGAATGTGTATGAATCTCTTTGGGCTTTTATAGACATAGCATAATACTATTTTGAGTGATAATGGGCCCCACATGTCTTTTTTAAACATGACTTTCATTATTTTGAACCTGGCAGCCTTGGACAATTGTAACCTAGACTTTGTATCTTCTTTTGGACAATGTACCTTCTTTTTGGAATTTTGAAACTACAGCTATGAATTACTTATTACATATAGAAACATGAAATTACATATGAAATCAAAATTTATTGAAAAGACTTGCTTATCACAACTCATCCTATGCCAGATTTTATGCATGAAATGAAAGTGTTGGTGACTTTGAAAGCCTAATGACCTAATGGAGACACTAGACTGAGTGAAATCATGATGGTGATGACTGACATGATGATGATACACTCAACTGAATGATGAAAGTGACTGGCATGTAAAAATTCTTGAGAAAGTGAAAATAACCCTAGACATACTAACCAGTGACCAAAGTTTTTTAATGGAGGACCTAGTAAAATGACAAAAACTTGACCTTAAACCCTAATGGACATTCTGAAAGAGAACATCTGATCACTGGTGGTAGGAAAAACTGACTGACACTAACATTGGCTCCAGCTGGGGATGGAAGCTCCTTGGAGGTGTCAAGAACACCATAGACGAGGTAGCCTTATTCATTGGGCATGGAGTCAAAATGCAAATACTAAACTCAAACTAAAAATTGACTAACTAACTGACCTTGACAAAACTCTAAATTTGACTAAACTTACTTATGGAAGTAGACCATTGGGATCTTAGGGGCTTCACCTCAGGCTTCAAATCATGATGATAACCACCCACCAGCTGAAGATATATATACAATCATGTGTAATGATCCCTCCAGTGTAACCAATCCAACAAATGGCTACTTATTTGAATTTTGCTCGTATTTTCCTTGATCAGGCATAAAAACAAAAGCTAGGCCACTCCAAGTGTTCACTCAACATGTGCTCATGATCGATAAATACAAGAAAATTCATCTTCCCAGATGGCTACAACAAATTAGTGTAAGGATCCTTAAAAAACTGAAATGTTACCTTGTCTTGAAATCCAACAAAAATACAAGTACTCCTTTCATTTTGATTTGAAAGAATACTTGGTTGTTGATCCATAGGAAGGCATAGGGAAGTATGACTTTCTTCTACCTGAGTGTTGGCTATAAATTCCTCAAGCATGAGCAACTCTGATTCTATCTCTGGCATATTGTCTATCTCAGACTCATACTCTTCCAATTCATAGTCTAAATCATCCTTGAACATAAAACATTCTTCAAGATTATTAAACACGTCAGCCCTATCCTCTTCATGAAAGAAAAAAATCCCTATTAGCTGATCTCCTTGCAGGAAATCTACATCACAAATTGGCTTATTCACAAGAACTTCCTGTATAGTTTCATCAACCTCATGACTGTCATCATTTAAATCTAGATTTTCATTTTCAATAATGGAAGAAATTTCACTCACACATTCTTGCTTGTGTGAACACTACAAACCTGCCTTAACTTGGGCTGTAACATGGCTTTTCAGGAGTTGATCTATTTCATCTTTAGATAGAAGAGAACACTGAGTTTTATAGAAATCAACATTGGCTTGGTGATTTTCATTTTCAAGATCGGGAATAGGTCTTTCTCTATTTTGATGCGAGTCTGTTTCATCCAAGGAGGAAACTACTAATTCTTGTTGGGAGGAAAAATCATAAAGGGCTTCTAATATCTCTTCTTCCATACATTCTTCATCCCCATACAAATTTTCAAGAAATTTAATAAAATTTTCAGAAATTTCACAACATCTATCCATCATTGATAAGGAAAAATTGCAGCTTTGATAATGTTGAAAGAAAACTGAATGAAAATCCTTTAGAGAATATAAACTAGCAGATGGTAGACTCTCATACCATTTCCATGCTATTTCCTCCAAGGTAGCCATGAAGATCTTAATCAGACAATCTTCAAGAAACTTAGTCTTTAATCTGTGAATATGAAAATGAAATTTGACCAAATGCAAACTAGCATCTTCTCCATCTTGATCTTTAAACTTTGGCAACCCTATTTGCAAATCTATACAAGGAATACAATTCAGAAAACTAGGAATATGAGCTCAATTCATAGGAGCATACCTTCAAGCAGTTGAATCCATCTTGAAAAGAGTTAAGTCACCAAGAAGTTCTTCAAACTACTGGTTTTTGAATAGTGGAGTCACCATGAAAATTATAAAACTTTGGATTCTTCGACACTGGAGTCGTCAAGTGGAACATGCACAACCTTTCTTGTGTCTGATCATTGTTCACCATCAGCAATCAGATTTGATCCTTCTCGTTCTTTCCCATGGAAGATATGATCTTGCGTTCCCCAGCAATGACAGCAAAATGTTATCCTCCACAATGTCCCAGGCTAAGAGGAATCGACGGAGGTAACCATAGACCAAGCTTTTAGTTTGGTAGCTAGCCCTACCAAACTAGAGAGGGCTCTCTCTATGAAATTACAGTCAAAAGATGACTGAGATGTAAAGGATTTCAAGCTAGATAGTTAGGCTCAGGTGAATATTGGGAAATTTAGGGTTTTTGATGCTAGATAAGGGAGAAAAACCAAGTAGCTAGGTCAGAGGGTCAAAGGATTACAACAACAAAGATATGAAGGAGCAAGGTAGTAGTACTCTTGTGATGGATTTTAGGTTTTGTCGGTGTATTATGGTGTTCAAAAGAAGCATAAATTCCTTAATGAGCATGAAACACGAATTCATTAAGCAAGAGAGAAAGTAACACAATAATTTTCCATCAAAACAGAGCTTAGTGAAAAGAATTATGTTTATAAACTGTAAGGAAAACTATTGAAGAGATGATGAATGAGGATGTGGTCTAAGGACTAGAGTTCAATTATAACTTCCTTCAGTGCCAGCTTCCTCTGATCACTGCTATTCTAATATAAATATTTCAATGTTTTCGACATTGCATGCGGAGTCTCCTTCCCATGGAGGCTCAAGACAATGTGATCTCAGACTCCCTCCAAGAGAATTCTCCTAGCTCTAGCCACGCACTTCCTCCATTCCACCTGCTCAGTCTTGTCAGTAAGCTTAGGGATTTCTTGATCAATGAAATCCTTAAGACCATTATCTTCCAAAACTGCCTCCATGCAATCCTTCCAAGCTATATAGTTTGAGCTGCCATCAAGGGCATACTCAAGCTTCAAACCATAGAATGCCATCGATGAAATAGATGTGATAAAAACTTGAGATCTATATCCCGAATAATAAACTTCAAATTTCTCCTGCTAGTACATTGTTCTTGCTTGATCACCTGTACTCCGATACCATGTAGAATTTTTCTACAAATCAGCTAGCTCCGATACCATGTAGAACTTTTTCTACAAATCAGCTAGCTCTGATACCATGTAGAAATTTCACCTATAGAACAAATCGATATATGCAGTGTCCTAAAGAATAATACTTGTTCTACTCCTACAAAACATTAAGCAGAAGCATAATCAAATTCATGAGCAACATGAAGTAGAAACATGCATAACTGATCAAGAGAAATAATCACACATAACACAAGATATATCCAGGGGAAAGCACCAGCATAAAACCCCAAACATGTATTATCAATCAAGTGGAAATCCTCTTCAACATACAAAAAGAATCAGCTTAATAGCTATCCTGATCTCTCTGTACTCTGATGATCTTCAATCAGAAGATGCAAATCATGGACTACCTAGGCCTCAATATATAGGCCACAAGTCCTCCCATATCCTATAATAGATCCTTCTCCATGCAAGGAATACTTACTAGAAATATCCAAGCATATGATAGTACATTGTCCCACATCTGATCTCAACTGGGTCTCTGACAGAACTGACATGCAAAAATTATCCATGAGTGAATCCTCAATTATCTAAAATAATAGTTGTGACATGCATGCAAGCATTAACAAACTATATTTTATTATTTTAACAACTTGTTAAAATAATCTAACTAGACTTGACTAGTTAGAACTAAGTCAACTAATTCTCTCATTATAGAACTCATACTTATTCCCTCAATCAATGGGACAACTCATGTGCATGCTCACAAAGACTTCAAATTCGAATTTCCTTAACTAATTAACTCAACTGAATTAATTAATTAATATTTCCAACTGCTTTTAAGACCAAAAGTAATTTTACTTCCTATAGATAGACTAGGGACTGCTATAAATAGGAAGGGACCCAGAAATGATATTTTTAGAACTTTCTATTTTTAGCAATTTCACCTCTCACCCAATGTGGCCAATGACCTCACTGGCCAAACTGCTATTTTTAGGAAGTCTATTTTTAGCACATTCTTAATTTAACATTTCTTGTTGCACATTTTTCAACATGCGTTCATTTCATTGATGTATCCCTTGGTATAACATGTCCATACATAGACATAATATCAACTCATAACCACATGATATTGACCTCATATATTTGTCATGACTACTCTTCCCAATTGATTCCTCGTAAGACCAGGAACCTCTTCATTCCATTCACTTGTGTAAGAAATTATTCCTCCACAAGAATGGTCCTTGACAATCCCTATCAGACAGTGACATAGATACACACATACATACATATATAATCGTTAGCATAAAATAATCATCACCTTGTCAGACAATGACATAGATACATTCATGTATACATATATAAACATAAGCACAATCATGATCATAACATAATTACCAGATAACATAAGGTCTAGGTTAAGATAACTTCCTTTATTCATGCAACACATGCACAACATTGAGAATAATAGTTCCCAACATAGCCAAGGCATATGACGCCTCAAATCCATTTACTTTACCTTTTCTTGTTACCTTTCTCATGACTATACTTCCATCATTCATTTACCATAATGGACCCAATCGATTGTTATAGTCTTACCTTCTGTTGCGCTTATTCATGCAGTGAGCTTCATCCAAGCCTTACATCACCTGTCGAGTACCACACAGTCTCCTCGAGCTCCATTAACTTTCCTCTTTCCCCAAACAATTCCCAAGGCTCAAAACATAAAAGGCAAGACAATAAACAAACAAGAATAAAACCATGAAAATCAATAACAACATGACTCCATAACAAAGTGGCATGATCATGCACTAGACATAACAAAATTTCAAATCAAGCATAACAAAAAACAAAAGACCAAAATCACAAAACTAAAAACAAACACCATGACTCAATCCCCATGGTTCCCAAGGAAAGCTCAACCTGAGCCTTCTTCAATATTTCAAGATGTAAGTGCATATATAACATAACAATACACTAGTTACCTTATCTTGTTGTGCCAAGCACACTGCCTTGTATCTGATCACATTTGTGCCATGTCTGAAGGGACTCCAATTATCTTGACAGATCCACCTGTAACTAGAGACTAGCTAATATACCTATCAAGTACATGTTCATGAATCTAGCACATATCCACATAATGTCAAACAAGATTAAGGTTAAGAAGACTTCCTATATGAAAAGCACTCATTCATTTGGAATTAGGGTTTCCAAACATAGCCAAAGGAATTCTTGCCCAATTCCTTTCCTTTACCATTTTTACTTTGTTGCAATCGAGGCTTACTATGCATTGTCACATCACCCAACTGTTAGTTATGTAAACACATCAATTATTACCTTGTCATACTAATGCTAAGCATGTTACCCTGCAACTGCTCACACATGTTCCAAATATCAAGACAATCATATCTATCAATCAACTTTTATAAATAATCATGTCATAAACATAGTCAACCCATAGTCATTAGAGACAATACTACAACTGTCAACTACATTCAAGCACATATCAATTGTCTCAGCACATATATGTTAGTAAAATCTTCTTAAAACAAAATCATTTGAACCCATACCCATATTATTCAATTCATCAAACATCCAACCAAATTGCAAACATATCATGTTAAATAAATCAGCTAGAAAGCAAACACTCAAACACCAAATAGATGTCATAATCAAACAGTCAAGCACCAGATATACGACATAATCAATCTCATACCTTAATGCATCTCAAGGGAGGTGATCTCGTCTACACAATCAATCTAGGTTAGCACGATACAACTTCACAACATATTAACATAAATCATGATATCCATAACAATAACTAACTAAGATGTTCACATTTAAGCTCATAAGCATCTATCGTTCATGCATAATAATCACATATGTACAATCAATCTAGATTAGTACAACACCATATCACAAATATTTCGGCTCATACCTGAATATTGCAAAACCCTAATCATCAAGATAACTATCATATATCAACAAGAAGTTAACCTGTTACATACTCAATACATAACATAATCATAACAAGTCACTAGCATATAACAACAATAAGTTATTTATCATGCTCATCAACAACATATAACCTAATCATCAAGTCATCTAACATAAAATGACAGTAACAATGCATACAACCACATGTTACTATCATTCTTGATTATCCGACTCATGTGCCTATAAATGCACTAATCAACTAACATCTATCATGAATGTAACCATAACATTAAAAGACATGTACATAAACCTAATGTATATAACCCTAATACATATAACAATCCTTAACCTACGTACCCGCATTCCCAACATACAAACTTGTATGACAACATGCTCTTGGCTCAAGGTCCAATGCTGCAACTTCACTTTGATGATCTGCATCTCCTGCTTTACCTCATTCAACACATTAGCATCATAACAACCAATATCACCTTGATGACCTAAATTGTATACCATGACTTCACAAGGCATGTTTGACCTACTATTCATGCATAACTATAACCAAGATAATACATGGATAACAACTGCATATAGACATATAACATATGAGTGTGAAACCATATACACACCATTCTAGCTAGAGTCCAGTCATCAATGCATGACCATATCAACTACACAAACCATGACATCATGCATGAAAACAACAACAACATCACATGCTCTTGATAACATGCAAACATTGACGTGTATAACAATGCATAATCAACCATACACACATGAATACATACTCCACGACAACACCTTCAACCTTCACATGGAGACATCAATACAACCATGATCAACACCATGCAAGGGAAACAAACATATGGACTACAACACGAGAGACACACATGCAACCGACATGAATGCATGACCAATACACAGCCCAAGGAGAACACAACCACACTCTGATACCACTTTGTAACACCCTCCTCCCACATCTACCCAAGTAGCTGGCCAACCGTGGTAAACATACGACAAGAGGCTACTATGATGAGATTTGACTTCCTATGTGACTTTAAGGAAGTGGAATCGATAGAATCACAACCCATAGATATCCAACACCAGTCTCAGGACCCACATGAACCAAATAAGCACATTAGAAAACCTGTCCCTGGGTCCTACTATTGTTTTAACCAACTTAGGCCAGAGTAACGCTCCCCAGACACTACCAAGGTGAGTTATAACGCTCCCCAGACATTGCCCAGGAGAGTTAGTCTCTAGGCTAATGCTATATTTTGCTAGCATTCTGGGATTTGAGCCCCCTTTTCAGCCCAGCGCTCAGGACACTGCCCATAATGGAACGGTCACTTAAAATTGGTAAGAATACAAGGAAAAAAGGATGCAAAAGAAATAAGATGAACAATACCATAACAAGACCCTACTAGCCATGATAGGAATTTCGTCAAACATATCATCAACATGTAACCTACATGTGTAAACAACAAAATTTAAGTGTAGGAATATCATACTTATCTAAAAATCACCATGAACCATTGTTTCCTCGTGTCATTTGTTGCCTTATCATTTATTAGATCATAGATACATTATCCATTCAGATACAAGTAAAAACATGCTGAGAGCCATACATAACTGTAGTCACAAAATATAAATATAACCAACATAATAGGAACATAAATACAATGGACATATCAGCCATCAAAATCCATGTATACATCAGTACCTTAACACATGAAAATCAAGGGAATGAATTTCTCATTAATGAATGAAATGAAACAACCTAAGATGGGACTACCACGTTCCACCCGACCATAGATTGGTTGAGCAAAGTCTCTCTTAGGTCAATCACCCCCCTGCCATATTCCAAGCATGAATGTGGAATCTCGTAGAACACATCAATCAAAAACTCATTGAGAGCTTCCATACGCCATCCACCTCAACCCATCAAACAGTGATTCCACCTCACAGTCGGACACCACAACACTAACATCAAATTGGTCTCCATTCAGGCCTTCCAGGGCTTCTAGAGAATTTGTTCCAACCAAGATTTCCAGGACTAGTAACTCAACCCACAACTACCACCGAGATTCCACAACATTTGTCCAACCAAGGCTTCCAAGACTAGTAAATCAACCTACCAAGGGCTTCCTGAGCATTTTTCCAACCAAGGCTTCGAGGACTAGTAACTCAACTGAAGCTATTACAGCGCTTCCAGAGTGTTTGTCCAACCAAGGCTTCTAGGAACTAATAACTCAACCCAAGCCAAGGAAACATGAGAACCAAACAACAACAAACAATTAAAGTAAACCCACAATCACAATGGCTATCCAGGAAATGGCAAGGCTAGGCAAACCACTATCGATCTAGGTAATCCTTCATGCCAATGACATAACACAACCAAGAAACCACATGCATATGCCATGCATGCCAAAACTAGTGAATAAATCATGCATGCAACTCGTTACTTGTAAGAAAATATGATGTAGTTGTTGATCCTGATGCCTTCTTGTGCTTTACTGCTCTTCCTTTGCCTTCTTGCTCCAAGAATCCAAGTATGCCACACCCTCCAAGAGTTCTCCAAGAAAACTCTAAGTATCCAAGAGTATGAGAGGGAGAGAGAGAGAATAATGAGATACCTCCATAACTGAATTGACCATGTCTGTCAACTAATCCTCATAAGCCTTTTTATCAATGAGGCCCCTATTTTCTTCATTTTCCATCATTTTCTTTCAATTTCCTCCTCACATGCAACCTGTGACCTTTCACCTTCATTTTCTCCTAATTTCCATTATTTTCATAAATAAATGTGCCAAAATACATTTTTACCTCTTTAATGCCTTAGCCATTGCCTTTTCCAATTTCCTTAGCCATAAAAAACCAAATGAACACCCATTAGGATGTCCTGCCCACCATTCAGCTTGGAATATGTGTCCCATTGTCTGTGGTATTATATATTTTTACATGGAATTTTCACCAGGGATGTTACACTTATAATCACATCCATGTGTTATCCATGTCTTCATACCAATCATCCTCCATAAATGTCTAAGTCCTTCTTCAAGAGGGCTCTCCATGGAATGACTGTTTATCCCCTGTATTCCATCAATTTCTAAGTCGCATTCGGTTTAACCTGTGCCTATATTGTTTCCACCAAGGCATCTTCTTTGTTGCAACCATCATCCAACTCCAAAGTTTATCTCTCTTATCTATGCCTACCAAGTCACTCCTCATGAACATATCCCATACTCTTCCCAAGGTAAATTTCGTAAAACATGTCAAGGCCTCAACCCAAGCTTCTCAACAAATCGAAATGCTCCAAGACCACCATCAACATGAAGTCTTCACTGGTCACAACTATCTTCAAGTTTCTTCAAGTCATCTTCATCTCAAGTTCCTTTGAACCCTCAACATCAAAGGCTACTTAAATAGAACTTCACTACATCAATTAGGTGGGCACCCTTGGCTAAGTGTCTTCACTCGACCAGATGGCACAATTTCGAGGACATTTTCGCAGGTTGTCCATCTCTTCTTTGTTTAGGTGGGTGCCCTTAGTTGGACTCCCTCCTCTTCCTCTAAGCATGAACGACTTAGATTGTTTACTTCGACTCGCCCACTTCAGTTAGGCACACACGAATTCCAACATTGCACCCTCAAATTTGATCGGCAGGCACTCTTGGTTGCCCATGCTCATTGCATGACTCGCCTATGCTCACCGATCTACTTTCTCTCATCTTCAGTCATGCAGGTGTCTTCCCAGATTGCCCACACCTTCATTCATGGTTGGTTCATCCTAATTAAAACATCTATCCCATCGACAGTCCCCCAGGAACTCGCCTTGACTTCAGTGGAGTCTCAATGAATAGCTCTAACCCACTTCATCATGTTTTCTTCTCAGCTAGTACCTATCTTCATCGAAATCTCTTCCCACTAAAGTTACACCAATAACTTCACCTTGGTTCTAATGAAATGTCAATCAAGAAGTCCACCTAACTCTATATCAATTCATCTCTTCTTGCAATATATCCTTCTACCCTAAGTGGTTCCACCTAATGACCTTCATCCACGAGCAATGATGGGCACTTGGAAAATCCTTTATATGACCATTCATGACTCGTCCATTTCATGAAGGTCTCATCTACCACCCTTGTCTTAGTAATTCACACCATCCATCATGATGTTGAATGCTTCCCAAACAAGTCTGTCATCAAACAAAGTCATTTATCACATAGGTGAACAAGAATCCATATTAACCTACAAAACAGGAGCCATCACCTGAATTTCCTCATTCTCATCTGCATGAGGTCCTCTTGTGAAAGAACCCACTTCTTCCTCCCTGTTACACAGTATTTTGTCATACCTATTGATCGCTTTCTGTTCCATATCCCAACGTTCCAAAACATTGACTACTGTGTAGCATATCCATCATGTTATATAGACCAAAATTTCCCTGAAGAATCAAAGGAAAACTGCCCTAAATTCATTTTGAAGAAGGTTAACTAAAAACCTAAGTTTTAGCATCAGCACACTTTTCTCCACTACCTGCCCGTACTGATGGAAGGTTGCACAATTTTACCTTAGCACTGCCAGCACATGTTTCTATATGAAAACCCACGTGAACCTCTTCTGGCATGTTTTCCCAAACTGGATAATAAGCTTCGTGCACTAGAACCTTCGAGAATAGCGAGCTAGATATTGGTTGTTGTTGATATGGTAGAGCTCTCCCATTTGGACCTCTTGATCTTATCATCATGGGCTTTCCCCTTGAGATGTGGACCTTCCTCCCTCTTTTGTGGATCCCTGACTCCCTCTCCCTTCCTATAAATTCACTCCCTTCCATCCCCAAAGTGTTCATCATTGATTGTTCCATCCTTATGCTGAGATTATGCTTACATGCTACCCATTCTAGCTTGGAGAAGGAGTGCTTGAAGATTCTTTACTTGGACTTGGACATCCACCTAAAGGAGGTCTCCAACATCAAGGCATAGGTTGTATGCTTCAATTTTTAGCTTAATAATATATACATCTGATGTTCACTTTCCATAATTGTGTAAATGTTTATGCTTTGAGCTTAATACTCGTTGATCTATTAAGTAGTTTATGTTTGATGTATGCCATATATGCTCTTGTATCTTGCATAGCTCTTTGATCTTCCTTGTAGGTACTTAGATGTGAAAACAAGTAAGAAGCGAGGCCCGGAGCAAAAGAATCAAAGTCACCTTAAAAAATATTGAGAAATTAGCATCAGAGCGAGGTAGATTTCTCCTTCTCTCTATAATTGTTAAACATAAGCTAGGAAGTGTATGTTAATTTGTTTAGTTTGTTGCTAGACCTACTCATTGGGCTAGAGGGATCACCTCTGTCCGAAAAGGATATTTACCTTCACAAAAAAATGGCAACTCTGCTAAGGAAGCTATAGCCTTTTCATCCTCTTTTCTCAACTGATCTCTTGATCAGTTTGACCGCCCATCGTGTTCTCAGTTAGTTTGGGTCTGTATAGGTCTGCACAATCACTAGTTGCTATCTTAGAGTGCTCAGTCTGGAAGTGTTTATGGAATTTTTTTTATTTTTTGCCTTATTCCTTGCCCAACGCGTTATTTACTCTGATAGATGTGCTTCCAGTGGGTTTTTTCTTAAAACAACCGCGTTGATCCCCTGTTCAGTGCCAGTTTTGCCATAACAGTCGCGCTGATCTCTAAGATTAAAAAAAAACCTAAGGTTTCTCATTCAAACTTCAGTGTGTCTGAGCCCCTGAGGTTTGTTTTGTCCTGCGTGACTGGATTTATTAATGTTTTGATTGATTACATAATTTCAATAGAAAATTCTTACGTTTTTGAACTTTCAAGTTTTTGAGTGCAATTGGATTGATTTTAGGGTTTATAAGCTATTTGATTGTCACCTGCCGCTTTTGAGTGTCATCGATTTTGTGGTTCGCTGATTGTTTAGGTTTGTTTATCTCGTAAAATCATTTGAAACATTGATTTACATTAGTTTCAGTTTGTCTCGTGCAAAGTTGCTTTTCATTTTTTCTTGGTCATCTTGCATTTGAAATTCATCTTTGTCGTTTATCAAGCATAGATTACATTGTTTGGTTCACAAACTAGAATGAGTATATTTGCTTATCTATTCGAAAGAAAAGGTGAAAGACATTTTCATTGAGTACGTTTCGATTTGGTGTTTCTTTGATTGGTGCATCGTTTGCAGTAGGAGCATTTTCAGTCAAAATCTTCATTTTTTTGCTTTAGTTAAAGCTTAGTTTCATATGAGCATCTGAAAATCAAAGAGAACATCATTTAGGTAAAGTGCATCTTATTAAAGTAAAAGTCATTTTGGCTTTCAATAGATTGCTTGTTCATTAGTGAAATTGAAGTTTGATTTTTGTTTTGCATGTTGCATTTGGAAAAGTTAGTGGAGGCATATTGTTTGATGCATTAATTGATTGAACTCTCTTCCCTTCCTAGTATAGAAATGATTGAAATGAAAGGTTTCCTTTTCTCATATAGTTGAATTCTAGGATTCAGGTGACATCATTTGAGCCCAAAATTGAAACATAATTCAATAACAACATTAAAATTTAGTGAATTAACCTAAGGAGCATTTGGAACTTAATGAAAACATTTAAAGGTTTAGGGTAGAGACGTATTCCAGTGTCTATAAACCTAGCATTTGTCATTAATTGCCTGCATTGTATCCCAGGGGTGAAATCTTGTTCCAGTACAGAATTATATCGGAGGTTCTCCAGTACTCTTGGGTATATCAAAGGCACTCTAGTATGGCAAGTATATGGGAACGCTCTCACTGAACGATTATGCACTAGACAGTGCTAACATGGACTTGTTCTCCTTGTACCATCGATTATATATTGGGATACCCCACTGGGTCGTTATCCTTTAGCCATAGGTAATCGAGTCAACCATCTTGAAGACATGATACACCGAACACATCATTCAGGGAGATCAACCGTCGTAAGTTAAGTCCTTGGTTTCGGCTAAGGTGTATATAACGGTTCACGGATACTTGGTAAACCATTTTTCCTAGTACACACTTTTTTTATTTATTTCTTATTTTTAAGTTCTAAAATTTAACTACCCACGATAACATGACTTTCCTATGCAGTTATCCTTGGTCTCGTATTTCCTAATTAATAGTAAATTTTAATTATAGGCTCAAATCAACCACCCTTTATTGTTTTTTGAGAAAAGATCATTGTGGCTGAACCATCGGGTTCACCTTACATTTCCCCTTCATCATCTGACACTAAAGGGTCATCACAAGTAGTTCATCTTGAGATTTCATAGTCACTTGAAGACCAAGGTCTTGAACTTGGAATTGTCCCAAGTATTCAACCCCTTGCTTCTCGTCCTCCAGCTTGAGACTCGTCATCTCAGGAATCTGATCTAGAAACTCCTGAGAGTCCATAGAGGTTTGTTTTATTCCCTCTGAAACTGCTTTTTGATCCATTGATAATATCTCCTCAATGACCATATAGTCCATATGATAATCCTAGTGTGCCTTTGGAGTTATCTCCGTGATCATCTTGGATACCCCCTCACCAATTGTTTCCACCTATGGCATCAGAAGGTGAGTTTCCAACCTATCCTTGAGGTCCTCCAAAAGTCTCGGTGTTAAGAACATTTTGTCACTGTCCCTGTACTTCTCGTTCCTTGATCCCGGAGGACCTCTACAGTGAACCCTACATGTTTTACCTTCATGAATACACCCCCATTGTGTCCCTCTTCATGAGAAAATCAATTCCCTTTTGCACCATTTCCCTTGAAACTTCTGTTTTGCCCAATTTACAAGACCGATGCTAATGGCCCTTGTATTCCTCACGCTGATGTGTAGAGATTAACACTATCTCTAGCACCGACCGGAGTGACTGAGCTATGTTCCAGTCGCGTTGGTTGTTTTATGGAAAGTTTTTTAAATTAAGAGCCGAAGATTCCAACTCTAGAAGCTTCGTAATGGAAGTCTGGTAAATGGTTTGGCCAGATGGGGTCGAGGATGTCAGTTTGGGCTCCTTTCCCCTATAATGATGGAACTACCTCAAGGGATAAGACCTTATCCCATGAGAAGAGGATCCATCTCCCATCCATTCATCCTATATAAACCTCCCTTTTTCCCAAGCACAAGCTAGTGTTGAAGTGTTAATGTTGGTGTTCTAGTGTTATTTTTGTTTGGAGTAAACAACAAGTTATTCATAGTTGTAACTATCTAGTTGTGTGAGGGAGAAGTGTAACTTTGGTTTGGAGTGAAGCCTAAAGGGAAGAGCCTTAAAACTATTGTTGATTGAGGCCATCATGGAATACTATCAGAAGTGTGCCGAAACTTGGTCTTGTCAGAGGAGAATGGAAACGTCAAGACAATGGTTGTAATCTCTCTTTGATTCAATATATATGCAACTATCGATTGATTTCCTACATGTTTTGTCATATTACATATTCATGGTTTAATGTTTCTTGACTTGTTAAGTAGGTTGAATTACAATTTTTCTATTATCACAGTTGTTGTTTGTTGTTGTTTACTTGTTTCAAGTGCTTGAAGAAGGAAGCGAGAGATAGTTGGAGCAAGTAATCAAGGACATCATCAAACAGGATAAGCGTACTAAGAGGCATGCCTTCTTAATTGGTTCTAACCTAAGGAAATCTTTCATAGAATGTATCAGTTGTGGCTGGACCCATTATCGGTCTAGAGGAATTTGTTTGTGTCCACACTTATAATTTTACTTCACCACAAATTGGCGACTCTGCTGGGGAACCAATCTTTTTGTTTGTCTTGGATTCCATGATTTCGTGTGAACTTTCCTAGTTCCACTTTTTCCCTTTGGTTCTGTTTCTTTTCTCCTGCTTACTGGCTTGAGTATGAAATTCATAGTAGCAGATCTAGTCCCTATTTCAATTTTTTTTTTCTTGGCTCCCTCGATCAGCGCGCATAATCTGCTGACAATCGCATCGACTAGCTTCTGGCGCTTGTTTTCAGTTAGGCAGTTACGCCGATGACTGTAAGTGAAGATTAGGGTCTATCCCCAATCTTGTTCAGTGTGTTTTTCTCTTATTTTTTTTTTATCTCGTAAGCATTTTAGTCCATTTTCTCCCTGACTAGAAAGTTGCTTTTCATTTGGTTTTGTTTGCTTGTTGACTTATCATCTTTCTGCTTGATTTCTTGAGTCATTGGGTGGTCACTGACACTAGGGAATCTAGATTGTCATCCATTCAGTTGTTTTTGAACTCAAAAAATCGAGTTGTAGGTGTGTTTACTCCTCGCATTTCGTTTGACTTTGACCTCTATTACACAAGTTGGAAAAGTTTTCATTTGCCTGTATAAATGTTGCTTTTCCAGCATGGATTATGTTGCTTATCTTGTTGTTGGTAAAGTCGGTACTTCATTAGTCTGAATGAGCCTCTCTTTTTCATGTTTTCATTTTCTTGAAGAGCTTATTGTCTCGAAAACTTTTTCTTTGAAGTGTTGTATGCGAAAAGTTTATTTCATTGTTTCATGAAAAAGTATGAAATCCTAGTTTGTTGCATCATTGTGCTGCGATAGCTTGCATCACTAAAAGACTAGAATTGCATTTGAATTTGAAAAAGGAAAAGAACTCTTTTTTCTTTCGAAAGGACTGCTAGATATGTGCTTGTCGGGAAATTAGGAATTGGAATTCATTTTTCATTAGTTTATTTTTCGAAAAAGTAAGGTAGTGAAAGATCATTTCGCTTTCAGTTGCTTGGTTGTTTACATTTGATTGTGTACTTTATACCCTCTCTAATGTAGGCATTTCATCGAATTGAAAGGGTCTTGTCCCATTTAGTTGCATTTAAGGTTTTTCGAGTCGCATCGCTAAGACCTGAAAACTAAAATATAACTCAAGATCAACTTTAAAATGAATTCAATTAACCGAAGGCACATTTGACCCTTAACGATCATATCTAGAAGTTCTAGGCTAGAGATGTTTTCCAACGTCTTTAAACCTAGCAGATGTCGTTAGCTTCGGCATTAGATAGCACTAGTACGGATTTTTGCTCCCCGTACCGTTGAGTATATAACGGGAGACCCCTCTAGGCTGCAATCCTTTATCCTCAGGAAGCCGAGTCGACTGCCTTGCAAATGTGATACACCGAACACAACATTCGGGGAGATTGCCTCCTCATAATTCTTGATTCGCCAGGAGGTATTCAGTAGTTCACGGTTGCCTGGTAATCCTGTTTACGTAGATCATCCAGAGTAGTCATTTGATCTTTTTGACTCATTAAACTTAAAATATCATTCGAGCACTTGTCCTTTCGAGCTCATTTCCAATCGAAAACAATAGAGTCATCTTTGTTTCTTTCTTAACACTTAAAAAATGAAAGAGCATGAGTTTTAATGTGTCTTAATAATTGATTTCCCACGATCTGAAAACACCTTATTAGTATTTTCTGAGACAAAATCGTGAGTTTCCCTTTAAAAAACATTTTAAAGCCTTGAAGTTAATTTTTCTATCGACTAAGACAAGGTCATCGTGGTTGAACCATCTGGTTCACCCAGTTCCTCTTCCTCTCCTCTGTCTGAAAGATTGTCTAAGGAGCCGTTTCCTAAGTTACCAGAGTCACTCGAGGACCTAGGTATTGAACTCGAAATTATTCTGAGCATTCAACCTCTATCATCTCTTCCTCCACCTACTTCCGATACTGGGTCATCTGTTGATCTTGGCCCGAAATCTCCGAACAAACCCATTCAAACTGCTAAGAACTCGTCAACCACTGACGGACAACTTGGACTAGTTATCTACCCTCTAAATCCTCTGTTTGACCCTGTTGTGATATCACTGCAGTGTCCTTACAGTACATACGACCAGCAGGGTTTCCATTTGGAACTATCTCGTCGTACTTCTTCGGCCATTCATCATAATTTTTTTCCGGATATGGAACCCGAAGGTGATGCTCCAGTCACCTCTCCAGATGAGTCTAAAGTTTCCACTCCATACACTGTTGAGGAGGAACAACAACCTTTTCCTCCCGAGGGTTTCCACTATACCATGGGTATTCTCACCAGTTTTCCACCCAACTACGTGTATTTGCCACAGTTGGTTTTAGGTACACCTAGTGCCTCATTGCTTTACCATAACCCTATTTGAGCGTCAGGTGCCATGCCTACTTCAGGTCCATTTGTTGCAAACACGACTTCCCAACAGGCTGTTACCTCAATCCCGGTGCAACCCACCATTCCGAATAACCTTGTATCATCAATCCCAGTTACACGTTAGGCACAACCAGCAGTTCCGAAGAATGTCTCTATTAGTTCCTCCATCCCCCTTGTCAGTGGCCAAGCTGTGCCTCCGCCTGGGGGGGAAAACTTAAATGTTTCTATGGTGTCAGGTGCCACCAATGTGAGTGGGTCACAAGCTCACATGGTTGGTATGAACCAGCCTTTTTCCGGTGTCATTCATAACCCTGTTGATCCTACTGGATCAAGCAATGTCCAATACCAACAGGTTCAGAATCTCATTGGTCCATCTGGGTCAAGCAATATTCAGTATCAGCAACCCTATGAGGCTCAAGTTCAATACTAAACTCCTTACATTCCATATGGTTCTCAAGGAATGGTTAATCAACCTTACACCCTTCAGTCTGGGAAGTACATTCAGCCTAGCTCATCCACCTTCCAAGGTGGCTATGGCCAGATTCAGTTTGGAAATTTCCTAGGCACTATTCAAGTACCCTTGCAATGGAAAGGATAGCCTCTACAACAACTAGGGGAGCCTTTGTTACCACAAGGGCAACCTTTGTTGCAACAAGGGTTATCCGCACAACCGCAAGGGCAAATGATCCCGCAACAAGGTCAGCTGCAACAACCGCAAGGTCAACCCTTACAACAGTTGCAGCAAACCGTGGAGTAGCAGATGCAATATGCTCCGCACACCTCCCAACCCATATCCTCACAGGGCTAACCTCTACAGCCCCAGGGAAAAATTTTGCAACCGCAAGATCAACCCTTGCAACAGCAAAACCAACTAGGGCAGCAGCAGCCCTTGTATACATATCAGCATGGGCAATCCTTGCAAGGGTAGGGCCAAGGTCAAGTCTTGCAGTAGCAGGCCCAAAATCCTAATGTTCTAGGTCAACAAGTCCATAATCCTTCTGGCCAAGGGCATCAGGTACAAAACCCTAACGCCCTAGGTCAACAGGTTCAAAATCCCTTTGGTCAAGGGTAGTAGGTACAGGAGTCCCTATGTCCAAGGGCAAGAAGTGTATCAACCTTATGCCCAAGGACATCAAGTCCAAAATCCTCTTGTTTAGGGACAACAGGTTCATCACCTGTATGTTTAAGGACAACAAGTCCAATATCCATATGTCCAAGGTCAACAGGCTCAACAGACTATTAACCCATATGTTGCTTATCAATAACCTATGACTGGATAGTTCCAAGGTATTCAAGGTCAAAATCCTCCCTCTGGTCAAGGTAATCCGCAATGGGGGCAACCTCAGATGCCATATGGACAAAATCCCCCACTGTGGGGCCAAAATCCTTACCAGCAGGGATCGGCTCCTCCATTCGAACCCGCTTATCGACCTCCTATGCCTATTAATACCCAATTGCCATTCTTGGCCACACTTGAGTTGCTAGATGTATCTCACCTTACGAATGATCCAATCCTTCATTCGCCATACTAGCCTCCGGTGCCGTCCAAGATACCAAGTGATTGTCCCAAGTTCGATGGAAAAGAAAAAGAAGATTCTCAAGCCCATGTGATGACATATCACCTCTAGTGCTCATCGAACTCATACATTGAACATTCCATTCATCTTCATCTTTTCCAACAAACCCTCACGGGCACTACAGCCAAGTGGTACATTGAGCTACCTCAAAGTACTTACCATGAATTTAACTCTTTAGCCATGGCTTTCCTCACACACTTTCAACTTTCGGTTTGCTATGAAACTGGCACCTCCTTGCTACATTGCTTAAAAAAGATACTGCGACACACATCTATGATCACATCCATGAATGGAGACGTAGATGTCGCCTAATCAAATTCGATATTGTTGATCAGTTGCACACTGAATGGTTCACTAAATCATTCATGGCCCCAATTGCTCGCGATATAGATATGGGTGGATGTGTCACTGAAGAGAAAGCCATCGCTCGTGCCTAGTACTTGGATCTAGTTTACTCTCAATCTGGCACTTTGTATGAGTTATTACTCGATGCGGCATGGCTATCATCCAATCTCGCAGCATCAAAGGAACATGTTGCACCTCCCGTCGATGGAGTTATTGGTTTAGTATCCCAGACCCCTGCTAAATCTTCTTCCAAACAGAAGTCAGTCTCAAATGTTGTTCCTAATAGTTCATCCCAGAATCCACCCAACCCTGGTAAAACCTCAGAGGTCCACGCTATTCAGTCTACTGCAACGGACAAATCCTCGAAAGGTAGGAAAAAAGGCAAAGGCAAGGGTAAAGTCGATGCCCCAAAACAGGGCCCTCCCAAATCGTCTGCTAATGAATCTTCGCAACGGAAACCTAAGTATCCCTACCTCATTTGTGAGGAAGATCACTACACTAAGGATTGTCCTTGACGATCCGAAGTTAGTCGCTTACTCAAAGGGACCCTCACTGTCCTCAAAGAGCCATTTCCGTCTCAGTAGACCCAAATGGTAGAACAACCCCAATCATCTGCTTCCTCGGGATCTCAAGTGTTCATGATGGGTACGCTTATTAATGTGGCTACTAGATCGAAATATTATCAAACTCCTGCTTCGGTAGCTGGGAAAGAGAAAGAAGCCGCACCTTCTTCTTCTACCCTGACTTCCGGCCCTCTTCATATTGAGCGCCCTAACCCTGATTCTGCTATACGACCACCCTCTTGAGGTGTGCTACGGAAATCCCCAGCTGACTACATAGGCTAGTCATAGAAAGAATATAACACAACCCCCCAGCTGACTACATAGGCTAGTCATGGAAAGAATATAACACAACCCAACATTCTCCCACTTGTTGTTTTATTTCGACAGGGGGTCACAGGAGATATTAGTCATTTATCTAGCCCTGAAACACACATTGTTTCTCTACACCAAGAGAACTTCTCAGAGCTCACAGATTTTGTCAATACATCTGCAGTATTCTTCAAAGTGTCCACCTTTACTAGCAACACCTTTTTGCCTTCTATCATATCCCTCACAAAGTCATAATGAACATTAATGTGCTTTGTCTTTGAATGATAAGCAGGGTTCTTTGCCAAGAATATTGCACTTTAGTTGTCATAGTCTATCCTTATAGCTCCATGTACTAACCCCTTACTTGACCACAATCTCTACAACCAAACTACTTCCTTGTTTGCATGGGTGGTTGCCATGTATTCTACCTCTATAGTTGATAATGCCACTACAAATTGTTTCTTACTCATCCAACTGACTGCGCCTCCAAATAGGCTAAACACATACCCACTTGTAGATATTCTCTGATCCAGATCTCTAGCTCAGCTTGCATCAACAAAGCCACAGATATCCAAAACTCTGTCCAAACCTGGTCTTCCTTGGTAGCACAAACCATAATTACTAGTGCCACGCAAATACCTGAAAGCCCGCTTCACTACTGTCAAATTCTCCTTTCCTAGTTTTGACATAAACCTGCTCAATACTCCCACTTCATGTGCAATGTCTGGTCTAGTACAAACCATCACATACATCAGGCTACAGACTGCACTTGCATATGGAACATGGGACATGTCCTCTTCCTCTTCTTGTGTCTTGGGACACTATTTGGCGGATAACTTTACACCTATAGGAACAAGAACCTTCACCGGTTTACTATCCTGCATATTAAACCGCTACAATATTGTCTCGACATACTTCCTCTAGTTTAACAAGAGCTTCCTATTTGCCCGATCTCTTTTAATTTCCATGCCCAAAATATAGTTTGCAGCACCAATATCTTTCATGTCAAATTTGGAGGACAATTGGGTCTTCAAATCCTGGATAATTTCTTTGTCATTTCCAACCAACAACATATCATCCACATACAAGAACAGATAAATAACATGGTCACCAATTATTTTAAAATACACACAGTGATCTGCTTTGATTTTGGTGAAGCCAAATCCCCATATAAATGTATCAAATTTCTGATACCACATCCGTGGTGACTGTTTTAACCCATACAGAGACTTCTTTAACTTGCATACTAGTTCTTTCCTACCCTTCACCGTAAATCCTTCAGGTTGCTTCATGTAGATCTCCTCTTCCAGATCCCTGTGAATAAATTTTTTCTTCACATCCATCTGTTCTACCTCAAAATCAAAAGAAGTAGCAATAGATAAAAGTAGTCTAATAGAAGCTGCCTTGGCAATAGGAGAAAAAATATCACCAAAATCAATTCCCTGTACCTGAGAATAACCTTTTACTACCAACCGAGCTTTGTATTTCTCCACCTTTCCTTTTACATCCAAATACCCTCAGATGTGAAAGAGAGGGTTTCTTACCAGTCCATACCTCTTGTGGAGTCTTATCCTCCAACGCTGATGAAGGTGATTTGTTGACCAGGTAACATGCCGTCTCCACCACCTCTGCGTAGAATTCCTGTACTAACCCTGCACCACTGAGCATGCTTCTTGCCCTTTCCATCAACGTCTTGTCCATTCTTTCTGTAACTCCATTTTGCTCAGGTGTGTATGGAGTATTCTTCTGTCGTGCTATACCACACTTCTTATAGAATTCCTCAAATTCCTTACTGCAAAACTCTCCACCGTTATCTGTCCTTAGCACATTTATTTTCTTCTCTGTTTGGTTTTCCACCAGAGCCTTAAATTCTTTAAACCTATCAAAGACTTCAGATTTTTTTGTTAAGGAAATATATCCATGTATTCCTTGAGAAGTCATCTATAAATGATACATAGTACACATACTTACCCAGTGATGGAACCTTCACAGGTCCAAACACATCATTGTGCCCAAGATCTAATATCTGTCGAACCCAACTGACTACATAGGCTAGTCATGGAAAGAATATAACACAACCCAACATTCTCCCACTTGTTGTTTTATTTCGACAGGGGGTCACAGGAGATATTAGTCATTTATCTAGCCCTGAAACACCCATTGTTTCTCTACACCAAGAGAACTTCTCAGAGCTCACAGATTTTGTCAATACATCTGCAGTATTCTTCAAAGTGTCCACCTTTACTAGCAACACCTTTTTTCCTTCTATCATATCCCTCACAAAGTCATAATGAACATTAATGTGCTTTGTCTTTGAATGATAAGCAGGGTTCTTTGCCAAGAATATTGCACTTTAGTTGTCATAGTCTATCCTTATAGCTCCATGTACTAACCTCTTACTTGACCACAATCTCTACAACCAAACTACTTCCTTGTTTGCATGGGTGGTTGCCATGTATTCTACCTCTATAGTTGATAATGCCACTACAAATTGTTTCTTACTCATCCAACTGACTGCGCCTCCAAATAGGCTAAACACATACCCACTTGTAGAAGAACTGGATTCTTACTCATCCAACCATCAGGACCAGGGCTTTTGTCCTTGCTGAAGCCCTTTAAGGTATCCTCCAGTTCCCCCAAAGTAACCTCTTGAATCAGAAACTCCTCATCTTCCTGATCCACGTAACGGGGGAAAAGCTCTGCCACCCTAATAATTTCATCTAAATTAATTGCCCCAGGGTTCCTATAGGCTTGCTTGAAATGGGAGGTAGCGAGAGCAGCGATGTGGGGGAAAGTATGTGCTGTCCTTCCCTGATCATCTTGCATTTTCCAGATCGTATTGACAACTTTCCTCCCATTGGAAAATTTATGAAAAAATTTAGTATTTGCATCGCCCTCTTGTATCTAGATGGCCCTGCTCCTTAATATCCATTTGTCTTCTTTCTCCTTTAGGATTTTACCTCGAGCCGTGAAGAGGGATGAGATATGATTCTTGTGCTCCTCAGAGATGTAAAGACCCCCTTGTTCTTTTTCAAAGAAGTCCAGTTCATTCTGAATAAGTTTCAGAGCATGGTCCTCCTGAAGTCTTTTTGATGGGCCCATCTTTTAGACATTTTCCTTAGCTCCATTAAGTTATTGATAAACCCAAATTAAAATGAGATACCAGCCCCTGGAGGGTTTGATTTCCAAAAATCGGTGACCATGCTGATATAAGAAGCATCATTTAACCAGGTAGAAACGAACTTGAAAGGACCCTTCGGCTTGTCACTTCCACGTCCAATCTCCATGTAAATTGGCAGGTGATCCGAAAGCCCTCCAGTGCCCACCCATTGTCTAATATTGTGGCCCAAATCCATGACCTGTTCCTTTACCAGGAAACGATCCAACCTCCTAGCCAGGCCATTATCACCCACCCGATTATTTCTCCAAGTGGCCTGTAATTTCGCAACAGGGATGTCTATCAGATGGTGAAGTTCCAGGATAGATGAGAAGTAGTCTGAGAGAGGGTCCGATTGGGCCCGCTGACCCCAAGATTCGGCGAAACCAATGGAAAAATTTAGGTCCCCACCTACAATCAGGTTGCCTGCAGAGAATTTCTCCGAATCCAGAAGGTGGTCCCAGAAAGCAGGGCGGTTCAGGCAGGGACCATAAATATTGGCAATGCTGAGCGGGGTCCCCAACTCTACAGAGTGTACATCGACCCCAATAAAACCTCTCCCACCCCAGCAGCTGGTCACTTTAATAGATCAATTATTAGTGCCTAAAATCAGACCTCCAGAACGGCCGAGAGCATCCAAACCGATGAAATTCCATCCTGGAAGAAAAAGTTCCAGGGTTCTCGCAATATCACTGGAGAGGCCCAAGGTCTCCTGGAGGAAAATGATATCCAAAGAGTCGGCAGAGAGGAGCCGACAGAGTGCTAGTTTTTTCTCGGGCCTAGCAAGCCCTCGACAATTGAAGGATAGAATCTTCATGGAGGGGGTTCAGGCAGGGCTGATCTTGCTCTAAGAACCCCAGTGATAGTGGATTGCTTTCCCAAAGCAATGTCAACATCCGCTTGAGCTTGTGCAATTTTTAGATCAAAAGGACGGCCTCAGGAGGATTTGGTAGCCGGGGGAGGGTGGAGGATGTCCAGTCCAACCTGGTCCATAGATGAAAGCCTCGAACGAGACCGGGTGAGGTATCGAGGGGCAGATGACTCCACCAAAGAGGTCGAGGTCAACAGGGGGGTGGAACAAAGCAGGACAGGGGGCGTGGGGGCTAAAATGGTGAGGGGAGGGGAGATGGCGCAATTGCAAGGAACAGGGGACTCCAGATTTGCATCAGAACCCAGACTCAAAAACTGTTCAGATATTTTGTTATGAATATCAGACAAGCAATTTGAGGAGGGTAAGGGAGAGGAAAGCATACCGAAGAAAAGGAGTCACCCGAGGCCGTCACAGCTGAACCAGGAGCCGGTGGAGGAGGCCGAAGCGGTGGACGACCACGCTTCCTCGGAGTGTTTTCTACTAACTTCGCTGAACGCTGACCCAGACTCGAAAAAGTGCCAGTGCCCCCAGAGAGAGGAGTAGAAAGGCGGTGAAAATCCTCGGTGGCACGAGGCAAATCATCTCTGGCGGGGTCTCCCTGAGACAGAGCGTCCTGAACTGGCGAAACCTGGGGCGAAAGCCTCTCTGAGTGCCTGATATTCCACTTGTTCAGTGGGCAGTCTTTGAAAAGGTGCCCCACCTTGTGGCAGCGTCTGCACCTGAAGGGAACCCCCTCATAATCCAGCATTTGTCTCCGAGTCGAGTCCCTCCATTGGATGTTGATGTATTCCAGGAGTCCACCTGAGAGGTCCAAGTGAACTAAAATCCTGGCATAAGCCATTTTTCCTATGGAGATATAAGATTCGTCATATGTGATGTATTTGCCCATGGCGTTCCCAATCTGTCTAAAAATCTGCTCTGACCAGAAATGTACAGGAAGACCTGGGAGACGAACCCAAACCGGTCCAGTCCCCGCCTTTTCAGTCTCAAGGTCGAACATCGGGGTCCATCTACGAAGGAGGACCGGTGCCTGATCAATGTGCCAAATAGTTGTAAGGACCCAATTAGTTTGGGCAATGGTCTTGAAATGGAGGGCAAACCAACCCCTCACAAAGGTTTGGACGTGAGGGGGTTCTGACAGGTGATGTCCCCAGACCTCCATCGTCCACTTCTGCAAACGTTCCACACTATAGTGCCTACCCCTGACCCGTCCAACCAGAACCCTTTCAGCCGAGTCCATTGCCTCACTGAAAGGAGTGTCTTCGGCAAGTTTCAAGAAGAGCTCGTTGCTGCACGAGGGTAGGCGTTTCTTCCTTTTAGAGGGCCCTGAAGGTCTCTTGTTTAGAGCTGCCGCCGCCCTATCCTCCTGGCCGTCCCCAGCCGCTGCCTGTTCTTTCTCCGGTAGAGGTCCTTTATCCTGTAAGTCGTCGAAAAAACCTGAAATGATGTCAATATCTGTGAAATTTCCCTGAGGGGGGGTTCCCTGTTCGAGAGGCACTGTAGGTATCGAAGCACTGCTATCAGGAACAATATGGGACCCAACCGAGGGTTTGTTCAAAGCATGCCCCTCAGATTGTGGTCCAGTGCTCGGCTCAAGAACCTGAGAGCCAGACGCACTGCCTCCCCAAACCTGCGAGAAAGGTGCCCTAGGTGGATGAGGACCAACAAAATCACGAATCGCCGCTGCTTCAGGAGCAACCGAAATGGAGGGGATGTGCTGCTGAGAGAGAGGGGGTAGGGCTTCCACTTCAGAAGCTAGTTCATGCTCGAAGGAAAGAAAGTCATCCACAACAGTTCCGGTCTGAGGCCAATCCAGCATTTGACCCGAAGAAACTGCGAAGAAAACGTTAGCCTCCATAACTGATGAGAAAAAAACAAGCTGACAGCTGCCAGAGGGAGAGTGAGTGGGGGACCAAGAAACCACCTAGGGGAAACAAAGGATAACAAAAAATGGAGCATAAAAACCGCCTGCGGCTAGGGAGGAGCCTGATAAACCGTAGGAAAGAGCCGGGACCCACAATAAAGGTTAAGCTTCGCGGTGAGTAGGAAACGAGAGATGGTCCAAAGGAACCCCTGTAAACGCCAAGGAAACCGTTGGAACAGTAAAAATACTAGAAAGCCAAATGTAAAGGAGCTGGGTGCAGTCCCATCCCTGAGCGCCCGAGAGTTGTTGAGCAGGGACAGAAAAACAATGCACCTGCACTAGACCCTAAGTCGCCATTTTCGCCTTCTGGAGCTCCCCCAGTCTTTCACCACAACCAATCGTAAAAAGAAGTTTCTTATTAAAAGAAAGATAGAGATGATTGTAGCAAGTGGTTTTCACCCACATTGGGTTTCCACCTTATATCTTGTGTTCATGTATGTGACTATTTGTTCTGTTTTTACTGCTCCCGATTACTGTTTATATGGGTCTGATGCACAGATTAATGATCAACTTATGAATAATTAACTAATTTATAAGTTTACAGGGTATACACTAGTTTCCTTATATACAGTTGCGTATACACGTAAGTTTAATTAACTGAAGTAGCGTATATGAATCAGAATATGGAAATGAAATATTATTGACTTGCTAATACTGATTCACCCCCCCCCCCTCATTTTTATTTCCAACAATTGGTATCAGAGCAGGTCCTTTAGAAGGAGCTTGATCGCTTGAAGGAAGATATTTCATTGTGAGTCACTATGAAAGAGAGGGATCCATTAGACCACCAATCTTTGATGGGAGAAACTTGGAAGGTAAGAACCAAAACCTATCTTCAATCTCTTGGAACAGATGTTTTGGAAATCGTGGAAGGAGGATACACATTTCCATTAGCAATTCCTACAGATCCGGCAGGTAAAAAGCAGTATGAAACAAATGCCAAGGCTGTCAATACATTATTGGGGAGCCTGTCACAATCAGAATTTATCAAGGTTATGCAACTCAAAATTGCCAAAGAAATATGGGACAAGATCGTTCTAAGCTATGAAGGAGATGATTAGGTAAAACGTGCAAAACTAAAATCTCTCAGAATTCAATATGAAACTCTCAAAATGCACAATGATGAAAGTATAGGTAATTACTTCTTACATATAGATGAGATTGTTAATCGCATGAAAAAATTGGGTGAAGAGATAAAATAACTTACTGTAGTGGAAAAGGTTTTAAGATCATTGAATCAAAAATTTCTGCCATAGAGGAAAAGCAGGATCTTCAGAGTATTACTATGACACAACTGCACAGAATCCTAACTGCTTTCGAAATGAGAAAAGGGGGTCCATTAGATATGAGAGAAGCCACATTCAAAGATTTAGGAAGAGATGAACTCAATGAATAAGGAAATATTTCAGAAGGAGAGGAAGAAGTAAACTTCATCAAGAACCTTCAACGAGGTTCTGGAAGATTCATGGGTAAGCTACCTTTCAAATGCTTTGCTTGTGGAAGAGTTGGTCATTATGCAGCCAAATGTCCTCATAAAGATAAGCTTGATAAAGGTAAGGAATCGACAAAATGGAATAGAAAACAGAATGTAAGTAAGAAGAGCTATTATACGCATGAAGATAGCGATGGTTTATCAAATAGTGATGAAGATGAACATGGTAATGACTATAGACTTCTGATGGCTTTTGAAGATGATGATTTCTTGGATGCTTTAGATGAATATGGTATTTATGAAGAAATTTCTAAACTTAAAATTTGTTTAGAAGAAAAGAATATGATTATAGATACTCTGACATTCCAACTTGCTGAAAGGGAAAAACACAATGAAAAATTAGAATGTGAAATTGTGGGTCTAAGAAAAGATATTGAGAAAACAAAAGCTCTCAATCTCAGATTTGCTAAAGGATCAGAAAATTTAGATGAAATTATCAAAGTGCAGCGTTCTCCTTTGATAAAGACAGGTCTTGGATACATTGAAGAAGCATCTCAAGCACAGAAGCCATCAACCTCCAAAATCTATCTTGATGCAGCAAGGAGAAGTGAACAGTTTGACAATCATCAGCAAAGGCATAAAGCAGATCACCATGTAAATCGTGTTCAATCTACTTCAAGGATGAACAAAAACTACAACCAACTTCAGGAAAATCATACTCTATTTGCTTCAAAAATGAATGTCAATGGAAACTACAATCACTAGGTAAGTGGATTCAATAATCGCAGGAATTTCTTTAATGGCCAATGTTTTTCATGTCATAACTTTGGACATAAAGCTGCTCAATGTGTTGCTTACAAGACCATCATTATTAGAGAAGCACAAAATCAAAGGAATGTGACTAGGATCATGAAAAGGACCTACAATAACTTTTCTGCTCTTGAAAATGAAATAGAATGCTCTATTTGTAACAACTTTGGTCATGAAGGTTTTGAATGCAGGAGTAAATTTCGGCAAACATCTCAAAAGGAGAAAACTTCATTAAGTCCCAAAACATGGAGAAAGAAAGAACCGCAAACAGAAAGATATGGTATAGCCTTGTATGCAGAAGGACAATAAAATCAGTGGTACATCGACAGTGCATGCTCAAAACACAAGACAGGTGATAAAGAAAAACTTCAGTCATATAATGCCTTAGAAAAGGAAAAGAAGGTCTCATTTGGAAATGACACTTCTGCAGTCATTAAAGGTAAAGGCTCTGTTCTCCTAAAAGAAAAGGTTAAAGCTAGAAATGTTATGTATGTTGATGGTCTAAAGCATAATATATTGAGTGTCAGTCAAATGTGTGATCAAGGAAATGAAGTAGTATTTCGATCAAATGGATGTGTTGTTCGTGAGCTTGATACAGGGGAAATAGTGATCAAAGGGGTAAGAACTCCAAACAACTTGTACATTCTCAAGGGAGGACAACAACAGTGCTATCTAAGCAAAAATGATGAACACTGGCTATGGCACAAAAGACTGGGGCATCTAAGCTTCCCTCAAATAAGAAAAGAATGCAGATACCAAGCGGTTCATGATCTTCTGGATATTCACATTCTAGAAAATACAATATGAAAATCATGTCAATTTGGTAAGCAAACCAGAGCACATTTCCCTGAAAAAGAAGGATCAGCTAGTAAGCCTCTCTAACTTGTTCATACTGATTGATGTGGGTCATCAAGGAAAAAGTCACCCCGTGGAGAAGAATATTTTATATTGTTCATTGATTATTTTTCAAGAATGTGTTGGATAGGACTTCTAAAGCATAAAGATGAAGCACTTGAAAAGTTCAAAGCTTTCAAAGCTTTAGTTGAAAATGAATCAAATCGCAAAATCAAATGTCTCAGATCTGATCGAGGAGGGGAATTTACCTCGGATGAATTCTTCGACTTTTGTGAAGAACATGGAAAAAAAAGAGAATTCTCCACCACAAGAACTCCTCAGCAAAATGGAATAGTAGAAAGGATGAACATAACTGTTCAACAAATGGCTCGGGCTATGCTAGATGAATCTGGAACTCCTGCAACCTTCTGGGGTGAAGCTGCATTCGCTGCCGTCACTATTCTCAACAAAAAAAATGTTCAGGTAAACAACACTCAAACTCCTCATGAACTTTGGTATGGTAATACTCCTACTGTAAAATACTTCAAAGTTTTTGGAAGCAAATGTTACATCAAAAGGACTGATGAAAACCTTGGCAAGTTTGAACCTAGAGCAGATGAAGGCATTCTCCTTGGTTACTCTTCCCGAAGTAAAGGATATAAATGTTATAATAAAAGACTTGGGAAAATTGTTGAAAGTATTGATGTTGTGATTGATGAAGCAGGCAAAAATCCAAAGTAGGTAAAAACCGAAGATTGTGAAGAAGATGAGGATTATCCTTCCACATCAAATCAGACTAATTCTGAAGAAGAAGAAACTAATGAAGCACCAGAAGAACAGATAACGGTAGAAGAAAAGACTCCATCCAGGTATGTCTAGAAAAATCATCCAGAGACTCAAATTTTGGGACAGAAAGAGGCAGGTGTGCAGACAAGAAGAAATATTATAGAATCCTCAAGCTATCTTGCATTGCTTTCCTCCATTGAACCACAAAGTGTAAATGAAGCATGGAAAGATGAATGTTGGGTCAAGGCCATGAATGAAGATCTTGAGCAGATTGAAAAGAATAATACTTGGGAATTAGTTCCTAGACTTCATGATAAGAATATCATAGGAACCAAATGGATATTCAAAAACAAGTTGAACGAAAATGGAGAAGTTATTAGAAACAAGGCCAGACTTATTTGTAAAGGGTATGCTCAACAAGAAGGTATATATTTTGAAGAAACTTTTGCACTTGTTGCAAGACTTGAAGCCATAAGAATGTTTCTTGTTCTCTCTAGTTTTCAGAATTTCAAAGTATACCAAATGGATGTAAAATCTTCTTTTCTTAATGGGGACTTAGAAGAAGAAGTATATATTGAGCAACCAGACGGATTCATCCTTGGAAATGATCCAAACTTGCATGTAGACTCAGAAAAGCCCTCTATGGCCTAAGACAAGCTCCAAGGGCATGGTATTACCATCTTGACAAATATCTACATCAACAAGGTTTTTCAAAAGGATCAGCGGATAGAAATCTATATATAAAGATTGATAATGATAAATTGCAACTACTTGTTGTGTATGTTGATGATATTATTTTTGGTAGCAATGAAGAAGTCATGAGTCAAAACTTTGCTTTGGTAATGCAAAAAGAATTTGAAATGTCCCTGCTGGGTGAGCTCACATATTTTCTTGGTCTACAAGTTCAACAAAAGAAAGATGGCATCTTTTTGTCACAAACCAAATATCTCAAGCAGATCTTGAAAAAATACGACATGGAAGACTCTAAACCAGTATGTACCCCCATGGTAATCGAATGCAGTCTCAGCTCAAATGATGAATCAGTAGCAGTACATCAACCAAACTACAGATCCATGATTGCTAGTTTGCTTTATCTAACAGGTACCTGACCAGACATCATGCATGCAGTGGGAATAGTTGGAAGATTCCAAGCAAATCCAAAGGAATCACACCTTCAGGCAGTCAAAAGGATCTTCAAATATCTTCAAGGAACTCAGAATTTTGGTTAATGGTATCCTAGGGATACAAATCTTACACTTCATGCATATACAAATGCAGATTGGGCAGGAAGCGTGGATGACAGAAAAAGCACTAGTGGTGGTGCATTCTATAAGGGTTCCAGATTAGTGTCTTGGTTCAGCAAGAAATAGAGTTCCATTGCATTATCTACAGTTGAAGCAGGATATGTGGTTGCTGCATCTTGCTACACACAACTCCTTTGGATGATGCAAACATTGCAAAACATTCAGATCACATGTACTACACCCATCTCCATTCTATGTGATAATACAAGTGCAATCAGTATTTCAAAGAATCCAGTCATGCATTCTAAAACCAAGCACATACCCATCAAATATCATTTTCTACATGAACAAGTGCTTGAACAAAAGGTCAAATTGGAGTATCTCCCCTCTAAAGAACAAGTTGCTGATATATTCACCAAACCACTGCCCAGAGAGTCATTTGAATATCTTAGACAGAAACTGGGAGTAGTTGATGCATCATCTTTCCGTTGAAATTATCTATTTCATAGAAAAGCAGGTGTACGCTAGTTTCATGAAGAGTACCCGCGTATATATGCCGGTTTCTGTGGATACAGTCACGTATATGTTGGTTTGAAGACAATCAATGGATGAAAGGAGTCTAATATGGGTTTGACAGTGATCATTTGGCACAGATTCAGGTGGAGCATATACTTACAATAATGCATTGTTGGCATTATCTTAGAAGGTCTTGGTACAAATTCACTGTTGTTTTGATTCAGGTGGAACAGGTTTCAGGGGGAGATCATGGTTGCTGGTCTGGATGTTGATTGTTAGATGTTGTTGATGACTATCATGTTCTTATTTCAGATGTTTGATCTCTATTTTATGTCATGTATATCTTTCAATGTAAAGGTCATATTTTGTTAACCCACTATGCATGGGATAGATGATGTAATGTTCTTGTTTTGACATGTATAAACAATTGGTATATCCCCACTTGGTTGGGAGATGGATGTATGTATGAGTCTTTGGTGATAGGAAGGTCTTTGGTGATGTATGTATAGAGTCATGCTATCTTTTTGCAGACCTTGCTTATGCTCAGGGGGAGCATGGACTTGATCATAGGAGCTCAATCAACACTTCAGCATATCAGAGGTTTCGGCAAGTACTCAGGGGGAGCATGCCCCTTTTCCCTTGATGACAAAGGGGGAGAGTGATTGGTGTTGTTTCCATCAAGTCCAAAGGGGGAGATTGTTAGCATTATGATACAGGTAATACAGGTGTTGTACTTGATGGCAACTCTCTCAGATGACAAATCACAGTTTAGGCCACTTAGAATGAAGAAAGAAAGGTATACGCAGGTTCATCTTGACCAACCCGCGTATACATGCAGGTTCATTGAACAAAAGGCGTGCGTACACATGCACTTTCACGGAAGGAAAGGCGCGTACATGTTGGAAAACTAAATTTTGGTTCGTGGTATTTGATCCATGGTATTTCGACATTGATCCATGGTATTTGATCCAAAGTGTTGATCCTAGGTATTCGGTCCACGATATTGGTTCTAAATCGTTTTGGTCCATGGTATTGAGTAAGGCCTAAGACTATAAAAGGAGGATAAGATCATTAGGCAAATGCACTCATGTATTGAATATCTAATGAAGAGTAATATCTAGAATACTGGTTACTGGGTTATGGTGCACAGCTAGATCTGAATCAAGGAGGAACCTGAGTGCTTGATGAAGAATAATTTCTATCGATGGGTTAAGATCTTAAGGCTTGAAGAGAAATATCTTTGTGTGGTTTTGATCTTTTATCTTAATAATTGGCGCATATCATAATTTGTAAATATTGTGATCTAGGTATATCTAATGTCTGAATAGTTGTAAAGGTTAAACCATCATTTACAGATCTGTACATGGGTTTCTTATAGCAAAGGCGCGTATACACGCAGGTTCGACATTTCAAAAGTGCGTATACGTAGGTTTGCCTTGATACAAGTGTGTATGCATGCAGGTTCGTCACATTGAAGTAGCATAGACCTCATAAAATATGCTTTAGCTACTTCTGATTGTTGTTGCAGCGTTCTGGGTTCTGGCTTGGGTTCTGGTTACTATTACTGTATTCTGGTTACAACATTCAGAGAAGTGATTGTTTGATTTAGTTTTGGTTGGTGCAAAGTAGTTTGGTTGATGTAGATATATTTGATGTTTGATTGATATTATTGAAGGATCTAGTTTGAAAATTTATGAAGCGCGGTCCTTGAAAGAAAAGAGAAGGTTGTAGCCTTCTGTAGGTCAGTACCTACATACTAGTACATCAGCTAGTACAAGAACTAGGGGATTGTAGCTCCCTTTCAGGAGAAGTTGGAGAACGAGAGAAGGTTGTAGCCTTCTGCAGGTAGAAGCCTGCGTACTGGTATAAGTCTGCACTAGTACAAAATATTGTAAAAAGAAGTTTCTTATTAAAAGAAAGATAGAGATGATTGCAGCAGGTGGTTTTCACCCACATTGGGTTTCCACCTTATATCTTGTGTTCATGTGTGTGACTGTCTGTTCTATTTTTAGTGCTTCTGGTTACTGTTTATATGGGTCTGATGCACAGATTAATGACCAACTTATGAAGAATTAACTAATTTATAAGTTTACAAGGTATGCGCTAGTTTCCTTATATACAGTTGCGTATGCACGTAAGTTTAATTAACTGAAGTAGCGTATATGAATAAGAATATGGAAATGAAATATTATTGACTTGCTAACACTGATTCACCCCCTCCCTCTCAATATTATTTCCAACAATTTTATAGTGCAATTAAGTTAGGAAGGGGCCCCTAATCTAGTTTACATTGCAACACATTACCCTTAGGTAGATTAGTTAACATTTATTTCTCTACTTCAGAAACTAGAATTTCAATTTCCATTATATAATTCCTTGAATTATTTGCATAAGTGTTGGTCTTTGTAATGCCCCTAACCTTAAGCACACCTAAAAACGCACCCAAGCGTCAAAAAACCAAAGGATTGGGAAAGTTCGGTGGAACGAGATGTTGCATGAAGGCGAACATGCCCCATTGAATAAAATGGGTGCCGCACGAAGGCGAGCGTGCCCACCAAGAGATATGGACTGCATAAAGGCGATTGCACTCACCAAGCGATATGTACCGCACAAAGGCGAGCGCGCCCACCAAGCGATATGGAATACACAAAGGAGTGTGCCCATCACGAGACTTGGTGTTTACGATGGACTGATGGATTATAGGTGATGGAGTGTGCACAATGTGCACCTACATGAAGGTAGGGCATTGGGTGACATGCCCATGCGATGGGTACTTAGGGTGTGTCATGCACACAAAACAAATGTGAAGGGAATTCGAATGATAACATGAGATGGAAGGCAAAAACAATGCGATGGTGAAGGGGAGCCGATGCATGAAGGGGCGTTATGCAAAGGCATTCCACCCACACGTTAGGGTGGGCCGCGCCCACCAACGATCAAACGATGTGTTAGTTAAAATGACGTAAGGTCAATGTTATGAAACCAGCTCACAAAAAGATAGTGGAGAAAGATCAACAATTTAGAAATCAACCTCTTCGAGGGCAACCTCCTTTACATTACACAAATGAACAATTCTTGGATGATCAAATGAAAAAACATCCTTTCTATATATAGGAGTCTAAGAGGTCATAATACAATAAGAGCTGACATAACAATAATAATGTAACTGCACAATAATAACAATAGTGGGCTTCTATGGGGTACAATAATAACAATATGGGTACTGCATGGTAACAACAATATAATAAGGGGATTGCACTAATAACAATAAGGGGTTACACTAGTAGTATAGGGACCTAACATGCCACTCTCCTTCAAAAAGTGTTGTCCTCAACGCTTGAGTAGTTTTGGATGCTTTTGTATAAAATTCTTGTCCTCCCATGTGGAATCTTCAGCGGGTAAGTTCTTCCACTTGATGAGATGCTCTAAAATTGATCGATTTTGTAGTTGTCGAGTTCTTGTTTATGTGACTGCTCCAGGTTCCAATATGACTTTTCCTTCCTCGTCAAGTTCTGGAAATATTGTTTGAACTGGGATCTTCTACAACTTTTGAATGAGTTCCCACCCTAATTTGGCATTCTTCCATCCATCACTTGCTTCGTTTATCAAATTTGGTTGGATAATTATACCAACCTCTAGCATTTCTGCAACCATATGTTCAATTTCACTCTTTTGGGCATATGGATATCTATACGGCCTGATGTTTGGAGGAACACTTCCTGGAATCAATGAATATCATGGTCATGATCACAAATAGGTGGGAGGCCTTTGTAAGCCTCAGATACCTTGGAATGATTGTCCAAAACTTTTGGGAGATCTGGAGAAATAGATGATTTCGATGTGGGAACCTCTAGAGAACATAATTGTGTAATTACACCTCGTTGTTCTTTCTTTAGAAGCTTTGTCATTCCGTTAGAGCTAATTATGTTTCCCGGTTTCCCTGTGATACCCCTTAATTCAACTTCCTTTCCTTCTGAAGAAAATTTCATGAAAAGTTCTTGAAAATTAAAAGCTATTATACCCAAGGGTTGTAGCCATTGGAGTCCTAGTACAACATCAACACCATCCATTGGAATGGAAAGCATTGGGCTATTAAATACATACTATCCCATGGATAGCTTGATATTATGGCACTTTCTAGAGAAATTTATGGTTCCTCCACTTGCAACCATCACTTGACACTCTGGAGCTGCATATAGGAAGCAAATCAATTCCTTGGTTATTTTACAATGAATAAAATTATGGGTACTACCCGAGTCAATCAACACTATTACCTTTTTCTTCTTGATATGTCCTTCTATATTGATAGTCTGAGGAGTTGTGATTTCAGCCAATGCATTACAAGTTATGGTCGGATTCATTTCTTCTTTCTCCAGGGTTTGTTCCTAGTGTATATCTTCTTCTTTCGATGTTTCTTGTTCCTTTTTTTGCTCCTCCTTCCCATCTATGTAAATTAATTTCTGCTTAGCACACTTATGACTTTTAGTGTATTTTCTATCACAATTGTAATAAAGCCCTTTTGCTCTTTTTCTTCCAATTGTTTTGGTGTTAACCTTGTAGGTGGTGAAAGGCTAGGAGCAACAACAATTCCATCTTTATAGTTATGAGTGGTAGGTTTCCTTGTTGCCATAATTTTGCTTTCAATTTTTCTTGATAACTTGTATGCCATATCTAATGAATTAGGTTCCCAAAGGTGAACCTCATGTTGGATGTTATCATTTAAAGTTCCTATGAAGACTTCAATCCTACACTTCTTTGGAATATCATTTACCCTTATATTCAATTTTTGGAAGTGCTCAATGTGCTCTACCATTGAGCCCTTTTGTTTGAGATTTATCAATTGGCTAGAGAAGGTGTTGCTCTTTGTATTCTCATAATGTGCTATCATTTCCTATGTGAAAATTGACCATGTGACAAGTGTTTATGAGAAAAAAACCCTCTATACCATACAAACTGATTCGGTTCTAAATATAAAGATGCAATACGTACCTTTTGTGTGTTTTGCACATTATGTAGATCAAAATATTTCTCCATATGTAGTATCCATGTTACGGGATCCTTGTCATCAAAATTATTCATGTCTATCTTTGGAATATGCTGGGCCTTCAATCCAACATTAGATTCTATGAAATCATGATTAACGTTACTTTTGTTCTCATCATGAGTTTCCTCTACTACCTTTTCGCCATTAGGAGGCCTTTCTTGTAGTAGCTTTGTCCCACCTTCCTTCAAACTTTCCATGTCTTTCTTCAAATATTCCATGTCTGTCTTCAAATATGCTTTCATACCATTGATATTAGCTTCCATGGCATAGATAAAACTATTTATCTTAGTTTCTATCGCATTATTCAAATCATCCATCCATTTTTGCTTACTAGTTGTTTCTCTTTTCTTGATTCGAGTCATTCTTTTTCTTTCTTTTAGAATCTCGATCTTGAATCTGTTGTATCTCTGAAATTTCATCTCTACTAGGTCTAGAATTGTGAATTGCAGTAGCCCTCTGCATCCTCTTTCCAACCCCACAAGTCTGATCAAGATTGGATTCTCCAAGGAAGAGTTATTCCAAATCTACCATAATGACTTGATTATAGACTAGTTCAGTAGAGCGAACTTGTACAAAGTGCCACGTATCACTGTTTCAATCTTTGGACCTGAAAATGATACACAGAAGACTGTAGTCCATCATATTTTTGCAACTTCTTACGAAATTTCAATTTGATTCTCAAAGAGAAAGTTATGACGATTTTCCCAGGGTCACTTGTTTGGGATGTAATTCGGGATATTGCAAAAACCCTAAATGTCTTGGACCGTATATCTGAAAATATAGCGAAGAAAAATTCGAAATTTGGGCCCGAGCTTCAACACGATTTTGTCTCAAATGGGTTTTAATTTCATAATCTAAAACTTCGTAGATAACAAATTATAACGAAAATTCAACGATGACCTGTTTGAGATGGAATTCTAGAGCTTGCAAAAACCCTAAATTCCTCAGACCATATCTTCGAAAATATAGAGAGACAAGATTTGAAATTCGGACTCGAGGATCAGCAATATATCTTCTGAAATGAGTTTTTGTTTTAACTTCTGAAATTTCACAGAAAAACGTTATAGCGAAAATTCCATGATGACCTATTTGGAGCAGCGAAACCCTAGAATCCAAAGCTCTGATACCAAATGTTATGAAACCAGCTCACAAAAAGATAGTGGAGAAAGATCGACGCCTTAGAAATCAGCCTCTTCGAGGGGGAACCTCCTTTACATTACACAAATGAAGAATTATTGGATGATCAAATGAAAAGACCTCCTTTTTATATATAGGAGTCTAAGGGGTCACAATACAATCAGAATCGACATAACAATAATATTGTAACTGCACAATAATAACAATAGTGGGCTTCTATGGGGCACAATAATAAAAAAAAGGGGACTACATGGGAACAACAATATAATAAGGGGGTTGTACTAATAACAATAAGGGGTTACACTAGTAGTATAGGGACCTAACAGTCAACTTGATGGTTAAGTCACACCCCTTAGAACAAGAAATACTCATATAAGTGGAGCAAAGGTATTTCAATGGAAGGCAAGTCAAAATGCAAGAAATTCTGAAGCAAGAAGCAAGGAAAGAAACATAACTATGAGTGAATAAACACGGAAACAAAGGGGGAAACAAGCTAAGGCTCACTTGGGGAGCCAAGACATGTGAAGGTTTTTTGCGATAGTTTGTGGGTAAACCGAAAGGCTGTGTTTTTTATTATAACTTGGGTTATGGTTATTGATTAATGGTGTAAGCTAAGGTTATGCACTGGGTTGGCTTTAGGCTGGTCATTCAAGCCAAGGAAGGGTTGCATGAGCCAAGATATTTTGAAGCCTCGTTGAAGTTTTGACAATGAACCTTTGGGATTTGACACAACCTTGGTTGTTGTAAACTATTGTATATTGAAGTTTGAAGTATAATAAAAGGAATGGGAATTTTTTGTTGGAAGTTCCCCCTCCCATATTCTAAAGTTGTGTACATGTTTATGTTGATGCTTTGTTGAAGATTGTTCTATTGTGAAGTGTTATTGCTAGTTTATGTTGTTGTTCCTTTAATGAATGAAGTAAAACAAAAAATTGGCTAAGTATTGAAGAAGTAAACTAACGAAGGGGCTAATGCACTAAGATTGGATAAAATACTAATTTTGTTAGTAGAGTTATCAAGTTCACTAAGACGTGCATAGGATAGAGGTGCAGTATGAGTATAAGTAGGCCTAAGTAGGTCAAGCCTTTAGGAAGAAAATACAGTTGTGCTGCACACCTTTGGGGACTACAAAACCTTATGGTTGAAGTGTGCCCTGGGGACGTGATAGTTGGTATCAAAGCTCAATTATGTGATGGGAACTTGAGGGAAATCATTGGTTGAAGTCAAGGTGGTGGCACGTCAACTACCACCATGACAACATGTTTCATGACTTGTTGAAGGCGAGTATGGGGATTACTCAACAAGGAATACTTAAGGAGAAGTTGAAGGGCATGAAACATGAGATCCTTAGTTTTAGGGATACCATTTGAGCAATTTCTATGTGAGGAAAATCGTAGCAGGGTGAGGATGAACTTATGTGGATCATGCAAAGATTGATTCACATAGAAGAAGAAATGGTTGAACTGCAGAAGGAAGTTGATGATGCTCAAGAAAATGCTATAAAGGAAGATCTTGGGCGTGAAGAAGATAAGTCCAACCATATTGAAGAACAAATTGGTGCTTGTGTTTTTAGAGAATATTATTTGGTTGAGCAGTTTGAAGTTGTCACCATGAAGAGGAAGTTGGTCATATGATCAAGCATGGAACGAGTGTTGTGAAACTGACATCGAAAGAGGAACAACTTGTTGGAATGAAGTCTACCAATGTTAGACCATATTTTAGAATTTTGCAGCCATGGGAGTGTTGTGAAGGTAAATCCCCTATGCGGACAAAGGCTATCCCTCTAGCCCAATGAGTGGGTCTAGAAACAACTAAACAAACTAACATACACTTTCCTTGCTTATGTTTAACAAATGCAGAGAGAAGGAGAAACCTACCTCGCTCTAATGCTAATTGCTCAATATTTTTGAAGATGACTTTGATTCTTTCACTCTAGGCCTCACTTATTACTTGTTTTCATGTCCGAGTACCTGCAAGGAAGATCAAAGAGCTATGCAAGATACAAGAAAATATATGGCATACATCAAACATAAACTACTTAATAGATCAAGGTGTATTAAGCTAAAAGCATAAACATTTACATAATTATGGAAAGCGAACATTATATATATATATATATATATATATATATATATATATATATATATATATATATATATATATATATATATATATATATATATATATATATATATATATATATATATATATATATATATATATATTATTAAGCTAAAAAGGGAAGCATACAACCTATGCCTTGATGTTGGAGACCTCCTTTTGGTGGATGTGAAAATATCATCCTTGGAAACGATGAAGCCAAGGAGTCATCTAGCTTCTATGCAGAAAACACATTTGTGCAGGTTTAACCGAATGTTATAGTGTTTCCAGCGCAAAGAAATTTGCCGAAGATGGTTTGGGTGATCTTGGCGCTTACAAGAATGAGCGGGAAGGTCATCTAAGTAAGGCTGGACAATGTTGCGAATATCATGGAACGCATAGGACATTGCCCATTGAAATGTAGCCCCAACATTTTTGAGGCCAAAAGGGAGATTTTTGTATGCAAATGTACCCCACGGACAAATAAAAGCCATCTTTTCTTGATCGGCTAGTGCAATGTTGATCTGGTTGTAACCAGAAAAACCCTCCATAAAGGAAAATATCTCGCTCCCGACACATTCATCAATGATTTGATCAATGAAGGGAGTAGTTTAGTTTTCTTTAGGACAAGCACAATTGAGATCTTGATAATCAACACAAACGTGAATCGTGGCCTATTTTTTGGTCATCGGGACAATATTGGACACCCAATCTGTAAGCAAGATGGGATAGATGAACCCAGATTTGAGAAGTTTTTCAACTTCACCCTTAATAGCGACGACCTTCCTAGGGTGCACTGGGCGCAGCCGTTGGCGAACGGGCTTCACGTGCGGATAAGTTGGTATCTCATGCACAACAATGCTAGGATTAATGCAAAGCATTTCTTTGTAGGACCATGAAAATACATCACGAAATTCCTGAAATAGATGAGTATAAGTCTTGATCTCATCTAGAGAAAAAGATACCCCAATATGAACATGTTCAACGATGCCAGGCTTTATAGAAATATCAATCGACATCGTTTAGGTAATAATACCCAGATTTCCTTCTGACCATACTTCATGAGTCATGATTGGTGGCAGAAACGAAGAAGAGGACTCTTTGAAAGCGATAGACATGACCGTTGGATGAGGAAGGAATGAGGAGCGGTGATGAGTATCGATCCAAGGTGGTTCCTTGAGAGACATGACTTCCAAGATGCCTTCATCAGCAAGGAAGGTCTCGGTTAAGGGATCAGTCGATTCCAAAGTGCCAAGCCATGGGGATTGAGAGTATGTATCGAGAGAGGTCTTCGAAATAGAAGAATTAGAGGTTGTGGAACTTGAAGCCGAAACAATTTCCACGTAATTGACTTCGGTGGGAATAAGCGACATAACCTCGCCCCAGGTATCAGCAAGATCTAGTGAAGGGATGACCCAAGGATCAAATTTAACTGAGACCATGTTGACAGAGTGTTATCACTCAGGTTGTTCCCCAAAAGCTGTGAGAAAAGGGAATATGGCCGAGGTAACCACTAACCAGTATTTTAGATGCAGATTCTAGCCAATCTGCAGCCAGAGAGGGCTCTCTCTTTATAATTTAGCTTTGTTTTGTTGTTTGTTAGGCTAGTTATGAAACACAAGTATTTGTTTGATTTTTTGGATGGTGATATTTCAATAGAACAGGGGTGAAAAGTATGAGAAGTTCAAACCATTGGGTTAATGGAGTCAATGAAAATAAAGTTCTGGGTATGGTTTCTTTGACAGAAGGAGGACTACAGAGAAAGATAATTAACCATGGAACAATTATCAAGCTGGAATAAGGTGAAATGGAGTCAGGGGATGAAAGGAAATTAAGAATCTTTCATCGTGCTAACAGAGGGAAAGTGTATGAATATTACCAGGGAGCAGTTAAGAATTCCTTAATTATATTCAGAGTGTACGAACTAGGGAGACAGGAGCAGTCAAGAATTCCTGCCTATGCTAGTCCTGAAGAAAACATCAAGAATGACAGGAATTGAACATAGAGTACAATTAAGTAAATTCTGAGCTATTCTTTTTTCCTGCAATTTAGAGTATGATACGTAAATGATATATAAAACATAGAAACAGTAAAACATGAGTTAGAAAAGACTTATTGATCCATGAAATAATTCAAGAATTCTGCAACATTGGCTTCTGCCATCAATTCCAAAACCAGAGAGTTCATCAGCAAAGCATTCCAACAATCTTTATTCAGAAGAGTTCTCAAATTTATATTGCAGTTCCAGAATGATATTCACTAACCCCTAATACTTAGATTGGGGAGGTATTTGTACAAAAATGTTTCCAAAATATCTTAAAAGAGATAATATCTTGCAATAACTGTTTTCACCTACTCTACAGAAGGAGTAAATGCTCTTGGGAACAGAGAGAAATGAATGCAGAAGTGAGAAAATGTTGTGTTGGCCGTTTTGTTGGTGAGATGCATTGATTGTTTGCCTAGTAAGTCGGCCGAAGGATATTTTAGTGAAAATCCGTGCTGCTGGCATTGCTTTCTCGGGTGCTTTTTCCTGCGCTTTAATTGATTGCTGCCCAGCGCGATTTTTACCTACTCTTTTCTTCACTTTATGGCATCTGTTATGTTCTGAAAAAATAAACAAAACTTTGAAATCCGCTTACAAAATTTCCAACATACTCTGCCACCATTCATAATCTGGTAATTGGTGCCTGCGCATTTTAATTAGAGTTTCATCTGCATCTGTGTACCTGAAAAATGTGGGTTGCACTGTGAAAATATGCCTCACTTCATGTTCAATAAAAAACAAATTCTCCAAATTGTCATATAGGCTCTGTCCAGATGGGAGTGCCTTCTCTCCTGTAGAACTTGATGATGCTGTAGCTTGGCTATCCACATATGTATTTAATTTGTGTACATAGGCTGCATGTGACATTAGTCTGTAGTCATCAGTTAACAAACTGGGCAGACCCTTTTCCTCCAAAGCTGTAAACTTCTATGTGAAAGCCTTTATTTCCATTTGCATTTCCTGGCACTTCCTTTCTAGATTTTGTATGAAATTCCTCATGGTCAGAACCCTTTTAATTATTAAAATAGTGCTTGTCCTGTCCCTGATATCCAGTTTTTCCAGATCTTCTTTGGTGTGGGTGTTCAGGAAATGTATTAGCCTATTGGCCTGTTCGGGCATGTTTCCCAATGAATCCCTGGCCTTTTGAATTTCTTCTTGAGCTGCTGCCACCAAATCAATCTACTCATGAATTATCTATATTGATTTCCACATATCAATGATGGATTGGCCAATGTTGGCCCACAAAATGCTCCTAATTTCTGCCAGAGGTTTGTCTAATAAGATGTCCTTTTCCAATGCCTTTACTTTATTTTACAATGCTTTCACCTCCCTTGTTTTTTCTGCTACAGTCATCTTGGATTTATCATAACTTACTTCCAATTTTTCCAATTTCTCTTTGGCACCTTTTAACTCTGATACCTGGAGTCTTAGATCCTCCATGGCCTTTATCAGTTCTTCAGTAGTCATGGTAGTGCTGCTGCATGCTACTGTTGTTGTTGAAGTGCTTGGTGCTGTTGATGCCGGGATAGTGGGAGGGACTACTGTTGTGACTGTAGAAGGAGAAGTTGTAACTATTGGAGCTGTTTGAGATGGATGAGAGGCCAACTCTCCCTGTTTTCCTTGTAGTGCTTCCTCCAATGCATTCTCTGTTTCTGCCAATCTCTCATTCATTTTCATCAGCAGTTCCATTTCATCTTCCTGTGATTTTTGTTCAACAACCTCTGTAGTTTTGGGATGCATGGTAATGGGTAGCTTGAGTTGCTTCCTGAGAGCTGCAATGTCTTCTTCTTTCTTTCTTATTAATGCTTGGATGCCTTTGGGATCCTTGGGATCATGTCCCAACTCTATGATAATCTCTTCTAAGGATTTAATTCTGTTATCCTTAGCCAAAGAGGAAGCCTTTTCCAATTCCAATTGGGAAGAAGTATTATTTAAAGAATTCTACAATTTGTGGGCCAAAAATGCCTTATTTTCCAATGTGTAGTATACCATTTCTCCTGTTTGCTTATGTAGTTCAATTTGGTCCATTGGCTGGATATCCTTGGCTAATACTTCTAGATTGGTCCTGATGTAATCAACAGCTGACTATTGCTGCAGCATTTTGGGTTTGAAGTGACTCAGGATCATCTTTCCTTCTTGGATGTCATACGCTGACATTAATCTTTGTTGATTTGTGGGTGCCATCTTCAGCAAGTGATTTGGATGGTGATATTTCAATAGAACAGGGGTGCAAAGTATGAGAAGTTCAAACCATTGGGTTAATGGAGTCAATGAAAATAAAGTTCTGGGTATGGTTTCTTTGACAGAAGGAGGGACTACAGAGCAAGATAATTAACCATGGAACAATTATCAAGCTGGAATAAGGTGAAATGGAGTCAGGGGATGAAAGGAAATTAAGAATCTTTCATCGTGCTAACAGAGGGAAAGTGTATGAATATTACCAGGGAGCAGTTAACAATTCCTTAATTATATTCAGGGTGTACGAACCAGGGAGACAGGAGCAGTCAAGAATTCCTGCCTATGCTAGTCCTGAAGAAAACATCAAGAATGACAGGAATTGAACATAGAGTACAATTAAGTAAATTATGAGCTATTCTTTTTTCCTGTAATTTAGAGTATGATATGTAAATGATATATAAAACATAGAAACAATAAAACATGAGTTAGAAAAGACTTATTGATCCATGAAATAATTCAAGAATTCTACAACATGGGCTTCTGCCATCAATTCCATAACCAGAGAGTTCATTAGCAAAGCATTCCAACAATATTTATTCAGAAGAGTTCTCAAATTTACAGCGCAGTTCCAGAATGATATTCACCAACCCCTAATACTTAGATTGGGGAGGTATTTGTACAAAAATGTTTCCAAAATATCTCAAAAGAGATAATATCTTGCAATAATTGTTTTCACCTACTCTACAGAAGGAGTAAATGCTCTTGGGAATAGAGAGAAATGAATGCAGAAGTGAGAAAATGTTGTGTTGGCCGTTTTGTTGGTGAGATGCATTGATTGTTTGCCCAGTAAGTCGGCCGATGGATATTTTAGTGAAAATCCGTGCTGCTGGCATTGCTTTCTCGGGTGTTTTTTCCTGTGCTTTAATTGACTGCTGCCCAGCGCGATTTTTTACCTGCTCTTTTCTTCACTTTATGGCATCTGTTATGTTCTGAAAAAATAAACAAAACTTTGAAATCCGCCTACAGAATTTCCAGCATACTCTGCCACCATTCATCATCTGGTAATTGGTGCCTGCACATTTTAATTAGAGTTTCATCTGCATCTGTGTACCTGAAAAAAGTGGGTTGGACTGTGAAAAGATGCCTCACTTCATGTTCAATAAAAAACAAATTCTCCAAATTGTCATATAGGCTCTGTCCAGATGGGAGTGCCTTCTCTCCTGTAGAACTTGATGATGTTGTAGCTTGGCTATCCACATATGTATTTAATTTGTGTACATAGGCTGCATGTGACATTAGTCTGTAGTCATCAGTTAACAAACTGGGCAGACCCTTTTCCTCCAAAGCTGTAAACTTCTATGTGAAAGCCTTTATTTCCATTTGCATTTCCTGGCACTTCCTTTCTAGATTTTGTATGAAATTCCTCATGGTCAGAACCCTTTTAATTATTAAAATAGTGCTTGTCCTGTCCTTGATATCCATTTTTTCCAGATCTTCTTTGGTGTGGGTGTTTAGGAAATGTATTAGCCTATTCGCCTATTCGGGCATGTTTCCCAATGAATCTCTGGCCTTTTGAATTTCTTCTTGAGCTTCTGCCACCAAATCAATCTTCTCATGAATTATCTGTATTGATTTCCACATATCAGTGATGGATTGGCCAATGTTGGCCCACAAAATGCTCCTAATTTCTGCTAGAGGTTTGTCTAATAAGAGGTCCTTTTCCAATGCCTTTACTTTATTTTCCAATGCTTTCACCTCCCTTGTTTTTTCTGCTACAGTCATCTTGGATTTATCATAACTTACTTCCAATTTTGCCAATTGCTCTTTGGCACCTTTTAACTCTGACACTTGGAGTCTTAGATCCTCCATGGCCTTTATCAGTTCTTCAGTAGTCATGGTAGTGCTGCTGCCTGCTGCTATTGTTGTTGAAGTGCTTGGTGCTGTTGATGTCGGGATAGTGGGAGGGACTGTTGTTGTGACTGTAGAAGGAGCAGCTATAACTATTGGAGCTGTTTGAGATGGCTGAGAGGCCAACTCTCCCTGTTTTCCTTGTAGTGCTTCCTCCAATGCCTTCTCTGTTTCTGCCAATCTCTCATTCATTTTCATCAGCAGTTCCATTGCATCTTCCTGTGATTTTTGTTCAACAACCTCTGTAGTTTTGGGATGCATGGTAATGGGCAGCTTGAGCGGCTTCTTGAGAGCTGCAATGTCTTCTTCTTTCTTTCTTATTAATGCTTGGATGCCTTTGGGATCCTTGGGATCATGTCCCAGCTCTATGATAATCTCTTCCAAGGATTTAATATTTTATCCTTAGCCAAAGAGGAAGCCTTTTCCAATTCCAATTGGGCAGAAGTATTATTTAAAGAATTCTGCAATTTGTGGGCTAGCAATGCCTTATTTGCCAATGTGGAGTATACCATTTCTGCTGTTTGCTTATGTAGTTCAATTTGGTCCATTGGCTGGATATCCTTGGCTAATACTTCTAGATTGGTCCTGATGTAATCAGCAGCTGACTGTGGCTGCAGCATTTTGGGCTTGAAGTGACTCAGGATCATCTTTCCTTCTTGGATGTCATACGCTGACATTAACCTTTGTTGATTTGTGGGTGCCATCTTTAGCAAGTGATTGTAAAGTTGAATCGTTATTGGTTTATTCTTTTCTTTTATTTCAGTGAATGTTCTCTTAATGTCTGAGCCTTGCTTACTTTGCTGCCTGGCAGAAGAGAATTCCACACTATGTTGTCTTCCAATCTCCTGTCTGTGTGAACTGGCTGATGTTTCTATGACTGGAGATGTATCTTGGCTGACTGCTCTTTCTTCCCTTGGATTGTCTGTGATCTCCTGAATGAATTCCTCCTCTAATAGGGGGTTCAATCTTTTCCTTTTCTCCCTTGGTTTCTCTTCAGGACTGCTGATCGATGTGTCTTCTTGCCTGTCCCTTTTCTTGCCTCTCTCCTCATTTAGAGGAGTTTGTAGTATAGGGATTTCTGGGGCCTTTGTTTGTGTTGGGGGGACCTGCCCTTGGCCTTGTTCCTTTGATGTAGTTGGTTGGTCTGTCATTATATCTTGCTCTAAACCTACTACCTCCTTACCCTTTGCTGACCCTATGCTGGCTTTTTGTGTGGGCTGCTGAGAGGTCTCGGCAAAAGATGTGTCACCTCCTGTGTGCTGAGGCAGCTTGAAGGATACCTGTCCAAAAGAGTCCAGGTCAAGCATTTTTTCAAGCTCTTTCATGGCTTTTTCCAATTTTTCTTCTTCAGTAATCTCTTCAATTAATGTGCCTTCTACCCATTCTTGTTGGTTAGCATATTGTTGAATTTCAGGGATTTGGTGGTGAACATATGTTGTAAGCTTGTTTTTCACTTTTCTATAACTTATGAAATGTTCAGGGTCATATGGTGCCCAATAAAAGCTTTGTTTCAGCATAAGTTTCTCCCTTAAAATCTTATTAGCCTCTTCCCAGGCTTCCCTTTTATTGAAGATAAAAGGGCCCAATTGATTTCTTATCTTGAGTTGTGCCTTTTTCCTAGCACCATAGAAATGAGTCAAATCTAAACTAATAAATTGCCTGAAGTATTCCAGGGCAAACAGTCTCATAGGTACATACTTTGGCAGCTTGTAGGGGCATAATTCACAGCCATAAATCCTGATCTCTGTGTGATTCTGGTAAAAATACCAGTCACCTATACTGTAGTCTTTTGAGAGATGCAAAATTTTCTGCATTTCAGCAGAGAGCCTGGCAGGAGGAGTTGTAATCAATAAAGAAGTGGTTGGATATATGAACAGGTCAATGAACTCACAATATGTATAAGGGGAGTTATGGACTTCATGGAATACTGAGGTCCAGAATATCACAGACCTCCTTTCTCCTTTGAGATCCAACTTTCTAAGAGGAACTTGAAAACTATCAGGTTGATTGTACAACAGCAAATGATATATGTATGATGTGTATTTGAACACTCTTTCTCTGTCCATGCTCATGAATTGCTCATGGATTTTATTAGCTATGAAGGTGGCATAATCATATTGGACAGCAGGGGGCTGTCCTGGAGTAAATATGGACATCAAAACTAAGACAGTCTCATCAATATGCTCACTGGTTTTGAATCCCAAGATATAGGAAATCATGTCAGTAATGAATATTCCAGCTTCATTGAACCAGACCTGATTAAAAGGAGGTGGTTGCCTGGGCTGGCGATCTGGTTTCATGAATAATTGAGCTATTCTAGTTATCTCTGAACTGGGCAGTTTGGCACCTTGGTCAAGCAAGAATTCCATAGTGAGAGGAGCCAGAGGCTGAGTTGGCTTAAAGTGTAGCATTTCATTTATGTATTGAGGACTAATATAGAAGAGGACAGTCCCAGATGGAGCCATAACTGCTCTTTGTGTGGGGTCATAATTGGCACAGCATAAATGGATGATATCAGGGAGCACATTTACTGAAGGGAGGTAGTAGATGGGCATGTTGGACTCCCAAATTCCAAAGACATCAGTATTGCTTCGGTAGCTATTCCTAATTTCACAAAAATCTTGAAGGTGAGGCTTGTCACCAATCATATCCTTAATTTGGAAATCTCTGTCAGCAAGGGGCATCCATTCCAATTCTTTGTGTGGTGCATTCAAGGGGGCAACATTCAGGGCCACTGGAGCCTCCATTATACAGTCTTTGGTGATTTTTGAATTTGAATTGTGGGTTTTATGCAGCAGCAGCAGGTAAAATAGTAGTTTTGGGTCCTTTCTGCGGAAATTGCAGGCGGAAACAAGCTTAAATTCAGCTTAATGGGCGAATTTGCAGAGGGGAACAGAGTTCACGGGATTTCTTTGGAAAAAATGGGTAAAACAGTGGCTATGATGCAGAGGTTTGAAGGCAGCAACGTGATTTCAATTCGAATTTGGGTGCTCTGGGCAATTTTTAGAGAGAAAACATAGAAAAACAGGGTTTGGGAGAAGAATTTGGGTAAATACCTGTTTTATGGATGCCCTGTGCAAAATGTAGGTGGCAGACCGAGCTGAGGGGCCGCGCTGTGGAGTCAATTTCTCTGGGTGGCGGACTGTGCAGTGGAAATGCTGTTTTGAATGTAAAAAACCATGCAGAGGTTGCACAGAAGAAACAAAGAAAAATGACCAAAAAACGATATTTTACGCATTTTTAACAAAAATTTGATTTTGGCGGGTTTTTGGCACGCTTGGTCGGGTGATGTCAGCATGACGTAATCTTTGTTGTGTAGCGAGGGTATGGAAGCTGACTTGGCAGTGATGTGGTGGACACAACAGATGATACAATGATGAGGTGGCAGCCGACGTGGGTGACGACGTCAGCGGTGGGAAGCGGGGTGGTATGTGGTATTATCGCACCGCTTTTTGGACAACGACGGTTTTGGGTGGAGCGGACGCGATAAAACGAGGTGGCGACACGTGTTTTTTGTACGACGGTGAAACCGCCATTTTCCCGGAAGCTATCGTTTGGTCATCGGAGGGGTTCCGATATCGATGTGGATCGTCCGATGGGAAAGCCTGGATCAGACATTTGATGAATGGGTGGAGTTGGCGGAGGCGTATGGTGTATGGGACCCGTGCGATATATTTAACGCTTGATAAGGTTTTTTCGGGGTTTTTACAATATATTCAAACTTTGGGTTGGGCGGGTTGGTTATTCATTTAACCAGATGCTAAATGAAATCCATGTTATATGCGCACGCGGGGAAGGGTTGTCCATAAGGTTTCGGATAAACCTTGGACCCACTAAAACATTAACATGTGGCTTTAATCAAGCTTGGGGAGGAGTATTAAAACTTTGGGGTTTTGTGTATTTTATATATAATAGGGGCGGGGAAAACTTTACATAGGAGTTATATAATAGAGTTAGGATGTTAATATGAGAAATGTTTTCAAACAAAGCACTAAGCAAAAGGTGAAACTTAGGCTTAGGGAATAAAGGGATCCAAGTCATGAACTTTTAGAGACTTAGCATAAATGGAAGAAAAGGATTTTTACACAAGAAATGTGGCTTAGTTCTCTTAAGTAAAACCAGGATTTCACTTAGTCTTTTTCATGAAATGAAGGGAACTAGGAACACTGAGCAGATCTCAATGTCCTTGAGGGGATGTTAGTAAATGTTCTTGGAGAAATGAGAGGGGAAATTAGTCATGCTTCAACTGCTTTGCAGTCACCTTGCCATGGTACTAATGATATCCATGAGATGCAGTATCTTGAAAAGACAAAATTGTTTACAAGCCTGCTTCTGCAACATCAAAACTGCCTACCCAGCCTAATACACCTAACATTTTTTCTTCTTTTTTGATTGGGTGCATTTGAACTAGCAAACCCTTTACTCTCTTCTTTTCTTTTAGCTGCCCTCCTATCTAAGTCTGTCCTTATTTCTTCCAGGGGCTCAGATTTCACTGTTGAGCACCCTTGCTTCTCTACCTAACTACTTATCTGCCAAGCTTAAACTGTTTGAACAGACCTTATTCTCTAGTTCTAAGACAAGAAATTTAAACATGGAGAGGCCAAGATTGAGCTGTTGGGCCATCCATCAAGTGTGACAGAAGTCACTGATTGCACATTTTGAACTTCTTTACAAAAATAGGATAACAGTGGCATTTTGGACTAGCACACTTTCCTGGTCTTTTCTTTGGGGTTCATTTTCTTTGTTTTTTGACCAATTCATTCTTTTTGCCCTTTGATTTTTCTTTTAGGGCATACCCTCTTTTCATTTTTAAAATTTTTGTTTTTTTGAAAATATGGAACCTTTGCAGCATGGAAAGGATGAACATATTTGGCATTTTAACAGTCAATCATGAAATATGACACCTATTGTTATAGGAACCTAACACAGAGGAAACATGAGGAGGTGGGAATGGAAAAATTCCCATTAAGGCAGAATCTTTAAAAAGACCTACCCCCACACTTTCATAGGGGGAACCAGTGTGCTTGATGTACGAAAAATTGCCATCCAAGGAGGAAGAGGCAAAGAAAGCTAGCTGGTCGACAGTGACAATCTTCCCTTGATGGGGAAAATGTATCACGTGAAATAAAGAGGAGGCTACGGCATGCATAGCATGGGTCCAACTTTGACCGAGTAGAAGATTACAATTGAGATTGGCGTCAACAATCTCTACTTCGACTTGCATTTTCTTGCCTTCCAAAGTAATGGCAAGGTTAGGTAAGACATCGAAGGGTCGTGAATCGTGCCCATTGAAAGCTTCCAAAGTGTTTGGATATTGGTTCAAAGCAAGAGAACCAATAGCCTTCCAGCATGCAGTTGACATGATGCAGGTGGAAGCACCTTCATCGATGACAGTCCGGTGGATGGTCTTCTCATTGATGATTACCTGAATGAGAAAGGCAATCTGATGAGGGAGGTGCGGAACATGGTTCTCTAGATCAAAACATATCAAATTGGAATCGGTGGGATCGATACCTCTGATAGCTGACAACAAATATTTCCGCTGCGATGGGCAGCTTTGGAGCACCTCGAGAGCCGACATAGTTGACGGTGCCTGAGCCAAATCCTCAACAATATTATAGTGTTGAGCGACTCGGGTGTTAGGATTGTACGAGGATTTCCGTAGCACACCTTAAGAGGGTGGCCGTATAGCAGAATCAGGGTTAGGGCGCTCAATATGAAGAGGGCCAGAACTCAGGGTAGAAGAAGAAGGTGCAGCTTCTTTCTCTTTCCCAGCTACCGAAGCAGGAGTTTGATAATATTTCGATCTAGTAGCCACATTAATAGGCATACTCATCATGAACACTTGAGATCCCGAGGAAGCAGATGATTGGGGTTGGTCTACCATTTGGGTCTACTGAGACGGAAATGGCTCTTTGAGGACAGTGGGGGTCCCTTTGAGCAAGCGACTAACTTTGGATCGTCAAGGACAATCCTTAGTGTAGTGATCTTCCTCACAAATGAGGTAGGGATACTTAGGTTTCCGTTGCGAAGATTCACTAGCAGACGATTTGGGAGGACCCTGTTTTGGGGCATTGACTTTACCCTTGCCTTTGCCTTTTTTCCTACCTTTCGAGGATTTGTCCGTTGCAGTAGACTGAATAGCATGGACCTCTGAGGTTTTACCAGGGTTGGGTGGATTCTGGGATGAACTATTAGGAACAACATTTGAGACTGACTTCTGTTTGGAAGAAGATTTAGTAGGGGTCTGGGATACTAAACCAATAACTCCATCGACGGGAGGTGCAACATGTTCCTTTGATGCTGCGGGATTGGATGATAGCCGCGGCGCATCGAGTAATAACTCATACAAAGTGCCATATTGAGAGTAAACTAGATCCAAGTACTAGGCACGAGCGATGGCTTTCTCTTCAGTGACACATCCACCCATATCTATATCGCGAGCAATCGGGGCCATGAATGATTTAGTGAACCATTCAGTGTGCAACTGATCAACAATATCGAATTTGATTAGGCGACATCTACGTCTCCATTCATGGATGTGATCGTAGATGTGTGTCGCAGTATCGTTTTTAAGCGATGTAGCAAGGAGGTTCCAGTTTCATAGCAAACCGAAAGTTGAAAGTGTGTGAGGAAAGCCATGGCTAAAGAGTTAAATTCATGGTAAGTACTTTGAGGTAGCTCAATGTACCACTTGGCTGTAGTGCCCGTGAGGGTTTGTTGGAAAAGATGAAGATGAATGGAATCGTCAATGTATGAGTTCGATGAGCACTAGAGGTGATATGTCATCACATGGGCTTGAGGATCTTCTTTTTCTTTTCCATCGAACTTGGGACAATCGCTTGGTATCTTGGACGGCACCGGAGGCTAGTATGGCGAATGAAGGATTGGATCATTCGTAAGGTGAGATACATTTGGCAACTCAAGTGTGGCCAAGAATGGCAATTAGGTATTAATAGGCATAGGAGGTCGATAAGCGGGTTCGAATGGAGGAGCCGATCCCTGCTGGTAAGGATTTTGGCCCCACAGTGGGGGATTTTGTCCATATGGCATCTGAGGTTGCCCCCATTGCGGATTACCTTGACTAGAGGGAGGATTTTGACCTTGAATACCTTGGAACTGTCCAGTCATAGGTTATTGATAAGCAACATATGGGTTAATAGTCTGTTGAGCCTGTTGACCTTGGACATATGGATATTGGACTTGTTGTCCTTAAACATACAGGTGATGAACCTGTTGTCCCTAAACAAGAGGATTTTGGACTTGATGTCCTTGGGCATAAGGTTGATACACTTCTTGCCCTTGGACATAGGGATTCTGTACCTACTACCCTTGACCAAAAGGATTTTGAACCTGTTGACCTAGGGCGTTAGGGTTTTGTACCTGATGCCCTTGGCCAGAAGGATTATGGACTTGTTGACCTAGAACATTAGGATTTTGGGCCTGCTACTGCAAGACTTGACCTTGGCCCTGCCCTTGCAAGGGTTGCCCATGCTGATATGTATACAAGGGCTGCTGCTGCCCTAGTTGGTTTTGCTGTTGCAAGGGTTGACCTTGCGGTTGCAAAATTTTTCCCTGGGGCTGTAGAGGTTAGCCCTGTGAGGATATGGGTTGGGAGGTGTGCGGAGCATATTGCATTTGCTACTCCACGGTTTGCTGCAACTGTTGTAAGGGTTGACCTTGCGGTTGTTGCAGCTGACCTTGTTGCGGGATCATTTGCCCTTGCGGTTGTGCGGATAACCCTTGTTGCAACAAAGGTTTCCCTTGTGGTAACAAAGGCTCCCTTAGTTGTTGTAGAGGCTATCCTTGCCATTGCAAGGGTACTTGAATAGTGCCTAGGAAATTTCCAAACTGAATCTGGCCATAGCCACCTTGGAAGGTGGATGAGCTAGGCTGAATGTACTTCCCAAACTGAAGGGTGTAAGGTTGATTAACCATTCCTTGAGAACCATATGGAATGTAAGGAGTTTAGTATTGAACTTGAGCCTCATAGGGTTGCTGATACTGAATATTGCTTGACTCAGATGGACCAACGAGATTCTGAACCTGTTGGTATTGGACATTGCTTGATCCAGTAGGATCAACAGGGTTATGAATGACACCGGAAGAAGGCTGGTTCATACCAACCATGTGAGCTTGTGACCCACTCACATTGGTGGCACCTGACACCATAGAAACATTTAGGTTTTTCCCCCCAGGCGGAGGCACAGCTTGGCCACTGACTAGGGGGATGGAGGAACTAATAGAGACATTCTTCGGAACTGCTGGTTGTGCCTAACGTGTAACTGGGATTGATGATACAAGGTTATTCGGAATGGTGGGTTGCACCGGGATTGAGGTAACAGCCTGTTGGGAAGTCGTGTTCGCAACAAATGGACCTGAAGTAGGCATGGCACCTGACGCTCAAATAGGGTTATGGTAAAGCAATGAGGCACTAGGTGTACCTGAAACCAACTGTGGCAAATACACGTAGTTGGGTGGAAAACTGGCGAGAATACCCACGGTATAGTGGAAAACCTCGGGAGGAAAAGGTTTCTGTTCCTCCTCAACAGTGTATGGTGTGGAAACTTTAGACTCATCTGGAGAGGTGACTGGAGCATCACCTTCGGGTTCCATATCCGGAAAAAAATGATGATGAATGGCCGAAGAAGTACGAGGGGATAGTTCCAAATGGAAACCCTGCTGGTCGTATGGACTGTAAGGACACTGCAGTGATATCACAACAGGGTCAAACAGAGAATTTAGAGGGTAGATAACTAGTCCAAGTTGTCCGTCAGTGGTCGACGAGTTCTTAGCAGTTTGAATGGGGTTGTTCGGAGATTTCGGGCCAAGATCAACAGATGACCTAGTATCGAAAATAGGTGGAGGAAGAGATGACAGAGGTTGAATGCTAGGAATAATTTCGAGTTCAATGCCTAGGTCCTCGAGTGACTCTGGTAACTTAGGAAACGACTCCTTAGACAATCTTTCAGACAGAGGAGAGGAAGAGGAACTGGGTGAACCAGATGGTTCAACCACGATGACCTTGTCTCAGTCGATAGAAAAATTAACTTCAAGGCTTTAAAATGTTTTTTAAAGGGAAACTCACGATTTTGTCTCAGAAAATACTAATAAGGTGTTTTCAGATCGTGGGAAATCAATTATTAAGACACATTAAAACTCGTGCTCTTTCATTTTTTAAGTGTTAAGAAAGAAACAAGGATGAGTCTATTGTTTTCGATTGGAAATGAGCTCGAAAGGACAAGTGCTCGAATGATATTTTAAGTTTAATGAGTCAAAAAGATCAAATGACTACTCTGGATGATCTACGTAAACAGGATTACCAGGCAACCGTGAACTACAGAATACCTTCTGGCGAATCGAGAATTATGAGGAGGCAATCTCCCCGAATGTTGTGTTCGGTGTATCACATTTGCAAGGCAGTCGACTCGGCTTCCTGAGGATAAAGGATTGCAGCCTAGAGGGGTATCCCGTTATATACTCAACGGTACGGGGAGCAAAAATCCGTACTAGTGCTATCTAATGCCGAAGCTAACGACATCTTCTAGGTTTAAAGACGTTGGAAAACATCTCTAGCCTAGAACTTCTAGATATGATTGTTAAGTGTCAAATGTGCCTTCGGTTAATTGAATTCATTTTAAAGTTGATCTTGAGTTATATTTTAGTTTTCAGGTCTTAGCGATGCGACTCGAAAAACCTTAAATGCAACTAAATGGGACAAGACCCTTTCAATTCGATGAAATGCCTACATTAGAGAGGGTAGAAAGTACACAATCAAATGTAAACAACCAAGCAACTGAAAGCGAAATGATCTTTCACTACCTTACTTTTTCGAAAAATAAACTAATGAAAAATGCATTCCAATTCCTAATTTCCTGACAAGCACATATCTAGCAGTCCTTTCGAAAGAAAAAAGATTTATTTTCCTTTTTCAAATTCAAATGCAATTCTAGTCTTTTAGTGATGCAAGCTATCGCAACACAATGATGCAACAAACTAGGATTTCATACTTTTTCATGAAACAATGAAATAAACTTTTCGCATACAACACTTCAATGAAAAAGTTTTCGAGACAATAAGCTCTTCAAGAAAATGAAAACATGAAAAAGAGAGGCTCATTCAGACTAATGAAGTACCGACTTTACCAACAACAAGACAAGCAACACAATCCATGCTGGAAAAGCAACATTTATACAGGCAAATGAAAACTTTTCCAACTTGTGTAATAGAGGTCAAAGTTAAACGAAATGCAAGGAGTAAACACACCTACAACTCGATTTTTTGAGTTCAAAAACAACTGAATGGATGAAAATCTAGATTCCCTAGTGTCATTGACTAACCAATGACTCAAGAAATCAAGCAGAAAGATGATAAGTCAACAAGAAAACAAAACCAAATGAAAAGCAACTTTCTAGTCAGGGAGAAAACGGACTAAAAGGCTTACGAGATAAAAAAAATAAGAGCAAAACACACTGAACAAGATTAGGGACAGGCCCTAATCTTCACTTACAGTCATCAGGCGTAACTGCCTAACTGAAAACAAGCGCTAGAAGCTAGTCGATGCGATTGTCAGCAGATTACGCACGCTGATCGAGGGAGCCAAGAAAAAAAAATTTGAAATAGGGACTAGATCTGCTACTATGAATTTCATACTCAAGCCAGTAAGCAGGAGAAAAGAAACAGAACCAAAGGGAAAAAGTGGAACTAGGAAAGTTCACACGAAATCATGGAATCCAAGACAAACAAAAAGATTGGTTCCCCAGCAGAGTCGCCAATTTGTGGTGAAGTAAAATTATAAGTGTGGACACAAACAAATTCCTCTAGACCGATAATGGGTCTAGCCACAACTGATACATTCTATGGAAGATTTCCTTAGGTTAGAACCAATTAAGAAGGCCTGCCTCTTAGTACGCTTATCCTGTTTGATGATGTCCTTGATTACTTGCTCCAACTATCTCTCGCTTCCTTCTTCAAGCACTTGAAACAAGTAAACAACAACAAACAACAACTGTGATAATAGACAAATTGTAATTCAACCTACTTAACAAGTCAAGAAACATTAAAACATGAATATGTAATATGACAAAACATGTAGGAAATCAATCGATAGTTGCATATATATTGAATCAAAGAGAGATTACAACCATTGTCTTGACATTTCCGTTCTCCTCTGACAAGACCAAGTTTCGGCACACTTCTGATAGTATTCCATGATGGCCTCAATCAACAATAGTTTTAAGGCTCTTCCCTTTAGGCTTCACTCCAAACCAAAGTTACACTTCTCCCTCACACAACTAGATAGTTACAACTATGAATAACTTGTTGTTTACTCCAAACAAAAATAACACTAGAACACCAACATTAACACTTCAACACTAGCTTGTGCTTGGGAAAAAGGGAGGTTTATATAGGATGAATGGATGGGAGATGGATCCTATTCTCATGGGAGAAGGTCTTATCCCTTGAGGTAGTTCCATCATTATAGGGGAAAGGAGCCCAAACTGACATCCTCGACCCCATCTGGCCAAACCATTTACCAGACTTCCATTACGAAGCTTCTAGAGTTGGAATCTTCGGCTCTTAATTTAAAAAACTTTCCATAAAACAACCAACGCGACTGGAACATAGCTCAGTCACTCCGGTCGGCGCTAGAGATAGTGTTAATCTCTACACATCAGCTTGAGGAATACAAGGGCCATTAGCATCGGTCTTGTAAACTGGGCAAAACAGAAGTTTCAAGGGAAATGGTGCAAAAGGGAATTGATTTTCTCATGAAGAGGGAAACAATGGGGGTGTATTCATGAAGGTAAAACATGTAGGGTTCACTGTAGAGGTCCTCCAGGATCAAGGAACGAGAAGTACAGGGACAGTGACAAAATGTTGTTAACACCGAGACTTTTGGAGGACCTCAAGGAGAGGTTGGAAAATCACCTTCTGATGCCATAGGTGGAAACAATTGGTGAGGGGGTATCCAAGATGATCACGGAGATAACTCCAAAGGCACACTAGGATTATCGTATGGACTATATGGTCATTGAGGAGATATTATCAATGGATCAAAAAGAAGATTCAGAGGGAATAAAACAAACCTCTATGGACTCTCAGGAGTTTCTAGATCAGATTCCTGAGATGACGAGTCTCAAGGTGGAGGACGAGAAGCAAGGGGTTGAATACTTGGGACAATTCCAAGTTCAAGACCTTGGTCTTCAAGTGACTATGAAATCTCAGGATGAACTCCTTGTGATGACCTTTTAGTGTCAGATGATGAAGGGGAAATGTAAGGTGAACCCGATGGTTCAGCCACAATGATCTTTTCTCAAAAAACAATAAAGGGTGGTTGATTTGAGCCTATAATTAAAATTTACTATTAATTAGGAAATACGAGACCAAGGATAACTGCATAGGAAAGTCATGTTATCGTGGGTAGTTAAATTTTAGAACTTAAAAACAAGAAATAAATAAAAAAAGTTTGTACTAGGAAAAATGGTTTACCAAGTATCCGTGAACCGTTATATACACCTTAGCCGAAACCAAGGACTTAACTTACGACGGTTGATCTCCCTGAATGATGTGTTCGGTGTATCATGTCTTCAAGATGGTTGACTCGATTACCTATGGCTAAAGGATAACGACCCAGTGGGGTATCCCAATACATAATCGATGGTACAAGGAGAACAAGTCCATGTTAGCACTATCTAGTGCATAATCGTTCAGTGAAAGCGTTCCCATATACTTGCCATACTAGAGTGCTTTTGATATACCCAAGAGTACTGGAGAACCTCCGATATAATTCTGTACTGGAACAAGATTTCACCCCTGGGATACAATGCAGGTAATTAATGACAAATGCTAGGTTTATAGACACTAGAATACGTCTCTACCCTAAACCTTTAAATGTTTGCATTAAGTTCCAAATGCTCCTTAGGTTAATTCACTAAATTTTAATGTTGTTATTGAATTATGTTTCAATTTTGGGCTCAAATGATGTCACCTGAATCCTAGAATTCAACTATATGAGAAAAGGAAACCTTTCATTTCAATGAATTCTATACTAGGAAGGGAAGAGAGTTCAATCAATTAATGCATCAAACAATATGCCTCCACTAACTTTTCCAAATGCAACATGCAAAAGAAAAATCAAACTTCAATTTCACTAATGAACAAGCAATCTATTGAAAGCCAAAATGACTTTTACTTTAATAAGATGCACTTTACCTAAATGATGTTCTCTTTGATTTTCAGATGCTCATATGAAACTAAGCTTTAACTAAAGCAAAAAAATGAAGATTTTGATTGAAAATGCTCCTACTGCAAACGATGCACCAATCAAAGAAACACCAAATCGAAAAGTACTCAATGAAAATGTCTTTCACTTTTTCTTTCGAATATATAAGAAAATATACTAATTCTAGTTTGTGAACCAAACAATGTAATCTATGCTTGATAAACGACAAAGATGAATTTCAAATGCAAGATGACCAAGAAAAAATGAAAAGCAACTTTGCACGAGACAAACTGAAACTAATGTAAATCAATGTTTCAAATGATTTTACGAGATAAACAAACCTAAACAATCAGCGAACCACAAAATCGATGACACTCAAAAGCGGCAGGTGACAATCAAACAACTTATAAACCCTAAAATCAATCCAATTGCACTCAAAAACTTGAAAGTTCAAAAACGTAAGAATTTTCTAATGAAATTAGTTAATCAATCAAAACATTAATAAATCCAGTCACGCAGGACAAAACAAACCTCAGGGGCTCAGACACACTGAAGTTTGAATGAGAAACCTTAGTTTTTTTTTGAATCTTAGAGATCAGCGCGACTGTTATGGCAAAACTGGCACTGAACAGGGGATCAACGCGGTTGTTTTAAGAAAAAACCCACTGGAAGCACATCTGTCAGAGTAAATAATGCGCTGGGCAAGGAATAAGGCAAAAAATAAAAAAAATTCCATAAGCACTTCCAGACTGAGCACTCTAAGATAGCAACTAGTGATTGTGCAGACCTATACAGACCCAAACTAACTGAGAACACGATGGGCGGTCAAACTGATCAAGAGATCAGTTGAGAAAAGAGGATGAAAAGGCTATAGCTTCCTTAGCGGAGTTGCCATTTTGTTGTGAAGGTAAATATCCTTTGCAGACAGAGGTGATCCCTCTAGCCCAATGAGTAGGTCTAGCAACAAACTAAACAAATTAACATACACTTCCTAGCTTATGTTTAACAATTATAGGGAGAAGGAGAAATCTACCTCGCTCTGATGCTAATTGCTCAATATTTTTTAAGGTGACTTTGATTCTTTTGCTTTGGGCCTCGCTTCTTACTTGTTTTCACATCTAAGTACCTACAAGGAAGATCAAAGAGATATGCAAGATACAAGAGCATATATGGCATACATCAAACATAAACTACTTAATAGATCAAGGAGTATTAAGCTCAAAGCATAAACATTTACACAATTATGGAAAGTGAACATCAGATGTATATATTATTAAGCTAAAAATTGAAGCATACAACCTATGCCTTGAGGTTGGAGACCTCCTTTTGGTGGATGTCCAAGTCCAAGTAAAGAATCTTCAAGCACTCCTTCTCCAAGCTAGAATGGGTAGCATGTAAGCATAATCTCAGCATAAGGATGGAACAATTAATGATGAACACTTTGGGGATGGAAGGGAGTGAATTTATAGGAAGGGAGAGGGAGTCAGGGATCCACAAAAGAGGGAGGAAGGTCCACATCTCAAGGGGAAAGCCCATGATGATAAGATCAAGAGGTCCAAATGGGAGAGCTCTACCATATCAACAACAACCAATATCTAGCTCACTATTCTCGAAGGTTCTAGTGCACGAAGCTTATTATCCAGTTTGGGAAAACATGCCAGAAGAGGTTCACGTGGGTTTTCATATAGAAACATGTGCTGGCAGTGCTAAGGTAAAATTGTGCAACCTTCCATCAGTACGGGCAGGTAGTGGAGCAAAGTGTGCTGATGCTGAAACTTAGGTTTTTAGTTAACCTTCTTCAAAATGAATTTAGGGCAGTTTTCCTTTGATTCTTCAGGGAAATTTTGGTCTATATAACATGATGGATATGCTACACAGTAGTCAATGTTTTGGAACTTTGGGATATGGAACAGGAAGCGATCAATAGGTATGACAAAATACTGTGTAACAGGAAGGAAGAAGTGGGTTCTTTCACAAGAGGACCTCATGCAGATGAGAATGAGGAAATTCAGGTGATGGCTTCTGTTTTGTAGGTTAAGATGGATTCTTGTTCACCTATGTGATAAATGACTTTGTTTGATGATAGACTTGTTTGGGAAGCATTCAACATCATGATGGATGGTGTGAATTACTGAGACAAGGGTGGTAGATGAGACCTTCATGAAATGGACGAGTCATGAATGGTCATATAAAGGATTTTCCAAGTGCCCATCATTGCTCGTGGATGAAGGTCATTTAGGTGGAACCACTTAGGGTAGAAGGATACATTGCAAGAAGAGATGAATTGATATAGAGTTAGGTGGACTTCTTGATTGAGGTTTCATTAGAACCAAGGTGAAGTTATTGGTGTAACTTTAGTGGGAAGAGATTTCGATGAAGGAAGGTACTAGCTGAGAAGAAAACATGATGAAGTGGGTTAGAGCTATTCATTAAGACTCCACTGAAGTCAAGGCGAGTTCCTGGGGGACTGTCGATGGGATAGATGTTTTAATTAGGATGAACCAACCATGAATGAAGGTGTGGGCAATCTGGGAAGACACCTGCATGACTGAAGATGAGAGAAAGTAGTTCGGTGAGCAGAGGCGAGTCATGCAATGAGCATGGGAAACCAAGAGTGCCTGTCGATCAAATTTGAGGGTGCAATGTTGGAATTCGTGTGGGCCTAACTGAAGTGGGCGAGTCGAAGTAAATAATCGAAGTCGTTCATGCTTAGAGGAAGAGGAGGGAGTCCAACTAAGGGCACCCACCTAAACAAAGAAGAGATGGACAACCTGCGAAAATGTCCACATGATGAAAGGTAGAGATGACTTACAATTGTGCCATCTGGTCGAGTGAAGACACTTAGCCAAGGGTGCCCACCTAATTGATGTAGTGAAGTTCTATTTAAGTAGCCTTTGATGTTGAGGGTTCAAAGGAACTTGAGATGAAGATGACTTGAAGAAACTTGAAGATAGTTGTGACCAGTGAAGACTTCATGTTCATGGTGGTCTTGGAGCATTTCGATTTGTTGAGAAGCTTGGGTTGAGGCCTTGACATGTTTTACGGAATTTACCTTGGGAAGAGTATGGGATATGTTCATGAGGAGTGACTTGGTAGGCATAGATAAGAGAGATAAACTTTGGAGTTGGATGATGGTTGCAACAAAGAAGATGCCTTGGTGGAAACAATATACGCACAGGTTAAACCGAATGCGACTTAGAAATTGATGGAATACAGGGGATAAACAGTCATTCCATGGAGAGCCTTCTTGAAGAAGGACTTAGACATTTATGGAGGATGATTGGTATGAAGACATGGATAACACATGGATGTGATTATAAGTGTAACATCCCTGGTGAAAATTCCATGTAAAAATATATAATACCACAGACAATGGGACACATATTCCAAGCTGAATGGTGGGCAGGACATCCTAATGGGTGTTCATTTGGTTGTTTATGGCTAAGGAAATTGGAAAAGGCAATGGCTAAGGCATTAAAGAGGTAAAAATGTATTTTGGCACATTTATTTATGAAAATAATGGAAATTAGGAGAAAAGGAAGGTGAAAGGTCATAGGTTGCATGTGAGGAGGAAATTGAAAGAAAATGATGGAAAATGAAGAAAATAAAGGCCTCATTGATAAAAAGGCTTATGAGGATTAGTTGACAGACATGGTCAATTCAGTTATGGAGGTATCTCATTATTCTCTCTCTCTCCCTCTCATACTCTTGGAGACTTAGAGTTTTCTTGGAGAACTCTTGGAGGGTGTGGCATACTTGGATTCTTGAAGCAAGAAGGCAAAGGAAGAGCAGTAAAGCACAAGAAGGCATCAGGATCAACAACTACATCATATTTTCTTACAAGTAACGAGTTGCATGCATGATTTATTCACTAGTTTTGGCATGCATGGCATATGCATGTGGTTTCTTGGTTGTGATATGTCATTAGCATGAAGGATTACCTAGATCGATAGTGGTTTGCCTAGCCTTGCCATTTCCTGGATAGCCATTGTGATTGTGGGTTTACTTTAATTGTTTGTTGTTGTTTGGTTCTCATGTCTCCTTGGCTTGGGTTGAGTTATTAGTTCCTAGAAGCCTTGGTTGGAAAAACACTCTGGAAGCGCTGTAATAGCTTCAGCTGAGTTACTAGTCCTCGAAGCCTTGGTTGGAAAAATGCTCAGGAAGCCCTTGGTAGGTTGATTTACTAGTCCTGGAAGCCTTGGTTGGACAAATTTTGTGGAATCTCGGTGGTAGTTGTGGGTTGAGTTACTAGTCCTGGAAACCTTGGTTGGAACAAATGCTCTAGAAGCCCTGGAAGGCTTGAATGGAGACCAATTTGATGTTAGTGTTGTGGTGTCCGACTGTGAGGTGGAATCATGTTTGATGGGTTGAGGTGGATGGCCTATGGAAGCTCTCAATGAGTTTTTGATTGATGTGTTCTACGAGATTCCACATTCATGCTTGGAATATGGCAGGGGGGTGATTGACCTAAGAGAGACTTGGCTCAACCAATATATGGACGGGTGGAACGTGGTAGTCCCATCTTAGGTTGTTTCATTTCATTCATTAATGAGAAATTCATTCCCTTGATTTTCATGTGTTAAGGTACTGATGTATACATGGATTTTGATGGCTGATATGTCCATTGTATTTATGTTCCTATTATGTTGGTTATATTTATATTTTGTGACTACAATTATGTATGGCTCTCAGCATGTTTTTACTTGTATCTGAATGGATAATGTATCTATTATCTAATAAATGATAAGGCAACAAATGACACGAGGAAACAATGGTTCATGGTGATTCTTAGATAAGTATGATATTCCTACACTTAAATTTTGTTGTTTACACATGTAGGTTACATGTTGATGATATGTTTGACGAAATTCCTATCATGGCTAGTAGGGTCTTGTTATGGTATTGTTCATATTATTTCTTTTGCATCCTTGTTTCCTTGTATTCTTACCAATTTTAAGTGATCGTTCCATTATGGGCAGTGTCCTGAGCGCTGGGCTGAAAAGGGGGCTCAAATCCCAGAATGATCGCAAAATATAGCATTAGCCTAGAGACTAACTCTCATGGGCAATGTCTGGGGAGTGTTATAACTCACCTTGGTAGTGTCTGGGGAGCGTTACTCTGGCCTAAGTTGGTTAAAACAACAGTAGGACCCAGGGACATGTTTTCTAATGTCCTTATTTGGTTCATGTGGGTCCTGAGACTGGTGTTGGATATCTATGGGTTGTGATTCTATCGATTCCACTTCCTTAAAGTCACATAGGAAGTCAAATCTCATCATAGTAGCCTCTTGTCGTATGTTTACCCCGGTTGGCCAGCTACTTGCGTAGATGTGGGAGGAGGGTGTTACAAAGTGGTATCAGAGTGTGGTTGTGTTCTCCTTGGGCTGTGTATTGGTCATGCATTCATGTCGATTGCATGTGTGTCTCTCGTGTTGTAGTCCATATGTTTGTTTCCCTTGCATGGTGTTGATCATGGTTGTATTGATGTCTCCATGTGAAGGTTGAAGGTGTTGTCGTGGAGTATGTATTCATGTGTGTATGGTTGATTATGCATTGTTATACACGTCAATGTTTGCATGTTATCAAGAGCATGTGATGTTGTTGTTGTTTTCATGCATGATGTCATGGTTTGTGTAGTTGATATGGTCATGCATTGATGACTGGACTCTAGCTAGAATGGTGTGTATATGGTTTCACACTCATATGTTATATGTCTATATGCAGTTGTTATCCATGTATTATCTTGGTTATAGTTATGCATGAATAGTAGGTCAAACATGCCTTGTGAAGTCATGGTATACAATTTAGGTCATCAAGGTGATATTGGTTGTTATGATGCTAATGTGTTGAATGAGGTAAAGCAGGAGATGCAGATCATCAAAGTGAAGTTGCAGCATTGGACCTTGAGCCAAGAGCATGTTGTCATACAAGTTTGTATGTTGGGAATGCGGGTACGTAGGTTAAGGATTGTTATATGTATTAGGGTTATATACATTAGGTTTATGTACATGTCTTTTAATGTTATGGTTACATTCATGATAGATGTTAGTTGATTAGTGCATTTATAGGCACATGAGTCGGATAATCAAGAATGATAGTAACATGTGGTTGTATGCATTGTTACTGTCGTTTCATGTTAGATAACTTGATGATTAGGTTATATGTTGTTGATGAGCATGATAAATAACTTATTGTTGTTATATGCTAGTGACTTGTTATGATTATGTTATGTATTGAGTATGTAACACGTTAACTTCTTGTTGATATATGATAGTTATCTTGATGATCATGGTTTTGCAATATTCAGGTATGAGCCGAAATATTTGTGATATGGTGTTGTACTAATCTAGATTGATTGTACATATGTGATTATTATGCATGAACGATAGATGCTTATGAGCTTAAATGTGAACATCTTAGTTAGTTATTGTTATGGATATCATGATTTATGTTAATATGTTGTGAAGTTGTATCGTGCTAACCTAGATTGATTGTGTAGACGAGATCACCTCCCTTGAGATGCATTAAGGTATGAGATTGATTATGTCGTATATCTGGTGCTTGACTGTTTGATTATGACATCTATTTGGTGTTTGAGTGTTTGCTTTCTAGCTGATTTATTTAACATGATATGTTTGCAATTTGGTTGGATGTTTGATGAATTGAATAATATGGGTATGGGTTCAAATGATTTTGTTTTAAGAAGATTGTACTAACATATATGTGCTGAGACAATTGATATGTGCTTGAATGTAGTTGACAGTTGTAGTATTGTCTCTAATGACTATGGGTTGACTATGTTTATGACATGATTATTTATAAAAGTTGATTGATAGATATGATTGTCTTGATATTTGGAACATGTGTGAGTAGTTGCAGGGTAACATGCTTAGCATTAGTATGACAAAGTAATAATTGATGTGTTTACATAACTAACAGTTGGGTGATGTGAAAATGCATAGTAAGCCTCGATTGCAACAAAGTAAAAATGGTAAAGGAAAGGAATTGGGCAACAATTCCTTTGGCTATGTTTGGAAACTCTAATTCCAAATGAATGAGTGCTTTTCATATAGGAAGTCTTCTTAATCTTAATCTTGTTTGACATTATGTGGATATGTGCTAGACTCATGAACATGTACTTGATAGGTATATTATCTAGTCTCTAGTTACAGGTGGATATGTCAAGATAATTGGAGTCCCTTCAGACATGGCACAAATGTGATCAGACACAAGGCAGTGTGTTTGGCACAACAAGATAAGGTAACTAGTGTATTGTTATGTTATATATGCACTTACATCTTGAAATATTGAAGAAGGCTCAGGATGAGCTTTCCTTGGGAACCATGGGGATTGAGTCATGGTGTTTGTTTTTAGTTTTGTGATTTTGGTCTTTTGTTTTTTGTTATGCTTGATTTGAAATTTTGTTATGTCTAGTGCATGATCATGCCACTTTGTTATGGAGTCATGTTGTTATTGATTTTCATGGTTTTATTCTTGTTTGTTTATTGTCTTGCCTTTTATGTTTTGAGCCTTGGGAATTGTTTGGGAAGAGGGAAGTTAATGGAGCTTGAGGAGACTGTGTGGTACTCGACAGGTGATGTAAGGCTTGGATGAAGCTCACTGCATGAATAAGCGCAACAGAAGGTAAGACTATAACAATCGATTGGATCCATTATGGTAAATGGATGATGGCAGTATAGTCATGAGAAATGTAACAAGAAAAGGTAAAGTAAATGGATTTGAGGCGTCATATGCCTTGGCTATGTTGGGAACTATTGTTCTCAATGTTGTGCATGTGTTGCATGAATAAAGGAAGTTATCTTAACCTAGACCTTATGTTATCTGGTAATTATGTTATGATCATGATTGTGCTTATGTTTATATATGTATACATGAATGTATCTATGTCATTGTCTGACAAGGTGATGATTATTTTATGCTAACGATTATATATGTATGTATGTGTGTATCTATGTCACTGTCTGATAGGGATTGTCAAGGACCATTCTTGTGGAGGAATAATTTCCTACACAAGTGAATGGAATGAAGAGGTTCCTGGTCTTACGAGGAATCAATTGGGAAGAGTAGTCATGACAAATATATGAGGTCAATATCATGTGGTTATGAGTTGATATTATGTCTATGTATGGACATGTTATACCAAGGGATACATCAATGAAATGAACGCACGTTGAAAAATGTGCAACAAGAAATGTTAAATTTAGAATGTGCTAAAAATAGACTTCCTAAAAATAGCAGTTTGGCCAGTGAGGTCATTGGCCACATTGGGTGAGAGGTGAAATTGCTAAAAATAGAAAGTTCTAAAAATATCATTTCTGGGTCCCTTCCTATTTATAGCAGTCCCTAGTCTATCTATAGGAAGTAAAATTACTTTTGGTCTTAAAAGCAGTTGGAAATATTAATTAATTAATTCAGTTGAGTTAATTAGTTAAGGAAATTCGAATTTGAAGTCTTTGTGAGCATGCACATGAGTTGTCCCACTGATTGAGGAATTTATCCTTAATTTCCTCCACTGATTGAGGGAATAAGTATGAGTTCTATAATGAGAGAATTAGTTGACTTAGTTCTAACTAGCCAAGTCTAGTTAGATTATTTTAACAAGTTGTTAAAATAATAAAATATAGTTTGTTAATGCTTGCATGCATGTCACAACTATTATTTTAGATAATTGAGGATTCACTCATGGATAATTTTTGCATGTCAGTTCTGTCAGAGACCCAGTTGAGATCAGATGTGGGACAATGTACTATCAGATGCTTGGATATTTCTAGTAAGTATTCCTTGCATGGAGAAGGATCTATTATAAGAGATTGGAGGACTTGTGGCCTATATATTGAGGCCTAGGTAGTCCATGATTTGCATCTTCTGATTGAAGATCATCAGAGTACAGAGAGAGCAGGATAGCTATTGAGCTGATTCTTTTTGTATGTTGAAGAGGATTTCCACTTGATTGATAATACATGTTTGGGGTTTTATGCTGGTGCTTTCCCCTGGATATATCTTGTGTTATGTGTGATTATTTCTCTTGATCAGTTATGCATGTTTCTACTTCATGTTGCTCATGAATTTGATTATGCTTTTGCTTAATGTTTTGTAGGAGTAGAAAAAGTATTATTCTTTAGGACACTGCATATATCGGTTTGTTCTGTAGGTGAAATTTCTACATGGTATCAGAGCTAGCTGATTTGTAGAAAAAGTTCTACATGGTATCGGAGCTAGCTGATTTGTAGAAAAATTCTACATGGTATCGGAGTACAGGTGATCAAGCAAGAACAATGTACTAGCAGGAGAAATTCGAAGTTTATTATTCGGGATATAGATCTCAAGTTCTTATCACATCTATTTCATCGATGGCGTTCTATGGTTTGAAGCTTGAGTATGCCCTTGATGGCAGCTCAAACTATATAGCTTGGAAGGATTGCATGGAGGCAGTTTTGGAAGATAATGGTCTTAAGGATTTCATTGATCAAGAAATCCCTAAGCTTACTGACAAGACTGAGCAGGTGGAATGGAGGAAGTGCGTGGCTAGAGCTAGGAGAATTCTCTTGGAGGGAATCTGAGATCACATTGTCTTGAGCCTCCATGGGAAGGAGACTCCGCATGCAATGTGGAAAACATTGAAAGATTTATATTAGAATAACAGTGATCAGAGGAAGCTGACACTGAAGGACAAACTTCAAAAGATCAAGTGTGAAAGGGATGAGACGATCTCTATGTATCTGACCAAGCTCATCACATGCAGGGATGAGCTTGCAAGTGTAGGGGTCATGGCATTAGATGAGGATATGGTGAGTCTAGCACTCCTTAGCCATCCTAAGAGCCGGCATAGCTACCAGGACTCGGTGAATGGAAGGGAGAAATTGCCAGATTGGGAACGACTATGGTCGGATTTGATACAGGAGGAGATCAGACGAAGCACTAGAGACAGTTCTTCATTCATGCATGATGAGGAGAACTGTGCCTTAGTGAGTAAGGCGAAGAAGGGGAAGGAGAAGGTTTCTCTTTCCGAATCCAGTTCTTCCAATGATGGGAAGAAGGTTGAAAAATCAAAAGTGCGATGCTTTCGTTGTCATGAGGTGGGCCATTATGCTGCAAATTGTCCACGGAGGAAATCCAAGAAGGGATCTGGGGAAGGATCTGAAGGTGAGGCACTTGCTTCACAGTTTGAGTTGGATTTCACACTCTTCGCATGCATGGTTTCATCCATGGTGGGAAGTGGTCGGTTTCTTGACAGTAGAGCTTCTTTCCACATGACCGACGACAAGAGTTTGTTCAGTACTTTGGAGGAGAAAGATCTCCAGATACTCATAGCGATGGGTAATGATGAGAAGTATAGTGTCTTAGGTGTAGGCACGGTTATTTTTCAGAGGGAGCATGGATCTCGTCTTACCTTGACCGATGTCAAGAATGTACCAGGACTGAAGAGAAACTTGGTGTCGATCGTGATGCTAGAAGACAGAGGCTATGATGTAGTCTTCAGTAAGGGAAAGGTTTTCCTTAGACACATCATCACTAGACAGGTGAAGCAGATTGGTTCACGGGTCAAGAACCTGTATGCTTTTGAATTAATGTCCGGAGAATCCACAGTTTTAACATTTTTGTACCAACGTTTCAAATCCAAAATGGGATCCATCATCAGGATATGAGAATGATGATGACAGAAGAGTAGCAAAGAAATAATAAATGGTGATGAGGATAAAACTTATAGAATGACAAACTGTCGGCTGAAATAATTTTGTCCGTATATTCATGGGATTACGGACAAAATCGCTAAAATCCTAAAAAAGAAAAACATTATCACTCATTTCTCAGCTCCTGGTACTATCAGCCAAAGTTTGAAGTCTGTTAAAGATGTCATCGACAACCATCAGCTTAAAGGAGTTTATAAAATAGAGTGTTCCTGTGGGAAAAGCTACATTGGTGAAACAGGTCGCTCCCTCCAGACAAGACTCAAGGAACATGGTGCGGATATTAAGAACGGAAGATCTCGTACTTCAGCCCTGGCAGAGCACTCCTTAAAAACTAAACACCATATCTGTCTGGAAAGCGCATCAATTATCACTAGGGAAGATCAGCATCAGAGACGAAAGATCAGAGAAGCGCTTGAAATTATCAAACATCCTCATAATCTGAACAGAGATAATGGCGTGGAGATTAGTGGGAGCTGGCTTCCCTTGATCAAGGAAATAAAAATCGCAAGCGCATCCCCTGGTTAAGGCCTCAGCAGGTAAGTTATCCCTCTCCTTTCTTGTGTCTTCAGTCTTTGTTTTCATTTAGGTCTAGGTATAGAATTTCCATTAAATTCTAGGATTTATTAATTTCTTTATTACTATAAGAGTATTATATTAATCATTATATTAATTATTATAAATATTAAATATTTATAATAGTTAATATAATAAAATTAATATTAATAATAATAATAATTTAATAATAATAATAATATTTATTAAATTATTTAGGGATTAATAATATTAAAATTAATTTCATTTTAGTATTATTTTCCCTAGGTATAAAATCAATTCCACATTAAAATTAAATTTCCCTAGGTTTAATATTAATTTCATATTAGAATTAATATTATTTTCTTTTAGATCTAGGTTTAAAATTAATAAAGCAAATTAATAATATTATAACATATTAATAAATCAAATTATCAAAATAATATTAATTCAAAATTAATATTATTTATATAATATTAATAAAATCAAATTAATATTCTAGAATTAATATTTCCCTGGGTATATTTTATTTCATATGAGAGTTAATATTATTTTCATTTAGATCTAGGTATAAATTAGAGTTAATATTAATTTTATTTAGTTCTAGGTAAAAATTAATTTCATATTATAGTTAATATTATTTTCACTTAGATCCAGGTATAAAATTAATAAATCAAAGTTATATTATAACAATTAATAAAACAAAATTAATAATTTTAAAGCAAATTAATTCTATATATTAAATCTTATTAATATTAAAACAAATTAATATTATATATATAATATATTAATAAAACAAACTAATATATTAATAAAAAAAATTTAAAAACAAATTAATATTAGATTATATAAAATTAATTAAAATTTTTTAAAGAAAATTAATATTAAATTTTTTTTAAGAAAATTTAAAAATTAATTATAATTAAATAAAAATTATTTCAGCTGATAGTTTGTCATTCTATAAGTTTCATCTTCATCACTATTTATTATTTCTTTGCTGCTCTTCTGTCATCATCATTCTCATATCCTGATGATGGATCCCATTTGGGATTTGAAACGTTCGTACAAAAATGTTAAAACTGTGGATTCTCCGGACATTAATTCAAAAGATTCAAGCCACAGATCTCTGAAATCCATAATTGTTGTCCCAGTACGGAGGGGATACTTGGAGTGATATCCTTTTACTCGAAAAATCGAGAGTGAGGATAGCAAGAAGAGCAGCAGATTTACATTTTCTCAAAAACTGTCGGGATAACAAGATCATTCCTCCATTCGCTCAGGTTAAGCATAAACTACACAACAAATATAATAATAAAGCATTTTTTCAACTAAGTTTCTCTCTAGTTCGGTCAGAAATCAGAAGGGTTAGAGCTGCTCTGGAAAACCTGGGTCATTTAGCTCTCTCCTCCCACCTTAAGCTTGCTAACAACATCAGTAAGAATCTCTGGGCTATTATTGATGCAAGGATTGCTCTCAAAGCTGATAATGAAGGACAGATTGCTCTGGTAAGGCAGCACAAGAAATTGACTAAACTATTAAATAAATCTGAGGAAATTAGATCCCTGAACCCCGCCACTAGAGTTACGCAGAATGTAAAAATTGTTAACTGCGCAGTCCATTCCCATAACGAAGTCTCAACCCAGAAAGATTGCACAGGGATCAGCAATTCGAAAGAAGGCAGCAACGCAGAAACCAGTGCCTGTCCAATTGTGAACGCTGGAGGTAAAGACATAGGTATTAAACCTATCTGCGCAGGTATTAATAACAGAGATGACAGCAATATGGACTGCGCAGAAATGATCAACGCAGAAAGCAGTAGCGTTGGAGGTATTAATAGCCACGCAGATATGAGTATAGATTGCGCAGTAATGAATCAAGGAAATATGGTCAACACTGGAGGTATTAATAGCTACGCAGATATGAGTATAGACTTGGTCAGCGTTGGAGGTATTAATAGCTACGCAGATATGAGTATTGACTGCGCAGAAACCTTAATGAATCAAGGAAATATGGTCAGCACTGGAGGTCAATACGCAGGTGATAATAACGCTGGAGAAAATAGCAGATGGGATAAAGAAGAAAATCCAAATTTGGGGATAATCGGTTTTAGTGATGAAAACATTCGAGTTAGGGATCAGAAGGATGGAGCCAATTCGTTGAATTCCCTTGCAAAGGACTGTCACATCGCAGATGACAAGGGGTTGTCGGCATTAGTGACTCCAGTGATTCCTCAGAAATCAGATAACTCTGCCAACTCACAGAGCAGGGACACATTAATAAAGATGGGCAGTGAAAAGCAGAATGATAGATCAAAAAGAAAAGTGGTTAACCTGTCCTCTCTGGAATTGGATCCTGTAGTCATCAATATTCTTAGCAAAGGTCTGGGGTTTGCAGTGACACCTAAAAACCTTCCCTTTGAAAAGATGATTTGTAGCATAGAGGAGGGGATCAGTAACCTTACTATGGAGGACAAAGAAACGTTGAGGCAAGAATGCTCTCTCATCATGAGGAAAACCAAAATTCCCAAAAGCAACCTGAGTAAAGAGGAACAAAAAGCCTTCAATTCCTTGCGAAGCAATGACAAGGTCGTGGTTCTTAAAGCAGACAAAGGAGGAGCTACGGTCATTCTGGACAAAGAAGATTATGTTTGTAAGATGAATGATCACCTAAATTGTGGCAGTTATAAGAAGCTAAGCAGCAATCCCATCCCCAAAATCGTGAAGGATGTAAAGAAGATTATCTCTAATTCAAACCTCGACGAAAAGTTAAAGAAGAAGTTGATCCCCTCCTGTGAAACTGTTCCCAGAATCTATGGATTACCCAAAATTCATAAGGAAGGGGTCCCCCTCAGACCAATAGTTAATACTATTGGTTCCCCAACCTATGAGCTTGCGAAATATGTTGCAAAAATTCTTAAGCCCCTTGTCGGAAACATTGATTCCTTCATCAAGGACTCCCAGGACTTTGTGAATCTTATTAAGAATGACAAAATGGAGCATGATGATATCTTTGTAAGCTTCGACGTGGTATCCTTATTCACTAAGATCCCTCTTGATGAAGCCATTCAGGTTATAAAAGAAGTTGTTGATCCAGGGACTGCAAAGCTGGCTGAGATCTGCCTAAGATCGACTGTGTTCACCTTCCAAGGAGTATTTTATGAACAGACATCCGGTGTGGCAATGGGGTCCCCCCTTTCGCCAATAGTGGCCAACCTATACATGGAATACTTTGAAAAGAAGGCCCTGAATTCATATCCTTTGAAACCAGCCTGGTGGAAGCGATTTGTCGATGACACCAATATAAAATGGACTCATGGTAAGGCAGAACTCGAGAAGTTTTTCACTCACTTAAATTCGATCTCTCCAGATATAAAGTTTACAATGGAACTTGAAGAAAACAAGAGCATTCCGTTTTTAGACGTCCTTATCATCAGAAAAGAGGATAGCTCTTTGGGCCATAAGGTTTTCAGGAAATCAACCCACACAGAGTTACCTCCATGCTGATTCCCACCATCACCTAGCACAGAAGGTTGGTGTTCTAAACACGCTGGCCATCAGAGCCCTTCGAATTTCTGACTCGGAGCACCTGGAGGAAGAGAAGAAGCATCTAATCTTAACTTTTAAAAGTATAGGCTACAAGGAGCAGGAAATAAAAAAGGCCATAGAGAACGCTGAAAGAAGGTTGTTGTCTCATGAGCCTAAGGCTCAAGACCAGCCTAATTGTGGTGTTGTTTTTCTATCGTATATCCATGGGATTACGGACAAAATCGCTAAAATCATAAAAAAGAAAAACATTATCACTCATTTCTCAGCTCCTGGTACTATCAGACAAAGTTTGAAGTCTGTTAAAGATGTCATCGACAACCATCAGCTTAAATGAGTTTATAAAATAGAGTGTTCCTGTGGGAAAACCTACATTGGTGAAACAGGTCGCTCCCTCCAGACAAGACTCAAGGAACATGGCGCGGATATTAAGAACGGAAGATTTCGTACTTCAGCCCTGGCAGAGCACTCCTTAAAAACTAAACACCATATCTGTCTGGAAAGCGCATCAATTATCACTAGGGAAGATCAACATCAGAGACGAAAGATCAGAGAAGCGCTTGAAATTATCAAACATCCTCATAATCTGAACAGAGATAATGGCGTGGAGATTAGCGAGAGCTGGCTTCCCTTGATCAAGGAAATAAAAATCGCAAGTGCATCCCCTGGTTAAGGCCTCAGCAGGTAAGTTATCCCTCTCCTTTCTTGTGTCTTCAGTCTTTGTTTTCATTTAGGTCTAGGTATAGAATTTCCATTAAATTCTAGGATTTATTAATTTCTTTATTACTATAAGAGTATTATATTAATCATTATATTAATTATTATAAATATTAAATATTTATAATAGTTAATATAATATAATTAATAATAATAATAATAATATTTATTAAATTATTTAGGAATTAATAATATTAAAATTAATTTCATTTTAGTATTATTTTCCCTGGGTATAAAATCAATTCCACATTAAAATTAAATTTCCCTAGGTTTAATATTAATTTCAGATTAGAATTAATATTATTTTCTTTTAGATCTAGGTTTAAAATTAATAAAGCAAATTAATAATATTATAACATATTAATAAATCAAATTATCAAATTAATATTAATTCAAAATTAATATTATTTATATAATATTAATAAAATCAAATTAATATCCTAGAATTAATATTTCCCCGGGTATATTTTATTTCATATGAGAGTTAATATTATTTTCATTTAGATCTAGGTATAAATTAGAGTTAATATTAATTTTATTTAGTTCTAGGTAAAAATTAATTTCATATTATAGTTAATATTATTTTCACTTAGATCTAGGTATAAAATTAATAAATCAAAGTTATATTATAACAATTAATAAAAAAAATTAATAAAACAAAATTAATAATTTTAAAGCAAATTAATTCTATATATTAAATCTTATTAATATTAAAACAAATTAATATTATATATATAATATATTAATAAAACAAACTAATATATTAATAAAAAAATTTAAAAAACAAATTAATATTAGATTATATAAAATTAATTAAAATTTTTTAAAGCAAATTAATATTAAAATTTTTTTAAGAAAATTTAAAAATTAATTATAATTAAATAAAAATTATTTCAGCCGACAGTTTGTCATTCTAAAAGTTTTATCCTCATCACTATTTATTATTCTTTGCTGCTCTTCTGTCATCATCATTCTCATATCCTGATGATGGATCCCATTTGGGATTTGAAACGTTGGTACAAAAATGTTAAAACTGTGGATTCTCCGGACATTAATTCAAAAGATTCAAGCCACAGATCTCTGAAATCCATAACCTGTATGCTCTCGAGGTTCAAGATGCATGCAAAGCCTTGAGCAGCAAGGAAACTGATGGAGACTTGGTGGTTGAGAGGGAGGGTATATTAACTCTCAACATGCAAAGCCAGAAGATGTCTCAGACGATTGTGGAGGAGCCACGATTGGTGCAGTAGCTTCAGGAGGTTGTGGAGCAGCCACAACAGGGGAAGCTGAGTGGAGATCGAGTAGAGACATCTACTGACGTAGAGACCTCTAGTAGGGGGAAACTTCAAGCCAAGTGGGCAGAGGGATCACATGTAGCCATACCTCCAGGTAGGAGGTGGGGCGATATAGAGTGATCATCGCAAGGATGAGGGACAGGATCCTTGAGGTACCCAACCTCTTGGATGAGACCTTGCTACGGGAGCCCTGATGTGGAGTAGCAGGAACTCACTGATTCGGTAGAGACAGATGCGGATGGAGCGGTAGAGAAAGTGACAGTGCAGGAAATCCTAGGACATCGCATAGCTAGTAGGCTGCAGTAATGCGAGAGGCACAAGTGTTTTGCACAGTGATAGGTGGCACAGAGAGGTGTGCAATGGTGCGAGATGCATGGAGATGTTGCAGTAGCGCAAATGTCAGAGAGTGAGCACTTGTCAACAGCAGGTAGAGCTTCAGCATCAGAGTATGTTCCTAGCCCAACAGAGTGGTCAGTTGGGAGTGTTTTTTGTTCCAAGTGTTGTTGGAGCAAGTGGACCAGGTAGATGTGTTGCATGCAGAACATTCCAGAGTTACAGGATCGAGTTCAAGAGGAATCCTTTCTTGTTGAGAGGGAGCGTTGAAAAATGTGCAACAAGAAATATTAAATTTAGAATGTGCTAAAAATAGACTTGCTAAAAATAACATGTCTAAAAATAGCAGTTTGGCTAGTGAGGTCATTGGTCACATTAGGTGAGAGGTGAAACTGCTAAAAATAGAAAGTTCTAAAAATAGCATTTATGGGTCCCTTCCTATTTATAGCAGTCCCTAGTCTATCTATAGGAAGTAAAATTAATTTTGGTCTTAAAAGCAGTTGGAAATATTAATTAATTAATTCAGTTGAGTTAATTAGTTAAGGAAATTCGAATTTGAAGTCTTTGTGAGCATGCACATGAGTTGTCCCACTGATTGAGGAATTTATCCTTAATTTCCTCCATTGATTGAGGGAATAAGTATGAGTTCTATAATGAGAGAATCAGATGACTTAGTTCTAACTAGACAAGTCTAGTTGGATTATTTAACAAGTTGTTAAAATAATAAAATATAGTTTGTTAATGCTTGCATGCATGTGATAACTATTATTTTAGATAACTGAGGATTCACTCATGGATAACTGTTGCATGTTAGTTCTGTCAGAGACACAGTTGAGATCAGATGTGGGACAATGTACTATCGTATGCTTGGATATTTCTAGTAAGTATTCCTTGCATGGAGAAGGATCTATTATAGGAGATTGGAGGACTTGTGGCCTATATATTGAGGCCTAGGTAGTCCATGATTTTCATCTTCTGATTGAAGATCATCAGAGTACAGAGAGAGAAAGATAGCTATTGAGCTGATTCTTTTTGTATGTTGAAGAGGAATTCCACTTGATTGATAATACATGGTTGGGTTTTATGCTGGTGCTTTCCCCTGGATATATCTTGTGTTATGTGTGATTATTTTTCTTGATCAGTTATGCATGTTTCTACTTGATGTTGCTCATGAATTCGATTATGCTTCCGCTTAATGTTTTGTAGAAGTAGAACAAGTATTATGCTTTAGGACACTGCATATATCGATTTGTTCTATAGGTGAAATTTCTACATGGTATCAGAGCTAGCTGATTTGTAGAAAAAGTTCTACATGGTTGTTTGGTCAATTTAGTGATGTCTAAATTGCAACTTTTAAATGTCAACCTGGGGCTCGTAAGCTGATGAAGTGAGGTGTACTATATGTACTTAGATAACCTTTTCTTAGTCTTTTGTCGTTTTTAGCTTCTTTTTTTTAAGTTTGTTTTCGAATGTATTTTTCCTTATGTGATGTGATGGAAATTTAATAAAGCAAGTGAAATGTAGATGATTGTGGTGATCTCTAAATGATTTCTCAAAACTTAAAAAGTATTCTACAAGAAAGCTTGAACAACAACTGCAATAAAATCAACTCTGAAAGGAAAATAAAGACATCAAATAAAGGACTAATGACATCGGCCCAGTATCTCTGCTGCTGAATGAAAATGAAAATGAAATCTATATTAAATCCAACTAAAAGTAAGAACAAATATCTCACACTATTTCAACTCTTCAACTTAATCTTCTCCATGAAAAGATATCCTGAAATGTTAAGCAATGTGAAATCTAAGTGAAACTACATAAAAGAGACTAGTCACAATACTTTAACTTTCTCTTAACCTTTTGCCTTTCAGCTGAATTTATCATGTAAGAAACAGTTATGAATAAGTCAAGTAATGTGAGTTCTAAAGCAAACTAAATCAAGCTATACTAAGTGGTATTTTGGCTCCCAATAAAGTTATTTGATTATGGAAAAGGAACCATCAATAGATGAACAACTTGATATCTAAGAGCAGAAAGTAAATATGCAAGTTAAAGAAATGACAGTAAGGAAAATCAAAACTGCAAAATAATGAAGGTCAGCAACATAGACAAGATGATCACGCATGCCACTAGTTATGAAAAGAAAAGAAGGAAAACTGTACCGGGCTTGGCTAAGAAACCTGCATAACACATTGATCAGTCATGAACATAAAAGTGCAGAAATGTAAATCAACAGAAATCAAAGTTTATGTACAGCTAATATACATGTTGAAAAGAAATAAAAACACAGCAATTTAAAAGACATCTGTATAGCTAATATACATGAAACAAGAAAAAGAAATGCAAGAAATTAAAGGTTACTGTACAGGGCTTCAGCAAACAGGGGCCCTCTGCCTACTTCAGCCGGTTCAAGGAGCAGTTATACGCTTAAATGCAAAACAGTCTTCTCATGTATTGAACATCAAATGTAAAGTACAGTGGGGAGCTCAAAATTACATACAAAACGATTACAAAAACGATTAACTCTACAACGTTCAAGGACGCTTTATTTATAAGGAGAAAGCAAACTACTTTAACGAGATCTATGCTATTCAACCAGCTGTTTAAAAACACGTGAATCCTCTGCGTCCCCAGATCTAGGTAAATGTCATCGTGTTCATTAAATCCGGAGAGTATGGGCTGTTGGATTCGTGCTTCCAGACTGTCTCCATGGCTGAGGATGATGCCACATAGCTTCACGTGCTCAAAAACAGAGCAACGCAGAGCCGTGCCACCGCTGAAAACTTCTGTTGACCGATATTTGCCTCTTCGTTGACCATGGGATTTTATGGCTGTTCTGGGTGATCTGGAGGGACACGTGCCATGTCCTTGACCCCTGGAACTTGCCCATGTGGCTCATCTTCTCAGAGGACACCTGTAACATATCGTTTAATAAAACAGCTGCGGAATCCTGTGTTGGCTGCAGAAACCTGGATCAGCTGTGGAAACCTGTGTTGGCTGCGGAAACGCAGCACTCTGAACCAAAATTCTAAACCAAACAACAGTCATTAGCATAGTTAGAAAACCATGTAAAAAGTCCTAAAATACAATGACTTAAGCAGCTTGATGGATGAAATGAGTGGGAAAAGAAGGAAATGAATGGGAAAAGAAGGCTGAGAGGGTGTGTAAGGAGGTACAGGTTCAAGGCTCTACATACCCCCACTGTGAAGGTGTTGCATGTCCTCATGCAACCAAAACTTAGTTCTTTTCCCCAATCCATGTGCTCCGATGCTTCTGCAAGAACATCCAGCCTTCTTCTCTTTCTCCTTGATGCCAAAATGGTCCTTGGTTTCTTGACTAGACACCTAAACATCAAATTAATCAATGCCCTGCTCGGCTTCTTACACTTTTTCTTCAACTTTCTATTCTTCTTCTGCCACAGTCCTAAGTGAAGCATGGTATTGTCATGGACAATCTTGTCCACTTTACTTTGCTCTTTTAATGCTTCATTTTCTTGTTTAATGTGCCTGTTTAGGACTTCTAGCTCAAACAATTCCTGTTTTAAAGACTGCACTTGTGCATCAAGTGGCAAGGTGGTGCTTGGTCCTGCAACTGATTGCTCCAAGGACTCTAAGTAGTTGTATACCTGCTGCTGGTCAGGGTCTACTTCAGGTGTTTTTCTTGGGCTATGCTCAAAATCAAAATCTGGTTGAGGTTCTGGCTGAAAAGGACTCTCATCACGTGGAGGAGTTGACTCAACACGTGGAGGGTTTGACTCAATGTCAGGCTGAGTTGGAGGTGTCCCCTCACCGGGATCAATGAAGTGTGATTGTTTTTCTTGGGTCACTTTCTTCTTTCCTTTGAGCCTACTGCTTCTTCTCACATATGGACTAGTGCTCTCTTTCTGGGCACTCTGTTTTTCTTTTTGTTTTCTCTTTATGATGGCAGCAGCATGAAGATGTGCTAATCTATCAGCCAGAGTTTGAGACTCTTCTTCTACAGATGGTTCAAGGGATGGATATGTCTCTTGAATAGTTTTTTTACCTTTGTCGTTTTTCTGCTTTTTGTTTCTAGCTCCCTCCTCTTCTTCCTCCTGAACAATTTCCTGAGTGTCTACTGTAGGAAGGTCCTGGGCTGTAACATTTCTTTCTTTCCTCCTACTTCTTTTTGGGATTTTTGGGGAACTGCTGGTAGAGGCTTCAGTCACTTCTTAGAAGTGATTTCTGATCAAAAACTTTTCCCAAGTATCATTATTATTTTTCAAATGATCTTCAATGAGAATTGTGATGAGCCCGTGATGGTAAAGGTGGGATTCAGTGTGGCCTACATGTTTATGAACAGTAGAGCTCATTTCCTTCAGGCTTGCTAACAGAAAGTAAGGTAAATTAAGGGCATGGCCTTCCACAAAATTCATCATAATCCTTGCATGATACATGTACATGGTGCCAAAATGACCCTCGCATGTAATAAACTTCTGAACAAGTAATAACAGCGTAGACCATTCTTCTTTGATTACATGCACAGGAATTCCTTTAGTAAATATAGAAGTATCCATACCTGGGTTTTTGAGCATGACTTTTCATCCTTGATCATCCATACCTATGTTTTTAAACCATCTGTCTCCCTCTTGTGGTAAACTGGTTGCTACTGCTATTGTGGCCTCTGTTATTGTAAATTTCAAATCCCCTACCTCCACTACGTGTCCATTAAAGGACCGAGCAAAGGTTTTAGTGACTTCCTTATTATAACCTCTGAACTTATGAATAAATTTCAGCCACTTTGCTTTCTTCAATGACTCCTTCGTCTGTGGATACCCCTCCAGGTATTTTGGGCCCTCAGGTTCAGCTCTGAGTAACTTTCCTATTCTCGGCTTTCAACCCCCGCTGAAAATTTTACTGTGTGTGGACGTTCAAGGGAAAAACGAGCTGATTACGGGATTCTTAAGGTAAATGGAGTGGCCGTAATTGAAATGCAAAGCGTATGCAGTGACTGTAATCAGGGTTTAGAGCAAAGCTATGGAGGTTGCATCGGAAATGGAGAGTAGGAAATAGTATGAGTACGAGGGAGTAAAGGATAAATAACAGAAACGAGTTCAATGCATGCGGGAGTGGAGTGATAATGGCAGAATAACGGCTGAGTCCTTTTGGGATCGGATGACTTATGCCACATCTCAACGTTGGCTGCGGAAATTATGGTGGAGGAGAGCCGTAGTACAATAGGTCACTTCTTCCACATATGGCCAATAAATGAAAGAGCAGCCCCATTTCGAGTTTGAATTAATAGTGATTATGGGACCGTTAGAAAGGAATGAGGTGGATGGATTATCATCGTGGAAGAGGAGTGATATGGATCTTGCCTTATCAAATCATTGTATTTAGTGGAATTTCCATGATCTAATAACTATGCATATAATGACATTAAATTGTTATTTGGTAGAGATTTTGATCATACCTTTGGAAGTTTGCCATTTGTTGATTAAGGCTTCTGACTCATTATTGCTATTTGATCTTGCAGATGCCTCATATCTTTGCTGCCTTTGGTGATGATGATGCTAACCTTTGACTGTGATTTTTTTTTTTTTTTTAAACAGAGTGATGCTGGTTGCGGAAATCGTTTCTAGCTGCGGAATCTGGTTCTAGCTGCGGAAACGGTTCCCAGCTGCGGAAACTGAGACAACACCCCTTTAACTGCACAAATATAGTTAGAGAAGAACTTAACTAAATGAAATAGTCCTGAAGGGGACTTTTATTGATGGAATGAAATGAAATGAGTGGAATGAGATGGAAATGAAATGGAGTGAAGTGGAATGGAGATGAAAATGAGATGGAGGTGAAGTGGAATGACAAGTGAGGTGAAGATGGAAAGAAAGAGAGATTTTTTTTTGGAAAATATAGAGTGTCAGGTACCCTTGATTTTCACTCTACATTTTCTGTATAAGACTGCCAATCTATGATTGGTTTTCAGGCTTATACAAAAGATATATATATATATATATATATATAACTGAAAGAAACAAAGACTAGGCTGATGGAGGAGAAGGACTCTTCTCCACCAGCCTCATTGCAGAATTTTCTTGAAACATTTTGACAAAGTCCTCTTTTGAGAGTGGCTTATGATAAATTTTCAATCGGTGGCCATTCACAATGAGAGGAGTTTGAAACTCATCAATAGTCTTGACTCGAACTGCTCCATTGCTAAAGACGTCATCAATCTCATATGGTCCAAGCCAATGAGTCTGAAATTTCCCTTTGAAGTCTTTAAACTTGGAATCAAACAGTAACGCCCAATCTCCCTTTTGAAACTTTTTCTCTTTGATATATCTGTCATGCCACTTAGTTCTTTGGTGCTGAACTAGATCAGTCCTTAAAATTGCATCTTGTCTTATTTCATCTAGCTCATTCAGCTGCTCCATTCTGTGCTTTTGGGCTTCTGATAGATTCATCCCCAACTGAACTGCCATTTTGAAGGTCTTGACTTGAAACTCAATGGGGAGCAGGACTTCTTTCCCATAAACAAGTTCATAGGGAGAATGTCCTGTTGTGTTCCTCCATGTAGTTCTATAGGCCCATAAGGCTTTAGGAAGCCTTTCTGCCCAATCTCTTATGTGGAGATGAACAGTTTTGGTGATGATGCTCTCAAGAACTTTGTTTGTAGATTCCACTTGACCATTTGCTTGCGGATGGTATGGAGTAGATTTTCTGTGCTTGATTTTGTATTCTTCCATCAACTTCTCCATCAAGTTAGATGTAAATTGACTTCTATGATCTGTCACAATTTCTCTTGGGACACCAAAACGAGTAAAAATATCCTCAAAAAGAAATTGAACAACCGAATTTTCAGTGGCAGAAGGCAATGCCTTGGCTTCTACCCATTTAGTAACATAATCAGTGCAAACCAATATATACTTATTTTGTCTAGATGGTGGATTAATAGGTCCAATGAAATCTAAAGCCCATTTTTCAAAGGGTTCGATGAGTACCTATGGCTGTAATGGCATTTCATTTGAAAGAGTTGGTCTCCCAACTCTTTGGCAGCTGTCACACCTTCTAACATATTGTTTTGCATCTTTGAAGAGAGAAGGCCAATAATATCCTAAAGAAAGGATTTTATAGGCCGTCCTCTTGTCAGCAAAGTGTCCACCGCACGGTTCATCATGAAATGCCTTAAGGATGTCAGGCATTTCATCTTCCCGAACACATCTTCTGATCACACAATCTAGCCCTGTTTTGAACAATTCATTAGAAATCCATGAATAATTTGAACTCTCCTGAATAATTTTCCTTTTCTCATTAGGAAATAAGTGTGGAGGTAGCTTCCCTGTAACCAAATAGTTAGCAATATCTACATACCAAGGAGTTTTAGTAGTTACTGCAAACAAATATTCATCTGGAAACTTATCCTCTACAGGAGAATATTCGTTAGTATTTTTTATTCTAGACAAGAAATCAGCTACTGTATTTTGCTTCCCTGGTCTATCTAACACAGTAATATTGAATTCTTGTAAAAGTAAAAGCCATCTTGTAACTCTGCCATTAGTAACAGGTTTTTTCATGAGATATATAATTACAGAATGATCAGTATGGACAAAAGTTTCATAGCCAGTTATATAGTGTCTAAACTTGTTGATTGCATGAACAACGGCTAAGAACTCTTTTTCAGTCACGGTATAATTTAACTCAGTAGGAGTAAAATTTTTACTGGTGTAGTAAATGGCATAAGGAACTAAATCCTTTTGACCCAACACAACTCCTAGAGCTGTATCTGAAGCATCTGTAGAAATATGGAAAGGAAGTTTCCAATTTGGCCCTCTCAAAATGGGTGCTTCAGATATTCTTGTTTTCAAAGTTTCAAATGCAGATTGACAGTCAGGATCCCAATTGAATTCACAGTATTTTGTAAGTAATTTGAAGAGCGGAGATGCTATCTTGGTGAAGTTTTCAATAAATCTTCTATAATATCCAGTAAATCCAAGAAAACTTCTAACATCTTTTTGACAATTTGGAATAGGTAACTTGGAGATGACTTCAACTTTTGATCTATCAACTTTAATTCCATCTCCTGAAATATGATGTCCTAAAACAATCCCTTCAGTAAACATCATAAAACATTTTTCATGACTTAATGAAAGATTTGTTTCTTTACATCTTATAAGGACTTTTTCCAAATTTTCTAATGCCTCTTCAAATGAATTACCATAAACTGTAAAATCATCCATATAGACCTCTACACAATCATGAATTAGATCAGAAAATATTCCTAGTACTGCCCTTTGAAATGTTGAGGGTGCATTACATAATCCAAAAGGAAGTACTCGGTAAGCAAAAGTTCCCCATGGACAGGTAAATGTGGTCTTGTCCTGATCTTCAGGTGCTACCTGAATCTGATTGTAACCACTAAAACCATCCAAAAATGAGAAATACTTTTTGCCTGCTAAAGTATCTAATACTTGATCAATAAAGAGCAAAGGAAAGTGATCCTTCAAAGTTGCTTTGTTCAATTCCCTGTAATCAATGCAAACCCTCCATTTACCATTCTTTTTAGGTACTATAACCAAAGGAGAAACCCACCGGCTATCTGAAATGGGGTAAATGAAGTTTACATTAAGTAACTTTTGGAGCTCTTCTTTCACTATCTCCCTAAGGTTTGGATTCATCCTTATTTGAGGTTGTCTGATTGGTTTATTGTTTTCCTCAATGTAGATATGATGAATGCAAGTCTTAGGGTCAATACCTTTCATATCAATATACTCCCATGCAAATGCAGTAGAATGTTTTTGCAAGATTTTGGTTAGCACCCCCTGTTGTGATTTTTCCAAGTTTCTGTTGATATTCAATGTTTTTCCTGGAAAAATCTCAATGGCAGAACTACCAAACTCTTCCATAGAGAAAAGAGACATTTGTCTAGATGATAGACACTCAATGTCAGAATCCAACTGAAATTGTGTGTGGTCATATTCTGAAGATGGTTCAAAGTTTTCTAATGTGTTCAGAATTTGACTATCTTCACTAATCTCAGAAATGGTAAAGACAGTTTGTATAGTATCTTCATCATCAACCCACTCATTATCTCCTATTTCTGTAATTGCTTTTGCTGGAGGATACAGATTGAACTTCTTTGTCGAATTACCATCAAAAATATACATATCCCCAGACCTACAACTTATGAAAGAATCAGCTGTGGCTAGCCAAGGTCTTCCTAAAATAAGAGGATGTCCTCCTAGATTACTCTTGGGAGTTAAAATCATGAAATCCACTGGACATTCCCAAGAGTCTAAGGAGACTGGAATGTCTTCTAATACACCATCTGGTTTAATAATTGATCGATCTGCAAGTTGCAATAAGGTAGGTGTAAAAAGAAGATTAGGAAGAATTAGCTGTTCCATAGTTTGTCTACTCATGATGTTGATAGCAGCCCCTAAATCAATCAAAGTATTTGGTATTTCTACCCCATTGATATGTGTTTTAATAATTGGGCTACCGGGATCTACATATTTCTGCATAGTAATTTTTCCCATCAGGATATCTGCAATTTTTCCTACCAGGTGGATCCTTCTGGTATCTCTTGGTTTCCTTCCTGGTCTTTTAAGACTCAACTCCTTTATTGTTTTTGCTAGAATAGGAATCTCTTTAATGGCTTGTAACAGGGGAATCTTGATACAGACATTCTTCAATTCATCTAGAAAATTATAGTCAGGAAACCAAATTTATTTTTCCACTCCTTTGTCAATTTGTAATCTTTCAGGAAAAGGAGGTGTGGATAAAGATGCAGGTTGCTCAACTATGGGAGTTGTGGGGGTTAATTCTTTTTCTTTTTCTTTTTGAGTGTTTGGGTTTTGAAGAGATGCTTTAGAACCCTTATTGGCTTCAAGAGACTCTTCCTCAAAAATGCTTTGCTTTTGAGCATTTATAGAAGGTTTATCTAGGAATCTACCTGATCTGAGTTGTACTTCATTGAGAGGAACAATCATATAGGTAGGAAATTGTTGACCTTCCATCATGTAAGCATTTTTAGGGTTTTTATTATTGGGGTTTGGCAATGGCTGAGAAGGAAGTTGATTTGACTTCTGTTGGAATGGAAGCAAGAGTTGAGAATTTGGATTCTGTTGAGAAGGTTGTTGTTGTTGTTGTTGTGGAAATAGCAATGATAGTTGTGGATTTTGATTTGGAAGTTGTGGAGCTTGTTGGTTTTGAAAAGATGGAGGATATTGGTAAAATTGAGCAAATCTCCCATAAGGATTTTGCATACCTTGTACCCATGATTGAAAATGATTTTGAGGTTGGGACCAAGGTTGTTGCCAAGGATTCCAATTTGGTGGGGGTTGAAAATTCATAGAGTTGCTAAACCCTTGATTTTGTTGCCCCTGCCAAGGTCTCCTTGCAACAAAACAAAGAGATTCGATTGTATTTGGATCTTCTTGAAAGACAGCTTTGAGCCCAGGAATTGAAGGACAATCCTTGGTCTCATGATTCTCTGAACAAATTACACATGTTTCTACAACTTTTGCATCCAAGGGACATTCCCTTAGAGCATGTTTCTTCCTACATTTTGGGAAAAAGATGGCCAAAGCCTCAGCTTCTGCTTTCTGTTTATTGTGAATCTTAAGGGTGTCTAGTTGTTCACTAAGACTCCCTAAGATGTCAGTTTTGAATTCATCAAGCATGTTGCCAATCTCAGCCCTACTTACTGATCCAGTTGCAGATTTGTTTGCTCTGATGAGAGAAGGATCTCTAGGCCCTTTTTGATTTTTAGATTTCCCCCTTGAGAGATGGACACATAGCTCTGCTATATCATTGAGTGAAAGTTGAGATATATCTCCCTTCCCCATCATGTTCAAAATATCTATCCATTCATCTCTAATGGCTTTTAATAGAAGGGCTTTCAAGGTCTCCTCATCTAAGTTACTCATTTTTGCTCTTTTCAAGTTGTATTGAAATCTTTCAAGTAAATCCTCCAAGTTTTCATCTTCTCTTTGCACCATTTTGAATACCTCATCCTTGTGATTGGTGGGCATACAATAGTCTAGGTACCTATCCAAAAATGTTTGTTTCATATCATTCCAAGACCTAATGGATTGAGTGAGTAATCCCATGAACCATTTCAAGGCTGCTCCTTTCAATGTTGAAGGAAACAGTTTGAGTTTTTGAGAGTCTTCCAGATAATCATAAGTTCGACACACGACTTCAAACTCAAATAGAAATGTTTCAGGGTCCTCATTCCTTAACCCATGGAAGTTTGGGAGGACAGATGGTGAGATGTTTTCCATGGTGGCTCGGGAGTCCTCATTGACTATAGGAAATCCAAATGAGTTATCTCCATCCCTATTTCCCCCAATGTTACCTCTACCTCCTCCATTGTTTCTTCCTCCTCCTCCTCTACCTCTACCTCTACCAAATCCAGTTGCTCCTTCCTCTGTCATAGTAGTTTCCCTAGAGACTTCAGAGTCTTCTGGTTCTTCTACAAAGGGTGAATGAGAAGGAATTTTTCCCTCTTCTTCTTCAGATGATTCTACTTCTTCAATTACAATTTGTCTTTCTGTAGAAGGAAGGAAAGGATCTCTTTCTAATTCAGATTCGATGGAAGGTGTGGGAGAGTCGACTCCTGCCTCTTGAATTCCAGGAATCCTAGGGCTAGGAGTGTAAGTTGGAGACGATGGAGGTGTCTCTTGTCTATTCCTTGAAGTAGATGGACTTGTAAAAATCGAACTCTTGGCTCTAGCTAAAAACCTTCCCCTAGATTCTCTTTCTCTATGCATGTCATTTTTTTTTTTTTTCTTCAAGTCGGGCTAATAATTCTCTTTTTGATCTTCCAGGTCACTCTAGGTGCAAGAAGAGAGCATACTCAAGAAACTATTAAACCAATAACTTTCTCTTTTCTGATCCTCCAGATCACTCTAGGTGCAAGAGGAGAGCATACTTTGAGAGGTTATCAATTTTCCTTCCTTGAAAATTTCTTAATTTTTTTTTAGAAATTGGCTACCTAATTTCACTTCCTCGGCACCGACGCCAAAATGTTTGGTCAATTTAGTGATGTCTAAATTGCAAATTTTAAATGTCAACCCGGGGCTCGTAAGCTGATGAAGTGAGGTGTACTATATGTACTTAGATAACCTTTTCTTAGTCTTTTGTCGTTTTTAGCTTCTTTTTTTTAAGTTTGTTTTCGAGTGTATTTTTCCTAATGTGATGTGATGGAAATGTAATAAAGCAAGTGAAATGTGGATGATTGTGGTGATCTCTAAATGATTTCTCAAAACTTAAAAAGTATTCTACAAGAAAGCTTGAACAACAACTGCAATAAAATCAACTCTTAAAGGAAAATAAAGACATAAAATAAAGGACTAATGACATCGGCCCAGTACCTCTGCTGCTGAATGAAAATGAAAATGAAATCTATATTAAATCCAACTAAAAGTAAGAACAACTATCTCACACTATTTCAACTCTTCAACTTAATCTTCTCCATGAAAATATATCATGAAATGTTAAGCAATGTGAAATCGAAGTGAAACTACATAAAAGAGACTAGTCACAATACTTTAACTTTCTCTTAACCTTTTGCCTTTCAGCTGAATTTATCATGTAAGAAACAGTTATGAATAAGTCAAGTAATGTGAGTTCTAAAGCAAACTAAATCAAGCTATACTAAGTGGTATTTTGGCTCCCAATAAAGTTATTTGATTATGGAAAAGGAACCATCAATAGCTGAACAACTTGATATCTAAGAGCAGAAAGTAAATATGCAAGTTACAGAAATGACAGTAAGGAAAAGCAAAACTGCAAAACAATGAAGGTCAGCAAAATAGACAAGATGATCACGCACGCCACTAGTTATGAAAAGAAAAGAAGGAAAACTGTCCCGGGCTTGGCTAAGAAACCTGCATAACGCACTGATCAGTCATGAACATAAAAGTGCAGAAATGTAAATCAACAGAAATCAAAGTTTATGTACAACTAACATACATGTTGAAAAGAAATAAAAACGCAACAATTTAAAATACATCTGTACAACTAATATACATGAAACAAGAAAAAGAAATGCAAGAAATTAAAGGTTACTGTACAGGGCTTCAGCAAACAGGGGCCCTCTGCCTACTTCAGCCGGTTCAAGGAGCAGTTATACGCTTAAATGCAAAACAGTCTTCTCATGTATTGAACATCAAATGTAAAGTACAGTGGGGAGCTCAAAATTACATACAAAACGATTACAAAAATGATTAACTCTACAACGTTCAAGGACGCTTTATTTATAAGGAGAAAGAAAACTACTTTAACGAGATCTATGCTATTCAACCAGCTGTTTAAAAACATGTGAATCCTCTACGCCCCCAGATCTAGGTAACTGTCATCGTGTTCATTAAATCCGGAGAGTATGGGCTGTTGGATTCGTGCTTCCAAACTATCTCCGTGGCTGAGGATGATGCCACATAGCTTCACGTGCTCAAAAACAGAGCAATGCAGAGCCGTGCCACCACTGAACACTTCTGTTGACCGGTATTTGCCTCTTCGTTGACCGCGGGCTTTTATGGCTGTTCTGGGTGATCTGGAGGGACACGTGCCATGTCCTTGACCCCTGGAACTTGCCCATGTGGCTCATCTTCTCAGAGGAAACCTGTAACATATCGTTTAATAAAACAGCTGCGGAATCCTGTGTTGGCTGCAGAAACCTGGATCAGCTGCGAAAACCTGTGTTGGCTGCGGAAACGCAACACTCTGAACCAAAATTCTAAACCAAACAACAATCATTAGCATAGTTAGAAAACCATGTAAAAAGTCCTAAAATACAATGACTTAAGCAGCTTGATGGATGAAATGAGTGGGAAAAGAAGGAAATGAATGGGAAAAGAAGGCTGAGAGTGTGTGTAAGGAGGTACAGGTTCAAGGTTCTACAATGGTATCGGAGCTAGTTGATTTGTAGAAAAATTCTACATGTATGTATGTCGTTGTCTGACAAGGTGATGATTATTTTATGCTAACGATTATATATGTATGTATGTGTGTATCTATGTCACTATTTGAGAGGTATTGTCAAGGACCATTCCTGTGGAGGAATAATTTCTTACACAAGTGAATGGCATGAAGAGGTTCCTAGTCTTACGAGGAATCAATTGGGAAGAGTAGTCATGACAAATATATGAGGCCAATATCATGTGGTTATGAGTTGATATTATGTCTATGTATGGACATGTTATACCAAGGGATACATCAATGAAATGAAAGCAGTGTGGTTTGTGGCATGCTAGGAAAAGCATGGATAAGACGCTGGAAGCAAGGTTTCTTGGTAGAGGTAGTGTGGTTTTAGATGTGTGGTATTATTGTTATGCATATGTTGTATATGTTGTAGATGTTGCATCTGTGATGTTGTGTGCATGTGGAATTGTGAATATATAACATGTGTACATGTTTTTTATGCGATGTTATGTATAGGGTGTTAGTACAGATAGTGTTGTATGAACATTGCATATTCACTGTTGGGTATAGATTGTGATATGTACATGTTGGATATACAATGTTGTGTACATATTGTATTGTGTGCATGATGGATATGTGATGTTGTATGCGTATGGTGCTCTGCCCGTGCTGGATATGTGATGTTGTGTATAGATGATCCTATGTACATGTTGGATATGTAGTGCTATGTACATGTGGTGTTGCGTGCATGATTGTCGATGTGGTGGTGTGTACATGTTGTACAAGTGGCACTGTGTGCAGGTGGTGTTGTGTACATGTCATGCATGTGGCAATGTACATGTGGTGTCGCGTACATGTCTTGCATGTGGGATTGTGTACACGTTGTACAGCTGGTGTAGTGTACATGTGGTGTTGTGTACGCATTTTCTAGGTGGCGTTGTGTACATGTGATGTTGTGCACACATTATGCAGGTGGTGTGGTGTACAGGTGGTGTTGTGTACATGTTATACATATGGTACTAGTGTACGTATGATATTGTGTGCATGTCATACATGTTGTGTTGTGTACATGCGGTACTATGTATGTCTATTGTGTAGTTGTGGTATCAAGACATGCATACTCATTGTGTTGCACTCTGTGTAGTACATGTATTTTGTTATGTTGTACACCAGATGTAGGTACATGTATTGTGTGGCATTGTGCATCGGGTATAGATGTATGTGTTTTGTTGTATATTGGGTATATGTGTATGCACTTTGAGGTGTCACATGTTGTGTACAGATGTATTTCTTGTGTTCTACATTGTGTACATATACATGTTGTGTAGTCTTGTACACTGGGTGTTGATGTATGCGTGGTATGTCAGGTATAGGTGCATGTGTTGCATGGTGTTGTATGTCGCGTGTGGTTGTATGTGTATGATGCACAATATGCATACATTCACATGGTTTAGGAGAAGGAATTGGGTGTTTGTCTGGTGTGGCAACTGATCCGGGGTGCATATGGAATAAGGAAAAAGGTGGAAGATAAGGATTGATTAAAGGATAAGTATCCGTGTTTTATTTCAGTTTTACCATGGAAATGATTTGTGATTCTCATCTATGATGATTACTTGTGATATATGATCTTAGTTATGGTGGTTACATGTGATTTATGATTTTGATGGTTATGTTTCGAGCTAACCTGATGTGATATTTTATACATGTTGATTTGGTTAAATATGCTAGATTGGCTTGTTGTGACAGGAAGTGAAAAAGATTCCAAATGTACCTTATTAACGAGCTACCAATGAGGTATGATGTGAATTTATTTTAAATCTAATGTAAGCTATGTGCATGGTACATAAATCATGAACATGCTTGGTTGGGTAGTTGAAATAAACTACAAGAATTAGCAACAATAGCAAAAGAAATTGGAACATGCAGCAGTATGTTGGTTAGGTACTTCAGGAGCAGGGCCATTGTGGGAAATTGGTACCTAATAGCGTCCATTTATTTCCATGAGCATGCTATGACTAGTATGATGTGTTGAGGCAGGTATATGGCTTGGTTTTTTTTTTGTATCTTTTGATGCGAGGAAGCCTTGCCAAGGGATGGACTACCCAGGATGGGGGTTGCTAGCGGAACTTGGAAGGTGAGTGATTGCATGAAAGGGGTGACAATATTCATGAGAGATTGTGTAGCAGATAAGGGAAGGAGTGTGCCCTGGAACAATGAGCTAGTAAATGTTCATTGAGAGGAAAAGTGGCATAGGATTATAGTGCTGGACATTGGATGCAGTTTAACTGTGGCAGTGGATTCTAAACTTCCTAGGAAGGAGGTGAATCTTGGTATTACTTGAGGGTGGAGGTGTGAGCCTCTGGATTCCCTTATTGTGGATGCAGTTGTCATATTCTTTTCTTTGTTGGTTGAGTAAATGTGAATATTATTGTAAATACTATATCAAGCTAGTTTATAAAGCACCATAGAAAGTATGGTTATTTGCTGGTTGAAGAAAATGTATATGTGTATATGTGGTTATTGTAAATATTGTAATGAGCTATGTTATAAGGCTCCACTATGCGGTATGTTGTCACGTTGTCATGAGGTTTTGCTTTTGAGTAGGTCTTTCATTGTAAATACTACAACAAGCTGTGTTATAAAGCTCCATGGGTAGTATGTTTTGTTTTCAATAGCCTTATTGATTATAGGTGTCATTGAACATCGGGGACAGTGTTCCCCAAGGGGGAGGGTTCTGTAACAACCCTGGTGAAAATTCCATGTAAAAATATATAATACCACGAATGATGGGACATGTATTCCAAGATAAATGGTGGGAAGGACATCCTAGAGGGTGTTCATTTGGTTTTCTATGGCTAAAATTGGCAAAGGCAATGACTAAGACATTAAAGAGGAAAAAATGTATTTTGGCACATTTATTTATGAAAATAATGGAAATTAGGAGAAAAGGAAGGTGAAAGGTCACATGTTTCATGTGAAGAGGAAATTAAAGGAAAATGATGGAAAATGAATAAAATAGGGCCCTCATTTATAAAAAGGCTTCTAAGGATCAGTTGGCAGACTTGGTTAGTTCAATTTTGGAGCTCTCTCATTATTCTCTCTCTCTCTCTCTCATACTCTTGGGGACTTAGAGTTTTCTTGGAACACTCTTGGAGGGTGTGGCATACTTGGATTCTTGGATCAAGAAGGCAAAGGAAGAGCAGTAAAGTGCAAGAAGGCATCATGATCGACATTTACATCAGATTTCCTTGCAGTTACTTGTTAGCTCTGCTACATTTTGTGACATTCGATGGATCGTAAACAACTGTGGCAACGTTGTTTCATGCCTGAGAAGCTCCCTCCTCCTTCATTTCCCTTATATTCTCTTCACTCTCGCTGTCCCTATTTTCTTCCAAAGTCCTTTGTAAACCTTAAATTCCCTTTTACCCCGCTGTTTCTATTTTATTCCAAAAAACCTGCGTAAACCCATGTTTATTTAGCTCGGGTGCTTAACACATGAACCCGCCCCAAAATAACCCTCTGTTTCTTTTGCAATCGCAGTCGTTGATTGCCCTGATCTAATGGTCTCCGTTGGATTTCCCACTCGCTAACCTGTTGTCTTTTCCCCGTCGTTGATCGCATCCACCGCGCGATCTAACGGTAATCGCTTTCTCCACTGCCGTGACTTGCACACGTGATAACCCATGGGGGAAGCGGTTTTCCTCCACCACGTGTCACGCCATGATTGTGTTCGCTGTCCGTTATACGGATACCGCTTCCTTCGATAGGCAGTGCGATAAAACTGCTTACCGCCACTGTACCCTCCTCTCGCGCATTAATCTCTGTGCGTCTTTCGCTTCCGTCAATCGTCAGATCTGCCACGTCCAGATCCAACAGCCTTCGTTTCTCCATCCATATTTCCTCCCGTTAACCCCTGTAAGCCTCTCTCCGCCGTTGATTTACACATATCAACGGTTGATCTTTCCCCGTCAAGCCTCCGCCATATTTCCTGTGTCCTTAGCCTGTTCTTCGCACCTGAGGGAGGAAGGAGGCCAGCTACCTGTACCCTGCGTAATAAAGCTTCAACAACTGCAATTAACCAGCCTAATGGCCGAAGGACAAAAAGGAAACCCTCGAGTAGTTCAAGCATTTATTAGTGTTGGAGCATGTTCCATATTATACGCTACCTGCTTAGAGGAGGACTGCAAAGTACCAGAAAGGCTGATTTTGTTCATTAAAACACTCAGTTTGCAGAAAAGACCCATATCTGATTGTAAATGTGGTTGGTGGTCCATTATGACCCCTCCACGCATAGAGCAGCATAGTATTTTTGTAATCAACCACTATATATATCCAGAAGATAGAGGGTTGATGGTTGATGAATGTTATCTTGATGTAAAGTTCAACTTCTGGAGACAGCAACTATTGTGACACCTGCAGCTTCTGGCCTTCATTTTCAGCTAATGCAAGCTTCTTTTGCTGTTAATTGCTTACTTTCCACTTCTTCTTTGTTCCAAGCTGTGCCTGTTATACATTTTTCATGTGCTCTTGATGTTTAACATTAGAGGGGCTATCATCCCACCTCTGTGTTAAGATCTAGTTAGTATCATTGAATGTGTATGCAGGTTTCTATTGTTTTAATGCCAAAGAGTTGTCATCTTGTCTGTGCATTAGGAAATAGAATTACAGACCTTTTAACTGGTTGCAGCTGGCCATCACAGGGTCCTGTGCATATGCTGGTGTGATCAATATTCTCCATCATCACATTTTCCTTAAACTGTGAATAATTGGTGGTCTAAAGCCTTGTAGTCTGGGGGTGTTCACCCATGTCTAGGGTTAAGCATAGTAGAAGTGGTTATCTGGCTTGAATATGCATCATTTCTTCCATTCATCCACCATTTTCCAACATTTTTGTTGAGTTTGTAATGTTTCCGAGCATCTCTTATATACAACTTAGGAGAGTTTCTTGGGGTGGTAACATTAATTGGCATCGTTGCCGGGGAGAGGAGAATTGAAGCTCAACTTCCCTGGGAGAACGACATAGTTCTTCCTGCGTTTAAGAGAAAGAAGATTTGTTTCTTTGGCTGATATGAAAAATGCAGCCTTTGAAATAGAAGCAAACATCATTGTTACAGAAGGACTTGAAGGTGATGCTGAAAGGAGAAGACAAGGAGGAGAGTCCTCATCATCCTTAGATCCTGGGATCGATGAATTAGCTAGGATGATAGAGTTATTAGCCTCTGAAGTTTCCAAACTAAAGGTTGAGTAGTATTTTGAAGAAGCAGGAGCTCATTGTTCCTTTTCTCTTCCAACTCCAAATCCATATAAAGGAGCAAATGAGCATTTGCACATTTTGCAAAGAAATAAAGTTACAAACAAAGATCAAAGGGTGAAGACCCTTTTTCAGAATATAGTCATGGAAGAAGAGCAGCTTGAAGAACAGGAGGAGGTCCATGGTTTGGAAGATAAGGGCAGTGCCCCCTTCCTAACCAGAGCTGCATATGAAGATGCTTTATCCAGAGGCGCTGCTCATGAGCTTGTTGTAGCTGCAGAACAACAAGCTGATTAGCAGAAGTAGTCAGCAGCAGGTCCTACCAACCTCCAAGAATTTGTGCCCAATTCTAGCTCATCTTCGCATGGCTATGAATATCTGCAAATTTTCCAACCTGCTTTTGTCCCCTGCCCAGTGATCAATAAGGGAGAAGAAAGCTCCCCATCACCTTATGTTTCTCTGTCTGCTCAAAAGAGAAGCCCTCCAAGTTGCCTCCTAAACAATGAGGCAGGACAAAATTCAATGCCCAAGGCTGATACTGATCACCTCAGTCTTGATATTTTGAGACCTACTCAGGTGGCTTCTACACATATTGAAAATGTAGCTTATCAGATGACACAGGAAGAAGATGCTCAGTTTTGGGACTCCTCTTTGGATGTGGATTGTTCAAAGCAAGATGCAGGAGCAGATGATGTCTGTGAGTCCTCCACACAAAAATACATTGGTTTTCCATTCATATTAATTGTGCAGGCCACAGATGACAAAGAAAAGTACACAGCAACCATAATTATTCAGCAGTCGTACAGAGGTTCCTATGAAGAACATCCAAGGAAGAGAGCACACAGAAGGGAGATGAGAGCTGATCCATATCTGCCTATTAAGGTCAAATGCCCTAAACGCTTTGAGGTAGATGATCAAATAAATCTTTTTTTGCAGCTCTATGATGAAGGGGCCGAGAGTAGGAGAAATAGTTTTGATGGCCTAGCAGATGGCCAGTTTTTGAAATTTTATGTTGTTTAAGACTCTCAAGCCTTAGTGATTGTAATCATTTTCTTGTACAGGTTTCTAGTGTAGACTTGGTTTGACTCCATGCCCAATGGATACTAGGCAATGTTTTTAAAGCTAGTTTTGCATGAAGGCATTGGTCTGCAGGTTCTTGAGATCTCACTGGGAGGATCTCATCCCCAGAAGGAGCGAGTGTTAGCTCTGCTACATTTTGTGACATTCGATGGATCGTAAATAGTTGTGGCAGCGTTGTTTCATGCCTGAGAAGCTCCCTCCTCCTTCATTTCCCTTATATTCTCTTCACTCCCGCTGACCCTATTTTCTTCCAAAATCCTTTGTAAACCTTAAATTCCCTTTTACCCCACTGTTTGTGTTTTATTCCAAAAAACCTGCGTAAACCCATGTTTAGTTAGCTCAGGCGCTTAACACATGAACCTGCCCCAAAATAACCCTCTGTCGCTTTTGCAATCGCAGCCGTTGATTGCCCCAATCTAGTGGTCTCCGTTGGATTTTCCGCTCGCTAACCCATCGTCTTTTCCCCGCCGTTGATCGCATCCACAGCGTGATCTAACGATAGTCGCTTTCCCCGCCGTCGTGACTTGCACACGCGATAACCAGTGGGGGAAGCGGTTTTCCTCCGCCACGTGTCACGCCATGACTGTGTTCACTGCCCGTTATACGGATACTGCCTCCTTCGATAGGCAGTGCAATAAAACTGCTTACCGCCACCGTACCCTCCTCCCGTGCGTTAATCTCCGTGCGTCTTTCGCTTCCATCAACTGTCAGATCTGTCGCATCCAGATCCAATGGCCTTCGTTTCTCCATCCATATTTGCTCCCGTTAACCCCTGTAAGCCGCTCTCCGCTGTTGATTTACACATATCAACGGTTGATCTTTCCCCGTCAAGCCTCCGCCATATTGCCTGCGTCCTTAGCTTGTTCTTCGCACCTGAGGGAGGAAGGAGGCCAGCTACCTATACCCTGCGTAATAAAGCTTCAACAACTGCAATTAACCAGCAGAATGGCTGAAGGACAAAAAGGACACCCTTGAGCAGTTCAAGAATTTATCAGTGTTGGAACATGTTTCATATTATACGCTACATGCTTAGAGGAGCACTGCAAAGTACCACAAAGGCTAATTTTGTTCATTAAAACACTCAGTTTGCAGCAAAGACCCATATCTGATTATAAATGTGGTTGGTGGTCCATTATGACTCCTCCACACATAGAGCAGCAGAGTGTTTTTGTAATCAACCTCTATATATATCCAGAAGACAGAGGGTTGATGGTTGATGAATGTTATCTTGATGTAAAGTTCAACTTCTGGAGACTGCAACTATTGTGACACCTGCAGCTTCTGGTCTTCATTTTCAGCTAATGCAAGCTTCTTTTGCTGTTAATTGCTTACTTTCCACTTCTTCTTTGTTCCAGGCTGTGCCTGTTATACATTTTTCATGTGCTCTTGATGTTTAGCACTAGAGGAGCTGTCATCCCACCTCTTTGTTAAGATCTAGTTAGTATCATTGAATGTGTATGTAGGTTTCTATTGTTTTAATGCCAGAGAGCTGTCATCCTGTCTGTGCATTAGGAAATAGAATTACAGACCTTTTAACTGGTTGCAGCTGGCCATCACAGGGTCCTGTGCATTTGCTGGTGTGATCAGTATTCTCCATCATCACATTTTCCTTAAACTATGAGTAATTGGTGGTCTAAAGCCTTGTAGTCTGGGGGTGTTCACCCATGTCTAGGGTTAAGCATAGTAGAAGTGGTTATCTGGCTTGAATATGCATCATTTCTTCCATTCATCCACCATTTTCTAACATTTTTGTTGAGTTTGTAATGTTCCCGAGCATCTCTGATATACAACCTATGAGAGTTTCTTGGGGTGATAACAGTACCGAGTTGCATGTATGATTTATTCACTAGTTTTGGCATGCGTGGCATATGCATGTGGTTTACTGGTTGTGATATGTCATTGGAATGAAGGATTGCCTGGATCGACAGTGGATTACCTAGCCTTGCCATTTCTTGGATAGGCATGGTGATTGTGGGTTTACTTTCATTATTTTTTGTTGGTTGGTTCTCATGTTTCCTTAGCTTGGGTTGAGTTATTAGTTCCTAGAAGCCTTGGTTGGAAAAACACTCTGGAAGCCCTGTAATAACTTGGGTTGAGTTACTAGTCCTGGAAGCCTTGCTTGGAAAAACACTTTGGAAGCCCTTGGTTGGACAAATGGTCTGGAAGCCCAACAACAATTGTGAGTTGAGTTACTAGTCCTGGAAGCCTTGGTTGCAACAAACAGTCTAGAAGCCCTGGAAGGCTTGGATGGAGACCAATCTGATGTTTGTGTTTTGATGTCTGACCATGAGGTTGAATCACTGTTTGGCGAGTTAAGGTGGATGGCCTCTAGAATCTCTAGATGAGTTTTTGATTGATGTGTTCTATGAGATCCCACATTCATGCTTGGAATATGGCACGGGGGTGATTGGTTGAAGAGAGACTTGGCTCAACCAATCTATGGTCAGGTGGAATGTGGTAGTCCCATCTTTGGTTGGTTCATTGCATTCATTAATGAGAAATTCATTCCCTTGATTTTCATGTGTAAAGGTACTAACGTATACATGGATTTTGATGGCTAGTATGTCCATTGTATTTCTGTTCCTATTATGCTAGTTATATGTATATTTTGTGACAACAACTATGTATGGCTCTTAGCATGTTTTTACTTGTATCTGAATGAATAATGTATCTATGATCTAATAAATGATAAGGCAATAAATGACATGAGGAAACAATGGTTCATGATGATTCTCAGATATGTATGAGATTCCTACACTTAAATTCTGTTGTTGACACATGTAGGTTACATGTTGATGATATGTTTGACGAATTGCATGTCATGGCTAGTAGGGGCTTGGTTATGGTCTTGTTCATCATATTGCTTTTGCATCCTTGTTTCCTTGTATTCTTACCAATTTTAAGTGATCATTCCATTATGGGCAGTGTCCCAGGCGCTCGGTCGAAAAAGGGGGCTCAAATCCCGGAATGCTAGCAAAACAGAGCGTTAGCCTAGAGACTAACTCACCTGGACAGTGTATGGGAAGCATTATAACTCATCTGGATAGTGTCTGGGGAGCATTATAAATCACCTTGATAGTGTCTGGGGAGTGTTACTTTGTCCTAAATTGGTTAAAACAACAATAGGACCTAGGGACATGTTGTCTAAAGTGCTTGTTTGGTTCATGTGGGTCCTAAGACGGGTGTTGGATATCTGTGTGCTGTGATTACGTTGATTCCACTTCCTTAAGGTCACATAGGAGGTAAAATCCTATCATGGTAGCCTCTCATCGCATGTTTACCTCAGTTGGCTAGTTACTTGAGTAGATATGGTGGGAGGGTGTTACAATAAGGCAAGTGAAGGCTTTCCTCCTTCATAGAATATGTAAGAAACATATATGAGAGAATATGTATTTTTTTTCATGAACATGGATGTGGGAAGATGAGTGGACTTCAGTTGGAGGACTTATTGCTGGAAATATGTTATCATTGATGTTAAAAGGATAGTACCTAATGTCAATAGGGTGCCCATTAGGCAGACAGTTGAAAATGGTGTAAACAGGTGGCATAAGTGTCTCAGAAGAATAGGTTCCAAGAACAAGAAGAAGGGTTAAGGTGAAAAGAATAAAAAAGAGTTTGAAGCCAATTTTTAGGAAATAGATGAGCTCAAAAACTACATCGAACCCACTTGACTAGAAAGTTATCTAAACGATCTTTCCAATAGTACACATAAGTCTGAGAATGGCCTCCTAGATCAAAATATAGAGGCAGTCAATGGTGGCCCTACAAAAGTCAAAATCATAGAACCTCGGAAGGCCTAGAACCCCGAAAGGTCGGAATCCCGTAACTCTTTAGAAAATGAATTCCCAAAATCTCGAAGAGCTAGGGAATCTAGGTTCTAGCTCAGCAAAGTGGAAGAATTAAGTGGGCCATACCCAGAAGGTGAAGAGCCAAGAGAGGAAGAAGCAAGGTGGGTGCAAAAGAGTGGTGAAGTGGCAATGGGCCTACCCCAGAAGTCCCAGAAGCCTATAACATGGTGGAAATAGAATGGTGTAGAGTAGCAAATCCAAAATCCCAGAAGACCAAAACCCCATAAAATTTTGTTGAATGAATTTTGTAAAAGCATCAGGATTGAGGGCTTCTAACATTAGTTTGGTAGCATGTCACTTCAGGCATATAACCATTCACAAAGGAAATCACTTGCAAAACCAAGGATCGAGGGACCCTTTCTCTCTCTTTCGACAGGACATGCGACAACATATTATTGGTCATAGAGATGTCAACAATCGTCCATTGAGAGGTGGACATGGGGCAAGTAGTTTTGGTGTTTTCAAGTACCCAAAAGGCCCATATATGGGTGACACATGGACTGATCACAGGTTGACTTGTGGCATGGATGACATCAGCATGTCATCACCCTAACAACATACTCAGAGTGTTAGAACCCTGTGGGTCCATGACAATCATTCAAAATCAATGGTGCAGACCGACTCCAAAGTATCTAGTGGTGAGCGACGACATGAGGGTTGTCGAATGTTAAATAAATAAGGACGTCCCGAAATATGGTTTCACAAATTGAGATCTATGGCTCATATTTATTCTAGGGGAACTCTCCTTGATTTCAGAAATGACTAAGGGTGTTCTCGAAGGTGGGTTTTGATACCACTGTGGTATTGTGTGGGACTCAGGAGAGCACATAGAAAACGGCATGGTGTATTAAGGTGGGGCCATACCTCGGAAATCCTAGATCCCATAACTTTTTTTTATAATGGCATTTTGAAAAAGTACCGAGATAGGGGCTTCGGGCATTAACGTTGACATCCAATTTGTGCATAGAATGAAGATCAAGGGCACAAATCCATTAACACAGGAAATAAGCCCTCGACACGCCTTAAACAAGATTAGTGCCTAAAGGGTCTAGCCAATGGTCATGACACTCGGTCCTATGGCAGGAAATACGGCAAGCGCTAGAGAAAAACGAGCTAAGGCCAATTTGAAAATTTGGCAGATTTTCTTTAATAAAAGAAAAAAAGGCATAGGGAATATCTATTTAGAAGTAAGGTTATTTTTAGCGATATCGACATGTTAAAATGCCTTGAGGCCTAGCATGGTCGGATGAGTTGGCAACTTGATTTGGCAGGAAAGAATGTCTTAGAGTACCAAGAGCAACATAGATAGTTAAGAGGTAGTTATATAGTCTTGATTTTGATGGGATTACTTGTTAAGAGGCAGTCTTGGAAGAATCACAATGAAGGAGGTATTTTTGGAAGTTTTGTCCAAGTTTGGAGGATCGCTAAAATTAGTAACCCTTAGCTAAATTATGTTAAACAACCAGAATGATAAAATAAGTAGGAAAACAACAGTTTGACTCAGAGATTGAGCCCAGAACTGTAGGTTAGAGATTGAGAACTTAATGAACACATTTAGAGGACCAACTTGAACAAGACAAAAGAAAAAATAAAAAAATCATGTAGAAGATCAAAGAGAAAGATAACTCAAGTCCAATACCAAAAATATGAGTTCAAAATTCTTTAAAAGCAGAATTTGAGCAATAAAGTGATGGACGAGTGCAACAAATTGTGAAAGAGCAGCAGAGTATTGCAGAGTGTGTGTGTTTGAGATAAAGTTTCTTTTTAGAACAAAATTTTGTGAGGGAGGTGTTATCAGTAATCTGAGATTTCTGAAGGTATTGGTGATCAAGGAGAAATTGTTTTATTGTAAAAGCATAAATGGAATTCATGGCTCTAGTATGAAAATAGATGAAAGATGAACCATTGAGTGTCTAGCAAGTTGTAGCTTGTAGATTAGGGGTTGGTGCTCCTTCCAGTGGTTGCTGGTAAATAGTTGAGGTTATAGATCCATTCAGTTATAATTGATAAATCAGGGAGTTGTAGCCAGAGAATTGTAATAACAAGTCATAGCTTTCCCTATGAATGAATTGAACATAAATTTTAAAAATATACTTGTTCTTTGTGTGTTCCATTGAGATTGTTGATATTGATTCTTGTTATGCTTATTTAAATTAATTGATGAAGTATTTAATGGTGTCCCAATATTCTTGCACAAAGTAAAAGAAAGTTTTCAATTCGTAGAAATTCCTACAATACTGATTCACCCCCCCCCCCCCCCCCCCTTTAGTATTGTCCTAGTTTCCAACACTTATGCATGATGAATATGTAAGTTCAAGTTGCATATGTAGATGCACAACACTTGGATGATTATGGAGGATTTCTTGACGATGATAGATGGATGTGAAAAAGTGTTGGAGAAACAACTAAGGAAGGCATGAGGAGGTGCATTCTCATGGGTTAGATTGATCACCAACTAGTTCGAGTCATGGAGCATACAAATGCATGGATACATGTTGGATTTGTGTTAGAGTATGGAAACCAAGTTTACAAAGTTGCGGTGGTTGGCATGGTGATAGTTGTGAGTTAATGCATTACAGTTTGAAGATGGAGGGGATGACCTTCCATGAAGGCGTGAGGAAGTTAGGATACTTACAAAGTGTTGTGATTGATGGCCATGGGAAGTTTGAGATATCGTCTACATGAAGCTTTGCTTCTAGGAGAAAAGGTGGAGTCCTACAATTTGATGGGCCATAACGAAGGTAAGTTCATGAAAATTTGAACATGGCAAATAAGTTTTTCAGGTGGTTTGTTGTTGAGGATGAAAATTATTTAGATTAGGGGAGGATGTAAGGACACTAGCCTTGAGCATTCCCAAGTGTTGAAAAACCGAAGGCTTAGGCAAGTTTGGTGTAAAAGAACGTGGCACAAAGGTGAGCACACCCCAGTAATCGACATGGGCATTGCATGAAGGCGAGTATGCCAACCAAGCGACATGGATTGCACAAAGGAAATACACCCATGAAGAGACTTAGTGTGCATGATGGATAAAGGGATCATGGGTGAAGGCATGTGCCCAAGGTGCGCCTACACAAAGGCAGGGAACTGGGTGACATGCCCATGCGATGGGCACTAAGGATGTGTTGTGCACATGAAGAAAACACAAAGGGAATTTGAGCAATAAAGTGCAATGGAAGGTAGATGCGATGCGATGTGATGCAATGGTGAAGGAGATACGACACATGTAGGGGCATCATGTGAGGGTGTTTCGACCACACGACAAAGTCAACCATGCCCACCAACAATCAAATGATGAGTCGACTAAAAAGATGTGAGGTTGGCTTGATGGTTGAGTCACACCCCTTGTCATGGGAAAGACTCATATAAATGGAGCAATGGAATTTTGGTGGAAAACAAGTTGAAAGGAAAGAAAGTTTGAGGTAAGAAGGAATCAACCAAGGAAAGAAACAAAATTGCAAGAGAACATAAAGGAAATGAAGGGGAAAACAAATTGAGGCTCACTTGGTGATCCAAGCCATGTGAAGTTTTTCTACAACGGTTTCTAGGCAGACTGGAAGGCTTTATTTTTTGTTGTAAATTGGGTTTTGGTTCTTGATTAAAGGTGTGAGCCTAATCTGCACATGGGTTTGTGCAAGCTAAGGAAGGGATAAGCTATTTGGAAGCCTTGTTGAAGTTTTTTTCCTAAGTGTTGTGGTAGTGAAAATTTGGGGTTCGACCAAACCTTGGTTGTTGTAAACTATTGTAAATTGAAGTTTGAAGTATAATAAAAGAAAGGGGAATTTGTTGTTGGGAGTTCCCCCTCCCATATTGTAAAGTTGTGTACATGTTTATGATAATTATTTGCTGAAGATTTTTCTATTGTGAAGTGTTATTATTGGTTTACATTATTATTCATTTGATGAATGAAGTAAAATAAAAAATTGGCTAACTATGGAAGAAGTAAACTAATAAAGATCTATTGCGCTTATCTTGGATAAAATACTTGTAACAACCCTGGTGAAAAAACCATATAATAAAATTCAATAAAGGAAAAATAATAACCACGGTTGATGGGACACTTATTCCAAGTTGAATGTTGGGAAAAATCATAGCGATGGGGATCACTTGTGCTTGATTACTGGCTAAGGAAATTGGAAAAGGCAATGGCTAAGGCTTTGGAAAGGAATAATGGCATTTTGGCACATTTATTTAAGAAAATAATGGAAATTAGGAGAAAAGGGAGGTGAAAGGTCACAAGTTGCATGTTAGGAGGAAATTGAAGGAAAATAATGGAAAATGAAGAAAATAGAGGCCTCATTTATAAAAAGGCTTTTGAGGATCAGTTCACAGAATTTTGTTAGTTTAGTTTTGGAGCTCTCTATCTCATACTCTTGGACACTTAGAGTTTTCTTGGAGCACTCTTGGAGGAGTGTGGAATACTTGGAGTTTTGGAGCAAGAAGGCAAAGGAAGAGCTGGAAAGTGAAAGAGGACATCGGGATCAGTAGCTATGATAGGTTATTCTTGTAGGTACCGAGTTTCATGTATGTTTTCCTCACTATTTTTGGCATGCATGGCATATGCATGTGGTTTATTGGTCATGATCTGTAATTGACATAGAGGATTGCCTGGATTGACAGTGGGTTTTCCTAGCCTTTCCATTTCCTGGATAACCATGGTGTTGTGGGTTCATTTCTTTGTGATTTTGGCTAGTTCTCATGTTTCCTTTAGCTTGGGTTGAGTTACTAGTTCCTGGAAGCCCCCGATTGAACTAACGCTCTTAAAGTCCTGTAACAACTTGGGTTGAGTTACTAGTCCTAAAAGCCTTGGTCGGAAAAACATTCTGGAAGCCCATGGTGGGTTGAGTTACTAGTCCTGGAAGACCTGGTTGGATAAACGCTCTGGAAGCCCAACGACAACTATGGGTTGAGTTACTAATACTAGAAGCCTTGCTTGGAACAAACACTCTAGAGCCATGGAAGGCTTGGGTAGAGACTAATTTGGTGATGGTTTTGTGATTTTTGACCTTGAGGTGCAATCACTGTTTGATAGGTTGAGTTGGTTTGGCCTCTAGAAGCCCTAGATGGTTTTGATTGATGTGTTTTATGAGATCCCACATTCATGCTTGGAATATGGCACGAGGGTGACTGGATGAAGAGAGATTTGACTCAACCATGTCTATGGTTAGGTGGTTTGTGGAAGTCTCGAACCTGGTTGGCCTTTGCATCATTAATATGAGGCTATTTCTAGTTGTTAATTCATGATTATTATATTGGTTTATAAGTGGATTATATGGCTATTATTTCCTTGGTATTTCTATTTCTATTACGTTGGTTATGAACATGTATCATGATAGTGGCTATGTATGGCTCTCATCACGTTTTTACTTGTAAGTGAATGCATAATGTATCTATGGCCTAATGGATGTAATTGCAGCTAATGTGTTGAGGCATCAATGATTCTTAGCGATTCTTAGATGAGTATGATACACCTATGTTCAGATTTGTTGTTTAAACATGTATATTACATAATTGTGACATGTTTGATGAAATGCCTGTCATGGTTAGTACGGATCTAGTCAAGTCCTTGTTCAAGTAATTGCAATTTTATTATTTTTTTGTTGTTATCGTTTAATTTTGAAAATGTCAATGAGTTCTAGGCAGTGACCTGGGCTCTGGGCCTGAAAAAGTGGCACAAATCCCAAAGTCGTAGGCACAAGTTTGAGGAGAAAAGTCCCCAGACGCATGCATACCCATGCTGTGGGAGCATCTGGAGCCTCCTTGACACATGCTTGTCCATATCAAGGGAGCGTCCATGGGTTTAATAGTCAAAAAATTTAGTGGGACCCAACGGATGGTTACCTGAGTGGTTGGAATGGCTCCTGGAGTTCTATTGCTAATGTGTAAGGTCTATATGGTGTGTTTCTATCGATTCCACTTCCTTAACTAACACACAGGGAATCAAATCATATCATAGTAACTTCTTGTCACATGTTTACCCCGGCTTGCCGATACTTGGGTAGATGTGGGAGGAGGGTGTTACAATACTCACTTTACTAATAGAGTTATCAAGTTTTCTAAGATGTGCATAGGCTAAAGGCATAGTATAGGTATAAGTAAGGCTAAGTATGTCAAGCCTTTAGGAAGAAAATACACTGGTGCCACACACCTTAAAGGACTTGGAAACCTTACGGTCGAAGTGCGCCTTGGGGGCGTGATAATTTGATACATGAGTTACAAATTGAAGCTTAACGAATGAGTTTTCTTGTTATGTATCATGGAACCATTTGAAGCCTTTAAGCCAAAGAAATGACTATGATCTATGCCCATAAATTTCTCTCATAAACACAAACCCAATGATCAAACAAAACTCTGTAGTATTTTGGTTTTTGTTTTGGTTTATTCTTATTGCAAGTGCATTTTTCTACAACATTGTATTGTAGAGTGTTTTTCATAGCATAAGAATAAATCATGCACTAATTTTTCAGATACAATGTTGGCATTTGAAAGTTTACATTCCTAGATTGAGAATAAATGCAACATGATTTAAGCATTTATATTAATTTACATATTTTACAATGTCACATATGCCCTTCTTATAGCCATTTCATCATGCATACACATTCATATACTAGGGGTGAAAACTAGGGTATTAAAAACAATCCCCCCTATCTTTGTGTCATTCTTTGTGCAATACAAGAACTATGCACAAAGAAAAAATACTAATATCAAAACTTCAAAACACATGCAGGTAAAGTTGCCACATAACATCCTATATATCCCATGTTGTATCCTTGGTTTCATAATGGGTCCATTGGGCCTTTACCTTCAATATGGCTCTATTCTAGAGTAATATAATCTTCCCATCCAAGATGCAAGCTAGTTCTATTGGATTCTCCTTCTAATTCCACTGAGACCACATATTGATAAATCACGTGATTACGGTTATGCATGTACCTTTTTATCAAAGATACATGAAATAAATTACGGACATTTTATTATATTAAGAAATATAAGCATGTATGCACTAGGTCCTCCTCATGAATCCATTATATTTATGATTCCTTATTTAGCTACAAATGGTTGAATTTAAATGGAGCTATAAGCTTCTAATCCTAGGATCAATTTGGAATTGAATGGATAAATGATATCATAGCCCCACATAGCCTACCCATGACTTCACTTTTGCTTCCTCCTTTACTACACCATTTTCCAATAGGAATATATCTAATCTTTTGGAGATGTCTTCCCTTCTTCTTATTCTAAAGTTTATCAAAGTGAGGACTACCTGGATGGGATCAACATTATTAAGTTTTAAATATTCAAACATGTGATTAAAATAATAAAAAAAAAGATATATTTTTGGAGGATTCTCTCCATATTGTAATACCCTGGGTTGATACCTAGGTTGTATATATGCATATGACATTTAGGCTCATGATCTAGTATTTTTTCAGGTTCAAGTGCCTATTTGTAGATGATCCAAGTTAGAGTGCCTATGCATGTAAGTTATGGATTAAAGTTCCTTTGTGATATTAGGTTGGGTGAGCCTTAAAATGTAAATTGTAATCACAAACATATATTAATAAAATACATCATTGTTTCAAACCAAGTTTGTTCTAGGTTGGATCATTATATTTTTGTCATCTATCTGAAATATTTCAAAGTGGAAAAATTGGAGGAATTATCTTGTAGAGTTATTTTTAACAGTGGGTCCCAGTTTAGAGAATTGGGATCTAAGACTTTATAGAGGCATTTTGAGGCCTTACATGAAGTTCTTGGGCTCCAAAAAATCTTATTTGTACTAGAACCCTTGGCATTGTTCTATACTCAAATACCTTTCCAATGGTGAAAGAATCTCGTTAAACAAAGTTCGTGTATAAAGGTTATGTGTCTCGCAAGTTGACCTACTATGTTGACCATCACGGTACTAGTGGATGCCGTGTCAACCATCATTACTCATGCATATGGGGCTAGCAACAAGTAGAATTTGAAGAAAACTCTAAGATGCCCAAACATGTAGCTCTAGTTGAGGATAGAGGAAGTCAAACCTTACCATTAGTTTGCTATTGTGCTATATTATATACCAAGACACTAAGAGGAGTAGGGGTTCTATTCTACATGATTGAATTTTGTTTTACAATTGATAAGAATAAATGGGAGTGGGAAATTAGAGATAAAATAAAGTTTGTTTAGATTCTATAGTAGCCATACAGGCCATAGGTCTCACGTAACTCCATAAAGAGTACCTCTTCTTTATACTTGCACATTTTCCATACTAAAGAAAAAAGTGCAGAGTGACCTTACCTTATAGTTGGGTTTTCTTCCTATAAGGGTTTCCCAAGGCAAATATTTGTTTCTATTTTGGATAGTGTATGTATTTATTTCTATTTTATATTTCTTATATTTTAGTTAATTTAATTATTTAAGCATGAAATTAGCTAAATAAAGAATTTGGAATACAAGGAAAAATTAATAGTAAATATTTTAGCAATTTTACTAATCTATTGTGACGAGCTATTCTAGTGGAATACCAATGGAAGTTTATAGATTAAAGTTAGATAAGAGAGTATGGGGGGATATAATTCCACAAGGGGAAAGGGGGTTGAGGGATTAAGGAAAGTGGCTTTAGCCAAAGAATAAAATAATATATTAAAAAGTCCTAAGTCTCATGTCATATGATTTTATCCTAAGTTATCTACTGATGGATGAGTTATCAAGTGGTGGGAAAATAGTTCTTAGAGTGCCACTTGTCAAAAAGTTCACATGCATATATAAAGTAACAACATAGTGGGAAGACGATCCATTCTCATTCATTTTGACCATCATTACTTGGTTTGGATGTGTTGGGAGTGACTAAAGGAGACACTATAACCTTGTTACCTTTGAAACCCTATGAATCCTAGGTGGATTTGGGCATGCAATTATCCTTCAGTTTCCTTTTTGAAGAGTATAACCTTATAGGGAGAGTGGTTGGGGATAAGTTCCTTTATGTGAGTCCTAGAGGGTACCTAAAGGCTACATTATAGTATTTACAGTTCTTAGAGTCACATAATTCTAATATTTCTTGGCTAACCTATGTTGGAGCCCTATAAGGTGAGTGGTACAACCTAAGGGGCCATGGAATAGAGAAGTGGGTACACTTCCTTGGGTTGTGTAGGATGTTTGGGAATGACATGTTGTTCATTGGAATTGCTATTGAAGTTTAGTTTCCCTTAGTTAGCCATTATTCATGCTAATTGTGAGACTTAGTTGTCTTATGTATCCTTTTATCCTAATGGACTAATAACCCTAGCTTGGGGGTGATATGTTATTGCCAAAGGTAGAATAATATTGTTTGTGGTTGGGTGGAACGTCTAAGGCCTAAAAATATCTAATGTCTTCACAAAAAGATAAGTGTTTTATGATATATGCTTTTATATGATGTGCATGGAATTACAGGCTTTCAAGATTGCATACATGTTTCGTATGCAAGGCATGTTATTACCTCGTGGTATTAGAGATGAGAGTACGTTTTTGGTTTGTTGCAAAATTTAGATCAGAGTAGTAAGAAATGTTATAGTTGGTATTATATTCCTATTGGGATTAATTCATTATGGTATTCGAGTTTTAATGATCAATTTTAAAAGAATTAAAAAAAATAGTTTTTATAAAGGTTTATGTTTGGTACCATATGGCCAAAAGTTAGTTTGGGGTGTGATACAACATGGTACAAAAGATATATATTGAAATATGGGTTTTCATGGGCCAAAATTAAGAATCTAAAAAACAAATTGCGAAGGAAAAGTATTTAGAGAATGTCTGCCAACTATTTGACAAAAACCCGCTCTAAGAAATTTGGGGAATTTTTTAGAGTTCAAAGAAATGGAGCTTAGGGGTTAATATCCCAAATTTAGCCTCTATTTGGGTGATGAATGTAGGTTTTAACCCCTTACAAAAATTACCTACATACGAATGCTAAAAACAAAAAATAAAAAATGACGAGAACATAAAACATAAAATATATATACACAGAGATTTTCCCCTAGATCCCAAAACCGGGACTACCAGATTGATTTTTCATTATGTTCCTTTTAATGTTAAAATACAAAAATATACATGTTGAAGCATTCATAAACCCCAATCCATTAACCCTGGATTAGAACATAACTGTAGTTCCCTTGACCGGATCTACAAAATACCATGGGAAGAAAACCATCATGCCCAAAACCATGTGCAAAACCCATGCACAAAACCATAGGTAGGTCCACCCACCTAATATAGGGTCCAAAAAAAATTCTCGGGGTGGTGCCCTAGACCTCATACAAGGGGGCTGCCGCCCCCTTGAAACACTCGACAGGGGGAGATGCACCCCCCTGTGACCCCCCTGCTACACCTCACGCAACGAACAAGTGGGGCTATCACCCCCCCCTAGGATCCCCCCACACGTGTGACTAGTCGTGGAAAGAATATAACACACACCCAACAATGAAATGCATAGAATTGATTGATTTTAAAATTACATAGTGCAATGGAATAATTGTTGAAACCTAAAGTTATGTTGGTTCATCACATCCCTAGAATTTCTAGGGACAAACGGTCAAAGGGTTGACTAACACCAAAAATTCAGTTGAATGAAAACCTTGTGGGTAATCGACTGAGTGGCCAATGGGTTGGTCGAGTAATTGAATAGAAGACAATAGTTGACTATTGGGACCAATGGATGAATGATCAAAGGAATCAATTGGATTGTTTGGTTGAATTGAATAGTAATTCAACCAATATGAACATAGATGATAGGATAATGTGGATTTACTGGAAATAGTTGTAATGATTAAGCCTTTCCATTTGACCAAATCCTTTGTAATTCAATGAGATTGATTAGATTTGGTACTGATAAATGAAGGTCCCTATGGGTTGAATAAGTGTAAGAGTGTGCATGATTTGGGTTGTACAAGGAATGAAATGAAATAAATTAAAAGAAATGAAACACATACATAGTGAAATATAACATAAATCATAATAACATGGTGAAAACCCAACTTCTATTAATAAATAAAATAGTAGAATATTGTAGAACAAAAATTAGCTAGAATGGTTGTAACTATCTTTGAAAAGAGAGAGATGAAATCTATGAACACTATAAAAGCTAGTACAAGAGGTCAAAATAAATAACTTTCAACTTAAATATAGAACCCTAGAGATCCAAAACCATAACCATAGTAGATGAAATTACAAAACATTTATCGACCCCATGGTGGTTAGTTGGTACATCAACTTCCTAGGGGTGAAACTTTTGCATATGATATATATTTGGGGTGCATATTAGCTTGTTTGAAAGAACTATATGAGACTACAGGTTTTGATAAGTTCCGGGGAATGCCATGGAAACCTCTAACCCTTCGAATTTCCAAAATCCATTGTTTAGGGCCTCAAAATGACCCCACAGGTTTGGGGCCCAAAAATCATAGAATAACTACCAAGAAGATAGAGAACCATTGAGACAGAAGATTACAACAAACCCAAAACTATTTTCATGACAAGAATTAATGGAATTATAAATACAACCCATCAAAATGCATTGTTTTAAATAAAATATTGTAAGGCCTCAATAAATGTTTGATGTTTTTACTCGAAGTGTTAATCTAAAAGTCATTATTTCCTTTTGTAAAATCTCAAGTGCAATTCATATTACCTAATTTTTCTTAGCTCAATTTGGAAAAAGATATCATAATGAATTCCATGATATAATACACAACTTAAGGCACTTCAAGAGGCTAACCATGATAGAGCATGAAATAGTACATACCAAATCATGCCCCTTACTTTAAATATATCACTCATCTTGATATCAATATGTAACCTAAACCATATTTTCAAATGTATGACAATGTGAAGAACATCCTAGGTCTTTGAAGTTCCACAATTAAAGAGAGTTGGATAAGCATTAGCAAACCAATGTTGGGATTTAAAATGATAAGTTTTAATAGTTGATTCAATGTCATCCTTATGAATTCCTACAAAAACACTCCTCAATTTATGTTGAGGCCTCTCCACAAGAACTCCCTTGAATTTTAACAAGAAATATCCCTCCAATGCCTCGAACTCGAAGTAATCATAGTAGAAATCTTGATCATACCTTATTTCATTATCCAACTGAGATGCAATCTAAACTAAAAGAAAAACATAAACACTCATATTCATTAATAGCCATTGAATATGAAATTATTTCCAACAAGGTTAAAATCAATAGTTCAATAAACCATTGTTGATGCTAATGCTTGTAGATAATCAACTTCATTGACTGGATCAATGGATTATGCTCTTTCCTTTGAATGTTTTACATCTAGCTTTGTATATTTCTTTGTTCTTGTCTCCATTTATGTGTTAAGCAATGGAATATGGTTATTAAGTTGGAACGTTGAACGCTTTCCCTAACTCAGCAAGAACTAGAACTCCTAGTCTTGGTTTTCCATTTTCCACTTATGAGTCAACTGGTTTTTCAATGACTATTTCTATCACTTCTATTTACTCCACTTTTCTTATGGGTGTACCTATCCTTTATGGTATATGTCAAGATAACCAAGTGCATTACTAAATCGAAGGGAAAAGAAAGCTCCAAAGAATCTGGATGCAAGGATTCCTAAGCATGCATGTAAACACTATGCAAAATCCATCCACACTATGCATATGTACAAAGCCTAGTAGTGAAATTATATCAAACTAAGAATCCACTAGGTGAATTTCCGTTTCCACTACTTCTTCCTTGACTGACACTAGTTCTCAATCTCTAATTGGAAGTGATGGTAGTGGTGGATATGATGGGTCTTGATCTAGTCCTTATGGTCCTACTCCTACAACCTTTTCTCTCTAGCTTCAATCTCAATTAACATTATCGATCACTAGACCTGGGACCAAATATAATTCATATTTACATTACCACCAGTGCTTATTTCATAGGATAAAGAAGTATTGTTTATTCTACTAGGTGGTGTACCAAAATTCAAAACAATGGGAACTGGTTAGTCAACATCAATAGAATAAACTAGACCAAGGTCGACCTAGTCAAAACAAATGGAGTTAAAAGATGAAAGAAATGGGAGGGATGTGTGAAAAGGCTCAATGGGATAGTGATGTTGCTAGGAGACAATATTTTGTGAGGATTTTATTTACTTACGAAACTAGACTAACTAGTACTATATCAACTACAATATTTTTTTCCTTGCCTTTGCTTTTGGAACCATAGCCCTTATTGTTGCCTTTTTTTCCCTTAATACTAGTACTAGTATTGCTTCCCTACTATTAGTGGTGCTAGTTAAAACACAGCCACTAAGTCAATTGGAGAAGCTACAAGGGTATCCTCTAGTAATGGTAGATAAGTTGGAATCATGATGTTGCTAGCTTGTGTATAATAGAATCAACTTACTCAATTGTCTCAATAGTATCAACAAAATCTATTGGCTTGTCATGCTAGATTATTGACTTAAGTTGGTTATCTATTAGTAGTAGCACTAGAAATGGAACCAGTTCTTGCTATGCACCTTGGTATGGATTTTGATTACTCCTATCCCTATTGGAACCACAAAATATTGCAATGGTGTTGCTTTTGGAATTTGTTAAAAAATAAAACTAACTGCATCAAATTTTTATGCTTGATCTATTAGTAGGGCAACAAGGTATCGTGAGAAATTAGGAATTTGGATCTATCTCTCCACCACAAACATCCATACATGTGTTGACATTGTTAATGTTATTGGTAGATATACTTTTTCTATTGCTTGATATTGAATACCATAATGTTGATCATGGAGGTACGCTTATGGTTCTAGACTTATAATTTCTCCTATGAGTATAACTTTATCTTTACGTGGAAAGTATACTACACATAGTGGTAGTGGGTAAACTAGCGGAAGGTATGCTACACATAGTGTAGAGGGTGAAGGGGATGCTAGATAATGGGTTAGGGGATAAGTGGATAGTGGGTAAACTATTGGAAGATACACTACATGTAGTGGTAGTGGGTAAAGGGGATGCTAGATAAGTGCATATTGGTGATGGATAAGCTAGTCCCGCTTCTAGGCTTTAAATTACTCTAATAAGCTATGACTTAATGTTTGTTGTTATAGGCTATGACAATGTATCTTAATTAGGAAGATATGGAAATGTGTATGGATTAGGAATCTGTGTCATTGATACCAACTTCTCTTAGAGTATATGAAATTATTTATGCTTATAATTAATTCATAGTTAAATATAGATATTAATATTGCCTCTCATCTACTGAGGGTAGACATTAATATTGCATCTACTAACGCCTCTCATTTACTGATTCACATCCTTTGTGACCCATAAATTAGTAGTCCTTTCATACGACCCCAACCTCTATATATATCACCCTTTCCATTCCCAAGATCCGTGTCAGTGCGAAGTATTGAATTCACAATCGGAGGAGAGCTTTTGTCTTTTGGTTATTTTCTTAAGGGTTTATTTCCCATTTCTATTGGGGTATATTGTTTTTCCTGGCATAATTTTGTTTGATTTCGTCGTGGAAATTGTATGGGAGGCATCTTGGGGATTGATTCTTTATCGTATTTAAACAGTAACAGGTATTTCAGATTCTTTTTCTGCCTTCAATGATTTTTGTAGATCCTAGTTTTTGGCGTGTATGATAAGTCTGAGATTTGCGATGAAAGTTTGATATGTGAATTTGAAATACGCTTTTGTGTTGATGAGTTTTCGTTATTGGTAACATTTTTATGTCAAAGGTGAATTTATTTATTGATTCAATGTTTTACATCTGTTCTTTCCCTGAACTTGGATGGCCTAGGTTTTGCTTCTTCGAATCGAATCCTTGTTTTCTTAAACGAGCAATATTTTTTCATTTCAATGTTTTCATTTGTTTGCAAGGTATTTATTGTAGTACTTTTTAAATTTTCTTCTTTCTTTCCTTTTGATTTTCAAATTTTTCACCATTGTTTTATGATTTGTTTTTAATGGATGTGTTATAGTTTTTTTAAATCAATAGATGGGTTAGATTTTATTGTTATTGTTAGAGAGCATTTTGCTTCAGATGATCTATGGTTTGATCTAGCTAGGGTTTTTGGATGCCTTTAATTCTTTTTCTATTTTCTTTTATTTTGAGCTAGAATCAGTCTGTTAAATTGTGCAGGCTACACACATAATGTGGGATTTTTTCTTCCGTGGTAACTTTGTTCCCTACGTCAGGTGCATTTTTATTACTTTCATGGTTTGCTAGGGTTTATTTTATCTACTATTAGGGCTTACATCTATTTTTCAATCCTTGCGTCATGTGCATTCTATTATCATTACTATTTTGATGCCTTGGCTTCAATCGGTTTGGTTTGTTTTCTGTTTCAAAAAGGATGGAAGTTTTGATGGAGACAAAAGGTGGGAGAAATAAGTCCAATAGTAATTATCCCCAGTATGAAACTCTATTGGGCTACAACATTGAAGATGTCGACCTCACGGTGGCATCGAGAAGTTTTGCAGTGCCATATCCTCTAATGTAAGCTTTATTTTCTCTACTAGGATTTGCTCAGGTGGAGGTTATTGCAATTTTCATTTCTATTCAATATATAAGGCTAGAATCTGGCTTGATTGAAATAGATGAAATTATATCTAGGATAGCTATATTTATAGATTGAAACCATGGTCCATGACATCTTACAATTTTGTGGAATCTAAATAGTCACATTGATAGATTGTAGCCATCATGAAGTCGAATTTGTTCACTCTTGGGGACTGATTCTACATCGGATTTAAATGGTAAGAGGTTTTTCAGTAAGATTTGCAATGAAAAACTCATCAACTATTGTAGATGTCTCAAGGAATTAGGTATCTATAATTATTGAAAGTAGATTTCACAAAACTAAAAGATCATTAACTTGTCAAGAATCAGATAAAACTATCAAAAAAAGTTTGAGAATCAAAAACAAGGAGATGGAAGAGAACAAGACGTTCCCCAGTATGGTTGCCAATTTGTTAGATCGATAAATCCCTCTTGTTGACAAGAGCGATCTCCCTACATCCTAGATGAAAACTAGAAACAAACAGGAAATCAAGCTAATTCCTTCCCTGACTCTATCTTTTCTTGAATCATAAGCTAAGAAGGTGAGAAATGGAAATTCATACCGTATTACGACATGCTTGATGAAGATCCTCCTTTGTGCTTCAGCGCAGCTCCTCCATGCTTAAATCTAGACCTGCACACATGAAAACAACACAGGATCAAATGCATATGCACCATAAATGATTCTATAATTCAAACTAGTGATCAAGGAGACTAGTAACAAACATCATTCCAACGGACAAATATAAATAACATCATTCCAATGGAAAATATAAATAACATAAACCATACATGAAATTGATCAATTAATCCATTAAACAATGAAGTGAGAAGAAATGCTTGTTTGTATTAATTTTAGAAACATAAAGGAGCTACAAAACATATGCCTTGATGTTGTGAGGCTCCTACCATTGATCTCAATCCTCTCGAAGAATGATAATCTCTCCAACCTGATTACTCCAACATAAACTTACTCTCAGCAACCTCTCCCAATTCCCCCACCTATGGCTTGATTAATAGGCCAAAAGAAAGTAGTTTGAGATCCTTAGTCCATGGGTGAGATCCACTAAAACAGGGATGAGGGCTCCTTGAAGAATGGGAATTAGTTCCATCAAAAGTGAGGTTAGGATCAAATAAACATGAGTTCGAGGCTTTCTGTTGGGAATGATTCGCCCAACAATGCTTCTAGATCTCACTTTTTATTGATTTACCTGCATAGTTTTTGTTAAAAAATAGAGCATAGTTCTATGCAGTTTACAGTGGAAGAAACTGCACATGTGCGGTTTTTGTTAAGAAAAATTGCGCAAATGCTCAAAAGCAGGGTTTTGTACCATGAGATCCAGAAATTCCACTTTATTCAAGGTAGATAAGTTGTTGACCTGCAAGGGAGTGTTTCATGACACTTTTATGGATGGTGAGAGATCGAATTTTGATGATCAATTTCCTAATGCGACAAAATGATGTGTAACATTCCTTCACTAGTTTTGGCATGCATGGAATATGCATGTGGTTTATTGGTTGTGATCTATCATTGGCATGGAGGATGGGAGGGATTTAGAGTGGACTTCCTAGCCTTTCCATTTCCTGGATAGCCATGGTGATTGTGGGTTTATTTCATTGTTGAGTTTTTGGTTGGTTCTCATGTTTCCTTAGCTTGGGTTGAGTTACTAGTTCTTGGAGCCTTGGTTGGAAAAATGCTCTGGATCCCTGTGTTGAGTTACTAGTCTCATATCCTTGTTGGCTTGAGTTTCTAGTCCTGGAGCCTTGGTTTAAATGCTTTGGAGCCCTGGATGGCTAGGATAGAGATCAATCTGATGATGGTTTTGTGATGTCCGATCGTGAGGTGGAATAACTGTTTGATGAGTTGAGGTGGATGGCCTCTAGAAGCACTAGATGGTTTTTGATTGATGTGTTCTATGAGATCCCACATTCATGCTTGGAATATGGCACGGGGGTGAATGGCTAAAGATAGATTTGGCTCAACCATTCTACAATCGGGTGGAACGTGGAAGTCCCATCCTAGGTTTGGATTTTGCATCATTAATGAAAGGTTATTTCTCCTTGTATTTCTCTTTGATGGATTATATGTGGTCTACATGACTATACTTTCATGAGTATTTCTGTTTCTATTATGCCGGTTATGTATGTTTTTTATGATGACAACTATTTATGGCTTTCACCATGTTTTTAATTGTAATTGAATGATCAATGTATCTTTGACCTAATGGATGGAATGTCAATTGAAGTGTTGAGGCATCAATGATTCTTAGCGATTCTCAGCTAAGTATGAGACCACTATGCTCAAAGCTATTATTTATACCTGTAGTTTACATATTCGTGATATGTTTGATGAAATGCCTGTCATGGCTAGTAGGGGCCCAGTTAGTGTCTTAAACAAGTATTTGCTTTAATACTATCATTTCCATGTTATTTTATTGTTCTGAAGAGATGGTTCAGTTCTAAGCAGTGACCTGGGCTCTGGGCCTGAAAAAGTGGCTCAAGTCTCGGGGTCGCTAGCATAGAACTGACAAATTTAGTCTTTGGTAGGCAAGCCTGTGAGAGTGACTTTGGGTTTCTAGACACTTTCATGCCTATAGCATGAGAGCAACTGAGGCTTAAGTTATCCAAAATTTCAGTGGGACCCAAGGGCAAGCTGTCTAAAGTATTGGATTGGTTCCTGGGGGTAATATAGATGATGTTGAATGTTTGTATGTTGTGTTTCCACCAGTTCCAGTTTCTTAATGTGACTCAGGAGGTCAAATCATAACATAGTGGCCTCTCGTCACATGTTTACCCCGACTGGATGGTTGCTAGGGTAGATTTGGGAGGAGGGTGTTACAAATTCCATGATATAATATACAACTTAAGGTACTTCAAGAGGCTAATACATGACAAAGCATGGAATAGTGTATACCAAATCACGCCCCTTACTTTAAATATATCACTCGTATTGATATCAATATGTAATATCAATCACATTTTCAAATGCATGACAATGTGAAGAACATCCTAGGTCTTTGAAGTTCCACCATTAAAGAGTGTTGGATAAACATTAGTAAACCAATGCTGGGATTTCAAATGATAAGTTTTAATAGTTGATTCAATGTCATCCTTATGAATTCCTACAAAAACACTCCTCAATTTATGTTGAGGCCTCTTCACAAGAACTCCCTTGAATTTTAACAATTAGTTTCCCTTCAATGCCTCAAACCTGAAGTAATCATAGTATAAAGATTGATCATACTTTATTTCACTATCCAATCGAGATGCAATCTAAACTAAAAGAAAAACATAAACAAGCATATTCATTAATAACCATTGAACATGAAATGATTGTCAACAAGGTTAAAATCAATAGTTCAATAAACCATTTTCAATTTTAATGCTTATGGATAATCAACTTCATTGATTATATCAATGGATTATGTTCTTTCCTTTGTATGTTTTACAACTAGCTTTGGATATTTATTTTTTCTTGTCTCCACTTATGTGTTAATGTGTTAAGCAATAGAATATGGTTATTAAGTTGGAATGTTGAACTCTTTCCCTAGCTCATCAATAACTAGAACTTTTAGTCTTGGTTTTTCCTTTTCTACTTACGAGTCAACTGGTTCTTCAATGACTAGTTCTATCACTTCTATTTCCTCCACTTTGCTTATAGGTGTACCTATCCTTTATGGTATAGGTCAAAATAACCAAGTGCCTTACTAAATCGAAGGGAAAAGAAAGCTCCAAAGAAGCTAGATGCAAGGATTCTTAAGCATGCATTTACACACTATGCAAAATCCATCCACACTATGCATATGTGTAACATTCCTAGTTAAAAATACATGTAAAAAAAATATAAGACCAAGGTCATGGGACACGTATTCCAAGATGAATGTTGGGAAAAACATCCTAGTGGGTGTTCATTTAAGTTATTATGGCTAAAGAAATTGGTAAAGGCAATGGAAAATCTTTGGAAAGGTAAGAGGCATGAATTGGCATTTTATTTATAAAATAATGAAAAATTGAAGAAAAGGAAGGTGAAGAGTCACAAGTTGCATGTGAGGAGGAAAATGAAGGAAAATAATGGAAAATTGAAGACAATAGAGGCCTCATTGATAAAAAGGCTTCTGAGGATCAGTTGGTAACCTTTTGTTAGTTTGGATTTTGGAGCTCTCTCTCTATTCTCTCCCTCTCATACTCTTGGACACTTAGAGTTTTCTTGGAGCACTCTAGCCTTGGATCAAGGAAAATCAAAGGAAGGACTATGAAGGCAAAGGAAAGTAAGGATCAAGTAAGGAAGAGCAGGATCAAGCACCTACAATGAGATTAGTTGTAGGTATCGATTTGCATGTGTGATTTCCTTGCTATATTTAACATGCATGGTTATGCATGTGTGTTCGTGGTTCTCTTGCTGTCATGGGCTTGGGTTTTTCTAGGTGTGACAATGTTTTTTAGCCTAGCCTTTCCATTTACAGATAGCCATTGTGTGATGGGGTTCTCATGTTTTGGTTAAGTTGGATTGTCAGATAGTTTTGAAACTGAATGAGATGGATCTCAAAAAGAAAGAACACATGGCCTATTGATCCCCAAACTAGACTGTGGATTGCGGTAAAGCCTTGGCCTAGTAACCCCTGAATTGGATTGTGGGTTGCGTAAATCCAGATTTTGTGTTGCCTCAATGGGCTAGGAATCCTCGACTGGTGAATGGAGGGATATATGGTAAATCCTAGAGATGGGTGCCCTCGATCAGTCATAGGAATCCTTGGTCGATGAATGGAAAGATATATGGTAAATTCGGGAGGGTGGAGTCTCAATTATGGCCTAGTGATCCCTGAATCAGATCGTGGATTACGGTAAAGACTTTAGACTAGGAGACAGTAAAATTCCTCACGGTGTAGGTAGAGAAATATGGCCACATCCATGCTTGTTTAGGGCCTAGTGATTTGGTGAGGATTGCAGTAAAGCCTGGTTCTATTGATGAGGATGGGGTAGTTTAGCCTCAGGAATCCCTAATTGATTTTTGTGTTATTAGCCCCACATTCATGCTTGGAATATGACACAGGGGTGATTACTTGAAAGAAATATTTGGTTCAACCAATTTATGGTCAGGTGGTTTGTGGAAGTCTCAAATCTAGTTGGCTTTTGGATTCATTAATAAGAGTTCCTTCTCCTTGGTATTTCATGTGAAAATTTATTGGTTTATATGTGGATTCTATGGTTGTTGTATCCTTATTATTTTTTTTGTTTATATGTTGGGCATGAGTATGTTTTTTGATAGTCATGATATATGGATTTCATCATGTTTTTATTTGTAAATGAATGAACAATGAATATATGACCTAATAGATGATAATGCAGCTAATGTGAAAAGGCATCAATGCTTCTTAGCAATTCTAAGATAAGTATGAGACCCCTATGCTCAGATCTGTTGTTATGACCTGTAGAATGCATATTTGTGACATGTTTGATGAAATGTATGTCATGGCTAGTAGGGGTCCAGTCAAGTCTCTGTTCAAGTATTTGCATTTGTATCATTGTTTCAATTTTACTTTTCATTTATGGAAGTTTCATGAAGTTCTGGGAAGTGGCCTGAGTCTTGGCCCTGAAAAAGTGGCACGAAATCGAGGGTCACAAGATCAAAACTAACTAAAAAAGGCCCCAATCGCTTGCATGCCCTTGCTGTAAGAGCAACTAGAGGGTCCTAGTCGCATGCATGCCCCTATCATGGGAGCGACTGAGGCTCTAGGTCAGCAAGATGTTAAGTTGCCTCAAGGGTTAGTCACCTAGAAAGGTTGGTCGATTCTTGGAGGTTTTGTAGCATGTGTAGAAGGTCGAGTTGGTTGTGTTATGTTGGTTCCACTTCCTTACCTATACATGGGGAGTTGAATTAGATCATAGTAGCCTCTTGTCACATGTTTACCCCATTGAACCAATTAACTTGGGTAAATGTGGGTGGAGGGTGTTACAATATGTACAAATCCTAGTAGTGAAAGTATATCAAGCTAAGAATCCACTAGGTGAATTTCCATTTCAACTACTTCTTCCTTGACTAGCACTAGTTCTCAATCTCTAATTGGAAGTGCTGGTAGTGGTGGATAAGATGGGTCTTGATCTAGTCCTTTTGGTCCTCTTTCTATAACCTTTTCTCTCTAGTTTCAATTTCAATTAACATTATCAATCACTAGACCTAGGACCACATCTACTTCATATTTACATTACCACTAATGCTTATTTCATAGGATATAGAAGTATTGTTTATTCTACTAGGCGGTGTACCAAAATTCAAAACAATGGGAACTGGTCAGTCAACATCAATAGAATAAACTAGACCAAGGTTGAGCTAGACAAAACCAATGGGAGGGATGTGTGAAAGGGCTCAATGGGATACGGATGTTGTTAGGAGACAATATTTTGTAAGGATTTGATTTACTTACGAAACTAGAACAACTAGTACTATATCAACTACACTATTTTTTTCCCTGCCTTTGCTTTTGGAACCATAACCCTTATTGTTGCCTCTTTTTTCCTCAATACTAGTACTAGTATTACTTCCCTATTGTTAGTGGTGTTATTTAAACCCCAACCACTAAGTCAATTGGAGAAGCTGCAAGGGTATCCTATAGTAATGGTAGATAAGTTGGAATCATGATGGTTGCTAGCTTGTGTATAATAGAATCAACTTACTCAATAGTATCAACAAAATCTATCAACTTGCCATGCTAAATTTTTGACTTAACTTGGCTATCTATTAGTAGTAGCACTAAAAATGGAACCAATTCTTGCTATGCACCTTGGTGTGGAATTTGATTACACTTATCCCTATTGAAACCATAAAATATTGCATTGGTGTTGCTTAAAAAATCAAACTAACTGCATCAAATTTTTATGCTGGATCTACTAGTAGGGCAACAAGATCTTGTGAGAAATTAAGAATTTGGATCTATCTCTCCGCCACAAACATCCATATATGCTATTGCATGTGATTTTTGGATATTTTATACATATATGTATTGATGTTCTTAATGTTATTGGTAGATCTACTTCTTATATTGTTTGATATTGAATACCATAATCTTGATCATGAAGGTATGCTTATGATTCTAGACTTATAATTGCTCCTAGAAGTAGAACTTTATCTTTATGTGGAAAGTATACTACACATTGTGGTAGTGGGTAAACTAGAGGAAGGTATGCTACACATAGTGTATAGGGAAAAGGGGATGCTAGATAATGGGTTAGGGGGTAAGTGGATAGTGGGTAAACTATTGGAAGATACACTGGATGTAGTGGTAGTGGGTAAATGGGATGCTAGATAAGTGCACATTGGTGTTGGATAATCTAGTCCTACTTCAAGGCTTTAAATTACTCTAGTAAGCTATGACTTAATGTTTGCCGTTGTAGGCTATGACCATGTATCTTAATAAGGAAGATATGGGAATGTGTATGGATTATGAGTCAGTGTCATTGATACCAACTTCTCTTAGAGTATATGAAATTATTTGTGCTTATAATTAATTCATAGTTAAATATAAACATGTAAGATATAGAAACAAATATGTCATGGGTTATTAAACTTGGTAATTATTTTTAACCAAGTGAACCCACTACCACTAATTTAACTTAACCAAATGAACCCACTACCACTAATCCTTATATAGGTTTAATAGGTTTTGTTCAAAACATCTAAATCTAGGTCTATTATTGCTTTGAAATATCTTAATTTAAATCTATTACTTATTGATCAAAGGCTTGAACATTAGACTTTACCTACCGATATCTAATAACTTGCAATATCGTTAAATGTCAATTGGACACCCAACAATGTAAGGTGTTGACAACGAGAGTAACTAAATTTAGAAGGATACCAAAAACAAAAACAAAAGGGACATATACAAATTAGCTCATTAAAAACATTTGAGTGATTAGAACTTTATAAGGCAAGTAGCTTAATAATGCTAGCACCATTAAACCTCAATTGGACACCTTGCAAGTCGTGGGGTATCGATAACCATAGTAACTACATTTAGATGGAATCAGAAGACAAAAACATAAGGACATTTTATAAATTTGCGCATTAAAACATGTAAGTGACTAAATTTTTATTCGACATGTAGCTGCCAATATCTAATAACTTGTAACAACATTAAATCTAAGCGTTGTCTAAGCATGAGATTTTTTTTGAGATTTTGGAATTCTGTGATTTATTTTTCCAAATTTTCACTTTTTTTGCTTAAACTGACTTTTCTATTGTACATATGAATTCAGCATCATGAAAAATTCCCAGGCACCCAAATTATGATGGAGAGCTAACAACTCAAACTTGTAATTTCAGTAAATTCATGCCAAATTCTAGGAATTTTGACCCAAAAAAATGCTAGAAAACCCTCAAAAATATTTATGCCTTAAACCTCAATTAGACACCCTACAAATGGTATGGGTTTTAGCAACCATAATAACTACATTTAGATAGATAGATGCAAAAGACGAAAACAAAAGGAAATTTTATAAAGTTGCACATTAAAAACATTTAAATGATTAAATTTTTATTTGATAGGTAGGGTGAATTTGAAATTCTGAAAATTCAAGCATGGTTTAGAAGCCCATGCACACAATGTGTAAGGGAGGTGAACTAAATGTTGGAATTTGATGGGAAAAATGTTCATCACGGGGCATTTTTCCTGTATTTGATGTTTAAAAATTTTACATAACCATTTTCCGTGATGTCTGTTAAAGTTTACAAAATATATTTTTGATGGTTTATTATTTTTTAAAAATGTTATTAATGCTATATGTCAAGATATGTTAAGCTACGTTCCATCTGGGCTGGCGATTGTCACAATGACATCTATGAAAAATATTTTATGTGGCAGTTTACTCGCCAAAAAGAACAAACTACATAACAAGAAGCTCTTGGTGCCAGATAAGTCGTGGTCCAATTGGTCTTGTACTTCTTTACCTCTTGGTTCTAAGTAAACCGTGGCTCAATTGGTCATACACTTCTTAATCTCTTGCAAGCTAGTTGGACAATCATGCTGAAGGGTCTGTCACATCCATTTAGACATAGAGCATGGAGTAGGACTGCAAGGAGTGGGTAGACATTAAAAGTTTTAAATGTCCACAAGACTAGGTATAGTCTATGGGACCACTAGCTTTCCTGCTTTTTGCCTTTTGTAATTCAATCCTTTTATTATTCAAATTAATGATGAGCTAACCCAACCTTCTAATAGTCTCCTCACTAAAAAGGCACTGCCAAGGAACCGATGTTAACATACTACTGTAACTATCCTTGATGTATATGAAAGCATCACATTCTAAAATGAAATGTTTTTCCGATTCCACTGCGCCAGAAGTGAAAAAAGTACACACTTGCTCTTCCCAAGCTTCTTTAGGTCTTTTCCATCGACCTGTTTCGCACCGTAGTCGATGCGAGTTAGTTCTTAATTGAGCAATAAGAATATTTTCTCTCCATGAAATGTTAGCTCCAATGTACTCTTTTTGTGGGAGATCACATGTGGGGTTGAATTCTTGAACATAGTACTTCTTCTTTCTACCCAACTCTTTTCCCCACATATGCTTAGGAAACTTCTCCATAACATAACTCTTTAAATCCTTGTTATTTGTGGGACAAGCATTGAGGTAAATATTCCATTTTGTCATCCATTTATTGTTTTGTCTCATCCATGATTTCTTTCTTTCACTCATTACTTCATTGAAGATAACTTTAGGCCACCTACATTCTCCCATTTTCTTAATTATCCGAAGATACCTTATGAGACGCACCATAGCAATTGCTTCGATGGAATTTGCTCCTGTTTCACTTAGCATTATCTCATAAGAAACCAAACTTTTTTATTTTAAACTTGCTCATGATAAAGCGTTTTTGGATTTTCTCAATTTGCTTCCATTTTGAGAAAGGGATGCTGCTAGCCCACAATTCACACCCACATAATATCATTGGAAAAACTAGGAGCCCAAAAAGCACTTTAATTATTTTCCAATGCCATAACTCTGCCTCTGTACATCTGTTTTAAAGAGCATATAATGCTTTCCACCCTCCTAAAATTCTCTTCTTTCTGTAGTGCTCCCAATTAAGCTTGTTGTTGAAATCAATCTAGAGGTACTTGTATTCATTCATTTCTTCAAGAATATTTCCTTCAAAGAAGAACGTATGTTGACTCTTCTTATTTTCATTTGAGAAAATCATAATTTTGATCTTGCTGGTATTGACTTGCATCCCCATTGCTTTACAAAATTTCTCAAGGGCATAAAGGTGCATCTACAATCCCTAGCCCGATTTAGCAATCAATACAAGGTCATCAACATATAAAAGAAGCTTTATCACAAACTCCCCCAATTGAACACCATCCCCACCTTGCAGATTTAGCCACTCTTCCAATTTATCAATATAATAACCAAAAAGAGTAGGGGATAAAGGGAAACCTTTCTTGACTTTGATGTCACTTCTACAGCTTTCTAAAATACTTGTTGAAGTTCTAATTTTGATTTTCACCTCTTCATAAAGCCTATGGACAACAACTCTATAATGCAAAGGAATTTCAAGTTCTTCCATTGTACTGCACAACTTATCTCTAGAAAAGATAGATCAACGCCTTATAATTCAGCCTCTTTGAGGGGGCAACCTCCTTTACATTACACAAATGAATGATTCTTTGATGATACAAATGACAAGACCTCCTTTCTATATATAGGAGTCTAAGGGGTCATAATATAATTAGACCCGACATAACAATAATAATGTAAGGGCACAATAATAACAATAGTGGGCTTCTATGGGGCACAATAGTAACAATATGGGGACTACATAGGTACAACAATATAATAAGGGGTTGTACTAATAACAATAAGGGGTTACACTAGTAGTATAGGGGTCTAACATGCCCCTCTCCTTCAAAAAGTGTTGTCCTCAACGCTTGAGTAGTTCTTGATGCTTCTGTATAAAATTCTTGTCCTCCCATGTGGAATCTTAAGTGGGTACGTTCTTCCACTTGATGAGATACTTTGATCGATTTCGTAGCTGTCAAGTTCTTGTTTCTGTGGCTGCTCCAGGTTCCAATATTATTTTTCCTTCCTCTTCAAGTTCTGGCAATACTGTTGGAACTGGGATATTCAACAACTTTTGAATGAGTTCCCTCCCTGCTTCACCATTCTTCCATTCATACCTTCCTTTGTTTATCAAATTTGGTTGGATAATTATACCAACCTCTACCATTTCTGCAACCATATTTTCAATTTCATTCCTTTGGGCATATGGATATCTATCAGGCTTGATGTTTGGAGGAAAACATCATGGAATAAAATGAATAACATGATCACGATCACGAATATGTGGGAGACCTTTGGGAGTCTCAAATACCTTGGAATGATTGTCCAAGACATTTTGGAGATTTGGACAAATACATGATTTCGATGTGCGAATAGTTAGCGAATATAATTGTGCAATTTCGCCTCATTGTTCTTTCTTTATAAGCTTTGTCATTTCTTCAGAGTTGATTATCTTTCCTGGTTTCCCTATGATACCCTTTAATTCAACTTCCTTTCCTTTCGAAGAAAATTTCATAAAAAGTTCTTGAAAATTAAAGGCTATTGTACCCAAGGATTGTAGCCATTGGACTCCTAGTACAACATCAGCACCACCCATTGGAACATAAAACATTGTGCTATTCAATACATATTCTCCCATGGATAGTTGGATATTATGGCACTTTCCAGAGCAATTTATGGTTCCTCCACTTACAACTGTCACTTGACACTCTGGTTTTGGATCTAGGAAGCAATTCAAGTCCTTGGCTATCTTACAATTAATAAAATTATGGGTACTACCCGAATCAATCAACACTATTACCTTTTTCTTCTTGATATGTCCTTCTGTCTTTACCATTTGAGGAGTGTTAATTCTGACAAATGCATTACAAGATATGGCCAGATTCATTTCTTCTTTCTCTGGGGTTGGTTCCTGGGGAGTATCCTTTTCTTTTGATGTTTCTTGATACTTTTCTTCCTGATATTTCACTGTTTGAACCTTCTTCTTCTTGATATGTCCTTCTATCTTGAGAGTTTGGGGAGTGGTAATTTCTTCCAATGCTTTACAAGATATGGTCAGATTCATTTCTTGATGCTTGATGTGATCTTTCACTTCTTCAACATTTTTCTTCTTGATATGTCCTTCTATCTTGATAGTTTGAGGAGTGGTAATGCTGGACAATGCATTACAAGATATGGTTGGATTCATTTCTTCTTTATCGATGTGATATTTCACTTCTTGAACCTTTTTCTTCTTGATATGTCCTTCTATCTTGAGAGTTTGAGGAGTGGTAATTCTTGCCAATGCTTTACAAGATATGGTCGGATTCATTTCTTCTTTCTCTGGGGTTTGGTCCTGGCACATATCCTCTTCTTTTGATGTTTCTTGATCCTTTTCTTCCTCCTATTCATACTCTATGTAAAATAATTTCTTCTTAGCACACTTATGACCTTTAGTGCATTTGCTATCACAATTGTAACAACGCCCTTTTTTTCTTTTCTCTTCCAATTGTTGTGGTGTAACCCTTGTAGGTTGTGGAAGGCTAGGAGAAACAAAAATTCCATTAATATAGTTGTGAGGGGTAGAATTCCTTGTTGCCATAATTTTACTTTCCACTATGTAACAAAGCCATTTTACTCTTTCCAATTGTTGTGGTGTTGCTCTAAAGAAGGTGTTGCTCTTTGTATCCTCATAATGTGCTATCATTTCCTCCATGAAAATTGACCATGTAACAAGTTGTTTACGAGAACAAAGCCCTTTATACCATAAAAATTGATCTGGTTCTAAATATGAAGATGCAATACATACCTTTTGTAACAGTGGTACACCATGTAGATCAAAATATTGCTCCATCTGAAGTATCCAATTTACCGGATCCTTGCCATCAAACTTCCTCATCTCGCTTTTTCTTGATTTTAGGATCTCGATCTTGAAATGACTGTAACTATGTACTTTTGGATCTTTAAGTTCTGAAATTGTGACCTGCAGTAGCCCTCTCCATCCTCTTTCCAATGCCACCAGTCTGATCGAATTTAGATTCTCCAGAAAGAGTTATGCACAATATCCCAAGATGACCTGATTATATACATTTTCAAAAGAGCGAACTTGTATGAAGTGCCATGTTTCACTGTTTTGACCTTAGGATTTGAAAAATATATACATGAAACTACATTCTATCATCTTTTTGCAACTTCTTATGAAATTTCAATCTGATGCTCAAAACAAAAGTTATGACTATTTTCCCTAGGTCACCTGTTTGGAATGTAATTTAGGAGTCTGCAAAAATACCGACTTCCTCAGATCATATATCTGCAAATATTACGCAAAAAGCCCTGAAATTGGGACCCGGGGTTCAACCCAATTTCTTCTCAAATGGGTTTTTTTTTGTAGCATCTGAAACGTCCTAGAAAAAAGGTTATAGTGAGAATGCCACGATGACCTGTTTGGAGCAGTGAAACCCTAGAATTCAAAAACCAGATACCAAATGTTATGAAACCAACTCACAAAAAGATAGAAAAGATAGATCAACGCCTTAGAATTCAGCCTCTTCGAGGGGGAAACCTCCTTTACATTACACAAATGAATGATTCTTTGATGATACAAATGACAAGACCTCCTTTCTATATATAGGAGTCTAAGGGGTCATAATATAATCAGAGCCGACATAACAATAATAATGTAAGGGCACAATAATAACAATAGTGGGCTTCTATGGGGCACAATAGTAACAATATGGGGACTACATGGGTACAACAATATAATAAGGGGGTTGTACTAATAACAATAAGGGGTTACACTAGTAGTATAGGGGTCTAACATTTTCCCTCCCAAACTTTTTCAATAATGTGTCTCAACGTGATACCATGATCTATTGTAGAATGTTTCGGCCTAAATCCTGCTTGCCCTTTTACCCTCTTTTCTTTGACTTCCGCCCACTTACTGATTCTATTTTCCACCATGTTGGTGAAGAGCTTTGCAAACAAAGGATTGATCACAATGGTTCTATAGTTGGAAGGATTATTAATGTCTCCACTTTTAAAAAGGGGTATTGCTAGACTAATTTTCTGACCTCTTGGGAATCCTTTCCAAATGACGTTGTTGAATATTTCCATGATGTGCGGTGCAAGAATGTTCATTCCCCACTTTAGATATTCTGCTTGAATTTCCACCAAGTCTTTTGCCTTTCCTATTTTCAAATTCTTAATTCTCGTCTCTACTTCCTGCAATGTGAAAAGCTTTGTAGTTGTGTTGATCTTGGGAGGAGGCTCCTCTTCTGATTCTTTCTCATAGAATTATCTTGCATAGTCAAACCATTAATGTTGCATCTACTCACACCTCTCGTATACCGATTCACATCCTTTGTAAGCCATAAATTAGCAGTCCTCGCATATGACTAAACGACCCCGACCTCTATATATATCACCCTTTCCATTCCCAAGATTCGTGTCAGTGCGAAGTAATCAATTCCCTCTGTAATTCAATTGAAGGAAAGATTTAGTCTTTTGGTTATTTTCATAAGGTTTTCTTGTCCATTTCTATTGGGGAATATTGTTTGTCTTAGCATAATTTTGTTTGATTTCATCGTGGAAATTGTATGGGAAGCATCTTGGGGATTGATTTTGTATCGTATTTAAACAATAAGAGGATTTTCAGATTCTTTTTTTTCCTTCAACGATTTTTGTAAATCCTATTTTTTGGCCTATATGATAAGTCTGAGATTTGCAGTGAAAGTTTGATATGTAAATTTGGAATATGCCGTTGTGTTGATGAATTTTCGTTTTGATTGGTAACATTTCTATGTCAAGGGTAAATTTATTTGTTAATTCAATGTTATTCATCCGTTCTTTCCCTGAACTTGTATGGCCTAGGTTTTTCTTCTTCGAATCGAATCCTCGTTTTCTTAATTGAGCAATATTTTTTCATTTCAATGTTGTCATTTGTTTGCAAGGTATTTATTTTAGTACTTTTTAAATTTTCTTCTTTCTTTCCTTTTGATTTTCAAGTTTTTTACCATTGTTTTATGATTTTTTTTTAATGGATGTGTTATAGTTTTTTTAAATCAAGAGATGGGTTAGATTTTATTGTTATTTTTAGAGAGAATTTTGCTTCGAATGATCTGTGGTTTGATCTAGCTAGGGTTTTTGGATGCCTTTTATTCTTTTTCTGTTTTCTTTTATTTTGAGCTGGAATGAGTCTATTAAATTGTGCAGTCTACACACATAATGTGGGATTTTTTCTTCCATGGTGACTTTGTTCCCAGTGTCAGATGCATTTTTATTGCTTTCATGGTTTGCTAGGGTTTCTTTTATCTGATATTAGGGCTTGCCATCTCTTTTTCAATCCTCACGTCATGTGCACTATATTATCATTATTATTTTGATGCCTTAGCTTCAATCAGTTTGGTTTGTTTTTTATTTTAGAAAGGCTGAAAGTTTTGATGGAGAAAAAAGGTGGGAGAAAGAAGTCCAATAGTAATTATCCCCAATACGAAACTTTGTTGGGCTACAACATTGAATATGTTCGACATCACGATGGCATTGAGAAGTTCCACAATGCTATATACTCTAATGTAAGCTTTCTTTTCTCTACTAGGATTTTCTCATGTGGAGGTTATTGCAATTTTCATTTCTATTCAGTATATAAGGCTAGAATATGGCTTGATTGAAATAGATGAAATTGTATCTAGGATAGCTATATTTATAGATTGAAACCATGGTCCATGACATCTAACAATTTTGTGGAATCTAAATAGCCACATTGATAGATTGTAGCCATCATGAGGTCGAACATGTTCAATCTTGGGGACTGGTTCTACATCGGATTTAAATGGTAAGAGGTTTTTCAGTAAGATATGCAATGAAAAACCCATCAACTATTGTATATGTCTCTAGGAATTACGTATTTATAATTATCGAAAGTAGATTGCAAACTTATTGTTTGCAGTGTTTTGATCGAATCCAATATAAATAGGATCAGTTAATGGAAAAAGTATCTATCTTATGAAATCTCTTATCTTTTAATTAGATTTTGAAAGTTATTGTAAATATATCTACTCCCTATGAAAAAAGCATCAACCATGGTAGATTTCTCTAGTAATTATCTATTTAGAATACTCATTGTTTGCAGTGTTTCGACCAAATCCAATATAAGTAGCCTAGGTTAATGGACAAAGTTAATAAGTATGGACATTCAAATTTTTATGGGTGGAAACTCTTTTTGGAATTTGATAAAATATTATAGGGCTTATGGATTTTTTCTCACAAGTAATAATCTAATAATCTAATTTTTATTTTGTGCTTCATTCATGTTTATTGTTTGGAATAAAATTAATGGTAAACATTTATTTTTTAGTAGATTAGTTGTTTTGGGTGAGGTTTAGTTTTCACTAGGTGTCTCATGGAGAGGGGTGAGGAGGGGTTGCGAATGGAAGCCACTTTTGGGGACTTAAAATTTCTCAAGGGGTGTTCCAAGCTCCACTGAGATTCACACAATCCTGGTGATAGCATACCACTAGTGGGTAGTTAGTTATTCCATCTAATAGAATAAGTGACCCCAACCTAGGTTCACCCTAATTACAAAAAAAAATAAAAATTATGTTTGTTTTTTCTTTCTCTAAGCTACCTCCTCATATGAAAAAGTATTAATAATAATACAATGATGTGTTTGGTCTTATGGTATGCTTAGGTAATCTATACCCAGTTATATGTCTTTTGGTGAAGACAATATTTGTAGTTTTTTCAATCACATAACAACATTTGATCTACAACAAATCATTATATAATGTAAAGATTATGTGCCTCTACTATGTTTTATGACATATTTTAGTCTAAAATCAACCATTATCATTCTTTACCTAAGAAAACCCACAACAAATCATTCTATGATGTAGAGTTACTGTACTTCTCCTCTACTCTGCGTCAAAGTAATTTTTAATTTAAAACCAAGCAATCATTTATATGATTTGTTTTGAGTTTAAAATTATAACAAGACTACCAAGGTAGGCCCAATTGCATTGTCTTTGCTTTAAGGGTCCGTGTATAATTTTTTTGAACAAGATTTACAATCAAGTACTTTAATCTTTGAAAATTAATTTTAATATTAATTTGATTGTTAATTTGGTTAATGATAAATTTAATATAAAAATAGATTTTAAAACAAAAAATATATTATCATTATTAATTATAAAGGAATGATAATATTCAAGATTCAATAAGGCATTTTCTACTTCACAGGGGTCAAGCAGGTGATATATGGACTCTTGCTAATTTTTGCATATGTAGCACCATGAGGGTCCCTCAAAGACTATTTTGGTCAAGTTTTCCCAAGTGAGAATTCTTTTCTTTGATAGGATCCAAACGAAAGTGGATATTTTCATCCATAGGTTTGAGGACTAAAGCTCCTTATACAAAGTATTGAGATTGTCTTGTGAGACATGCTGTGTTAAGTAGTATGCTTCTTTGCCTGTATAGGATCCCACATTTTTGTAGTGCCAATGTAGAATGTATTTCCCTCTTTTATTATTGATTATTCTACTACTGAGTTCATTCCACATATTTTGAGTCTTCATTATTTCCATCCCCCTACCATGAAATTAGGTACTTCCATTGTCATACACTGTGTATTATCATCTTCGAGCCAATAATGATACACTAGGGTTCTTTTGATATTAAGGCATGCCTTGGCTTAGGGGGACCAAGTAGTTGTTATCTTGGAAAGGCCTCTGCTGCCATGAATACTCTCAGAATCATGCAAATTTTTGTTAATTTAAGATATGTTCTATGCTAGAGAAATTTATTTCAATTTCTTTTCCAGATTGGTAATCACATCAACATAAAGTAAACTGCAGATAGAACATAAATATAAATCGCAGAAGACAAGCCAAGACAAGAGGACACAAGATGTGGTGCTAGCCAGGGACAAACCCCAATGTGGGGAAACCCTTGATCAATTCTTCTTTTATGTTCTTCAATGTTCAACAGAGAAAGAGAGAGAGAGATAGTACATTTACAATAGAAGTCAACATTTTGACTTTATGATATCTATATGAGATCAGTTGAAGACATATTGCTTCAACTGATTCTCCAAGGTGACTGCTTCACCTATCATGGTGTTGTAACTTGTACTCTTGTTGCACCCGTCATTGTGCTACACCTGGTCACTAAGCTGCCCCCATCGCCATGCTGCATTATTCATCATCATCATGTTGTCTCAATCATCATTATGCATGCCCATCATGCTGCATCATTCATCATTATGCTGCACTATATTTCTGTTGCTTCATTATGTTTCCATATGTAATCCTTCGAACAAACCATCCAACCATACTCTACCTTATAGGGTTTCTAGCTTCCAGAACGCAACTCCTAAAAGGCCTCCAACTGCTGGCTATGGCTTGTGGCCTAGCCCAGCAGTTGACTGTAACTTGGGTCCCTTGAAACAGTGATCCAAGCAACCCTTACACAACATCCTGTAGCTCTTTCGTATTGTGGATTCTTCTGCCTAGCATACCGAGTTCAAGAATAGCTTGATCATGCCCAGAATAGTCCACACTGTCAACTATAGGTATGTGACTTTAACCTTGATATACTACCGTTTGTTGTGACATAAGTCCACTCTTCTTTCTATGTCTTAGGTATTTATATGCTGCTGATTAGGGCCTCTTCTTCTGCGGCTAATAGGACTGCGTATAATGCTTTTTCATGACAGCTAATAAGAGTGCGAATGGTGGCTGGCAATTAGGTCTTTTGATGCTGTGGTTAAGGTATCTTCTAGACATGCAGTTAGGGTCTTTTAGGGCTTCCTTTGATTGCGTTAAAACCTTTCCTAGCTACATTATAGAAGCTCCTAGACAACATAGATTATGCCTCTCCTTAACAACTAATTAGAGTCTCCTTGGACCACGGATTAGGGAACCACTTGACAGTAGACATCATGTTGACTGTGTATAGGAGCTCCCTTCACTGTGGCTAGGGCACATCTGAACTGCAGCTAGGGCATCATACTTTGGGCCAATGTATCTTCATTGTGTCTCTCCTTCACCAAAACCCAAAGACGTGGAGAGGAGGAGACCTGATCCGAATTAGATCCTTGAAAATTATCAAAGTTTCTATGACTGTTCCAAACTATGTCTGACTTCAAAATCTTGCAAACAATGAGCTATCAGGAAGGACCTCTGGATAGTGGAAGTTGTAGCTAGCATGGAACAACGAGGACCCTCGGTCAAAGCGTGTTGACCGTTGGCCCATGGAGACCACGCAGTGGCGCAAACTAGTAATTGGGGAGTCCAAATCAGAAAACAGAGGTGGTTTCTGATGGTGCGATTAGCGCAAAGCGCTAATCATGCATCGCAGGATAAAAAAATCAGAGAAGGAAAAGCCCTGGCACCCGGTCATGTGAAAAATATGTAAAACCGAGGGAAAAGTGCTAAAACCCACAGGCGAGTCCCGCGCTCCAAAACTAGCGGAATATCAGAGGCATTTTGGATGGTAAGCAGGTTTGTCAGAGGACCGAACAATGCCATACATTGAATGACATGTGTCTGGCAGATGAGAAAGAAAAATGCTCTCATCGTGGGCTAACGGTCGAGCAAGTCAACCGCACGATAAAAGCGATGACCGTAGGATCTGGAGGCCCCAGATCAAACGACGGAGGTTGCACCCAATGGGAGACCGGATTTGATGGAAGAATAGGCCGAGGCATATGAAATTTGGGGTCTGACGTGGCTGATGAGCTGGCGAATGAATCATTTTGTGGCATAACCGAAATAACGGTCGTTCGGGGAAGAGTTCGCGCTCAGTTCGTAAGGAGACAAGTGGCCACTTCCTATGAAACATTACACAGTGGCGATGACATAGAAGTAGGGAATTCCAAGTGGACAAAGGCAGGCAATCCGAAGAGCTGGAAGAGGAAGCGAACAGTCAAGGGACGGATTGGCTTTAAGCCATGAACATACAGAGAACATACAAAGAAGCAGAGTAGACTGTGAGATAGAAGAGCAAGAAGTAGAGAACAGAAGTCGAGCTAACCTGCAAAGCTAAGGAAACATCGAGCAGACAGAACCGAGAAGGCTTGAGAGGTTCAAACAATCCATGTGAGGATATCAGTTGGGAACTGAGTACCAAATTAGACTCATCCCATTTAGACTAATTGAGGTCGAGACTTGGTAAGGGGGAGTCTATGTACTCTAGTGGCTTGGGGAATCCAAGTGCCACCCTACTAAGCGTCATCTGTTACAGGAGACTCAAATTGAGCTCCTCATTGTAAAAACTCTGCTTGAAGACACAATAGAAAAGGCCACCACTAAAAGCTAGACCAGGAGATGTAGCCCAAGAGGATTGGGTGAACTCCTTATTAAATTGTTGTGTTTTTGCATTTGCTTGCTGTGTTTCTCTTACTGTTTTCCAATGCCTGTGTATTTCTCAATCTCATCGATCCATTGCTTAAAATAACATAGGCACACCAACACATGAGTCTGCAATACCTACATTAATTAACTGAGATTATACATAAGTGATTTTTAGATCAAGTGGTATCAGAGCTATAGGTTGTTAAGGTTAGACAAGCTTGTGTTGGATTTAACTGTTGAATGCTAACTAGATCAAAGCTCAAATTAAGAGAAGGAGAGTTGGTCGAAACTAATCCTGAGATTGGAAGAGTCTATCCTCAGAAGACAATGTCAGAGGAAGGTTCTATGGGGCCAGACCCTCAATTTATAGATAGTTTCCTGGCCATAAGGTCCATGGTAGAGGAAATGTATAAGGATTTTAGAAAACATAAAAATGAAGACTCATCAGGCTCTAAACAAGATAAAGGATAAGAAGAGTTTCTCCTCCATGACCACTCAAAAGGAAAGGGGAAAAAGAAAGCTTTCTCACACCTCCTAATAGCCCTGAACATAAAAATAATACATATTTAATTAAACTAGATGTTAAATTTGATTTACCAATATATGATGGAGATTTGAATGCAGAAAAGTTGGACAATTGGATCAGACAAATTGATGTTTATTGCAGAGTGCAGAGTATCAATTTAGATAAGAGCAAGATTCAGCTGGTCAGCCTACACCTTGGGGGCACTGCCTTGGTTTGGTGGGAAGGCAGGACCCAAGCTGACATGAAAAGACATGGTAAGACTCTTTTTGTCTGGAGTGAATTTGTTTCTTCAATTAAAAAGTAGTTCTATCCACTAGCCTACATGCAGCAAGCCATGATGAGCTGGAAAACTGTTCGACAGTTGAAAGGGAAAAGTGTACAAGGTTACACCCAAGAATTTAGGAAGAGAGCGTTGATTTTAGGAATCTCATTAGACTCACCTGAGACTCTGTTGAAGTACATTGGTGGTCTACACAGCTATATGAGGCACACTATCCTCATGTTTAATCCCACTAGTATAGATGAGGTATCTGTTCAAGCTACGCATCTAGACACTAGAGGAAAGAATGGAAACCCAGAAGTTGGGGGATCATCCCAACCCACTGCAAGCAAGAATAAGGAGAAAATAAAACAGAAATGGAAAGAAAGGAAGGCCAGTACTGCACAAAAAAGCAAGTATTCATGCACTCACTATAAGAAGGATGGGCATGATGATGAGCACTGTTGGATTCTGCATCAGGAGCTGAGACCCAAGAAGTTCGAGGGCAAGAAGAACAAGACTGCTGCAGCTATTTAGAAAGATTTGGGGTCGAACTTAAGAGATGAAACAACCATTGCAGCCACAGGTATTAAAGGTAAGAATTCTGAAGCATCTACTAGTAATTCTGCACAATCTACTATTGATGAAGAAAATGAGAGAAAAAGACATGAGCTTTTCCATATTCGAATTATTTCCAAACATCAATTGATACTTTGTTTGATCGTGGATCACAAGTAAATTTAATTTCTGAAGCAATTGTAAAGAAGTTGGGATTACTGACTACACCTCACAAGAAACCATACCCATTAGGATGGTTAAGTGATAAAGCACAACTACAAGTGACTAGACAATGCAAACTCAAGTTTTCTTTTGGGTTAACATTTGTAGATGAGGCTGAGTTAGACATAATTCCTTTGGATATATGTGGGATTGTTTTAGGAAGTCCTTACTTGTATGACAGAAAAGCTATTTTCTATAGAGCTGAGAACAAGTATCTACTCGTTAAAGATGGAATCAAATACTTTGTAATAGCTCATAAGCTCAAGAATAATTACACTCTCATAAACTCAGGGCAGATGAAACAAATGATAAATTCTTGCAAACAACTTTTACTGATGGTTGTAAAGGAAAAGAAACCTGATAAAACCAATGTATTTGAGGGCTGTGATGCTAAACAACAAGCTGATTTAGAAAAATTTGTTTCAGAGTATGATATCTTGTTTCAAGAACCTAAAGCTCTGCCACCAAAAAAGGAAATAGTGCATGAAATTAATTTGCAGCAAGATGCTCCATTGCCTAACATTGGAATGTACAGGTTGTCCGCTTTAGAGAATGCAGAGATCAAGAAGTAGGTGCAGGAGTTGCTCGAGAAGGGGTTCATCAGACCTAGCACACCACCATGTGGATCTCCAATTGTTTTGGTGAGAAAGAAAGATGACTCGTGGAGAATGTGCATTGATTACCGAGCACTGAATAAGATAACAATAAAAAATCGTTATCCCCTTCCTCACATAGATGATCTATTAGATCAATTGAAAGAAGCTGTTTATTTTTCCAAGTTAGACTTGCATAGTGGATATCATCAGGTCAGAGTTGTAGAATAAGATGCATGGAAGACTGCTTTCAAAACAAAGCAGGGATTGTATGAGTGGTTGGTTATGCCTTTTGGCTTAACTAATGCTCCTGCTACTTTCATGAGAATAATGAATGATGTACTCAAACCTTTTCTTGATGATTTTTTTATTGTATATCTGGATGACATTCTGATATTTAGCAAAGCATGGGAAGAACATTTAAATCATGTTAAGCAGACACTAGATGTTTTGAAAAGAGAAAAACTTTATGTTAAACTCTGAAAATGTGAATTTGGCAAAACATCTTTAAATTATTTGGGACATATAGTAGGGGGTGGTGAATTGAAGATAGATCCCTCTAAGGTGGCAGTCACTGTGAACTGGCCTAAACCCAAATCTACTACAAAAGTTAGGAGCTTCTTAGGAGCAACACAGTATTGGAGAAAGTTCATTTCTAACTTTTCCTTAATTGCAACTCCCTTACATGCTTTAACAAGATTGAACAAGGTGTTTTAGTGGGGAGGCAAACAGTAGAAAGCCTTTGACACCTTGAAGGAAAAAATTAGTACATCACCAATACTAGCACTGCCTGATCTTCAAAGACCCTTTGAGATCCAAATGGATGCTAGTGACTATGCCATGGGAGCAGTGTTGATACAACACGGTAAACCCATATGTTATCATTCTGAGACATTTAATTCTGCAGTAGTTAACTATCCTACATATGATAAAGAATTGTATGCATTAGTACAGAGTGTGAAAAAGTGGAAACATTACTTAATGGGAAAAGAGACAGTAATACATACTGATCATCAACCACTTCAATATCTACACTCCCAAACTAAGTTGCAGCAATCAAGACACTATAGATGGATGGGTTTTCTACAACAATTTCATTTAGTCATCAGATATAAAAAGGGCATACACAATAAAGTTGCAGATATGTTATCTAGACCCATTATAAATGCATCTACTATACTTAAGCATAATTCTGTGTTACATGAGAGCTACATTGAACAATATTCTCAAGATATATACTTTAAAGATGTATATGCAACTTTAAGTCAAGGCAAATGAGTAGAGGAATTGGATTATCATATTAAGGACCGACTCCTATATCATTGTGGTAAGTTATGCATTCCACAAATTGAAAGAGTAAAGATATTTCGAGAAGCACACACTTCTCTAATATCAGGTCACTTTGGGGTAAGTAAAACAGTTGCACAGCTGCAAAGGTTTTGTTATTGGCCAAAAATGAATGAGACAATTTCTAGATATGTAAGAGGGTGTACTTTGTGTGCTAAAAGCAAGCCCAACAATAGAAAACTAGGCTTGTACACTCCATTACCAGTACCTTCTCATCCTTGGGAAAGTGTTTCCATGGACTTTGTTGGAGGATTACCCAAGTCTAGGAAAGGTCATGAATATCTGTATGTTGTTGTGGATAGGTTCAACAAAATGTGTATTTTGATACCTTGTAATAAATAGATTACAGCTGAACAAACTGAAAAACTGTTCTTTCAACATGTATGGGTTCATTTTGGATTACCCACTTCCATTATATCTGATCGAGACACTCGATTTGTGGGAAAGTTTTGGTCAAGTCTATGGGAATTGATGGACACCAAACTGAAGAAAAGCACAACTTTCCATCCACAAACCGATGGCCAGACAGAAGTAGTCAACAGGACAGTGATCCAATTGCTTAGAGGACATTGCAGCAAGCATCCTAAGCTTTGGGATAAACATTTGTGTTATGTGCAGCATGCTTACAACCAAGCAAAACATTCTTCCACACATAGATCTCCTTTTGAGACCTGTTTTGATTTCACACCAAGGTCTCCCTTGGATTTTGTCTTTGGTAAGGACACAACAGTTGAGGGACACAACGATGTGGAAAGGGTAACTAGGTTCATCAAACAAATCCAAGAGATCTACCAGGCAGTACAGGAACAACTAGAAAAGAGCCAGGCCAAATACAAGGCAAGGCATGACAAGCATCGGATGGAGCATCGTTTCTAAGTTGGTGATCAAGTCTGGCTGTATATCAGCAAGGACAGGATGCAAGGTGAAGGTAAAAATCTAAGGCCTATCATGTATGGACCTTTTAAGATACTTGAGAAAATTGGTGAGAATGCTTTTCGCCTTGATTTACCAACTTACATGCACATCTACTCAGTCATAAATACAGATAGCTTGAGATTGTTTGAACCTTCACTAATTGAGGATCCCGAAGAGCAGAGTCAATTGCCTTCTATTGATGACCTGCTACCTGAATATCTTAATGAATTGCAGGAAGACACAGTTCTGGACAGGAAGGTGAGAACGACGTGCAGGGGAGATGTTGAGTACCTCAGAATTGGGCTCAGGGGTTCAAAGCCAAGCAATGCAAAATGGATAGAGATTGGACAGGTGAGAAGGTTGTATCCTCACTTAGTCGATGCTTGAAAACCAACTTTTGGTGGTCCAAAAGCTTTTTCAGTGGGAAGGCCGTGATCTGAATTAGATCCTTGAAAATTATCAGAGTTTCTATGACTGTTCCAAACTATGTCAGACTTCAAAATCTTGTAAACAATGAGCTATTAGGAAGGACCTCTGGACAATGGCAGTTGTAGCCAGCACGAAACAACGAGGACCCTCGGTCAAAGCACGCTGACCGTTGGCCCATGGAGACTGCACAGTGGCGCAAACTAGCAATTGGGGAGTCCAGATCAGAAAACAGAGGCCGTTTTTGATGCACGATAAAAAAATTAGAGAAGGAAAAGCCCCAGCACCCGGTCATGTGAAAAATAGGTAAAATTGTGGGAAAAGCGCTAAAACTGATAGGCAGGTCCCGCGCTCCAAAACCAGCGGAATATCGGAGGCATTTCGGGCGGTAAGTGGGTTTGTCAGAGGACCGAGTGATGCCATACATTGAATGACGCGTGTCCGACGGATGAGAGAGAAAATCGCTCTCATCGCAGGCTAACGATCGACCAAGTCAACCGCTTGATAAAAGTGATGACCATAGGATCTGGAGGCCCCAGATCAAATGGCGGAGATTTCACCCAATGGGAGACTGGATTTGACAGAAGAATAGGCTGAGGCATATGAAATTTGGGGTCTGACGTGGCCGATGAGATTGTGGATGAATCATTTCGCGGCATAACCGAAATAACGGCCGTTCGGGGAATAGTTGGCGCTCAGTTCGTAAGGAGACAAGTGGCCACTTCCTATGAAACATTACACAGTGGTGATGACACAGTAGCAGGGAATTCCAAGTGGGTAGAGGTAGGCGATCCAAAGAGCCGGAAGAGGAAGCGAACAGTCAAGGAACGTATTGGCTTTAAGCCATGAACAAATAGAGAACAGACAAGGAAGACAGAGGAGACAGTGAGATGGAAGATCAAGAAGTAGAGTACATAAGTCAAGCTGACCTGCAGAGCTAAGGCAACATCAAGCAGACAGAACTGAGAAGGCTTGAGAGGTTCAAGAAATCCCTGTGAGGATATTGGTTGGGAACTGAGTACCAAATTGGACCCATCCCATTTATACCAGTTGAGGTCGAGACTTGGTAAGGGGGATTCTTTGTACTCTAGTGGCTTGGGGAATCCAAGTGCCACCCTACTAAGCATCATCTGTTACAGGAGACTCAAATTGAGCTCCTCATTGTAAAAACTTTGCTTAAAGACACAATAGAAAAGGCCACCACTGAAAGATGGACCAAGAGATGTAGCCCAGGAGGATTGGGTGAACTCATTAAATTGTTGTGTTTTTGCATTTGTTTGCTGCATTTCTCTTACTGTTTTCCAATGCCTGTGTATTTCACAATCTTATCGATCTGTTGCTTAAAATAACATAGGCACACTAGCACATGAGTCTGTAGTACCTACATTAATTAACTGAGATCATACATAAGTAATTTTCAGATCAAGATCACACATGAAGAGGACGTATCTTGCAAATTATTTCAAGTCCTCTATATTTATACTAGAACGTAGATGATGAATAGACACAATTATTGGGCTTCTGAGCCTACACAAGTTGTTGGCCGACTAGACAATTTGTCTTATAACATAAATAAATTCATAAATCCATGAATACTTATCGTAGTCGGATGATCTTTATATCAATCCTACACCTCTCGATGAGAGGGATCCAATAAAAATATTAGCTGCCATAAATAAGATGAACCACATGGATTTTGGCCGTAGTTGCCAATTTTAACACTCCCTCTCAACTAGGGAGAACTCCATCCGCTGATACATATGTCCGAATGTACTATCTCTACCATCAGTTCCGTGTACTGCTCAGCTAATCTTAGCTCATCTCTTCTCATATCTGCTCAGCTCTGCTGGATTTTCTCTACTATGTTCAGCTCTACTCAACTCTTGCTGGCTTTGCTCTGCTCTGCTCAGATTTTCTGTCTCTACTCTGCTCTGCTTAGCTCAGCTCTGCTGGCTCTGCTCTACTTTGATTTGCTTAGCTCTGCTGAACCATGAAGAAGAAGAATTGATCGAGAATGTGTCATACCATTCTCCACTGGCCCAAAGTTAGTCTCAGAGTGTGTACCACTGGTCCCAGACTAGTCCTCAATTGACCCGAAGTTAGTGTCATAGTAGTTACAACTCCTACCACTAGTCGCATACTAGTACTCTACTGACTCGAAGTCAGTCTCAGAGTATGTACCACTGGTCCCAGACCAGTCCTCTACTGATCCAAAGTCAGTGTCATAGTGGGTACAACTCCTACCACTGGTCCCAGACCAGTACTCTACTTACACGAAGTCAGTCTCAGAGTATGTACCACTGGTCCCAGACTAGTACTCTACTAACCCGAAGTCAGTGTCATAGTGGGTACAACTGGTCCCAGACCAGTATCATTGATCCCAGATTAATGAAGGTCATCCTAGCATAGGGAGTACAGTACATACATCGATGCATCCATCGGTACTACTATGGTCCCCATCCTCATTTCCCTGCTCATTGATCATATGAGAGGTACTTCCCATGAGTCATAGACTACATGGGTCGGATGCCTTGACATGAGAACTAATCATCCTGTCCATAGGAGAGCGAATCATCCTATCCAGTGGATGCCACAAAGAACTAATCATCTTGGCCCACAAGAGAGAAAATCATCCTATTCCACAATCTCCATGGAGAACACATCATCAAGGCCTCATAGGAGAACTAATCATCCTGCTACACAATCATCATGGAGAACACATCATCCAGACCTCACAGGAGAACTAATTATCCTGCTACACAATCGTCATGGAGAACACATCATCCAGACCTCACAGGAGAACTAATCATCCTGCTACACAATCGTCATGGAGAACACATCATCTAGACCTCATAGGAGAACTAATCATCCTGCTACACAATCATCATGGAGAACACATCATCCAGACCTCACAGGAGAACTAATCATCCTGCTACACAGTTGCCATGAGGTGTCACAGGGAAAGTTTTGATTCTTTTACCCTGTACACATACACCACCAGGGGATGGTGAGTCACCTTGTGGTCATGTGTCGCTCCAAGAAGTACCCCGCGCTTCCCTGGAGCTCCTAGAGCTCAGTACATCATACTTGAACCTCGTTAGAGGGTCTCTGAATGACACCGAGTCATTCTCGAAAAGTTAGGAATTTGACCTTTCCTAGGGGCTTTGTCAAAATGTTGGCGACCTGTTCATCTGTACCGATATTTTGGAGCCTTATAGCTCCCTGCTGCACCGTATCTCGAATATAGTGGTACTTGATATCGATATGTGTCTAGTCAATTTAATGTCTTAAATTGCTCTACATAAATTATCAATCCGGGTATCGTAAACTGATGAAGTGTGGTGCACCATATGTGCTTAGTTAACCTTTCTCTTACTTCGTTGTTTTATAGTTTATGTTGTTTTTGGGGTTTTGTTCTTGTTAGTTTCCTAAAGTGTCTAATGCAAATGGAAATCCTATTCTAAAGTCTTAAGAGTACTTTTAAAGGACAAGTATGGATAAAGATTTCAAGACAAGGCCTATGTCCCTAATGGTAACTTCCAAAACTTAGCACTTCAAAAGAACTTAAAACATATTATTGATGGAGTTAGTATTTAAACAAAAGTGTAAATATACAACTAGTTCAATCAAAATAAAATGCAATAACCAAACAATGAGCTAATGACTATGAGACCCAGTATCCTTGCTGCTTCAGCAAAAGGACAAGATGATTCTATCATGTCATTAGTTTAATCAAAATAAAATGCAATAACCAAACAATGAACTAGTGACTATGAGACCCAGTATCCTTGCTGCTTCAGCAAAAGGACAAGATGATTCTATCATGTCATTAGTCATTAAAAGGCTATGTGCATCACTAATCTACAATCAACTTGAAAGCAATTTATGTACAGCTAATATACATAATCACAACAAAATTAAATGCAAAATTAAATGACAACTATACAAGGCTTTAGTGTGCAGGGGCCCTCTGCCACTTGCATGAATTAAAATTGCATGAATGAAAAATCTAATCTATCAAACTTGAAAGCAATTTATGTACAACTAATATACATAAGCACAACAAAATTAAATGCAAAATTAAATGACAACTATACAAGGCTTTAGTGTGCAGGGGCCCTCTGCCACTTGCATGAATTAAAATTGCATGAATGAAAAATCTAATCTATCAAACTTGAAAGTAATTAAATAACATAATGAAATCAAAGAAATATTTACAAAATGAAATCTACTCTACCTTACATTCGACAAAGCAATATTTACAAAATGAAATCTACTCTACCTTACATTCTAATATGCTCCATGACATCTACTTCACATCTCCTTCCATGTTGAGAACATCAAAGCTTTATTCAATTTCTTCAAAAGTACAAAGTACAACAAAGTTCTCCAAAGCTTTCAAAAGCCATCAAGGAAGAACTACAAACTTAAGAACTAGGGACTAAAAACTAACAAATGAAGGAGAGAGATCTCCTATTTATACAAAATGATGAGAGCCATCTCATTAATGATAGTCCATGAATCTCTCCCTCTACCTCTAGAGTCCTAATCAAAATAGGAACTGATAAGACACATGTCTTTTTAGAGTTACAATACAATTAGGAGATGTGACACATATCCTCATGATCCCATGATTCTTTCCAACCAAATTCGAATTTGGCCCTAGAGTGCCACATAAGGGTCTTCTAGAAGTCTCCTTTCAACCTACACATGTCAACAACCTCAACCCATTTGTTAGGTATAAGCATATGCACATTATTTTCTAATGTTTAACCACAAATTCACTTAAAAGGCTTAGAAATAATAAAGATTTGAAAAACATAAATGTGGCCCAATGATAATGAAAGTGGGATGAATGTGGTGACATAGTAGTGAAGTGGAGGTGATATAATGGACATAATAGTGAAAGTGTAATGGAAATGAATGACATTTTCAAGGCTCAACAATATGTTTGGAGCGATGATGAAATATGGGATTCTCTGATAAATGAATCCCACTCTGGTTATCACACAGGATTACAATGGTGTCCAATGTAAATCCAAACAACTCACTGAAGAGATTTCGTAACCAGACTGCCTCACTGCCTTGGCAGTGCTCAAAGCCACCGACTTATGCTTCCTGCTCATCCAAGATATCGAAGCAGATCCCAAGGAGAACCAACATTGAGAAGTGCTCTAGTGATCCTCCACACTGCCTGCCCACTCAACATTCGAATAATTTGGTGGTTTCATATTTCAGCAGTGTATCTCAATCCATGAGAGATTGTGCCCTGAAGATATCTTAGAAGATTCTAAGCACCAATCCAGTGAAGCTCAACCAAATATGAGCTCACCATGGTAACTGCAAAACATATGTCCAGACGGAGGTTCACCAAGAACATCAACGCGAATGATTTTATGAAACTCAGAGGCATTTCCCAAATCTAGTCCGAAATCACTACCATATAACTTCTGAAAGTTAGGATCCTCGAGGTAGTCACATGCTTGCAGTTTATCTTTCCACATTCAGAATCCAACTCCATTTGTCTTCTACAAATGAGAGGGTATGTACTTGTCAGACATAGGTGCCAGTATGAGAGGTCTATCATCCACAACCTTTGGGTAATGGTTTGGATCCTTGTGAATCTCAGCTTCATTCGACAACTATCAATCCTCTCATACTATGCCCGGGGTGTTTTGCTTCAAGCCATAGAGGGATTTCTTCCACCTGCATAAGTGAGATTCCTGATCATCAATCTCAAACTCCTTGGGTTGTTCCAAGCCTGTGGATCTGCTTTTCATCGATGAGTGCCACCTCATAACCTTAGACTTCCATTGCTAAAATGGACACCAGGTTCTTCTTGTGATCAGGTACATAAAAGAGATTCTGTAAATGAATTGAGTTACCCCCATTCAGTTGAGGGATAACATTCCCAACATCCTTTTCAGGATAGGTGGCATCAGCTCCAAGTATAATCCCACGATTGTTTCCATCTCTACCAAATTAGAGAGTGTACCCATTTATCCGATGGAGTGCCTTGAAGCACTACAATCAATAAGCTAGATTCCCAAAGAATTTGAAGGAGAGGGCCAATACAAGATAACACTTCTTTATCTTATCAGAAACAACATTTGATTCTTCATACCTTGGGTTTCTTGCTTTCTCTGAAGAGTCGGCCATGTCCTCAATGTCCTACTTACTTATCATTCCTCTGATCATTGAAGATGTCCCTGGAATGATTATTATCTTCATCAAGAGATGTGTCTCTGTCATTCAGACACTCCTTCACATAATGGCTGAACTTATTGCAACCAAGGCATCTGCCTTTCCTTCCACCCTTAGATCAAAACTTCCTAATGAAGTGATATTTACGTAGGCCATCAGAAACTTCCGCTGCGCCATTCTGATAATATTCTTTGCTTCGACTTCACCCTTGGTGAATTAGAAGAGGGATGAGGAACCCATTGATCCTTTTGTCCTTTCCCAACTGTCTTCGGTGATTGCTCTTTCACTCTTGCTTGGGCATTGTCTTCACCTCAGCTCTGATACCATGTTAATTTTAGATATGTTCTATGCTAGAGCAATTTATTTCAATTTATTTTCTAGATTAGCAATCACATCAGCATAAATTAAACTACAGATAGAACATAAATATAAATCGTAGAAGATAAGCCAAGACAAGAGGACACAAGATGTGGAGCCAGCCAGGGACAAACCCCAATGTGGGGAAATCCTTGATCAATTCTTCCTTTATTTTCTTCAAATTTCAGTAGAGAAAGAGAGAGAGAGATAGTTCATTTACAATAGAAGTGAACATTTTGACTTTATGATATCTGCATGAGCTCAGTTGAACACATATTGCTTCAACTGATTCTCCAAGGTGCCTGCTTCACTTATCATGGTGTTGTAACTCGTACTCATGTTGCACCCGTCATTGTGCTACACCTGGTCACTAAGCTGCCCCCATCACCACGCTACATTATTCATCATCATCATGCTGTCTCAATCATCACTATGCATGCCCATCATGCTGCATCATTCATCATTATGCTGCACTATATTTCCGTTGCTTCATTATGTTGCCGTATGTAATCCTTCAAACAGACCATCCAACCATACTCTACCTTATAGGGATGCTAACTTCGAGAACGTAGATCCTAAAAGACCTCCAACTGCTAGCTATGGCCTGTGGCATAGCCCAGTAGTTGAATGTAACTTGGGTACCTTGAAATAGTGATCCAAACAACCCTTACACAATAGCCTGTAGCTCTTTCTTATTGCGGATTCTTCTGCCCAGCATACTGAGTTCAAGAATAGCTTGATCATGCCCAGAACAGTCCACGCTGTCAACTACAGGTATGTGACTTTAACCCTGAGATACTACTGTTTGCTGTGACATAAGTCCACTCTTCTTTTTGCATCTTAGGTCTTCATATGCTGCTGATTAGGGCCTCTTATTCTATGGCTAATAGAGCTGCGTATAACGCTTTTTCATGACAGCTAATAAGAGTGCGAATGGTGGCTGCCAATTAGGTCTCTTGACGCTGTTGTTAATGTCTCTTCTAGACCTGTAGTTAGGGTTTTTTAGGGCTTCTTTTGATTGCGTTAAAACCTTTCCTAGATGCGTTATAGAAGCTCCTAGACAACATAGATTAGGCCTCTCCTTAAAAACTAATTAGAGTCTCCTTGGACCGTGGATTAGGGCACCACTTGACAGCAGATAAGGGCATCACGTTGACTGTGTATAGGAGCTCCCTTGACTATGGCTAGGGCATCATACTTTGGGCCAACGTATCTTCATTGTGTCTCTCCTTCACCAAAACCCAAAGACGTGGAGAGGAGGAGACCACACATGAAGAGGATGTATCTTGCAAATGATTTCAAGTCCTCTATATTTATACTAGAACGTAGATGATGAATATACATGACTATTGGGCTTCTGAGCGTACACAAGCTGCTGGCCGACTAGACAATTTGTCTTATAACATAAATAAATTCATAACTCCATGAATATTTATTGGAATCAAATGATATTTAGATCAATCCTACACCTCTCGATGAGAGGGATCCAATAAAAATATCAGGTGCCATAAATAAGATGACCCACATGGAGTTTGGCCCTAGTTTCCAATTTTAACAATTTTCCATCTCAAATTTCTTAGAAGATGTGCGCTTGGACTATGGATTTGTTTTAGTTGGCTAAGTTCCAGATGATGGAACCTTGAGGAGTGAAAGTCAAATGAATGAGGTCTTTATTTTCCCACCCATATTCATATTTCATATGTCATAAGTGCGTCCATAACTCTAATGTGCTTTTGACCCATCTCCACCAGATTTTTGTACCCATCACCTTGCTAACAATTTCGGGATCACACAAACCAAACCCTCCTACTTTTGATGGGTAGAGGATTTCTCATTTGATTAGTGGCCATTTTTGTTTGAGTTATTTACCTCCCTATAGGAAATTCCATTGTATATTTCTAATGCTCTTCAACACCCATTTAGGTGTTGTCAAGACTGAGAAGAGATATATTGGCATGGACTAGAGGATTGATTTCAGGAGCACCGGTTATCCAACTATGGTTAATGGGTGGAAAATCAAACTTTACAATTTGTTGTTGATTTTATCTAAAAGATCCCTCTAGGAGGATTTTATGATGGTTGAATGAGTGAAATGTGCTCCTAAATATTTGGATGGAAGGGAAGCTGGCATAAAGCCTAGAATTCTAGTAATATTTCTTTGGGTCATCCAATAGGTGTTGAAAAAGAATATTTTTGACTTTTCCAGGTTTATAGTAGTGCTAGAGGCTTTTGAGAAGATATATAGGATATCTTTGATGATTCTAGCTTCCTTAAAAAGACGTGGTTAAGAAGGAGAGTGTCATCAACAAGTTGTTGGTGAGTTGAGGGGATGTTGTCATAAAGCACTAAGCCTTTTAGGGAGACATTCCGAGATGAAAATTTGATGGTTCTTCCTAGCCCTTCCACCATGAGGATGAAGAGGAATGGAGAGAGAGGGTCTACTTGATTAATTCCTCTAGCGGGTTTGAATGTTTTAGAGCGTGAGCCATTGACTAAGATAGAGAGAAAGGTAGAGGAAAGAAGAGACATAACCTAGTTGGTCCATTTTGCAATAAAACCAATGGCAAGGAGAATGCTTTCTATGCAAGACTAGTTTAGTTTATCAAAATCTTTGGAAAGATCCATTTTGAGCAGCATGCCAGGTTTCTTCAGGATTTTGAGGGAGTCGTGGTCCATCATGATTTCGTTAAGGATTTTTCGTCCTTCCACGTATGCAGTTTTCTCAAGGGAGACGAGAATAGGTAGAATGGGCTTGCGATGGGAAACAATCACTTTGGTGATGATTTATTAAATAACATTACATAGTGCAATGGGTCGATACTTGTCTAGAGTAGAAATATTTCCCCCCTTTGGTACCAACATTAGGAAGGTATCATTAAATGTAGGGAGAACACAATGATTTGATCTAGAGTCCTTGATGATCTCCAAGATCTCAACATGGAGGAACTGCCAGCGTTGTTTGAAGAAGGTAACAATAAAGTCATCTAGGCTAGGATTTCCCATTTGCCATATGTTGCAAGGATTCATTTACTTATGTTGCATTGATAAGTCTCATGAGGGCCTTGTTTTGTGCTTCTATGACCAGTTTGGAGATGTTGTGCACTATCCTGTAAGTTGCATCCTTGTGTTAAGGCAAAGGGTTAAAAAGTAGATTAGAATAAAAATCCATGAGTACCTCTTCAATGTCCTCTTGTTTTCAACCCATTCATTATTTCTAGTTCTTAGAGAGGTGATTATATTATGAGATATGTGTTGGATTGTGGAGCAATGGAAGAACGAAGTGTTGTGTTCCCCTTCCTTTAGCTAGTTTATCTTGGACTTTTGTTTCCAATAGATCTCCTTTTGCTTGTATCTTTCCTCCAGTCTCCATGTAAGGGATTTTTTCTTCTTACTTCTTTTGTTCAACCATTTCTGATAATTCTTTGTTGAAGAGCTTCCATTTCCTTCTCCAAAGATTTTTTTTTTTCTGATGGAAGATGTTTCCAAATTCTTCTCTATTCCATTGTTGGAGAAGGAGTTTGATTTGTTTGAGCTTCTGATGGAAGACAAACGTTCTTGATCCTTCGTTGGGGCTGAAGCTTTGCCACCATTCCTAGATTTTTCTGATGAGGGTGGCATCATAGAATCAAGATTGCTCAAATCTAAATCGTCATTTTGAAGGATTTCCCAAGTTTCTCCAAGATAGGCATATTGTCCAATGATTAGAACTGACTGATGGAAGAATTTATATTGTCAATTCATCCCCATGTGTGATTAGGTTTTATGAGACAAGGAAATGTCCAATCTAGATGAGATCCTATGCCTCCCCCCCACTTTTTATTCTAGGTGTAGAGCTCGTTTCTAGTTTTCATGTCCACCATGTCATTATCCTCAATGGAGACTTGAAAGTCCTCATATTATGTTTCCAAGTGTTGTCATCCTCCGTTTCTTTCATTGAGGGATGCAATCATGTTGAAGTCTCCATCGAGAATCCATTTTTTCTTATCAATTCTCGAATGCAGAGTGTTTAGGTCCATGAGTAGAACATGTTTCCATGCATTGGGGGTTACAATTCGTAAACATTGGCGAGGAAACCATTCAGTTTGGTACCAAAGAAACGAAAAGAGATAAAGATTCATAGGTCTCTTAACAGAGGTCTGCAATATTTTTTTTTTTTGGATCCTAGGTAATGCCGAGACATCTCGGCACTCCTTCAACACTCACACTACCACTTTGGAATTTTTCCAAAGACAAGACATTATCAATTTGAAATCAAACTAGTGTATTTGGTTTCTTGAATTAGCAAGATAGTCGAAAGTTCTTGTTGGATGTTTTGACAGAAAATGTCATTTGGAGGGGCTATTTAGACCCCTTATGTTCCATGAGATTACCTTGATGAGGAAACTGGTCTTTGAGAGGTGTAGATCTTCAATATTTAATTAAATTGGCTTGAGTCAACCAATTTCTAGCCTAATGTATCTATCTTTTTGAAGTACTGATTTTTTGCCCCTCTTCTTGAAATATTTGTGTGGCATTTTGCACTCTTCGGTGGATATACTTTGGATTCACAACTACTGAGAGGCTTTGGTATTTTGGAGTGTTGCAACTAAAATCTTGATATGATTTCAATGGATCACTTCCATATCATTACGTCTACATGCATCTTCCATTGCCATTAAATCGATCCCTTCCATATCCATAAAATCGTCCTCCTCTATCAACAAGACTTCCTTTATTTGCATTGACTCTTACATTGTATGATTCATTCTTGGGACTGACTCAATGTTGTCTCTACTAGGATCTCCCATTTGTTGCTTACATTTTTTGTCTATGTGAGGATCTAGAGGGATAAATTGCACTTGAGCCCTTAAACATTCTAGCAAATATGCTAATACATAAAAATTGTTGCTTGTATCTTGTCTCTTGGGTGCAATGGATGTGTTTTTCTTTTTAGTATGGTGCCTCTTTGAGGGAATTTTCGTGAAACCATATTCATCCTTGTTTGCAACCTATCTCGTCTCCTTTTTGGTTTCATTAAGGGGGAAGTCATGGAATAGGTGCCCATGAACATGGCATCTCCTGCATTTCAAGGGCGAATGTTCATAGTCGAGGGTTTATATCCAATCTTTGTCTTTTGATTTTAGGGCAATTGCTTCTAGGAGGGAGTAAAAAATGTTCATGTAGAGACATATTTGTGCATAATGGGTATGCATATCATGCTTTGTTTGATATGATAAGGACCCAAATTATATTAACTTGTTTCCAATTTATTTCAGCATCTCAGGGTTCCAATATCTGTGAAGAAGAGAGTACATGCGAATCCAAATCGGAGCCTAGGAGAAGTATTCTTTGACTAGGTTGAAGCGCTCCACCCGATGATGCATGTATAACCCAACTGAGTTGAAGAAATAAGCCCACCCTACTATCATAGTGTTTAGGTCTTCTATTCGGGAGAAAACGACAGTAAAGAACCCTTTAGATCCAAGTTTTATCTCGTAGTGAGCCTTTGGCTTCCATCTTGTAGAAATCCAATGGAGGAGAGATTTTTTTGTTGGCCAAATCCATATAAACTTATAGATCAATGCATGGTCTTATATGTGTTGGATTCTAGCATTCAACCTATCAGGGGGTATGAATATGCAAAAGTCCTGCGAAATCAATAATGTAAGTACTTATGCTCTTCTGGGTCGGTACTGTATTTGGATTTTGTCTGAGATTCTCTGCAACCTCTGTTTTGGAGGTCTCTGTAGTTATTTTCTTTCCAGTGTCATGACCCACTAGAGGGATTAGGCCAGAAAAGTAGTTGGAGGGGTCTGGTACCCCCCATGCCATAATTTTATGGGTGATACTTAGTAGAATGGAAACGATGGGGAACCAGATTGAAAGGAGAAGAAAGGAAGAAGATTGATGGTGTGAAGGGCATAAACCTTAGCAGCGTTGGTGCCTAGAGCACCAATCAGTGCAAAGCATGTTTTTCCAATTTTAAGTATATATAGATATCATATAATCATTATTGAGGACATTTGATTTGGATGTATGAATGTATTTGGTTATTTGGAGGAATTTCTCTTATTCTTTAAAAAAGTTATTATGTGATTTATCTCTCATTGAAATTGTATTAGAGACTCACATTGGCATACATGGTGATTATTTTTTGTTTTGTATTAGTTTTTATCCCCAACAAAGTCATAACTAGTGTGTTTTTAAATGCTAATATGTTGTTAGTTTTGTGGATTCATTTTTAAAATAAATTTGATGGCTCTTTTAATTTACAGTGCTATATTGAAATAAATGAACGCTTTGTTTAATTTGTACTATATAATTAAATATTACTATGCATATTTAATTTATTTACTTTCACAAACTTGAAATTTATTATTAATTATATGCACATTTATAACATATTCTTTATATATGTGGAAAAAAATATTATAAAAAAATAGTTAAATATTAGAATAAAAATGTGAGTACATTATATTTGTCACCTTTAAACATGAAATGTGTGTAAAAATGAAATAAAAAATGTTAATTAAAACACGTTCTAAAAATCTTTTTTCTTGAAAGGAAAAACCTCTTTAAACAAAACTCGCGCACGATAGGTCATAGCGATTGCATCACATGCCATATACGATAACTTCTTCCCATTGACAAAATATACCCAAGCGAAGACCGAAGTAGAGTGACCACCACGATACTTGCTCTACTAGAAATTGGTAGCAAAGAAATTTGTGGTAGTAAATCCATATGCAAGTGCAACCTTCATAAATATGCAATAGCAAAAAGTTTAAGACAATAATATTTATTTCTTAATAACTTGCTTTGATTTGGATATTTATTTGATTTGGAATTGTGGATAGAAAAATTAAGAAAATGTTTTTTTCCCAAAATTTTCACCTACAAGGAGAAAAGATTAAAAGAAAATCCAATTCAAATAATATCGAAATCTTGAGCTGCCATGAAAATTGAGCTATAGAAACACAACTCTACTAGTATCCATAATTTCTCGTCGCAAAAAAATGAGATATGTATGTATCGATTGAGTAGGAATGAGTAGCATTTTTTCCAACAGATATAAGTGGTAGTAACATTTTGTTAGTTCCCCATAACATATATATGTATCCATTGATAAGTAGGAAATGCATTGAGTGAAAAAAGATTTCTCAAACAACTTGATTTAGTGGTAGTAGAAAACAACTTTTACAATCATTCCCACAACTCTCATATGAATAAATGCTTAACATTCCTTGCTTTGTGGATATTAAAAAACTACAACACTTCTCTCCATGTATTGGAGTGGGATCAAAGCTTCATAGGGTGGATAATACACTCCTCTGGTACTATGTTAAATGGCAGATAATACACTACGCTGATACCATATTAAAGGAGAAAATATTTGATTAAAAGATTCCAAATATGCATAACATCTAAAAGGGGAAAAATTGATTAAAATATTCGAAATCTACATGATAACTATTTAAAACATGTGGAAAATAGAAGAGCTAGTAACTTCCTAAAAACACTATAACACAACCCATCACAGGTGTAGCTTAAGGAAATAGTAAGTAGGAACCCAGATTACCCAATTTAAGAAAAGAAGAGTAGGATGTTTTACAGAGAAACAATTATATATATATATATATATAATTTAATGCCAGTAAAATTTTGTGAATCACTAAATCTAGTGATTTGAAAGGCTATCACCGTGTTTATCATCACATAGCATTCTAATTTTGCATTCTACAACTTTTAGGCGCACAAGCGAGAATGCTACTACAAAGTGCAAGAGTTATAACTCTTACAATTATAGCTATATGGGTGATCTCAGAATTGGCCACTTACTTCCCTCGATGTCATTCTTGAACACCACTATACCATGGCTTTCAATTGGAGCTCTTCTTTCACAAACCTTGTTATATTCATTGAATTGTTGGCCTCATCATCTCCATTCGAAACAAATATGTAGTGTAAATGGATTCGACCCACCAACCACTAGGGAGGTTGGGGAGTGGTATTTACATTAAGGGGGGAGGGATCCATATGTTTCAGGTTTCTAGAGGGTTTGGATTTCGTAGAAGCTTGGAATAAACATTGAAAGGGTCAACCTCGATGAAATCTCAAGGGTACATGCAAAGAGTTTATTAATGCCCAGATATAGAAGAACCCATTGTTGTCTGTGGTGGAGATCCATCCTATTGGAAGGAAAACACCATGATAGGATGTCGATTGTGTCTTCCACATCATGAAAAATTAGAGGGAAAAACCTTTGTGAAAGATTTTTCAATCGTTGAGCTTCTCAATGAGATGACCTTTCAAAGTGTAGACAAAAACCTCTCCTATTTACTTCATCCGTCACCATGGATTCTCATCTTGATCTTTATCTTCATCCAAAAATTCTTCTCTTGTTATGCACAACTCGCTCATGTTTCTCTTCTAGACTTCCCATTCATTATGTTTAACCTACCCACTAAAGCCTTGGCATTCATAAGCCACTGGAATGCCAATCTTGTTGCTAAGAAACCCAATGTTATGCATGTGGTTAACATAAATATCAAGAAGAATGTATGCAAATAGGGTGAGAATCAATTTATAGAGAAACAATTGTGAATTATTATACCTCGTCTCCACCCATATGTGTCTAAGAATGGAAGCATCCTCTTCGGACACAAACATCGAAATGGGAAGGAATAGGTGTTAGGAGCAAAGTAGTCTAATAAGTAGGGTTGGAATTTGATGGGAAAAATTCCCGTCATAGGGAATTTTAAACGTATTTAACATTTAAATTTTTTATATAACCATCTCCTGTGATGTGTCTTGAAGTTTAGAAAACATATTTTCAACGAATTATTTTTTTCTTTCAAAAATGTCATTATACCCTATTGTTGATGGGCACGTTCCATTTCTCTCCAACTTCTTTCCATTGCCCTGTGTTGCCTTGATAGAAAATTTGGTGAATTGAAATTAGTTATATTAATGGAATATCAATGGATTTGGTGGATTGAAATAAATTATATTAATATAACATGAACTAATATCACAAATCAATATTTTCCAGCAAATGTATTTAAATGAATGAAGAGTACAAGTACAATTTCTAATAGACACATCAATTAATGCCAATGAACATGGTACAATTATGATATTTAACATCCATATAATATAAAAAGGTGACCCTCCAACAAATATGATATCAATTTACAATTGAATCAATCAATTGTGTTGAGGTGTGTACTTTGTGCTATTGACGCTATGATGAGGACGAATAAGACAATAAGACATTCATTAAGATAGATTAATCAATCAATTATTATGGGTTTGGCATTGCTAGTTTCATCCACGAGTGTCATTAATTTGCATTTATTTTCTGTGCAACTTTTAACTCACACAACAGAATAATGGAAAACAGTACAATCTCCACATTCCATCTGTTTACCTCTGAGAACAATGCAAAAATGACTAGTCCATCATTTCAAGGTTGGCTATTTCATTGGAAGCTCAAATTTCCGAGGAAAATTTAGAATATTGTGATTCGTAGGTATGTGTATAATATTTGATGCCATTTTACATTTAAATCATATAACTATGTTATTATTAAAACATGGTTGGTTTGTCCTTGGGTGGGGGTGGGGGGAACTCAATTGGAAATCCAAGATATGTGAATTCGTTTAAACGCGAGAGACCTAGGTTCAAATCCCCCTGTTTGTGACCCGGTTTACAGAGAGGAGGACAGGTCGTAGACCCCTAAAGGTTTACTAGTAGTTACGTGTCAGGTGGGCTGCAAGGTTCCCGTGGGTCACAAAAAAAAAAGAAAAACATTTGGTTTGGACTCTATAAAGGGCTAGTCAAATGAAATGTGTTTGTAGATAGATGATTTGATTGCCCCACCAAATTCTCCTACAATAGCAAGCCAATTGTAGGTAGCGACTCTATGAGGAATTGCATGGCTATGAGAAAAATCTATCGATAAATTGTGGAATGTAGGGCCTGCAAATATAGAAACCATGAGTGTAATAAGTCAATGCTCCAACTGTTCATTAAAATTTTGACTCTGCTTGATACTTCACTCAATCCTTTTTTTTTCATTCCATGTTTGCAAAATATCTATGTTAACAAGTCTGAATTGGGTAAGCCACATGAAATGTACAGCTAAAATCCTCATTCCCAGAAGCCTAAATTGGTTTGCTAGAATTAAACGAAGGTAGGATGACTAATTTTCTAACGGGTTTCCCCTGTACAGTAGAACCTCCTACTATTATATTAGGGTTCTCTGGATAGGCAGTTATAGTACCCCTCTTCTAATGATATGAATGATATGAGGACATCAAAGTTCACAAAAACCTTTATATAGATAGATGTTCTACTTAGAAGGATACTTCAGCCTTATTATCACCTTTATTTTTTTATATGGATGCCATTACATTAGTGTAATTGTTTTTTCATGTTTTGGACAAGAAAAATGGTTTAATATCATATCTAGATATTAAACTATCATATCACTAGTTTTCCTAGTTGGTAGGTAGGTCTAAGATTTTCCCTTTAGCTTCTTCAATTCTCCAATTGATTTCCTCCATGCTCACTACTGTAACCTTGCACTTTATATCCCACTAGTTCTTTGTAATTGTTTCTATCTCACCATATCTCCTTTTTTCTCACAAGCCTGGTGACACTACTCAAACATTCTTTCTTTGTCCAAAATTAAATGGAAAGGTGCTGAAAGTTGGGGATAACATTTTTCAATTAATGCAGAAGAGAAAGTTAAAAAAAAAAGAAAAAAAGAGAGAGAACAAGTATGATATTAAGGAATTAAAAGGTGTTGATTTTGTTATTTTTCTTTTTACTACTTTGAATTGATTTTGTTCCTTTATTTCTAGGAATGTCTAAATATTCTTGCATGGGTATTGTTTCTTGAACTAACTTAATTAATTAATTATTTTTACATTAATATGCTTTTTTGTTCTCAAAATTACTCTTGTGAAAACTTCAACTTAAAAACCACATGATACATGAAAACACATTTTATCATAAAGTACCAAATACAATTTTTGTGCAAAATACACTTATAATAAAGTGCCATTTAACCTAAATATTAAAAAAGCATGTAGTTGAAGCTCTGATGTATGTGACACTACACACTCGGCCTAATATCAGTGTGACAAATCCTAGAGCACAATTACATAATTTAGGTGGCGGTCAAAAGAGTTTTCCAACATTTGAAAGGAACAGTAAATTTTGGAATCTGATATAGTGGAACAGTGGGGTAGTTTAATTTAGTGAGAATTATAAATAATCCCAAGTCTTGAAATAATTTTAGAGTTTTTTTAAAAATAAATAATGGTGTAATATTTTTTAAAAACATATCAAATCTAAAAGTAGATCCCATTATATCACTGGGTAACTCCGCTGATATTACAAATAACTCTAATAGGTTGTGGGGATGAAAAGTCTACCGATGGGGCTATTTAATGAGTATACCAAAGAGTCTATTAATAAGGCCACCAATAACTCCATCAAGGAGGCAACTCCACTGGAGTCGATAAGTGTGTTTTCTATTTTGATCATTATATGTTATAATGGTGTCTAATATAAGTAATCTTTAAGATGTTTTTTTAATAATTAACAATAATTAGTTCATAGTTATAAGTGTAAAATATTAAAGGTTTTTATGCAATAAATTTCCGTGCTTTTACTTTTATTATTCATCTCGTTTTCTTCCTATTTTTAGCATTTATTTTTTTGCAAATTTTATGATAGACCAACTATACCATTACATTTAATATGAAAATTTAAAGTCGTTTAGATACTTGACTTCAAGAAAATAATGAGTAATTACAAATTTAAAACACTTTATGAAATGTAAAAGGCTATATTTATGACAATGAATATACATACAAGGATAAGTGAGCCAGTTGTCCCCTACATAACAATTTTACAAACTGGTGCCATATACTGTCAATGACCCTATTGACAAACCATGTTCAATCATTTTAAATATATATATAGTTAAGGATAAGAGTAATAAGAAATACATAAACATTTCCAACTTATGACTTACATGATTTTCCATAATGAAGAGACAAAGAGAAAAAATGATTACAAATAAATGTCTACCACAATAGGAGAATCACACTTTTCAATAGTGAAAGTTTATTTTATATCTCTGGCATGTCGTGAGACTTCCTCTTCACAAGTCGCATGAAAGCCTATAAATTTAAACTGGCCTTCATGATTTGTATGGCTCTTTACATTTTTTGTCCATTCTTTCTTCAGAGAAATGAATCTCTTTCTTGATTCATTGGGTGTCCCATCCCAATCAACAAGGTGAAGGTGTTCCTGCTCCTTGGACATGAGTTCCCAAAAACCCCATAACATAATACATTCAACTATTGGGTGTGAAAAAGCTTCACTAAGCATAACCTCCAAGTTGTCTACTCTCACAAATTCATTTGTCATGTAAACATCCATCTCTATAAACCAAATGGGAAACCCTAAAATAGATATTGTGTTCAAAGCAGTTTGTACAATGGAGCCAATGTGATAGACAATATGGCCCTATATCCCTATCCCCCCAACTAGTGCACCTCATTCCAAAAGATCCATGATCTGATTAATATACTTCGTTGGATCTATCACCAAAACCATCTTCTACAATGTAGTCATTAACAAACAACATTGCATGGGTCAATCTAGTGAGCCATTTTCAACATATATGACTAGATATCCTTGCTGAATCTATCTTGATAAAATGATCCACGAAGCATCTCATTATTTACATCGCAATGCTAGAATTTACCGCAATACCGTGAAAGCAGATCATAGATGTGTTTTTGGATGGCTACACATAGGTCATTTTGATTCAATTCTTTGACCCATTGCTGCATAGTGTTAATGTCTTCCTAGAAGATACAGTGTCATTTGGTATGGATACCATGGCACTTACAAAACTCAAGGAGCACATATGGATCCCTGTAATTATAGTTCCCTTTTTGTGATTCCGTCCAATACCATTTTAGCTCATTTTGAAAAACACCCTAGTTGTAATTTTTGACAAAAAAGGAAACATACTCTTTATTATCAAGATTGCTCCAATTGATACATGACCCCAAATGAAAACTATTGTATATATTGTGAATCAAGTAATATAATATTGAATAAATTAATAGGGAGGCTGATACTATTTTATATAGGCATTTATTTTTAATAGTAAGCATTTTCACTAATTAGTGCATGTTACTAAAAATATAGTTATTAAGTATTTTGAATTTATTAACCATCTACTTATAATTATCAAAATATTCCACATTTTTTTTTTCGTTAATAAACATTTTTTTTTGTTTATTGTATTAGAAGTAATCTAATAATTTTAGTATTAAAAAGATTCATGTAATAAAAATGATTACACTTGTAATAATATATTCCTCAATAGATGAAAGTAGGGTGATTTTTGAGTTTGCCTTAAAACCAAATTTTATCTATAATATTTAGAGTTGGTGGTATACTATTTATTGATTTTTGTTGGTAAGGTTTTATTGTGAGTGTTCCATGCAATTTCAAACCAATATTCATTATTCAATAAGTCATTTGGGTGTTCTGGTCATTTTGTGTTTTTACATAAATATGTGATTTTTCTAAACATAATTGTGTTATTAAAGGGTAATTTTTTAATCAAACCTTCATTGATAAAGGGTTAATTTATTATATTGTAAAGAAAATTTATTTGAGTCAAAATAGAGTCAAAGACCCTCCAAAACCTTGTCAAACAAGTAGAAACAATTCAACCTACATGAAGGGACAATTTAGCCTAAAGCTAGAAATTTGTGTCCCTCAAAAGGCTATATATAAGAAGGAACTCAACCTCATTTGGACACACTCTCAAGCAAATTCAATTTTCTCAAGATAGAAGATGGAAAAGGATGAAAAAGAAGAAGAGAAAGATCAAAGTTTCTAGGCCTCCCTCTCTCTCTTGGGTTAGGGTTTATATAGTTTTTGGGCAATTCGAAGTGTTGGATGATTGTTGGGGTTGAAGTTGCAGCATAATCCATTGGGTCGAAGTTCTAGAATAAATTCAAAACATAAGAAAATTTTTAAACATAACATTCTTTGACGTAAAATATAAAAACCGTAAAAGTAAAAAAATGGGTTAATTTAGGCAAAATTTTAAACCTAACATTCCTTCACGAAAAATATAAAAACCCTAAAAGTAAAAAAAATATTATGTGATGAGTAAAGAGGATTCCTGCTATGGAGAAGGGAGTAGTCTACCTAGGCGGAGGAATTGCCCGGTTTCTGTCGCCGCCCAAAAAAACCTCCTGCTCCGGCTGCTGGCAATTCCTCTGCCCAGCTCCTCCACCCTCCGCGAGCTCCACCTAGCTTCGCCGCGAGCCCCGCCTAGCTCGATTCCATGAACTTCCAAAGACTAATAAATAGGGATCCGTGGTGCAATGGTAGCGCGTCTGACTCCAGATTAGAAGGTTGCATGTTCGATTCACGTCGGGTTCAATGTTGCAAGTTTGTTTATTCTTCGCCCAGATGTTATTTTTCGGCTGCGTCCCAGTCCGCAAGTCCTTTTGGCACTTCGCCTTTCCACTGAAAGATCTCTGACAGCTCGCCTACCTCCCCTACCTGCAACAAAGGAACAAGGTACATCAGTTAACCGGAAAATAATCTTTAGGAACAGTTGCGATAACAAATTTGAAGCCTCCGCTAATTTTAGCAGAGGATTATCTCTAACTCAAAGTTCTTTACGAACTGCGGAGTGCAAAGTGAAAATAACATACGAGAGCCAAGAGAAGGTTGCGAGGGCTGTGAAATTGATCCCAATCTCGCTCCCTTGAGAACTCGGCCATTTTCTTCTGCAAATCTTTAAGTGTAATGTTGCCTACCTTGTTCCTTTGTCACAGGTAGGGGAGGTAGGTGAGCTGTCAGAGATCGATCTTTCAGTGGAAAAGTGAAGTGACAAAAGGACTTCCGGACTGGGACGCAGTCGACAAAGAACATCTGGGCGAAGAATAAACGAACTGGCAACATTGAACCTGACATGAATCGAACACGCAACCTTCTGATCTGGAGTCAGACACGCTACCATTGCACCACGGATCCCTGTTTATTAGTCTTTGGAAGTTCATGGAATCGAGGTGGGCGGAGCTCGTGGAGGGTGGCGGAGCTGGGTGGAGGAATTGCCGGCGACCGAAGCTGGAGGTTTTTTTAGGTAGCGACAGAAACCGGGCAATTCCTTCGCCTAGGTAGATTACTCCTATGGAGAAGGGTCAGTCAACTCTTATGCGGAGGATGTAACTAATCTAGTCAACCTATACTAATCCTGTCACTTGACATTTCATCGTAACTTTTCTGTAGAGTAAATAAATATATTGGTAATAGTCAAATCTGACCATCGAATCTGGCAATGAGAAAAAAGGAGAGTTTGCGTCAGGGAAATCAGACCAGTTATTTATGACATTGATGTTCCAGGCTATTTGCTGGCTACTCGTTAATGGAGTTGGTGGAGGGTTGGCGAGTCTTTGCAAAATCAGAAAACTAAAGCTAAAATCGCTTGTGCATCTCATAGTGTCGTCTACCCTGAGACCTCAAAAAAACCAAAATTGCTCATTATTGGGAGATTCAGAACAACACACTACATAACTTGCCCCATTCTCGCCGAATCAAAGGGTAGTGAGCCTATGCAAGAACTTCATTTGCTCCATTCGTTGTTGAAAAAATTCATTCTCTATTGGGAGATTCTAAACAACTAAAATCTCTCGCTATTGGGAGATTCAGATCAACACACTGAATAACCTTCTCCATTCTTGTTGAATTGAAGAGTAGTGAGCCTATACAAGAACTTCATTTGCTCCATTTGCTGCTGAAACACTTCATTCGATATTGGGAGATTCAAAACAACGCACCACATAACCTGCTCCATTCTTGGCTCATTATTTTCAAGAAGAAAAACTGAAAACATTTTCATTCTATGGATGAAATGTTTTACATATTCATGATTCTTGTACATTTTAGACTTTTGGAACTATGAGAGACATACATCCATTGGAAGACTAAGGAAAAATACCCCTAATTCAAATCCGAAAAAAAAAAATAGAGCAGTGGTGTCCTACAAGACTTCATGAAGAAACAAAACAATGCTCAGCAAGCATGCCATCGAGGAAATCTATAAGAAATATTGAAGGAGAAACAAAAAAATAAGGTAGAAAGCATGGAACCACCCCATATAAGACAATGAAGGTCGCAAAAAAAGAAACATAGTGTATCAAACACAAGAAAAAGAGCCCTCATTACAAATAGATCTGTCCACAATCTGTTAAAAAAATATATACCCAGGCAAAAGTGAAAGAGCACTCTTGAAGAGAGCATCAACATCAACATTCTACTCTCTGAAGATATGTTGAAAGGAAACCTTTGAGAAGAGATCCTTGAGATCTAAGATACACTGCATCCAGTTGAAGAGGGCCAAGACTTGTAAAACAAAGTGATCTTGTATCCAATGTATCGTGGTAAGGAAGTCCCCAACAAACAAAATGTTGTTGACGTTGAGCCAGAGTGCCACCTGAAACGCTCCCCCCAATGCCAACATCTCAGGCCTACAGTTTTTGCTAATACCCCCTAAACATCTAAACTGAAAAGATAGATGAGAGTCATTTTGGAGAGAGACTCGACAACCACATCGCCCATTAGCAAAGGCCCCATCGAAGTAACAAATAGGAAAGATGTTAGCCAGATCAACAAAAATAACTGACCGGAAAGAAACCTTAGGGGATCATGGCCCCACCTCCATGAAATATGCCGCAGTATGGATGGAAATAAGTTTGGGGGGGAACCTTCAAAGATGTATACATTTTGAGCATGCCAAATATTCTAGAAAACATAAAGAGGAAATGCTCTATAAGCCTGATTTTGTTGTTCCCAAGAGCTAATGCAAGCTGACATAGAAGAAAAGTCCACATCTATCTGCAATCCTAGGAGTGAAATCACCCGTTTCCAAATGTCCTAGGCAAAAGGGCAGAGGAAAAATAGATGTAAGCAATCCTCCACTGCAAACTTACAAAGTGTACATCTGCCAGGACCAATAAAACCCTTCTTCAAAAGTGAGTCCCAAGTAAGAATACGATTATGAAGGGTTAACCATGTGAAACATACAAGCTTAAATGGGACCCCCCAGCTCCACATAGGAGTAGTTTGATCAACAAAGGGAAGGGAAAGTGAACAAGAAATAATGTAATCATATGCTTCTGCAACAACAATACAACCATCAAATATTTTACCTCCACATTCCAGTCTGTCTGACCGTTTGGACAAAGAAATACCAGACTAATAGAGATTACCTCTGTATGCTTCCTATTCAGCTTCCATGTACACTAGAATTCCGAGATACCATGGATGTGGCCACAAATTCATGGAATGAGGCAGTAACTGACCCCTCCCAATACTGGCCAGATTATTTAGCCTCTGTTGGATGAGGAAACAGATTAAAGGAGCAGATAATAGGTGGCAACCTGGCATTCCTTTGATGGAATCCAAACCCACTTGTATTTTATGTCCATCCCCAACATCCCAATGCAAGTTAATACATAACCATGACACCACAGACCTTAGGCTTCTCCAGATGGCTGAAATGCAGGATTTCAATGGAGTGTCTGCTGCTATCCACGCCTCCAACATACCTTGGGGAATGTACTTGTCCATCATAATGGAATGCCATAGTCCTCTATCTCTAAACATACACCATATACTGGTCATCAAGAGTGCTTGATTGAAGCTTTTAATATTCCAAATACCCCAATCACCCAAGTTTATAGGTTTGTAGATAAGATTTAGCCCAGCAAGTGGAATCTTTTTATAGGGACCAGATCTAGACCACAAAAAATTTGCAATAATAGACTCAATATTTTTGATGATAGCATGTGGAATTTGGAAAATGTGCATCCAAAACACTGGGATTCCTTGAAAAAAACTCGAACCATAATTAACCTACCTCCCAAAGATAGCCATCTATGGTCCCATCTGAGTAAAGTCCTCTCGAATTTTGTAATGAGCCATTCCCAATTTGATATTTTATACTTGTTCGGTTTCAAGATGCATCCCAAATATTTAAAACCCTAAGATAAACATCAGATCTTCACCCCAAACATGGATGCAATACCAATTATCTCTAGAGAGTCACCCTCATCCGAAATAAGCTCAGATTTCTCACTGTTTATATAGAGTCCAGAAGCCCTGTGAAAGTTTTGAAAAGACTTGTGAAAGGATTCCCATTCAACAATTTTTGCCTCTCCAACACAGAGTATGTCATCTACAAATAGTAGATGTGATAACAAACTATTTCTGGAAATCCTACATCCCAAAATAGCCCTTGTTTCCTTCATAGCCTGAAGACTTCTACTAAAAGAATCCATAATTAAAATAAATAACAAAGGAGACAATGCACATCCTTGTCTTAGCCCTCTACCCATTTTGAAGAAATTTGTGGGTTCCCCATTTATAAGAACTACCAATGAAGCCGACGAAACACATGCCATAATCCATCGAACATGCCTATGCTTGAACCCGATTTTATAAAGTATTATTGTAAGGAATTCCCAATCTACACAGTCATAAGCCCAATTCAGATCAATTTTCATAATACATGATTTCTTCTTCCTTGATTTTATCGAATGGATACATTCTTGGGAAATGGCCACTGTGTCCTGTATTCTCCTGTTAGACAAAAAACCGAACTTCTCCAACAAAATGTGTGGGGAAATGATCTTTTTGACATGATTAGCGATGAGTTTGGACATCAATTTGTAGACAAAATTACATAAATAAATTGGCCTATAATCTGAAAGAGACTTAGGATTCGAAATATTAGGAATTAGAGTTAAGAAGGTGTTGTACTATGTAACAACCCCCCCATTTATACAGAGTAATAGTTAATAATTGACATATAAATGGGGACCCTTTTAAATTTTTAGCCTTTGAAAATAAATGCTAACTCTACAAATTTCCTTAAAACCTTAAGAATACAACCCATACTAGGAACTTTTATCGCAAATATTATTTCACAATTTTCCATGTGACAATTATAAACATCTTAAAGAAAATCCCAAAATGCGATATGCGAGAAAGCCCTTGCTGCGATTTTCTGATCACAACACTTTAAGAACATGGGATCGCACTTCGCAAGTCGCAAATTAATAAAGCATGCTGTTGTGTCACCCCTTAAAAAATTGCGAAATGCGATATTCCTAGTTTCGCAATCACATTTTGCATTATCTTGGAGCAACACTAATGATAATGTTTGAAAGTCATGATGTAGAAAATAAGGCATGAAGCATGGGAAATTATTGAGTTTTAATGAAATATTAAGTGGTTTGACAGAACAATTAATGTTTAGCAGCTCGAGGAGAGTAATTGATGTTTTCAAGTTACGGCTAGTTAACACAGAAATCACATTCAAAATCTTCCCGTGATTCAAAGTCATTTCAAAGAGCTCTTAGCCTTAATTGCTCTCTATTATGTGCGCTGATATATCTCTCTTTTGTTTCAGGCAAGCTTCAAAAGATATGTCATTATGGAAGGTAATGCAAAAGAAGAAGCAACAAAGCATTTCAGAGTTAGAGGTTTCAGAGATGTCGCCCATATTTGTTGATATAGTTTTTAGTGTTGGTGGAGGAGCAACGACGTGGGAAGTCATCTACAACAGACTTGAATATGAGCGGCCTAAAATTACTGTTACCAAGGCAACAACAGATTCAATAAAATCCTTGGGAGTTAAATTCAAACATGCTGCTTGCTCTTTTCTTCACAGAATAGGAGCAAGAGCCAAGATACTACCATACACATATATGGTTAGATGGGGGGTGGAAAATCCAAGTATTGAAGACAGACAATTCAAGAACTCAAAGATGGAGCTAATGGGATCATTCAAAGCTGAAGACTTGAAACAAATGTATCATCTTCCTGACCCTTAGGATATATATGAAAAATCATTCTTGGCCAAGTTCGTGAAGCAGAATAAAGAACCCTTCAAGGTGATTCAGGGCTAGAGAGTCCTAGAAAACAAATTCAAATATGATAATACGAGTATGTACCCCATAGCTTCTTTAGAAAATCCCCATAACTCTGCATCTTCTATGTTATGTAGATTGTATGGATTGCCTAATAATACCAAGTTCTCTATAGAATGGGTCCCTTTAATCGATGCTCGTGTCGATTCTCATATAATGAATTGGGCCACTATCCTATCTAATAACCTAGATACTATTATTTCCAAATGTTGTCAAAAGAGATCCACCTCCATAGAGAGCCTTCCTCCATTTTATATGAGTGCCTATATCATGGATTCTATCTGTTTTTGTACTAAGTTTCCAATCATGGGTTGGAAATGGACTTTTCAAGACCCCTACCCCATCCATCTCAGTCACAAAAAGATGTGGGAATCCCATTTTATACCCCATTTTTACAATATATGCCATGGTGTTATTCTATCATTACATCAATTGATTTTTTATAAGAAAGACCCCAAATTTTCTAAGGAAGCTGCTACAGAACTTCGCGTAGTAGGAAAGTACTTTCCTGAACAATGTTTCACATATATTAGAGTTTACGGCAGTACATCAGACCCGCATGTACTCCATTTGTATGTCTCCGACAAATTGTTAGCCAGATATATAGCTCACCAAACTGTTGGGAAGGGCTTAACCAAGACCTTGAAAGATAACAAAAAATCATTATGGCCACCCTTTCCCATCCAGTGTGGTTCTTTTTCATTGGCAAAATTCAACCATGAAAACAAAGAATTACTAAACCTAGAGAGCCTTAGGCTCCATACTCTGCCAAAGAGGCAATTTGACCCAGAGAAAATAGCAAAAAATGTTACTACAACACTAAAGGTCAAAACCTTTGTCCATGAAGCTCATGAATTCGTAGACCTTTTATAATCAGCTGAATCATTAGAACAAGCATTCGATTGGGCGAAGGCGAATTTGAATCCTGATGACTTTGAAAGGTTTCATGAATTTAGAAATCAAAGCCTCGAAATTATCCCATTTCATTTGTTAAGAGATGATGAAAAACCTACGCCCAATGTAACTATTAATAATGAAGGGCCAAATTCTCGTATAGAATCTCAGGTGAATACATCTCAAGATATAGGGAGGACATAGGAAAGAAAGACTATAGTGGAATCCAACAGAAGTTCAACTTAAAAACAAGTCGTAAGTTACCTAACTAAGGATACCGGTCCCGAAGGCAAAAGTAGCTATTTGGAGCAGGAATGGGACGAGTTTAATAAAATGCTCCAAGATACTCCCAAGATAACAGATGTCCAGGAAACCATAGAATATCATACTCCATAGAAAACTCAGAAAATTTCAAAGTCTGAGCCAATGAATGAGCAAGGGACAAGTTCACAGAATACAGAAATCATTCCTACATTTCCGACATCTAAAATTATCCTAAAGGTTAGAAATATACCTCCTTTAGATGTATTCTACAGCCCACTGCATAAGGCAATAGTAAGAAGACATAGGAAAATAAGGAGAGTGGAAACACCTAAAATCCCACCAGGGAATGAACCAATGGATATAGTCTGGAAGGATATTCCTTCAAATCCAATTGAAAATTTAACTAGGCCATTGCAATTTACAGGGGCATATGCTACTGCCACCATGGATAAAGCCACTGAAGTATCTATTTTTTTAAGGGAAAGGGTAGAAAGGATAACACAACTTGAGCACCAACTGGAAATCGAGAAAGAAAATGTGAATAAGTAGGACATTGAAAAAATAGCCCAATTGTAGCAGAGTATGGAAGTACTTAGGATAAGCCATGAAGCAGACATGTCTGCAAAGAACATGAAAATCCAAGAGTTTCAAGAGGCTATAGCGAAATATAAAGATGTCCCTACTATTGATGAATTCATCAAAGAGGCATTGGAGCTAAACTTCATTCTGTCAAAACAACAAAACCTATTCTACCAGAGAATGTCCCATATCACCCCTTATCTGATGACCAATGATCAATTAACAGATAAGGAAATTGATCAGAGAACCGAGTTTAATGACTTAAATACTAAGATATCTAACTACATTGAATGGAAAGAATTTGAAGAATGAAGAAGCGCCAATCTACCAGAAATAGAAGAAACACACAAAGACATATTATTCAGAGATTGGGATGCATAGATCAAGCAGGCAAAATTGACAGTAGCAAGAATAGCAGGAGTGGAAAAAAATATAATAAAAGTAGTCAATCACACTTTGCACACCACCAACTTGATAAAAGAAGGTAACCCAAAGTCACTGCCAGATTTGAATGACTTGGATAAAAATTGGAAGACAAAGATGAAAATCCAAAGGGAGGCGATCACAAAATTATCAAAGAATGACTGGGAGGCATATTGGAAATTCCTTGTCAAACCTCACAACCAACTTATGACACTGAATTGTTCACTCAATTCAACACAAAGGATGTCGCCACCTCTTACAGATGCCATCTTCGCAGGACAGGTTAGAATGCAATTCAGGGCACCTCCTCAAGTAAAACCAATGTTCGACATATGCAACCTGAAGGAAAATCTAGCAGACAACAAGACATCTTCATAACCTCTGGTCATCAAATCACTTTTATTTTTAGAGTTAGTTGCTAGTTAAGAGGAAGGTTGTTTGAAGCCTCCTCAAATATTTTGTAAATCTATTTTTGAACTTTAGTTAGGTAGTATTTATACCCTTCTCATGCATTTAGAGAAGGGTCCAGAATTTTATCAATTTTTTTTCAAAGAATGCACTTCTGTAAGTTTGTGAATGCCTTGATGAAATTATGGAACATGGTCATTACGTTTGAATATCAAACTACTTTCCTTTGTTGATGCACTACTGTATGCTTGGAGAATAATTTGATATGAAGAAAGGAGCTGATCTATGTCACTAGTAAAATGAGTAGAACCTCACACATTTGGTACTTTTATCTTGTATTATTAGTTATGTTTTGTTAAATTAGTGATAACATTTCGTTTTCATGAATTATATATGAAGTATGTTCTTTCCGTTATGTGTTAATTGCACTATTGTATGATGCATAGTTGAAAGTATTTATTTTCATATATGATCATTAAATATATGCGATATAGTTTATACATTTATTTGATTAACTATTTAGTCAAAGAAATTGTCTTCACATGTTATCATTTCTGTTTAATACGTGAATGATCTTTCTTATCACATACCAAACAAATATCTTTTTAGATCGCATATCGCACAGAATACCATGGGTTTATATTAGATTAAGTTAACTAGATATTGCATGTTAGAATAGGTCATTTAGTTATCATTATTCTTATTGCAATCGCTTAAAAACAAACCACCCATTCTCATTTTCAAACCCGTTATGGGAAACTAGTCCCATCATCCCCAATCGGAGCCACCACATCAAACGGAAAAGGAGTTGTCTTCAAGGTCCAGACCGGGTGGTTATCCCCCATGTTGGAGCAACAAAATTCTGAGGCTTCAACATTTTGGCGCTAGAAGGAGGGCCATCCGACTATGAATGGCATATAAATCTAAATATCAATTGAAAAACATTCATAGGAGTCAAAACTCCTCCACAACTTCTATTTCTTCTAGATCTCGTTCAAAACCTCCGGATCAGAAATTTGAAGTTGTAGAAACATCTCCCTCGTCTCCTGAAGTATTAAGACAACCACCTTCTTTAGATTACACTCTCGAGTCTCTCGAAGTTCACTCCTTAATACAATAATTGGAATAAATATCCATTTCTGCAGAGAAACCTGAAAATCCTGAGGCTTTTGAAGAAAGTGTCACTTCCCTGTTACGAGATACTGGTGTATTAACTCGACTACAAAGTGAAAAGCTTGTAGTAACCCCTTTTGAGTTTCCCATTCATTCATGATGTAAGAAAGATGCCACATCAAAATCTAATCAGATACCAACAAGATCACATCACCTTTCCCTCCATTTACTTCCCCATTCACTTCTACTCAATCTGCTTCCTCTCAACAATCCATTTTTTCGACTCAGACAATTAGTGCTGCTACTAGTAGTACTGGTCTAGTAGTAAGTTCTTCACCATCACCATCTACTTATGGATCTACTTCCTCGTCTTTGCAACCTTAAACACAAATTATGGCCAATCAACTCGCCCAACCTTGGGCAAACTGTGGTACCGTACTGGTTGCTAATCAAATTTCTCTCCCAGCAAACCCAGAAAAATGGTTACCTAAGTATAATCCTGATGATGGTCTTCCTGTTGAAAAACATCTAAATAACTTTATGTTAGCCATGAATCATAATGGAGTTTCACATGAAGATGTTGTAATCAGATTGTTCCCTTACACTTTCCAGGGATCTACAATATCCTGGTATTTTCCCTTCTAGTAGGCTCAATTAGAAACTGAGACACTTTTGAAGAAATATTTCTCACAAAATTTGGTGATGATAGAATCGTGGCATCTTTAATCAATGATATTTCCAACCTAAAAGCAATTTCAAACGAAAGGATCAAAGGCTTCAATTACAAGTTTAACAAGTTGTTGAATAAAATCCCAGCTACCTCTAGACCTGCAGTAGATGTGCAAATACAATGGTACATATCCTCCCTTTCCTCTAATATTGCAGTTTTTGTAGATAGAGCCAATAAGGCTACCCTTGTAGAAAACATGAAAGAAGCATTGTCTGTGGAAAGGAGAATTATTGCCTTAGAAAAAAGGTCACAGATAGAAGAAATAAAATCAAAGAAAGTGACATTCAAGGAAGATACAATAAGGAAAGCTCGAAAGGACCCTTTCGACCTTGAAGGCCTTCAAAAGGTGTTAAAGACCATGTCAAATGAAATGGTCGAAATCGAGAAACAAGTTGCAGAATCATCTTCTCTCAAGAAAGCTTTTTACCCATTCAAGAGAAATCCTTCTTCTACATCCCAACCACTAAATACTATTTCAAACGCTGAATCCGATCAAGAACCAGAAGAAGACTCAGCAACCGAAGAAGAAGAAAAAAACTGAATAAGAAGTTGAGTTAAATGGAATGTGGTACTTCATTCTGCAACTGAAAATCATAAGTTATGCTAGTAACTACAAGAAGTAAAAGCTCTATTGATACGTCTACCACAAACCAAAAACAGAAAGTTGCTACTCCTGTAAAGGAGAAAACAGTGAGTAAGAAATCTAAGACTACTCAAACTGATTCTATTCCATTAGATCCTCCAACTACTTCCAAAACTTTAGTAATCTCAGATACAATGGAATATAATATAGTCAAAGATATGAAAAAGACTAGAGAAAATATTTCATTGCATGAATTGACTAAACTCAAACAACAACATAAAATCTTACTTAAAGAATTAAAAGCAATTCCTATAGCTCCTTTACTATCCGTTGCAGTTACTCAAGCTGCTAAATATATGGGAAAACCTCCTTCATCTTCAAACAAAGTGAATTCATTTCTCGTACTCTTCCATTTCTTATTACTTATGAGATTTTCAACAAAAACATTCATAATTGCCTTGTTGATTCAGGAGCCTCTTCAAACATCATGCCAAGAAATGTGTGCACCAAATTAAATATTACACCTCAAAAATCTGCTGTACACATAGTTCAACTGGACAGGACAAAAGTAGAGGTATTGGAGAAATGATATCAGTTTCAATCAGGCTTTCCTCTAATCCAAAAGTTTCACAGATAATAGATATTCTAGTGGCTAATATCCCTGAATTTTATGGTTTAATTATGAGTAGGGATTGGTCTGAAAAGTTACATGGATACTTTGCAACTGATTGGTCTCATATGTGGTTACCATACAATGGTAAACCTAACCAAATCATAGTAGATCGTGGTAAATTCATGAAGTACACAATCACTGATCTTGAGGGAAGATTTCACCAATAATATCAATGGAAATTACACATCTGAGTCATTCTTGGGATCCTTTAATGCACAAAGATCCCCCTTTCTGGATAATGCTGTAGTATCTCAGATAGAATTTTTTTCGCAAACATATGCTTCCAAGTGTATAGATGTAGTTGATAAACTTGTAGATAATTAATGATTCTGGACTCTTTATTTTGATGGTTCCAAGTTTGAAGGTGGTGCAGGTGCTGGATGTATCTTAATCAACCCGCAAGGAGAGAAAACCATGTTAGCTAGCAGGCCTAGATTTCAATGTACTAACAATACTGCAGAATATGAAGCATTGATACAAGGGTTGTACAAAGCCATTGGCCTTGATATCAAGTATTTGCAAGTATATGGAGACTCTAAAATAGTTATTAAACAGGTAAGAAACACAATCCATTGTATGTCTAGGCATGTCAACATTATCAATCCCTAGCCCAGAATATTACTTCGCACTTCACTGCTTTCAACATTTCTTCAGTCCCCAGATTACAAAATGCGAGTGTTCATTTACTTTCCAGTGTAGCATCTAAGCTTACACCTTCACAAAAATTTAGTACATATATATTTTATATAGAGTTAATTTTTAGACCATCCATCCATGATAACGTAACAAATTGGAGAGTGTTTAATAATGATGCTGATATAATCGATTTCCTTACATCAGAAGGATCTTATGAGGAAATAATCATAGATGAACATGAACATGACTTGCAAATCAACCATAAACAAGATCAAAACCCAGTTCCAAAGATTGTAGTCAAAATGGAAGATCTCTATGATTTGAAAGATAGTTTAAAAAGATTATCAACTCCAAGGCTCACTGATTTGAGATTTGAAGTGGTAAACCTAGGCACAACTGGAAAACCTCAAAACTTCAACCTAGGTCTTGGTTTATCATCCAAAGAAAGGATATCATTCATTAAGATGTTGAAAACATATAAAGGTGTCTTTGCCTGGGATTATTCAGATCTCAAGACCTATGATACCTCTGTAATTCAACATACTAAACCAATGACCTCTAATGAGAAACCAGTTCAATAGAAGCTTAGAAATATCCATCCAAATCTTGAAAGTCAAATCAAATCTAAATTGAACAAACTTTTGAAAGAAAAGATAATATTTCCCATTAGAAACTCAAAATGGGTATCAAATATGGTTTCTATCTGGAAAAAGAATTGAGATATTAGTATTAGTATTGATTTTAGGAACCTGAATAGAGCTTGTCAAAAGGATAAATTTCCTTTGCCTACTATGGAGCATATATTTCAATCAGTTGCAAGCTCTGAGTTAATGTCTTTTCTAGATGGATTTTCAGGATATAATCAGATTCTTGTACATCTAGATGACAAACTAAAGACAACATTCAGGACCAAGTGGGGGACATATGCTTGTCAGAAGATGCCTTTTGGACTCATCAATGTAGGTGCTACATTTCAACGCACCATGGATATTGCTTTTAAAGGTATGATTAATAAATTAGTTGTTATTTACCTAGATGACATCATAGTCTACTCTAGGAACATAAACAATCAATTCAATGACCTAAAGCATATTTTTGAAAGATGCAAGAAATATGGCATTCATTTAAATCCCAAAAAGAAATACTTTGCTTTTGCAGAAGGAAAGCTTCTCAGATTCATAGTGTCCAAGAAAGGAATTTACATTGATCATGACCGAATCCAATAAATTGAAAAGATTCCTCTCCCACATCATAAAATTAAAAAGACCATGCAATCATTCCTAGGCCAGATTAATTTTGTAAAAAGATTTGTTCCAGATTGTTCTACCCCTTCAATCAATGATAAGAAAGAATGCAATCTTCAAATGGGGTAAAGATGAAAGAGAGTCATTTGAGTTAATAAAAAAAAAGCCATTATCAATGGTCCTTCTTTAATAACTTCAGACTTTCTTAAACCTTTTGTATTGTACACATTTTCATCTGATACATCATATGCAAAAATTTTAACACAACTGAACGATCAAAACGTCGAGGCACCTATCTCTTTTTTCAATTCCAATTTATAGGGTGTCGAGCTAAACTACTCAGCTGTTGAGAAACAAGATTTTGCTATCTTTATAACCTTGAAACATTTCAGACCTTTTCTCCTCAAAACTCATACAAAAATAGTAGTACCTTACCCTGTAGTAAGGAAATTGTTGATTCAAAGAGAAGTTGGGGAGAAAAGAGCCAATTGGGTCACTGCGCTTCAAGAGTACGATGTAGAAATCCGACCAGCAAAATTTTTTTGGGGCCAAGGTTTTTGGAGGATGCTAACTGGAGCTTCCCACTTATCAAAAGAAGAAGACCAAGGTAATGAAGTGAAAATATTGGAGGTAAGCCTCAACGATGCACAATCACAGTATGCTGATTTGAAGTTTTATTTAAAGAATGGATATGCTCCTATGCATCTCAATTAAAAAATAAAGTGTGCTTTAAGGTTGAAATCAAATCGGTATGAATTAATTGATGATGTACTATTTAGAAAAAAATATGATTCAATATTATTAAGATGCCTAGAAAAACCTGAAGCTGAAAAGGTTATGCAGGAGTTACATGATGGACCAGATGGAGGTCAGTTCAAAGGAAACACGACAACTCACAAAATCCTGCAAGTAGGTTATTATTTGCCAACACTATTTAAGGATGCACATGACTATGCAAGAAAATGAAAAACAAAACTTGTTAAACTGTAGTTGGAAGAGAAAATAAACCATCATTCCCTTTACAGCCAGTGAATATCCAACAACCATTTGAACAATGGAGATTAGATATAATTAGTGAGATTGTTCCTAACTCTTCCAAGCAACACAAGTACATCCTTACAGCTACTGATTATTTCACGAAAGGTGTAGAATCTATCCCACTAAAGGTAGCTAACACAGAAAGTATTATAGACTTTATTGATCAGTACATAATCACCAGGTTTGGCTTACCCACAAATTTCATGTTTGATAATGCATCTTATTTTTATGGAAATACTATGGTATAATTTGCCTTAAAAAGAGGTTTCAAATTGAATTATTCAACCAACTATTAACCACAAGGTAATGGATTAGCCGAATCAACAAACAAAAACCTTATCAGAATCATCAAGCAAACTATATACTAAAATCATAAGAATTGGCACAAAGCATTGACATTTGCTCTTTGGGTAGACTAAATAACACAGAAGGCCTCAATTGGTTCTTCTCCTTTTTCTTTAGTTTATGGAAAAGAAGCAATTCTCCCCACAAACATAGCAATCCCATCTCTCGCCCTAGTGCAATTTATTGATGAAAATCCTTCCTCTTCTCTTCAAGCAAGACAATTTCAGATCCTTAAGCTTGAAGAAGAAAGAGAAAAAGTAAAGCTACCCATTCCCATTATCAACAATTAGTCAAAGCCTCTTTTGATACAACCTCTTCCAGTCATAAAACCTTTGAAGTAGATGATCTGGTTTTGAAATGGGACAAAGCACATGAGGAAAAGGGAAAACACACCAAATTCCAAAGATTGTGGCTTGGACCATTCCAAATCATTGAGAAAATTGGTCCATCAACATTTCTTTTACAAGATCTATCATGTATAATTGATTCCTTGCTCGTTAATGGGCAAATTTTGAAAAAATACTTTTCCTAGAAGACAACCTCTTCTAATTTTGTATCATATTGTCTTTAAGATTCTTAGGAAAATAAAGGTTAAGTAGTATTTACTTTTGGCTTCTCAAAATAAAATCTTTGATAATATTTTGATTTTTCACTTCTATAAATAGGAAAAGTTAACGAAATAATTAGAGCATTTGAGTATCAAAATGAACATTATTTCTTTGGAAAAACTTGACCTTTCTAAAAACACTTATTCTATGAACAAGCTCTTATCTTTATAAAGTATAGATGTTTTCACATCATAACTTCTTTGATTAGGCCCCCTATCCCTCCAGCTACGATGTTGATTGTACATGATATGATCTGTAGACACCCTTTTTCTATCCCCAAAGCGCAATGGGCAACTGGCCAATAGGTGGCCAGTTTTATGGCATTCCAAACACCTAAAGGGGATTCCCCAATAGTCAACCTATTGTCTAATAGAAAAAGTTGCCCAACATATGTCGATCACTGCTGGTAAACCCCCTGCAAGGTTCACTTCCACCAGAAACCAAACAACCTTCTTATCCAACAACCCCATGCAACCCTCATCCACGTAGTATAATTTTCCTATTATGCCTGCAATTTCCTTGATGGCAACCTTTGTCCATAACTCCACTGGAAAACTAGGTAGCTTCGCTCATATAATTTTTCTTTTTGGTGTTTCTACCAGAGGGTCAAAACCGAGTTTCCAATGCTAGAGGGTCAAGAAACCCCGACCTTTAACCCATGGTAATCCCACAATCTTCGATGCGTCCTCCTCAGTCAGAAAATGGAAGCCAAACCACCCATTGACCATCACACTGACCTTTGGTCGGTAACCTAAGAGGGAAGACCAACACTTTTGTGTCCAATCCTTCATCTGAACACCATTCATCTTAATATACTCCCACCTCCCAACCAACATACGTTTCTTGAGTCTAATCACATTCTCCCAGTACATATCAACACCAAGAATAACTTTTTGTATTTCCTCCTGGGCCTTGATTGGCTTCTTACCCTGCTCCTTGGAAAATTTATGGCCTTGTTGAGCCTCTTGAAAACAATTGCCATAGCCAACCTCCTCTATCATTCCACCTGGAACAACAGAACCCTCAACAATGTCTTTTTTGTGCTGAAACTTGCCAATGTTCTTACCTTTCACCCTCCCCTTCTCAATGACAAAGTGTGTCCTTTGTTTTCTAGTACTGGCCAACTTTTATCTTTTAGGAACTATAATTTCATTTTCAATAACCACAGTTAATTATATTAGGCTTTCAATATCTACATCCAGTTCCATGATTGGGGATTGAGCCTCCATTTGGGAAAAATCTATTACCCACCAAAGCCAACAGCGAAAAAGTTGTGCAATGAACAACCAACCAGCGTAACCAAGTCAAACAGGAGTTCTGTGGCCATGTTTGTTAAAGTGCGACAGACATAGAACACAACAAAATGCGAATTCTTGACATCAAACATGCCCCCCAAAAAAAAGAGACTTTGCTTATAGATCCTCAATGTATCAAGCTCATTACCCTAAGAAAAAAATACCATTATAACACCACCAATAGTTTGATTTAATCGAATCCCTGATAAAAAGTTTTCTCTAGAAACAATCAACCTGCAAAGTTAGGTGGCCTTCGTATGCCATAGTAGGGAAATAACATCTTTTATAGTTATTTTAGGAACCAATACATGAAACACACATGTTGTTGAAAGTTTGGGCAAGAGAGAAAATTCGGGCAAAAAATTGGTAGCACCTTAGTCAATAATTTTAAAACTTACTGGCGAGTTGGTTATAATGAAACCAATGGAAGTGTGGACACCATGAAGACAAATTTAGCCAGTGGTCCAGCGGACAATAGGTTCTTTCCACCGAAACCAACTTCTTGCCTCCAAACCTTTTAAATCTCAAAAAAACTTCTAGTTGGACAATAAAGTTCTAAAATGTGCCAATAATACCGCCACAACAATTCTACCCCAGGAATAATACCACTTATCACCAAATAGGTACTACTAGATGTAAGACTTCTGAAAAACACTGGGAAAGTCACTTGTTTATTGTCCCCCAATCTAATCAAAACACTTGTAGATGTTTAACTGATGATGCCACTTATTTAACAATCGTTGATATGTCGAACATTGCTTTTTGAAAATACTAACCACCACCAACCTTCATTATTGACTCTATTTATTATGGAAACTGAAACATCATCGTTGTGGGATCAAATCTGATGGAGTTGATGTATCCAGTAAATTTCCTAAGCAATGTATACCAAGGACGTGAGCACTAGTCCTGCAACCAGAAACACCAGATTTGACATCACCAGAAGCTACACTTTAACCATTTATTTTTTTGCTAATTGACATTTGAAGTTACCAAACTTATCCCTTATTGTTGCTTCAGCCTTCTGTTATCTCAAAATCAGACCCTGGAAGGCTGTTCACCAGGAAGACCTTAAGTAACTATTTCAAACCTACTTTAGGCTGAGGCTTAGCCTCCCCAACCTGAGAGGGCTCTCTCAAAGGATTAATGATTTTTGATTATGATTAAGATGGCTAACTCTTGTGAAACAAAAATAGAAAAATGAGAGTGGTGGAAACACAATTAGAAAGTATCCATTGGGCTTATGGAGTCAGATATGCTTCAGTATTAACAGTAAGGTTAGCTCTGCATAGAAGTCAAGGCATTCAGAATCCAACATATGTAGAACACACCAAACACATAGAAGGCCAGTACAATTTACGAATATATGAAGGAAATTAGAGAACTGTTAGTGATTTATAAGTAATCACATATTCATAACACTGTAGATTATAAAAAAAAGATAACACAAGATATTCAGAACATCTAATTCCTTTTGATTCCTGAGAAGCAAGGCCAATACTGTATTACTAGAAAACAAAGTCTTTACACAAAGCACAATATGAGAGCTTTTCTCAATAATTTTCCAACCCCTTGTACATTATATATTCTCCTATATATAGAGCTCTTTACATGACTTATATTCCTCCTCTAGGATGAGGAATATTTGAATTCTACCTGACCGAACACCTATTGACACTTAAAACTAACTATTAAATGCAAATGACAACTAACTAGCAGTCCTAGAGACCTAAAACAATTAGGAGTGTAACTTCTCATTATGATTAAAACAACCTTATCTAGGAATTAAACACTCCTTTTGACACCTATAACTCCATGAATTCGAATTTGATTATGCTCATAACCCTCCAGCTGGCCCTTGATGAATCATCCTTTTACTGTTCCTAGAAACTAGGAGATTGTTCCTTACTCTGTTCTGGCTGAAAAATAGGTCTTGGGACAGAGCTCATATCTTCTCATAAAAAATGTATTTATAAAAACTGAAGGAGGATTTTGTGAACCAATCCGTTCTGCACAAAAACCTCTCTTGGTTTTTTGAAACACCTTTCCTATTGCCCATAATGTGTCTTTGAAAAACAGGTGTAAAACAGAGAAATATGCTTGTGAAAAACTGCACCTACAGCAGTTTCGTAGCGCAAGTTTGGTCCTTCATTTCTCCCAGATCATAATGGATTTGAAGAAAGTAGAAGAGGTTTTTGTACTTAAGTACCTTAGGAATGAAACCCTCTTTCACTTTTCATAGAGGAGGTTTTAACTGCTCAGAAACTCTTCTAGAAGTTGACTGGTAAAAACAAGAAGACAGTTTGACCGATAAGTTGACTGATAAAGTTTGGAGTTCAAAAATGTCTCTTGTATACTTGTTTTGCCCTTGCTGAATGTTGAAACCTTTTAAATGATCCTTTGTAGAGATTCCCCTTCAAGAAGATTTGCCTTTGTCTTTCAACATTGGTCCATGAAATCATAATGTGCACCTACAGCAGTTTCGTAGCGCGCTACGAAAATGCTGTGTAATTTTAAAAACACAGCTTGAGGCAAAAATTTCAACTCTCTTGATCTTTCCTTTGCTTGAAATGGCCTTTCCATATGCCATGAAGTTGTTCCAAACTGAAAACAAGACACCATTCTTTTAAGGTAAGCATCAAAAGGTAATTTGACAAAAAATAGGACTTAGCCTTACTTGTTGTGTGATTTCTTTTAGCTAACTTGCTCCTGGTTATTCTTCTTTGTACCATTTCACATGTGAATTGTTCCTGTATCTTTTATTTGATCCGAAATTTCCCTTTTTTAGCCTTCTAGGGTGTGTCTTGAATTACTAATGGTCTTGTGGGCTCCTTTATTTCTGTATACTCCTCCATGGAATTCCTGCAAAATGAATATTAAAGAAGCCCGCACTGTCTCAATTTTGATCATTGCCTTGCTTGCAATGGATAAGGAAAGTTGCCTCGCTTGATCTTCAAAGAATTCAAATTGAACACCTATCAATGTGCTCCTCATGCATGAACCCAAACCTAAATCATAACTGTGAATACTTGGCTCTTTTTGAAACTTGCAACCTAAGCATACCAAGACACCTAACGACTCTAATGATGAGGATGAATGGCTACATGTGATAGGAATGGTTCAAGGACTGACACATGGTGATGAAAAATTAACGAATTTTGATGGAAAATACAGTTATACAAGATCTGGCACAAATCCCTGATTTCGTAGCGCAACCAGTGTAAATTCTGTGTTTTGTGCTACGAAATCTCCTAGTTACGAAACTGTCTAGGTGTTTTCGTAGCGCACATAGTGTATTTTTGTGAGTTTGCACTATGAAAACTCCTAGTTGATTTCGAAACACATGTAATTTTTGAAACATCCTTAACACATGACACTTTGAATAAACGTGGGACCAATGGTGGGTAAAACAAGATTTTTGACCATATTTAACAAAGGGAACAAGACTCCTAGGACTTAGACACTAAAGCAAACATGGAAAAACTAAACCCGGACTAACACCTAACCTTTACAATCAAACTGATGTGAACAATTTAGAAATTGCTTCTTAAGTGATAACACCTTCAATCTCTAGCTTTCCCTCTATAATCTAGTTACTGCGTTTTGTTTCCTGCATCCTTATGTATCGGTTTATGCTACATCTAGGACCCATCCCCTGTTTTCAGACTTGAGATTTTCCACTATGAACCAGCTTTGCATTTAAAGGAACCAACCATATGCTCTTCTATCTGTGCACTCTTTGAATATTTCTTTCAAAAAATTGTTTAAAGGTTTATTTTATCTGCTTTCACGATGGATTTGACCGGGAAAACGGATTAGGAGGCTGGGAGAAGCATCATGTTGCATAATCTTATGGATTTGGGCTCTTTTATGATGTTCTATCCTTCACAAACCTTATTAATTCGTTAATCATGAGATGAAGGAGCAAAATAGCACTAGCAAACAATATCACCAGCAACATGCATTCAAATGTATCATTTCTATCCATTTTTAACAGGTCAAAACATGTACCTCATACCAAAAATTTCCAGAAGGAGACCTCCCTTGTCAGATGACAACTTCCTTCTCTTGTAGTAGAAACCAAAATCTCCCAGTCAAGCACTGTCTGACTGTTTGAATGCTAGTTAGAAGAAAGCCTCCCTTTTCAGATCACAACTCCCTCCTCTTGTAGTAGCAGTCGAAATATCCCAATCAAGCACTGTTTGATTCAAAATCCCATTGATGCATGTCATGAAGACATTGTTATCCCAAATTGCAAAAGGGGTGTGGGAATTATTGATAACCTTCACCAATAATTGAATAAAAACCTCTGTAGAAGAGGTTGTGCTGTGCTCCAAAGAACACAACAAAAACAACAGTGACTATGTATTTTTGGTTAGTGTAACGCTCATCTCACCAATCAACAACCAGACAACACATACGTATACACGGCCTTGAAGCATGAAATCATAGGGTTGATAAAGAACAAAGTAACCGAGCTTGGGAAATACGAAATTAGAGTCAATGATGTCTCTCCTTCTAGCATGGCAACGACCCTTGCAGTCGATTACACCCGCATAACTTGCATCTCTAACAATGAATTAACAACTATCTAGATACAACAATGTAAATGTACCTTCTTCTGACGAAAGCATAATGGATCTGTTTTCTAGCTCCACTGCATATTCACTTCGAGCAACAACAGATAAAGATCGAAGAGATGACATTACAAAGACAACAAAATACAATGTCAAACCATCTTGTTTACAAAGAGACCAAAATTGAATGCAGTAAAATATATCATCAACAATGAAGTAGAATATCCATACAATAACTGTATCATCATCAATCAACGCAGTAAAATATTTGTAGGCTTACTTTTGAGATACTCCTGATCTAGCTCATCACATCACTTTAGAAAATCTTGAAATTCCATAAATCACTTTTGATAAGGTAAAATACTTTTAGTTTTTCCTTCATGTAAAAGAAGAGAAGAATCTAGTGCGGGAGACAATGCTAGAAACTTGCCCCACTCTAAGTCAAATGAAGGTGTTTTTTGAGAAGATTTTCTCTTAGCTACATGAGAATATCTATGAGTGCCTTCTTACATGATATTACGCAGAAGTGTAGGACCACCTGATGAAAAGGTACTTATAATTGCTGGCATAGGAGCATGTACTAGAAAAGTGATAAGTTTTAACCCCAAAACCTGAAAATGACCATCCAGTTTCTTGACAACTTTTGCTGCCAAGAGACAAATTACCTTCATTTTTTTTTAGTTGTTTCCCACCAATGCCTGACATAGGAGGGGTATAAAGGATAGGCATAAATTTTACTACCTCCTGTTAGTGTCAGTCTTTCCAGCCTTCCTCCAGTGATCAAATATGCTCTTACAAAGTGGTCTCAGAGTGTCCAGGTCAAATTTTGTCATTTCAAAGAGTTTTCAAGCAAAATTTGGTCACTAGACATTAGGTCTAGGGTTTGCTTTCACTCCTTCTAAAGTTGTACAAATGTCGGTCCATGTCATCATTCTGCTGAGTCTATCATCATTCATAGGGTTGTCATTATCATGTCAGTGTCTAATGAGTCATTTTACACCTTGTTCATGCTTCAGTTGCGCCTAGGTAAGGTCATTTCCCTCTCCTAGGGTTTTGAAGGCAATTTCTCTTGGACGGTCAAATCATCGGCAAAACTTGTATCCTGATGTTCATACACCTTCCCCTATCCTTAAAGTACCTTATCAAATGCTTCCCATCACTGAGATCCCCCAAATTCCTCATTTTTGCACAAACCCTAGTTTCTTGCCACAACTTGGCAATTTTCTAGGCTAGGCCTGTGTTTTGCCCTTTTGGACCCCTTCCCCTCACTCGATCTCTGAGATTCCACTTTCCCCTGCTTCCTAACATCCCTCCCTACTTCCAAAAATTTCCCCAAGAATTTAGAAGCCCCTTATCCCCTTCATTTCGCTTCATTTCGACAAAATCCCTTGTTCCACACATCGGGATAAGTTTCACTCAAAAGATGTTTCAGAGCAATAAAAGATGAATTTTGGAAACATGAGAGAGGGTTTTGTCCACAACATGCCAAAGAAGAAAAACCTCCCTCACTTTTTACACAGGTGTCATGGTTTTAGAGAAATGTCAAAAATACAATCGCCTCGGGAGAATTGATGCACCTTTGAAGTAACCTTGGGAAAATCAGGTTTTATCCTAGCTTGGTTGGTCAAATAACTTTCTTGATGAGTCAAAGGATAACTAGACAAAAATATATTTCCAATGAGCTATCATGAGCTCAATTTGGAGTTGAGGAAGGCATTCAAAAGTTGACTGCAACAGCACTCTGCCTTGAGGCAGCCTCATTTGGCACATTTTGACCAGTCTTGGGAGATTTGATTTTTGACAAGGCAAATAAACTCCAAATTAAAAACTTCTAGTTGGGATAGAAGGTAGACTCAAAGAATTTCCAATGAGCTATCTTGCGTCCGATTTTGACACTGGGAAGGCCTCCAAAAGCCTCCTAAAAAATGCACTATGTAGCTGGGTGCGCGCTACGCATCAAGTTGGGCGCGCTACGCACCAGTGGCGCGCTACGCATCAGGCAACAATTTGCAGTGTTATTTTACATGGGTGAGGCGCATCAGGAGCGCATGGTGCGTTGGGTGAGGTGCGCTATGCATTGGATTTTATGCCCAGAACTTTGCCTGAAACGCACTCAAACGCCTCCTCTCTGCACAAAATTGCAGGTAGGCTCACATCCACCACTTGTGCTTGGCTTTTGAAAGATAAATGTAATGGGTTCATGATATGTTCGCCTTAGAAATCCAAGTGGAAAGCCCTCCTTTATCAATGAAATGGCTGTAGGGTTTGAATGCAAAAAAAAGTGCTGTAGGGTTTCAAAAACAGAATGTAACCAAGGTTTTCATTATTTCCCCATTTCCCTTTGTTTCCCATTCCCAAATTCACCCTTATTTTTCCCCATTAATTCCCTCCTTCATCCTACACTATAATCCCTCAAATCCTAGTCCCTCACCCCTATTACCAAAACACATTATCCTTACCTAACATCCCAAAACCCTAAAATCCAAGATTTTCATTTCCCTTCTCTAAATCCCTTGTTTTTATTTCCAAATTCCCTAATTCCCTAATGTTTCCCCTTTCCTAATATTCCCTTGTGCATTTGTGTCCCCTTGGTCACAGCATTGTTAGAGCAAAAAAGCAGTTCACATTCAATTGCACACCACAGTTTCATTCAAGGCAGTTTGTAAATCAGCAGTCATGTCATTCGGTCACTCATCTGAATATGAGGCAGAGACCGAAAGTGATTCTCCCTTGAGAGAACAGGAATCCCAGAGGCCTCGGAAAAGTGGCAAACATGTCAGGGAAGAACCAATCAACCTTAGAGAATTGCATGCTTGTCCTCTTGCTATGTAGTGTTTTGAGCATCATGAGACCAGGCCTATTTTCATTACATATCAGAGAGGCACTAGACCTTTCTTCGCAGCAACAAAGCGAGTATTATCTCCACATCATGTGGAAAGGGTCTCGCTTTCTTCTTCACCACAGGTACAGGATAAGGGCAAGAAGCCCAAGCATGAGGAGGGACCTTCTGGTGAGCCATCCAGGTTTGTTACTATTCATGATGAGACAGATTTAGAATCATAGAAGACCCAATATATCAGTTATCTAGAGCAGCATAATAAACAGCTTGAGGACCAGCACAGGATCATAGAGCTACAGAACATCCGTGAGAATCGCCAAGCTGCCCAACATAGGCAAATTGAGTTCACCTCTCTAGAGCAACAGGTAAATGAGTATCGAGAGGCTAATATCGAGAGGGTCAACATCTACTTGGAGGAATAGCTGAAAAGGGCCAATAGAATCATGCATTATTGAAACACATGGTTATGCATTACAAGGTCTGGAACCTGGTTTGCAAGGCACGAATTAGGAGTCTTAAGGCAAAATTGAGGAAAATGGTCAAGAGGCAAAAATGGCAAAAGGAGCTTGATCGTCTTGGGATTTTGGCCGAAGCCTCTTTTGCTGAGCATAGTACTTGATTGGGGACCCCCAGCCCAAATTTCAACAAATTTGGGGAAGATTTTTCCAATTTTAAAATTTTTGTGTAAAAAACAGGTTTTTGGGCTCAACGCGTAGCGCGCCGTGCGCTACCCTTAAAATTGGGAGGTCCAAATCACGAAAGGTTTGCATTTTTGGATTTGTCATGATGAAATACACCTACTCAACCACTGCCAAGGCATTTCATCAAGGTTTCGGTCCCCAAAAGGTCATAAAACATGCAAAAAATGACCTCACTGGCCCTTTTTGGACACACAAGTAGCAACCTTGGGAGAAAGCACTTTTGGAGGGGAAAATGGACATCAAATTGGAAAATTCCACTTGGGTTAGAAAGTAGACATCCAAGGCTTTCCAACAAGCCAACCTGAGCTCAATTTGGATTCTGGGAAGTACCCCAAAAGCAGGTGGAAAGGCGCGCTACACGTAGGGTTCAGGCGCGCTACGCATCAGGCTTTTTGTACAGTTTTCACCTTCCACCTCAGGAATTCGGCCAGTCTTGACCAGTTTTGACTTGTGATGTGATTTTTCACCCTCCTTGATGTAATTAATGTAACTTTATGTGGACTTGACACTTATTTACCTATTCTAGATGATTCATTCATAAAATAGAAAAAATTTAGTGAATGAATTGGTTTCCTAGCTTATAGAGGCAAGTTGTTTTAACTGCCTAGATTGTAGTGCTTTGTTTAGAATTGGTTGAAAAAACTCCTAGGATGATGAGCTCGACCCCTAGAGGCAAGGGAATGTGTTAGCTTTCCTATATTATGTATTTTCTTAGTCATTTTCAGGGTTGGACTCTTGGGAATAGCTTGATACACTATTGTACATATTTTATCTGCAATTTTGGCAAAGGATAGACCAGGGTTTTGCAGCACTATTTGGAATTCATGTGGCCTTATGTGTTGATGGTGTATTTCTCTCAGTACTTGTAAGTTGTGTATGTGTACCACTTTCCTTATTTAACCTTCTGCAATTAAACAAATGAAGTGTTAAGGTAGAATCCATAAATTTGCTATGCTCTGCCTTTAAGTTTGTTTAATTTTCCATGTTTTCTTCAGTTTAAGGAGAATCCTTGAGACTTCCTTGCTCTCCTTAGCTCCTCACCTGTCAGGTATATTCATTCAATCACTTTAAAGGCATCAAAACAATCACTTATCTTGCCCCAAGTAGACCTCTGCAAAAGTTGTGCCTCATCCCCGCACCCAAAATTGCCTTTCCCTTGAATTCAACACAACTTAAAAAAATAAATTCCATAATCCTTGTACTTCATACCTAGCCTAGAATTAGTCATCAATTCAGTCATCTCGAGCATATTTTATTACCTTTTGCCGAGATTGACCGGAGAGAGCCCTCTCCTTTCCTCGTAGGGTTAGCTACGAGGCTCAGTGTAGTTTGATGTGGCCTCGAGTTCTGCCTTCCTCAGCCTGAGGCAAATTCGAACGCTAACATAGTGGCGACCATACTGGGGAGGAACAAATGGTTTGCTGGTTGATGTCATTTGTTTTATAAGCTACAGACGGAGCCTGAAGTTATGCCAGGTAGCCTTCAAAACGCTTTTGCTTTGCATTAGCGGAAGTAGATAAATGTTGCTTCAGTCAATCTCCGGTCTAGCTTGTAATCGTGACATCTAACTTGTTAATTGCCCCAGTACATGTATCAAGTTCAGATCTGATTGTTGATGGTGGACAACGATCATACACTAGCAAGGCTGAAATCGTTCACCTGGCGACTCTAAATCATTTTCGATATCAGATCGAAAGACTCCACTGGAGGATGATCCTGACCAGCAGAAACATGAAGGGACAATATGGACAGATCAGGTATTCAAGTGGGAATTGCATCCAAGACATTTTGTTCTTTGTTCTAAATTATTTCTTCTCTTTTCCTGAGAATGTAAAGAAGGCTTTGCAAAGTATAGTATGCTTGAGAAAAGATCCCAGGCCTGCAGTTGATTCTTTCCCTTTGAAGATTGTGAATACCAAAGATTTGCATGCCTTTGAGCTTGATCAGGATCCTTTTTCCGAATTTTGTGATGACCATCTTCAAATTGATGAGTCTCAAGAGACCAAGACTAATTCTATACCTGCTGTACATACCCCTACACCTTGTAAAATTCCAGATCGGTATAAACCTCTTGTTTTACCTTCTGTTCTCCATGCTTTCCCCAAAAACTATGATCTATACTTGCCGAGGTTTGATGGTGAAAGTAAGAATGTCAACGCTGAGAAACATGTGCAGAATTTTGAGTCTTTTCTAGACCTTTTTGAAGTTGATAGCAAAGATGTTAGTATAAGGCTTTTTGCTCTTTCTTTGCAAGCCAAAGTGAAGAGTTGGTTCAAAGCCCTGCCTCATGCAAGCATTTCAGATTTCCAGTAGTTTGTCAAAGTTTTTCTCGATAGGTGGATGATCAGGCATAACCTTTTCTTGATTGTAGAAGAGTACAACCAGCTGAAAAGATTACCAGGGGAGACAGTACAACAATTTTCTGCCAGATTTAATCAAGTTTATTATTCGATGCCAGTTGATATAAGACCTACTCCTAGATCGGTGATGAGCCCCAACAATGTACAATTATTTGGGCTCATTCAACTTCCTAATTTGACTTAATCCACCATTCTCATTTGTTTATTGCATGTTTTTGATTATTTTTATGTTAATAGAGTGAATTTGGTTAGTCATTATGCCAACAAGTCTAATGGGTGCTTTGTGTAGCCTTGTTGGTCAACTTGGAGACAAATTTGAAGGTCTTAATGAGCACTTGGCAGCCAAATTCGTGGGAAAACAAGCTAGAGGATTTGTAGGAAGGTGTCCCCCTCATTTATGGGCCCTTACCTCGAATTCTCCACCATCAGCTCGGAGTTCAAAGGCCACCAAATCAATGAGCTCAAGGGCAACCAAGCAAGTCAAGTTGGACTGCTGTTAACTACAAGTCTTGGGCAGCCAAGTCCCTAACTTTTAGGAGGACTGTTGGGTCCTCAAATTGTATAAATAAGAAGGCTTGGGGCCTCATTTTGGTTAGCTAGTTGGTAGTCATTTTTGGTAGCTAGTAGTTAGTCATTTCGTAGCAGCTAGTTAGTCAATTTGGTTTTCGCTCTTTGTAAGCCAGTTTTGGCATGACATTAGACTTTTGATTATGAATAAAAGCAAGCAGTTTTGGATCAGATTTTGAGTTTTTAAAGGAGCCTAAAGCTCTCGGAGTTGGGCCCAACCTGAGAGCTCAGGCCTCCTTCCTTTGTATCAATATTGTTCCTTTAGCATTTCGTTTCCATTTTCCTTTACATGCATTTGAGTATAGCTGCTGATTTAGATTTCCTGTAGAAGTCAAACAGATTGGTTTTATCAGTTAGAACTGCTGTAGTTGTTTGGAAGTAGGCTGAGGCATTACTTAGATCCATTCATGCACTTTCATATTTAGCATTGCTTCTTCATTCCACTGCCATGCATGAGTTTCCTTCACAATTTATATTGCTGTTCATTGATTTTATGTCACAGGTAGCTCAGGTTGAAGCATTCTTGTTTTGGTGACACTCACAAGCATTTGTTCCATTTACACTGCTTTCTCTTGTTCCATTACTTCGTCCTCCATCTTGATCACGCATGCAAACACATCTCTGACCTCTGCTCCGCTCTGTTATCTCCCAAAGTCTTTCACTCCTCACGTACTTCCATTCTCTAGCCCTTTCGTTGACATAGCCCTTTACCTTCCAACCTACTCCCTACACTCACTTCCCATCCTATTCTTTCACTTCTAAAGCCATCACCAGCCTTATTCCTACCTTACACATCTCCCCCTACCATTCCATTACTCCTCCATCACTCCAAACACTCACGGTAGGTCATCCTGTAGCCATCTGTACACATCCTGTAGAAAACAGAGTATCCTGTAGGATCCTATGCAGGCTTCCTGTAGGAGGCCACTCACTCGGTTGCCGAGCTTCTAGATGTGAGGGACCTCTATGGATGGATGCTAAGGATCCCTAGGAACCTCTCCTAGCCTCCCCAACCTATCCCACGCTTTCCTTCCTTCTCCATCCCATCTGCACAACCAAACCCTAGTTAGCACAAGATCACAATCATTCCACATACTTAAAGGAAAAATACAAAAACATAACTTTCATGATGCAAGTAGTTTAGATCCATGCATTTTCACTTATTAGAGGTAATGACAACATTGGTAGAAGTTTCATTTACATTCCTTGCATTGTAGAGGTCAGACTAGTTAAATTAGGGTTTCCTAGGTTTACATGCTTTGATTTGCTTTCAGTTCATTTTTGTCAAGTAAAGTAGCTTTCCTTTGAGATTAGCTTTCGTCCATCAATTAGCAAGCTTCTTCTGAGAGCCTATAGAAGTTGGCTTGAGCCCTAGCGGACTTGTGCCAGCTGACCAAGTGATAGCTGCGACAAGAGCTAGTACTTGTGCATATAGCACCGCCGCTTCCAAGTTTGTACGAACTACCGGGTTGATAAAATTAAGAGACAGGAAGCCCCAGGAGTTGTAGCATTATTGCTACAATACTGGAGCTCACCATCTTTTTGGCACCGTTGCCAGGGAAGTGACAGAGTATTGGTGATTGTTGCTATTCTTCTATTTTCTACTACAACCTTCTTCTAAGTAGTTTACTTCATTTCCATTATGCAATTTCATTTATGCAAAAGTAGATTAGCCTTTCTTGCTTTCCTAGATTAGCATTTCCTGCTTTCATAGATTAGCATTTCCTGCTTTCCTAGAATAGCCTTTCAATTCGCATTTCAATTCTGCAAGCGTAGACTAGCATTTCATTCTTGCAATTTCATTTGAGCAAAATAGATTAGTCCTTTCAATTTCGCAAGATAGTTAGTTGCAATTCAATCTATTTCATGCTTTGTAGGAGTAGAGATAAGTTAGAAAAATGATTGCACAACACCCCCACTGCTTCACACAGCCAACGTTCTTCTTCGATGGCTGTGATGAAAGAACCCCTGGGTGGACATCAAGACATATCTGAAGAACCTATAGGGGAGAATAAGAAGAAAACATTCCTCTGAAGCAAATGGCTACAAGTAGAGATGTTTGGAGCAACATCTTGTCCAAAGATGAATTTGAAAATCAGATCAAAGATTTCAAGAGTGATATGAGGCAGTTTCTTGCCAAGCAACTGGATACCTTGCGGATCCAAAAGAAGCAAGAAGAAGCCAAGAGGGCTTTGATCATTTTTTGTCCTAGGTGCCTTAAAAAGCATCCTAGGAACGAATGTCCAATGCACTCCCTAGAAGTGTGTTTTGTATGTGAAGAATACCATCCTACAGATCAGTGCCCTTCCTTGCCCAGAATCAAAGCTGCATATCAAAGAGCCAAGGGAGCCACTGAATCACTCTATTATATGAACCAAGGGACACCCGAGACCTATTATGACCCTTATCAAGCCACTTTCATGCCTTCTTGGGGTCCCCCTGCTCATCCTTCCTGGTCTACACCTCCTCCTTGGTCATATCCTCCTTGTTCCTTCACAGATCCATATTATGCCCAACCAGTTGCTCATTCATTTCACTCTTATGCTCAGCCACAGCCTCAGTGGAATGCACCTTATCAGGAGTGGAGGCCCCAGTACAACTCTCATCCCGCTCATTTTCCTCCACCACCTGCTCATCCGCAACCATCGCCTCCTCCTCCACCAAGGCAACCCAAAATGCCTACCCAACCACAATGCCATCCATCTCCATCCCAATTTCACACCTCCACTCAGCTACCCGTACCTCCATTTCCAAAACCATGCAATGGAGCAGCTCAACCCAATTGCAAATCTGAGGCACAACATGTGCAAATGACTCCTTTTGAGCTCAATGATGTTCACCAAAGCTCAGGAAGAGTGTTGCAAAAGAGAGAATCTATTGACAACATTGAAGGACCAAAAGCAAAAGAAGATTCCAAAGAGGAGATCAAAGAACCATGGGCTGCACTTAATGAAGAGAAGAGATCAGAATCAGAGATCGAGAGAGTTCCTTCATGGTTACCATCAGATCTTCCATGTATTCAAGAGAAAGATCAGCAAAAAGAGGAAGATGAGAAAGTCATGTTAGAAGGTGACATGAAGAATGATCCAGAGCAACAAAAGAACCAAGGATATCAAAGCTATATTGAGATATGGTTTCAGAAGGTCACTAAGTTGCAGCAGTACTTTCTTCCTCAGTTTTGTTTGATCCCTTCAACGCCAGATCATTTGGTCTCTGAGATCTGGATACTTGTCCAAGCATGCATTTTGAGCCTTCACATCATTTTTTCTCTAATCTCGATGTGCACATGGCTCCATTGGAAGTATTCTTATACTTGAAAATGATTTTGTTTTTCAAGTAGGGTAGGGTAGAAAAAAGAAAAAAAAGAAAAAAAAAGAAAAAAGAAAAAGGAAAAAATGAAAAAAGGAAAATAGAAATCTAAGGTGAAAACCTCCTCGGAGGCGCCTTAGGTTGGCTCATTGATTGAAAACCTCCATGAGGCGGTCAATGGGTTGAAAAAAAGAGAAAAAAGAAAAAGAAATGAAAAAATGAAAATAAGAGAAAAATAAAAATCTAAGGTGAAAACCCCCTCGGAGGTGCCTTAGATTGGCTCATTGATTGAAAACCTCCATGAGGCGGTCAATGGGTTGGAAAGAAAAGAAAATAAAAGAGAAAAAGATCTTTGGGTGAAAACCTCCCTTGGAGGCACCCAAGGCAGGCGATTAGGGTGAAAACCTCTATGAGGCGCCCTAGTTGTTTTTCAAAAAAAAAAGAGAAAAAAGAAAAAGAAAAATAAAGCTAATCATCATTGAATAACTTCATGTTGCAGCAATGACATTTCAGGTTGCAAGAAGGATGTTTCATGGTAGGAGGAGCACTCAAATCAAGGTCAAAGGAGTTTTTGTGCCTTCTACAGGAAGTTTCGTATCTTCTTCAGGAAGCTTACAAAAAAAGCCAAATTGATCTCCAAAGAGGACCTGAAGGCTTGGAATATGTCCATGAGGCCTACACTCATCCATGTTTCCACTCCTCACCCCTTTTCCATCATTTTTTTCATGTCATTATGCTTCTTTCCTCAAAACTGTGTTTTCTACAGGAAGCTCTGTATTTCTACAGGAAACATCCTGTAGAACCTTTGGATGAGCCAAATACAATTTCAAAAATGAATCTAATGCTGGGAATCTGTTGATCAGGCCTGTAAGAACTTGGGTGTCCATCCCTTGCCTTCATCCATCATTTTTTTACCTCCTTGTGCTTCTCATTGTGCTTCTACAGGATCTTCCTGTAGAAATTGTGGGAAACTAGGCATGCATTTCACAAAGTGGTTCGGCAAGCATGGTAGCTTCCTCAAGGGTCCAGAAGCCCTCATGCAATCTTCCAGCTCCTCCTCCATCAGCTCCATACCTGCATCACAACCAAAATTCATTTTGTCATCCCATGCAAGCACATGCAAAGTACCTTGAAGCCAAAAACACATAGAGCAGAATTTGTTTTTGCCATAACTTGAGAACCATGCATCCATTTGACAAACCGTTTTATGGGGGATTGTACAAGGTCGATGAAAACATGCCTGAGCAGTTTCATGCAATTCCGGTGCACGGTTTCCAAGAAATCAGCCTCCATCACCATCAGCCATTTTTGCATTTTCTCCATAACCGTGCATCCGTTCCAAAACCTGTTTCATGGGGAGATGCACATGGATGATAGTAGCCTACCCAAGCAGTTTCAGCCGATTACGATGCACGGTTTCTGAGAAATCGACCTCTGAAATCTTCAGCCATTTTCCATTTTTCTCGAAATCCGTGCATCCATTGATCACGAATTTTCTATGGGAGATGCATAATGATGGTGGTAACATGCTCAACAAGTTTCAGATCGATCCGCTTTGGCGTTTGGGAGAAATGTTGAAAACAAGTTCTGGTTCGGGGAAGATGCAGCAACAGCAGCTTGAATGTGCAGATTTGAACGTGGAAACAATTTTCTGGAGCTTGGATCCGGCCAGAGGACACCTGCACATGAAAAACACAATCAAAGATTATCAATCAAGCCACCATGCAACCACATCAACACATGCATGCAGCAAAGCTTCACGGCAGCCAACTGACTTTCAGGTACGTGACAAAACTGATTCCTCTGTTTGCATGAATCTAATCTGAACATTGCATGAATGAATGAGATGGTTAGGATTAAAAAATCGGTGGCCAACTAACTAGCCACCCACATCTAGTTCAACAGCACTTGGTGGGTGAATGAGACACGTGCGCTCAGCCATGCACGTGAAGAAAAAAACGGACAGTGTTGGTTGTTTAAACTCCAGTGCAACGGGTGGATGAGATCACAGGCAGAGAACACACAGTCGAAAACTGCAGTTCATGATGGCACAACAATTGCATGGGCTAGCACATGTATGTGCCACCTCACCCCAAAAATCACGCATGTAATCTGAGCGCTCAGCTGAAATTCGAAGGCTGTTGTTCACCTGCACTTGCCACATCATCAACTGAAGTCTGCACAACCTATTAACTTGTCATCCTCCACCAAGCTTTCTCGGCCATATATTTTTTTAACCCACCTATGCAATCACGTTCTACAGGAAACGGGTGGGGTCTTCTACAGGAAAGTGCAGCAGAGCAGAGAAGCTTGAAGAAATGAAGTCAAGGTTGTTGCAAAACAACTACAGCCTAGGAACAAATGGATTGCTTCTCCGCGGTAGAGTTTGGACAGGCTAAACAGGGATAAAGCACGAATTCTTGAGCAAAAGAAGCACTTGAATGAAAGCGAGGAAAAGAGCTCAAGATTATGAAGTTTTTCCAAATAGAACATTATTTTCTGATTTGAAATGTTATGCTTCTTCATTGGTGAGTCTTCACCAGGGAATTGATTAGGGGATAGAGCTGTATATTTTGAAGTGATTCATTTGAATCCTTCTTGGAGAAAGCCCCCGGCTTCATTGAACGATATGGAAATCAAAGAGTAAGAATACCTTTGGTAGGTTCTTTCATCTCTTAGGAGTTGTATGAGATTTTCTTCAAAATAATTTGAATTTATCCTGGACCAATATGGAACATGGGGAGAATTAATTGTTGAGGAAAGATGCCATCTCTGCAATATGATCGTGAATTCAAAACAGAGCAGTAGAATGTTGATAACATAAATGAATTCAGTAGTGTCTATAGTTCTTATTTTCCTTGAAACACATGCAGAGCCATAAATGAAACAATTGACTGCCAATTTTATCTGAGCCTGCAAGATCTTTTCTCAGTTGAAAATGATTGCAAGGTCCTGTGCGCTGCAGTGAAAAATGAACAGATGGACTGAAACAAGGTGTAGCTGTCAGTCGAAAAGTTATGAAGATTGGCACCTGTCTTTGGTGGCAGATGACTTGGTCTATCATATTCTAAGGGGACATTATCAGAGAGCTACCTTACTGATTGAGAGTTAATACGGTTGTCTGTGGTCATGCTATTCAGCCCCAGCATCAAGTTTTGGTGCCAAGGTAAAGGAAAATAGGAGCTACAATGAGAATGCTTATAAGGGTTGGCTCGAAAATTGGTGGAGAGTCATTTCTGAGGTGGAAGCAACAATAGGGCCTGTTGCCATTGCTCAAGTTTTAAGAAAGGATTTAAACTTTGCTCATCATCTAATTGAAACGAATAACTGGAAAGCGGTTAGGGCTGTCTTTGTTCTTTCAGCAGTCGCAAAGGAGAGGCAGGTGGACGATATGCGATTCTTTGAGGACTCAAAGCCATTGATAGAATGAATGAGGGGAGGATATACAATAACTAGAACCTACTGCTTCCAAATGCAATAAGGATGGCTAATGACAGCAGTTCCTCACATATCTACAGAGAGTAAAACCCTGAAGCTGACAAGTCTTGCAAATAGGGCCAAGGAATTACAGTATGGGCTGATTGCAGCAAGATGAGGTTTTATCATTCCCCACTTAACAGATTCTTGAGTAGTTTTGATTGTGGCTATGTGCTCTATCCCGAAATGGTTTGTGCTTTACCCCGGGATGGGATATTACAGGCTTGAGTCTAGGATAGCCACAACCAAGCTGAAAGGAAAATCACCCACAGCCGAGCAAGATATAATGGTGCTGTCTGTTTCTACAGGAAGACAGAGTCTGTTTCTACAGGAAGACAGAGTCTGTTTCTACAGGAAGACAGAACAGTTTCTACAGGAAAGTCTGAAAAGCGGGAAGCCAAAGGAGAAATCGGCCGAAATGCTAGCCAAGGAAGTCACCAAGGCCATCAAAGACAAGGGGAGAGATTTGGTTGCTCAGAGGATGAGCAACACTTTCAGTAGGGGGGTGATGATGAGCCCCAACAATGTACAATTATTTGGGCTCATTCAACTTCCTAATTTGACTTAATCCACCATTCTCATTTGTTTATTGCATGTTTTTGATTATTTTTATGTTAATAGAGTGAATTTGGTTAGTCATTATGCCAACAAGTCTAATGGGTGCTTTGTGTAGCCTTGTTGGTCAATTTGGAGACAAATTTGAAGGTCTTAATGAGCACTTGGCAGCCAAATTCGTGGGAAAACAAGCTAGAGGATTTGTAGGAAGGTGTCCCCCTCATTTATGGGCCCTTACCTCGAATTCTCCACCATCAGCTCGGAGTTCAAAGGCCACCAAATCAATGAGCTCAAGGGCAGCCAAGCAAGTCAAGTTGGACTGCTGTTAACTACAAGTCTTGGGCAGCCAAGTCCCTAACTTTTAGGAGGACTGTTGGGTCCTCAAATTGTATAAATAAGAAGGCTTGGGGCCTCATTTTGGTTAGCTAGTTGGTAGTCATTTTTGGTAGCTAGTAGTTAGTCATTTCGTAGCAGCTAGTTAGTCAATTTGGTTTTCGCTCTTTGTAAGCAAGTTTTGGCATGACATTAGACTTTTGATTATGAATAAAAGCAAGAAGTTTTGGATCAGATTTTGAGTTTTTAAAGGAGCCTAAAGCTCTCGGGGTTGGGCCCAACCTAAGAGCTCAGGCCTCCTTCCTTTGTATCAATATTGTTCCTTTAGCATTTCGTTTCCATTTTCCTTTACATGCATTTGAGTATAGCTGCTGATTTAGATTTCCTGTAGAAGTCAAACAGATTGGTTTTATCAGTTAGAACTGCTGTAGTTGTTTGGAAGTAGGCTGAGGCATTACTTAGATCCATTCATGCACTTTCATATTTAGCATTTCCTCTTCTTTCCACTGCCATGCATGAGTTTCCTTCACAATTTATATTGCTGTTCATTGATTTTATGTCACAGGTAGCTCAGGTTGAAGCATTCTTGTTTTGGTGACACTCACAAGCATTTGTTCCATTTACACTGCTTTCTCTCGTTCCATTACTTCGTCCTCCATCTTGATCACGCATGCAAACACATCTCTGACCTCTGCTCCGCTCTGTTATCTCCCAAAGTCTTTCACTCCTCACGTACTTCCATTCTCTAGCCCTTTCGTTGACATAGCCCTTTACCTTCCAACCTACTCCCTACACTCACTTCCCATCCTATTCTTTCACTTCTAAAGCCATCACCAACCTTATTCCTACCTTACACATCTCCCCCTACCATTCCATTACTCCTCCATCACTCCAAACACTCACGATAGGTCATCCTGTAGCCATCTGTAGACATCCTGTAGAAAACAGAGTATCCTGTAGGATCCTCTGCAGGCTTCCTGTAGGAGGCCACTCACTCGGTTGCCGAGCTTCTGGATGTGAGGGACCTCTGTGGATGGATGCTAAGGATCCCTAGGAACCTCTCCTAGCCTCCCCAACCTGTCCCACGCTTTCCTTCCTTCTCCATCCCATCTGCACAACCAAACCCTAGTTAGCACAAGAATACAATCATTCCACATACTTAAAGGAAAAATACAAAAACATAACTTTCATGATGCAAGTAGTTTAGATCCATGCATTTTCACGTATTAGAGGTAATGACAGCATTGGTAGAAGTTGCATTTACATTCCTTGCATTGTAGAGGTCAGACTAGTTAAATTAGGGTTTCCTAGGTTTACATGCTTTGATTTGCTTTCGGTTCATTTTTGTGAAGTAAAGTAGCTTTCCTTTGAGATTAGCTTTCGTCCATCAATTAGCAAGCTTCTTCTGAGAGCCTATAGAAGTTGGCTTGAGCCCTAGCGGACTTGTGCCAGCTGACCAAGTGACAGCTGCGACAAGAGCTAGTACTTGTGCATATAGCACCGCCGCTTCCAAGTTTGTACGAACTACCGGGTTGATAAAATTAAGAGACAGGAAGCCCCAGGAGTTGTAGCATTATTGCTACAATACTGGAGCTCACCAATCGGCTCTCTTGCACTATCCAGGTGCCTTTGATCCGGAGATGGAGTTTTAGCTGAGAGAAAGGGATATTGCAACACTTCAAGAGATGCAAAAAAGTGCAGTAAATGTAGAGGCTCATCTGCTGATTCGAAGGGCAAGGTTGAAAGAAGAAGAGATGAAAAACATAGATCCGGCCGAATCAACATCTCTAGAGGTGAAGCTTGACATTTTGGTAAGTGCAGTTGAAAAGATGATGGACAAGATCAACGCAAGGAATGATTATGATGTTCAAGTTCAAGGCTCGCTAATTGAAAGGGGACAAGTTGCTGATCCAAAACATCTTCTTTCTTATCGTAGTTGTCATAGATCTGATAATGATTGTCTTATAGATCATATTGGAGAAGAGAGATCTGTTGATATGATGTGTACGTTTGATGATGATTTGCCTCAGTTTGATCAGTATGATGATGATTATGTTCTCCAAACAGAAGCTAATCTTGCAATCAAACCAACAACTAGTTTGTGGGAGGAAGAAGTTCATTTTCAGCAGCTTGAATACAATGTTTAGCCCTCACATACCAGTTATGATAGTGACGAGGAAAGTGCAGAAAATTTTGAAATAAGTGAAGGATCTTTGCCTTTTTGTTTTGATTCATGTCAGTTCATTAGAGACAACTTCCATGCAATCAGAAATCAGTTGTCAACAAGTTTTGATTTGGACCATCTTGAGAGCAATGAAAATTTTGTTCAAGACTTCTCATATTCAGATTTGCAACCCCCGAAAGCCATTGATTGTCAAGTTGCAGCTGAAGATTTGGAAGTGCACACACATGATTTAATGATTCAAGGTGACTCCCTACCATTCTGTTTTGAATCATTTCAGTTTTTGAAGGGTAGATTGCATAGTAAATCTTCAAATGAACAGCCTATAACAAATCAGCAATTTCTCAGTTTTAATGTTGAGGATGAGACAGATAACAAAATTTTTGAGCAGCCTGTAGCATCAGATTTGCAGCCACCAAATGAAATTGAAGGGCATATTATAGATGAAGCTGTGGAAGATGAAATACATGATTTGATGATGCAGGAAGATTCTATACCCTTTTGTTTCGAAGCATTTCAGTTTATAAGGCAGAATCTTCGTAAAATCTCTCAAGAAAAAGATGAACAGCTAGAAGGATGTCATACATTTGCAATGGATACATTACAACAGTATTTTCAAGTTTTCATGATCCAATAGCTGATGTTTTGGATGTGGTTTGCAGTCAAAGTCTTTCTCCATTGACTACATGTGAGCTTGAAACATGTGCTGACATGAACTTGATCCGGCAGCCGGTTTCTTTGTCATTTTTAGCAGAGGTATCATCACAAGGCTCAGATCAAAGTTTGCATTCATGGTATGAGGAGAAGAGAAGTAATCCATTGGATGAGCTAAGTTCCAGTGTGATTGAATTTCAAGGTCCTTATGCAGTGTTTTTGGAGGTGGATAGAGAATTCATATCATTCTACGGATCTATTTCCAAGTTGTCATGGGAGTTTCCTTTTAGTAGTTCTCTCTTATTCTTCATAAGCGAGAACTTGTGGAGAATTCAACCAACAGACGGGATACTTACTTGGTTGCATTGGTTGTTTCATTTCACTTGATCAGGTGATGAATGAAACTCTTAGAGTAGGTTTTGATGAATAAGCTCCACTTTGAGCATCATTTCCAGTTTGTCGGTTGTGTTTAAGTATTGAGTCAGTTTTTAGTTGAGTGAGAGTGAATTTGTGTCATCCGAGTCATCTGTTTTCAGTCATGCATTTTACTTTGATTTTTTGACACCATTGCCCCATGGATAAGGCGCTGGTCTGCTCTCCCAAAGGTCTGTCGTTCTTGGCACCTCCAAGGAGCTACCATCCCCATTGGAGCCAATGTTAGTTTCAGTATTTCCAGCCTTCCTCCAGTGATCAAATATGCTCTTACAAAGTGGTCTCAGAGTGTCCAGGTCAAATTTTGTCATTTCAAAGAGTTTTCAAGCAAAATTTGGTCACTAGACATTAGGTCTAGGGTTTGCTTTCACTCCTTCTAAAGTTGTCCAAATGTCGGTCCATGTCATCATTCTGCTGAGTCTATCATCATTCATAGGGTTTTCATTATCATGTCATTGTCTAATGAGTCATTTAACACCTTGTTCATGCTTTAGTTGCGCCTAGGTAAGGTCATTTCCCTCTCCTAGGGTTTTGAAGGCAATTTCTCTTGGATGGTCAAATCATCGGCAAAACTTGTATCCTGATGTTCATACACCTTCCCCTATCCTTAAAGTACCTTATCAAATGCTTCCCATCACTGAGATCCCCCAAATTCCTCATTTTTGCACAAACCCTAGTTTCTTGCCACAACTTGGCAATTTTCTAGGCTAGGCATGTGTTTTGCCCTTTTGGACCCCTTCCCTGCGCTCGATCTCTGAGATTCCACTTTCCCCTGCTTCCTAACATCCCTCCCTACTTCCAAAAATTTCCCCAAGAATTTAGAAGCCCCTTATCCCCTTCATTTCGCTTCATTTCGACAAAATCCCTTGTTCCACACATTGGGATAAGTTTCACTCAAAAGATGTTTCAGAGCAATAAAAGATGAATTTTGGATACCTGAGAGAGGTTTTTGTCCACAACATTCCAAAGAAGAAAAACCACCCTCACTTTTTACACAGGTTTCATGGTTTTAGAGAAATGTCAAAAATACAATCGCCCCGGGAGAATTGATGCACCTTTGAAGTGACCTTGGGAAAATCAGGTTCTCTCCTACCTTAGTTGGTCAAATAACTTTCTTGATAAGTCAAAGGATAACTAGAAAAAACTATCTTTCCAATGAGCTATCATGAGCTCAATTTGGAGTTGAGAAAGGCATTCAAAAGATGACTGCAACAGCACTCTGCCTTGAGGCAGCCTCATTTGGCACATTTTGACCAGTCTTGGGAGATTTGATTTTTGACAAGGCAAATGAAATCTAAATTGACAAATTCTGGTTGATTTGGAAATTAGACTCAAAGACCTTTCCAACGAGCTATCCTGCGGCTGATTTCGACACCGGGAAGGCCTCCAAAAGCCTCCTGCAAAATGAACTATGTAGCTGGGTGCGTGCTACGCATCAGGTTGGGCACGCTACACACCAGTGGCGCGCTACACATCAGGCAACAATTTGCAGTGTTATTTTACATGGGTGAGGCGCATCAGGAGTGCGCGGCCCGTTGGGTGAGGTGCACTACGCATTGGATTTTATGCCCAAAACTTTGCCTGAAACACACTCAAACGCCTCCTCTGCGACAAAATTGCAGGTAGGCTCACATCCACCACTTGTGCTTAGCTTTTGAAAGATAAATGTAATGGGTTCATGATATGTTCGCCTTAGAAATCCAAGTGGAAAGCCCACCTTTATCAATGAAATCGCTGTAGAGTTTGAATGCAAAAAAAAGTGCTGTAGGGTTTCAAAAACAGAATGTAACCAAGGTTGTCATTATTTCCCCATTTCCCTTTGTTTCCCATTCCCAAATTCACCCTTATTTTTCCCCATTAATTCCCTCCTTCATCCTACACTATAATCCCTAAAATCCTAGTCCCTCACCTCTATTACCAAAACACATTATCCTTACCTAACATCCCAAAACCCTAAAATCCAAGATTTTCATTTCCCTTCTCTAAATCCCTTGTTTTTGTTTCCAAATTCCCTAATTCCCTAATGTTTCCCCTTTCCTAATATTCCCTTGTGCATTTGTGTCCCCTTGGTCACAACATTGTTAGAGCAAAAAAGCAGTTCACATTCAATTGCACACCACAGTTTCATTCAAGGCAGTTTTTATATCAGCAGTCATGTCATCTGGTCACTCATCTGAATATGAGGCAGAGACCGAAAGTGATTCTCCCTTGAGAGAACAGGAATCCCGGAGGCCTCGGAAAAGTGGCAAACATGTCAGGGAAGAACCAATCAACCTTAGAGAATTGCGTGCTTGTCCTCTTGCTATGCAGTGTTTGTAGCATCATGAGACGAGGCCTATTTTCATTACATATCAGAGAGGCACTAGACCTTTGTTCGCAGTAGCAAAGCGAGTATTATCTCCACATCATGTGGAAAGGGTCTCTCTTTCTTCTTCACCACAGGTACAGGATAAGGGCAAGAAGCCCAAGCATGAGGAGGGACCCTCTGGTGAGCCATCTGGGTTTGTTACTATTCATGATGAGACAGCTTTAGAATCATAGAAGACCCAATATATCAGGTATCTAGAGTAGCGGAATAAACAGTTTGAGGACCAGCACAGGATCATAGAGCTACAGAACATCCGTGAGAATCGCCAAGCTGCCCAACATAGGCAAATTGAGTTCACCTCTCTAGAGCAACAAGTAAATGAGGATCGAGAGGCTAATCTCGAGAGAGTCAACATCTACTTGGAGGAACGGCTTAAAAGGGCCAATAGAGATCATGCATTATTGAAACACATGGTTATGCATTACAAGGTCCGGAACCTGGTTTGCAAGGCGCTAATTAGGAGTCTTAAGGCAAAATTGAGGAAAATGGTCACCAGGCAAAAACGACAAAAGGAGCTTGATCATCTTGGGATTTTGGCCGAAGCCTCTTTGGCTGAGCATAGTACTTGATTGGGGACCCCCAGCCAAAATTTCAACAAATTTGGGGAAGATTTTGTCAATTTTGAAATTTTTGTGTAAAAAACAGGTTTTTGGGCTCAACGTGTAGCGCGCCGCGCGCTACCCTTAAAATTGGGAGGTCCGAATCATGAAAGGTCTGCATTTTTTGATTTTTCATGATGAAATACACCTACTCAGCCATTGCCAAGGCATTTCATCAAGGTTTGGGTCCCCAAAAGGTAAAAAAACATGCAAAAAATGACCTCACTCGCCCTTTTTGGACACACAGGTAGAAGCCGTGGGAGAATGCACTTTTGGAGGGGCAAATGGACATCAAATTGGAAAATTCCAAATGGGTTGGAAAGTAGACATCCATGGATTTCCAAAAAGCCAACCTGAGCTCAATTTGGATGCTGGGAAGTGCCCCAAAAGTAGGTGGAAATTCATGCTACATGTAGGGCTTAGGCGCGCTACGTGTAGGGCTCAGGCGCGCTACGCATCAGGATTTTTGTACAGTTTTCACCTTCCAGCTCAGGAATTCGGCCAGTCTTGACCAGTTTTGACTTGTGATGGGATTTTTCACCCTCCTTGATGTAATTAATGTAACTTTATGTGGACTTGACACTTATTTACCTATTCTAGATGATTCATTCATAAAATAGCAAAAATTTAATGAATGAATTGGTTTCCTAGCTTATAGAGGCAAGTTGTTTTGACTGCCCAGATTGTAGTGCTTTGTTTAGAATTGGTTGAAACAACTCCTGGGATGATGAGCTTGACCCATAGAGGCAAGGGAATGTGTTAGCTTTCCTATACTATGTATTTTCTTAGTCATTTTCAGGGTTGGACTCTTGGGAATAGCTTGATACACTATTGTACATATTTTATCTGCAATTTTGGCAAAGGATAGACCAGGGTTTTGCAGCACTATTTGGAATTCATGTGGCCCTATGTGTTGATGGTGTGTTTCTCTCAGTACTTGTAAGTTGTGTATGTGTACCACTTTCCTTATTTAATCTTCTGCAATTAAACAAATGAAGTGTTAAGGTAGAATCCATAAATTTGCTATGCTCTGCCTTTAAGTTTGTTTAATTTTCCATGTTTTCTTCAGTTTAAGGAGAATCCTTGAGACTTCCTTGCTCTCCTTAGCTCCTCACCCGTCAGGCCTATTCATTCAATCACTTTAAAGGCATCAAAACAATCGCCTATCTTGCCCCAAGTAGACCTCTGCAAAAGCTATGCCTCATCCCCGCACCCAAAATTGCCTTTACCTTGAATTCAACAAAAATTCAAAAAATAAATTCCATAATCCTTGTACTTCATACCTAGCCTAAAATTAGTCATCAATTCAGTCATCTCGAGCCTCTTTGATTACCTTTTGCCGAGATTGACCGGAGAGAGCCCTCTCCTATCCTCGTAGGGCTAGCTACGAGGCTGAGCGTGGTTTGATGTGGCCTCGAGTTCTGCCTTCCTCATCCTGAGGCAAATTCGAACGCTAACATAGTGGCAACCATACTCGGGAGGAATAAATGGTTTGCTGGTTGATGTCATTTGTTTTATAAGCTACAGAAAAAGCCTGAAGTTATGCCAGGTAGCCTTCGAAACGCTTTTGCTTTGCATTAGCGGAAGTAGATAAACGCTGCTTCAGTCAATCTCCGGTATAGCTTGTAATCGTGACATCTAACTTGTCAATTGCCCCAGTACATGTATCAAGTTCAGATCTGATTGTTGATGTTGGACAACGATTAGACACTGGCAAGGCTGAAATCGTTCACCTGCCGACTCTAAATCATTTTCGATATCAGATCCAAAGACTCCACTGGAGGATGATCCTGACCAGTAGAAACATGAAGGGACAATATGGACAGATCAGGTATTCAAGTGGGAATTGCATCCAAGACATTTTGTTCTTTGTTCTAAATTATTTCTTCTCTTTTCCTGAGAATGTAAAGAAGGCTTTGCAAAGTATAGTATGCTTGAGAAAAGATGCCAGGCCTGCAGTTGATTCTTTCCCTTTGAAGATTGTGAACACCAAAGATTTGCATGCCTTTGAGCTTGATCAGGATCCTTTTTCTGAATTTTGTGATGACCATCTTCAAATTGATGAGTCTCAAGAGACCAAGACTAATTTTATACCTGCTGTACATACCCCTACACCTTGTAAAATTTCAGATCGGTATAAACCTCTTGTTTTACCTTCTGTTCTCCATGCTTTCCCCAAAAACTATGATCTATACTTGCCGAGGTTTGATGGTGAAAGTAAGAATGTCAACGCTGAGCAACATGTGCAGAATTTTGAGTCTTTTCTAGACCTTTTTGAAGTTGATAGCGAAGATGTTAGTATAAGGCTTTTTGCTCTTTCTTTGCAAGCCAAAGTGAAGAGTTGGTTCAAAGCCCTGTCTGATGCAAGCATTTCAAATTTCCAGCAGTTTGTCAAAGTTTTTCTCGATAGGTGGATGATCGGGCAGAACCTTTTCTTGATTGTAGAAGAGTACAACCAGCTGAAAAGACTACCAGGGGAGACAGTACAACAATTTTCTGCCAGATTTAATCAAGTTTATTATTCGATGCCAGTTGATATAAGACCTACTCCTAGATCGGCTCTCTTGCACTATCCGGGTGCCTTTGATCCGAAGATGGAGTTTCAGCTGAGAGAAAGGGATATTGCAACACTTCAAGAGTTGCAAAATAGTGCAGTAAATGTAGAGGCTCATTTGCTGATCTGAAGGGCAAGGTTGAAAGAAGAAGAGATGAAAAACATAGATCCGGCCGAATCAACATCTCTAGAGGTGAAGCTTGACATTTTGGTAAGTGTAGTGGAAAAGATGATGGACAAGATCAACGTAAGGAATTATTATGATGTTCAAGTTCAAGGCTCGCTGATTGAAAAGGAACAAGTTGCTGATCCAAAACATCTTATTTCTTATCCCAGTTGTCATAGATCTGATAATGATTGTCTTATAGATCATCTTGGAGAATAGAGATCTGTTGATATGATGTGTATGTTTGATGATGATTTGCCTCAGTTTGATCAGTATGATGATGATTATGTTCTCCAAACAGAAGCTAATCTTGCAATCAAACCAACAACTAGTTTGTGGGAGGAAGAAGTTCATTTTCAGCAGCTTGAATACAATGTTCAGCCCTCACATACCAGCTATGACAGTGACGAGGAAAGTGCAGCAAATTTTGAAATAAGTGAAGGATCTTTGCCTTTTTGTTTTGATTCATGTCAGTTCATTAGAGACAACTTCCATGCAATCAGAAATCAGTTGTCAACAAGTTTTGATTTGGACCATCTTGAGAGCAATGAAAATTTTGTTCAAGACTTCTCATATTCAGATTTGCAACCCTCGAAAGCCATTGATTGTCAAGTTGCAGCTGAAGATTTGGAAGTGCACACACATGATTTAATGATTCAAGGTGACTCCATACCATTCTATTTTGAATCATTTCAGTTTTTGAAGGGTAGATTGCATAGTAAATCTTCAAATGAACAACCTATAACAAATCAACAATTTCTCAGTGTTAATGTTGAGGATGAGACAGATAACAAAATTCTTGAGCAGCCTGTAGCATCAGATTTGCAGCCACCAAATGAAATTGAAGGGCAGATTACAGATGAAGCTGTGGAAGATGAAATACATGATTTGATGATGCAGGAAGATTCTATACCCTTTTGTTTCGAAGCATTTCAGTTTATAAGGCAGAATCTTCGTAAAATCTCTCAAGAAAAGGATGAACAGCTAGAAGGATGTCATACATTTGCAATGGATACATTACAACAGTCTTTTCAAGTTTTTCATGATCCAATAGCTGATGTTTTGGATGAGGTTTGCAGTCAAAGTATTTCTCCATTGACTACATGTGAGCTTGAAACATGTGCTGACATGAACTTGATCCGGCAGCCGGTTTCTTTGTCATTTTTAGCAGAGGTCTCATCACAAGGCTCAGATCAAAGTTTGCATTCATGGTATGAGGAGAAGAGAAGTAATCCATTGGATGAGCTAAGTTCCAGTGTGCTTGAATTTCAAGATCCTTATGCAGTGTTTTTGGAGGTGGATAGAGAATTCATATCATTCTACGGATTTGTTTCCAAGTTGTCATGGGAGTTTTCTTTCAGTAGTTCTCTCTTATTCTTCATAAGCGAGAACTTGTGGAGAATTCAACCAGCAGACGGGATACTTACTTGGTTGCATTGGTTGTTTCATTTCACTTGAATAGGTGATGAATGAAACTGTTAGAATAGGTTTTTATGAATAAGCTCCACTTTGAGCATCATTTCAGTTTGTCGGTTGTGTTTAAGTATTGAGTCAGTTTTTAGTTGAGTGAGAGTGAATTTGTGTCATCCGAGTCATCAGTTTTCAGTCATGCATTTTACTTTGAGTTTTTGACTCCATTGCCCCATGGATAAGGTGCTGGTCTGCTCTCCCAAAGATCTGCCATTCTTGGCACCTCCAAGGAGCTACCATCCCCATTGGAGCCAATGTTAGTGTCAGTCTTTCCAGCCTTCCTCTAGTGTGTTATCACTCAGGTTGTCCTTAAGCTCCGGAAAAGGATACGGCCGAGGTAACCACAAACCGACTTTGGACTGCAGGTTCTAGCCAACCTGCAATCAGAGAGGGCTCTCTCTTTTAGATTTAGCTTTGTTTGAAAGGATTTTAGGCTAGGTCTTGGGTTCAGAGGGTTCTTTGTTTTGATTTTGGTGGGAAAATTGATTTTTCAGGTAGAGAAGCAGAGCATAGTCTAAGGGTTTCGAACCATTGGGCGTGGAGTTAAGGAGAAAAACTGTTGGTGCTTTTCTTTAATAACAGTGAGGGAAAGTGGAGCAAGATAGCTGCGCATGAAACAATGTTTCAGGTTTAAGGGATGGAAATAAGTGCTAAGTAATGAGAGGCAGTTAAGAATCTCTCAATTATGCTTAACAAGCGAAGATAACAGGCGCTACCTAGGGGCAGTTAAGAATCCCTAGATAATTGACAAACACAGGTGAATCGGGGTAAACATGAGCCAGAAGGAATTCATATTCATAACCAATTCAATCAGAGGAAAACATAAAGAAATAACAGAAATTGAGCATAGAGAGTATTTAAACTAATTCTAGGCTATTCTTTCTTTCTGCTACTTAGATAGTGGTAAACAATAAACAGAGGTAAGATGCACTTATTGCTTCAGGCTGTAGCACAAGAATTCCATCTTCATATCTCCAAAACATTCATTCAAAACAGACAGTTTGCTCTCCAAGCTTTCGGCAATCTTTGATTATGGAAAAACTTAGGTATACACAGCGAGTCTCTAGTGAAATTCTCAATTGACCAACCCTTAAAGCTATACAGAGGGTGGTATATATAGGGAAAAACTATCTGCAGAGTTCTTTATTACATCTTGACCTAATTAGGTCATAAAGAATAATTAATTGACCTAACTCCTATCTGAAATAAATGCATGAAAATATCTCAGGCTGCGCTGGGGCGGCCGTATCAAACTGAATAAATGATGCTGTCCTTGGTGGCTTGGTGCAGGTGCTTCTGAAATAAATGTGCATGGGTTCCTGCTTCTTTGCTGTCCTGTGGCTTTAAATGCCTTAATTGTGATTTGAAGGTAAGGATGGGCTGATGATGCTTGATTTGACTTTCTGGGGGCTTCATTAATGTACAGGTGCTTCGAGCCCCTAAAAAATATTTGCTGATACTCTTGGGTGTCTTTTCTTTCATCTGATACTCTTTGACAAAATCTGGACTGCTGTTTCTGATGTGTTGCGGGTCTAATCACGCATTGATGGCTGCTGTTTGGCCTCTGTACCCTCTGGAATTGTCTTCTGAGCCTTTCGGTATGTTCTGTGAAGAAAACGGCTCATTTTTGCGCCTTTTGGGCTTCCTGGGGGCCGCATAATGGAAAGATTCCCTGAAGATTCTCCATTTCGGCCTAAAAAATCCTGCGATGAGCGATTTGCGCTAATCGCTCATCAAAAACTGCCTCAGAATTGGATTCCGGGGCTCCGAAGTGCGACTTTTGCTCCTTCGCACCAAAAAAAGTGCTGATGACGTCAGCATGATGTGACGTTGTATGATGGGTGATGTCAGCAATGACGTCAGCATGATGATGTGGCAGGATGACGTCAGCATGACATCATCAGGTACGGACGGTGACGTGGCAGGTATGGTGGCAGGGACATGTGGCAGTGATGTGGCAGGAGGCCACGCAGGCAGATGACTTGACATGGTGACTGTGCAGGGGGTGACGTCACTGGGCAGGCGGGTGACGTCACTGGGCAGGCGGGTGATGCAGGCAGGGGCAGCTTACGGTTTTGGGCGCACCGCCTTTGGGGGAGAGTGGTTTTGGGGGAGGGGGCTCCGCCACAACCCAGGAGCTGACGCGTGGCGGGAGTACGGCAGTAATACCACTCATCTCCCGGATGCTAAAGCTCGGGCGGCTCGGGGATGGGACGACCCGCCCACCGTTGATCCGTGGGGCGGGCGATCCAACGGTCGGCGACGATGGCGAGGTAATGTCAGGTTAGGGCAGGGAATATTCGCAGGAATATTCCTTTTTTAATATGCGCGCGGGTGGGTTTATACTATGGGAAATGGGTTTAGGAGGGTTAATAAGCGGCAGGGTTAATATTTTTGCGCTCGAGACTTTAGGGTAAGGGGAAAAATATGGGTTTTGAGCGCGGGTTTAAGATTTCATGTACAGAGCTTTGGTTTGGGGGAAAATAGGGGGTTTCTGGGCAAGGGGGGAGGTTATTAATCTGGCCAGGTGTCAGATTAATCCCTGTTATGACTCGGATGGGCTAAAAACAGCCCCAGATGGACTATTTTTTCCCGGACTTTATAAAAATATGGCTATATTGCCAGGGTGGGGATATTTACATAGGGGAGTTTTATGTACATAGTTTTAATAGGGGAAGGGGAAGACTACTAGGGAGTTATATAATACTGTTAATAGTTAATATGAAGGTGACCAACAAGCGCTAAGGTCAGGGACCTTAGGCTAAATTTGGGGAAAAGAACTTGCAAAGAACTGAGATCCTTGAGTGAAGCAAATCTTCACCAAGGCGACTAATATGGATGATGATGAAACTAAGAGGCTCAAGGCAGATCCTGACCTCTTTAGGGAGTTAGCAAGGGACTTGGGGAATTAGAAGAAGGGGGAGTTAGTGATGTCCAGCTCTGAGATCTTCTGAATGAAACTGCCTGCACTGATCTGAAAAGATAAACATTTTGAAACACAAAATTGATCATGAATCACCATTCTGCAACCACAGCTACCTACCCATCCTACTTTCCTAACATTTTTTCTTCTTTTCTGATTAGGGTGCACTTAGACTTGCAGACCCAAAATTACAATTTTTTTTTGAATATTTCCTATCTAAATCTGCACTTATTTCTGCCAGGGCCCAGATTAAACAGTTGGGTCCCTTTGATTCTCTACCTATCTACAAAATCTGCCAAGGTTAAACTGTTTGGACAGATACATTCCCTATATTCTAAAACAGGAAATTGAAATCTAGGGAGGCCAAGATTAGACTGTTTGGACCTCCCTTAAATGAAAACTCTTCAAAACTGGGACAACTCCTCAAAAATGGAATACATCAGTGGCCTTTGGACTAGCACACTTCATGGCATTGTGGAAATATGGAACACTGCAGCTTGCAAAGTATGACATATTTGGCATGTAAAAATGTCAATCATGAAAAATGAATACCTGCTGCAGCAGGAGGCTAACACATTGATCAAATATGCTCTTACAAAGTGGTCTCAGAGTGTCCAGGTCAAATTTTGTCATTTCAAAGAGTTTTCAAGCAAAATTTGGTCACTAGACATTAGGTCTAGGGTTTGCTTTCACTCATTCTAAACTTGTCCAAATGTCGGTCCATGTCATCATTCTACTAAGTCTATCATCATTCATAGGGTTTTCATTATCATGTCAGTGTCTAATGAGTCATTTTACACCTTGTTCATGCTTCAGTTGCGCCTAGGTAAGGTCATTTCCCTCTCCTACGGTTTTGAAGGCAATTTCTCTTGGACGGTCAAATCATCAGAAAAAATTGTATCCTGATGTTCATACAACTTCCCCTATCCTTAAAGTACCTTATCAAATGCTTCCCATCACTGAGATCCCCCAAATTCCTCATTTTTGCACAAACCCTAGTTTCTTGCCACAACTTGGAAATTTTCTAGGCTAGGCCTGTGTTTTGCCCTTTTGGACCCCTTCTCCTCACTCGATCTCTTAGATTTCACTTTCCCCTACTTCCTAACATCCCTCCCTACTTCCAAAAATTTCCCCAAGAATTTAGAAGCCCCTTATCCCCTTCATTTCGCTTCATTTCGACAAAATCCCTTGTTCCACACATCGGGATAAGTTTCACTCAAAAGATGTTTCAGAGAAATCAAAGATGAATTTTGGAAACTTGAGAGAGGTTTGTGTCCAAAACATTCCAAATAAGAAAAACCTCTCTCACTTTTTACACAGGTGTCATGGTTTTAGAGAAATGTCAAAAATACAATCACCTCGGGAGAATTGATGCACCTCTGAAGTGACCTTGGGAAAATCAGGTTTTCTCCTAGCTTGGTTGCTCAAATAACTTTTTTGATGAGTCAAATGATAACTAGACAAAAATATCTTTCCAATGAGCTACCATGAGCTCAATTTGGAGTTGAGGAAGGCATTCAAAAGTTGACTGCAACAGCACTTTGTCTTGAGGCAGCCTCATTTGGCACATTTTGACCAGTCTTGGGAGATTTGATTTTTGGCAAGGAAAATAGACTCAAAATTAAAAAATTGTGGTTGGATTAGAAAGTAGACTCAAATACCTTTCCAACGCGCTATCTTGCGCCTAATTTCGACACCGGGAAGGTCTCCAAAAGCCTCCTGTAAAATGAATTATGTAGCTGGGTGCGCGGTACGCATCAGATTGGGCGCGCTACGCACCAGTGGCGCGCTATGCATCAGGCAACAATTTGTAGTGTTATTTTATACGGGTGAGGCGCATCAGGAGCGCGTGGCACATTGGGTGAGGCACACTATGCATTGGATTTTATGCCCAGAACTTTTCCTGAAACACACTCAAACGCCTCCTCTCCGCACAAAATTGCAGGTAGGCTCACATCCACCACTTGTGTTTGGCTTTTGAAAGATAAATGTAATGGGTTCATGATATGTCCGCCTTAGAAATCCAAGTGGAAAGCCCTCCTTTATCAATGAAATGGCTGTAGGGTTTGAATGCAAAAAATAGTGCTGTAGGGTTTCAAAAACAGAATGTAACCAAGGTTGTCATTATTTCCCAATTTCCCTTTGTTTCCCATTCCCAAATTCACCCTTATTCTTCCCCATTAATTCCCTCCTTCATCCTACACTATAATCCCTCAAATCCTAGTCCCTCACCTTTATTACCAAAACACATTATCCTTACCTAACATCCCAAAACCCTAAAATCCAAGATTTTCATTTCCCTTCTCTAAATCCCTTGTTTTTATTTCCAAATTCCCTAATTCCCTAATGTTTCCCCTTTCCTAATATTCCCTTGTGCATTTGTGTCCCCTTGGTCACAACACTGTTAGAGAAAAAAAGCAGTTCACATTCAATTGCACACCACAGTTTCATTCAAGGCAGTTTGTATATCAGCAGTCATGTCATCTGGTCACTCATCTGAATATGAGGTAGAGGCCGAAAGTGATTCTCCCTTGAGAGAACAGGAATCTCGGAGGCCTCGGAAAAGTGGCAAACATGTCAGGGAAGAACCAATCAACCTTAGATAATTGCATGCTTGTCCTCTTGCTATGCAGTGTTTTGAGCATCATGAGACCAGGCCTATTTTAATTACGTATCAGAGAGGCACTAGACCTTTGTTTGCAGCAGCAAAGCGAGTATTATCTCCACATCATGTGGAAAGGGTCTCGCTTTCTTCTTCACCACAGGTACAGGATAAGGGAAAGAAGCCCAAGCATGAGGAGGGACCTTCTGGTGAGCCATCCGGGTTTGTTATTATTCATGATTAGACAGCTTCAGAATCATAGAAGACCCAATATATCAGGTATCTAGAGCAGCGGAATAAACAACTTGAGGACCAACACAGGATCATAGAGCTACAGAACATCCGTGAGAATCGCCAAGCTGCCCAACATAGGCAAATTGAGTTCACCTCTCTAGAGCAATAGGTAAATGAGGATCGAGAGGCTAATCTCGAGAGGGTCAACATCTACTTGGAGGAACGGCTGAAAAGGGCCAATAGAGATCATGCATTATTGAAACACATGGTTATGCATTACAAGGTTCGGAACTTGGTTTGCAAGGCGCGAATTAGGAGTCTTAAGGCAAAATTGAGGAAAATGATCAAGAGGCAAAAACAGAAAAATGAGCTTGATCGTCTTGGGATTTTGGCCGAATCCTCTTTGGTTGAGCATAGTACTTGATTGGACACCCCCAGCCCAAATTTCAACAAATTTGGGGAAGATTTTGTCAATTTTGAAATTTTTGTGTAAAAAACAGGTTTTTGGGCTCAACGCGTAGCGCGCCGCGCGCTACCCTTAAAATTGGGAGGTCCAAATCACGAAAGGTTTGCATTTTTTGATTTTTCATGATGAAATACACCTACTCAGCCACTGCCAAGGCATTTCATCAAGGTTTGGGTCCCCAAAATGTCAAAAAACATGCAAAAAATGACCTCACTGCCCCTTTTTGGACACACAGGTAGCAGCCTTGGGAGAATGCACTTTTGGAGGGGAAAATTGACATCAAATTGGAAAATTCCACTTGGGTTGGAAAGTAGACATCCAGGGCTTTCCAACAAGACAACCTAAGCTCAATTTGGATGTTGGGAAGTGCCCCAAAAGCAGGTGGAAAGGAGCGTTACGCGTAGGGCTCAGGCGCGCTACGCATCAGGATTTTTGTACAATTTTCACCTTCCAGCTCAGGAATTCGCCTAGTCTTGACCAGTTTTGACTTGTGATGAGATTTTTCACCCTCCTTGATGTAATTAATGTAAATTTATGTGGACTTGACACTTATTTACCTATTCTAGATGATTCATTCATAAAGTAGCAAAAATTTAATGAATGAATTGGTTTCCTAGCTTATAGAGGCAAGTTGTTTTGACTGCCTAGATTGTAGTGCTTTGTTTAGAATTGGTTGAAACAACTCCTAGGATGATGAGATCGACCCGTAGAGGCAAGGGAATGTGTTAGCTTGCCTATATTATGTATTTTCTTAGTCATTTTTAGGGTTGGACTCTTGGGAATAGCTTGATACACTATTGTACATATTTTATCTGCAATTTTGGCAAAGGATAGACCAGGGTTTTGCAGCACTATTTGAAATTCATGTGGCCTTATGTGTTGATGGTGTGTTTCTCTCAGTACTTGTAAGTTGTGTATGTGTACCACTTTCCTTATTTAATCTTCTGCAATTAAACAAATGAAGTGTTAAGGTAGAAGCCATAAATTTGCTATGCTCTGCCTTTAAGTTTGTTTAATTTTCCATGTTTTCTTCAGTTTAAGGAGAATCCTTGAGACTTCCTTGCTCTCCTTAGCTCCTCACCTGTCAGGTCTATTCTTTCAATCACTTTAAAGGCATCAAAAAAATCGTTTATCTTGCCCCAAGTAGACCTCTGCAAAAGCTATGCCTCATCCCCGCACCCAAAATTGCCTTTCCCTTGAATTCAACAAAACTTCAAAAAATAAATTCCATAATCCTTGTACTTCATACCTAGCCTAAAATTAGTCATCAATTCAGTCATCTCGAGCCTCTTTGATTACCTTTTGCCGAGATTGACCGGATAGAGCCCTCTCCTGTCCTTGTAGGGCTAGCTACGAGGCTGAGCGTGGTTTGATGTGGCCTCGAGTTTTGCCTTCCTCAGCCTGAGGCAAATTCGAACGCTAACACCTTCAATTGGTTGCCTTTAAAGGTAGCATAAGAAAATTGGCTTGTGTTTTGGAAATCCACTTCAAATAAAAAAGTGCTTTAGGTCTCAGGCCCTTTCTTGCTCTATGCCACTAAGAGCAGCAACCAAACCAAACTAGAGGAATTGAAGCTGGAATCCAATATCTTGTACCCTCAACTGGAATTCAACATTGTGTACCCTCATTTCTATAGTGCAAGGGAAGTCGACTGTTAGATTTATCATTGTACCGCTCTAAAACATATTGTTGAAATGGAAAGGAAATTACATATAAAAAGGACTGCATGAAAACCATTTACATCAATGATAATTTGTTGATTGTGTCTCTTGCACCACCAAAGGAGAAGTCCAATGGAAACCACAAACACAAAGCCAAGACTAGTGGCCAAGGCAAGAACCAAATTTCTGTTTTTAGATTGTCTTGAAGGAAATCTACCAGAAAGCAGATACCGACTTTTACATAAGCTCCAAATATAGTAGAAAACAATGTGCACAACTTGAATTGAGGGCATTACCATGTGGTATTTCAACAACTAATGGGATAGGCCTGGGAAATTCTCTAGGGTACTTATATGTTGAATTAGGTCCACAAATGAAAGGGTGCCCACATGACTAAACACGAAGGAAATGAATCAATACTGATCACTTCCCATCTATTATTTAAGGATACTATAAAACCAAATGATAAATAGGGTGTCCTAAACATTTCTTACTTGAAGATTCTAACAAAAATTCTTGGCACAAAACCACTTAGATTATAGCATGACAAATCCTTGAAATATTTAGGAATCATTACACCCATATTATGAAAGCAATAGTTGTGATTTGGTCTGACTGGATATAAAAAAATAACTAAATATTCTAGGAGAAAGAATAAGAGAGCTCCAAACTAATAGAGAGGAAAACAAGAAAGTAAGGCTTGTGATAGTGGCCAGTGATAAGGGAATTGGGCTAGATAGGTTGTTGTTGTTGAGCCACATGGTTTTATCAAAGAAAAGCATACATAAAGTAGGTCATATTCTTTTGGTACAAACAATGTAACATCTTTTGGATCTTTTTTATTTTCTTTTAGAGGCATTAGAATCCTTGAGAGACAAAATCACATAAGGAGGCCTTGGCCAAAGATGTAGCCAATTTTTGAGCCGCCAAATATTCAACAATTGCTAATTATTTGGCTCCTAGCTTCAAATAAGACGCTGATAATAGAGTTGTCATGAATGGAAACCTTTTTACTGTCATGTATGGAACTGTTTATTTTGCATCCACTTATAGAATATGCATTGCAGGTTGATACCATGCTCGTATTAAGGTGACAAACCACCAATTATTACCCTTCCAACTACGTGACATGCCAAATCTTATTCTGAATCTCCCAATAGGAGACACATTATGGGTTGGACACAATATGTGCTTTTGTAGAGACAATGACCGGGGACTTAGCAACCTATTTAGTTGTATCTGCTTCATCTGCTGCCCTGCTCTCTGGATTCTTTGCAAAAACATCCAATAGTGTCATCTGCCTTGTATCTTTCACTGCATAGGAAAACAGACATATAAGTCTCCTAGGATACAAATAAAAGAACTAATTTACATTATGTTCAATGCCCAACCAAAATATCCAAAATACTTGATGATCTTATGTTGTGAAGGAGTAAGTGAATAAAATTGTACAAAAAAATATTGATCTTGTTAATCCATCATCAACCATTGAAAAGTGAACATTTAAATATTTTCTTACAATTGAATTTCATATTACTGTAGTACTTGTCTTTATCATTTGGAAATTTCAATTGCAGAAACACTTTCTCAAATATTGATGATTTCAAATCCATCTCCAAGTTAAGGATTAGTATCCTTTTTTTAACACAGGGGACAATGGCCTTACTGCCTAGTCTTTTAAAACAAACAAGCGGGAAGTCCCATAGTTAAAAGTTCTCCATAGAGAAAAAAAATAGTAAGGGATGTTAGCTAATCCTTGACTGCCCTTTGTTCAAAAAATTGTGGCAACTATTAACTAATTAGCTCGTATAAAGATTTAAATGTCGTACAAGAACAAGTAAATTTTTAAAACGACATGAAAAAAAATCAAGCATTTGGGTCACTGGGTTCTAGCTGTGAAAATTTATTTCCTCCTAATCCCACCTCTAAGAATAGGAGAGATAGATCTAAATTCCTGGCATGTTCATTTTGCTGCCCCATTGTGTCCTCTTCCACGAATGCTGCTTGCTATTTTCCAAAAGAACCAATTGATGCAGTTGGGGCTACAAATTTCCTCAGCTTCTCTATACCAACATTTGTCTCTAGCTCCAAATGCTTTACTTTTTTTTGAACAAGAGCTTCTTTCTACTACATTTTCCCCAACCTCTAGAAGAACAATTTTCCCTTTGTGTTTTCCCAATTGGACCTTTACCTTGAGCATTTTACTTTGAGTCACCTGTATGTCCTTTGCATGGTTCTATTCCAAATCATTTTTCCAAGTTTCCCATATTCTTATTGCTAAAGCCAAAGCTTCTTGACTATCGCCATTATGTCAATCACATCTCTAGATTGTATCTAAAAGAGTAGAATGCTCACATAATGCACATCTATTTGGATGGTCATGCGTATCCATTTCACAATTTTGTTGAGGTAGTTTCTAGAGAAAATCCATTGAATTCTCAAACTGGTTGGAGCATATAGTGTTGTTATGCCCAATGAAATATTGGAAGAGTCCCCTTAAGACATCCAAATCGATAACACAATGAGTACCTTTCTCCCTATGCTTCTTTTGAGAATGGAATTGTGTTGAAGGAATACTTGCAATGTTGCCACTTCATTGAAAAAAGACCTTATGTGGTATGCTCTGGAAACACCCTTCCTGGTCAATGAACAAGCCAACCATAACTATGATGAATTTAAAATCAAAAGAATACTAGCCCAACAAGCTCACAAGTATATGCTGTGTTTTTAACTTTATACCAAAGACACATTAGGAAAAAATGAAAGTCATGAACATATCATTAGAATTCTCCTATGAGAATTTTCCTATATATTAGAGATATATTTCTCCTACGAGAATTCTCTATACATAGCCTTAGGGTGTTGCATGGTAACAATTTACATGTAATATATTAAAAATTATGTGTCGATTGATATAACTATTAACATGAATGAATGATGCAATGGGGACATACATGTCAAGCTAAGATTTTGTTACCACCTCTTGTTTTTCCTTTTCTCTTCACTATGTTGCCTCAATGGATGATAAGGCAACAATGAGATTGTTTTTAATGTTCCTTGAGATTGTTCATAAATCAAGTTGAACAACCTCAAGACAAAATCGACAGGGATCTCCTTCTTGACTGAATGAAATATGAACAATCATAAAGCTACACACATCATAGACATGGAAACATGAACAATCATAAAGCTACACACCTCATTGTTGCATACATAAACAAACTCATATTGCTTATCCAACATTTGATGACTTTGGACCCCGTTGTTTGATTTAGATTCATAATTCTATTGGAATTTTTCGTTGCCAACATACAAAGGGGTATCAATTTCCAGGACTTTGAGTATACAAAGGAGTATCAATTTCTAGAAACTTTTATTTTTATCTGACTTTTTACAATCTATTTTTGAGTGCCTTGAATGTAACCTGCTGTATACAACTTATTGTTTACTCCAAAAAATGACTTTGTGCACTCCCTCTCCTTTTGATATGATATGATAAAAGAAAGAGAAGGTACAAATGGAATAATTGAACCTGTGGTTAAGAAAGAATTTGAAATTTCAGCATCATGACTATCCCGGGCAACAACTAATGATCGCTGAGACACTACCACTTTATACGTATGAGAAGGTATTAGACCACCAGAAGCATATTTTGACAAGGAGATTATTTCATTTCATGTGTTATACAATGTATTCCATTGGATGATATATATGAGTAAAAAAAACGGTAATAAGTGCATTTTTTATAGATGTTTTATCTATAAAGATTGGTTTTTATCTATTGTATGACCGTTGTCCATTCACATGTTTTGTATCATCTATTTGCTTTTGTTGTTTTTCTTTAGAATGGATAGCTTTGTAGATAACATGTTTCTATATAGTCTATTTCTCATGTCTTTGCATATTGTCTGACAATATCAATTCAAAATGGGTAAGTAAAGCAAATGGAACTCAAAGACAAAATGAGCTTCTCTAGTAAAGACTTAGTTTGAACTGAAATAAATTGAAATAACAATAGTATTGATTGAGTTGCCTTAATCTCTTCACAAAAAGTTTCTAAATTTATCAAAGGAGAGGAAGAAAATCCCATTTCTCCATGGAATTTCATTGGGAGAAGGAACAAAGAACCAAGACAAAGAGGTACCGCTGCATTGCAATATGAAACGTAAGTATTTCAAAAATGCATTGTCTAGATCCTTTGAAACCACATTTATCTTTTTTTGTAAGTACTAACATTTGAAATTTTTTGGTGTAGATATCATTGTTCATTTGGCCCAAAAGATAGAAGAGGAGATACTTAAGCTAAACGAAGGACCTCATTTGTGTAAAATAGTGTTTTTAATGCCATTTTATTGTGAAGGTTATGAATGAAACTTCTAATAGAGAAATACTAACTTTCGATATGTATGAACATGAATATGGGAAGGTTTCCATTTTCATGGCCACCATGACACTTCAGGTGAGACCAGGACCTTACATAGGCCAAAGCTTTCAAGGGACATTGTTGTGTATGTCGAGAGTTTCTTCTTTTTGGGAGTGTCTATTGATATAGTATATAAAAACCACATTAAGAGACATGTTGACATGTATGTCTCAGCTTGGGATAGTGATTTCTTCTTATGCAAGAAAGATATTGTAAATATATATAACAGGTTAGCTAAGGGAAATTATCAACTTCAAAAAAAGGATGAAATGAGTGTAAACGTTTGGTATCAAATCACAAATATTTTTTTTCTTTTACCAAAAGCCCAATGGCATGGAGGTCCCTTTTATAATTTGGATTCAAACAAAGTGGACCTTGGAGACAATGGTTAAGCTATCACACAATAACCTAATAGACATGGATTCAACATTTAATACAAATAAATATGGGTTAAGTTAGATGCCAATGATTGATTGAATATACTTATTTAAGTTGTAGAAATTCAATATGATTAATAATTTGCATTTGACTTTATGTAAGATTGAATATGACACTATCAGTTGTATACACTCGTGACATTTGATGAACAAAAAAGTGGGGTGCCAATTGCATGGGTTGTGGCATCATGAAGCACATTAGATGATATTGCACTATGGTTGGAGAAACTCATGCACAAGTGTTTCCAATTCCATCTTGATTGGAAAGTCAATGCCTTCACGGTTGTTGATGCATTGGCTAAAATCACTACCTTGAGGTAACTTTAATATTGCCATGATATAATCAAACTTGTGTTTATTCTAAAAGTATCACACTAAAATGCATTGAATGTGGAAGGAGGATAACCAATTGTGATTTGATCTTATGTGTTTTTCATGTATGGAGGGATTGGTTAAAAAATGTCAATCAGTTGGCCACTAGTTCCATCAAATCCAATGAGATGTTTAGTGAGTAAGGTTTCATCATGAAACACACTCTCAAGATTGAAGTGGGTGATGCAATCAATCAAATTTTTATCAAATTCGCAGATGAAGAAAAGTTCATAGACTATTTCCACAAGAATTGGGGTGTTGGAGATAATATTCGTAAGTAAACAAACCTTTTGTATTATATGCATTTTTGTCTTCTATAAAGGTTATATATTGAGATTAACATAATTATATTTGCAATTAGGGATGTGGGGTGAAAGGTTGTCGAGAGTTTCCGCATGAAAATAAGGAGACCAATAATATTGTCCAGTCAAACCATTATTACTTAAAAACAACATTTCTATCCGATAGAAGAAAAAATGTACCTGTAGGATAGATTAGTTGTTGCATATGCTACTAAAAACCATTGAACCTTGTTATCAGTTCAAGGAAATATTAAAAGATGAAGGATTTATAAACAACTACAGGAGATAAAAACAACTTGAATCATAAGTGGAAAGAGCAAGAAAAATTATGGATAGTGATTGTTGTCCTCATGGTAGCATAACTTGTGCTTACTGGGTGAGAAGTTAGAGAGATCAAGCTTAAAAATACCTTGTCACCTAGTATCGTACAAATTTTATAATGTGTGAATGTCCATGGTCTATTAGTGGAAACTTTTGCAAGCATGCCATAAAGGTTAATTGATTGTATTTCCACTTGGATAATTCAAATCCATTACTTCATCATCATGTAGAGGATAACATATTCAATGGCCCTCCTGAGATCAATATAGAGCCCCAAAACCATAATGTAGATGTTGATGCTACTCTTATGGCCACAAATATTATTGATGAAGATGCTGAGGAACTTCATTTGGCATGGGAGGATTTGTTTAGCCATGTACATCACATTTTAGATAACCCTCCTACTACTTTGATGAAGACAAACCAATTGAATGGTTTGGTTAAAAATATGTTGGATGAAGCCAACAATTTGCACATTATGGATTTTGAATTCACACTTGGGCGCCAGTTGCATGGGTCGTGGCATCATGAAGCACATCAAATGATATTAAGCTATGGTTGGAGCAACTCATGCACAAGTGTTTCCAAATCCATCCTGATTGGAAAGTCAATGCGTTCACGATTGATGATGCATTGGCTAAAATCACTATCTTGAGGTAACTTTAACATTTCCATGATATAATCAAACTTTCATTTGTTCTAAAATATCATACGAAAATGAATTGAATATGGCAGGAGGATCACCAATTGTGATTTGATCTTATGTGTTTTACATGTATGGAGGGATTGGTTAAAAATGTCAATCAGTTGGCCACTAGTTCCATAAAATCCAATGAGATGTTTAGTGAGTAAGGTTTCATCATGAAACACACTCTCAATACTAAAGTGGGTGATGTAATTAATTAAAATTTTATCAAATTCGCAGATGAAGAAAAGTTCTTAGGCTATTTCCACAAGAATCGGGGTGTTGGAGATAATATTTGTAATTAAACAAATCTTTTGTATTATATGCATTTTTGTCTTCTATAAAGGTGATATATTGAGATTAACATAATTCTATTTGCAATTAGGGATGTGGTGTGAAAGGTTGTCAAGAGTTTTCTCATGTAAATAATGAGACCAATAATGTTGTTGAGTCATACCATTATTACTTAAATCAACATTTGTATCCGATAGAAGAAAAAATGTACCCATAGGATGGATTAGTTGTTGCATATGCTACTAAAAACCGTTGAACTTTGTTATTGGTTCAAGGAAATATTCAAACAGGAAGGATTTATAAACAAATAAAAGAGATAAAAACAACTTGAATCATGAGTGGAAAGAGCATGAAAAATTATGGATAGTGATTGTTGTCCTCATGACAACATAACTTGTACTTACTAGGTGAGAAGTCAGACAGATTGAGCTAAAAAATACCTTGTCACCTAGTATCGTACAAATTTTATAACATGTGAATGTACATGGTCTATTAGTGGAAACATTTGCAAGCATGACATAAATGTTAATTGGTTGTATCTCCACTTGGATCATTCAAATCCATTACTTCATCAACATGCAAAGGATAACATATTCAATGACCCTCCTGAGATCAATATAGAGCCCCAAAACCATGATGCATATGTCGATGCTACTCTTATGGCCACAAATATTGTTGATTCAGATGCCGAGGAACTTCATTTGGAAAGGGAGGATTTTTTTAGCCATGTACATCACATATTAGATAACCCTCCTACAACTTTGATGAATACAAACCAGTTGAATGGTTTGGTTAAAAGAATGTTGGATGAATCTAACAATTTGCACACCTGGGTGCCAGTTGCATGGGTCGTGGCATCATGAAGCACATCAGATGATATTGCATAATATTTAGAGAAACTCATGCACAAGTGTTGCCAAATCCATCCTGATTGGAAAGTTAATGCCTTCACGGTTGATGATGCATTGGCTAAAATCACTACCTTGAGGTAACTTTAATATTTCCATGATATAATAAAACTTGCATTTATTCTAAAAGTATCACACTAAAATGCATTGAATATGGCAGGAGGATCACCAATTGTGATTTGATCTTTTGTGTTTTTCATGTATGGAGGGCTTGGTTAAAAATGTCAATTAGTTGGCCACTAGTTCCATAAAGTCCAATAAGATGTTTAGTGAGTAAGGCTTCATCATGAAACACACTCTCAATATTAAAGTGGGTGATGCAATCAATCAAATTTTTATCAAATTTGCAGATGAAGAAAAGTTCTTAGACTATTTCCACAAGAATTGGGGTGCTGGAGATAAGATTCATAAGTAAACAAACCTTTTGTATTATATGTATTTTTGTCTTCTATAAAGGTGATATATTGAGACTAACATAATTATATTTGCAATCAGGGATGTGGGGTGAAATGTTTTAGAGACTTTCCTCATGCAAATAAGGAGACCAAAAATCTTGTTGAGTCACACCATTATTACTTAAAAACAACATTTCTAACTGATAGAAGAATAAAATGTACCCATGGGATGGATTAGTTGTTGCATATGATACTAAAAACCATTGAACCTTGTTATTGGTTCAATGAAATATTAAAATAGGAAGGTTTTGTAAACAAATACAAGAGAGAAAAACAACTTGAATCATCAGTGGAAAGAGCAAGAAAAATTCGGGATAGTGATTGTTGTCCTCATGACAGCATAACCTGTGCTTACTAGGTGAGAAGTCAAATAGATTGAGCTAAAAAATACCTTGTCACCTAGTATCGTACACATTTTATAATGTGTGAATGTCCATGGTCTATTAGTGGAAACATTTGCAAGCATGCCATAAAGGTTAATTGATTGTATTTCCACTTGGATCATTCAAATCCATTACTTCATTAACATGCAGAGGATAACATATTCAATGACCCTCCTGAGATCAATATAGATCCCCAAAACCATGATGTAGATGTCGATCCTACTCTTATGGCCACAAATATTGTTGATGCAGATGCTGAGGAATTTCATTTGGAAAGGGAGGATTTTCTTAGCCATGTACATCATATTTTAGATAACCCTCCTACTACTTTGATGAAGACAAACTAGTTGAATGGTTTGGTTAAAAAAATGTTGGATGAAGCCAACAATTTTCACATTATGGATTTTGAATTCACACCTGGGTTGGTTCTCTTGATTGATCTTTGAAGAGGAATAAGAATTTCCTTAGCCCTACAAAGAAACAAAGAAGCAACAGAGAAAATAATGGTTTGGAAATTGATTTAAATGTTGATCCATCATAATATGAACCATTTGAGTTTCAATACCTCAATAGGCGAGGATGTCCTTGATCAAATAATTCATTGTCTATGGTTATAGGTTAGTTTCATGTGTTGAATAGAGTCATGGTTTTAGATTTGTCTATTTAGTCATCACCATTCACGTGGTATGTTTTTATAGTGATGCAACAATTCACAACCATGGCGATAAATTAAGACCAAAGGGAGATGCAAGATCATCCAACCTTATCTGCCATGTACATTTGATGGTCTATTTTATTGTGTACACACATATACCTTGATGCTCTAGAAAATTTCATTGCACTAACGTATGCCACTTTTCTAGGTAACTAAAAAGTGGAGAAGCATCGTCTTCTACCATGACTGATAATCCATGGAAGGGATTCAACTTTAGTGGGAATCAATGAGATATGCACAAACAAAAGGTAAGTACTTTCCAGAGTGTGTATGCATGTACTTTCCGAAGTAACGACCCAATTAAATGCATAGGTAAGTTGGATAGGGTTCTTTCATTTATTTTGTTTGAGTGGTAAAATATTCTTAATATTCTTTATTCTTCCATGTGCAATTTGCATGTGCATCACGTTTCTTGGGCTGGTAATGGATATGAAAAGAAATTAATGTATGATTTAGTATGATTCTTAGGTGTATGCTATGTTTTTGCAAATTTTAATGAATTTCATGCATCACCTCATATGGCATGCATATTATTTGATAAATAGATCACAAGATGATTCTTGCCATGCAACTTAATTGATGCCTAAAAATCTAGCATATAACTTCTTGAAAGTACTATTGTAGGTACATATATTTATCTCTTTAATTAGATGATATGATCTACAAATGACCTTCAACAAGGTATAGGCCAATGCAATTGCCAAGTAAGATTGGAAAAATAACACTATAAATGTGCAGAGCTTCCCTTTCAACCAATGTGCATGGACTCAAAGCTTTTGTCCAACAAATATTGTTTACTCCTTACTACTATTAGGACTGATAAAGTTCTTGAGGCAATGCTTTGTTTACCACAAAATGAGACTACACAACATAGATTCTTATTGCGAAATATAAAGAATTGTGTAAATGTTCCCTTTTCTCTAGCTCCTATGTGTTTCATTCATGGATAAAATATGAGTACACCTTTCAAATATAAGTTGTTTTTTTGGCTTTTTTCATTAGTGAAACCATCCTCAAAGTCAATGGCTTGAAGATATACTTCCTCAAGAGATTCCTTCCTTGCTAAATTACTGCAATTGTTTTAGGACTATTGCAACATGCTTTAGATAGCCCTTTAAGAAGCCCATTTTATTCCCTAAATAAATGAACTAGTCCTCACCTTTCAACCACCCAAAAAAGTCATGAAAACCAATATTTTATTCTATTTTGCAATCTAAAAATTAACAACATGAAATACTTCATTTTATATTGTTCATTGAGTCTAATAAACCCTCAATTTTCTATCTTGAATTAGACTTATTATTGTTTTATGAAAACCTATGATTTGTGACACCACATTTGAGCCTGGATTTGCTAATTACTCTAAGAAACCATTGATGTTTTGTACTCCTTAAGTGGGATAAATTTTATAAATACAAATATGAAATTTCACTTGCTACAACCAAACCCTAAACCCAAATTTTCCCTAAGTCATTTGGTCACTCCTTTCACTCATACCTTGTTGGACTTAGTTTGTCTTATGGGTTCCCCCCTTGAGCTAAAGGAAAGCTATCCAAAAGAGAGATATAAGGCTTACCAAGATGATAGTGGGTAGCATGTCTAAGTCACCCTTGGGGTATCACATACATTCTTGGGATTTTACATTAAGGGAACCTATGAGGTAACATGGAGGAAATTTATAGGACATTCATATATATCCTTGATCTACTTATGGCCAAGATACTAGTGACACCCACCTTGGGTGGATTTTCTATTTCAGTAGCATGCACTTGACTTTAATTCACACTGATTCAAATGAGTTAGACTTTCAATTCATGTATAATTTTGGGGATTGCTTTTTTGTGAAGCATGGTTTTTCTTAAGGACTAAGGCACACTTCTTGAAGAAGATTACATGCACCATTTTTGTCTAGGCAAGCATGCCCTACTTTACCCTATGCATTTATTCATTTCTAGGACAAGGCACCAATCATTTACTTATTTTAATCACTCTTTAAAGGCAAATTAATTGAATATATTGCATCCCCACAAATCACATGGTACTATATTTCTAGTATTTTCCTAGCAAAAATTAGCAAGACTAGCTTGCCGTTTTTTTTTGTGCTAAAAAGTAGGAGGAATTAATATCAATTTTTTCATATATTTAAATTACACTTCCATACCTAGTTGAAATGTTGCATGTTTAGACTCGAGTGTTTTTGTTCAATTTTGGGATGTAATTGCTTGCTTGAGGATAACCACATTATTTGATTTGAGATTATACTAACCCCATAGGAACCATAATTTCATACTTTAGATCATTGAGGGAAGCCCCCTGTTGTTGCCAAAGAACCAACCCAAATAAAGAAAGGATCTAAGTGAGGTGACATTGTCTCTACTCCTAGAGGTTAACCAGACTCTTTCTAGTTTGTAAAAAAGGTTTTTCAGTTGATAACATACAATATCTCAAGTGATGACTTCTCATTACATAACCCAATATTTGGCATTCATATTGTACATGGATGCCACAAGTTTTTATTTTACAAAATCCTTAACACAATCAAGAACACAAGTTATTCCATTAGCTTGTTATAATTTAATCCCCAAACTATCTAACTAAAGGTGAGTTAAAAACATATATTGAAGTTTAAAACACTTATTTCTATCCTCTGACCTTGTCAATTGCTAGGATTGACTTTGATAGGCTATAAGTATTTGAAACTCAAGAGTTTTTTTACAATGTCAATTTTGGATGATGAATTCTTTGGAAATACTTGGCAACATGTCTAGAGATAACATAAGTTCTTGAAATAGGATAGAGGCATAATAATGATAAGTGTTCTTATCCATTGGATGCATTGCTTGTAATTTCATTTGTAGAGAACCACCCTCTTGATACACCTATACCTTCAAACTTGTTGCATCTTCTGTGCACTTTTAACTTGATAATTGAGATTTACCATGTCTACCTTATTTTTCTCCTACCAAATTCTCTGTTTATTGCTTCTAGGAAATTTCTTAGTTACCTTCAAAATGTTCAATGCATATTATGATATATTTAACTTGTTATGCTCAATGTAAAATACTCCTAATGTCACTTATGTTTTGTGTTTTTTGTATGCAACAGGACCAATTTCAATGCTTACTTCCAACCTTTATATCGGTTATTGGTATCAATTTGCTTCCCCATGTTCTATTCAATGGTGTTAGAATCTTCTCAATTATATCGTATTATATGATTTTTTTTAACCAACACTGTGAACATAAATGTCTCGCCATTAATCCTAGTTTTGAAAAAAATCCCACGTCTCAGGGGTTATGAAGTGCAAGGGGGAGAAACATATGATTCTGGATGTTGATGGAAGCAAGTAGGATGCAACGAAATTTTTGTGGAGATGTCATTTTGTAAACGAGGATAAATTTTACTCTCTCATATATATTTTACATGTTCGATTGTAAAGAAATTTCCATGGTTAATGTTCATTTGTATGCAACTATAGGTAGAAAATTCCCTTAAGCTTCCAGACCTTCTCTATTGGTCTATGGAATATTGTAATTTATCTAGATATGAGCTTTACTAAGATATCAAAGAAAATATTTCCAGATATTATGTCTGAGCACTACTAATTCTCTTCCATATATTGATGTATAAGACATGAATGCTAATGGATAATTAAAATCCTACTACATTAAATGCATGAGAACTTGTGCTCCTATTGTTATGTGTTCAATTTCTATTACGATCTCTCTCTCTCTTTGAAGAACATAATTTAACTCTTCATTTTTTCTTGTCCATTGTGACATCAAGCATGGAATGTGTCTTTTCTTTAGTTCTAATTACAATTCTCAAATTAGGCTTGAAGTTGTTTTTCTCCATTTATATGATTAAATCAGATAATGGAAGTGATGGGGAAACAAGGTAAATAAATTACTGAATTCAAAAGAGTCTTGTAGTTGTGAAGGAAACAACATATTCTCTTTGATTTTATATTTAAGTGTTACATTAATGTAGACATGCATTTGTATGAACTTCGAAAAGTATTCGTGGCTTTAGCACAAAAATTATTTTCAAAAGAAATAATTTTTAGTTTACCCTATAATTTAGTTTTGATCATCCTCTGACATGTTGCAAGGTAAATTTGGGTCTTCAAAAGTTAACTTGGAGTGTAACTTACTCAAAAGTGAAAAGTTAAGTTTTTCAATGAACTTAAAGATGAAACAAAATCATATGAAATCCAACATGCTAAACATGAAGAAGAGAACAACCATGTAATAACGGCATTCACCCCTATTGGGTTATACCTCTGGGCCCTGCTCCAATGGTTAGGCCGATTTATTGATCTCAAGAACAAAAATAATACATTAAATTTTTTTGAATCATAGAGTAAACCTCCTTCTACAGTGGCACTTATTTCTCCCACAAAGAGACATTCTCCTTTAAAGAACTCTCACTCACAGGTTGACTCCTTTCAACAAACAATAATGATGTCAAAAGAAAAGGACTCTCTCACAATAGGTCCTTGTACTCATTTTGAGATCAAAAAACACAAAATCAACTGCTTCATAATGAAGTGTTAAAATGGTATTTCTGCACAAGCATACTGAGAATACACTGAAAAATGGTTACTCTAATCAAGAAAAAACTAATGTAGATGCATCCAGAAGGCTTGAAAACCCTTGTCTAGGCTCTTTCTGTGCTAAAAAAGGTTTCCATATGGCCTCAAAATAGTCTCTGTCTGCAACACAAAAGGACTTGGATCTACAATTTTTCCAGCATATAGTGCTCAAATCATAAAAATAATGCTTTCGTTGTGTTCAGAACACCCAAAAACCCATGTGTAGGCTCTTCTTGGGCTCAAAAATATTGAAAAGTGACCAAGTTACACCTCTTGGAACATTTCTCTACTATTTATCCTGCAAAATGACCCGACTCGCTAACTAAGCAATGATCATGCATTTTTGCAGACCGCTGAGCAATAAATTCACTTAGGATTGGCACTAATACTACCATAGATGGTGCAAATGATCACCTACTTAAAATGACCACTCACACCCAAAAAACCACCCTTAAAACTCAGTCATGTGGGAGGCCACGTGGCTAGGGGTTGGGCCATGTGCCAACCCCTCTGTCCTGACCCTCCTCTCTTCTAGGCTGAAGGTTAAGGGTAGTTGTGGTGATCAGGGGCGGGGAATTGGGCCTCTTTTTCAATTCAAATTTTGAATGTTGTCGGTGTGGTCATATGGTGAACAAGGAATCAGGAGTTGGGGCTTAACTCACCCCCCCCCCCCCCCCCCCACCCTGCCTTCGCTCAATGTCATGGTCATATATACTATCGAGAGGACCAAGGGTTAGAGCCTATTCGCTTGCCCCCTCTACCATACCCTTTGTTTTGGTCGTATGTACCACCGTGTTACTAGGGGTTGGGGCCATGTGCCCATACCCTCTCCCAAACTGCTGGTTGTATTGACATTAAAACCAATCACTAACCATATACAATTATGAACTAATGTGATGGTATAATGGTGGAGTAGATAATTAGTTTAATGGAGGTCATGGGGTTGAAATCCACTAGATCGGTTGATCGACCAACCAAAATTTTGGCACGAAAATCGAGGGCCATGTGGCACCTCATCAATCGCGCACATTAAAAAAAACAACCAATAAAATTTTGACACCTCAACTAGTAACGTATTGCCACTTGAGTCCATATTGGCCCACCTGTCTGCCATACATCCCAGTCAGCATGACGTCACACAGCAGCCCAGTCAACCCTGTAGGTTGACTTTTTTGTTGTTTGCCAAAAAATACATAATGCGATAACTTTTGCATATGGTGTCAGATTGAGGCGATTCAAGCATCGTTGGAATCATAAAAACGAGATCTACAATTTGGCACTAGTTTTGGGATATTATGAGAACTTCAAATTTTGAGCATATATTGATCCCCTGGATCATTCTAGATTATTCCTCCCCACTGGGAAGCTTTTGGATCATCAAAAGCCTATTTTTTACTCGACATGTAAGTGAGGATATAGCTCCTTCACTTTCTCGATCTCAATCCATCTTGCTTTTCTTGAATTAGTGCCTTTGAGCCCCATTCAAAGGTACCCCACATTGCCTCTTTGTGAAGTCCTGCTTCTCCTATCAAAAATTGAGACTTCCTGTAATTCATCTAAAGATTCAAGAAAAAAATATTTAATAGATGGAATCTTTAATAGATTTAGGAACAATATTCACTTTGAAGTATTCCCTTGTTGATCTAAAACCAAACTTGATCTTCCTCTTGGAAATCATGATAAACTCAATGCTTGTTATGCCTCACTTTGCACTTAGCTTTTCTTTCCTCAAGTTGCTCTTGTACTCCTTGATGAAATAGATGCATGCATTCAATGATATGATTAGATTTTTCCACATCACCATGTCCATCTACTACAAAATATTTACCAAATATTAAATACAAAGAAAACTTTGGAAAATAACCCAAGTGAGCTTCAAATGGAAATACTTGCATGGATGAGTGCTTGACACAACTGTAGCATGTTGAATGTAATGAAAATTCTCATCCCAAAGTTGAGGACGCCTACCATAATATCCATGAAGGAGATGATTTTTTACAATATGTAAGAAATTTGAGTCTCAAATTCCCATACAAATGGACTCATCAACAAACCAAAATAACACCAAATGCCAAAAGAAAAACACTGTTGCATATAAGTGATTTATTCACAACATCACTTTTACAAACTACCCAACTGTGAGGGGCATGCAACATGTGGAATACAAAAGATATTCAATATTTAACTATACAAATAATCCAACCATTTCTTACCCAAACAGGCTAGGGAGTTTTCTTTTTGCATTTCACTTTCTTCTGGAGCTACTTCAGAGATGGGTATTGTGTGCCTCGCAAATTCTTCTACCTTATCTTTCCCAAGTGACTTCATGAACTTTTTATCTTTCTTTGGCTGAAGATGTGGATGAAACTTCCGACATTTCTCGATCCAATGCCCACTTATGTTGTAATGAGTACAAAAGTTTTTGTGAGCATCTCTTAGCAAAAATTTTTTTGAACTTGGAAGATGATTTTCCTTCCTAGTCTCACTTCCATTCGACATATTCATTTTATTGAATAATTCTTTCCTCTTTTGGCACTTAGCTATACAATGGTTAGTTTCATGACAAAAAGTGCAAGGAAATACATTCCACAATATTCTATTCAAATCATCATGTTGTTCATAGTCATAGAAAGCCTTTAAGTAATCAAGGCATTTATACCTTTTATGCTTGTCCTTTGGATTATGAGTCTTGTGAGGAGAACTTGATTGATGAGGAGAATTTGACTTAGCTCTTCCTTTGAAGTGCTCATATCTCCTTGGAGATGTTTTTCCATCAACATCATCATCATGGCATGATTCTCCTTCAACTTGCAAGGGTTATTTATTCACAAATTTCACATTTCAAGAATTCCTTGACTTTGCATTTTTGGAGAATTCTCCAAATTCTTCTTGAACATAGCCATTAGAGGAAATTTCAGCCTAAAAGTGGCCTCCCAAGGAAAAATAATAAAATAATAGTTAAAATAATAAAATAGGAGTTATGAATTTTGGAGGGAAAAGAAGAAAACTAATTTTTTTATTTGTATTTTTGGCTCATCTCCTTATAGGTTTACTCAAATTTCAACTCTAGACACTCATTGGATGCATAATTAAATTCTAGATCAAATGAGTACCCATCATGCATACTTTCGAGAAGGCCCACATTGATAAAAAATGAAGGTACATTAAAAAAACGTATTGAACACTTTTTTTAAATGTATCTTCACATTTTATCAATTTGGGCCTTCTCAAAAGTATGCATGATGGGTACTCGTTGCATGCATAATTTAATTCTGCATCCGACAAGAGTCTACACTTGAAATATGAGTAAACCTATAAGGAGATAAACGAAATATATTATTAAAAAAATTAGTTTTTCTTCTTTTCCCTCCAAAATATTTACATGTATCTCTTTTTCAATTTAAAGGATTTTGATTGGTTTACATATTATGACATGGAAATTACGTGAAAATTTTATGGGCACTTTAGGCTAAAATTCCTCTAATCCTAATTCTTCATGCTGAGGTTGTGATCTCACCTCAATAGGATTAACAATTGCATTACAATGTGCTCCAAGACCCTTACCATTGAAACCCATTTTGGTCAACAATTTCATATCAATACCCTTGATATGTTTCTCAAATTATGCAAAAGAAGCATTATCATTGTTAAGAGAATGAACTGAACATGAAGTATCTTTTACCTCCTTCTTGAAGCTTAGTCATCTCCTCCTTCTATTTTGTAGATGAACTTGTGATTTAAAATATAAGCAATGTTCTTCATTTGAAAAAGGGTACAAACATAAATCATTCCATGACCACAAACCTGTTAAGTCTTGGGGGAATCTTTGGTAGCTGAACATTCCCCAGTTTTCTCTTCAATGACATTCTTCAACATCGAGCACAACTTCTTCCTTTCATCCTCTGTTGCTTCGAGCAATCTTCTCAATTCCATGTTCTCCACTTAGAGAGAAGAATTCATTTATTACATTTATAGGAGCCTTGCATGCTGAAAAATTTCACCCATGCTTACAATCTTGTCAGAACTTGCTTTGATACCAGTGATCTGAAAATGAAAATTGATCGTCCTCTCACACTTTGCAAGATATATTTGGGTCTTCAAAAATTAACATAGATTGCAACTTATTCAAAATTCAATAGTTAAGTTTTTTAATGAACTTAAAGATGAAACAAACTCATATTCAATCCAACATAATAAACTTGAAGAAGAGAATAACCACATGATAATGAAGTTCACACCTCTTGGGCTAAGTCTCTGGGCCTTGCCCTAATGGCTAGGATGCTTTATTGATCTCAACAACAAAAATAGTACTTTACAAATATTTGACTTCATAGAGTAAACCTCCTTCTAGAGTGGCACTTATTTCTCCTACAAAGGAAAATTCTCCTTCAAATAACTCTCACTCACAAGTTGACTCCCTTCAACAAACAATCATGGTGTCAAAAGAAAAGGACTCTCTCACAATAGGTCCTTTTACTCATTTTGAGATCAAAAAAGAAAATCAACTGCTTCATAATGAAGTGTTAAAATGGTCTTTCTCCACAAGAATACTAAGAATAAACTAAAAAATGGTTACTCTAATGAAGAAAAAACTACTACAGATTCATTCAGAAGGCTTGAAAACCATTATCTAGGCTCTTTTCTGTGCTAAAAAAGGTTTCAATATGACCTCAAAATAGTCTTTGTCTATAACACAAAAGGACTTGGATCTGTAAATTTTCCAACATACAATGCTCAAATAGTAGAAATTTGGAGTTCTCAACACCCTTGCTACCCATGCTATGAGAATCTCTGATGAAAACCACCTAGAGTAGGAGAAATCTCATCTCCTTGAAGTTTTTAAAAATAATGGATACATCAGAGCTCAGGGCCTCAAAGCTTTTCAAAGAGATTGTAAATAATATAGATTTAAAATGACTTGTGTTGATCCTATTTTCAAGGTTCATCTCCCATTTATTCAAGGGACCACAGATAAGATTGCACATATCCTTAGGCAGAATAATGTTTCCTCTTCGTTCAAACCTCTAAGGACCATTAAAAATTCTCTTGGTTCGGTTAAAGATCCTATTGACCCGAAGGACATGAAAGGTATTTACCTAATTCCTTGTTCATGCGGTACTCCATATATTGGAGAAACGTGCCGATTGATCAAAAAAAGGATCCGTGAACAAGCGATAGGTATAAGGCACAATCATTCCTGCTCTTCGGATCTTGCTGAGCATGCGGAGAAATCCAAGCACCATGTTTGTATTGAGGATTCTAGAGTCATTGCTAGGGTTGACCATTTCCACCATAGGAAGCTTAGGGAGGCTATTGAGATTGAAAGGCATGCTAGGAATCTCAACAGAGATGATGGTTGGAATTGAGTAAAATTTGGTTTCTGGCCCTCTCCTTATGATCCTCTTGTCTCCTTCCCATTGCCTCCACCCTTTTTATATTTTTTCTCTTTTTCTTTATATATGTATATCATATTATTTGTAACTTAATCATAATAAGTGATTGATCTCCATTTATTTAACATATATCCTTATTTTGATTCATCATTTTTAACCATGTTTTTAACTTAATTAATATCAATTATTGACGTCATAATCTCTTCCATAGTATTGAACCTCTTTTTTCCTTGTATTTAGATCCAAGCCTTATAATCTCCGTAGGAAGGTTTATAACTTTTCCTTACCCCCTTATTAATTTATGGGTTTGCCTATTATTATATTTTTCCTTAATATATTTTATAGATTTATGATATTTATTAATTCCTATCCCCTTTAGATTATTTTGGAACCTCTCCTTACCTTATTTTAGAGGTTATGTTGGAACCAAATCTCGTATCCTTATACCTAATCATTATCTAATATTATATAAACAACTATTTTTACCTTATCCTCCTTTTAACTTTGTTTTGATTTTATTTTTCAACCCTCTCATTAATTTTCTTAACAACATCCGTAATCCTAACATCTATTTTTAACTAAATTAAGAATATTAAATAATTTGTATCTAATTTTTAGGAGTTTAAATAATATTAAAATATTAAAACTAATTTTTTGAAAACCCTCTTTACCTTATTTTAGAGATTATCTCATTTCCTATTCATTATCTAATATTACATAAACAACTATTTTTAACTTATCCCCCCCTTTTAACTTTGTTTTATTTATTATTTTGAACCCTCTCATTAAATTACTTAACAATACCCATAATCCTAACATCTATTTTTAACTAAATTAAGAATACAAAATAATTTATATCTAAAAGTTTTAGGATTTTAAAAAATATTAAAATATTAAAACTACTTTTTAAATAAAAATAATATTTTATTTATTTACTTTTTAAATAAATATAATATTTTATTTACTTGTTTGACTAATCTCTAACCTTGGGCAATGATGCATCCTTACTATTTATTCTTGAAGATTATACAATTTCTTTCACCTTGTCTTGAGGATGAACCACATTGGCTGGTTCGAAACATCGACCAAATCCTAATGATGTGATTATTCTAAGAGAAATTTATCTACAACGTGGATCACAAAAGTCTGAGATCTAACAGTAAAAATAATGTTTCCATTGTGTTCATAACACCGAAAAACCCTTGTGTAGACTCTTCTTGGGCTCAAAAACACTGAAAAATGACCAAGTTAGGCCTCCTGAAACATTTCTTTGCTATTTTTCCTACAAAATTACCCAACTCGCTAGTTGAGCAACAAATCACACCTTTTGGTAGATCGAAGAGTGACAAATTCACGGGACTAGCACTCCTACTGCCTTAAATGGTGCAAATTGTCGCCTATTTAAAATGACCACTCACGCCCAGAAAACCACCCTTAGAACTGGGTCATGTGGGCGACCATGTGGTCAAGGACCTGGCCACGTGCTAGCCCCTCTGGCCCTATCCCTCCGCTCTGATAGTTCGATGGTTATAGGCAGTTGTGGTGACTGGGAGTAGGGGCTTGGACCTCTCGCCCAATTCAATTTTTGAATGCTGTCAGTGTAGTCATATGGTAAACAAGGAACTGAGAGTTGGGGCTTAAATCCCCGTCCCCTTCACCTTAGCTCCAAATCGTGGTCATATCTATTGCCGAGAGGACCTGGGGCCAGATCCTATCTGCGCACCCCATCCACCATACCTTATATTGTGGTTGTATGTGTTTTCGCGTGACCAGGGGCTGGGGCCATGTGCCCTTCACCTCTCCTAAACCAACAATCATATTGACATTAAAACCAGTCGCTAACGATATATAGTTAAGGACTAATGCAATGGTATAATGGTGGAGTGGACGGTTAGTTGAATGGAGGTCACGGGGTCGAACCCTGTTGGGTCTGTTAGTGGACCAACTCAAATTTTGGCACAAAAACCGGGGGCCATGTTGTGCCCTCCCATTGGGCCACATAGCGCCTCATCATTGGCCCACATGAAACACGGCGACCAATAAAATTCTGAGACCTCAACCAATACAGTACTGCCACTTCAAGCCCAGATTGGTCCACTTATCTGTCGTACGTCCCAACTAGCTAGATAGGTATTGGTCATCTAGAGTATATTTTAATGGCACCAATCTCATAAAAAATTATTTTTTCCAATTTGTCATCATTCTTCACTTATGAAATCAATGGAAATTTCATATTTCAATTTCTTAGGACAAATAATTTTCACCTAAAAATTGCTTTTTATGTAATTTTCCCTCATCAAAATTCAATTTCCATTGACCAATTATCAACTAAATTGAAAACACAAACTATAATCAACAACCTCAACAACTCTTACAATAAATTATACATTCAGTAAATCTAGAACGTACCATGGTTATACTTCTCCATCATTATGAGGTTAATTCTCAAAAACAAAGATCAAGGTCAACAATTGGCTCCAAAATAACCTTGTAGAAATTTAATTTTGATGAAGTTTTTCCTGAGTAGATTTTAATAGCATTAATCTCAAGGAAAAAATATTTTCCAATTTGTCCTCCTTCTTCACTTATGAAATGATTAGAAATTGCATTCTTAAGGAAAAAATATTTTCCATTTTGTCCTCATTATTCACTTATGAAAGCAATGGAAATTGCATTGTAATTTCATCAAACAAATCCTTTTCACCCAAAAATTGCTTATTTTGTAATTTTCCCACATTAGCATTCAATTTCCATCAATGTATTATCAACTTAGTTGAAAACACAGACTGTAAGCAACAAATAATATTAGCAACCTCAACAACTTTTACAATAAATTCTAAAATCAGTGAATCTAGAACGTACAATTTCATCAAACAAGAAGTTTCTACCTTTAAAATTCACAAATTTATCCTCCAATGTTTTGGCCCATTGTCCCACTTCTTTAAATGAAAAATATAAGTGATTCAATTATCCTACTGCTTGAAGGAAGTACTAGTGAGTCACATTTGTTTCACCCTGATTTGAATACTAGGAAAATAGGTCATGCCAATGTTTCCTGTCCTTAGTTATCTATTTATACTTAGTTTTGGTGCATCTCCCATTCAAAGAGGTTATTTGCAGCTTCGATTGGAAGAAGAATTGGATCTTCTGGTAATTGAACCACTCAGAGCCCCAATTTGTATTAAACATAAACCGTAGGAAATTGTAACACCCTCCTACCACATTTACCCAAGTAACCGACCAGCGAGGGTAAACATGTGACGAGAAGTTACTAAAGTTACTATGATATGATTCTACCTCCTAAGTTATGTTAAGGAAGTGGAACCAATGTAAACACACCATACAAACCTTCCACAATAACAACAAGACCCTCAGGAACCATCCCAACCTCTTAGGTAACCATCGCTTGAGTCCCAATGAGATTTTAGACCAGTTAACCCCCAAACGCTCCCATGATATGGGCATGTCAGCATCTAGAAGGCTTTGGTCGCTCCCACTGCATGATATGCCAACATCAAGGGACTATTTTGCTTAGTGTTGTTCTAGCCCAAGTCACTTCCTAGAATTCAAAGATAGCTCCAGAACAAAAAGATAACAATGGAATGATGATACAAATGCAATTACTTAAACAAACCCTTGGATGGACCCCTACTAGCCATGATAGGAATTTCGTCAAACATATCACAAATATGTAATCTACAGGTGTAAACAATAGATCTAAGCATAGGGGTCTTGTACTCATCTGAGAATCACTAAGAAGCATTGATGCCTCAACACATTAGCTCGCATTTCATCCATTAGGACATATGTACATTTTTCATTCATTTACAAGTAAAAATATGATGAAAGCGATACATAGCCACTATCATAATACATATTCATAACCAACATAATAACAACATAAATACTAAGGAAACAACAACCATATGATCCACATATAAACCAATACAATACTTATAAAATAAAAAGGATAAATAACCTCATATTAATGATGTAAAATCCAACCCGTTATGGGACTACCACGTTCCACCCGACCGTAGACATGGTTGAGCCAAATATCTCTTCAGTCGGTCACCCCCGTGCATATTCCAAGCATGAATGTAGGATCTCATTAAATGCATCAATCAAAAACCATCCAGGGCTTCCAGAGGCCAAACCATCGCAACCCATCAAACAATGATTCCACCTCACAGTTGAATATCACAAAACCATCATGAGATTGGTCTCTACCCAAGCCTACCAAGGCTCTAGAGCGTTTGTTCCAAGCAAGGCTCCAGGACTAGTAATTCAACCCACCAAGGTCTCTAGAGTGTTTGTCCAACCAAGGCTCTAGGATGAATAACTCAACCCAAGCTGTTACAGGGCTCCAGAGTGTTTTTTCAACCAAGGCTCCAAGACTAATAATTCAACCTAAGCTAAAGGAAACATGAGAACCAACCATAAAAACAAAGAAATAAACCCACAACAACATGGTTATCCAGGAAATGGTAAGGCTAGGAAAATGCACTGTCAATCCAGTCCATCCTCCATTCCAGTGAAAAATCATGACCAATAAACCACATGCATATGCCATGCATGCCAAAACTAGTGAGGAAAACACACATGCAACTTGGTATCTGCAAGTAAAACCCGTTGTAGTTGCTAATCCTAATGTCCTCTTGCGCTTTCCTTCTCTTCCTTTTCCTTCTAGCTCAAAACTCCAAGTATGGCACACTCCTCCCAGGGTGCTTCAAGAAAACTCTAAGTGTCCAAGAGTATGAAAGAGAGAGAGAATAGAAGAGAGCTCCACCAAAACCTCACAAAATCTTGCCAACTAATTCTCAGAAGCCTTTTTATTAATGAGGCCTCTATTTTCTTCATTTTCCTCCTCACATGCAACATGTGACCTTTCACCTTCCTTTTATCCTAATTTCCTTTATTTTCATAAATAAAATTCCAATAAATGGCTCATGCCTTTCCAAATCCTTTGCCATTGTCTTTTCCAATTTCCTTAGCCATAATAAACGGAATGAACACCCACTAGAATGTTTTGTCCACCATTCAACTTGTAATACGTGTCCCATGACCATGGTCTTATATTTTTTTACATGGATTTTTAACCAGGGATGTTACATAATCCTCCCCCTTGGGGGAACAATGTCCACGATGTTCAATGACACATATAACCAGCAAGACTGCTAAAAACAAAACATACTTCCCATGGAGCTTTATAACATATTCCGTTGCAGTATTTACAATGACCATGTTCTAAAACATGACAAACATACTGTTTATTGGAGATTTATAACACAACTCATTATGCTATTTACAATAACCACATAAACACATACACATTTGCTTCACCCAACAAATAATCATACTATCTATGGATCTTTATAAGTCCAACTCGATACATTATTTACAATAATACACACATATACACATATGCCCATTTTCTCAACCAACAAATAAAGGATACGATGCCTACATTTGCAACAAAGGGATCTAGAGGCTCACACCTCCACCCTCAAAGTAATACCAGGATTGACCTCCTTCCTAAGAATTCCATAATCCATTACAAGGTCAAATTTGCATTGAATGTCCAGTGTTACAATCGAGTGCCACTTTTCCTCTTAGTGAACAATTACTAGCTCAATTTTCAAGGGCACACTTGCAATGTGCATTTGATTCCATCTAGAAATGCTAATGAACAAAACAAATCCATCCCCGACCTTCCCTTCTTTGCTACCTAGTCCCTTGAGAAATCTGGTCACCCCCTTCTGTGCAATCACACACCTTCCAATTTCTGCTAGCACCCCTATCCTAGGTAGGCCATCCCTTTGTAAGGGTTCCTTGCATCAGAAGATACAAAAACCAAGGCATATCCTTGCCTCAAACCATTATATCGGTCATATCATGCTCCTGGAAATAAATGGACACCATTGGGTACCAGCATCCCACAATGGCCCTACTCTTGAATGCTTTACCAACACACTGTTGCCTGTTCCAATTCCTTATGTTGTTGCTGCTAATTCTTGCAGTCAATTTAGACCACCCAAACTGGCATTTCATGCTTTCATGTGCCAAGCACACAATTTCCATTAGATTCAAAATAAATTGAAATAACTTCAAATAATACCTCATTGGTGGCCCATCAACTAGGTACAATAGCAATTCTATTTTCTTCCTGTCACAACACGTCAAACTAGCATCTTTGACCAAATCATCATGTATAAAATATCACATCAGGTTAGCTCAAGACACAACCATCATAGGTCAAAATCATAAATCACATGAAACCATCATAAAACAAAATCATAGATCACATGTAATCACCATAAATTAAAATCATAAATCACATTCATAATAAAACTGAAATAAAACACTGATAATTATCCTTCATAGATCCTTACTTCTGCCTTTGTTCTTTCTATACACACACCGTATCGGTTTCCACACCCAGAAAACACTTACTGCCTTTTTCTTTTCTTTAATCACATACACATACACAATGTACATGACAACACACACATCCACGTGCAATGTATGACACCACACAATGCATACACCTACACCTAATATACCACACAACACATACATCTATACCCGATGTACAATGCCACATAATAAATGTACCTACACCTAGCGTACAACACAACACAATACATGTACTAGACATAGTACAACACAACATGTGCACATGTCACGATACCACAACTACACAATGCACATACATAGTACTGCATGCTCGCAACAAAACATGTACGACATACACACAATACCACATGTACAACAATACCATATGCACAACATGTACATAGTACCACCTGTACAAAGCAGCACCTGCATAACGTGTGCACAAGATCACATGTATGTGACACCACTTGCACAACGTGTACACAATGCCACATGTGAATCGTACCACCTATACAACATGTACACAACACCAGCCATACACAATACTACATGCATGACATGTAAATGGCACCACATGTACACAACACCATATGCACGACATGTATACAACACCACCTGCATGCAACACCATATGTACAACATGTACATGACACTGCATGCTGATGTCACCACTTGTCAAAATCATGCACACAACACCATATGTACATAACACCACATGTACAACATGCACACAAAACCATATGTACACATGCACACAACACCACATATCCATCATGAGCACAGTACAATATGTATACAACACCGCATATCCAACATGTACATAAGACCATATATACCCAGCACTGCATATGTGGTATACACACAACATGATCTGTACCACCTTGTACATAAAATTGCATAAACAACATGTACAATATACACAACAACGCATGCGCACAACATCATAGATTCTCTAACACCCTCCTCCCACATCTACCCAAGTAACCCGCCAACTAGGGTAAACATGTGATGAGAGGCTACTGTGATTGGATTCAACCTCCTATGTGACCTTAAGGAAATGGAATTGACGGAAACACAACATACACAACTTCCACATCAGTTACAGGACCCCTAAGAACCATGCCAACATTTAGGCAGCTTGCCCCTGGGTCTCACTAAAGTTTTTGATCACTTGACCTCTAGACGCTCTCATGCAATGGGCATGCCAACGTCCAAGGACCTTTGGACGCTCTCACAGGCCTGCAAACCAATGTCCAGGGGCCATTTTTTCCAGTTATGTGCCATCGTCCTTGGAATTTGAGCCACTTTTTTAGCTCCATAGCCCAAGTCACTTCCCATAATGAAATGACATCTTCAAAGTAGTAAAATAACAAGGAAACAATGATGCAAAATAAATTAGTGGAACAAGCCCTTAATCAGACCCCTACTAGCCATGATAGGCATTTTTTCAAACACATCACGAACATGTAATCTATAGGTGTAAACAAATGATTTAAGCATAGCAATATCGTACTTATCTGAGAATCAATAAGAACCATTGTTCCCTCATGTCATTTGCTACATTATCATGTATTAATTCATAGATACATTTTTCATTCATTTACAAGTAAAAACATAGTGAGAGCCATACATAGTTGTTGTCATAAAACATATAAATAACTAGCATAGTAACAACAAAATACCATAAATACATCAGCCATATAAACCACATATAAACCAGTACATTTACACATGAAAACCAAAGGGATGAATTTCTCATTAATGAATGTAGAAACCAACCAGGAATGGGACTACCACATTCCACCCGACCATAGATTGGTTGAGCCAAAACTCTCTTCAACCAATCATCCCCGTGCCATATTCCAAGCATGAATGTGAGACTCATAACCAACCAAAAAGAACCAAACAAGCATGGATGCTACCAGAGTTCTCCACCTACACCGGGAGGATTTTGAGTGCCTCCTAATCTCTCAGGCTTTACCGTAATCCATAGTCTGATCCAAGGATCACTGGGCCCTACACCGAGACTCACTCTCCATACATCCCATTCCCAAACTACAAGGCCCAATGGAGAGAAATCCACCTCTTGTCTTTACTGTATATCTCACTGTTCACCAGAAAGTCTTTCTAGGCCCATCGAGGCACAAAATCATGGATTTACTACAACCCACAGTCTGGCTCAAGGGTTACTAGGCCAGTGGCTTTACTGTGGTCCACTGTCTAGTTTAGGGACCACTAGGCCATGTGTTTTTCATTTCAAAGATCCACCCCACTCAACTTTGAATCCATCTGACAATCCGACTCAACCAAAGTATGAGAACCCATCTCTTCAAGACTATCATGAAATGGAAAGGCTAGGCTGAGAAAACACTGTCACATCTGGCAAAACCTATGCCATGGCAGAAAACCTCCACATGCAACACCATGCATGCCAAATATTGCAAGGAAATCACACATGCAAAGAATCTTTCTACAGTTGCTTGATCATGCTTTTCCTTACTTGATCTTCACTTCATCTTGTCTTCTTTTCCTTTCTTGATCCAATGCCCAAGTGCTTTAAGCAAACTCTAAGTGTCCAAGAGTGAGAGAGAGAGAGAATAATGAGAGAGCTCCAAAACTAATATGATAAAATGTTACACAGACCAAGCCCACCCACTAATCCTCAGAAGCCTTTTTTATCAATGAGGCCTCTATTTTTTTTCATTTTCCATTATTTTACTTCATTTTCCTCCCCATATGCAACCTATGACCTTTCACCTTCCTTTTCTCATAATTTCCGTTATTTTCATAAATAAATGTGCCAAAATGCCAATTTTCCTTTCGAAAGCCTTAGCCATTGCCTTTGCCAATTTCCTTAGTTATAATAAATCGAATGAACACCCACTAAGATGTTTTTTCCTACCATTCATCTTGGAATACATGTCCCATCAACTGTGGCCTTATATATTTCTACATGAATTTTAACTAGGGCTGTTATAGAACCCTCCCCCTTGGGGGAAGATCGTCCTCGATGTTCAATGACACCTATAACTAACAAGACTGTTGAAACAAAACATATTACCCATGGAGCTTTATAACATAGCTTGTTGCAGTATTTACAATGACCAACTGCTGAAAACATGACAAACATACTGTTTACTGGAGCTTTAAAACACAACTCATTACAGTATTTACAATAATAAGCAAATAATCATACTGTCTATGGAGCTTTATAAATCCAACATAATACAATATTTACAATAAGACACACATATACACATATGCACATTTTCTCAACCAACAAATAAAAGGATATGATGCATGCATCCGCATCAAGGGAATCCAGAGACTCACACCTCCACCCTCAAAATAATACTAGGATTCACCTCCTTCCCAGGAAGTCCAGAATCCACTGTCAAATTCAAACTGCATCAATGTCCAGCGCTACAATATTGTGCCACTTGTCCTCCCAACGAACAATTACAGACTCATTGTTCGGGGGCACACTCCCTATGTGCATCTGATTCCATCTGGCAATGCTAATGACCAAAAAAATATATCCCTGACCTTCCCTTCTCTAATACACAGTCCCTCAGGAAATCCGGTCACTCCTTCTGTGTAGTCACTCACCTTCCAATTTCCATTGGCACCCTCATCCAGGGCAGTCCATCCCTTGGCAAGAATTCCTCGCATCGAAAGGTACAAAAACCAAGGCATATACTTGCATGAAAAACATCATACCAGTCATTGCATGCTCATGGAAATCAATGGAAACTATTGGGCACCAATGTCCCACAATGGCCCTACTCCTAAATACTTTACAAGCATACTACTGCATTTTCCAATTCCTTTTGCTGACGCTGCTAATTATTGTAGCCATTTTCAACCACCCAACTGGGCATGTTCATGCTTTCCTGTACCAAGCACATAATTCCCGTTATATTTAAAATAGATTGAAATAACTTCACATCGTACCTCATTGGTAGCTCCTCAATAAGATACACTTGCAATCCTGTTTACTTCCTGCCACAACAAGTCAAACTAACATCTTTGACCAAATCATCATGTATAGATATATCACTTCAAGTTAGCTCAAAACACAACCACCATAGATAAAATTCATAACTCACATGTAACCATCATAAATTAGAATCATAGATCACATGTAGTCATCATAGACTAGAATCATAAATAACATACATAATTAAACTGAAATAAAATACTGATACTTATCCTTTAATCGATCCTTGGCTTCTAGCTTTGTCTTTATTCTGTATGCAAACCGGATCAGTTGCCACACCCAACAAACACTCAATGACTTCTCCTCAACCATGTGCACATACACATAGTGTGCATCACACACATACAACCACACACGACACTTCTCCTCAACCATGTGCACATACACATAGTGTGCATCACACACATACAACCACACACGACATACAACACCATGCAATACATGCACCTACATCTGACATACAACTCATACACCTACACCAATTGTACAACACAACACAATACATATGCCTACATCTAGTGTACACCTCCACACAATACATATATGTACATAGAGTACAAATAACGAATACACATGTCACGATACCATGACTACACAATGCACATACATAGTACCGCATGCTTGCAACACATTAGTAAGACACACACACAATACCACATGTACGCTTGTACCATATGTACAACACGTACACAATACCACCTATACAAAACACCACCTGCACAATGTGTGCACAACATCACATGTACACGACACCACTTGCAAAACGTGTACATAACTCCACATGTACACCACACCACCTATACAATTTATAGACAATACCACATGTACATAGTACCACATACATTACATGTACATGACAACACATGTACACAACATCACATGAACGACATGTACATAACATCACATGCACACTTCACCACATGTACAACATGTACACTATACCACATGCTCACAACGCCACTTGTACAATCATGCACACAACACCATATGTACAACATGCACACAACACCATATGTACATAGCATTGCATATAAAACAGGTACATATCACCCCATGTACACAACACTGCATATCCAACATACACACAACACCATATGCACACAACACTGCATATCCATCATGCACACAATATAATATGTACACAACACCACATATCCAACATGTACATAGCACCATCTATACCCAACACTGCATATGCAATATTCACACAACACTATCTGTACCACCTTGTACATAACATTACATAAACAACATGTACACACACTATATATACACAACACCGCATACGCACAACATCACATATATAACATGTGCAACATATACAACATATGCACAACAATAGTACCACACATCCAAAACCACACTGTCTCTACCAAGCAACCTTGCTTCCAGTGTCTCTTCGCCATTCATGCTTATCCTGATATGCTGCATACCACACTGCTTTCATTTTGCTGATGTATCTCTCAGCATTAGCCTATCCATAACATAAACATACTATAATAACACAATATCAATTCATATCCACATGATACTGACCTCATAGATTTGTGGAGACTACTCTTCCCAGTTGATTCCTCATGAACCAAGAACCTCTTCATGTCATTCACCTGTGTAAGCAATCATTCCTTCATAAGAATGATTCCTAACGATCCTGTTAGACAACAACATACATACATACATAGATATACATATAAATATTAACATAAAACAATCATGATCCATGATGACCATGTTAGACATGACATAGATACACAGATACATATACATAAAAATTAGCATAAAACAATCATGATCATGTCAGATAATGACATACATACACACACATACATATATAAAAATCAACATAATCATGATCATAACATAACTACCAGATAACATAAGGTAAATTTTAAGAGAACTCCCTTTATCTGTGCACACTATGCGCAACATTGAGAACAATCGTTCCCAAAATATGTAAGGCATCTGACGCCTCAGGTCCATTTACTTCACCTTTCTTGTTACCTTTCTCATGACTGTACTGCCACTGTCCATTTATACCAATGGACTAAACCAATCCAACTGATTGTCATATTGTTACCTTCAACTTCCCTTACTCATGCACAAAGCTTCATTCATGTCTTACATTACTTGCTAGGTGTCATTCAAATCTCCCTGAGATCCATTAAATTTCCTCTTTCCCAACAAATTCACAAGAAGAAAAACATAAAAGGCAAGATAAAACACAAACAGGAATAAAACCATGAAAACCAATAACAATACGACACTGCGAACAAAGTGGCATGATCATGCACTAGACATAACAAAAACAAAAATCAAGCACAAACAAGGCACAAAGAATCGAAATCACAAGACTCTCAACAAACATCATGACTCAATCCCCATGGTTCCCAATGCTTCCAAGGGAAATCTCAATCCGATCCTTCTTCAAGATTTCAAGGTAGCCTCTTTTCCATGCAATTCCTTGCATCATATTGCCATCAACACATAACTGTCAATGCATAAATAAACATAACAATACACTGATTACCTTACCTTGTTGTGCCAATTACGTTGCATGCAAGTGAACACATCCACACCATATCTCAAGGGACTCCAATCCTTTGATGAATCTAGCCATAAATAGAACTAGCTTTTATACCTGTCAAATACATATTTATGAATATAACACATTTCCTCATAATGTTAGACAAATTCAAGGTTAAGAAGACTTCAGGTATGCAAAGAACTCATTCATTTTGAATTAGGGTTTCCAAACATAGCCAAAGGAATTATTTCCCAATTCCTTTATGTTACCTTTTTATTTTGTTGCAATAGAGTCTTACTATGTATTGTCACATCACCCAACTATTAGTTATATAAATACTTCAACTATTACCTTGTCAAGCTAATACCAAGCATGTTTCCCTGCAACTGCTCACACATGTCAGTCTTACGTTCCAAAGATCAAGACATCATGTATATTAATTTCAAATCAAACTTTACCAAGTCTAACAACCATGTCATACTCAACAATCAACTTGCACACATCAGTCATAATACATAATGCTACAACTTTCACCTACTTACACTCAAGTACATATCACTTATCTCAACACATATGTATTAATACAACCATCTTAAAACAATATCATTTCAACAATAAATCTTATAGACAAATACTCATATCATTTTAGTAATCAAACATTCAGACAAACGACAGACGACATAATAGTTACCAAACACTCAAACACCACAGAAATGACATAGTCAAACAATCAAGCACCAAATATATGACATAAGAAAACTCATACTTTAACGTATCTTAGGGGATGCTATCTTGTCTGCACAATCAAGCAAGATTAGCATGATGTAAATTCACAAGATATAAACTCAAACATAAATAAGGTCATGATATCCATAATAGTCACTAGATAAGATGTTCGCGTCATAAACTTGTAAACAATTATCATTCATACATAATAATCACATCTGCATAGTCAATCTAGTTAGTATGACATAATATTACATCATATTAACTCATACCTGAATGCCATAACCCTAACTATTTGCATAGACCAATCCAACTTAGTATGATACATATAACATTAAGATCTTAATGTAATAACCCTAATCATCAAGTTACTAGCATATAAAAACAAGAAGTTATATATCATTCTCATCAACATATAACAACAACAAGTTATATATCATTCTAATCAACATATAACATAATCAACAATCTAACTATCATATAACGACAACAAGTTAACCTATAACATACTCATCAACAGCATATAACATAATCATAAAGTTATCTAACATAAAACACAAATAGATTTGCATACAACCACATGCTACTATCATTCATGACTATCTAGCACTTGCGTATGATCGCAGTGATTAACTAACATATATCATACATGTAACCATAATAATAATAGAATGAAAGGCATACACATAACCATAATGCATATAAAAATACTTAACCTACATACCTGCATGCCCAACATACAAACCTGTAAGGAGGATTATAAACAATATTTTTTTACAGCATCCCCCTTAGCAATAGTCATGCTTCCCTCTCGACAGCCTATATAAGCATCAGCTGTCGCCACCCAAGGTCAGCCTAGAATCCGACGGTGCCCATCCAATCGACTCTTTGGGTTTATAACAAGAAAATCTACTGGGTACTCCCATGAATCAACAGAAACCGTAATATCCTATAAAGTTCCTTCTGGCCTTACCATTGAAAGATCAACAAGTTCTAGTAAAGTGGTGGTTGGTTCCAAAGCTGTAATACCAACTGTTTGACAGGTCTATGCTATTAAAATGTTAATGGCTGCACCCAGATAAACTAGTGTATTGGGAAAGGAACGACCATATATCTGAACTGTAACTATGGGGTTCCTAGGATCTCCATACTTTATCGGAGTTCCCCCTCCCAAGTGTAAATCAGATAAGGTTCCTACAACATGAATGGTGGGTGAAGTTGTTTCTTTCCTCATAGGCTTCTTTACACATAACTCTTTATTTTTTTTAGCATAGATGGGAATGTCTTGGATGGCCTGGAGAAGAGGAATTTTTATACAAAGATTTTTTAGTTCCCCTACAAGATCAAAATCTGGGTAAATAATCAGCTTAGGTATCATTAACCTTTCGAGGAATGGGGGAGAAGTGACTATGAGTTCCCCAGGATATCTATGCTGATTTTTCTCTTCTCCTTGTTTTATTTCAGTATCAATTACAGGTGGTGGTATATGTACAAGTGTGGTTTCGAGCTCAATTGATGCCTGGTCCCTGTTTTCCTCAGGGGTGATGATACGTCGTGACCTCAATCTCAATTCATTACATTCTTTTTGTTCAATCTCATAATCTAAGCTTTTGACAATCTACACCAGCTGAATTGGTCTGTTATTGGGATTCAGATTCGGTTGAGCTGTCAATTGAGGGTGCAGAAGAGGCTGAGGATTTTGCTATAGTAGATAAGGAGCTGATAATGCAGGTTAAGGTTGAGGACCTGTCCCCATAGGAGTATTGGATATTCCCAAAGGTCGCTGCCAATTTGTAGACCAGTTCAGATTTTGAGAAGTGAAGACAAGCGAATGGGATGGATAGGGATTACCTTGCCAAACAAGAGCAAAAGGAGAATTTGGCCAGTCTATACCCAGAAAGTATTGAGTTGGCCATGGTGTCATAGGGAATGGATGTGATTTCCAATTTGAGTAAGGTGATTGGCCTTGCCATGCTACCCCAGGGTTCTGTTGCTGATTAAACTGTGAAGAAGGAAAGAACCAGGATGCATCTTGTGACATACTTGTAGGTTTGGACTGCCACTGTCGACGCTGGTTCATTAGATACACTGGCTTTGTTTCTTCTTCTGCTTCCTTGAAGACTGCTTTCAGCCCTTGAAGTGATGGACATTGTTCAGTGGTGTGATCTTTAGTACAGATAGCACATGTTTGAACATATCCAACAGACACTCCCATTGGTTGTGCTTCTTTCGGCAACGTGGGAAGAAAATAACAAAGTTTTGTTATGCTAAGGCTTGTTTCTGTTTAGCCTGCAGGACGTCCAACTGCGTTGTGAGGGTGCCCAGAATGTCTGTCTTGAAATCTTCTAGGAGGTTACCGATTTCCATTTGTGTTATGCTTCCACTGTGTGGTTTGCTTCCCCTACTCATAGGATCTCGACTTCCTGTTCTTGTATGCGTGCTTCTTTGCGAACACCTGATACACAAGCGAACGATTTCATCATAATATTCTTGAGAAATATCCCCTTTCCCCATTAAGTTTAGAGTTTCTATACATTCTTCTTTCATTCCTTTAATTAAGATAACTCTTAGGAATTCTTTTGGTAAGGTGGTGTGTTGATATCTCTGCAAATTATAATGAAAGTGTTCGACATATTATTCTAGAGTTTCATTATCCTTTGCAACCATCTTAAATATTTCATCTTTTAGCTCCCTAGTCTTGCAAAAGTCCTGATATCTTGTGACTAACGAAGTTTTCATATCATCCTAAGAGTTGATAGTACATCCACCTAGACCCATGAACCATCTTAAAGCTGCTTCTTTCAAAGTAGAAGGGAACAATTTTAGCTTTTCAGGGTCAGTGGTGTAGTCATATCCTCTTCAGAGGACGTCAAACTCGAACAGGAAGGCATCAAGATCCTCTGTGATCATCCCATGAAAAGTTGGGATGCTTTCTAGAGGAATAAACTTCATGGGGGCATTGGCCACTTGATTGACTATGGGGTGTTCTAATGTCGAGGTTTGACCTTGAGGTGGTTGATTTCCCATTTGGTCAAAGATGTGTCAATATCCTTAAGGGATTTCAGGGGGTGCTTTTTGAATAAGAGGAGGATTAGTAATTCGAGTTGGTTTTGTATCACTTCCTAGATCTGGGATCACAGGAGATCCTTTCTCAGACAGCTAAGGTCCTGCCTTAGCAGTTCCACTAGTTTCTCCCTCACCTTCTCTTAAGTTACACAATTTTCCCTCTTGTAGAGGATCATAATGTAAATTTATTGTATCCTGAAGACTTTGGTCAGATCCTCCAATTTGGCTTTGAATCTCAACGTAAGTTGCAGATGGTGAGCCTACTGCCTGAGGGATTATAATAGGACTTTTTCCAAATATAACCAGGAATCCTACTAATGCTTGAGACTCTGCTTTTCTTACAATTTCATCTATAAAGGTTGTTCTCCCAAGGTTCACCTATCCCTTGGGTTTTGTGGATTTAGGTGGGGGGTTTTGGTCTTTTTATATCTTTCTATTCCTAGTCATTCATAAAAAACCTATTCCTATTTAACCTTTAAGCTTTTGCTGAAAAGCAGGTTGGTAAGCAAGCACTTCACTTGCTAGGTACGCATGTTCTTACCTCCCATTTTTAAAACCCAATTCTTTTGCAACAAGATAAAAAGGAAATCACTTTGAAACACTCTCCTCGGCAACAACACCAAAATGTCGGTGCACTAAGATGTCTTTTTTACATGAGATCTTAATTCCTACATTAATTGTCAACCCAACCCAAGTCTTTTTATTTCAAGAGTGTCAACACTATATAAGCAGTGCATTTAGAGGTTAACTAATAATAAATCGTTGCAATTACTAATGACTATCTCTTCAAACTCAATCCAAACAATTCTAAAAGAAGTAACTCTGAAACAAATTCATAACACGTTTTGCAATTCTACTTGACCTATTATGGAAGCAAATGAATCTAATTACAATTGTAAAGAATCACACTTGGAAATATTAAATGGAATTGAAACTAACTCACTCAATCATGAAAGAGAATTGTGACAATTGAATAACAAATGATAATTGAATAGCAAATCCTAATTGAATAGCAACTGATAATTGAAAAACAAATCCTAATTGAACAACAACTGATAATTGAATAGAAAATCCTAATTGAACAACAATTGATATCTGAACAAAAATGATTGTAATAGCATATTACAGAAAGCGATCAATTCTATCTCCGAAATTTATGATAACATTACTTGGAATGAACAACGATCTAATGCTAAAACTAACATAACCAATTCAATCAAAAGAATTACACCTATATAACACAGGGCTAAATATGAATCTTGAATAAACAAAAAAAGCAAATCAGAATCGTCAATCCTCACGATAATCAAAATGATATTAACTTAACAATATCAAATAGTAAAGAATGAATAGAAAAGATTATAACACAAGTGAAGCAATAGATCTTCTCTTGACTAGGCCCAGAGTCGCTAGAAGTCTCCGCTATGAGATACTCAGAATATAATTATGATTTAAACACAATCTTCTTCATTAAAACAAGTAACAAAATCACAACATCACCAAGGTAACAATATTATATGTCCAAATAATAATTACAAACTGTGAATTTTAAAACTAGTCGTGTAGTTTGCCTTTCGACCTTATATATAACATTTAGAGAAGTAAATACATAAAAGCAAATCCTCAGGGTCAGGGGATCTTGAGGATTTCACAATACTCGATCTGATTCTGTCATAAAATAACATCGGTCTGCTCGGTCTTCCACTGTCGTGCCTTGCCTCTGATGCTATATTTTTCCTTTATGAGATGATGCTATTCTGTTGATTGAACAACCATCGTCCAATTCATGTCTTTTGCACATAAAAATAGTAAAAATCGGTTTTTCCTAAGACTCATCTAATTTGTTATTGATTACTTTTACCCAACTTCAACTGTGTTTCCTCTAATTTTATCCATAAAACGAAGTTAGACATGTGTTGTAGGGAAAAGTATCCGATTCGGATGACCCTATCCCACTCTAAGGGTGATAGTACCTCAGCAACAACTGTAAGGAAAACTACTTAAGGTTTACTTCTTTATGAAAGCAAAAGAGAATGAAGGAATGCACTAACTGTTGCCTTGCGCTTAATGTCGAATCCAAACTCTTCTCTTCGCTACTTGCTCCCAGCTCCTTGCTCTTTTGCTGGCCCAGCTACAATGAGATCCTGCAAAATAACAAAGAAGGAAACTACAAGAAGCATGCAATCATAACTGATTCACGGATTAACATAAATCAAATATACAATTATCACAATACATCAGTGAAACAAGTGCATATAGAAGAACCTCAATAGCTTTTATTAATGAAGAAGTAAAGTTCTGAGAGAGTTACAACCATTGAAGGCCCCAATCCAGCAACACCTCCCAGCAGAAAGAATTTCTCCTCTTCACCTCCCTCAAGCAATCACCCAATAGTTCTATAGTGAAACCAACAACATATCAATACTTTGCACAAAATTCCAGCCTCCTGAGCTCATAGGAGAGAGCTCAATATATAGATGAATTGAGAAAGGATGAGTCAGCTTGCAACTGATGTGTAGCTGCCTTGTGTCCTCTCTCTCTTCAGTTGATCTTCAGTTCTTGAGTCCACTTGGAGAACTTTGCTTCCACTTGGAGAAACAGAGCCTCTGACTCATCACAAGGCGAAATCCCTGATCCAAGTGTCATTTTTGGAGCAATGACTCAGTGTGCCACTTGTCCCATCTTGCTCAGCGCAGGTGGCCTTTGTTCCACTTGCTTTGCAACGCAGGTACACCATGGAGGAGTTGAGTTTCAGCGCAGAAGCCTAGTGGAGCACCTGCTTTGATTTCAGGATTGCTTGTTTTTGAGTGTTTTCAGGTGGAGAACTGATCTGAGAGCTGTTGGTTTGCTGACCTTGTTCCTCTAGGGGTAGGAACATCATGTTTAGGGACTTTGGATCCCTTGGATTATTGACAATTCATGCCTGTTGCTGTAAGGCACAAAATTGTCTATAACAGATGCCCCCTAAAGTATGAGGTCGTTTATCGGGTGAAATGCTTTATTAGGAGGATCCGAAGTTCATTCAATCTGCTGAGAAGTGTCCTGTAATAAGATACAATACAATACATTATTTTTCATACTTTTTCATGATCTAGCTGAGGCGAGCATTCCCATGCTCAGCTTTTATAAATTCATTTTGGTACATAGCACAGACGATCGTCTGATGATAGACTGATAATTCTCTACTGAAATTATCATCCTTTGAGAAGGATGATCATCTGCTGTAATGATGTACATATCAAATGTCTTTATATCCTGAATATATATCGCAGCCCGGATGGATGAAACTAGATCCGGGGTCTTCAATATCTTCCGATCTTCACTCGATGTACAAGTCGATCCATGTGAGAATTTCTTGAAGTCGAACATGGAAAGACATCGCTTGATTACCAGTCAATGATGTAAACCGTTAACAAGCGCGAGAGGAATCACCGATAAGGATGATGACCCTCAAGGTACGGCAGTACAATTCACATGGTGGGAATAAAGGACTTGGCGTCGACCACCATGCAAAATCTTCTGGTCGAAGGTCATTGATGTATACCTGTCGCCGGAAGTGAGAAACTTGCCATTGAGGCATGCAAGCTTCAAAGTACTGAAGGGGTTGTTCCTAGATCAACTCCTTGGATAATGAGCTGATGTCGACAAGGAGTGATCCGTCACAGGAGGGCCTTAATGAATCCCACATCAGTGACACGGAACGGAGCTAGTGATTGTGATGAGGTGAAAACAAACTGTGATGTATGATTCAGGGTGGCGGTCATGAAATGGATGAAGGACAATGTATGGCAGTGGATGGGACACGGTTGACTCTTTGCAGAACAACATCTCTTGAACATATAACGACACTGATGTGATGGATTGGTAGCATTACCCCAAATGTGGATGGTGTGGCGAGGACCATGGTGATGAGACCGGTGAATGAAACAACCCAACCCGATGTGATACGGAGGACAAAGTGTCATGTTCAAGAGCGACTTGCTACCATTAAACCTGTGAGGTTCTCCCAATTTTTCCCCAGTCATTGCTGACCAGTACCTCTTTATTTTTGTCAAGCTTGAGGAGGATAACATATGCTTGTTCTATAACCTGCCCTTCGGGCAAGCCCATCGCTATGTTTTAACGAGCTTAGCGATAGGGAAACTCGTTCTCGTCTAAAGACAAGTTTGTCGCTATTTAATTTTAACGAGTCTAACGACAAGGACAACTCGGTCCTTTTCATTTTTAGAGAGTCTGAAAAGGTACATAAAGTCAACTCCAGAATTCCTTTTTCGTCATCTAATCCCTTAAGTCCGAAAAAGTATAAAACAATACAGAAGGGATGAATTTTCGATTTCTTTAACGAGCCGAACAAAACAAGCGCTCGATCTTTTTGTGCAATAATCCCTCAGGTCCAAAAAGATTTAAAATCTAGAGGAGGGATAGCTCTTCCGGTCCTTTTAACGAGCTGGAAGGCCAAAACTCGGCAAACTTTTCATATTTTACGAGTCAGTGAAAAGAGCTCAAAGAAGACTCGTCTTTTGAGGAACGAGTGATAAACAGGGATAGCAGCAGATTCCAGGTACAGGTTGGAATTTTCCAATCACGGCAGTGTCACAAGGATGGCTAAGTGAAATCACTCTTCGCAGCTGTTCCTCAAAATGGGTAAACAAACATATGGAGATGAACGATTGGCCAAATGAACGGATGGAGGTGAGACTACAAAAACACGACCAAGGGCTTTAATATGGCTGTCAAAGGTTACATTTCTCAAGGTTATTTACCGGTTCATTTTTTCTGGGTGAGCTTGAACTGTAGGGGAAGATTGCTCACAACTTATGTTTATTTTTTAACGAGCATGAACATTGCTAAAACTGCTCGATCTTGTGTTTATTTTTTAACGAGCATGAACATTGCTAAAACTGCTCGATCATAGATGCCCCCAGCATAATAATGCAGACGAGGCATATGCCCCCTAAACCTTAAGGGGCAGTTCATTTTTTAACGAGCTTGAATGCGACCAAACCTTGCTCAATTATACCAGTCATAATACAAGGAACGCCTCAGGTAAGGTATTCATATTTAAGGAGTTATACCTCACTAGATACTCCAATTTGGCAAGTTTTAACTTTTGCCCCACATCCTTTCTTTATGCAAGCTGGAAACGGCTAATCCTACGAGTTTAACGGGTTAGACCTACAGGTTTAAAGGGAGGACCTAAAAATTTAAAAAATAAATAGTCGTCCCGTGCTTGCACTCCAAAAGGTTCGCATGCCCCCAGGTATAAAGTATAATTTCTAGGTTCTTCCTCTTACTTATTATCCGAAAAATGGTTTTGTTTGCTGCCGCAAACTAAACTCTCTTTTCGGCGATGTCTATCATTAGGTTGCTAAGGATGGTGACTACTTGTTGCAGCAATTTCATCTCTTTCTTTGGAGGCTGCCCCTACTTATCCTTCAAAACATATGTTTTAATGGGTGAGGCTTGCCTTCAAAGATGGTGGCTATTTGCCGCCACAAATGGATCTCCTCCCTCAGGAGAGCCTACTTTTTTAGACAAAGGGAGTCTATGATTTCACTCACATAACTTTGACAAAAGAACTTTGTCCTAGAACAACCCTCTCTTCCTTCCTTCGGACGGGGTACGGACTAGTCCCATTCTTCTGCGGAAATTAACTTTATACCCAAGGTTTTCTCTGCCCAAGGCAGGCCAGGGTGCATGCCCCCTGGGTCCCAGTCCTTTCTTTCCGAATCACTCGCATTCATCGGGAAGTAGAACCGGGGGTGGAGGCATTCCTTGAGTGAATAAACCGTTAAGGGATGGTATTTGACTATTTGCGATGCGTGATCCTGGAAATGAAAGTTGGTCTACGAGCTTGACCATTCTTCCTTCGTGCGGAAAACACATAACTCTAAAGAGTGAGGACACTATCGCCTCCATGCAATATATATAGTCTCGTCCAAGGAGTAAGTTATAAACTAAGGGTCCCTGGACGACCATGATGTTCATATGAACTGTCTTCCCTTTCAATGTAACGGGAACATTGGGGAGAATCCCTAACGGGCGACTGGTTCCTTTATCAAAACCTGATATATTTCTCATCTCAGGTAAAAACGCCAGGCAACCCAGTGCTTTCCAAGCAATAGAGGAAAGGATACTCACAGATGCCCCTTCATCAATGATAGTTCCAGCCATCACCATTCTGTAGATTTGGACGATGATTCTGAATGGGATACTGGCTGGTAACCGGGGTCTGCCTAGTTGATTCCAATCAAAGGATACAACTAGGTTGCTTGGTGGTGGGACCGAATACACGGCCGGATACGACTCTGACGATGTTCCTTTCTGCGATAAAGGGATGGGCGCATTGCCCTGATGCTCATCAGAGTCTGTGTTGATGAAAAGAATATGGACGGTGTCATCCTTATTCTCTTCAGTGAGGGTGTCGCTTGAAGATGAATCTTCAACGACGGTGTCATTTGAGGATGAAACCTCTGAAGGAAGAACCGGGTCAACTGCCGTTTCGACCTTTAGACTTTCGCCTGGTCTGGATTTAGCAGGTTCATTCTCAATGACTGACACTTCAGCTGACCACTTGAGCGGGCCAGCTGGATTTTCAACTATCGAGGGATTAGGCGCGAGTTTTTGGTATCCAGGAGGAAGTCGTAACGGTGAAACCGGACGATCTTCCAAAACTCTCTTTGCCTCATCTAAGAATGGACAACGGTGGATGGCGTGATCGCCTTCACACAGCATACAGGGTGATCTTGGTCTCCCTCTTCGTCCTTCACTCTCGCTAGTTGACGGACTGCAATCAACATGTCTATCAGAGGTTGATGCTACCGGATTGTGCAACCTGGGGGACCAGTCCCTTAGTATCCGGGGAATACAAGGACAATCACGATGGAAGTGGGTCCCTTTGCAAATGACACATGGCGATTTAGGCCCGGTCGGTGCAGTGTGTGGATTTTTGTCAGATGTCTTTTGCTTGCCCCCAGTCGCCTTCGCCATAGGCCCCTTCTGCTTCTTTTCTCTCTTCTTCTTTTCCTTCTTCTCCATGGGAGGCTGACTTTTGCCGGCTCTACCTCGCGAAGATGAAGGATCAGAGGAAGGATTGTAAGAAGTGGAAGGCTGGTGGGCAGTTCTAGACTGGTCTGACTGTTGATTCGACTGCTCAGGATTAGTGGAGATCTGAACTACATTAGTTGAAAAGAGCCATACAGGTAGGCCAATTGTCAATCCTGGAAGTGACAATGTGGCCATATGAGGCGCACCAACATCTCCCCAAGAGGAGAAGGGATTGGGACTTCCACCAAGGTGACTTCCTTGGTTGGTGGGCTCCATACTTTTCAACAGAAAGATCAACGTGGGAATAATAGGTGATTATGTTCTGATTAAAATAAATTTTATTAACGACGCTTTAGACACAACTTTGCTTTTTCATGTTTTAAGAGTCGAGAAAAAGCTAAAGATGACTCTAGTCTCCTTCGATGTTTTAACGAGCCCGAAGTGACAAATGCTCGAATGGACTTTTTCAGTTATAGAGTTTGAAAAAGGCCAAAAGAAACTGCTCTGGAGTTGTAGGCAGAGGGTGTGCCAAACTTTTCGCGAAACCACAGAATACGTTTTACGGTACGGGTGGTCGATCTTCGTGAATGCTGTGTTCACTGCATCGCGATCAGTAGGGCGGCCGACACGGCTTCCTATGGATAAAGGCTTTGTTCCTATAGGGGTCTCCCAATATATACGCGACGGTACGTGGGAGCACAAGTCCGTATTAGTGCCACCGACTCTCAGGAGGAATCACCCACCTTCGTAGAGATCGACAGTCACTATGTTTAACGATGCCGGAACACGTCTCTACCTAGACCTCTATGTGTTTGCGTTATGTTACAAAGCGTTGTTATGTAAATTGAATTTATTTTAATGTTGATCTTGCTTAGCAGTTTGCCTTTAAGGATCACCACGAGATGTATGTAACAAATTCCTGAATGCAGTCTAAGATGAGAAGCAAACTTTTCAATCTTTCAACTTTGAAAATCTTAACTACTGAGGAGAAGAAAGGCAAATCTTTTCACACAGATCATAGAGCACACACTAATGCAATTTTTCCTAAATCGTCATGCAAACAGTCAAATGCAAAATGCACAATGCATGTATTTTCTTTTCCCTTTCTTAATGTTGATGTATTACAAAAAGAAAGTTGTTATATAACTTTGATTTCGATTTAAAGCGAAAGTAAACAAGCTTGTCCAAAATCAAAAGACACCTTAAGATTTACTTGTTTAATCACTGGAAATACATGAAATCAAACCATAATGACGAAAGTAAAAAGACTAACCAGCTATGGACAGCAAACAAGCTAACTCTTTAGACCAGCAAAATGCCTAACACAGGTTCAGATCTAAGAGGCCAAAGCAAGACTAGTTCACTTTCGTTATAGGAAATTGTAAATGAAGTAAGAAATACAAAAGAACAAGTACAATTTCGTTATATAACAGAGGCGGAATGATGGCAAGTAATGTTGGTTTTAGAATAGGTACAAGACTGGTAACTTGCTGCAAAAACTATAGTGAAAACAGGCAAGAAAAAGGGAGGAAACCCCAACTGCACAAGGCAAAATTGGGCCAACGCAGGTGCTGCACAGCCAGTCTGGCTCTCAGTGCAGGTAGCCCCTTCGGGACCTGCGTTGCAAAGCAGGTAGCCTGTGTACTACCTGCTTTGGAAAACGAAAGTTACGTTTTCTCAGTTTCCGGGTCACAATTTTCTCAAAAATGCACAGTTTTTGCTCAAATCAGAAGCAATCAGTTAAGCACACACAAAGGGATGACAAGGAAGGTGAAAAGCTATCACTAAGAGCTTACAAGGATCCTTGTAGATCAGCTCTTCAAATCATGAACATGCTCAGAAATGAGCTAGAGTAGCTGCCCTCTACTTCGCTTTTGATATAGTCAAAAGCTTTTCGATTTGGTACTCTTTTGTTCAGGAAATGAATAGCAAAATACTACAAACAATCAAACAGATACGATCCCCAGCGGAGTCGCCAGTTTGTTGTAGGGAAAAGTATCCGATTCGGATGACCCTATCCCACTCTAAGGGTGATAGTACCTCAGCAACAACTGTAAGGAAAACTACTTAAGGTTTACTTCTTTATGAAAGCGAAAGAGAATGAAGGAATGCACTAACCGTTGCCTTGTGCTTAATGTCGAATCCAAACTCTTCTCTTCGCTACTTGCTCCCAGCTCCTTGCTCTTTTGCTGGCCCAGCTACAATGAGATCCTGCAAAATAACAAAGAAGGAAACTACAAGAAGCATGCAATCATAACTGATTCACGGATTAACATAAATCAAATATACAATTATCACAATACATCAGTGAAACAAGTGCATATAGAAGAACCTCAATAGCTTTTATTAATGAAGAAGTAAAGTTCTGAGAGAGTTACAACCATTGAAGGCCCCAATCCAGCAACACCTCCCAGCAGAAAGAATTTCTCCTCTTCACCTCCCTCAAGCAATCACCCAATAGTTCTATAGTGAAACCAACAGCATATCAATACTTTGCACAAAATTCCAGCCTCCTGAGCTCATAGGAGAGAGCTCAATATATAGATGAATTGAGAAAGGATGAGTCAGCTTGCAACTGATGTGTAGTTGCCTTGTGTCCTCTCTCTCTTCAGTTGATCTTCAGTTCTTGAGTCCACTTGGAGAACTTTGCTTCCACTTGGAGAAACAGAGCCTCTAACTCATCACAAGGCGAAATCCCTGATCCAAGTGTCATTTTTGGAGCAATGACTCAGTGTGCCACTTGTCCCATCTCGCTCAGTGCAGGTGGCCTTTGTTCCACTTGCTTTGCAACGCAGGTACACCATGGAGGAGTAGAGTTTCAGCGCAGAAGCCTAGTGGAGCACCTGCTTTGATTTCAGGATTGCTTGTTTTTGAGTGTTTTCAGGTGGAGAACTGATCTGAGAGCTGTTGGTTTGCTGACCTTGTTCCTCTAGGGGTAGGAACATCATGTTTAGGGACTTTGGATCCCTTGGATTATTGACAATTCATGCCTGTTGCTGTAAGGCACAAAATTGTCTATAACAACATGTGAAAACAAATGCTAAATAAAGTTATTTACAAGGAGAAAACATACCTTTTTCTCATCCCAACACATACAATGGATTGCACAGGGATGGACGCAGTTCATTTTGGGAGTCAGTTTCTAAGGGAAGATTGAACTGGGATTGCTTAAGAAGGATGGTAGATTCCCTCGCATATCTTTGTCAGAATTTCTCTCAGATAGAAATGCTAGTGTGCTAACATATTTCTTAGTTTCCAACATTTTATTTCACAAAATGTTTTTATGGTGAAAATTGTAGTTGTGGTTTTATTCATTGTTTTTCATAGAAAAAAACTACATAAATAAATGCACAGTTAGAAGAATAATTTCCAGTTGCTTCAATCGTTGAAAATTTCACATGGTATCAAAGAAAAGTTTATTGAAAGGAGGCTCAGAATCAAAGAGGAAAATTTCATTGTTCAAAGGGAGCAGTAGGATGACTTTTTCAGAGGTTATGTAGTGCCTAGCTAGGTAGTGTGAATTGTTGGATAGGATTGGATTTTCTAGTTGCAGGTGGTAGGAAATGTCGATTTGTCTAGGGAAGTTTTTCCAGTAGGAAGAAGTTGAGAAGCACAATATTTTTCGCAGAGAATATTTCTTGTTTGGGCACTGTAGGATTTTGCAGTGGTTTTCAGTATCAGAACTTGCAACAAGTGGAAGAAAAATTGAACACACAGATTAATATTTCTCTTAGAGGGTTTCTAGCTCAGAAATATGAAATTTCCAATTGCAGCAAGAAAATTTTCGCACTCCAAGAAGGAGTGCGAATAGAATTGCTAGTATCCAAGTAGGTGAAAGAGGGAGATTTCCGTATCAGTTCAAATTTTTGAAGATATGGATTTAGCAAGACTTTGAGATCGGGACAGATTATAGGGTGCATCAAACTATTGCATTTGGAAGGCCAGGATGTTCTTCATACTAGACAAGTATGGTCTGAAGACTTTCACATAAAAGGTTGTCACAGTACCTACAAATGCAGACCAACTAGAAACTTGTAATAAGGAGATGGCCAAGGTAAAGCTGTTTATTCTGGATGGAGTTTGGAATCATATTTTCTCACATGTGGTGGCCAAGAATACGATCAAAGAAACATGGGATGTTATTGCCTCACTATATCAAAATCCTTCTGAGAAACGAAAGATGTTCCTGAAGGAAAAGCTGATGAATATTCATATGCAGAAGGGTTAATGAATTGAGCCCTTCCTCACTAGAATTAAACATATCTAGGATGAGCTTGCATCCATAGGAGAAGCACCTCAAGCTGAAGATAATGTGTGTTTAGCCCCCAATAATTTCACCAAGGAATGGGAGACTTTCATCTAGGGAATTATAGGACGAGATCAGTTACCTGGGTGAGATTGGGTGTGGGTAGATATAGCGCAAGAGGAGATGCGGAAAAATCTAGTAAATAGATCCATTAGTGGTAGTAGTAGCAACGGGAGAAAGAGTATGAAGGAATAAGAAAATGTGGCCCTTGCATTGAAAGGAAAAGAAAAAGGTCCCAATCAGGGACAAAACTTGTAGGTAGAGAAGAAGAAGAAGAAGGATCTAACTAAGATCAAGTACTTCAAGTGTGGTGAGTTTGGACACTACAGTACTTAGTGTCCTCAGAGGAAGAAGGACAAGAAGGAGAACAAGGATTAGGCAACAACATCCACAAAGATATACCATGTGTCCTCCAAACTAGAAGAGCAATTCACTTTGTATGTAGTTGTACCTCCAAGAGAGAGGTGGGGAGACATAAAGTTCTAGACTCTAGAGCTGCGCAGAGCTGGGTAGGGTCCATTGAGGTAAGCATCGAATTTTATTTTCTCTTAGATAATTTCCCTTGCTATAGGGGCCCACATTATTCAGTGGGATATGGATTAGTGTCATATGGCGTAGTTGGTTCTTGAGGTACAATTGTAGACTAGTTGCAATCAGCTATTGAGAAGCACAGAAAAGTGTTGGTAGCAATGCAGGAGGTACAATGTAGAGTCAACAATAGTAAAAAATTCCAAGTGGATAGTGCACAGGATATGAACAGTTAGAGACTTAGGAGAAAATTGTAACACAAAGACACAATTGGTTCATTATTTTGGATGCTTCTCAAATTGCAGTAGTTGTAATAGTAGCAACAACAGTGAGAAGGAGTGTTATTTGGGTTGCAATGTAGATGCAGAGTTGGAAATAGTATAGGTTATACATTGCAGTGTCAGCAACAACAAAGATGCAGCATGGTTTAGCTATAGTTGATAGAAGATGAATTAGAGTTAGCACAATAGTTTATAGAAAATGGTAGACAACTACAGTTGTTAGACATTATCATTGTGGGAGGATATTATGGAGACAATTAGAGAACACCATCCTCGCGAATAGGGAGTGTTAGTTTTTATAGCATTGAAGGGATTTCTAGTATCAAACTTTGTGGAGAGGCTAAAAAACAAGAGATCTCCAAAACCTATAAATAATTTCTATAAACTCCTCCTAGAGATAGCTAAATTAAATTAATTGACCATCATTTAAAATTTTCCTCAGTCTAACTTAGGAAAACTGGTTAGTTAATAGTAATTAATTGAGAAAAGTGAAAATTCTATAAAACTCACATGAATCGACTTAGAGATGATCTCAGCCATTGATTAAGTTTTCATCATGGTCGTTTAAGTTTCAACTGGAGATTATAAGAGGAGGTCGATGGGTAGATGGAGAAACACACTGAGTGAGAACTAGTAGTGCGAGTTCCTTGGAAAGTCGAGTTCTCAAGTTTTAGATGTCAAGCATAGGAAGAGAGTTCAAGTGAGAGGAGATGCAGAGGGGAATGGATATAAATTTTGGAGGAGGATTCAAGTTCTAGAGAATTAGGAGAAGAGTTCGAGTTATTTCTCTAAGAGGTTGTGAAGGGGATGCGTAGAAGCCTCAAGAGGGTAGATCGATTCAACAGAGAAAGAGGTTGATTTAGTTACTTATGGACATAAAATTCCATATAGGAAAAGTGAGTCACTTCTAGGGGCTGAGATAGGTAGGAAGTTTGATTCAGAGGTAGTTCCAGGCTGAGCATACAAGAGATTGCATAGGGTGGATGCAGTTCATTCCGAGAGTCAAATTCTAAGGGAAAATTGAGTTAGGATTGCTTGAGGAGGAGAATTAATTTCTTCAAATATTTTTTCTAGTATTCCTCTAAGATAGAAATGCTAGTTTGGCATCATTTTATTATACTCAAAATTCCATTGCTGCATAATAATAATAACCCTCAGTTAATGCACCAGTTTCCCCACATTTTGTTTTTCTGGGGACAATTGTCCAAAAATAATTGCATCATTTTTATGTGTGTGTACTAGCATATTTGTTAGTTTCTAACATTTTATTTTTTGCAATGGTTTTATGGTGAAAATTGAAGTTGTGATTTTATTCGTTGTTTGTCGTATCAAATAAACGACATAGTTAAATTTACATTTATTTTATTTAATAGTTGAAATTACACTTGTTCTACCCACCTCGGTGCTCCAAGGAACTGATTCTGTAGGTATCTCTTTTAACTGTCTGGTCTTGGTTTGTGGCTTATGGTGTCCAGGAAATTTCTGCATATGGTTTTAGTTTCCCTTTTAATTTGGTAATGTATTTTGGGCTTCGGGTATCCTTTATTTATTGTATCTATCAATTCGTATTTCTTCCTTTGTTGGGAAATTGGAATGTATCAAGTTTCTAGGGTCAATGCTTTTGCTATACCCCTCTACATATTTTAGGCATCACATATGTGGTTTCTTTTACTTTTAAATGGGATTTCTACTCTATAGTGCTATTGGAGTCAGTTTATGTTGTGGGGATTTCAACTACAGTCTACTGAACTTGTCCAACTCGTACTAGTATTGGGTTCCAATTGTATAGTTTCGGAGATGAATTTTTTGGACTTGGGCCGATATTTGCAAAGCCTGGGGTTTGTTCCTTTGTTTGCCAAATTAGTTATTATGGTGCCTAACTTTGTGCGAGATACTCATTTCCTTATGTAACTATTCCTACTTCATAGAGAATGGAAAGTCGTAGAGGGGGTGTGAGAAGTTCTACCTCTCATCATTGTATATTATTTAGTTGGGAGTCAAAGGAAAATTATTTTGGTTATGTTCATCTTGAAATGAAGAGGAAAATTCTCCACCTTGAATCAAAGGAGATTGGTGACTATCCATACTTCTATGATTTTGAGGTGGGAGGAGATGACCTCAAAAAGATCCCTGACCTGGGGAAATTCAAAAGACAAAGATTTTACTTTCTACATTCATTGGCAGTGCCCCAACAAATGGATACCCTCTTCCACATGGTTCTTAGAGATAAACAAGTGGATAATTACAAAATTTTGTAGGGAAAGAGGATATTAAACGACTGAATACCAGGAATGTACATTTATGCTTAGATGAAATTATGTCACATTTGAGAAGGGTTGAAAAATATGTGGTCTCTGAGTCTAAGTTTGGGATGGAGGAGCTCAATGACACCCCTGCAGTCATAAACACACCACCTTCTTTGCCTCTCCACCTACTAATTCCTATCCTCTTTCTCCAGTTATTATATCAGATTGATGATGGATTGGGTGGCTTAGTTTTTGTCTACCTATGGCAGCATCACTGCCTAGAACTATTAGAGGCACCCTTTGTACCCTCTCTGGCAACATGGCGGTCAAAATCACAGTTTTTCTCAACTAACATGAACTTTGGTCTTTTTTTTTTACATAGTAATGGTGAATGTCGATTTCTTAACTTCTCTGCAAGTTTTTAAATTGATTTTTTTTGTTATGAAGATGCAAGTTTTTGGTTATGGTCTACTTATGGAATACATATTGGTATGGTCTTGTAAACTAGTAGTGGCCAATGAATATATTATGTTGTCAATTTCTTGGTTTTATATTTTGTCCCTTGTTTTTGCAGAACTGCAATCTTAATATGATTATAGGTATAAATGGTGCTTAGTTTTTTTACCTAGTTAGAGGCATGCACTCCTAGGTCACTCCTTTTGGAATGTTGATAGCTATATGCACTCAATGTAATACTTCTTTTTATTAATAGAAAATGTTTGCATCAACTTATAAAAAAAATAATGGTTAAGTAGAAAATTTAATTTAATTATCAATAATTGTTAAGTGGATGGTAATAATTTGACCTCCATAGAATATTCTAAAATATTCATAATAATATACACAAATTAAATACCAATTTATTCTCAAAGTAGTTGTAAATTTCCTTACTAGGGGTGATTTACTTGGTTAGCGAACCATCTTAGGGAAATTCAATCCCTCCCATGAAATTGCAATGAATATAGAGTATGGTTAGTAAAATAAGTCGAGTGGTCTACTGATGAACATTCTAGAGATCATGTTAGTTCTTATTCCTCTAGTGCTGAATGTGGTCAGTAGAAACATCGTTTTGGAGATGAAAAGTTGTCATTTGGAAGTTCGTGCATGGTCGGTTCATTCAGAGGTCCTCTCTAGAGAGACAAGAGGGGGTTTAGAAGTTTTTACACGCTGGCATATGAAGGAAGTGCTGCAAGTGAGAGTCAAACAAGTAGTGATATGGGATATTGGGTCGGTACTTGAATGAGGATTTGATTTGCCTCGTTGTCTTGTAGCTTCTCTCGACTCAACCAATAGGCGTCTAGCCTTGTGGCCTTAGCTTTGTAGCATGAAGGTAACTATGAAGGTAATTCCATATTGTTGGGTTTTATTTTTGTTACATGTTTATGTTTTCCTTTTGTTGTGTTGGAAGAAAAATGAACAATGGGTTTTGAACCTATGGTCTATGAAATGAGTTATGGTTTTTTGAACATGATATTAGGTGGTGGTATTGAAATAAATTCTATTTACATGATAAGTGGACCCCATACCCCCAAATCTTGGGATAGTGTTTTTCTATCTAATCACCCAATAGTCAAAGATTTATCATCTAACAAGATCAAGTGTAATGTACCTGCTAATTTACACACTGGAAAAAATATTGTTTCTACTTAATCCAATATTGGCATGCTTTCATGACTAAATTGTGGCAAAGTTTGTTCCTTAGCAAAGGTTCTATTATCTAATATTTTTTTAGGATCCTTGTCTACTCTAGCTTCTTGATAATACTAGGTTTTAAAACCTTGAGATTCATCGGTTAAACAAATATTCAAAAGACCATATATATTAAATATCACCATATGCATGTTCTTATGTGTGGTTTATATTAACAATGTGGATATAGAGGCACTCTTGTTATCATGATTTATTTTCTAACTTAAAAGGATATAATTTTCTTGAGAAAAGGAATGAGACTCAAGCTGTTATGAAACTAGCTCACAAAAAGATAGAAAAGATAGATGAATGCCTTAGAAATAAGCCTCTTCTAAGAGGCAACCTCCTTTACATTACACAAATGAACAATTCTTGGATGATCCAAATGACAAGACCTCCTTTCTATATATAGGAGTCTAAGGGGTCATAATATAATCAGAGCCGACTTAACATTAATAATGTAAGGGCACAATAATAATAATAGTGGGCTTTTAACACAAGAATAACAATATGGGGACTACATGGGCACAAAAATATAATAAGGGGAGTGTACTAATAAGAATAAGGGGTTACACTAGTAGTATGGGGACCTAACATGCCCCTCTCCTTCAAAAAGTGTTGTCCTCAATGCTTCAATAGTTCTTGATGCTTCTGTATAAAATTCTTGTCCTCCCATGTGGAATATTTAGCAGTTAAGTTCTTCCACTTGATGAGATACTCTGAAATTGATCGATTTCATAGCTATCAGGTTCTTGTTTCTATGACTGCTCCAGGTTCCAATATGATTTTTCCTTCCTCGTCAAGTTCTGGCAATATTGTTTGAACCGAGATCTTCTGAAACTTTGAATAAGTGGCCTCACTTCTTCATCCTTCTTCCATTCATCCCTTGCATCTTTTATCCAACCTGGTTGGATAATAGAAATAGCACAAAACAATTCTTCCACATCCTCATCCTTTCTTGAGAGTGCATCTGCAACAACATTTTTCTTACCTTTTTTGTAGATGATTTCAAAGTCATAACCCAACATATTTGTGACCCATTTTTTTTGTTCTTCTAAAGATAATATTTGTTCTAAAAAGTATTTAAGACTATCATGATCCATTTTTACCTTGAAGTGTCTTACCATTACGTAAAGTCGCCATTTCTTAAGTGCATGTAGTATTGCCAACATTTCCTTCTCATAAATAGCTTGCTTGATATGTAGCCGTAAAAATACCCAATCTCCTACAACAAAACTTGTTTCACTACGATGTTGATCTGCCTGTTGTTTCATTCGATTCTGCACCAAAGTGGCGTTATCCTTTAAAAGTTGGAGAACTTGTTCTTGATGCTGAATGTGATCTTTCACTGCTTAAATCTTTTTCTTCTTGATATGTTTTTCTATCTTGAGAGTTTTAGGAGTGGTAAATTCTTCCAATGCATTACAAGATATGGTCGGATTCATTTCTTGATGCTCCATGTGATCCTTCACTTCTTGAACATTTTTCTTCTTGATATGTCCTTCTATATTGATAGTTTGAGGAGTGGTAATTCCGGCCAATGCATTAAAATATATGGTTGGATTCATTTCTTCTTTCTCGATGTGATCTTTCACTTCTTGAACCTTTTTCTTCTTGATATTTCCTTCTATCTTGGGAGTTCGAGGAGTGGTAATTCGTGCCAATGCTTTACAAGATATGGTCAAATTCATTTCTTCTTTCTCTAGGGTTAGTTCCTGGTGTATATCCTCTTCTTTTGATGTTTCTTGATCCTTTTCTTCCTCCTCTTCACAATCAATGTAAAATAATTTCTTCTCAGCACCCTTATGAGCTTTAATGTATTTGTTATCACAATTGTAACAAAGTCCTTTTGCTCTTTTTCTTCCAATTGTTGTGGTGTCAACCTTGTAGGTCGTGGAAGGCTAGGAGAAACAACACTTCTATCTTTATAGTTGTGAGGGGTAAAATTCCTTATTGCCATAATTTTGCTTCCCACTTTTCTTGCCAACCTGAATTCCTTCTCCAATGAATCAGGGTCCCAAAGACAAATCTCATGTTGAATGTTATCCTTTAAAGTCCCTATGGACACATCAATCCTCTTCTTCTCTAAAATATCATTTTCCCTTATATTCAATTTTTGAAAGTCCTCAATGTGCTCTGCCATTGAACACTTTTGTTTGAGATTTATCAATTGGCTAAAGAAGGTGTTTCTCTTTGTATCCTCATTATGTGCTATCATTTCCTCTGTGAAAATTGACCATGTAACAAGTGGTTTACGAGAAAAAAGCCCTTTATACTATAAAAATTGATATGGTTCTAAATATGAAGATGAAATACGTACCTTTTGTCATAGTTGCACCTCATGTAGATCAAAATATTTCTCCATCTGTACTATCCAATTTACCGGATCCTTGCAATCAAACTTCCTCATATCGCCTTTTCTTGATTTTAGGAGCTCGATCTTAAAACGACTGTAACTATGTAATTTTGGATCTTCCAGTTTTGAAATCATGAACCACAGTAGCCCTCTGCATCCATTTTCCAAGGCTACCAGTCTGATCGAAATTAGATTCTCTAAGAAAGAGTTATGCACAATCTCCCAAGATGACTTGATTATATACCGTTTCAGAAAAGTGAACTTGTAAGAAGAGCCACGTGTCACTGTTTTGACCTTAGGATCTGAAAAACATACATAGAAAACTAAAGTCCATCTTTTTCTGTAACTTCTTAAGAAATTTCAATCTAATGCTCAGAGAGATAGTTATGATGATTTTCCCCAGGTCACCTGTTTGGGATGTAATTCGGGAGCCTGCAGAAACCCTAACTTCATCAGATCATATCTCCAAAAATATAGCGAGACAAGATCTGAAATTTGGACCCAAGGTTTAGATTGATTTCTTCTCAAATTGTTGTTATTTTAGTTTCTGAAACTACGTAGAGAAAGCGTTATAATGAACATTCCATGATGACGTGTTTGGAGCAACAAAACCCTAGAATCCAAAGCTCTGATACCAAATGTTATGAAACCAACTCACAAAAAGATAGAAAAAATAGATGAACACCTTAGAAATAAGGGGGCAACCTCCTTTACATTACATAAATGAAAAATTCTTGGATGATCCAAATGACAAGACCTCCTTTCTATATATAGGAGTCTAAGGGGTCATAATATAATTAGAGCCGACATAATAATAATAATGTAAGGGCAGAATAATAATAATAGTGGGCTTCTATGGGGTACAATAATAAAAATATAGGGACTACATGGGCACAATAATATAATAAGGGGAGTGTACTAATAACAATAAGAGGTTACACTGGTAGTATAGGGACCTAACACAAGCCATTAACCTTGGCTTCTACAACGCTTAAGAAATCCTTGACTATCCACAATCCCTCCATCATAATGACGCATGGTTTACCTTGAGAAATATATGTGTCGTTTTCCAATATACTAAGTCATTTCTGACCCCCTTAGTGAGTTACACTTGGAATTCATATTGGCCTGGGTCCTTAGCTATGTGTCGTGCGTGTAATTCACTGTGTTGACCCATCCATGTGTTAGTAGATATATATATATATCCATGAACACATCTTATTATATAGACATATCATAATACTACCAAGTCATGCTTATGTATGGAAACACATACATCTCCTTTCTGGTTTTAACCAGACACATATATATTTATAACACATGCGCACATAATAGAATAATATCTCACATAACTTCACAGGTATTTAATAACACAATTAAAATTATCTGACCAAAATAGCTTGTTGGGAAAACTATGGGAGAGAGCACATTCCTCTCAACCAACAAACTACCACTAGGAACTCCCCCCATGCTTAGACTTCTTTCCTGCATAAATAACAACCTCTTCCACATTCCTTAGTGCTACTTTTATAATTTCTTCAAAGAAGAATTTTCCTTAGCAGTGTCCTGCCTTTTAGGGTCTGCACCCATTTAATTACCTAGGCTTCTTTTTTTCTTTTTTAGAAAAAGTTTCTTATTTTTATTTTAAAGTACACTTTTCTCTCTTGTGGTGTTTTTTATTTCTTTTTTACCCAACTTAGCATTTCTCTCGAGCTAAGTTATAATCTTCACTTAGTATAGTCTTTCTCTCCCGTTATGCTATTCTTGAAACAACAACATTCTCTTGGGATTTTAGGAGAAGATTTGGGAAGGTCCACCATGTGGACTTGACCAGTTAACAATTTTCTAGATTTGCAAGAAGTCTTTATTACTCGTGCACTTTCCCATAGTTTCTTAAAAGCAAAAACATTTATTCATAATATAAAATTTAATTACATATTAAGTTAATTCAAATCTTGACTTCTATAGCCATTAAGTTCAAATAATAATCACAACAGTCCAAAAATAATCATATATTTTAAAAGCAAAGCATGGGGTATCACATTAGCATACAAAATCAATTACCTTTCCATAGTTTTTTCTCACGTATAATACATAAAAATATCAACATACATATATATGTGGAAAATGGTCATCAAATTTAATATATCTATTAATGAAAAAACTCCATTTAAGCCTTGCATCTCAGAATTGTCACTTTATGTTATTCCTATATAAATATAAATAAAATAGTAACTAGCTAGTAAACATTACCAAAATATAATGCTGGCTAGAAAATAGAATAGCACCATTCCTAAATATAGTTTCTCTTGTCCCCTCCTTCATCTAAATAGAAAAGAGTGCCATTAAACACAAGTAACATTGGCACAATATAATTTTATGTGGCATATGTTTCACATATATAACTATGTGTTGAAACAATATTTTGGATTGAAGCTCTAATGTCTTCTCTTAATTTTCCAGTCATAAGTACTTTTAATGTTATCATCCATCATACAAAATACTTAACTATTCCACTATTAAACATAAAATAAAATATTAGAACAAACCCAGAACTAATTTCATAATAAGAATTCGTAGGCTTATTAATAAACGCCCATTAAAAATTGCAATATTTTAGATAAAAGAGATCGTAAGGCCTCCATTATATTGAATGTTTTTACTTGAAGTGTTAATATAGGTGAAATCTCAAACACAATTCATGTTATGTAATTTTTCTTAGCTGAAAATGGTTATAAATTTCATAATCAATTCATGATATAATATGCTACTTAAGGTTATTCAAGAGGTCAATCCATAATAAGACGTGAAATAGCGCATACTTAAGGTAACTTTCTAGCATTAAAGAGAGTCAGAGAAGCATGGGTAAACTAATGTTGGCATGTCAATGATAAGTCTTAACAGTGAATTCAATGTCATCCTTAGTTTATGAATTCCTAGAAAAAAAACTCATCAACATATGGCGAGGCCTCTCCACAACAACCCCGTTCAATTTTAACAAGTAGTATCTCTCCAATGTCTTGAATTTGGAGTAGTCATAGTATAAATATCTATCATAGATCATTTCACTATCCAACCAAGATAGAATCTAAACTGATAGAAAAACATAAACAAGAATAATGATTAATGGCTCGTGAATATCACAATTGACAATAAGGCTAATATCAATACTTCAATCAACCATTGTTGATGCTAATGTTGGTGGATAATGAACTTGATTGATTGGATCAATGGCTTATACACTTTCCCTTGTATGTTTTACATATAACTCTGGATCTTTCTTTCATGTTGTCTCCACTTATTTGTCAAGATATTAAGTAATGGAATATGGTTAATAATTTGGAACGTTGAACCCTTTACCTAACTCATCAAGAACTAGAACTACTAGTCTTGGTTTTGCCTTTTCCACTTACAAGTCAACTAGTTCTTCAATGAGTAGTTCTACGACATTTATTTTCTCCACTCTGCTTATGGATGTATCTATCCATTATTATATGGGTCAAAATAACCTAGTGCATTAGGAAATTCAAGGGAAAATAAAGCTCCAAAGAACCGTGGTGCAAGGATCCTAGGCAAGAATGTAAAGACTATGAAAAACCATCAACACTATGCATATGTACAAATCCTAGTAGTGCAACTACATTGAGCTAAGAATCCACTAAGTAAATTATCATTTCAAATACTTCTTCGTTCATTAGCTCTAGTTCTCAATCTCTAATTGGAAATTATGATAGTGGTGGATAAGATGGGTCTTGATGTAGTCCTTATGGTCCTACTTCTACAACCTTTCCTCTTCAGTCTCAATCTCAATCAAAATTATCAATCACTAGACTTGGGACTACTATTTAATAAGGTTAAGAAGTATTGCATATTCTGCTAGGCCATGTACCAAAATCAAAACAATGGGAAGTGGTTAGTCAACATCAATAGAATAAGCTAGATCAAGATTGAAAAAGACAAAATCAATGGAGCTAAAAGATGAAACTGATGAGAGGGATATGCAAAAATGCTAGATAGGGTAATGATGTTGCTATGAGAAAAGATTTTGTAAGGATTTCATTTACTTGTGTGACTAGATCAACTAGCAGCAAATCGACTACATTATGTTTCTTTGTATTTGTTTTTGAAATCATAACCCTTATTATTGGCTCTTTTTCTCTCGATACTAGTACTAGTATTGCTTCCCTATAATTATTGGTGTTGCTTAAACCCAAACCATTGAGTCAATTCAAGAAGCTACAAGTGCAATCTCCAGTAATGGTAGATACGTTGGAACAATGATTATTGCCTTCTTGACTACATTAGAAAGAACTTACTCAATTGGCTCAATAGTATCAAAAATATAAAATCTATCTGCTTGTCCTACTATCGTTTTGGCTTAACTTGGTTATCTATTAGTAGTAGCACTAGGTATGGAATCACTCCTTGCTATGCACCTTGGTATGGGCCTTTATCTGCTCCCATCCCTATTGGAACCACAAAATATGGCACTAGTGTTTCTTTTGGAATTGATTAACCAATAAAACCAACTAATGAACTAATTGCATCCAACTCTTATGTTGGATCTACCACTAAGTCAACATGGATTTGTGAGAAATTAAGAATTTGGCTTTATCTCTCTACCACAAGCATCCATATATGCTATTACATTTGTGATTTTTGGATATTCTCTATATACCTATGTTGATGTTGTTATATTATTGATAGATAGGCTTCTTCTACTACTTGATATTGAATACTATAATCTCAATTATGAAGGTATGTTTATGGTTCTAGACCTAAAATTTCTCCTCAGAGTAGAACTCTATCTTTATGTGGAAGATATTCTATACAGTGTAGTGGGAAAAGGGGGGTACTAGATAATGGGTTAAGGGATAAGTGGATAGTGGATAAACTAGTGGAAGATATCCTACATATAGTGGTAATAGGTAAAGGGATGCTAAATAATGAGTTGGGGGATAAGTGAATAGCCATAGATAAACCTTATAGGCTTCAAAGTGCTTTAATAATCTATAACTCAATGTTTGATATTGTAAACTATGACTATATATCTCAATTAAAAAAATATGGTACCATGTATTAATTGATATGAAGCTTTAATCTATACAATTAATATTAATTATCCATAAAATAAGTAAAATTATTTGTGCTCTAATTAATTTTCCTATAAGAATATGTAAGACCTTGGCATAAATATGCTATGGGGTAATAAACTTGTTGATTCACTTTAACCAAGAAAATCCACAACCACTACTCCTGTTATAGGTTTTATATGTTCTCATGCATTTAACTTTGGAAAATCTTAATCTAGGCCTACTATTGCTCTAGAATATCTTGATTTAAATCTATTGCTTCTTGGTTTAAGACTTCAACGTTATCTCATGACTTGCAACACCGTTAAACCTCAATTGGACAACCTGCAAGCAATGTTCTCGGCAACTCGAGTAACTATATTCGACGGATAGATACTAATATTTAATAACTTGCAACACCATTAAACCTCAGCTGGACAACGTGTAAGTGGTAGGAGTGTCAGCAACCACAGTAACTACGTTTTGATGGATACAGAAGACAAAAACAAAAGGACAACTTTGTGCATTAAAAACATTGGAGTGATTAAATTTTTATTCCACAAGTACCTAGGGCGCATTTGAAAATCTGAAATTCTTGGAATGGTTTAGAAGCCCATGTGCTCAACGTGCGAGAGAGGTGAAAGTTAGACTTTTTAAATGTCCCCTTACCTGCTCAAGCTACGCTTGTCAATACTAAGTTCGTATGCGTACTCTGCTACCGTTCATTTTGTTGCGTTGCCCAATGGAGTTTCACACGGCTATTTTATTCTCGTGCTATGCCTTCTTTCTGTTAGCCTCGAATGTTAAATCTAGCCCGCCTGGTCCTGTGGTGGAATGCTCCGATGGATCCACTAACTGCACAGTTGCTAATGCTTATGGTGTGTTTCCCGATCGAAGCACCTGCAGGGCTGCGCAGGTTGTGTATCCCTCCACCGAAGAGCAGCTTGTGGCCTACGTTGCTGAGGCCGTTCAGAAGAACCAGAAAATGAGAGTTGTGACTCGCTACGCCCACAGCATTCCCAAACTTGTATGCCCTGCTGGAGACGCCGGTCTGATCATCAGCACTCTGCATCTAGACCATCTTGTTTCTGTAAACAAACGCAGCATGACAATGACGTTCGAGAGCGGTGTGACCCTTAAGGATCTCATTGATGCTGCTGCCAACGAAGGTCTTGCGTTGCCTCATTCGCCATACTGGTTGGGTGTAACCCTAGGGGGAATGCTAGGTACAGGTGCTCATGGAAGTTCCCTCTTTGGCAAGGGCAGTGCTGTTCATGAATTTGTTGTGGGCATGAGATTGGTAGTCCCGGCTTCGGAAGACGAGGGATATGCTAAGGTTGTGAGCCTCAATGAAGCTAATGAATATCTAAATGCGCTCAAAGTTTCTTTGGGGGTTCTCGGAGTCATTTCTCAGGTTATATGAATGAACTGCAATATTTGTAAAAGGGAATTTAATTTCTCAGCCTAGGTTTCTGTGATTTAAATGGCTTTGATGTAATTCTTGTGATTGATTAATGCATTGAATAATTTGGGTAGAAATTTGGAACCAGTTTTTTTTATCAGGAAGATAATGATTATGAATCATACTAGCATGTTTCAAATGTCTATCTAAATTATTTAATACAAAAAATTCTCAAAATCTTAATCATGAACTGCACTAGATGATTCCAAATATATATATTGTTAAATTTAGACCCAAATTATTCAATATGATGAATCAAAAAATTATATGAAAGAATTTTATTATTAGTGTGCATCTATAATAAACATTATATGAGGGTTCAATGTTCATTTAAGGAGGTCACAATTTCCTTAAAATTCTGGTTTTTTAGAAAAAATTTATGAATTTTTAAATAGTAGAAATGAATTCAATATCATTAAAAACCCTAAAATACCCAAAATCTTGATCACACTTTCAAAAATTTCAGCTAAATTTTTATCACAGTAATGTCTGAATTTCTGTTAATTCCCGGAAAGTGATTGAGATGAGAGATTATAGCAAGGTTGATTATTTCTTTTCATCAATACTACGGATCTTTAGGTTTTTCTCTGTGCTGCGCAGGTCACCCTCCAATTGCAGCCGATGTTCAAGCGATCCATCACGAATGTTGAGCAAGATGACATCGATCTGGAAAACAGGATAACGCAGTTTGGCCTGGAGCACGAATTCGCAGACGTTACGTGGTATCCTGCTCAGCGAAAGGTCGTGTATAGAGTAGACGATCGAGTGCCTCTTAGTACATCCGGGAATGGAATAAACGATTTCATAGGGTTTCGCCCTACTTTTTCTCCTCTGCTAGCCACTGCCAGGATAGCAGGTAATAGAATCCAACATGCATGCCCATCCACATTGATACACGAATTGAAATTGATATCACCTAAGGTTGAGTTTCTATTAATTCATCAATGTTTGAATTTGCAGAGGAGGTTGAACAAAGGCATAATAGCACTCACAGCGTGTGTGCTGTTGCGGCCGTTCAACTTAATTCCATCATGCAACTGGGTACAGGACTGAAGAACAACGATCTTCTGTTTCATGGATATCCAGTGATTGGGTACCAGAATAACATGCAAGCTGCAGGGTCTTGTCTCAGAAGCCCCGAGGACAGACTAGAGACAGCGTGCGCATGGGATCCTAGAATCAAAGGTTTGTTCTTCTTTCAGAATGGAATTAGTATCAACGTCTCCAAAATCGGACAATTTCTTTCTGACCTAAAGAAGATTAGGGACATGGCCCCGAACAGTCTGTGTGGGCTTGAACTATACAATGGTTTTCTGATGCGTTATGTTAAAGCCTCAACTGCTTATTTGGGGAAACAAGAGGATTCAGTTGACATTGAAATGACTTATTATCGAGCCAACGATCCGAACACTCCCAGACTGCATGAAGATGTGTTGGAAGAAATAGAGCAAATGGCTCTGGTGAAATATGGAGGTATGCCTCACTGGGGAAAGAACCGAAACATTGCATTTGATGGGGTCATGAAAAAATACAGCAAATACGAGGCGTTTCTGGCAGCCAAAACCAAATACGATCCTAGGGGACTCTTTTCCAATGAGTGGACGGACGGTGTTCTGGGAATAGGAGAGGCGGGAGTGATCATCAAGAAGGATGGATGTGCTCTGGAAGGACTATGCGTGTGCTCAGAAGATGCGCATTGTGCTCCTGATAAAAGCTACTTCTGCAAACCTGGGAGGGTGTACACAGAAGCGCGTGTTTGCAAACAAGAGGAAAATAATATTGGTACAGACTTAGTATCGTATAAGTTAAAATGGCGTCCACTTACTAAGTTGATATCGTATTCTACTGTTGTCTTTGTTTCAAGTGTCTGGTTTTATTGGTATGTTTTAAAAAAGTAGTCTGATAACGCCACTATTGGGATACCCAGAAAATCACAGAAATTTTGGTAAGATTTTGATAAAATTAATGGTAAATCTTAAAAATGTATGTATAGTGGTGAACTTTCAAGATTTTTTGGATGCCCAAAAATTCCCATTCCACCTTACAGAAAAAACCATTCGAACACTCAATAGTCCAATTTTTAAAATTTTCTGTGAAGACTACAACATTGTAGCCTGGCTAGACAACGCCGGTTTTAAATAAACCATCGTCATTGAACATTGTTGTATTTCTCTCGGGAGCGTGCTATTGTGCTCTGAATAAAAGTTCCCACCACACTTTGACAATTTTAACTCAAAATTAATACATCTAAGCTGAAGATACAGTTAAGATGCTGAAATTATACTGATTGCAGATCTCCCCCAATATCCCGGAATTAGGGAGGTCAAATGATCCAACTGTTGTTTTTCAGATACCAAGATATTCTGTTTTGTCCAATATATTTATGGAATAAGCCCAGAATAAATTATGTTTATGTTTTTTAGATTAGAAATAACCCTATTTTGTTTTACTCAGTATTCTTTGTTATTAGATTTTGATACTTCAGTTTTGTTTATTAGATTTTGAAATACTTTAGTTGTGTTTAATATATTTATTAAATATATGAAATATTTTAGAATTTGTAATCTGGTTAAATGGAAAGCATGGTTTATATTAGAATTTGTAATCTGGTTAAATGGAAAGTATGGTTTATATTAAAATTGGGTTTGAAGAATGTCAATTTTTTCAATTATAAATATCTAAAATTTGATATTCTATTAATATTCTGTCTAATACATAATTTAATGGATATTATAGAAAGTATGTACGTTTTTGTAAATTTAGCAGTCAAATGGCTGCACAGAGGTAGGTCTCTTGTCCCATAAATAAGAGGGTTTTGGTGGTGACCTAAGTCCCTTGTCCCACAAACAAGAAGGTCTTGGCCTTGACCTTAAAATTGGGTAATAATAATAACTAATTGATAAATTATGGTATTTATAAAGCTTATTGGCATATTAACCCATTAATAATATTTATATATAAATACCTAAATATTATTAAGTGGTACTAATTTTTTCATATAAATAATATTAATATATATTGGTCTTATTTATAAAAGTTGATTGGTATATAAATGATAGAAACTGAAGCCTTAGTTTATGTAAATCACATTTAATAATATAGTTGTGCTAGTTACATTTAGATAGACTGTTATGGTTCAATCCTTATTTTTGCCCATTCTTGTTTTTATCACAAATTTTGAAATATTTCAAAAATCTAATCAACAAAAGTTTAAATTAATTATTTGCTTTCTTTCTTATAAACGATATTTATTTTGGATTTTTATATTTACCTAGTGGCCAAATTGCCACTCCCAGATCCACTTTATGACCAATTAAAAAAATAATGATAATGATTTGGAAGTTTACTAAAACAAAATTTTAATATAACGGAAACATGAACATGATATCAAAACCTAAACCCAAATTCCATTCCCTTATTTACACATTTGAAAAAAGTTAGATTTTCACACTCACCTATACTACAACCATAATGATTTCAAATTCTACTATCTATCAACTTGTCGTTGTGGGAAAGAGTAATTTCCATCGTGTGAACGTGAATATAGGGGAACTGATAATTGTTGACATGGGCAACAGTTTCAATTGTTTAGCTGTCTTCTAATAATACGGGATCTTGTTCGACATGGGCAATTGTTACAATTGTTTAGCTGCCTAATAATAATACGAGATCGGGAAAATTCTGGCAGAGATGAGAAAGCTCCAACATAAATCGACGAAATATAATTGACGGAGAGAGCGCAGGATCCCATTACATATTTTAATGCTCCCATTATATACCAGGATGACACAATACCAAATACTTTAGAATAAGCATGAATGTCATAGTCATTTACTACTCCGTTCTTTGCAACTCAAATTATATTGGGGTTACAATCTACTCACGCCACCCATGTCTCAATTTCACCGGCAAGGTGGCCATTGAAAAATGAAAAAAAAGAATAGTTGGTAGCATATTGATGTCCGAGTGACAGGGAATTTACTGATTTGGTGAACTAATCCTGATTCCAGACCATGCAACGACGCACAAGCCACTAAAAGGCACCCATATGAACGAAATATTTATTTACTCAAAAAAGTTGCGATGAAAGGTGAAGGGACAGAATCAGGATAGGTTCACAGGTTAGTTACATGTTCCGCCAAACATGGAACATAAACGAAATATTTATTTGATTTGCAGAGGGGCTGAGATGAAATGTGAAGTAACATGATCAGTATGGGTTGACTAGGTTAGTTATGTGTTCAGCCCATCATTGAATATATACTATCTCCTTTTTCAAATATACGCTTTTATGTATATATGTATATATATTTATTTTATTTTATTTTATTTTTTATTTTATTTTCAACTGTGTAGGTTGGTTGTTTCTTTTTAAATTAAATAAAAAATGTCTATATTTATAAATATATGTATGAATTTTAGTTTAATTATTAAACATGGTTAATGATAGGTATTTAATTTTTATAGAATATTGTAAAATATTTTTTATAATCATTTTTAATAGTATAGGCAAATTAATGGCTAAGATTTGTTTTTTGTAAATCAAGATTCTATTCATTTTTTTATAAAAATTGAAGAATTAAACTTTATTGATCAAGCTAGGCAATTCTTAGGTGAAAGACTGCGGCTGGCAGAATGTTCCACCTTGTTTCATTACACATGAATGTATATAACTTACACTCAAATAGGGAAGTTAGAACAACCTCCAAAGGAATAGGAACTAAATCCTAATCAAAGGCATACACTCAACTAATGAATTTACTCCTTCCTAAAAGATATTTCTCCATTAATTCTAACACTCCCCTTTAATGGAGAAAGAGTGGTTGAAAAATAGCATACGCATGCTAGTCTAGTCTCAGCTAGGCTTACAATAGTACATTCAGCTAGGCTTACAATAATACATAAAAAACTTGGTAACTCAACTTTTATTTTTGTCTTCTTGCTTGAGAGTCCATGCTTGTTCATTCATCAGTGAAGTTTCATCTTTACTTTTCTTGCCATAAAGTAGTGATGGAGCTTCTCCTCCTTTTTACGTTTTCTACCCCAAAGGAGGAATGCTTGAATTCTTATCCTCCTCTTTCTTGATATTGATTGTAGGCTAACATTCAATGTTGGAGGTTCTTGGGAATTTTCAATTATTTCTTCTTGAATGCCAGTATCTGCACATTTAAAAACAATGTTAGATTCATAAAGAGGACCATATTGGCTCTTTTCTTCCTGCTCCTTCAAGAGAGATTTCATTTCTCCATTTATCTCTGCTGACATAGTTTGTTGATTCATGCCTTTAACCTCTTACTCAATCCTGTTACTGCAAACATGTTTTCTTGCATTTGATTTGTATGTGGAGATAGGATTTTCTTCTCATTGAACAACAAATCATCAATAAGATGCTTTTCATGCATCAGATTGATCTGCTCGTCACGAGATACATAGATCTCATCAAATTTGGCTTCATAGGTCTCTGCACCAGGGAAGCTTTCTTCATAAAAAAATTCAGATTCTACAATAATGGTTGTATCTTCATCATCACATGTTTTAACGTCAATTATAGGTACACATTCATCACCCATCATTGCATATAAAATGCTGACATGTTCAGTTTCACAATTAGTTATGGGATTGAAAGCACAATCATCATTTTCAAGAGCAATACCTTCATCATCTTTGCTCTCATTCAAATTGTACTTCATTTCTAAAATATCCCACAAAACTTTTGCATTTTGAATCTTACCATATTCATATAGTATGTTGAACATGATGTTTTCATATAATGCAAATTTTGTAAGACGTAATGCTGATGCATCTCCACTATCATAGTTTAAATTAATAGCATCTTCAACATAATTCAATAAATTTACCTTCCATAATGTTGTTTTCATTTCAGTTGCCCAACTTTCATAATTCATACCTAAAAAAGAGGTTAGATGAGGCATTAAACTCTTAATGATTTCATCAAATTCTAGATCTGCATCATGATCCATGACTTGATCAACTATAAGTCCATAAGCATCAACTGGAAACTCCTCACCAAATTCAGCAAAAGAATATATTGCATCTATCTCTTGATGCGTTTTCCTTAGTTTTCTTCAAGACTCTTTTAGTCTCCTTTGTTAACCCGTCACTGCATTCACTTCAACACACAAACAGTCCTTGAAGACTCGTGTTAGCAACAAAATAAAAAACTCGTCCCAATGGACTCTCTCAAACTAGCTCTTTTCCAACCAGCCAAAACAACTACTCACACTTACAATATGCGATCACTGTATTGTGCTAGAGAAAACCCTAAAACACCTCTCCTGCAGGATTACCAAAGCTTGCAAATTTGATGGAGGAAATTTGCATACCCTTGGGGCATTCATGTTGAAGCCTTGGCTTCACCAATTTGAAAAATAATATCCCTGGCTTGGCCTTTAGGCACCCCACAACATACACCACAGTATGAAACTTTGATCAAAAGGAGTGCAAATGCGCATGGGTTCAGAGACAGGCGCTAATGATGTGGATGCTGATGCCAAGCCTGGAGTTAGGAGTTAGAGACCCCACAACAACACGAAACCTTGCAGGCTAGATGAACATAGCACTTTCTTTGATTCAAATTGAAGCGATGTTGTTCCTGGAATTTTTTTTGTGCGAAGGGATGAAAATAAATAAATAAATTTAAAACTCCTCAACAACTACTCTGGAAAATCTCTGCAATCCTTTAGTTGTTGTGAAAATGTTTCCAATGCGACGACTTGTAAGTTTGCGAACTTTTACAATGCCTCGAATGTTCCAGGAAAAACTGGTGGGCATGGCTGCATTCCTGAATATTTTCTGTAACAGAGCACCCCAGAAAACACCGAAAGATGCTGAAAGTTTTATAGTATTTAGAATATATGGAGTTTAAAGCACTTCTTTTATGATATTTCACATCTATATCCCGCTCTGAAATGCTTCGATCACAAAAGTGGGCTCACCATACCCCACGAAACCAATCTATTTGAGCATCTATTGAGAGCTGAGCTGCCTCCACTGCCACCGCTACTTTCAGGTCAACGAACTTTTCTCATGATTCAACGGAACCGGGTAAGCTCCATGATTCAACCTTTGCGCTTACACTCACTGCAACATGGTTCGATCATTCGTGCCACAACAACGTTAGCACGACCACTGGCTCCTTCTGCCAATAACATAAGTTTTAATGAGTTAACCTTGCCCAATTCAAAAGCCTCCTATGCAGACGGGCATGTGATTTGATCCAGTGGCTGCTAAGCTGCTGAACCCAAAATTTTTCTTCACGTAGCCTGGCAGCGATCTGCACCCTTCACATAGCGATCCACTGATTCACAGCCTTCGTGCCTCACCACACCTCCACTATGCCACCAAGCGAGCTCTTTCCATCACTCTAAGCTCCTCCTCCGCCACAGTCCACCGCTTGGCCAACAACCTCCACCTCGTAGCTCCACAATCGCAGTGCCACGAGAAACACCATCATTGGCACAGGAATTGATCTACAGGCCACCGCCCCACCATTGTCACTCTAGGTTGCTTCTCGTAAAAGAAAACATGCAGATCATCCACGCAGATGACTTTCACAGTGATCCACAGATCTGCATTAGTGTATTAGATGATCAGCCTCTTGCAGTTTTCACGACGAGTACAATACTCTAGCCCAAAGAGCTCTTTGCCACTACTCCTTCACTCTACATTGTTTCTTCTTTGGGCCGCAAAATTCTTCTGAGTTCTCAATCGATGACACACAAGCCACACAACAAACAATACGCTTGGCTCTTTCACAATTGCTCTAATCTTCTCTCAAGGTAGTACTCCACACTTCACACTGACACTGGGCTCTCTCCACTGGCTCCATGCACAGGTAGATCAAATAGTGAGTAGCTCCACACTCAACTAAAGGATTTCCACCACACATAGCTCCAACTTTTCCAACCAATCCTGGCTGCTACCAAACAACCACTTCACTACATGAAGTGCTCCAAAATTGTGCGCTAAATCTTAGATCTGAACTTGATATGCAATCTCCAATTCGAGAATACGTCGATCTACCCGATCTCCACAGATCAGACTCGGTGCTCAATCACTTCGACACTCACCAAAGATGACACTCACACACGTGGCCAGGTCACTCGATTTGCAACCACCAACAGTCAACAATCATATCACTTGATCTTCATGCACCAACAACCATATCACTCGATCTACGGTCTTAAGCTGTGATAGGCCTTCTCAAACCTGCACCTCTGATACCATGATAAAAATTGAAGAATTAAACTTTATTCATCAAGCTGGGCAGATCTTAGGTGAGGGACTACACCTGGAGACTTCCACTGGTAGAACGTTCTACTTCATTCATTACACACATGAATATATATAATTTACACTCAAATAGGGAAGTTAGAATAACCTCCAAAGGAATAGGAACTAAATCCTAATCAAAGGCATATGCTCAACTAATGAACTGATTCGCTCCTAAAATATATTTCTCCACTAATTCTAACATCTTCCAAAAAAGAGTACACCACTAGTAGAGTGTAGTCTCACCCTGACCACGTTTGTTGACTATGTTGTGAGCTTATGACAAAGAAACAAAAAAACATCAAGAGACATAGTCCACAACTTGAGAGGCCATAAGCACCAGTCAAAAAAAGAAGAAGTAAAACACCTGTAACCATGCTAGTCATCAGAGGTGATGGAGTTTGGGTTGTCCGGAGTTGTTCCTAGAGGAGGAGGATGATGAAAGGAGCATTGAACATGCTCTTCAGAATGGGCCATTCAGGCCTCCAACTTCTATACTTTCTTAGATAACATGTTCTGGCCTCGCAAGACCACCACTACACGCTCTTGGACATGGCACTAAAAATAGTGCATTTTGTTCAAAGTAGCCATTAGATCAGCATGTTACTCCTACCTCACTCACTCCGAGGTTCCCAAATGTTCAAGAACTGATTGAATCCAATCGAAAAATGCTCAACACAGTAGGTCTACCATTACCCATGTCCCACATGACAAGACATCCCTTGTCTCCCCGAACCACTGTGACAAGCTGACCCACCATACTACTCACCATGTAGTATGCAACCCCCATGTCCAGTAATCGATCCACCTTGACTTCTACCACCACAAACTTCAAAACCCACCTGACTAGAGCGACCCACCCTGCCACGACCTCGACCACTAGGGACTACCTTGCCCGAGTGACCACCTTTGTTACCTCCTTACCTAGAGCTATTGGGATGGGATGCCAAGTCCAACAGTGAGAGACTCTCACCACCCATAGAGCTGTTCGAATTGGGCTTAATTTTGGATGAGGAGTGGGCCAAATGGGGAATGAAATGCATGATGATCAACCCAACACCACAGGTATGAACAGAGGCTGACCAATGAGGAGCTTTCCAAACCGTAACTACCACTAAGGAAAAAAACACCACCCCCACCGGTGTGACCACCACCAGCTGGTCCAGAATGAAAGCAAAGGACCACAATTTTACCACAAACACGCACAATTCATCGTCCTACTCCCTGCGAATAACCCACACAGGAAAGACCACCTAGGAACCAGTGTATCTACTCCACAAACACTGCTAAGCCTGAGAAGACCCTAAGAAAGTGATCTAATAATCACCCTATGAGTGACATCAGTTGAAGATTTATTAAACAAAGGTATTACAGACTCATGTGCTAGTGTGTGTCTATGTTATTTAAGCAACGGATCGATCAGATTGCCAATACACAAAAAATTAAATGGAAAGACAATAGAGAAATATAGTAAGCAAATACAAGAACATAAGAATTTACTAAGGAGTTCACCCTATTCTCCAGGGCTACGTCTCTGGTCCATCTTTCAATGGTGGCCTTGTTTTATTGTGTCTTTAAGCAGAGAATTACAATGCAGGGACTCAATGTGAGTTCTCCTGAAGCAGCTTTTGCTTGGCAAGGTGGTTCTTGGATTCCCCAAGCCACTAGAGTGCACAGACTCGTTTGCCTTGCCAACGCTGTGACCTTCTGGTCTACAGTGGAGAGAGCCCAATGTGGTGCTCAGTCCAGATAGATCCTCTCTGGGATGGCTTGAATCTCTCAAGCTCTCTAGTGCTTGATGCTGCCTTTGGTCAACTCGGCCCTCTGTCTTCTTTTGCTTTTGCTTCACTCTCTTCTTTCTCTGGTTTCTCTCTCTCTGTGTTTAGTCCTCCTCTCAGGGTTCTTTTTGACTAACTCTTGACTGTGTATTTTGTCTCTGTTCATGGCTTTGAAGCCATTCGTTCCAAGACTATTCAATTCCTCTTCCGTCTCTGTCGATTTGCCTTCTGTAGCTGCGCTTGGAGTTCCCTGTTTGGCGTCATCATCAGTGCTCAGGGAGTGGCCACATGTCCTCCTCTAAACGGCGCCAACCTGCTTCATCGGTTCGTTTCTTCAGTTACATCGTGGATGAATCTTTCCTCCACCATGGAGGTCAGAAAGGACTTCAAATCCTTCTAAAACATGGATCATTCCTTCGTCGATTCCACTTCCCCCATCAGGCGTAATCTCGGCCGTTAGATTTGGGGCCTCTAGATCCAATGCCATACACATGTTTCGCGTGGTTGACTTGCTCAACCAATAGCGCGCGATCAACGGCGGTTTTCTCTCACCTTCGCTTGCCATGCGTTGATCATTGAGTGGGATCGCTTCGCTTCCATCCAAAACCACTTACTGTTTGAGGGTGCCCCGATCAATACCACCAGTTTCTAGAGCGCGGGTCCCACCTTTGTCCTTTTAGCGCTTTTGCCTTTTCACCCACGGTTCTTCGGCTCCCTATGCGTCCGAGCACTCGGGCTTCCTCCATTTCGACCCTGTTCACCCAGCTAAGCACTAATCACACATCAAAAACCTCCTTATTTTCTCGATCTGGGGCTCCAAAGGGCTAATTTGACCTCGCGTGCAGTCTCCATGGGCCTCGGTCAGCGTGCTTTGACCGAGGTCCCCGTTGTTCCACACTGGCTGCCATTGCCACTGGTTCAGGGTGTTTTTGATCATTGTTTTGAATTCTTTAGAGATTTATCCCGACCTAATACAGTCATGGTTCTTTGATAGTTCTTTATGGATCTAATTTGGATCACGACCTTCCCACTGAAAAAGATTTTGGACCACCAAAAGTTGGTTTTCAAGCATCGACTAAGTGAGGTATTATTTTCTCAATTTTCCAATCTCAATCCACTTTGCACTGCTCGGTTTTGAACCTTTGAGCCCAATTCTAAGGTACTCCACATCTCCCTTGCGTGTTGTCCTCACCTTCCTGTATAGCACTGTGTCTTCCTGTAATTCATTAAGATATTCAGGTAGCAGGTCATCAATATAAGGCAATTGACTCTTCTCTTCAGGGTCCTCAATCATTGAAGGTCTAAACAATCTCAAGAAATCTACATTTACGATTGAGTAGATGTGCATGTAAGCTGGCAAACCAAGGCGAAAAGCATTTTCACCAATCTTCTCAAGTATCCTAAAAGGTCCATACCTGATAGGCTTTAGCTTTTTACCTTCACCTTACATCCTATCCTTGCTGATATACAACTAGACTTGGTCACCAACTTGAAAACTATGCTCCATCCGATGCTTGTCATGCCTAGCCTTGTACTTGGCCTGGCTCTTTTCCAGCTATTCTTGTATTGCCTGGTGGATCTCCTGGATCTGTTCAATGAACCCAGTTGCTTTGTCCACATCACTGTGTCCATCAACCATGGTATCTTTACCAAAGAAAAAATCCAAAGGAGACCTTGGTGTGAAACCAAAACAGGTTTCAAAAGGAGATCTCTATGTAGAAGAGTGTTTTGTTATGTTGTAAGCATATTGCACATAACACAAGGGTTCATCCCAAAGTTTAGGATGTTTGCTGCAATAATCGCACAATAACTGGATCACTGTCCTGTTTACTACTTTTGTCTGGCCATCTATTTGCGGATGAAAAGCTGTGCTTTTCTTGAGTCTGGTGTCCATCAGTTCCCACAGACTAGACCAAAACTTCCCCAAAAATCGGGTGTCTCGATCAGATACAATGGAAGTGGGTAATCCAAAATGAACCCATACATGTTCAAAGAACAATTTTGCAGTCTGTTCAGCTGTAATATGTTTATTACAAGGTATCAAAATACCCATTTTGCTGAACCTATCCACAACAACATATAGATAATCATGACCTTTCCTAGATTTAGGTAGTCCTCCAACAAAATCCATGGAAACACTTTCCCAAGGGTGAGAAGGAACTGGCAATGGAGTGTACAAGCCTAGTTTTCTATTGCTGGGCTTTCTTTTAGCACACATAGCACACCCTCTTACATATCTAGAAACTCTCATTCATTTTCGGCCAATAGCAGAATCCTTTCAGCTGTGCAACTGTTTTACTTACCCTAAAGTGACCTGATATCAGAGAAGTGTGTTCTTCCCTAATTATCTTTATCATCTCAGTTTGTGGAATGCAGAGTTTCCCACAATGATATAAGAGTCGGTCCTTCACATGATAGTCCAATTCTTCTACTCTTTTTCCTTGACTCAAAGTTGCAAATACATCTTTAAAGTCCATATCCTGAGCATATTGTTCCATGTAGCTTTCATGTAGCATAGAATTATGCTTAAGTATGGTAGATGCATTTATAATGGGTCTAGATAACATGTCTGCAACCTTGTTATGTATGGCCTTTTATATCTGATGACTAAATGAAACTGTTATAGAAAACCCATCCATATGTAATGTCTTGATTGTTGCAACTTAGTTTGGGAGTGTAGATATTAAAGTGGTTGATGATCAGTATGTATTACTGTCTCTTTGCCCATTAAGTAAGGTTTCCACTTTTTCACGCTTTGAACTAATGCATACAATTCTTTATCATATGTAGGATAGTTAGCTACTATAGGATTAAAAGTCTTAGAATGATAACATATGGTTTTACCATGTTCTGTCAACACTGCTCCCATGGCATAGTCACTGGCATCAGTTTGGATCTCAAATGGTCTTTGCAGATCTGGCAGTGATAGTATAGGTGTTGTGCTAATCTTTTCTTTCAAGGTGTCGAAGGCTTTCTGATGTTTGCCTGCCCACTGAAACACCTTATTCAATCCTGTTAAAGCATGTAAGGGAGATGCAATTGAGGAAAAGTTAGAAATGAACTTCCTCCAATATTGTGCTTCTCCTAAGAAGCTTCTCACTTCTGTAGCAGACCTAGGTTTAGGCCAGTTCACAATTACTGCCACTTTAGAGGGATCTATTTTCAATTCACCTCGCCCTACTATATGACCCAAGTAGTTTAGAGATGTTTTGCCAAATTCGCATTTTGAGAGTTTAACATAAAGTTTTTCTCTTTTCAAAACATCTAATGTCTGCTTAACATGCTTTAAATGTTCTTCCCACATTTTACTAAAAATCAGAATGTCATCCAGATACACAATAACAAAATCATCAAGAAAAGGTTTGAGTACATCATTCATTAATCTCATAAAAGTAGCAGGAGCATTAGTTAAGCCAAAAGGCATAACCGGCCATTCATACAATCCCTGCTTTTTTTTGAAAGAAGTCTTCCATGCATCTTGCTTTGCAACTCTGAACTGATGGTATCCACTATGCAAATCCATCTTGGTGAAATAAACAACTTCTTTTAATTTATCTAAAAGATCATCTATGTGAGGAAGGGGATAATGATTTTTGATTGTTATCTTATTCAATGTTTGGTAATCAATGCACATTCTCCATGAGCCATCTTTCTTTCTCACCAAAATGATTGGTGACCCACATGGTGAGATGCTAGTCCTGATGAACCCTTTCTCAAGCAACTCCTGCACTTGCTTTTTGATTTCAGCATTCTCTAAAGCAGACAACCTTTACATCCCAATGTTAGGCAATGGAACATCTTGCTGCAAAATAATATCATGTACTATTCCCCTTTTGGGTGGCAGACCTTTAGGTTCTTGAAACAAGACATCATACTCTGAAACAACCTTTTCTATATCAGCTTGTTGTTCAACATTACAACCCTCAAATACATTGGTTTTATCAGGTTTCTTTTCCTTTACAACCATCAGTAAGAATTGTTTGCATGAATTAATCATTCTTTTCATCTGCCCTGAGTTTATGAGAGTATAATTATTCTTGAGCTTATGAGCTCTTACAAAGTATTCGATTCCATATTTAACAAGTAGATACTTGTTCTCAGCTCTATAGAAAATAGCCTTTCTATCATACAAGTAAGAACTTCCTAAAATAATTCCACATATATCGAAAGGAATTATGTCTAACTCAACCTCATCTACAAATGCTGACCCAAAAGAAAACTTGAGTTTACACTGTCTAGTCACTTGTAGTTGTGCTTTATCATTCAACCATCCTAATGGGTATAGTTTCTTGTGAGGTGTAGTTGCTAATCCCAATTTCTTTACAATTGCTTCAGAAATTAGATTTACTTGTGAGCCACTATCAAACAAAGTATCAATCTTTTGATTTTTGGAAATAACTCAAATATGGAAAAGCTCATGTCTTTTTCTCTCATTTTCTTCATCAATAACAGATTGAGCAGAATTACTAGTATATGCTTCAGAATTCTTACCTTTTATACCTGTGGCTACTATAGTTGTTTCATCTCCTGAGTCTGATCCCAAATCATTCTGAATAGCTGCAACAGTCTTCTTCTTCTTGCCCTCAGACTTCTTAGGTCTCAGATCTGGATGCAGAATCCAACAATTCTCATCATCATGCCCATACTTTTTATAGTGAGTGCATGAAGCTTTGCTCTTCTGTGTAGTGTTAGCCTTCCTTGCTTTCCACTTCTGCTTTCTTTTCTCCTTGCTCTTGCTTACAGTGGGTTGGGATGGTCCCCCAACTTCTGGATTTCCATTCTTTCCTCTAGCTTCTAGATGAATAGCTTGTACATATACCTCATCTATACTAGTGGTATTAAACATGAGGATGGTATGCCTCCTGTAGTTGTGTAGACCACCAATGTACTTCAAAAGAGTATCTGGTGAGTCTAATGAGATACCCAACATCAAGGCTTTCTTTTTGAATTCTTGAGTATACGCTTGCACACTTTGCCCTTTCAACTGTCGAAGAGTTTTCCAACTTATCATGGCTTGTTGCATGTAGGCCAATGGATAGAACTGCTTTTTGATTGCAGCAACAAATTCACTCCAGACAGAGATGGTCTTACCATGTCTTTTCATATCAGCTTGGGTTCTGCCTTCCTACCAAACCAAGGCAGTGCCTCCTAGGCGTAGGCTTGCCAGCTAAATCTTACTCTTGCCTGAGTCTATGTTCTATACCCTGCAATACACATCAATTTGTCTAATCCAATTGTCCAAATTTTCAGCATTTAGCTCTCCATCATATATAGGCAAATCAAATTTAACATCTAACTTAATCAAAGATGCTTTCTTATTATGCACAGGGCTATTAGGAGGTGTGAGAAAGATTTCCTCTTTCCCCTTTCTTTTGGAGTGGTCTTGGTAGTGAGACTCATCTTCTTCTTTATCTTGTTTAGAACCTGATGAATCTTCAACCTTATGCTTTCTAAAGTCCCTATACATTTCTTCTACCATAGACTTTATAGCTAGGAAAATTTCTATGAATTGAGGGTCTGGCCCCACAGAACCTTCCTCTGACATTGTCTTCCAAGGATAGACTCTCCCAATTTCAGGATTAGTTTAGACTACCAACTCTCCTTCTCCTAATTTGAGCTTTGATCTAGTGAGCATTCACAGCTAAACCAACATAAACTTGTCTAACCTTACAGCCTAAAGCTTTGATACCACTTGAACTGATAATCACCCTATGAGTGACATCAGTTGAAGATTTATTTAAAAAAGGTATTATAGACTCATGTGCTGGTGTGTGTCTATGTTATTTAAGCAACAGATCGATCAGATTGCCAATACACAGACAATTAAATGGAAATACAACAGAGAAATATTGTAAGCAAATACAAGAACACAAGAATTTAATAAGGAGTTTACCCTATTCTCCAGGGCTACATCTCTGGTCCAACTTTCAGTGGTGGCCTTGTTTTATTGTGTCTTTAAGCAGAGAATTACAATGTAGGGACTTAATGTGAGTTCTCCTGAAGCAAGTTTTGCTTGGCAGGGTGGTTCTTGGATTCCCCAAGCCACTAGAGTGCACAGACTCGTTTGCCTTGCCAACACTATGAACTTCTGGTCTACAGTGGAGAGAGCCCAATGTGGTGCCCAGTCCAGATAGATACTCTCTGGGATGGCTTGAATCTCTCAAGCTCTCTGGTGCTCGATGCTGCCTTTGGTCAACTCGGCCCTCTGTCTTCTTCTGCTTTTGCTTCACTGTCTTCTTTCTTTGGTTTCTGTCTCTCTATGTTTAGTCCTCCTCTCAGGGTTCTTTCTGATTGACTCCTGGCTGTGTATTTTGTCTTTGTTCATGGCTTTGAAGCCATTCGTTCCAAGGCTGTTCGGTTCCTCTTTCACCTTTGTTGATTCGCCTTCTGCAGCTGCGCTTGGAGTTCCTTGTTCGACGTCATCATCAACGCTCAAGGAGTGGCCACATGTCCTCCTCTAAACGGTGCTAGCCTGCTTCGTCAGTTTGTTTCTTCAGTTACATTGTGGATGAATCTTTCCTCCACCGTGGCGGTCAAAACGAACTTCAAATCCTTCTAAAACGCGGCTCATTCCTTCGTCGATTCTGCTTCCTCCATCAGGCGCAATCTCGGTAGTTAGATTTGGGGCCTCCAGATTCGACGCCATATGCACATTTCACGCGGTTGACTTGTTCGACCGATGGCACGTGATCAACGACGATTTTCTCTCACCTCTATTTGCCACGCGTCGATTGTTGAGTGGGATCGCTCCGCTTCCATCCAAAACCGCTTACCGTTTGAGGGTACCTCGATCAATACCGTTGGTTTTTAGAGCGCAGGTCCCGCCTTTGTCCTTTTAGCGCTTTTGCCTTTTCACCTGTGTTTCTCCAGCGCCCCATGCATCCGAGTGCCCGGGCTTCCTCCATTTCGGCCCTGTTCGCCCAACAATGTGTGATTAAAAACCTCCTTATTTTCCCGATCCGGGGCTCCCAAGGGCTAATTTGACCTCGCACGCAGTATCCATTGGCCTCAGTCAGCGCACTTTGATCGAGGTCCTCGTTTTTCCATGGTGGCTGCCATTGCCACTGGTTCAGGGTGTTTTTGATTGCTGTTTTGAATTCTTTAGAGATTTGTCCTGACCTGATACAATCATGGTTCTTTGACAGTTCTTTATGGATCCAATTTGGATCAGAAAGGACTGTTAGAGGCTAGATATCCAATTCCACTCCAACACGAAGGAGATAACACCAGACCCCTGTAGGACCAACAAAGCACCATCAGATCAAACAACCGGTCTTTTCCTGTGCGTAAAAACCTTAAGTCGAGAACTAAAGTGGCAATTGAAAATAATGTACACCCATAAGCAGAGGAGGGGATGCTGGTAGCTTAGATGTCACCTCTCCCATACAGGGTGCTCGTAGAAACAATCAATTCCCTACTCAAAACTCGCATTACCAATTCCATACCATAATCAAACTCCAAATGTCTGATAACAGACCACACTACCCTCCATAAATTTCCAACGGACACCACCTACTGTGAAACCCAAGGCGAAATGAAATCCAACACAAGGTTCAATATACGCTCCCGTACACAAGGTGCATAGAGAGAATGGGGAGGCCGGTCCTCGCACTTGCGACCACACACCCCTCATGAATGGCCACGCATTCCTTTGGGAACAATATCCACTTGCTTAATCACCCTAATCAGGGATTAATGGCTAAGATTTATTCTCAACATAGTTATACATTTTTTTCTCTTTTAATTAAATTCATTAATTAAAAGAATGTTATATAAACAAATGTCATATGAAATGAGTTGTGGTTTTTTGGACATGTTGTATTGATAAGCCATGATATTAGGTGGTGGTATTGCAACAAAGTCTATTTACATGATAAATAATTAAAAATCATTTTACATGTTTTTTACAAAATGTATATATTAAATATTTTTATCACTACTTATTATTATTTTAAATAAACTTATCATTTAGTTAGTTAATTTTACCTTTTTTTTCTTAATTTTTAATTCTATTTTTTTTATTATTATTAAGGCGGGTCACAAACAAGGGGATTTGAACTTGGTCTCTCTATTTTCAATGATTTCACATATCTCGAATTATCAATTGAGCTGCCCCTAGACAGTTATTATATTAAATATTATGTTACATATTAATTTGATCTTTGATTTTGAGATATCGAAAAATGCTCGACGGTGGACATTGACGTTTCGAGTCTACACTGAGACCCATAATATCAACTATTAATTTGATATTATGTTATTATATTATCTTATATTATATTATATTAATAGTTATATTTCAAATTATAATTGCAGAAGACTTCTGATTTCAATTTAAGGTGGATGAGGATCTGTTAAACCGAGCATATGCTTAGTCTCAATGCTTATATATTTTGTTACATTCCATTGAAATTTAACAAATTTAAAAAATTATATTCCTTTATTCAAATCATAATAAGTTCATATTCTAATTAGATAAGGAAATTAATATATAAGAAAATTTTATTTAGCAAAATGGTCCATTTTACAATAAGATATGTATTTCATTTTTTTCTCAAGTTAAAATTGAGCCATAACCTTTTTATATATGGTTAATTAGGTAAATATATACATTGGTAAGACATTCTTCTTGTTGCAATAATTATTTTTTGGTTATATTTATAAATTCTTTGGCTATATCAACCACATTAATATTTTTAATGTAGTTGTACTAGTATAATTAATATATAACATAATAATAGCATTTAATTATTATTAAAAATATTTATTTATCTCTCACCATTATGTCATGGTCAATAATTATTATATATTTATCAATATATTTTTTATATAGATAGCTTGAGTATATTGATAATATTAACTATTAAAATGTAATCTAATATTACTATAAAATATATATTAATAATCATTCATATATATATATATATATATATAAAAGGAAGTAAAGGGGAAACATAAGCTAAGGTAATATTACTTAGTATAAAATATATATTAATAATCATATATATATATAAGGAGGTAGAGGTATTATAAGGAGGAGATCAACCCTGCCATTGCTAATCAGAAATCTCTCTGTCCTCACTAGTACTAAGAATAAAATGAACATTGCAAAGATAAGAACTAATTCTCATGAGCTTGAAAGTGAAATCAAATGTTCCCAAAACACATTGGGGCGAAAATTGCAAAGATAAGAACTAACTCTCATGAGCTTGAAAGTGAAATCAAACGTTCTCAAAACACATTGGAGCGAAAGAATTTGGTCACCTTTGCGATACTAAGAGGGTTTAAGATGAAAAGCACTTTCTCCCAACTCTTATTCACATTTATTCTCATTTTCAAAATATTTGCAACACCTCCAATCTTCTTGACATGTTAAGTCACCAAACTATAGTGATCTTGGAGCACTTCTCTCTCTTTGTTTTTATCATAGAAATGGAATATTAAAGAGTCTCAATTAATCTATTACCCTCTTAAGGTCTAATAGACCACATTGAGTCTTAGTAGACATCAATCATCATAATCATCAGTGTTGATATTAAAAATATTATTATTATTATTATTATTATTATTCTTAACATTAATAATAATATTATTAATCTTAATAACAATATTATTATAATTAATACTATTAATAATATTACACTACAACATAAATGTGGGTTTTAAGATAATATTTGAGACAATTTTTGGGTAAACTGTCTAAACACGAGAAAAAAAACTTCTGTGTAGTCTTAAATATTGTCTTTAAGTGAGTTTTTCAAATTATTATCCTAAAAAATTGTCTCTATAAAGACAATATATAAAACTAAAACAACCATTAAAAATATTAATGTGGTTGAAACAAAAGTGTTGAAGAGTTTTTATCCTTTACAACCATGTATAAGGCAATTTTTCTAAAATTAGATATGCTTTGAAAATCCCTAGAAAATTGGTGGGTGAGGAGCCACGTGGCACGAATATAATTTTTTAAATTTATTAAAAGTCAATGCAACCTAATAAGTATTAAGACGAAGCATATGTTGAGCATATTTTCTTGAGAACCAATCTAGGTTGCCAATTAAAAAATAAAAATAAAAATCAACAGATCCTCATCCACCTTAAGTTGAAATAGGAAGCCTTTGGCTAACAAGCATTATTGTCTCTTAGGAGATATGTCTTTAATAATAGCTATTGTCTCTCTAGAGAAAATAAAAATTATATTTAAGGAAAATGTTGGGTCCCTATAATACTAGTGATTACCCCATTACTATTGTAGTTATACCCCTTATTTATATGGTTGTGCCCCTATTACCCACATATTGTTATTTCTGTGCCCCATAGAATCCCTCTATTATTATTTTTGTGGCTTTATATTATTATTGTTAGGTCGGCTGGATTATATTGTGACTCCTTAGACTCCTATATATAGAAAGGAGGTTTTGTCATTTGTATCATCCAAGAATTGTTCATTTATGTAATGTAAAGGAGGTTGCCCCCTTGAAGAGGCTGAATTCTAAGGCGTTGATCTTTCTTTTCTATCTTTTCTTGAGCTAGTTTCATAACATTTGGTATCAGAGCTTTGGATTCTAGGGTTTTGCTGTTCCAAACAGGTCATCGTGGCATTTTCGCTATAACTTTTTTTCTGTGATGTTTCAGAAGTCGCAAAAAAAACCCATTTGAGAATAAATCGCGCTGAACCTTGGGTACAAATTTTAGAGTTTTTCGCGCGATATTTTCGGAGATATGATCTGAGAAAGTTGGTCTTTTTGCAGACTCCTGAATTACACTCAAAACAGGTGACCTGGGGAAAATCGTCATAACTTTCTTTCTGAGTATCGGATTGAAATTTCGTAAGAAGGTACAGAAATAGGACGGACTGTAGTTTTCTTTTATATATTTTTTAGAGTCAAAGGTTGAAACAGTGACACGTGGCACGTCGTACAAGTTCTCTCTACTGAACTAGTATATAATCAAGTCATTGTGGGAGATTTCGCATAACTCTTCCTTGGAGAATCCAATTTGGGTCAGACTTGTGGCATTGGAAATAGGACACAGAGGGCTACTACAGGTCACAAATTCAGAACTAGATAATCAGAAAGTACAGAGATACATCGGAGGCAATATCGAGCTCCTACAAAGTGAAAAAAGGTGTGTAGATTTTCTTTAATTTTTGCTTAAGCTTGGTTTGAAAATTTATTTTGAAGGAATTCAAAGGGAATATTAGAGAATTATTATCGGTAATTGATGCCCCGAGGAAAGAAAATGCAAACACCTAGTAAGGAGCCTGAAAGCTCTAGCATGACTCATGAAGAAGAAGAAGAAATGCTATATGATATATCAAAATTACAAGAACAAGTGCAACGAGTGTCACTTGCACAAAAAGCAACAGAATCTAAAATGGATGGTTTAAGGAAAGATGTAGAAGCTAAGATGGACGATTTAACGAAAGGTGTAGAAGCTAAGATGGATGGCATGGAAGCTAAGGTGAATGGCATGGACGCTAAAATTGATGGCATGGATGATAAGATGGATAAGTTGCTACAAGAAATGGTCACTAAGGGTGAAAGAGTACTAAAGGAAACTCATGATGAGAACAAAAGAAATGTTAATCATGATTCCATAGACTCTAATTTTGGATCGAAGACTCACCATGTTCCAAAAATCGATATGGGGAAGTTTGATGGCAAGGATCCCGCCACATGGATATTACAGATGGAGCAATTCTTCGATCTCAATAATGTGCAAAACACACAAAAGGTACGTATGACAACTTTATATTTGGAACCAAATCAGTTTGTATGGTATCAATGGCTTTGTTCTCGTAAACAGTTTATCACTTGGGCAATTTTTACGGAAGAATTCATAGCACATTATGAGGATACAAAAAGCAACACTTTTTTTAGCCAATTGATAAGTCTCAAACAAAAGGGTTCAATAATGGAGCACATTGAGGAGTTACAAAAATTGAACATAAGGGTAAAAGATATTCTAGAGGAGCATAGGATTGATGTGTTCATAGGGTCTTTAAAGGATAATATCCAACATGATGTGCGCCTTTGGGAACCTGATTCATTAGAGAAGGCATTCAGGTTAGCAAGAAAAATGGAAAGCAAAATTATGGCAACTAGGAAGCATACCATTCACAACTATAAAGACGGAAGTGTTGTTGCCCATAGTCTTCCACAACCTACAAGGTTGACACCACAACAATTGGAAGAAAAAAGAGCAAAAGGGCTTTGTTACAATTGTGATAGCAAATACACAAAAGGTCATAAGTGTGCTTAGAAGAAATTATTCTACATAGATTGTGAAGAGGAAGAAGAAAAGGAGCAAGAAAGGTCAAAAGAAGAGGATATATTCCAGGAACAAAGCCTAGATGAAGAACAAATAAATCTGACCATATCTTGTAATGCATTGGCGGGAATTACCACTCCTCAAACCATCAAGATAGAAGGACAAATCAAGAAGAAAAAGGTAATAGTGTTGATTGATTCAGGAAGCACCCACAATTTTATTCATTGTAGGGTAGCAAAAGAATTGAATTGCTTCCTATATCCAACACCAGAGTGTCAAGTGATGATTGCAAATGGAGGAACAATAAATTGTTCTGGAAAGTGCCATAATATCAAGCTATCCATGGGAGAATATGTATTGACTAGCGCAATGCTTTCCATTCCAATGGGAGGTGCTGATGTTGTACTAGGGGTCCAATGGCTACAATCCTTGGGTACAATAGCTTTTAATTTTCAAGAACTTTTCATGAAATTTTCTGTGGAAGGAAAGGAAGTTGAATTAAGGGGTATTGCAGGGAAACCAGGAAAGATAATCAGCTCTAATGGCATGACAAAGCTTCTAAAAAAGGAGAAAAGAGGTGTAATTGCACAATTATGTTCGCTAGATGTTTCCACATTGGAATAATCTATTTCTCCAGATCTCTGAAAAGTCCTGGACAATCATTCCAAGGTATTTGAGACTCCCAAAGGTCTCCCACCTATGCATGATCATGATCATGCTATTCATCTGATTCCAGGAAGTGTTCCTCCAAACATCAGGCCGTACAGATATCCATATGTCCAAAAAAGTGAAATTGAACGTATGGTTGCAGAAATGCTAGAGGCTGGTATAATTCAACCAAGTCAAAGTTCTTTCTCAGCTCCAGTAGTATTGGTGCACAAGAAGGATGGATCATGGCGCATGTGTCCAGATTATAGGGAGCTCAACAAGCTCACTATTAAAGATAAGTTCCCCATTCCTGTCATTGATGAATTACTGGATGAATTGCATGGATCAATTTACTTCACCAAGTTGGATCTTCGTTCGGGATATCATCAAATCAGAATGAAGATTGAAGACATTCTGAAAACGGCATTTAGAACTCATGAGGGTCATTATGAATTTTTGGTCATGCCTTTTGGCCTTACTAATGCACCTTCAACATTTCAAGGTTTGATGAATTCAATTTTCAAACCATTCCTTAGAAAATTTGTGTTAGTATTTTTTGATGATATACTAATCTACAGCAAGTCTTGGAAGGATCATGTTGAACATGTTGACAAGGTGCTACAACTATTGGAGGAGAAACAATTATATGCAAAAGATCCAAATGTTTCTTTGGAGTCTAGGAGGTGGAATATTTGGGTCATATTGTATCTCATGAAGGAGTTAAGGTAGACCCTAGCAAAATTAAATCCATTAAGGAATGGAAAATCCCCACATCCATAAAGCATCTGCAAGGATTTCTTGGGTTGACAGGGTATTATCGCAAGTTTGTTAAGAATTATGGGAGAATAGCAGCACCTCTAACAACATTATTGAAGAAAGATTCATTTTCATGGACTCCGGAAGCAACAAAGGCCTTTAAACATCTTAAGGAGGCAATGTGCCAAGCACCAGTCTTAGCTACGCTGGACTTCACAAAAACCTTTATTGTGGAATGTGATGCTTCAGGAAATGGAATTGGTGCTGTTCTAATGCAAGATGAAAGACCCATTGCTTTTGAAAGTTGTCCAATCAAGGGAAAGTTTTTAAGCAAAGCTATTTATGAGAAGGAAATGTTGGCAATACTCCATGCACTTAAGAAATGGCGACCCTACCTAATGGGAAGACACTTCAAGGTAAAAACGGATCATGATAGCCTTAAATACTTTTTAGAACAAAGATTATCCTCTGAAGAGCAACAAAAGTGGGTCACAAAGATGTTGGGTTATGACTTTGAAATCATCTACAAAAAAGGGAAGCAAAATGTGGTGGCAGATGCACTCTCAAGAAAGGATGAGGATATGGAAGCATTGTTGTGTGCCATTTCTATTATCCAACCAGATTGGATAAACGAAGCAAAGGAGGAATGGAAGAATGATGAAGAAGTGTGGGCACTTATTCGAAAGCTACAACAAGATTCAAGTACTTCTGATACATTTATCTGGAAAAATGATTCGTTATGGTACAAAGATCTCTTATACCTATGTAAGAATTCCCAGCTAAAACAAAAGATTCTTATGGAATTGCACACTTCTCCCTTAGGAGGGCACTCAGGATTTTTAAAAACTTACCACAGGGTTAAGAAGGAATTTTTTTGGGATGGCCTTAAATCAGATATTCAAAAGTTTGTAGCGGAATGTTTGGTTTGTCAACAAAATAAAGTTGAAACAATTAAGACACCGGGTCTATTACAACCTTTATCCATTCCAAGCCAACGTTGGGAGGAGGTTTCAATGGATTTTATCACAGGGTTACCCAAGTCTGAGGGAAAGAGTGTCATCATGGTGGTAGTTGACAAACTTACCAAGTATGCACACTTTTGTGCATTATCACATCCATTTAAAGCCAGTACAGTTTCTACTACATTTATGGAAACAATTCAAAAGCTACATGGAAACCCAAAGATTATTGTAAGTGACAGAGATCCCATTTTCACTGGAAATTTTTGGACAAAATTATTTTCTTGTCTTGGTACTCAGTTAGCTCATAGCTCATCTTATCATCCTCAATATGATGGGCAAACTGAGATAGTAAACAAATGTTTGGAAGGATATATTCGTTTCTTTGTATCTGATAAACAGACACAATGGGTCAAATGGTTGCCTCTGGCTGAATGGTGGTATAACACTTCCTTCCATACAGCAACAAAAATGACCCCATTTATGGCACTTTATGGGTACCAACCACCATCAATCACATCATATTTAAGAGAAAATTCTAAGGTTCAAGCAGTGGAACATCACATTGAACATCAACAACAAGTCCTCCAACTCTTAAAGGATAACCTCGTGTTGGCACAAAATAGAATGAAACAACAGGCAGATCAACATCGCAGTGAAAGAAGTTTTGATGTAGGTGATTGGGTATTCCTACGGCTACAACCATATAAGCAAATGTCCCTAAAGCAAGCTAAGAAGGATAATAAATTATCACCAAAGTATTATGGTCCGTACAAGGTGTTGGAAAATATTGGTACTATGGCATACAAATTGGAGCTTCCTACAGCTTCTCGATTGCACCTAGTTTTCCATGTTTCATGTTTAAAGAAGGTTATAGGCGACAAGCTCCCAATTCAAACAATATTGCCAGAACTTGACGAGGAAGGAAAAATTATATTAGAACCGGAAGCAGTCACAGAAACAAGAACTCGGTAGCTACGAAATCAATCAATTTCAGAGTATCTTATCAAGTGGAAGAACTTATCCGCTAAAGATTCCACATGGGAGGATGAGAATTTTATGCAGAAGTATCCAGAACTACTCAAGCGTTGAGGACAACACTTTTTTGAAGGAGAGGGGCATGTTGGGTCCCTATAATACTAGTGATTACCCCATTACTATTGTAGTTATACCCCTTATTTATATGGTTGTGCCCCTATTACCCACATATTGTTATTTCTATGCCCCATAGAATCCCTCTATTATTATTTTTGTGGCTTTATATTATTATTGTTAGGTCGGCTGGATTATATTGTGACTCCTTAGACTCCTATATATAGAAAGGAGGTTTTGTCATTTGTATCATCCAAGAATTGTTCATTTATGTAATGTAAAGGAGGTTGCCCCCTCGAAGAGGCTGAATTCTAAGGCGTTGATCTTTCTTTTCTATCTTTTCTTGAGCTGGTTTCATAACAGAAAATATAATATAAAAAGCAATGAATCCAGAAAAAATATCTCACCATTGATATAAATCAATATAAAAATTATTTAATTAAAAATAAACTACAATAACATTGATTATTTCATGTTAGGGTGTAGTGGAATTAAATCACCAACCTCTTATTTATAAGGAAAGTGCTCTTCCATTGAGCTAGCACCTATTCATGCATTATGTGAGGATTTATGGCGTCTTTGAATGTAAAATGGGACAATGAATCATTTTTTAGCGAGAGGAGATCTCCAAACAAGGGTAGATGAAAATGAGAATCTTAATTATCTTTTCTGAGAAGATCCATCAACAAAGAACAAACCATTGTTTTGGATATGAAGGATTGAAAAGATCTAATAAGAAACAATAAGCCATTGTTTTGAATATGAAGAACATTCAACTATTTCCATTGTTGACTTGGCAGATTGACATTCAAAGTGGTTTGCTTAGTTTTAGTGATTCAAAATCACTTTTACAAGACAACATATGTGCCTAGGACCCTAAATTACAAACTTGCCAATCATTTGCATTCACATGAACTGGGACCTTTTGTAGCTAAGAGGAATAGGAGGGAAAATGCTTTGCCTTAGTTAAGTTAAACCAGCTAGGAATCTTGCAAATGGGTACATCACCTTTGATTTTATATCTAGTCTTGAAGATATTTTCTTCTTATATCTTTCTAAATTGTTTGGACATCAGATAATTTGGCACAACATAAAGAATCTATTACACCTCTCTTGTAATCGATAAATCAGAAATAGCATATAATGCCTTGCCCTACTTTGTACTATGGGAAAATTTGGCTTTCAAGCAGTAAAAGGATCTATCAATGGATTGACAACTCTTGCACAAGTAGCACGTAAAACCGAAATTTTGTTTGAAGAAATTTGATGGCCACCGCTAGAAAAGGCACAAAGATCCAAACATTGATTATGAGAAGCCCTGAGAATTAATTGATGGGGCATGTCAAGGAACCCTAGGTATGTGTTGGGTATGGGTTATTATCCTTTTAAAATGTGTTGCTGGAGAATGTACAAACAATAGAGCTTAGTTCTTTGCATTATTCCTTCATTTGAAAATGACAGTGGAAAGGATCATACTACATTGATGTTGGAGATGAAAGGAATTTAGTATTTTTTTGGATGTTCATCCCTCTATGTTAGTTCCTAAATAACCTTAGTGTTGAATTAGGCTTTTGTGAAATTTTTTGAAGGATGCTTAAAAGAATCCTAAGAGGACCATAATAAGTAATAAGCCGTAAGTAGATATATGACAAAAAAGTTGACTGGTATAAGACTATTGTGATACAACTTATTTGTGTGGCTTTTAAAAGGGAAATCTAATACATATTCTAATTTCAAACTTGAAATATCATAGACAAATAATTTTTACATGGAAAAAAAGTTACACTCCATTTCACAAGAGTTTCTCACATTTTCTACGAATTGCTAAAAGAAATCATAGATGTGTTGCATTATATACGTAGGATCCAAAAAATAGAATAGAAAAACTTAAAATTAGAATGGAATTAAATAAGTCTTAAAAGCACCTCTTAAAATCTAGAGGCGAAAAACAGATTGCAAAACAACAAACTAGCCCAAATGGCATGTGGAAAATGTGGAGGTTTGCCATTACACCAAAACCCACAAGTTATGGTAAACATTACAAGCAGTAACTAGGATCCCCAGGGTGGAAATTACGGATTCTATAGAGGTGTGGTGATTCTTCCAACACCCCCCCTCAAACGCAACTTGGGGGAATCGAACCTGGGTCCAAGCTTTGATACCATGTGGAGGTTTGTCGTTACACCAAAACCCGCAAGTTATGGTAAACATTACAAGTAGTAACTAGGATCCCCAGGGTGGAAATTACGGATTCTATAGAGGTGTGGTGATTCTTCCAACAGAAAATGACACCAAAATTAAATTTTATTTTTTTATTTCCTTATAATGAAAGTAAGGATGATAATAGAAGAATAGCGGCTTAACCTGTACACCATAACATGAAATAGTATTCTTGGACAAATGTAAAACCTAATCAGCCTTAACATTGAGCATTAAAAAACATACATGAAATATAGTGGATAATAGAAAAGATACAAAATTGGATGAGATAAAAGATACACATAGTGGTCAGTACAATATGACAAATATAGTGGTTAATTTAACAACAGACGTGCATGATGTCAGGTGTTGGTTTATAAACTTGGTAGGAGAAAAAGCGTAAAACATGATGCACAAACTGTAGCACATAAATATGTTTTCTTCATAGTTCATGTTTACAAATTTGACATCAGGGTCCTTTAAGTAGAAATTAAAAATGAGATATATCCAAATGATATCATCACAAAGTGCATATGCCACTAATACAAAACTATCCAGGTAAACAACCTTACAAAATGCTTTGCTCTGTTTTCAATACACCATGAACCTCAAACAAAAATTTAAGATGCGAGGGAAAAAGTATTAACTAAGCCTTAAATTTAAGATACAAGGAGAACGCTAAAAAGCATTAACTAAGCCTTCAATTTAAGGCACGAGGAGATAGCAAAACAGTATTAGCGTAGGCTGTTTATTCCTATTATTTTGCTAATCACCTCATTTTCAAATTATTGTAGTTCAAGGGTTCCCTTTGTTGGACAATTTTCTTCAGCAAGTCTGGAGTCCATTCCAATTCCATATTCCAATTATTCCACAACAACTGCTGCTCTAGCCTGCACCATCCAGATATCCGTTCCAATTCCATATTCCAATTATTCCATCACAACAGCTGCTCCAGCCTGCACCATCCAGATATGACAAGGCCAAGGTAAAAATTCTTCGCAAATATAAATGGACATCACGACTCTAACACCAACTAGATATAACAAGTGCGAGTTCAAAAATTATTTTCAGAAATTGAAATGGGAAAAGTGCTATCAAAGCAAGGAAGATAAAGAAAAAAAATGTTGTTAAAAAAAATGAAATTTCTTATTAAAATTGAAAAATGGGAGTTTCCTTTCATTAGTATAAAATTAATGGGGTTGATATGAAAAAGATCAAAAATTATGACATTATCCTCAATTTCAAAGCAATTTATCAACATGATTCTTCTCCATGTTGAACATCATATCATTTGTTTCAACAATGGAAAAAGAATCAATCTATATGGGGATGATAACACTCGAAACTGTCCTTGTTATCTGACATGAGATCAAAAGAGAATGATTGTTGTAACAACAAGAAACCAGCCCTAATTGTCATCTTTGCTGGTTTCTTCTCACTTTGTGTTGGTTCTTTTCCAGCCTCAAAGGAGTATCCCTAGAAAACCTTGATTTAAAAATTATGATTTAAGTGACAAGTGACTTAGTCGATTGGGTGAATGGAGCAAGGGGAGAAGAAAGTATGCAACATAGATTTATTAATCCCAATCTTACTGGTTATAAAATTGTCACCTTGAAAAAGTTTAGCAAGTTGGAAAGCCATTTGCTTGATTAGACATTCCATATAGAAGATCAATTTCAATGGTCAAAAGAGATCCTTATATTACCAAATATATAGACTAAAGATATCCTCTAAAATTGTTCAGTTCTTTAAATATATTAGTAACACTAATCATCTGATGAATACTAGAGATATCCTCCAAATGTAATCTCAACTGTGAAAGACCCAAAGCATGGAACTGGATCTTATTATTCATCCATTTGATAGTCATAGGCAAGTATCCAAAAAAATGTAGTTACACCATATTTTTCTCCATAGCACACTTCAGTAGGAAAAATAATGTTCTAAATTCACCTTGATTATTGGTCCCAATAACCATATTTTCCTTATGAGTGAAATTCTGATCTTTCACAATAAATAACACAATACCTAGAAATCAGAAGTGGTCTTGGCACTGGAAGGCTCCATCAAAGAAGCTCCATGCATAATAGTTTTTTCATAATCACCTCTCCCATCATATGAGTGGGTTTTGGGTTCATACTAGGCTTATAAGAACAATATAGTGAAAGCACTTGTAATGAAACTTTGAAAGTGGGAACTTAGACATCCTCAAAAAAAAACTTGGCATTCCTCACTAACTAGATTACCCAAGTAATAAATTATGGAAGTGTTCTATATTACTTCAACTCTCTTCTATTAAAGTACTCTAGAAAGCAATCTTCTAGGATCAATTTATCCCATAGATATTGAAGTGAAGTCTGATGTTCAACATCTTTCCACACATGTCTTGATTAAGGGCGTATTAAAAATAAATGTAAGGAAGTTCCTTCATTACATCTAATTATGATGAAAATGCTTGAAGTACCTTTCACAATTATACCTTTCAAGGAAAATCAAATTTGAGTTGTGTTTGCTTTAATCATCGACCTTTGTGCCATGTTCTTGCATGTTTTGAATTGTTTTGAGGGCATTTTTGCATAAGATATGGCACTATAGTAAAATTACATTGACGTGATTATGTCGTGTTCTTTTGAGGCTATATATGAGGATATGGGACACTCCTTTGAAACCTAAACACAATATTTATAATAAGAGACTGGGAGGCTCATGAAGGGAGTTATAACCAACAATAGTGAGCACTTAACAGTAGAGCAAGGGTGTTGATTTGATGCTACTATTGGGTATATCTATAATCATTTATGACAACAGAGGAAGGCACAATAATTCAGATGGTTATTCAAATTATTTTTGGATCTATATTCCTGCTAATATAACTAGTCACAACCAGTTCATGAGGGATTTAAATTTACTAATTACATGAAGGGCACCTTGAATGTGGAGTTAAATTAGGGTGGATTGTTGGAAAGTCACTACTTGCCTGAGTAATGCCAACCAAGAGGGTGTTCTCCTTCGCTATTACTTTAGATTTGACAACATTTATATATGATAGTAGGTAAATGTTATCATGGAACTGACACCTATGCACAATAATGAGGAGTACAATTCAACAGAGAGTGCACCACCTTTTGGGAATTTTTAGGGGTGTAAGTTTATCCTTTAGCAAACAAATCCTCTTTTTGGTTACAAATCTCATAAGAATCTGGAAGAAATCTCAAGCATGAGAAAATCTCTACCATGATCCAAGAGCCATGCTTGGTGAAATGAATCCTTTAGCAATTTTTTCCAATTTTGAATTGACCCAGATTGTCAAAAATTCATTTAGATTTCCTAATAAATGGGAACTCTCACTTTCCATGTTCACATTTGTTTTCCAACTAGAGAGAATTTTTCTACAAGATTAGAGGGATCCATTTTTATGTTTTTTCTACTTGATACCCTTGTCCGCATTGTCAGGCCTGTCAAATACCTATTTCTAGAAATGGTTACACTTCCATTTGCTGACAATAGTAAGGGTACCTAAATGAGGGAGTTACACTATGTTTTTTGCACATGAAGAGAGTGTATTATTATGGGTTTAATCTAAGAATTTTCTTATCTACTCCTAGTAGTAATTACATTCTATCCTTGACTACTAGGAGGGTTTCCCACCAGGGAAGTTAAATCCTATATTGAGACAGATTGTTTATACCTTTACACTTCGCTGAAAGTTTTCTTGTCTTAAATAAATTTACTATGGGGCATCTAGTTTCCTCAAGGTATTTTGACCTTTTAGACTTATGATCTTATTTTACAGGTGATTTGTAACATGTCATTTGATAATGCCACATTTTGATTAGAACTTAGTTAGATATTTAAGGTTTTGGAACATCTTATGTAAAGGGTGGTGAAAACAAGAGGCTATAGCCATTTACTTTATAGGGAGAGATAGTTTATACTTTTACATTTTCTTAGGCTTTCTCCATGAATTTCATATGTACACATGGGAAGTACATAGAGATATTTTAATAAATGATTGATATTCAAATAATGTGAAATTTTCATTTTATGTTGTTTGATTGTTGACATGTTAGCTTGTGCAACCTTAGACATATTTACTTCTTGGCACTAAGTAGCTTCCTTGTTGATACCTGATCAGATCATCAACTCTATGTATGTAGTGGATGTATGTATGACCCCTTTTGGTATAAAATGCATGTATGTTTATTGTACATATTAATATAAATTGAATCATTTTATTATAAAAAATGAATAATATTTATGCACATAATATATATAGAAAACATAAGTTCAAAAGCTATAAATTGAGGTATGAAAATGATTAACAAAGAATACATCCCAGAGAGAATTAGAGTAATCTCTAATTCTCTCTATAGATATCTTGGGAAAAAATAGTATTCATCAAATGGGTTTTGTATCACACAAGCAAAGTTTTCTTTTTTCATGTAGAATTAACCAATCCAAAAGAAATCTTAGTCTTCAAGTAGATACACGCATCCAAATAAGCTATAAATCAACCAGATAAAATATAGTTCTAGGAGACAATACTTGGAAGTAGGAAATAAATAGAGAAACAATATTAATGACCAGAGAACTAATCAAACCAGAAATGGACTTGTTTTCGAGCAGATAAAATTGGAAATGATAATAAACTAAGCTAATACGATTGAACTCCAATGTTATTTTTATGAGACCTTTATTTGCTAGGTATTAATGACATAATAAAAATATAGCTTAAGAAAAACCTACATGTTTATTGAATTGGCGAGGATGTGGTAGTCATTGTTAGAAAACGATCAAATAGAAACATCTCACTCCAGAAAACCTCCAATGTCTAAAGAAAAATTATTGTGAAAGTTATTTTTAAAGCTGAGAACATTATTAGCTTAACTTGTTGGTTAGAAAACATGATACATCTTCTCAGATAACTCCTTGAAATGTGAAAAATTTTGCATAACATCATCAATTTTCAACTATCCAATATATGTATGTTGAAAATAAGAGTTTACCTCTTTCTTAATATCGGTTGCTAAGACCTTTGTTGATGTCTATTCTAAAGCACCAACACTCAATAAGGGGGGGATTAACATGGACAATTATAGAATGTAATCATTTCATTTCTTTTGCAAGATATAATGATGCTCATTGGTCCACATTAGCATGAAGAACTTGAATAACTCGATAGTTATTTAATGAAACAAGATACCATAATACATGCTTAAACAAGTCTAGAAATCACAAAAAAATAATACACATTGAAGAATATTGCAGTTGTCTCGAAAGAAGATTGACAATAGGTCCATAACGTTGGACTAAATTTCCTAATGAGTCCTTTGATGCTTCAAATAAAGTTGTTTCCCTCAAAAATTTTAGACATACCTACAAAAGTAAGTGTCCACTAATGAAAAGATACAAAATGCAGCCATAAAAAACTTCAGTAAAACGATAACCAATAAAGCAGGACAACCTTCCAATCTACATCAAATTGAGTTGGGAATCAGTGTCCACCAACTACCTAAGTATGCAACATTCAGTAATCAAGACTAGTGCATCAAATAACATGCAGAGAGAATCTTACCTCGAACAAATTATGTCGTTGATTGCTAAGATTATCAATTAACCACTACTCCAAATTCAAAAACTCCCTTTTTGATGCAAGAGAAGCAAGTTCAATTGCAAAGGAAAATGGAGATAGGTCCAATATCATAGTTCATGCCTGTAAATAAAAAATTTCTTCATCATAATTACAAGAAGTTATACATTGAAGAAGATATATTCCTTCTTGAAAAATAACAATTTAAGGCAGAGTTGTCCCTGCCCAAAAAAATGTTGGATATGAAGTTCTCAAAGCAAGCAAAAATATTTCCAACTTGAATTTTCACTAACTATAACCTTAAATTTAAGGCACAAGCATCCTAAATAACATTAGAAATCAAGAATACAATCTTACAACACAATATTTTTAGAAAGGCCTAAAAATAGTGTTTCAAATAATCAATCTAATATGCTAGAGTAGTTTCAAATCCTAATGTGGTAGGTTGAAAACATTGACTTGAATTCCCAACAACAAAATAGCAAACATGGTTTCCTTTAATTTTTGTTGGTTTCCCAATATCATAAATTTTAACAGTAAGATTTTAAATGACAATTTCTACTGAAGAATTGAATATGACACAAATTATTTATAATCGATACAAAATATTTCTAAATACAAAATATTTACAATCAATATAAAATATTTCTAAGTACTAACCAAAGAGATACACAAGTTGGATATTATTTATGCCATATATAGATCTTCTATCTTTTTCCTATAATAAGTCCAACTGCAAGCTCTTACTTTTATCTCTTTGCATGCATCTAAAATCTTTGAGATTGATCTAGGATCCTTTGCATAGATATCTATCATAGCCCAAAAAAATATATCCAGATTGACATGGCACAACTGACATAAGAGAAGGCTACAATTAGGATTGGTGAATATGGTCAATGGTGTTGAAAACAACCTCCTCAAAATATGTGTCATGAAACCACCTCTATTCCCAAAAATACTCAACAAGGAAAGGAGGTCTTCCACAAAATGTGGCCTCCTAAAGATTACATAATACAATGTGCAAGAGATCCATGTTAATAAGTTTGGAATGAGGGCGTCCACCTCAATACATCTTGATATTTTACCATGTCAAGGAGTTATTTACTAATTTTATCCATGGAATCCTATACAACCTCGTTGGATGATGGGGAGACCTCAATATGATTGAGTGGGTTCCACCTTTTTATTAAATGAATAGTAATCAAATATTAGATGACCACACCTGAAAGTTGGGATGATCCTCATATAGTTCTTGCTTGATTATATCCAGGTTGGTAATTCCTTCAAATAATATGAAAATTACTCCAACATAGGGTAGGGCACCTTGACTGTTGACTACAAAAATGGGTATACAAACATTGCACTTATAGATCTATAACAATGCCCTTCTTTCCACTTTTAATCTGCGTGAAACATGCCTGTAATGACACTATGTAGAGACTCATCTTTAGGAAATCATATTATTTTAGAAACAGACTCATGGAGTATTTCAAATGTAAGAAGAATACTCATTCTTGTTTGTCCTCATATGGTGTAGTTAGATAAGCCCACCTGGATAGGGCTATGTTTTTAAGTTTGTTATCTTCTTATCTATTTATAGAAGAATCTATTTATGATTGTTTATAATATATATGGACTTCTTCATTAAACCTATTGTGAACAGGTAAATCTAGGCTAGTTTGTTATTCGGATTTAAGACTAAAACTTGTGTTTTGTTTAATATTACATTCAAGAATGGGAAAGGTTATCTATAGTTAGATAAAAACCATCTGTAACTTTTTCAATTAAAGTGTATTGAGATTTATATATTTCAATGTATACATGTTTAGCTCTTAATGGGAATACTTTTGGGACAGTTGCATCAAACAAATTAGAGGATATTGAGGAACTTTTGGCTATGGTTTTGAAGTCTTTGTGGACATAGATACTGGTGGAATAAATGGAAGGTTATCAAATAGATGACATACCTATGTAAAATTACAATCCAACTTTATATTGAGAGTTGGATGAGTATTTCTTTTTAATTTTGTTTTAGTGTCCATTAGGAATATTGTTATTGTGGGACTAGGTTCATCAAATCAACAAAGATAAGGTGTATGCCTATGTCTTTTAAGATTTTGTGACCATATAATAATCTATTTTTTGGAACTATTTGATTTATTTCTTTCAGTGCTTGCATGCCTCAAAGGATTATAGAAGTCCTTTTTGATGCTTTTATAAGTATTACAGGTATGAGTGTTGGAGGCCTTAAGGTTGCAAGGGAGTTATAAGGATTATTATATAAAGATCATTTTTGAATTTTGTAAGATATGACAGGAAAAGGGCAGTGAATATTTCATGCTAAAGTTCATTGAATGCTTTCTAGACAACATCGTTACACTAGTTTTAGTGACCACAAAGAAATAAAGTGTTCAACAAACATAAAACAAAATTTTTAGAGAAAAAAGCAGAATCAAGATTGTGCATTTTACCTTGACATAGGTGACAATAATTAACTATATCTATGGACAATGCTTTATAGGATACTCGATTAATGCATGCACAACAATCCCATTCCCAATCTCTACCAAATGACACAATACCTCTATTAAATCAATCGACAACCATGCCTGATTAGAAAAACCACATGGGAGTAAAATTCCATGTGGACCTTCGAGGGGTGCCTACAAAAAGAGGAAATATTTGGTTACAAAAAGAAATAGAGAGATAGAATAATAAAAAGGAGACACAAACTTATTGCCGAGAGGTTCTCCCTATTGGTAGATTATCTTGTGTGAGTTCACGAAAGACTCAAGATTAAATCCCATTGTGTAACTTGTGGGTTCCCGCTAGTATTTTAGGTAGTGGTTACTACCATCCTCCATGCGAAAAAAACAAGACAGGAGAAATCCACTGGCGTATGGAAAGGTACAAACATCCACAGTTAGAAACTTAATTCACAAGAAAGAACTACATTTCTCCAGAAAATGAAAATAGAGACAAACTAATAAGTCACATCATCATCACTGGTTGCCTCCTTGAATGTGGAAATGTGAAAACTTTAGGACAACCATATGCAACTAATATCAAGAAGGAAGTTTGACCTTCATAATTATTCCAAAAATACCCACATATTGTTTGAATGGGAGAAGGATCCTACAAAAAAATAGTATCAACAAATGATATAGTACGACTATTTGTGGCAAGATAAAACTAATTTCCATGTAAAGAAAAAAGTCACAATATATGTAACTCATCATGTCAAAATCCCATCGAGAGTAACAACTGCTTTAGAATGTCAATTTTTTCCATAAATTGGCATCAATATAGAGAAGGGTTTTTAATATTGAAAATAAAATCTTTCCTAATCCAAAGACTCCATCACAGATACCCAATTGATTTCTGGAGTGTGCATAGAAATCTAGACTAATAAACATTTCCTACTAGAAATTAACTTCAGATTTAAACTAATGAAACTAACATAAGATCAGGTCAAATCTGACCAATTATTTGATAGAATCCAAAGGAACATCAGTATTCCAAGATGATAGCCATGAAGAATTAGTCATGTAAATGTTAAAAATTGAAGTATAAAATGTTGCATGTGTGCTATGCGGGTCCTCAAGGCCTATATGAGTGTGCACAACCATGCTTATTATCTTGGACAAAGTCTCCTCCTTCATTTGTTCCTATCAAGGCCATGATACTACCTTTCTGGTAAATTCTCAAGTCATAACTATTAACACAACACCAGAGGATCAACTATTTAAAGAAACTACATACATCAAGGAATTAACAACACTAATTCATTTTTAACTAACGAAGTTAGTAACAGTGAGATTTGTGCTTTGGTTGCAACCAAGGCAATTCCTCAAGGAAATCAGGCACATGCATAGATAATCCTTCATTATGATGAAGAAATAATGAAATCTACTCAATGAGATCTTCAAAAACATTGCTTGTTGGGTTTTGGTATGGTTCCATTATTTTAGAGTTCGAAATCTTTTGACCTAATGTTAGAAATACTTGTGTAAGTTGTTCCATCTCAGAAAGCAAAAGTTTAAAACTGTGACTAAGGAAGACTAAAGGAAAAACATAACGAATATATTCTCCGAATACCTATGCTTCAAGGAATGATAGTGAGATATTCATAATAAAAAGACACAACTATACCTACCTACTTGGATTTGATTTGTATCATGTCAGTCTGCTAGGTCTAGTCCCAATCCATTATGTCCAGGTAATGACAAATGCATGGTCCTTGACAAATCCCCAAGGATAGTTTCAATTGTATGAGTCTTATTTACAACGTCAAAAAATACCATACTAAAATTGAGTTGATGCAGCAAATATCTCAATATAATAGAAAGAAGTTTTAACCTCAACTACATGGTATTCACATTTCCTTCACACAAATTCATTTGATCCAAGCAGCTCTCGAGCAACACAAAGCTACTATCAAATAAATATCATGTAAGTTGCTCAAGATAACATTAATGGATTTGGAAAACTCATTTTAATTTATAATAATATGTACACCCAGATGTCCAATTCATCAGACTTCAAATATGCAAAAATAAAAGGCAAACACAGATGGAAACCATTTATAGTTTTAAAAAATTGATGAGATCTAGCATTAACACTAAGCATGTAATATGGAAGCACTTTTGCTCCATGAAGATTCTCATTATTTTCCATCTAACTAGAAATAAAAATATCCATGAAAAATAATAGTGTCAAATTCAGGCCAAATGTGTTGGAAGCTCCACTGTAACCAAGGTTGATCCAGGAGGATCTTGTCAAATCAGTTGCACAGGTTTAGTTTCATCGTCAGCATTTAGGTCCAGTGTCATTAGCTTCGATAATGATGTTTATAGTCCAGGTTGTATGGTAATGTATATGGTTTTCATGGTGATATGGGTTGATACCTGGTTATCGACATGTGATTGTCGTCAGTTCCGCTAGGATTTGGTCGTCGACATGGGTTTGTCATCTGCCTCATAGGATTTGGTTGCCGACGGGTTTGTTGTCATGTGATGTCGTTGCAAATGTAGCTTTGTGACAAATAAATGTGTTTGGGTTTATTATAACCAAGTGATCTAAAACCCTAATAAACCTAAAACATTGACTTTAACCTAAGTCTAAACCCTAATACACATAAACCCTAACCAAAACCTAAACCCATGTATTAAAAAATGCAATAAAAATCCATAACCCTAAGTCTACAACCCTCGACCTTTGTAAAAAAAATACAAAACATTACAAATTATATACTACAATGCCTAACTGCAGGTTTAAACCCCATACTATGTGAACAAACATTCAAGTGGCGAAGGTTACATAAAATAGTTCCATAGCAGTTAGCCATGTCAGAACCTAGCATGTGAACGCAATGTAATTCACCGCGCAGTTTAGGTGGACAGTCACAGTTCAGGGAAAGGTTGATGGTGGCATGTGAAGCACCAAATTAACTGTCAATCGTTAACATGCAACAAAACCAATAACACACTAACTGCGGATTGAATCGACTATTCACTTGAGCTGTCACCTTCCTTTGTGTGGTTAGCAAACAACTAATGGTTTTTTATCTTATTATATGGTCGAATGTGGGTTTGCATTCATATTTTAGTGCTATGTTAATGGGATAACTATACAAGTCATCCTTAGGTGGCTTTGAGCCACTAGACTGAACCCTAAAATCAGTGTTCATGCCAATCTTGGTTGGGGAGACCTCTAATGTACCTAAAACCATATAAATTCACCTCTTTGTTCATGAAGAAGACATTAGAGGGTTTTTTGAGTTTTGTATGAAGATTCTAGAGGATATAGGTTGTTTTCTTTTCAGTGTAATAGGAGCATTTAGAGTCAGAATTGGGAACCGTGGCAAGCGTTGGAAAGTTGATTCATAGAGATTTCTTGTGACAGTGACCAGAAGTGCTTGTGTGCATGATCAGTTTGGTCAATTTGTTGTGTAATCGATGTCCTCAGATTCATTCCAAATAAAGTAGTCTCCCATCTTGAAAGGAAACCTGGAGACATAGACCATCAGGGATGAACTCCATAATCAATCTTGCTGTCTGGTACCCCTGTGATTTTGCTATTTTTCACTTCTATTTGCATCTTGCTTATCTTTTCAATTTTGTCGTAAAGCCTTTCTTCTCAAGCAGTTCTCACAATAAAAGCATTTTTATTTAACATTCAGTTCAATAATGGCATAATCAATTCTACTTCAGTTTAACATATGATTATTTTAGATCATATAATTTGGTATCAGAGCATGTTGCGTTTGTAGGATTTGTCAGTGAATGTTAACCAGGTTGAAGTCGCAACGTGGAGAAGGAATCCTCGAGGAGATTGATCCAGAGATTGGAATGTGAAGAGTCGCTCATAAGTTGACCATGATAGGATATGATGTAGGTGAAATGCCAAAAAATAAGATGAGCGATGAATAGTTTCAACAAGCATTCTTGACTATGTAGCAGATGTTGGGAGAAATTTACGAAGATAAGAAGGTTAGAGATGCAGCTTCTTCTTCAAAGACATCGAAGAAGAACAAAGGTAAAGGCAAGGCTGATAAACTCCTTCACCACCATCATCTCCATCATCATCATCATCATATTCTTCTTCCAGTGTAGAATCTGAAACAGAAAAGAAACCATTCATCAGAGAATCACATGCTTATGAGATGCCTTATAGAAAGGAAATTAGAGAATACCCTAATAGAGAAGGGAGAGCAAGGAGAGACTGGACATTAGCCAATGGAAACAGGTGCAACAAGGGATCAAAGCGGAAGGGCATCTTGACTACAGAAGGAGAGAAGTAGATGCTTCCTAGATAGAACTCTTTGCGCTTAAGGAGGAAACTGTTCGTATAATAACATGAAAGCGATTGGAAAGAGATGGGCTCATTTTACCTAAATAACGAACCTACAACAAGACTTACATACTTGGATGGCTTCCAGCCTCTACACAGACCTTGAACAGACCTACATTGGCTCATAAAGCCTAACTCCGGCTTAACAACATACAAGGGAACAAAGCTTTCTATGATAGGAACTAGAACCGGCAACTGTGCCAGTAAGAAGAGATTTCAAAAACACGACATCGAGATACTAGTATACATATCAGAAAGTAGGAACTCATCCCTCTCTTGGGCTTAGCTCCTTTCCCTTAGGTTCGCTTACCTCGGAGAAGAGATTGGGTTTACTTTTTCTGTGACCTAGCTCCCAAGGGTATTCCTACCTTTCTTGCCTCTCCGAACGGGGAAGAGCTCCTAGCAAAGGAAGAAGAGAGATAGGTTCTATTGAAAGATCGGGATTCGTTCTCTTGGAAAGGAGGGATGGCTATTATGCCTCTCCATCGATTGGGAATGGGACTAGCTTCTTGATCCGACCTTCCCTGAGGTGCACCTACCTTCCACCAAGAAAGAGATACAGGTCATTTGATGACCAATAATGGCAATTCGAACATTCTCGATCAGAAACAACAAAAAAATATTTACCGAGAGACTACTCATTCGACGATGGAAAGTGTAGATTCGACGAAGAAAGAAGCAACAAAAGGAGTACGAGCTCTAGGTGCTAGTATTGCTGAGTGTGTGAAAGAGGTTGGCTCACACCTTTAAGCGAGACTGGTTGGAGAAGAGCATGCTCTATGATATGAAAAGAATCAACTAATTACGAAGTACGAAGGGAAGATTACCGATTTGCTGCACAAAAGTGCTCATTCGCTGAAGATGATGCATCAGGAAATAAATACTAAAGATTCACCATAAACAACTGATGAATCAGATGCGGATTGAGGTGCCTTTAGAAAGAAAATCTACCAAGACTACTGATTCGCTGCATCAAAACAACATATTCCACGAGAAACTAACAAGCTAGAGTCACCAAGCGGTGTTACAGATCCCCTTAAAAGAAACCTTAGGGCGGTACTCCAACTAGAGGCTATTAGCTCTCACCTCGTAAAGGAAGAGTACTTAACCCATTCCAATGAAGGGAAGATGGCGGAAGGGAAAGAGGGAAAATGGCTCACAAAGCATAGCTACCTTCTCAAGCTTACTTCGGCTTAGCCCTATGATTGCCCAAGTGAGGTATTTTATTAAAAGGAATGCAAATTGGAGTGGTTCGCTTTTCGGATTGACTCGCCCATGACTACCCATCTTACCTTCCCCCAATAACCTATCTCACCAATCACCTAGCCTATCTTCCATCCTACCACCAGGAACTAGATACACTCTTTGCCTACCTTCGGATCCCTACCTATAACCTACCTCACCAATTTCCTAGCTTCTTCCTGTTCGAAGGGTATTCCTTCCTTCTCTTGCCTAGGATGCCTCTTCCTTCCTTGGCTAATCCCATTCACCCACAACTTGAGGAAGGGATTCTCCCGATCTTGATCCCACTCCTGGCTTCATGAGTTGAGTTTCCCACTTTCCTCGAAAGAAGAGAGGAGCAACTAGAACAAAATAATCACATTGAGAGAAAGGAGATAAAGAATGGGAATTCGTCAATAAGACTGGTGATTCTCCTTTCTTTGCATGTGATTTTGTGAGCTAAGCGAACCCAAGCGAAGTACCTCACTCTTTCCTCGCTAAGCCAAAGCACCTAAGAGGTGTGAGCTATGAGTTCCTCTCTCTTGTTCCCTTGCCAGCTGGGAAGGCCAGAGCGAGGGATGATGTCGAGCACGAGGATAATATTCCAATTCAGTCCTCGATGAGCAACCTAACTAAGATATCCTACTCTTCCCTTGCTTGAGCTATGAGCTCTCTGAGCCAATGCTCTTACTTCTTTGTTCTCATTGAGCAGTCTCCCTTTCTATAAGTTTCCCTACCGCTTGTTCACCGAAGCCTTGTTAGCAATGCTAGTGACTTTCTATTTCTCTGAGCTACGAGTTCCTACTCCTATGCTTGTGCACCCAGAATGTCTTAGTAAGCATCCTTAGCAGCTCTTGGTAGCTGGATGAGCCAATGCTTGCTATTGGCGTCCCTTATTATGCCTTAAGGTTCCCTAAGAGCATCTATGATAGCATCTAGACTTCCTACTTTGCCATGAGTCTTCTGAGTCTCTGTTGTAGACTGCTCGGTGTAACTGGGGTGGTTCGGTAGGAGGATTGGATAACATCCCTCTTTGCTGGTCACCCATTCCAAGAGGCAACCCAAGCAACACACTCATTGTTGCTAGGGGGCTTCACCGTAAGAGTGAATTTATCTCCCTCCAGAGCCCTTCTCTTGTAATCTTCCATCTTATTCCTCGTCGCCTCGTAACTCAGAGAAAGACGGAAGCCTGACGGAACGGAATTCATTCCAGAACAGGGAAAAGCTATCCTCTCCTCAATCAATTTGTTGACTTCGCGAAGCTCTTGTGCGACGAAGAAGTCTTTGAATCAATTCGTTCTGTCCTCCACATAGGCAATGTCGGGTCCCGAATCCGCTCCTGTAAGCAAACAAATGAAACTATTGCGAAAGTACGTGCCCGCATGAAAATAAGTTGTATTGAAAAACAACTTTGACCCATGGAAAATGAATTCTATCAAAGGCTTGTTTGCTAACACTAGCCCTATCCGCTGATTGGCTTGTTTACTTATATAGTTATCTTCCTTCCCAATCAACCAATCAAGGAACAACTATGGAACCAGGCTTTGTGAGACTTCCTTAGTGAGCTTTCTGGCAACAAAGGAGAGTTCCCTTACAAAGATTAAGAGTTAGGATCAAAGACAGGCTTGCTTCCCTGTTTCGGGGATAGAGACATCGGTCATACTAGATGACGAGGCTTACCGAACTACCTTTGCCTCAGAGAGAGAAGGCCGCTCAAGCAGAATACGACTTTAAGATAGATGTAACTAACTTTACTTCCTTGCTCTTCCTATGTTCATTACGGAACTCAACTAGATTCGGAATTGATTGCAGACTATTCTTCGACAGAATAAGACGATTCTCCGACAAGTAAGAATATCCCGTGAAGTAAGAATTTAGAATATGAGCTGAATCCACTACTAGAAAGGCAGGAGGGCAAAGACGAAGTAGGGAAGATATAGGTCTTTACCTATTGAATCAAGCTTGAGAGTCCCCATCAGTTCTCTCTGTACAAGCAAAAGCACGAAGAGTGAAATAGTCCCACACTAGAATCAAAATACCTTAAAAAGGACTAGTTAATGCTCCTCATGTTCTATCGTTCGGGCCCCATCTTCAATGGGATGGGTCCCTTCACTTACTTAATGCAGGCCCTCTATTCTTTCATTTGGATTGGAACTCCAAATCGACATTGTGGGGAAAAGTGGACACTCGGCTCAGGAGAAGCAGAGATAGGGATAGACACGATGCTCTTCCCATACTTAGCAGTAGGTTTAACCACCTGGTGGGAGCTCTTTTGGCAGAGCAAGTCATCATGACTGCAGAAAGGCTCTTTTTATTGGATTTGAGGTTCATATTCCGATGTCACTTCTTTGGAATTTCCCTGTCACAAATCCACGCTCTGGTTTTGCTCCTCTGTGAAAGGGCACCTATTGCGGTCACCCACGTCGAAAGGGGAAAGCTCTTTCTTCTAAACACTAATCTCTTTCTGGACCGCTTCTGAGGTGCCTATTAACAGGGCAGGGCTTATTGAACGTCCATCAGGAATTGAAAGAGGCGCAATCGAGCAAGTATTCGAGCCGCTAAAGTTTGCACCAGAAGGTAACAACCAATTGAATACCGCTTTTAAAACTTGATGTAAAATTTGAGTTATCTATTTATGATGGTGAAATGAATCCTGAAAAGCTATATAACTGTATTAAGTAGTTAGAAGTGTATTTTCGCATTCAGAACATTTCTGATGATAAAACAAAAATTCAGTTAGCTACACTTAGAATGGGGGGAACAAATTTAGTCTACTGGGAAAGTAAAACTCAGATAGATGTAAAGCAGAAAGGTAAAGTCATCTCTTCATGGTCTAAGTTTTTAAAAGATCTTAGGAAACAATTCTATCCTTTAGGATACATGCAGCAAGCTATTATTGATTGGCAACATTTGAGGCAAGCTAAAGGGCAGAGTGTTCAGGAGTTTACTCAGGAGTTCAAAAAGAAAGAATTAGCGCTTGGTATTTTATTGGATACATGTGAAACTTTATTAAAATACATCGGCAATTTACATTGATATTTGCAGCATACATTATTGATGCTTAATCTTGATGATTTTGATGAAGTGTGTGTTCAAGCCATACATATTGAATCAGGTGGCAGACCATTCAATTTTTCACCACAATCATCCAAAGAGTCGGAAATCAAGGATTCCAATGACAGTAAAGGGAAGAACAATTCAAAGAGAAAGAAATCAACGATAGCTCAGAAGGAAAGACCTACTTGTTCTCATTGCCATAGAATCAGTCATGATGAATCTAAGTGTTGGAAATTTCATCCAGTACTTAAGCCCAAAAAATTCCTTAAGGAGAAGGATGAAAAGAAGGCAATTGCAGCAGTCCAAAAAGATCTAGGTTCTGATTCAGGTGATGAAAGGAGGATAACTGGCTTAGTTTCGACAGGTAAAATTTCTGACACTGGTTCAAGTTCGAATACTATTGCATCTTCATCAAACATAAATCCTTCAAATGAGGATAAAAGATTTGAATTATTTAACATAAGGATAACTTCTAAGCACACAGAGATAGATACAATGTTTGACAGTGGATCACAGACAAATTTAATATCTAAATATTTAGTTAAGAATTTGGGTTTGGAGACACAGAATCATCCAAGACCTTACCCATTAGGATGGCTAAATAAATCAACTTAGATAAAAGTCACAAAACAATGTCAATTAAGATTTGCCATTATAGCTAATTACATTGATGAAGTGGAATTAGATGTGGTTCCAGTAGACATATGTGGAGTTGTCTTAGGAAGTCCTTATATTTATGATAGTGATGCAGTATTTTATAGAAAAGAGCATAAATATCACCTTAAGAAAGACGAGGTTGAATTTATTGTCAGGGCACATCAAAGTAAAAATCACTTGAATTTAGTTGTTGCTAATAAGATAAAGCGATTAATAAGTTCCAATAAGAGATTTGTAGTCATGTGTGTAAAGGAACAACATAATAATCAACATGATGTTTGTTCAATTTATGAGTCTCAGCTTAAATATAGTTTGATCAAAGAGGTAGAAACTTCTCCACTTGTATTTAAAACCAAACATATTACTCATAAGCAGGGAATACAATATGAATCACAGTTGATGCCTAAAGCTCCTCTTCCTAATGTCAGAATGAATCAATTCAGTCCAGGTTTGGAAGTTAATAGTTACAGGGATGCGGGTCAGTATTGGGGAAAGTCTGTGTTAAATTTCTCTTGTATTGTGTCACCATTTCATGTTTCAAGAAGTTTGGAAGCCTCTTTTCAAGTGGAGAGGAAGCCGATTTGTTTTCATAACAAAACGTTTTCTAAAGCAGTGTCAAAGTATCCAATACATCTAAGAGAAACTTATGCATCATGGAAAAGTGCTAATCAATGGAAACATCATTTAATGAATGAAGAAACAATGATTCAAATAAATCAACAACCATTTCAATACTTTCAAAATCAAACTAGGTTGCAACAGTTTTCACCTTAGAGTTTGATGGGTTTATTGCAACAAGTTCACTTAGTAATAAGGAATCAGGAAAGTATATCAAGTCAAGTAGCTCATTTGATGTCAAAAAAGTCTTTGATTGTCGCTGTCATTCCGCAATATAGATTGTTAATACATGTCAATAGTATTGAACAATATCCTATAGAGACTATTCTCAAAGATGTGTATGAATCGCTAATTCATGGTACTTCGTGGAAAGAAGTCAATTTCCATGTTCATAACAGGTTGTTTAACCATCTTCGCAAGTTGTACATACTGCAGATGGATGGAACAGGTCATCGATTCAAAGTGTGCCATGATCAACATCAACAAGGTCATCACTTTCAGGTGGTTGATCGAATGTATTGTACATCATCAGGGCAAGGTGGAGAGTGAGGGAGCTCTACCCTCATTTACTCTTTGTTTAAGTCAAAATTTTGTGGTCCAAAAGCTTTCAAGTGGAGAGGATTGATCCAGGAGGATCTTGTCAAGTTAGTTGCATAGGTTCAGTTTCATCGTCAACATTCAGGTCAGGTGTCGTCAGCTTCGACAGTGATGCTTATGGTTCAGGTTGTCCCATAATGTATATGGTTTTCATGGGGATATGGTTTGATACTTGGTTGCCAACATGTGATTGTCATCAGTTCCGCCAGGATTTGGTTGTCGACATGGGTTTGTTGTCAGCCTCGCAGGATTTAGTTGTCGACGGGTTTTTCGTCATGTGATGTTGTGGAAAATGTAGCTTTGTGACAAAGAAATGTGCATGGGTTTATTATAATCAAGTGATGTAAGACCTAATACACCTAAAACATTGAATTTAACCTAAGTCTAAAGCCTAATACACCTAAACCCTAACCAAAACCTAAACCCATGTATTAAAAACTGCAATAAAAAGCCATAACCATAAGTCTACAATCCTCGGCCTTTGTAAAACAAATACAAAACATTACAAATTATATAATACAGTCCCTAACTGCAAGTTTAAACCACGTACTATTTGAACAAACAGTCAAGCAGTAGAGGTTACATAAAACTGTTCCACAACAGTTGACTGCGTCAGAACTTGGCATGTGAACGCAATGTAATTCACCGCATAGTTTAGGTGGACAGTCATGGTTCAGGGCAAGGTTAACGGTGGCATGTGAAGTGCCAGATTAACCATCAACTGTTAACAGGTAGTAGAACCACCGACGCACTAACTGTAGATTGAATCAAATATTCACATGAGTTGTCACCTTCTTCCGTGCATTTAGCAAACAACTAATAGTTTTTGATCTTATTATATGGTCGAATGTGGGTTTGCATTCATGTTTTAGTGTTGCATTAATTGGATAACCATAAAAGTCATCCTTAGGTGGCTTTGAGACACTAGACTGAACCCTAAAATCATTGTTCATGCCAATCTTGGTTGGGGAGACCTCGAATGTACCTGAAACCCTATAAATTCACCTCTTTTTTCATGAAGAGGACATTAGAGGGTGTTTTGAGTTTTGTATGCAGATTATGGAAGACATAGGTTGTTTTGTTTTCAGTGTAACAGGAGCATCTAGAGTTAGAATTGGGAACCGTGGCAGGTGTTGGAAAGCTGATTGAGAGAGCTTTCTTATGACAGTGACAAAAAGTGCCTGTGTGCATGATCAATCTAGTCAAATTCTTTGTAATTGACTCCTTGAATTCAATCCTAATAAAGCGGTCGACCATCTTGAAAGCGGACCTAGAGATGTAGTCCATCAGGGACGAACTCTGTAATCAATCTTACTATATGGTATCGCTGTGTTTTTTCTATTTTTCACTTTTGTTTGCATCTTGCTTATGTTTTCAATTCTGTCGTAAAGTCTTTCTTCTCAACCAGTTCTCATGATAAAAGCACTTTCAGTTAACATTCAGTTCAATAATGGCATAATCAATTCTACTTTAGTTTAACATATGATCATTTCATATCAAAGGTAGAGGACCTATTTGGATGCGCGAATGGAGATCTTCAAAATATTTAAAGCTTCTAGTCAATAAATGGATAAATTTTAACATACAACGATGTCTTTGGCATCAGAGGTGGCTAACGAATCCTTGTGGAAGTTGTGTGGAGGACATGATGTGCTCAATAGGTAGAATTCATGCACTCTTCATCTTTAACGTGAATTTTCACTACACTCACTTAAGGCCTTCTCTCTCTTCACTTTTCTTTGCCTTCTATGTAGTTTTCCTCCTCATATATTTCCTGTATCTTTCACAAGGCACTTGTGTTTGAGGTTCCTATAGGAATGATTGTTTGATTACATTTTTCTCAAAGTACTAAATGGATTTAAAACACCAATAAAATTGGAGAAATTCTCTTCTGGGTTTTTATGGGTATTGTCCAAGGAGTCTCAAGGTAAAAGTGCAGCATTTTTTGGACAATTTTTGGGCACTTTCCAACAGGCTGAAAGTTAGCAGATGTATTTGGAGAGCAGATCCCAAGTGGCCGAAAATCCAAAGTCAAAATCAGAGAAATTCCCTTCTAGGTTTTTTCTGGGTTTTGTCCAAAGAGTCTAAGGCCAAAAGGGAAGAATTGTCTGGGTAGTTTTTGGCCACTTTCCAACAATCTGAAGTCAGTGGATCAATAGTTTACTGGGACAACGCAAAGCATTGTAGAGCAGTAGCTAAATAACCATCTTTCCATCTATTTTACCACCTAGGTTTGGTCCATCTTGTCCTTGCGACAAGCCCAAGTTCACTACATTTATATATTGTACTCATGCTCTCATATTTCATAATATATGGCTTAGCAGTTCTAGTATTACAATGTTTCATGGATGTTTGCTAAATGTTTTTGATTTTCCACTGTTGCACTGTTTGTTTAATTGATTTATCACTTAAATTACTGTTTAGGAGCATTACAGTGGTATCAAAGCATGAACTTGGCCTAGTTGCAGGTAACCAGTAAGGTTATGGGAGATTTGGGCATGTATGCAGAGTGACGATTTATAGCGTACACTACCCATGGCTCAAGGGAGATTCAATATGTAGGGATTCTGGGGTGGAATCCATTAAAGTGATGAGATTTTGGCTCAATTGAGGAAGGTTTCAGACCATATCCATCCTTATCCTTACAACATAAACACTAGAGGGGCACAATTCATGGGAGTACAACCATCTACACTAGGTGGGGAAAACCGACATAATGAGGGCACCAAATCTCCTAGAAAGGAGCAGGTAGGCTAGAGACAGTTAGAGGATGAGTCAAGGAGACGATTTTGCTATTGGAGACTTGGTCTTAGACATCAAGGGCCTAAGGAGGGGATTGAACATGAGGTAGAGGACAGGCGGGAGTGTGAGGATCACATTAGTATACCTAGTGTGGCACAAGAGTCACCATTGTTGGAGGCCTCTTTGATAGGATGAGTTGAAACCTTGGGGGAGAAATTAGAGCATACACCCATAGGACCATCCATTGATGAGGTGTTAGGAAACATCCCCACTATTGATGAGGAGCCAATAGATACATAGGCATCGAGATCTATGACACATTTGTCGGATGACAGTCGTCTGCAACTAACTAATGAGCATGTCTTGCATGTTGGGTTGTCTAGGGAGGAGCAGTTGGAGGCTCATGTTGGGCCCATGATGGAGGAGGATGTGCAACCATCCTTTGGGCTAGCCAGTGATGAGGGATAGCATAGATACCACATGTTGGGATTTAAGCACAGTTTGCTTTAGAGGTAAACTGACGGGATCTACATCGTTATCAGCCCATCCTTATGCATTGGATTGAGAGAGGTGGAGTTGTCTAGACATACCAAAGAGGATGACCAGGTTAGCATCACTGTTGGGTCACCTATGCCCATTGGAGAGAGACAGAGCTACCTAGTCAGATCTCATGTGTTGACCTAGGTAGTGGGATGAGACGGTCAAAGTTGCATAGGACGCAACATCTGCATGTCGGGCTTGTTCTATGTGCTAAATTTTGTGCATTTGATCCCTCTCTTGGGGTTGGATGGTGAGATTCTAAGTTGGTACCTGGTGGAGTGGGCTAGACTCATGGAGATGGTTATAGTTTAGAGTAAAGCTCAGTGGGAGCTCTCAGACAATGAGGGTGTTGGAGGTCCAAGTTGGCATTGGGATCCAGGCAGGACTTCCTATCCGATATCAAACATGTGGGATGGCTACGGAATTAATGAGGTCGTCAACCACATGCTTGAGAGAATGCATTCCTTAGGGGAGCTCCAGTTAATGCTAGTGGCCAAGTGGTTTATGAACAAAATCCATTGGTTGCTTTGGCATGTTGGTTGCACATGGGGGTGCAGGATGATTAACATTCTCTGATAGGAATTGGTTTGAGGAGGTGGCATGGGTATGCCACCAGACCAGATATTGTATGGAGATGATGTTCTCCCATTAAGGTTTAGGACTCAGGGGTCACAGACAATCGACACAACATAGATATCCCCCTAACAGGGGTGGAGTTAGGGTGCTTAGGTCTACTAGGATGGACGAGGGGACATGACACGTGTCATGGTGGGGTCACTATCAGATTGGTAGAAACTTTGGCACATGCAGGATGCCATATGTTACAGGGTGGTATGATAACAGGAAGTGGTACACAAGACTACACAGAGTTAGGTCGTAACATTCAGTGTTATAGAGAGGGATGTGGCTTGATGCATACAGACCCAATCCTAGGCCATAACACCTAGTGGTGTGTAGGGATATGCAATGAGGAGTAGTGGTCTACAGAGGAGCATGGAGATATATGGTGGTATACCATAGCATGTCGATTATACTTTGGGGTAGGAGGAGTGACTCGCATCACATTGAGGACGTGTGGGGAGTGATAGGTGCAGTGACACAGACAAGACATGGGAGGGTATAGGATGGTATAGCCATAGTCAAGGGTATCTAGTGGTGTACAGGGATAGGTTGTGGCATACAGTGGCATTTCGTGTAGTACGTTGGTACTTGGTCGTATACAGTGACAAATGATGCGGTTCAACGAGATCTTGGAGCTTTTCCTCTAGGGAGACTTATGGACATGGATAGTAGGTGTACCATTAGACGCAATTCACCTAGGATTGATGAGGACATTGTCGAGCATTTGGGGACACCATGTTTAGTGGAGGCAGGGCCTTGAGGGAGTTATCAACAGACCCTAGGCGGAGAGAGGGTCATCTGTAGGATTACTCTTGAGCATTCTGAAAAACTATTGATCATACTCTTTGGGACATACCTGCCCATCATCCTCTAGTGTTGCTTACAATTGCAGAAAGTTTGGTTGTTTCACTTTGACACTCTCCATTGAGGAAACAGGGCATGGGGGAATCACCCTAGGCACTTGGATGAGACACCACATGTCATGGACCGAGAGGAGACTCTCTAGTTGAGGCACTTGGTAGGTGCACGAGTTGATGGTTACAAACTTAGGGATGACATGGTTGATTATCGAGGTAGCATATGTTCCACCTCTAGGTTCACACTTGGGGAGGTGACCAAGAGGGAGTTACATGGTGCTTTTTCAGCTGGATAGATTGGGGCATTCAAGGAGCATGGGTGCGAAGGATAGTAGTCCTTGTTGGTCGGATGATGCCTAGGCTTCTAGCAGTACCCGAGCACATCATCAGAGCTGGGATAGCAGATCTCGCTGTGTGATTTGGCAGGCACAAAACAACTGGATATTTGCGGCATGGGTTCTTGATGCTCAATGCCTACCTATTGGATACCTACAAGAGGTAGAGACAGAGCACAAAGGGGTCCCAACAACTAGCAACATATCACATCAACAAACAAAGAGGATTGGAGTTTGTGGACCTCGAGTATGGTTATGGAATCCAGGGATCCAATGGATTGGTAGGATACTCCACTCCTTAGTGAGCATGGTCGGGATAACAAGAGGACTAATTTGTTCACAGGAGGACACATGGGCAATTACCGAAGTCCTCACTATAGGACAAGGAAGATTGTTGCTCAAGATTTGGGCTAGCCATGGAGTGATATGCACTGGCACTATTGAGTCACTTTGGCAAGATTGGCCTTGCCTCGATCATCACATAGATTATGGCCGAGAGTTATGGGAGAGGAGGTTCTAGTACGAGCATGTTAGGAATTCATTCATGACCAGAGTGTCACGATGTCAGCAGGATAGGTTCCTTTTGCGATGGGCAAGGGATTCTGGCATAACAGGGTTGAGCAGTTCAACAAGCTATAGAGGTGAGATGGTTTCTATAGGGTAGGGTCATGCAGATCTTCCATTTGGTTTTAGTGATTCATTGATGGTGTGAGGAACTTCACTGGTGTGCCAAGGTGATTGACAGGAGGAGATCAGGGGAGGCCTGAGTAGACGAGGGTTCAATTTCATTAGGATTGGATTAAATCTTCAGGAGTTTACTTTTGTAGTGCATGAGATGGACTATTCGGTAGAGAAATTTCATGAGGATTTAGGCAGAGTTTTACATCGTCAGGATGCTCTACTTATTGGTGATAGACACATGGGTTATAATGCCCATATCTGGCAGGATAGTGAGTGGGGCATGGGGGGCATCATGTTGATCAGGTTGGCTTGGGATCCTACAAGATAGTACAACGATCAGGGACGATCCAATGGCACATTTGGGACCCTGGTGAAGTTTGCAGTGATAGTAGGGGTCCACAGTCAGAGATGGTGTTTGTTCAGGCATTTCTTGAGGAGAAGCAATGTTTGGCGCATTAGAAGAACTTTCCAGATGAGGATGCCACCTGGGAGGGTGAGCATATTTTGGAGCACCCAACTTTGAGGTTTCTTGAGGACAAGCAACATTTGGGAGGGGATGAATGTCACGCCCCTTCTCAAACACATTAGTAACAAGGTGCTGCTACAAAATTTTGCACATTTTTGACTAAGGAAGAGGGCCCCACACTTTCGGCTTAGGGACCTAGGGGCCAAATCGACTTTATTTAGCTGTTAGTGGAATGTTGGGGCCACCCACATAGGAGTTCGAATTAGCCATTCGATATTCTTGGAGGGAAAATCGAATGGGTAGATGGAGGGGCCCACATGAGGCTAAGGGAGGTGAAGGAGATATAAAGAGAGATCAGCTCTCATTTTGTTTTCATTCTGAATATTTGACAAACAAACTCACTCATATACGCTCTGATGCTTAGCGAGTCTACTGACTGTTTAGCTACGAGTCTTCCTCATGAAAGATTCAAGCTATAGTTCAGGGGACCATCCGTGTCTGCCTCAAGGAGGCTATTCGACAGAGATTGTAGGAGTTTCCAACAGTGATTCACAACTCAGCCACCCACGCAGAGGAAGGAACTACGTGTTTTCTAGGCAGTCAGAAATACGTAGAGGTTGATTTAGCCAACCAAGAGGCCCCTCACTTACTGAAATTTTTCAGTAGCAAGGAAGGTGGAGGAATGAGGTCATTTTATCAGTGTTTTGCAGCCAACCAACCAATACACACAACAATATACATTTATGGGAAGAGAGACTCCACAGTGGCCTCCAACAGCAAATTCATGGGGCTTGTTTAGCAGCCATCAGGGCCAAGGACCATCTACAAGCAAGGGATCAGATAGTATAGGGGAAAACAACATTTGAGGGGTCTTTCTAGGTGGATTTGTAGGCTATTTCCTACAAATTGAATTTGGTAGCAGTCACCGGAGAGCAGCTCCCAAGAGGCCGAAAATCCAAAGTCAAAATTAGAGAAATTCCCTTCTACGTTTTTGTAGGTTTTTTCCAAGGAGTGTAAGGCTAAAATTGTAGAATTTTTTGGGTAGTTTTGGGCACTTTATAGCAGGCCGAAAATCAACAGATGTAGTTGGAGAGGAGCTCCCAAGAGGCTAAAAATACAAATTCAAAATCAGAGAAATTCCCTTGTATGTTTTTCTGGGTTTTGTCTAATGAGTCTAAGGCCAAAAGGGAAGAATTTTATGGGCAGTTTTTGGGCACTTTCCAACATGCTGAAAGTCAGCAGATGTAGCCCAAACGCAGCTCCCATGAGGCCGAAAATCCAAAGTCAAAATCAGAGCAATTCCCTTCTGGGTTTTTCTGGGTTTTGTCCAAGGAGTCTAAGGTTAAAAGGGAAGAATTTTCTGGGCAACAATTGAACAACCATCTTTCATGCTATTTTACCACCTGAGTTTGGTCCAGCTTGTCCTTTAGACAAGCCCAGGTGCATCACTCCATTTATATATTGTACTCATGCTCTCATATTTCATAATATATGGCTCAACACTTCCAATATTACAATGTTTCATGGGTGTTTACTAAATGTTTTTAATTTTCCAATGTTGCACTATTTGTTTAATTGGTTTATCACTTAAATTATTGTTTAGGAAAAATACAGAGGTTATCAAAGAAGTAACCTACATAGAATAAGAAAAATGGTATTTAGATTTACATGGTCAAGGAAAAATCAAAATGAGGGGATTTCACTAGTTCAGTTGAAGGTATTAGCCAAACAAAAGATGACAAAGGATGGGGATTGGAAAAAATAATTTATTTTGGAAAGTATTTGGTAGCTAAAAGATTGCCAAGAGACATCTCAATTATATATTGGTGAAGGAGTCAAAGGAAGATAAGCAATAGTGGAGAGAAGGAAATGGGGAATAAGTAATAGTAGTGATGGATCCATGTGTTGGGTGCCAAAATCAATTTTCCATTCAGGCTACCAGGATTGATAGAATTAGTGAAGGGAAGAGGAAATTTTACTCTTGATTATGCAGTGGACTATAAAAATACTTCTATTTTGAAAAAACTATGGAATAAGGCAGAAGCTCTAGTTTTTGCATGAGATGAAGTCGTGGGTGGGAGGAATTTATAGAGAATTCATATCAATATTTCAGAGGAGGAAGATATAGCAGGGTGGTAAAAAAACCAAACTTAAGGTTATTATTCAGCCAAGATTGATCTGAAATGAGGGTTTAACATCTTGTTACACTTACAAGAACCTCCCACTCCAAAGCTTAACAAATATATGATCTAGCTTATGTTAACAATTGTGGAATTAAGTACTTGAAACAGGGGTATGTCTTTGTTTTAATTGTTTAGGTGCTTATTTTTTAATGCTGATATTAAACACATATAATAGTAAATGCAACAAATAGACAACCACACATAACAACAAATTTAATCTAGGAGTTCACCCTAATATCATGGGCTACGCCTTCTTGAGCTTTTGTCAAATTGACTTAGCTCTTTGAGATTATGGTAAAGATTCTTTTACAAGTTCCACACCTAACTCCAAAGGTTACTGAACTAAACCAATGGGCTTAGAATACCATCTATATCCCTGTCTGTCCTCACTCTACAAACAGATCTAAGCTTCCTTGGAATTTATTCCTTCAATTAGTGCTCTAAGCTATCTTGAGCTTCCTAATGGCACTAAATCCCTCAGAATTCTTCAACTATCTCTGGAACTTCTTCTTCTATCTCCAGCATGTTGTACCTCTGATATAGTAGTTGGTCAGGCTACCAATGCCAGAGAATCTAAAATAATTGTTTTGGGGGGTTTTTGGTTTAAATTTATGGAATACCAATGAATGAAGACAGATGTAGATTTGAAGTAATAAATCCTTTGGGGTATATTAATACTTCAGCAAGGGGCTTCTATAAAGCATTACACAGTGATATAGATAAAAATAGTGGTGAGTAGAAGACAACAAAAAATATGATTATCACAATTTCAAGACTGTAAAATAGAACAACCATAAGCTGGAAAACCTTCTAAACTACGTTCCAGAGGTTCAAGGCAGTATACTTAATCCTTACACAAGATGATGATGATTTATTGATTAGAGGGGATTAGCTACACAAACAGTTGCATTAATCCAGTCTCTTAATAGATGAACACTTCAGGAGCTTATAGGAATCAATTGAAACTCTAATTATTCCTACTTAGATATCTCTGCAAGTCATAAGCATATGAAGAAAGACATAATGACTGAAAAACTGGAAAAATTTATAGGATAACACAAACTGTGCAAGACCATATTCAGAATCCTTTGCTTTGTATTAAGGTTCTAGAATGATTTAGTACATCAAGAGTCTGCAAAAGTTTCCTTCAAAGGTGGCTTCCAGGTTCAAAGTAGCATTAACAGTCAAAAACTTTACAAGCAATGAGATATGAATCTTCAACTCCGAACCATTTACAACTCAGAAAAGGAGTTATTTATACAACAATAAAACTACAAATATCTTAAAATTGTTTAAGATTTATTCTAGGAATGAAGAAGATCTTCATGGCAAGAAGATAGGGGCAGCTATTGAACTGCTTCTTGCTGTCCCCTTTATTCAGGCTGTGCTAGCTTTTGTATGATGATATTTGCCCCTTTATGCATCTTGGTTGTTTACATTCTTCACGCTGGCCAATTCCTTCAATTAAATCCTTTTACTGATATTGCTTTAAAGTCTATAACTTTCTTTTTGAGCCTGCTGAGTAAATTTTCTGCGCTCCTATTTTTATTGTGTTTTTCATAGTAAATCTTCATATCTGGTCTTCAAACTATCACACAGGTTTTTTGTTTTAGAAACTTAGAACAACAATCTTCTTACCTGCGAAACACAACACTCATTAAGAAAATATGGTTACAGAGGAGGTCGTGATGGCTTTGTTGAGTTCTCAAAGGCTATCGGAAGGAGTCTGGGCATATCAGGAGGTAAACCATGGCTTTAATGGTTGCAGAGGAATTATAGAGGTCGCACTGTATAAAACAGGCAAACAGAGCAAATGGTGCTTAAAATGCATTAAAAGGAGAAACAGTCTTTCTTTTTAACTATTGGACGAAAAATGAACAGTGGCGGAAATAGTATGAAGGATTAATCAAGGTGAGAATGTATTAATCTGAGAAAAATGAGATTAGCAGTAAAAATGAAGTTTTCAGGTCATTTCTGCGTTTAAATCAAAATTAGATTTAACACAAAAAATCATTGTAAAATCATATATGGCAGATCTGAAATTATATTAACACTGGTGGAAAACGACATCGGGTCCGGGATCAAATCGGCCATCGCAATCAGAGTAGGTAGGGGTTAGGTCTATTACAAAGGACCATGATAGGGTTTGGACCCGAAATAACATTGAACTATATTATATATTGGGTCGAGTCCGGGCCCCTTATCACATATCAACGATCGCAACGGGCAAAGGGTTATGGTATAGTGGGACTTTGAATAAGAGTGAATGCGATATGAGTGGATGTGATATAGCATTGAACTGAAATATATATTGGACTCGGGTCCATGCTTTGATATTGCAGTCAGAGTTTGCAATGCGGGGGATAATGCTTGAGCGGGGACTTGTGCTATCCGCCAATGCGATTTTCGAAATAATACATAGTTTTATTACAAAACTAATGTATATGCATGTTTTAAAGTGTTCTTCAATTCGCTGATTTGTGATGTGATATGTTTATTACATAGTTTTATTAATAAGACTATGGTATATGGGTTATTTAATAAAGGAGCTATATAATACGGGGAAAGGGGAGTTTTAAGGATTTAATAACATATGTTAGTGTTAACATAAAAATATGAGTGGAAAGGGAAAATGACTAAGTATAATGTTTTTTATTCGATTTTTCATATATGCATAAATACTTAGGGTAAGGAATATTTTGTGGGTTTTTATGTAAAAAGGGAATTTATATGGTAAGAATGGATTCTTCATGTTGTTTTACTTTTCCTAGGTAAAAAGGGATTTTACCATAGGAAAAAGGGGATTTTATGAATAATGAATGAATATGAATGTATGAAAAGGAAATTAGTCAATAGATGAATGAACAAGGATGAGCGAGGTTAAATAAATTGATGTTGTAGTCCTTCATTTGCTTCGTGTAACTTCCACATGAGCATAGAAACATGATAAATGTACATTTTGTCTAATCAATCATTAAACTTCTACAACCTTTCTCTACTTACCCTTCACTTATCCTATCATTTTTCTTCACTTAATGGGTGCATTTAAGCTAGCAAACCCTTATCCTTTCTTCTTATTTAACAAAAACAAACTATCTAAATCTACCCTTATAACTTCCAAGGGCTCAGATTAAATTGATGAGCACCTTATTATTCTCTACCTAACTACTGATCTGCCAAGATTAAACAATTTGGATAGATCTTTATTCTCTATCTATAACATCAAATTTAAAGCATGAAGTGGTCAAGATTAAATAGTTTGACTACCATGGGTTGTGGAATTTAAAACAAGCTGCACACAACTATTATTCTGCAGAAAAAGTAGTGGCATTTGGACTTGCTCACTTTCAGAGTTTATTTGTTTTATTTTTACCTAACATTTTCTTTTTGCCTTTATTTTTTAGAGAAACTACCCTAACATTTTCTTTGATATGGACATCATCATCAAAATATTTTCTTAAACTAACGTTTTATTCACTATTGTTATGTCCATATCCTAACTTAACATTTTTTGAAATATTCTATCTAATAAAAAACCAAAAAATGCTACAACATTGGCTCCATTTGGGGACTGATTTCTCCTGTAGAATGTAGAGAACTTGCAGATCCATGTTCCTTCTCCTTGGGCTATGGAGTTCTTGCTGTGAAAAAAAATATCACACTGACTTCTTGGAAAGGAAAAGGAAACAAGAGTTATGTACAATGAAAACTATTTCACCTTCTTAGTACTGAATATAATGTTTGAGAAACCTTCCATTTATAGGATAATTGGAATATTGCCCCTCCAGATTCTGCAGAACAAAGGTGTTTTTACCCTTTACTTAAGAAATTGCTAAAGGTCTAAACCACAAATTATCAAATTTTCCATGCTTTCCTTTCTCTTCTCTTCCGGTATCCCATCATAGAACTAGATCACCTTCCTTAAAGTTCATTTCCCTAGCTCTTATATCAAACAAGACCTTCATCTTATTATGATATTTATACAATTTGTATTGGACTTCATCTCTATTTTCGTTAATCTCAATAATCTGATTTATTCTTCTAGAAAAATCATCAGGTTCATCTGTTGCATCCTATAGATATTTTAAAACAGGGAAACCCAAATTGGTAGGGAAGATTGCATCTTTACCATAGATTAGCTAAAATGGAGATTTTCCAGTTGACCTCTTTGGAGTAATTCTGTTTGCCCATACTGCATAAATCAAATGTGAATCCCAGCTCTTCTTATGACCAGCTAGTGTCTTTTTGATTACCTTTACCAAGATTTTGTTTGATGATTTTGTAAGGCCATTACCAGGGTAATATGGAGTTGAACGATGTAGCAGAATCTGATATTTCTGGCAAAAGTCAATCATTTTAACACTAGAAAAATATGTTGCATTATCAGTTATAATTTAAGTTGGGCAACCAAATCTAGACAATATATTCTCCTCAATAAACTTAATTACTAATGCATTAGTAGCATTTCTGACTGGAATTGCTTCCACCCATTTAGTAAAGTAATCTGTTGCAGTGAGGATCCATCTATGCTGATTACTTGAAGTGGGGTGAATCTCTCCAACAAAATCTAAACCCCATTGAGAAAAAGGTGCTGAAACCATTGATGGAACAAGTGGAAGAGCTGCTAATTTCTGTTTTTTAGCAAAAATTTTGCAAGGAACACATCCTCTTACCTTTTCCCCTACTTGTAAAAACAATGTGGGCCAATAAAATCCTCTCCTCATAATCTTGTATGTTGTGGCTCTCCAAGCATCGTGTCCCCCACAAAATCTTGTATGAAACTGATCAATGATTCCTTTAGTTTCAGATTTTGTTAAACATAATAACAAAATGTTAAGTGGATCTTTCCAGTATAAATTTGCATTAATAATGCAGTACTTGACTGATTTCAACTTGAGAGTTTTACACTGGGTTTTGGAGAATGATGCTGGACACTCAAAATTGATCAAGAAATTAACAATATCTTAATACCGGTTTGAAAATATGTATTTTTCATCAATGTTTATAGGACTGATCTGCTCTGAAGGTGGAGTTTCTTGTGGATTCTCCCCTGTGGGATGAAGAGAAGGTTCTTGTGTATTCTCCCCTGTATGATGAAGAGAAGGTTCTTGTGAATTCTCCCCTTCTGCAAGGACATAAGGTTCTTGTGGATTCTTCCCTTGTATTTCTAAAACAAAATTGATTCCAAGTATTTTGCAGTTGGATTCAACTAGAAGCTTAGCTAATCCTTGACCTTTTACTAGCTTGGTAGTCTTGATAGTTACATAAAATTCCAAAATTTGAGTGATCCATCTACCTCTTTTCCCATCGGTGTCTGGTTGAGTTAACACAAGTTTGACAACACTATTTGGGACATAAGCAGTAATAGGTGAGTGTAAGACATACATTCTAAATGATTTCAGAGCTTGGATAGGGTATAGGCTTGCTTCTCAATTATGTCATACTTCAACTCAACATCTCTCATAACCTTGCTGAAAAAGGCTATGGGATGGTCATGGGAATCTTCATTTTTCTGTAAAATAACAATAACAAGGGTTGTTTCAGAGGCAAAAGAGAAAATACTAAATGGCTTCGTATAATTAGGGATGGTTAAGGTGGGAGCTTCAGAGATGGATCTTTTTATTTGTTCAAATGCATTCCTAGAAGAGGGAGTCCATTTGACTTCACGATCCTTTCAGAGCATGTCTGTTATATCCTTCACTATCTCTGCATAATTGGGAATGAATTGCCTTAGAAAATTAATCTTGCCCAGAAAAGCTTGAATCTCCTTTCTGTTTCTAGGAAAGCTCAATTAATTCTATAGCAGATACTCATTTTGGATCAATTACTACGCCCTCCTTTGAAATTATATGGCCCAACATTTTTCCTTCTTTAACAATGAGCAAAGACTTCTTTGGGTTTAGTGATATTCCAAATTTTCTACACCTGTAAAAAAATTTCATCAAGTGCTTTAAATGTTTCTGATCAGACATAGAAAGAAAAGTTATGTCATCAAGATAAATGACCACAAATTTATTTAATTGACCCATGAAAGCGCTGTCCATTGCTCTCTGAAATGTTGCTCCAGCATTTGTTAAGCCAAATGGTATCCTTGCATACATGAATGTACCCCAGGGCGTTGTAAAGGTTGTCTTCTCTCTGTCTGTTGTATCAACGTTTACTTGATTATAGCCTGAAAAACCATCAAGAATAGATAGTATTTGTGATCCTGAAACCATTTGTAGTAACTGGTCCATTTTGGGCAAAGGATAATTATCTTTTAACGATGCCTTGTTCAAATTTCTGAAATCTATACAGAGTCTTATTTCTCCATTTTTCTTTCTAACAGGAACTATATTTGCAACCCAATTAGAATATCTAAGAGGAAGGATGATTTGCACATCTAACATTTTCTTAATTTCTCTTTCTACAGTGGGTAGAAGAGTTATATCTATTCTTCTAAGCTTCCACTAATACAGTTTTGCTTCTGGCTTCAGAGGAATCTTGTGTTGTATTAAAGATGTGACATAGGTTTTCAAATCAGCATAAGTTCAAGCAAAGACATCTTTATAATTTTGCAGCAACTTAAAATACTGCGTTTTGATTTCCGGGTCTAGAGATGCGCACAATTTGATGTCTTTAACATCTTCAACAGTTCCAATCTTAATCTCTTCAAAGTCATCTTCTGAAGAAATGGACTACAGGTTTTGGAAAACATCATTTTGATCAAATAATTTTTCTAAGGGAATGAGTCCCTTTGGAATAAAATTATTTGATAGTTGGATAATGTCAAGATTGGCGATCTGGGCCTTAAAATATGAAGTTTCATTTCCTTCTGCATTTCAGTTTTGTCTGTGTTTTCAGATCTGTCATCATCAATTTGCAGAAACGAAAAATCATCTATTACCTGGAGAAACATTTTCAATTGTTCATCATCTTCAAATATTTGCCAATGTTCGAGGTTATTAGGGATAGAGGGCCTATATATGACTTGAATATGATATAATACATCAGTATGATCAGTGATTTTAAAAGCGCTATCAGAGACAGCCAAGGCATCTGCGTGAACATTCTGATTTTTGGGAATGTAAGTCAAATTAAAGGCATCAAAAATATTTTCAACTGAATCCCATACCTCATTTCGGTAGGACCGAAGTCTTGGGTGCTTTGTTTAGCAAGAATTTTTTACTTGTTTAACAATAAGTTCAGAATAAGTAAAAACACTTAAATTCTGAACTTTCAGGCTTTTGGCTAGCTGCAATCCTAAAAGGAAAGCTTCGTATTCAGTAAAATTATTAGTAACTTCAAAATCTAATTTACATGATTGTGTTATATTTTCCTTTTCAGGAGAAATTAAAACAACACCAGCTCCTGCCCCATCTTTCGTATAAGAGCCATCAAAGAACAATTTCCAAATATCAGTTTGGTTTGGTTCAGGACTTTCAACTATGTTGACACCTAATCCGAAACGGATGAGGTGAAGCTGGACAGTCATCTAGAAGATGAACTGATCCATTTGTATATGTATAAATAACAATTGTCTAATGAATAAAATCAACCAGTTCTGTCTTGCGCTCATTAAATTGCTAGAGTTACCCTGGCCTGACATGGTATCAGAGCACAGGTCCCAAAATAGCTGTAACTCCTGCCTCTGTCCTGAGACTGAGCCCTCTATCTTGAGACTGAGCCCTCTGTCCTGAGACTGAGCGCTCTGTCCTGACACTGCGCCCTCTGCCCTATGCGTTTCAGTTACACCTGAGACTGCGTGCCTCTGCGCCGCTGAATGTGCGTTCTTGATATTCAATATCCCTGAGCATTGATGCGTTTTTTTGAATATTGAGGGCATAGATGCCGTATAGCACAAACCTGTGCAGTAATTCCTTCTATCCAAGCGCTGGCCTGGATTTTCCATTGGTAGCGGATTACAGTCCACCCTTCAACAGTGCTCCGTGCGCTCTCCCATACGCATATAGATTGTGCCCCCATTGATATTACAGTTAATACCTTGCCCATCGTGAATACATTGATATTACAGTTAATACCTTGCCCATTGTGAATACATTGATATTACAGTTAATACCTTGCCCATCGTGAATACATCTTGAGTAACGCTGTGGGTAGTGCAGCGCAAGTGAGTTGAGTAGTATCGGTTTCATCAGTGTGGACTCAGTTTTGAGGGTGTGCATTAGCACCATAATTTTCTACACCACCGCATTCTAAAGCAGCAGTGGCCGCCGTGAATACATCTTGAGTACGCTGCTCTTGCTATCTGCCCCCCGACTTCATCATTTTCCATGTCTTGCTGCGCCCCTTGAGCCGTGCGGTGCTTGGAACTTCTGCGGTGTTTGGGTCTGGTCATTGGTGTTTAAAATTGGGCCAAAGACACTCCTGTATACTTCAGCGCCACAAAAAACCTTTTTGGCTGCGGCCTCTTAATGATCCCGTCTTTTTTTTCAGATATGTCATTGCTGTAACTTGGTTGAATCACCATTGATGTTCGCTGCGTAGAGTAATGGGAATGCATGGTGGGAATGGTGTTTGAAGACCATGTAATGGAATGGTCCCTTTGTGTGTTGAAATTTTTTAAGGGTGCGTTTGTGTGTTGAAACTTGGTATAAGATTCTATTGAAGCGCTGCTTGTAAAGACTGTGGTATCGCTGCATTTTTTTTTTATATAAGATTTTATTGAAGCGCTGCTTGGTATCACTGCGTTTTCCATGGAATTTCTATGACATGAGCAGAGTATTGTCATCAGTATATGTAAGCGTTGAAGTTTTTTATGAGTTGTTGATTTGGCAGCACCAGCCTTTAAATATTCCACAACCTTTTTTTTTTTTATTGAGCAGTTTTATGTGATGATAGCAGTTTGTGGTTGAGCAGTTTTGGGTCTAAAGCATCTGTAGTATTACATGATATGCATTGATATATATTGAAGTGATATATGTTGAAGAGATCCCTTAGCGTTTTTTTTTTCTCTCAAAACACAGTAGTGTGGCATTGATATAAGAAATGGTGATGCTGATACAAATGTTAGAAGAAAATAAAATGCATAAGGCTATGATATAAGGATTTCTTTTAACAGAAGTTTTTTGGCAGAGATATTTTTTTACAGAATGCATTCAATCATTTCTATGATAGGAATAGTTCTCACTGGCAAGGAGAACTATTCAGAATGGTCTCGAATGGTAAAACACACCCTTATCTACAATGAGCTGTGGAAAGGAGTGTGTGTTGGAGAAGAAGACAAAGACCCTGTGCAGCCCACATCAGACAAAGAACTCGCCATTTGGGAAAACAAGAACAACAAAGCCTTTGCATTGATCGCAACATCTGTAAATGAGGAATTAATTCGTCATATTTCATCCTATTCCACTGCCTTTGAAGCTTTACAAAAGCTGAAAGAACTCTATGATACACATTCTGCACTTGAAGTTGTTCAGCTCATGATTAAACTCTTCACTCTTGAACTGAAAAATAATGATCCTCTTACTCTTGCATTTGAAATAAAGTCTATAGTGCATGATATTAAATCCACTAAGGTTGAGATGGATATCTCTCTTATTTCCTTTCTCAAAGCACTCTATCCTACCTACTCTAACTATCTTGAGTCTTTACAAGCAAATGGAAATCTTAAAGATATAACCTTTGACACTCTTGTGAAAAAGTTTGCTGAAAGAGAGAAAGACTTTGGAAAGAAAACAGTCCCTGAATCTTCTGAAGAGACTGTTTGCCTTGCTCATAAAGAAAAGCATACTGCTCAAGATTCTACAAGAGGAAGAGGTGGACGAAGAGGAAGAGGAAGGTACTTCAGAGGCAGGGGGGGCAGACATCCTCAAGCAGAAAAGGCAGATATGCATTGCATTCGCTGCAAACGAAATGGATCACATGATGCTTCTACATGCAAGCTACCATGGGACAAGGTTGAGCAGAGAAGAAATCAGCAGAAAGGTAAAACTGATGACACAGACAAAGGTAAAGCACCTGAATCCGCTCACTATATTGAGGCACAATGTAACATTGGAGTAAATGAAGATTTGTTTAATGCTTCACTTGCTTCTTCGAAAAATGACTGGTTGCTTGATTCAGGAGCAACCTGTCATATGACTCATAGGAGAGATTTCTTTGAAAATTTCACTGACAATGTTGATGGAGCAGTATACTTTGCAGATCAGTCAAAAATCAAGCCATCATGGCTTGGCACAATCAGGCTTAAACTGCCTGGTCTTCCAGACTTTCTTCTGGATCATGTTCTATATCTCCCACAGCTGAAGAGAAACTTGCTGTCCCTGGTCCACATCTGCCAGCAAGGTCACTCCATTCACATGTTTGATGGCAAGCTTGAGGTAAGAAAGGCATCTGACCACTCACTTGTCATGAGGGGTATAGAAGAAGAAAGACTCCTTAAACTGCAAGGAACCTCTGCTCATGCACAAAATTTCTTATATATTTCTCATCATGAAGAAGGTGCACTTCCATCAAGTTTATTATGGCATGCTAGATTTGGACATTTAAACTATGATAGCCTCCTCTTGTTGAAGAAAAATGGTGTTGCTGGTTTGCCTACCATTCCTAGAAAACATAAACAATGTGATGCTTGCATTCTAGGAAAGCATAGCAAACAGTCTTTTCATGATTCACATTCAAGAGCACATAGGAAGCTTGAACTTATTCATTCAGATTTATGTGGTCCAATGCCTGTTCCTTCTGCAAATGGAAATAAATATATCATGACATTTATTGATGATTACACCAGAATGTGTTGGGTTTATTTTTTGAAGAAAAAATCTGATGCTTTTCAAACATTCAAGAATTTTCATAAATGGATTGAAAATGATGCACAATCTCATATTGGGTCTATTCGCACTGATAATGGAAAAGAATATACATCAAATGAATTTGAACACTATCTTCGCCAACATGGGATTAAACATCAAACAACTGTGCCTTATAATCCTCAACAGAATGGTGTAGCTGAAAGAATGAACAGAACAATTTTGAATATGGTACGATCCATGCTTTTCTTCAAAAATGTAAAGACAATGTTTTGGGCTGATGCTGTTCTATGTGCTGCATATATAAAGAATAGATGTCCATCTAGTGCTATAAGAAACAAGACTCCTTATGAATTATGGTATGGACATGTTCCTTCGGTAAAACATCTCAGGATTTTTGGTTCCACATGTTATGCTTTAATACCAAAGGTACATAGAAACAAACTTGGTGCTAGAAGTCGTAAGTGTATCTTCCTGGGGTATTCAAACACATCTAAAGCATAACGCCTTTATGATGAAGTAAATAAAAAGTTTGTTTTATCTAGAGATGTCATTTTTCTTGAATCATCCAAATCTGATAGTGTTGTTGAGCGGCAACTTGATCGCTTGGATAGATTCACAAAACCGAAATCATTCCAAGAGTTTGATAATCAGATTCCACATCTTGAAGGGGGGATTCCTATACTAGATCAACATGTGGAATCTCCTTCTGAAGAACAATCTCCCCTGCATGACACTCCAACAACAGATGATTCTTTAAGTGATGTAATTGATAGAATTGGGAGACTTAATCTTGATTCAGTCCCAACTCAATCAACAGAACAGCCTGGACCATCTCAGAAAGGTCCCCCAAAGTGGCTGACAAAGACACTTGAAAGTTTTCATCCTGATGAAATTGGAAAAACAGGAACCAGAAATACAAACCGACAAGATGGAGGTGATGTAGATAACTCTAATTCACCTGTTGATATGGATATTACTTATGATTGTGAATTGAACTTGTCTACAGATTTTGAACCAACTTCCTTCAAAGAAGCTGCTTCTCATGATGAATGGAGAGAAGCGATGCAGAAGGAGTATGATGCCCTCATAAAGAATGGCACTTGGAAGCTGGTTGATCCTCCATTTGGAACCAAACCAATTGGCTGCAAGTGGGTCTACAAGAACAAGTACAAAGCTGATGGCTCACTTGACAAGCACAAAGCTAGGCTTTTGGCAAAAGGTTTTGCACAGAAGGAAGGGGTCGATTATGAGGAAAATTTTGCTCCCACAGCAAAATGGGCCACCATCTGGACACTCTTTGCACTAGCCGCTCAGAACGGTTGGAAAGTCCATCAAATGGATGTAAAAACTGCATTCTTGAATGAAGATCTAAAAGAGAATGTTTTTATGTCCCAGCCTGAAGGATTTGCTGTGAAAGGACATGAAAATAAAGTATGCAAACTTGTGAAGTCCTTGTATGGCCTCAAACAAGCACCACGAGCCTGGTATGAAAAACTAACTGAGCATCTTCTGAAACTCAACTTCAAACATTTTGATCTTGATGATGCAACTTTATTTGTCAAGAAAGTTGGCAAAACAGTTGTATATCTTGTAGTATATGTAGATGATCTTTTAATGACAGGGAACAATGAAAGCTATATTGCATCCATAAAGAAAGAATTAGGAAAATTTTTTGAAATGACTGATTTGGGCTATGTTCATTACTATCTTGGCATTGAAGTAACCCAACATCCAAAGTCCATATTTCTTTCTCAAAAAAAATACATTGGAGATTTGTTAAATAGATTTGGCATGACAGAGTGCAATCCCCTTTCTACTCCAATGGAACAAAACTTGAAGCTCACATCTATTGAAGGAAAGGAATTTGAGGATGCAACAAAGTATAGACAGCTTGTAGGAAGTCTCATCTACCTCACTACTACCAGATCAGACATTTCATTTGCTATTGGAATCCTCTCCAGGTTTATGCAAAAGCCTTGTGAGGGACATTGGTCTGCTGCAAAAAGAATTCTAAGGTACTTGAAGGGAACTCAAGACCTTGGAATCAAGTATACACAGGTGGGCGACTTCAACTTGATTGGATACTCTGATTCAGACTTCGATGGAGACAAAGAAACTGGGGTATCTACTTCAGGATATGCTATGAGTCTTGGATCAGGAGCTATCTCCTGGAGATCACGCAAACAATCAGTACCAGCAGATTCCACAACAGAAGCAGAATACGTGGCAGCAGCTGAAGCAACAAAAGAAATTGTGTGGCTCAGCAAAATTCTTGAAGATTTGCAGGTAAAACAAATACAATCTACTCCACTCATGATTTATAACACATCTGCAATAAAGTTGGCCAAGAATCCAAAGTTCCATGATTGTACTAAGCACATCAATACTAAATATCATCTGATCCGACATCATGTTGAGGCCAAAACAATCCATCTCTGTCATTGTTCCACAAATGAGCAAATTGCAGACATCTTCACCAAACCGCTTGGAAGAGAAAAGCTTGAAAGATTCAGAACGATGCTTGGACTCACCAACATCCCTTCAGATTAAGGGGGGGAATGTTGACACCTAATCCGAAACGGATGAGGTGAAGCTGGACAGTCATCTAGAAGATGAACTGATCCATTTTGTATATGTATAAATAACAATTGTCTAATGAATAAAATCAACCAGTTCTGTCTTGCGCTCATTAAATTGCTGGAGTTACCCTGGCCTGACAAACTACTTCTTCAATTTTTACTTGAGTTTTATGTTGGCTTGAAGTGAGCTGAAAATAACCAAAGTCTTGATCTATTGCATAAATTGGATGGTTCCTTGGTTGGTCAATCTTACAAACAGTATGTGTAAATCTTACCTCTCTATATAATCTCAATTGCTCTCCTCCATAAATAGGAATAATAGCATATGACATGTCCATCTGTAAAGTTCCCCCTAGTTTGGCACAACATGACCTAGAAAGGAGCATTCCAAACTTGGGAGGGATATATGTAACAACAATTTCAAGTACTACACTTTTTAACGGAATCTGGGCAAGGGTAACCACTAAATCCTTGATCAATCCTAAACAAGGCACCCTTTTTGAATCAAAGGTGTATAGGTCATGGTAATATTTAGTGATATATAATTTCAAAAGGTCCATGATGGATTTAGGCATAAGGTTGTGTGATGCTCCTTAATCAAGCATACAATTGTATAACATGGAGTCATTTGTTTTAAGAGTTACATAGAAGGGAGGCACTATCTCATCTATCATGTCTGAACTAGGGCCAAAGACTGCTGCTGGTTTTTCATCTTGTAGACTTATGACATCACCTTTAGCATCAACCAAGGTGTTTTGTATCCATTTTGTCACTTGGCTTTTGTAACCAGGGTTTTTATAAAGTTCTGACAATGGAATTGGGATCTTAACCCTCTCTAATTCCTTTTCAACATTAAATGCAGTCAAAATGTTTTTACCAGCTTGGGTAGTATCATTTGATTGATCTAATGGCTGAATAAGAGTTGTTTGAGCTTCAACAGCCTTGGTACATGGTTCAATTACTAGAGTTTCCTTTGGAGGTCTCCTAGGACTAGGCCTAGGCCTAAGATCATACCTTTTGTTTAATTCTACAATTAAAAATTCAGAAAAAGCATGATATTTAGATACCTGTGCAGCTTCCTGATCTTCTTGAGCCTGATTCTATTGTGAGAGAGGAATGATGGTTGTTTGAGGGGAAGAAGAATCCATACTATTAATATCTTCAGTAATTATCATAGTATTATCATCAGGTTGTTGGTCATCTATCAATAGAGGAGTAGGAACCTGTTGATCATTGCTAGGTCTCTGAAGAATTTGTAGTGGTTCATTTCTTTTATACTGACCTTGGTTTTGGTTTTGAGATCTAGTAACTGTTTGTTGTATTGTTCTAGTTTGGGTCTCAATACTTGAAATCCTATTCGATAGGTTTCTAAGAAGAGATTTTATTTCATCTATTTTTGAGTCTTCTGACTTAGTCTTTGAGGAACTAGAGGCTTCTTGAGCAGTTTTGAGTTTTCTTTGGGATTTTTCTTCTTTAAGTTTTAATGAAGTTGAGGCTGCCCTATTTGCTTCTACTTCTATGGTGTTTGTTTGCATATCTTCAAGAGTTCTTGAATTTCTCTCTCATAACATAAAAGCAAAGTCATCGTCGAAAGCTTTAGAAAACCTAGACTTAGCTACTGCTACAGGAGGCTTACAATCAACAGGCATTTTGTGATAGAGTTTGTTAAATCTTTTGATAAAATATGCAACTGGTTCACCGAAGTTCCTTTTAAGCTCTTCAAATTCTGTGAGGAAATAAAGAGGATCCTTTTTGACACCCCATTGATTTTTGAATATGGTGGTAAGCTCTTCCTAATTTCTAATGGTAGCTGCTGGCAACTGCCTAAACCAAATCCTTACGTTTCCTTACAATGACTGTACAAACAATCTCATATAAACATTCTCTGCTTCTATGTTCATGTTGTCTGCAAAGTCAAGGAAAGCTTGACAATGGTCTTCAGCTGAGGGACCAGTTTCTCCATTGTATTTGGGAAGGTATTTTAAATAACCAGCTGGGAATGCATCGAGATTATTAGGTAAGACTAAGGCAGCATATCTGGCCTATACAATTGGTCAGAAATCCATGACAGCAGGTGGTGTATGAGGTGCTTGAGGTGTATGAGGATGTCCAGGTGGAGCATGAGGTGTTTGTGTGGATGTAGAGGATGAAGAAGAGGAAGAAGATGGTGTTTTAAGAGTTGGTGAACTAGTTGGAGGTGAATGAGGAGGAGATCTCCTAAAATACTTCAAAGGAGTATTGAACTAACTTTGGGACCTAAAAAGGAATACCTTCTTTTGATTCGAAAAGAGGATTGGTATACACAAAAAAGGTCTCTTCAGGTTGTTCAAAAGAAGAAGCTTTAGGTTGATAAAAAATTGAAGGAAATGGATAGATGGTAGGGGATATGAAATCTGTGGGTTTATATTCAGGTAGATTAACACCCAAATCAGATTCAGTGATAGGTGATCCTGGTGGTAGTTTGGGTCTAGGATGAGATTCTAATGAGTGAATAAGGTATGCTGACTTGAAGTCAACTCCTCTGTTTAGAAGTTCAGCAATCCTAGGTGATAAATGGGAGTAATCGGGATCAGCTGGGATATTACTAAAGGGTTCAAATGATTCTACTTCTTCAGATTGTAGGACTAAAGAGGAAGAAGAAGATGATCGGTGGTGTCCCCTTTTAGATCTGGCTTTTCTCAGAAGCCTTTCAGGATCTGATAGAGGTTTAACTATGTCAGCTTCTGAATGAGATCTGGTATCTTTATAAGGTGCCAACTTGGGAGTGTTGAGTCACCAAGGTGAATGATTTTAACCTTCTAAATCATTTAATCACCTTTAAAGGAAAATAATGAATGAGTATCGTTGTCTCAAGGGAAACTTAAATGAAATTCGAATCCCCGACAACGACGCCAGTCTTATGCTGTATCTCTTAGATAGTAGTTGGTCCGGCTACCAATGCCAGAGCATCTAAGATAATTGTTCTGGGGGGTTTTTGGTTTAAATTTATGGAAGACCAATGATTGAAGACAGATGCAGATTTGAAGTAATAAATCCTTTGGGGTATATTAATACTTCAGCAAGGGGCTTCTATAAAGCATTACACAGTGATATAGATTAAAATAGTGGTGAGTAGAAGACAACAAAAAATATGATTATCACAATTTCCAAACTGTAAAACAGAACACTCACAAGTTGGAAAACCTTCTAAACTACTTTCCATAGGTTCAAGGCAGTATACTTAATGCTTACACAAGATGCTAATGATTTATTGATTAGAGGGCATTAGCTACACAAACAGTTGCATTAATCCATTCTCTTAATAGATGATCACTTCAGGAGCTTATAGGAATCAATTGAAACTCTAATTGTTCCTACCTAGATATCACTGCATGTCATAAGCATATGAAGAAAGACATAATGATTGAAAAATTGGAAAAACTCACAGGATAACACAAACTCTACAAGACCATATTCAGAATCCTTGGCTTTGTATTAAGGTTCCAGAAAGAGTTAGTACATCAAGAGTCTTCAAAAGTTTCCTTCAAAGGTGGCTTCCAGGTTCAAAGTAGAATTAACAATCAAAAAATTTACAAGAAATGAGCTATGAATATTCAACTCCGAACCATTTACAACTTAGAAAAGGAGTTATTTATACAACAATAAAACTACAAATATCTTAAAAATGTTTAATATTTATTCTAGGAATGAAGAAGATCTTCATGGAAAGAAGATAGGGGAAGCTATTGAACTGCTTCTTGTTGTCCCATTTATTCAGGCAGTGCTGGATTTTGTATGATGATATTTGCCCCTTTATGCTGCTTGGTTTTTTACATTATTCACGCTGGCCAATTCCTTCAGTTAAATCCTTTTACTGATATTTCTTTAAACTCTGTAACTTTCTTTTTTATTTTGCTGAGTAAATTTACTGCGCTCCTATTTTTACTGTGTTTTTCACAATAAATCTTCATATCTGGTCTTCAAACTGTCACACAGGTTTTTTGTTTTAAAAACCTGGAACAACGATCTTCTTACCTGTAAAACATAACAATCATTAAGAAAATATGGCGACAGAGGAGGTCGTGATGGCTCTGCTGTGTTCTCAAAGGCTATTGGAAGGAGTCCGGGGCATATTGGGAGGCAAACCATGGCTTTAATGGCCACAGAGGAATTATAGAGGCCGCATTGTATAAAATAGGCAAATAGAGCAAATGGTGCTTAAAATGCGTTAAAAGGAGAAACAATCTCACTTTTTAACCATTGGGTGAAAAATGAACAGTGGCGGAAATAGTATAGAGGATTAATCAAGGTCGGAATGGATTAATATGGGATTAAACTGATATTAGCAGTAAAAATGAAGTTTTAGGGACATTTCTGCGTTTAAATCAAAAATCGGTTTAACACAGAAAATCATTGTAAAATCATATATGGAAGATTTGAAATTATATTAACATTGGAAGAAAACGACATCAGGTCTGGGCTCAAATCGGCCATCGCAATCGGAGTAGGCAGGGGGTACGACTATTACAAAGGACTGCGATAGGGGCCGGACGTGACATAACATTGAGCTATATTATATATTGGGTCGGGTCCGGGCTCCTTATCGCATATCAACGATCGCAATGAGCAAAGGGTTATGGTATAGCGAGACTTTGAATAAGAGTGAATGCGATATGAGTGGATGCAATATAGTATTCAACTGAAATATACATATTGGCCTCGGGTCCATGCTTTGATATCACAGTTGGAGTTTGCAATGCGGGGGATAATGCTTGAGGGGGGACTTGTGCTATCCGCCAATGCGATTTTTGAAATAATACATAGTCACATTACAAAACTAATGTATATGCATGTTTTAAAGGGTTCTTCAATCCATCGATTTGCGATGCGATATGTTTATTACATAGTTTTATTAATAAGACTATGATATATGGACTATTTAATAAAGAAGCTGTATAATACGGGAAAAGGGGAATCTTAAGGATTTAATAACATATGTTAGTGTTAAAATGAAAATATGAGCAGAAAGGGAAAATGACTAAGTATAATGTTTTTTATTTGATTTTTCATATATGCATAAATACTTAGGGTAAGGAATATTTTTGTGGGTTTTTATGTAAAAAGGGAATTTATATGGTAAGAAGGGATTCTTCATGATGTTTTACTTTTCCTAGGTGAAAAGGGCTTTTACCATAGGAAAAAGGGGATTTTATGATTAATGAATGAATATGAATGTATGAAAAGGAAATTATTCAATAGATGAATGAATAAGGATGAGGGAGGTTAAATAAATTGATGTTGTAGTCCTTCATTTGCTTCGTGTAACTGCCACATGAGCATAGAAACATGATAAATGTACATTTTGTCCAATCAATCATTAAACTTCTGCAACCTTTCTCTACTTACCCTTCGCTTATCCTATCATTTTTCTTCATTTAATGGGTGCATTTAAGCTAGAAAAACCTTATCCTTTCTTCTTATTTAACAAAAAAAAACTATCTAAATCTACCCTTATAACTTCCAAGGGCTCAGATTAAACTGATGAGCACCTTGTTATTCTCTACCTAACTACTGATCTGCCAAGATTAAACAATTGGGATAGATCTTTATTCTCTATCTATAACATCAAATTTAAAGCATGAAGTAGTCAAGATTAAATAGTTCGATTGTCATGGGTTGTAGCATTTAAAACAAGCTGCACACAACTATTATTTTGTAGAAAAAGTAATGGCATTTGGACTTGCTCACTTTCAGAGTTTATTTGTTTTATTTTTATCTAACATTTTTTTTTTTGCCTTTATTTTTTAGAGAAACTACCCTAACATTTTCTTTTATATGGACATCATCATCAAAATATTTTTTTTTAAACTGACATTATATTCACTATTGTTATGTCCATATGCTAACTTAACATTTTTTGAAATATTTTATCTAATCAAAAACCAAAAAATGCTACAACATAGTACATATCAGACACCTACAACAGGCTGATCATTTGATCATTTACTGCATGAAACTTCCCTATAGATTCTTGGCACTTAGAAGTCCCTAAATGCTTCTACAAATCCCTCCAATGGATTCAAAAGGTCCTTTACAGTCAGAATTGACCATTCGATCACTGCGAATGAGTGCCGGTGGCTCCTACAACTGCCTCCAACCTCCGGTGGCTTCCGAGCTCCAAATATATATTCCTGGATGAAATTCTCCATGAAGATGACTTCTTCAGCTTCTCTAGATTATTTCATTGGCTTCAAAAGGCTCTAATTAGCCTAGTGAGCCTCTTGTTCCACTTTCTTTGAGTTTCTCTGTCTCTCGGGCTCTACCTCTATTTGCTCTGGACCCCCCCTTAAAACTGCTCTTTGAGTGATTTTATTTGATATCTCCATCAATATTGGCTACTGCTCTTGACACCAACTACTTAGCATACCCACTAAACTTTAGCCACTCTGCTAGGCTAACCATCGGAGGTAGCCGTTAGCATTACTGTAACTATTGGGCAAACATATTAATGGTATAATCCCGGAAGTTAGGGATAATTCTCCATAGAGCTTACGATCGGGTTAACTCTCAACCAATGATCTATCCCATCCATCCAACAACTATTGTGTCGTCCGTTGGCTAACTAGCCTGGACGATCTCCACCATTGTTGTGACCCTACTCGATCCAACAGACATCGCGCAATCTCACGCAGATTTCTGCACAATCGATATCAAATCGAGGGCGCATGAGAAAAGAAGTTTTTCCCTACTACGTGTCGCTTGCTGAGGCTAATCGCGTTCTTTTGGTAAAATAGCGCTTCCAACCTTTCACTTGTGCGAGAAACCGTTTATCGTCTTTCCAAGACCACCCACATGCATAATTCATATTTTAAGAAAAAGGTGCTTAATAAAGGTTTTAGCGCTTACGTCAAATATTAACCTTTTAACTCTAATTCAAGTTAAAATCCAATATTAACCTTTTAACGCTAATTCACGTTAAAATCCAATATTAACCTTTTAACGCTAATTTATGTAGGACTGGCAATCATGTGAACTACAACTGCATGTACATTGTTTGCAACCTTATTCAAAACTGCGGTTAAGGTCCTTGATCAATATCTGATCACTCCTCCCCATTGAGAATATTTTGGACCCCAAAAGACTGATATACTGATCTGTACAGTAGATGAGAGTACCAACACCCTCTTCTTTCAGCCTCCATACACTTGCCTTGTATGGCTAGTGCCTATGAACCAAAACTCAAAGGTATTCATTAATTTCCTTTCTGAATGCGCTTGTCCTCCTGTTAAGAATGGTTTCCTTCAAAATTTCTATTAAGAAGTTTACAGAAGGTAGCTGAACATTGCTTCCTTGATCATTGATCCAAGGTGGCTCAAACAAACATTCTTCTGACATCTTGTCAAAAACAACATAATACAAGAAAACAACTTGATGGCATAAACTCTTGCTTCATCAAAAGAAACAAATTTCACATCATGTGAATCATCATCATGTCTTTACATCTTCAATACAAATAATCGACTGAATAACAAGCCAACAAAAAAAACATGCCTTTTCAAACAACTGACTCTTCAAGTCAAGCATGTACAAAATAACTTAATGATTCTGTTTCAAGGTAGAAAGAATTCCACCTCTTGTGAAACACTTCATCATTATCTCCTTTTTCAATCTTGGAGATAAAATCAACTTTTTTCAAGTCAATATGACATTACATGCATGTTTTAAACAAAGCAAACTACTATCACGTCAATTGCACATACATGTTCAAATACAAGGAAATCATCAACATCCCTATGTTCATACATAATATTCTCATGTATGTATTCCATTCTTCAACTTTCTCTTAAGCACAATCATTAGTACAAGATCCTCAATCATATGTACATGTACTTACAAAGCTGAAATGAATATAATTTTGCTGCAATAAAGCGAGTCTCATACTCAACTTTTTCCATTCACCTTTTTGGTAAAACCCTGCAACTTGCATTCCATTAGAAAAGAAATGCATCAAATCAAAAGACATGCAACCTTAATTGGATAAGAACTCTAACCATTTCTTACCAATCCATATCAAAGGTGCTTCCTTTGTCTACACATTAACATCAACATGTGAATCATCCTGCAGCACATCAATTATGGAAACTTCCTTTCCATTCCTGCCATTTTCTCTTCCCACCTTCTTCAAATTTTGTAGAAGCATCATTGGATTTAGAGTCCAACACTTTGCAACAATATGTACTTGCTTATGGTAGTAAGTGCAACACATGTGCATCTCCTTGACAACAAGATTTTCCTTGTCCAATGGACCTTTGGTTTCTTGCCTCCTTTTCTTCAAAAGTTTCATGTATGTGGCCATTCTCTTCCAACATATAGAAACACTATGGCTATCCAAACCACAAAAGGAACTTGCAAATTTTTTCCAATGCTTATGTGGAAATTTATCATGCGTTACATAATCAAAATAAATATGATTGAAATCAAATTTATACCTTTGTCTTTCACCTTTGTTTCCTTCATGAGGAGGTGAATCGAATGAATAAGTGGCTCCCTTTGGAACACCATCAATCTCTTCAATGGTTTTAGAGCTTTCACAGCTCTCTTGTTCGAGTGCATGCTTATGAACACCTTCTTCTTGCAAAGTATGTTTCAAACTATTGCATTCCCCATGAATACAATCTTTACAAACTTGAGGTAGAGAACCTGAAATGAAACTCCTTCTAGGAAATATCTTAATTGTCTTCATGGTTGCTTTGGAACTTTCTCCATAAGATTTTCCATAGCCAAGACCCAAATAATTAGGCCTTTCCTCAACCATTATTGGCTCAACAATGCCGTGTGTATGTTTTCCCAATCCTTTTCTTTCATAGCCCATTTTTGACATCAACTTGGACCCTATGCCTCTTGTATGTTTTTCAAAAGAACCAATATATACATTCTTAGAGGAAATTGAAGACAATCTAGGATTGTTTACCTCTTCTTCAAGTTGATACTTGACTAAGGCTTCTTTGGAAACAAGGAGCTGTGTCTCCATCTCATGCATCTTTTCTAGGTTCATATTTTCAATATGAAGTTGGATCTCCATTTCCTGCAATTTGTCAGAAAGCAACTGCTTCTCTTCCTTCATGGAATTCAATTTCTCTTGAAGTTTGGTTCTCTTCCTTTCATCCTCATACATTTCTCTCACCATATACATCATGATGAACAAGTCTTGCTTCATGTCTTCATCAAAGAATCTTGTGAAGGAGGAATATTTTGAGAACTCACCTGTAGAAGTTGTCATTATAGAAATGAACAAAAGAACTTCAACAAAATTCACAAAGAGCTTATTCAAGAAGACTTTTGCAAACAAACCTTCTTGTGTTTCAAGGATTGCCTTGAGGTCCTTGGGGTAAGGAGAACACCTTCAACCCTTCTTCATTCTTGTCCTTTCATAGACTTAGCTATCTGTAGCTTTCCCTTCACCTTTGAAAACTAAAGCAATAGTCAGTTTACAAACAATCAAATAGTCAAATCCTTTGTACTATTTAAACACTAATCAAGTCAAACAAGAAATCTATTGCTCTGTCTATCAAGTAGCTATGCTCTGTCAATCAAGCAGCGAGCTTTAATACCACCTGATCTAAAATGAGGGTTTAACATCTTGTTATACATAAAAGAACCTCCCACTCTAAAGCTTAACAAATATATGATCTAGCTTATGTTGACAATTGCGGAATTAAGTACTTGAAACAATTGTATGTATTTGTTTTAACTGTTTAATTGCTTATTTGTTCATGCTGATATTAAACACATATAACAGTAAATGCAACAAATAGATAACCACACATAACAACAAATTTAATATAGTATTTCACCCTAATATCATGGGCTACGTCTACTTGAGATTTTGTCAACTTGACTTAGCTCTTTGGGATTATGGTAAAGCTTCTTTTACAAGTTACACACTTAACTCCAAAGGTTACTGAACTGAACCAATGGGCTTAGAATACCATCTATATCCCTAGCTGTCCTCACTTTGCAAAAATATCTAAGCTTCCTTGGACTTCATTCCTTCAATTAGTGCTCTGAGCTATCTTGAGCTTCTTGATGGCACTAACTCCCTCAGAATTCTTCAAATGTCTCTGGAACTTCTTCTTCTGTCTCCAGCACATATCAGACACCTACAACAGACTGATCATTTGATCATTTGCTCCCTGAAACTTCCCTGTATATTATTGGACCTCAGAAGTCCCCAAATGCTTCTGCAAATCCTTGCAATGGATTCAGAAGGTCCTTTATAGTTATAATTGTCTATTTGATCACTGAGAATGATTATTGGTAGCTCCTACAATTGCCTCCAACCTCTGGTGGCTTCTGAGCTCCAAATCAATCTTCCTGGATGAAACTATCCATGAAGATGACTTCTTCAACTTCTTTGGATTATTTCATTGGCTTCAAAAGGCTCTAATTAGCCTAGCGAGCCTCTTGTTCCACTTTCTCTGTCTCTCGGGCTCTGACTCTGTCTCATGGTCTATGCCTTTATTTTCTCTGGACCCCTCCTTAAAACTGCTCTTTGAGTGCTTTTATGTGATATCTCCACCAATATTGGTTGCTGCACCTAAATCCAACTAAAGTTAGCATATGTGCTAAACTTTAGCCACTTTTCCAGGTTGATGGTCGGAGGTAGCCATTAGCATTACCGTAACTGTTGCGCACATATCAATGGTATAATCCCGACGGTTAGGGATAATTCTCCATAGAGCTTCCAATCAGGTTAAATCTCTACCGTCGATCTATTCTATCCATCCAACAGTTGTCGCGTTGTCCATTGGCCAACTAGCCTGGATGATCTCCACTATTGTTGTGACCCCACTCGATCCAACGGACATTGCGCAATCTCGCACAGATTTCTACACGATCGATATCAAATTGAGGGTGCGCAAGAAAAGCAGTTTTTCCTTGCTACATGTTTCTTGCTAAGGCTAATCACATGCTTTCGGTAGAATACCACTTCCAACCTTTTTGCCGACATGAGAAATCATTTACTGTCTTTCCAAGACCACCCACTTACTTAATTCATATTTTAAGAAAAAGGTGCTTAATAACGGTTTTAGCGCTTAAAGTGAATATTAACCTTTTAACACTAATTCACGTTAAAAGCCAATATTAACCTTTTGACGCTAGTTCATGTTAAAAGCCAATATTAACTTTTTAACACTAATTTACATAGGACTAGCATTCATTTGAATTGCAACCACATGTACACTGTTTGCAACCTTATTCTTAACTGCAGTTAAGGTCCTTAATCAATATCTCATCAAAGATGGTATCAAGTAAAATTCTCATTTGAGCCTGAAACGAAGGTTGGTGGAAGCAGTTATGAAAGGTTAAGACACTAAACAAAATCCTCTGAGGAGCGGTAGGTGAGGCTCTTACCTCACAATTCAAATTGGACTTTACCCTCATCGTTTGTATGGTGTCATCGATGATGGGTATTGTATGGTACATGGATAGTGGAGCTTCTTTCCACATGACTAGTAACAAAGAGCTCCTCAGTAACTTGGAGGAGAAGGATCTCTAGATGCATATCGATATGGGTGGTGATGGGAGGTATAGTGCTACTGGGCTTGGTACAATTACCTTTCAGAGGGAGTCAAGTTTTCTCCTCACTTTGTGAGGTGTTATGTATGTTCCTTGTTTGAAGAAGAACTTTGTATATGTTTCCATGTTGGAGGATAAAGGCTATGATGTGATATTTAGTAAGGGAAAGGTGTTCCTTCGTCACATAGCCATGGGACAGGTGAAGAGGATAGGGGTTCGAGTGAAAAATCTCTACAAGTTGGAGGTAGAGGATTGTGTTTCCTTGAGCACGAAAGTAGAGAAGGTGCAGAGCTGAGACGTCAGTGAGTTGTGGCACAGGAGGTTGGGTCACTTGCATCATGGCACTTTGAAAATCATGCAACAAATTTCTATTGGTCTTCCCAAGGATACACTAGAGAAGTTTGACACATGAAAAGTGTACAATGGGGGAATACACACCAAGGATTCATTTCATAATAAAGATAGTCAAGCACAGGTGATCCTTGACTGAGTCCACTCAGATGTGTGTGGACCATCCTCGATAACATCCACGGCCAAACAAAGGTTTTATGTTATATTTTTTGATGATTTTTCTCATCAATGTTCGATATTCTTCATGCAGAATAAAGATCATACTTTTGCAAAGTTTTGTGAATTTAAATTATTGGTCGAGAATGATACTGGCAAAAATGTTAAATCTCTCAGGAGTGATAACAGTGGAGAGTATGTGTCTAATGAGTTGATAGCACCTCATAACCCATAGTAGAATGGGGTGGATGAAAGGAAAAATAGAAGCATATTAGGGGAAACATGGGCAATGTTGTATGATTAGGGACTACCACTACACTTGTGGGCTGAGGCATGCAACACAACTGTATATTTGCAGAACATAATCCCTCATTGAATTCTTGGGATGAGTACACTGGAAGAGGAATTTCAGGGAACAAACCAAATCTGGTACACTTCAGGATTTTTGGTTCATTAGTCTACTACCATGTAACCAAATATGTATGGAAAAAGCTTGAGCCAACAACAAAGTTGGGGATATTTGGGGGGTACATTGATACACCTCACAACTATCGTGTGTACCTTTCGACCAACAAGATGATAATGGTTCGCAGGGATGTAAAATTTGATGAAGAGAAGGCCATGCTATGTTCCCTTGAGAGGGAGATTTAACTACATACAATTGAGGAGCTTTTAGATCCTAAGGAGGAACCTTAGATTGATGCGGAGAAGGAACATGTAGAGGATTAGGGGGTGGAGACACCCACTCATGCAAAGTCTTCCAAAGATGGGAGAAAGTGCAGTAGAGAGGCTGATAGGTTACTGCATGATGCTAGAGAGAATGTGGGAGCACCCACATCATAGCGCAGGAAGAGGAGGTCACTAGAGAGGTACACTGGAAACATGGCTCTTATGAGCGGATGTGTAGATATTGAGCCATATTCTTTTGAGGAGGCAACTAGTTTGGGTTGATGCCATGGTTGAGGAGTATGACTCGGTTGTCAAGAACAATGTTTGGGATGTGGTTCCAAGACTAGCGAACAAGTTAGTGGTGAGTTCTTGATGGATTTACAAGGTAAAGCAAGCAACATATGGTAGTGTGGAGAAACACAAGGCTAGGTTTGTCGCCAGAGGCTTTTCTCAAGTAGAGGGGATTGATTACGATATGAATTTTTCTCCTATTTCAAGGTACTCATGAATTAGATCCATTTTGGCACTCTTAGTGTAGTTGGGATGGAAGATACATTATATGGATGTAAAAACAACCTTCCCTAATGGCATGATTGAGGAAGAGGTGTATATTGAGTAGCCTAAAGGTTTTGAGACCTTCAAAAATGAGTCGCATGTGTGCCGCCTCAAGCGAGCGTTGTATGGGATGAAACAAACACCTTGTTCTTGGTACACCAAGATCGATAGCTATTTGATCATGTTGGGCTTCAAAAAAATTGAAGTAGATGCGAACCTTTACCATATTGTGGTCGAAGGTAAATTGTTTATTATTGTTTTATATGTCGACCATTTGAGTCTGACAAGCGATGATAAGTTGATCAAGTCTTGCAAAGAGGACATTGCAAGAGGGTTCGAAATGAAGGACTTGGGGATCATGCAGTACTTTTTGGGAATGGAAGTATGGCAAGGTGATGAGGAACTTTTTGTCTCTCAGGGAAAGTATGCCAATGAGATACTCGAAAGGTTTCACATGGAGATCAGTAAACCCATGGAGACTCCTCTAGCAGGTAATTGAAGGAAGGAGGATGCTACTTCTGGTGAAGTAGTGGAAGATACTATTTATAGAAAACTTGTGGGTTCATTCATGTATTTGGTGAACACATGAGCGGACATGTGCTATGTAGTTAACCAGATTAGTCAAGTGATAGTTAAGCTAACCAAGATGTATTGGAAGGCAACCAAGCATGTGTTGAGATACCTCAAAGGCACTACTCAGTATGGTTTATGGTAGAAACAGACAGAGGGAGTGAAGCTTCAAGGCTTCATTGATGTAGATTGGGAAAGGAGTCCATCCAACAAGAAGAGCACATTAGGAGGGATCTTCAGTATTGGGTCAGTAGCTATTTATTGGTACAATAGGAAATAGAGATCAATTGCACTCAATTCAACAGATGCTCAGAACATGGTTGCTAGTCAAGAAACTTTTAAGACTATCTGGATGAGGAAGATTATTGCTTCTTTTTTTGTCAGAAGATGGATCCAACTATGATTTACTGTGACAATCACAATTGTATCAAACTCTCTGAGAATACAGTTTTTCATGATTGGTGCAAGCATATTGATATCTGATATCATCATCTTCGAGATTGTGTGCATAGGAGAATTATGTTGTTGGAGTACATTCCCACAAAGGAGCAGGATGCAAATATTTTGACAAAGGCCTTGTCAAGATGCAAATTCGAGATTCATAGAGATAGGATCGAGGTAGCTGATAATCCCTTTATTGTTGAGAGAGAGTGTTAAAAACAACAATAAGAAATTCCAATTTAATTTGTCCTTGAATTAAATTCTGAATTAAATCGAATTTCTATTCTCATAACAACTTATAATAGTTAACTAAGTTAATTGATCTAAGAAATTCGAGTTGGAAGTCTATCTAAAGTCATGCGGAGTGATCCCTAAATTTTAGGGGCCCAGGTTGACTTCTTTTCAGTTGTAACTAGATAACTCAGTCTAACCAACTTATAGTTAGTTAAACTAGTTCTAACTATTGGAGGAACTAGTAGAGGTCTAGTAGTAAAGTAGTGCACTAGTGCATCACGAGTACCACACAGTTAACTGAAGATTCACTCATAAATAACTCATACATGTCAGTTTAGAGGAAGACCCAGTAGAGATTAGAGTTTAAGACCAATTTACTATTAGTTGAATAATTTATCGAGTTGTACAAATGGTGCATGCAATCACTTCAAGGCCTATGGATGGATTGCGTAGTTATGGAGTGAGGATTTCCCAATTAAATATGGGCTAATTCTCTCAGGAATTGCGCAAGGAAGTAGAGGCTTCGCAGGAAGCATAATTGGCTAAGTGTTGGTTTGAGCTGGATTGTGAGGCAGAGAGATAGATTGTACTAGTGCAAGAATTGTTCGGGTTGAATAAGCATTGTATTTTCTTCTAAGATCTTCTGGTTAATGCAATATAGATAGTTAGGGTGTTTAGCAGTTGCTTTCCCTAGAGAAATATTGTGCTATGTGCGATTGATATTCTTCCTTTTCAGGTTATTGTTTTCATTGATCAATTTTGATTTTCGCTGAAGAGTAGAGTAGATTCTTGTCTTGTGTTTTAGCATATCACATAAGATGTTGAATCTATAGTAAAAATCTACATATACCTTGTAGTATATTGTTAATATGATCTTGCCCATGGAAAGATTTTTTAGACAAAATACCTTGATCATAGTCGATCAAATACTTTTTAATATCGAAATGGAGGATTTTCCTATCACCATTTGACCCAATTAGAGGAAAAATCTTATTATTATGATGACATTGCAACATAGAATTATGAAAAAACTTGGAGTTTCTTTCACATGCTTTTAACTATTGAACTCTGGATTTTTGTTTCCGTATAACTTCTTTTGTTGTCGTCTTTGCTCTAACTAATGTAGAGTTAGAACTTCCTTAACAACAAAATCCATAGTTCTACCTTCCAAGATCATGTGTTGTTGCAAATCGTGCATCTTCATTTCCAATTTAGATTTCTCCTAAAAATGTTCAGAAAAATTATTTTTATTCCATACTTTAATTTTTGTTTTTGAGGCCTTCAATTTCAGATGGAATGAATGCATTTTATTCATACCTATAACAAAAATTTCCTTCCACAAACCTTTAACTTTATCAATGAAATTCAAAACTTGTAACCAAAAAATTTCGAAATGAAAAAGACGATGTTTTGGTGCTTCCTTGTGGTTTAGTTCTAGTCTGATTGACCAATGATATGATCCAATGCAAGGAAATATAGTTGCTTCATTAAAAATATATTTATGGAAGACTTTCTCCCTTACCAGGAAATGGTCCAGATGATTGGCTATTTGATGTCTTCCAACCCGCTAATTGTTCCTGGTAAAACTACCATTTATGGTATGGATATCTACTAGATGTAGTTGTTCAATGAGGTTATCAAGAGATAGAGATCTAATCAAGCTTATGTAACGCTCCTTTATTTTTAGACAAGGAGTGGATAAGATTAAATCTCTACCCTAGTATCTATAGAAATTTCGAAAAACACCCTCTATGGGATAAAATTTGGTCCAAAAAATGTGTTTTCTCCATTAGAATCGGGGGACCATACATTCCTATTAAAGTGACGAGTTCTTTTGTGCCAAGATACTGAAAAACAACCAATTAATATTCGAGAGCTTTCCAACCAATTTTGAAAAATTATCTCTAATGGATTCCATAGAATTTACAACCCTCCAAAACAACCCTGGGCATCTAAGATGATGAATTGACAACCTTTCCAACAAAAGTAAAAAAGTATTTGTCAATATATCCCAAGCAAGTTTTGTTTCCCGCAAAATCACCACCATCAACTTCTCCTTTTTAATCTGGTCACACATATATCTTTATTTACCCTTGCTTTTTAGACCCCTCATATTCCAAGAAAGGATTTTCATTGAGAAAATTTTGAAGTAGGGGGAAAAAACTCCGAGATTACTGTGGTTTGTGCGAATTTACTAACTCCTCCCCTATGTCATGTAATGTATCCTATTTTGATTTGCGCCCTTTTCGTTTTGAATCTTTTACAAGATCTTTGACCAATATATCTTTTCCTTTCTCTTGGAATTCTTTAACATAATGAATCCCATGTTCAGTCGAACATTATTTGTGTTTTTTAGTTTTCCATTCAATAAGCACCTTCACATATTTCTCCCAATGTTACTTAGTTAAGTCTGCTAAGTCTCTCCCTGCCCATTCTTTCAAAATATCAGCTAAAATACCCTCTTCCTTTGAGAGAGAATCATAATTTTGTTGTGTTAACTTAACAACTTCTTCAATCTCTGGTAGGTCAATAAAATTCATGACATCTACCTCCTCCCCTTCGCCCTCTGTAGTATTCCTTTTTTGTAGGTTGTTTTTCTTGCGCTAATTTCGAAACCTATTCCAACATAGGGACATTGTTTGGTACAGTAGGTGTGAGGTCTTCCTCCATGACTTCTAACGATTCAAACGTATTTTTATCTTGAAGGGGTTGTTGATTCATGGTGTTTCTCACTCCAGAGTTTCATTTGTAGGAGGTTACTATCATAAAATTCTTATTTCCAACCTACATGTGCTCTCTTGCTCTTTCTTTCGACTTGGAAAATTGCACCAGCACAAACCAATCTTATTATGTCTGAATCTTATCCTAGGTGAGAACTTTTTTAGAAATGATTCAACACATAAAGAGACGAGCTCAAAATAAATGACCATGTTCATGACAAAGATGAAAATGGAAAGGAAAATGATTATAGTCCAATGGTTGAGACCAAATTTCACCTTGGTAATTCAGATTAATGGACTCTGACACGGGTTGGAAAATATTCATGTAGATATAAAGGCAAGTGTAAGACATATTTCTACCCTGTTTGGTCACTTTCGATACTTTTACAAAATGAACGAGTACATTAGCAATGCCCTCAAGTATCTCTAGAATAAAAAAATCAATAAGTAAGAAGCACGATATTACCCATACAGGAGTCGACAAAAACTCCTCTTTGTCCGGATTGAAACATTATTCTGAATGCCAAATGTATAAACCCGCGTTATGGTAAAAATATGGTTCTCCTTCAAAAATTTGAACTTTGTCTTCTAGGGTAGAGAAGATTATAGCAAAAAATCCCTTTGAGCCCAATCTTAAGTCAATTTCTCTTTTAGGTTCCCATTTATGTAGAATCCATCATTCTAAGTCCTTCTCCGTCGGCCAACCAACGGTGAATTTATATATAAACGTATGTTCTTTCATATTTTCTCGACGGTCTTCTAGGCACTTGGGTGGAATTACAAAGGTGAGATTTTGGGGAGCTTCAAGGAAACATTTCCCTCGTAAACTAGCTTGCCAATTTGCGCCAATAATAGGAAACTATGAGGAAGATAGATAACCTTGGCTTATCCACATTATCTAAACTAGTAGAAGATCTTAACATAATAGTCCTGAAGGAGGGGTGCTAGTCCCCCCTTTCAAAACACTCATGCTTGTTACAAGCTCAACCCAAATCTCAAAGGAGTAGAAGAAAATTCAAAAGCAATTGCAAATATAAACCTAAATTGACCCACTCTACTTAACAATTGTTAATCACTAAATTAAAATTCTAAAAACCCATACATTATTATAAGCAAAATATTTTAATTGAAAATCAAACAAAAAAAACCTACTTACAATTGAAAATTAAAAAAAAATTATAATTTTCCTAATAGAGGTGCGAGTGGGAAAATTCTGATCATTTCACTGCATGATGGACGCTCTCTGGATCCCAAGGTGATCTCTCGCCACCCTCCACATGATCATATCACATGGAGCGGTGGTAGAACATATGGAAACAATCAATGCAATTAATGAAGGTGGAAACAAATCTTTAGCGCGGCATGCTCCCGACCTTTTAGTTATTCAATGTAGTAAGTCCTTTGTCTGTGACTTGGTTTGGCATAAGCTTGGAGTTGAGTAGCCCAATAATTTGTAGCAAGTTTCCATCGAGGTATCTCGCAGGGCTCTGGTTCATTTACAGTGGGTCTAGGTCATCTGTCTCGTGTATGTTCTTAGTATTATCACATATTTCTCTGTCATGGCTCATTATTTTTATCTGCGAGTCTCATGGGAGAAGGGATATGCATTGCATAAACTTATCTAGGAGGTGTATTCCCTGGAAATGGCTAATGTTGTCTCTGAATTTCTTGAAGGTTGTCTCATTTTCTATATTCCCATGTTTGTGTTCTATGCAGTTCTACTAGCTCGCATGGGTATTTTGTTGATCAGGCCTATGATCCACTCCTGGTCTCTCTGGCTTTGCCATTGGCACCCCAACTCTGGTTTTCCTTTGGAATTTTGTGGTTAAGGCCTCAAATTACCAAGGTCTTTGCATAACAATGGTTTGGTTTTAATTCTGCCCTCAACTGTTATGATTACTTTCAGAATTATGTTTATGAGCATTGAGACTTCTTCTTTTTAAGGTTTTGGGACTGCAAATGGATACATTGTTGGGTTTTGTACGGGTCGTGGTTCTCACAATTGATTACCTTGATAGGTCCTCTTAGGTGCGACCCCTGGAAGCACTCTGCTCCTGGGTTTCGGCTCACTCCAGGTCGGCATTCTTGTTGTCAATTTGTGGGTTTTAGTTTGTTTTGTTTGTTTCACAATCCCAACATCATGGCCCGTATTGCTTCTGGGAAAGGTTAGACCACCCATGGTTCTCGTGGTCTTGGAAAGAAGGCCAAAATAGCCACAACGTCCAACACTCCCATCACCTCCACTGGTAAATCACGTGGGCACACGTCCACCTCCAGGATCATTGATGAAGCGACTACGACTTATCATGTGGGCTCGACCCCGGTTCATCAGCTCATCGCTAAATGGGAAGCAGAGTTAAATGAGAAAGCTAAACTTTTGGACCCTGACTTAGATGAATGGCAGACCCTAGTGCCTGACTCAGGGCATTCTTGGGTTCATGCTTCTCAATATAATTAGACTGTTCACTTGTATTGGCTTTTGAAGAGCCTCCTGGTCAATGCCCTCGAACACATTCCTTTAGGCTCAGCCACAATTGCTCAGGCTTTCCTAGACTATAGTGAAGATTTTCTACAAATCATATTTCAGTCATAGAAGCAAAGCGACCACCTCAACTGCATCGAGAGGCATATCCCATGCATTCTACAATTTGAACTTCCTGGGTCAAGTGCAAAGGATCTGACTCCGGTTGACTCAGCAGATAGTAGATGACAAGTAGTCTGACATATCACCTCTGTTCTACTTATTAGTGTATGTAATAGTTCTTATCATTTTAGTACTTTCATTATGTTTATAAATATCTATTTAAGGACAATCAGACATTTATAGCATGGATGGATAGACTTATTCTATTTTGTTTTTGGATGGCTTGTCATGCCATTAGGTGGCCAACATACCTGGTTTCCCTTAGGGCGGGTTGAGGCCACCTAACCACTCAACACATAGATGTACCCTGCTTGTTTTTTAATGATAATGAAAAAAAATGTCCTACCAAACTTATAAAAACATAATATATATATATATATATTAAAAATCAAAAACATGAAAGCATATATTTGAAAATGCACTATCTTAAACATAAAAAAGGGAGATAGTATATATTCAATGATTGGCCGAACATCTAACTAAATATTTCATTTATATTCAATGTTAGGCAGGACATGCAGTAACTAATGTAGTCAAATTATACTGATTTTGTCACTTCACCTTACATCGCAATGTTTCTCGAGAGTAAATAAATATTTCGTTTGTATGGGTGCTTTTCCGTGGCTTGACCGGTCAGGATTCGTTCATCAAATCTGTCACTCAGACATCAGTATGCTACCAACTCATTTGTTTTTCATTTTTCAATGGCCACCTTGCCGGTGAAATTGAGACATGGGCGACGTGAGTAGGTTGTAACCTCAATATAATTTGTGTTCCAAAGGACGGAGGAATAGATGACTACGACATCCAGGCTTGTTCTAAAGTATTTGGTATTATGTAATGTTGTTGAATTTATCTGTCTTTCACATGAACATTGAATTAATCTGTATTATGTCTTTCACCAGAATGCATTTGGGTAGAGATTTGGAACAAGTTAGTGTGGTTCACATTCTGGTTCCAAATGTATACCCAAATTATTCAATGCATTAATCAATCACAAGAATTACATCAAAGCCATTTGAATCACAGAAACCTATGCTGAGAAGTTAAATTATTTTTTACAAATATTGTAATTTATTCATACCTGAGAAATGACTCCGAAAACCCCACAAGAAACTTTGAGCGCATTTAGAGCCCTATCTTCTTCTTCATTGAGGCTCACAACCTTAGCATATCCTTCTTCTTCCGAAGCCGGGACTACCAATCTCATGCCCACAACAAATTCATGTACGGCACTTCCCTTGCCAGAGGGAACTACCATGAGCACCAGTGCCTATCATTCCCCCTAGGGTTACACCCAACCAGTATGGCGAATGAGGTAACGCAAGACCTTCGTTGGCAACAACATCAATCAGATCCTTCAGGGTCACACCGCTCTCGAACGTCATTGTCATGCTGCGTTTGTTTACAGAAACAAGATGGTCTAGATGCAGAGTGCTGATGATCAGACCGGCGTCTCCAGCAGGGCATACAAGTTTAGGAACACTGTGGGAGTAGCTAGTCACAACTCTCATCTGCAGTGAACAGTTGAACAGCAGCAGCCACTTTAATTCAAAAAAAAAGGCCATCGTCATTACTGTCTTTTCACCCTTAAAAGAACCAGCTTCGACCCGTCGCAACATTTATCAGCGATGGGTTTCAACACCACCGGCTCAAGTAATACAACAAAATATCAGATTTGTTCATCATGAGCCGCAGATTGTAGTAGAGACTTCATCAGCGAGTTAAAGCGGTTGATGGATAAGTTATGACAGCTTCAGTCACTGTAAAAAGCAGAAAATGTAATGCACTATAAAACTCAGACACAACAGTGTAGAAAAGAGTGAGAGAGAGTTTTCTTTGTAATGCACAACAGTTCAGAAGTTTTTTTTGTAATACGCAGCAGCACGTATGAAAGAATGAAAAATTTACTGTAAAATTTTTCAAGAAAGAAACAAAGTGTTACAGCGGGGTTAATTTTTAGCAGAAACATAGTGTTTTGTAGATGCACAGGAGTGCACACAGCAGTGCAAAAACAGTGCAAAAACAGTGTGTTGATTTTCAGAGGAGACAAAGTATTTTGCTTTCTGTAATGTACAGCAGCAGTAATGTAATTATTATTTTTTTTTTTTTCAGTGTGAAGTTTTTAAGTTTTTGAACTGTCTTTAAAGCAACATCGTTAATGAATACAAAGTCCCTTTTGTTGTGCGTTGTTGTTACGAGACGTCAAAACAGAGTGTCGCTGAAACACCAGTTTCAGCATTGCTAAAACACCGTTCCTGAAACACTTCATTCAGCGATTGACAAAACTGCGTTGCTGAAACACCGTATTCCGCAAACGATTTTTATTTCCGCTGTGTTAAAACAGAATATTGTTCTGTTTTGGTCAGTTTTGTTTAGAATTATCATAAATTCCCAACAACAAGCTGCTTTTCAATGGAGGGATACACAACTTGCACGGCACTTCAGGTACTATGATCAAGAAACACACCATAAGCATTAGAAACTGTGCAGTTAGTGGATCCATCGGATCATTCCACCACGGGACCAGGCGGTCTAGATTTCACAATGGAGCCTAAAAGAAAAAAGGCATCGCACGAGAACAAAATAGCCGTGTGAAACTCCATTGGCAACGTCACAAAATGAACGGTAGCACAGTACGCATACGAACTTATAAGTATTAACAGGCGTAGCTTGAGCACCGGACAGGTAAGTCTTAACTTTCTAATGTGGTACGAGAGGTAGCTTAACTCGTTGTTAGTTCACATCTCTTGCACGTTGCGCACATGGGTGTTAAAAGTGTAATTTCAACGCAGCCGAAAACCACCAAGCAAAACCATCTACCTTGTTCGCACCGCCTTTTGGCAAAGGCTGTTTTTCCTTGGAGCCCTCCGAACACATTCAGCATGAGACACGCGTCCAGTGTACGAACCCCCCAAAACCATTATCCCCGGACAGTAAAGTTCGTTTGTTTTACCCGAGGTTGGTGTGCGAACCTCGTTGGATCAGCCAAGTGATCTGGGCATGAAATCTTCACCGTCGATCTCCGGAAAGTGCACAGGCCCACGTCAAATCAATTTTTACGTGGAGTAAAAGGTCTATGGTTTGACCGCCGTGTAAGAAAAGTCATGGCTTTTAATGCTGTTCGTAATTGTTTGGTGGAGGCCTGTTTTAAATGGTTATGGGCATACGTCCCATTTGTATTTTTTTTATATATGCATTTACGTAAGTTTAGGTGTAGGCCATTTAATATGGTTATGGGCCACGTTAGTTTTTATTATGTTTTTTATACATGGCTATGTGTGTTGTTTTTTTTTTTGGATGTATTGCGCACGGGAGTAAAGAAAAAGAACTGGTTTTTTACGGCAGTAAGAAGAACCAGAGGGGGTATGCACAGCAGTGCACAAATATGTTGTAATGTTTTTGTGTGGGCATTGAAAAACAGAGGTGAAGGAAAACCATGTGTGGTTTTGCAAGTGCATAAAGAAAATGGTGGAGCGTAAGTTGTTTTACACACCAGTGAATGTAAATTTTGTTTTACAGCAGTAAGCTCATGTAAACTTTTGTTACAGCAGTAAGTTGTTTTTCACAGCAGTGAATATGAAAATGATTTTACAGTGGTAAATCTCTCTCAGAAAAAGAGGATGTATTAGTTTTTTTTTGTTTTAATGAATAGAAATATTTTATGGTGGTGAAATCCTCTGTTACTCAGTGAAATTTTTTTTAAGCTGTCTGTGTATAAAAATCCTGTGGAGGTAAAACAGAGCATTGCCTCTGTGTTTAGTTTGAATCTTGGTTTTGGTATTTTCCCCATTAAAAATACCCAACAGTGGTATCGGAGCAGGCTCAGGCTCTTTGTAGGAGACAAAGAAGCTGAAGGGAGAAGGTTGTTGCTGCAGCAAAACCTCTCAGGCAGTTAGAAGACTCAGACAGCGAAGGATTCAGGTATTCCCCAAAAAGCATTTCTCTTGTTATTGCTGAAGACAGTCAGTTGTTTTTTAAAAAAAACACAGTCAAGGATTTAAAACCATAGTTCAAGATGCAAGGAATGGCAAGCACAAGCATGGGTATGTTCAACACCCAGCTCCCACACTTTAATGGGAAGAACTATGACTACTGGTCTATAACCATGAGAGCTTTGTTCATCTCTCAAGATATATGGGAACTAGTAGAATATGGGTTTGAGGAACCAGCAGATGAAAATGAGTTCAATGCACTAACTCAGGGAGAGAAGGATCAGCTGAAGCTCAATAGGAAGAAGGATGCAAAGGCCATTGTCTTGTTGTATCAAGCAGTGGACCAGAGTATATTCCCAAGGATAGCAGCAGCTACAACATCACATGGAGCATGGCAAACTCTCAAGACAGCCTATCAAGGCATGGAGAGAGTGAAGACAGCAAAATTGCAAATGCTGAGAAAGGATTTTGAAAATTTGAAAATGAAGGAATCAGACAACATTGAATCATTCTTCACTCATGTGATTGGTGTAATCACACAAATGAGAACTCATGGAGAAACCATTGAAGATAGGAGAATAGTGGAGAAAATATTGAGGGTTTTACCCTCAAGGTTTGATGCCATAGTCACCACCATTGAAGAGACAAAGGATCTCTCAAGCTATTCAGTTGATGAGCTACATGCATCACTGATAACTCATGAGCAGAGGTTGAGTAGGAATGAAAACTCATCCCTTGAGCAAGCCTTCAAGACCCAGATGTCCTTTGGAAGAGGAAGAGGTCAAGGCAGAGGAAACAAGAGAGGAAGAGGCAGAAGCCAGAACAGAGGTGGAAGGAACAGCACAGCAAATGCACAAGGAAGAGGCAGCAATCCAAATCAGAACCAAGGTCAAGGCAGCAGCCAACAAAGAGATCAGTATCAGGCTCAAGGACAAAGGTATGATAAATCTAATGTTCAGTGCTATTATTGCAAAAAGTATAGACATTATGCTAGTGATTGTAGAAAGAAACAACATGACATGAACAGCAGACAAAATGCAAATGTTACAAGAGAAAACAACAGTCAAGAAAATGTCCTGTTAGCTTGTAACATGGCTGAAACACATAGTGAGGACATATGGTTTTTAGACTCAGGTTGCAGCAACCATATGACAGGGAATATAGCCCTCTTTTCAGCCTTAAATCAGAATTTGAAATCAGAGGTCACACTAGGAACTGATAGTAAAGTGTCTGTTATGGGAAAAGGGGAGGTAAAAATACTTACAAAGCAAGGAGAAAGGAAAACCATAGCAGATGTCTACTATGTCCCCGGAATGAGATGTAACCTATTGAGTGTTGGACAGCTTATCCAAAAGGGTTACAATGTTTACTTTGTAAATGATGTGTGCACCATCATGGACATACCACCCAGCAAAAGATGCATTGCTGAAGTGAAGATGACAAGGAACAGAATGTTCCCTCTTAGAATAAGAGCAGACTTGAAGAACAAGAAGGAAATGGCAGCAGTCACCCAAGAGGCCTTCCAAAGCGTGCCAAAGGATGAGAACTGGTTATGGCACTTAAGATTCGGGCATCTAAATTTTGGAGGTCTAAATTTGTTGAGCAGAAAAGGAATGGTAAAGGGATTACCATTGATAGAGAAGCCGGACAGCCTTTGTGAAGGTTGTATATTGGGCAAACAACATAGAGAAAGTTTTCCATCAGGGAAAAGCATAAGGGCAAGGACACCCTTAGAGATTATCCACTCAGATTTGTGTGGACCAATGCAAGCTCCATCTTTAGCTGGCAGCCTATATTTCTTGACATTCATTGATGATTTTACAAGAAAGACTTGGATATATTTCCTCAAGAACAAAAGTGAAGTCTTTGAGAAATTCCAAAACTTCAAAGCACTTGTGGAGAACCAAAGCGGGCTGCACATAAAAGTATTGAGAACTGATAGAGGAGGTGAGTATATCTCAAATGAATTCCTAAAGTTTTGTAGAGAAAATGGAATACATAAACAGTTCACAACTCGGTACACCCCACAGCAAAATGGAGTTGCTGAAAGGAAGAACAGAACCATCATGGAGATGGCAAGGAGCATGTTGAAGGCAAAGCATTTGCCAAATGAGTATTGGGCTGAAGCTGTACATTGTGCAGTGTATATTTTGAACAGGTGTCCTACAAAGGCAGTCATGAACAAAGTGCCAGAAGAGGCATGGAGTGGGAGAAAGCAAGGAGTCACCCACATGAGAGTTTTTGGGTGTGTGGCCTATGCACACATTCCGGATCAGCTAAGGAGGAAGTTGGACAGCAAAGGGGAGAAGTGTATCTTTATTGGATACAGTGATGAATCCAAAGCCTACAGGCTGTACATTCCATCTACCAAGAAGTTCTTTGTCAGCAGGGATGTTCAATTCATTGAAGAGGAAGCTTGGGATGGAAGCATAGAGAAAACAGTGAACATTAAAAGCTGTTTGCCTCATGATGAAGATGAAGAGGAGGTGGCTGAAATGAATCCCCAAACAGCAGCACCAACACAAGAACAGCAAGGTACACCATTGAGGATCAATGAGAGTGCTTCTCCAAGCACACCACAAGGAGGAAATTCAAGTGCATCTTCAAGCACTTGCACACCAAGTGAAAGAGGTAAGAAATTTAGAAATCTAAGTGAAATTTATGAAGAAGGAATGAATTCCTTATTTGCCTTGTTTTGTCATGTTGATGATCCTATTCATTTTGAAGAAGCTATTAAAGATAGGAAATGGATAGAAGCTATGGATGAAGAGATGAATGCCATAGAGAGAAACAAAACATGGGATTTGGTTGAGCTACCGAAAGGCAAAGAAGTCATTGGTGTGAAATGGGTCTACAAGACCAAGAGCAATGCTGAAGGCAAGATTGAAAGGCATAAAGCAAGGCTGGTTGTCAAAGGCTACAAGCAGCAGTATGGGAGAGATTATGAGGAGACTTTCGCCCCGGTTGCAAGAATGGAAACCGTGAGAGCAGTGCTGTCCATAGCAGCACAAAACAAATGGAAAGTCTACCAAATGGATGTGAAATCAGCATTCCTAAATGGAGTGTTAATGGAAGAGGTCTATGTGGAACAGCCTCTCGGATATGAGAAGAAAGGAGAAGAGCACAAAGTGTGCAAATTGAAGAAAGCTCTTTATGGGCTGAAGCAAGCGCCAAGAGCATGGTACAGCAGGATAGATTCATATCTATTGGAGAATGAATTTGACAAATGTGAAGGAGAACCCACAGTCTACATCAAAGAAAAGGATGGTAAAATTTTAATTGTTGTCTTGTATGTAGATGATGTTATTTTCACTGGAAATGATATTTATCTTATTGAGAATTTTAAATCAGTCATGAAGAATGAATTTGAAATGACTGACATGGGTTTGTTGAGATACTTCTTAGGCATAGAAGTAGATCAAAATGAAAAAGGAATTTTTATATGTCAAGCAAGATATGTAAATCAAGTTTTGGGCAGATTTAAGATGGAAGAATGCAAGGCAGCAATCACTCCCACAGTGATGGGATTAAAGCTCAGCAGAGAGGACAGCAGCAAGGATTTTGATCCTAGCTTGTACAAAAGCATTGTGGGCAGCCTTATGTATTTAACAGCCACTAGGCCTGATTTAATGTATTCTGTTAGTTTGATTTCCAGATTTATGGAGAGGCCAAAGGAGGCACATTGGCAGGCAGCAAAGAGAATTTTGAGGTATGTGAAAGGAACTAAAATGTTTGGAATTTTATATCATGCCTCAGAACATTCAGATTTGGTTGGGTACACAGATAGTGATTGGGCTGGAAGTGTAGATGATCGGAAGAGCACTTCCGGTTATGTTTTTAATATGGGTTCAGGAGCCATTTCATGGGCTTCCAAGAAGCAGTCCATTGTAGCATTGTCTACAGCAGAGGCTGAATATGTGGCAGCGACAGCAGCAGCATGTCAGGCAGTTTGGATGAGAAGGATGTTGAGAAGCTTAGGCCAAGAGCAGGCAAAAGCGACAGTGGTCTTTTGTGACAATAGCTCAGCTATTGCTTTGTCAAAGAATTCAGTGTTTCATAAGAGAACGAAACACATCGACACAAGGTTTCACTACATCAGAGAGTTAGTGAACAATGGAGAAATTGTCTTAGAACATTGCAGGACTCAGGAACAGGTAGCAGACATTTTGACAAAGCCACTGGACCAGAAAAGCTTTGAATTTTTGAGGAAGTGTCTGGGTATGACAGAATGCCCAGCTGTTGAAATTAAAGGGGAGTGTTAAAAGTGTAATTTCAACGCAGCCGAAAACCACCAAGCAAAACCATCTACCTTGTTCGCACCGCCTTTTGGCAAAGGCTGTTTTTCCTTGGAGCCCTCCGAACACATTCAGCATGAGACACGCGTCCAGTGTACGAACCCCCAAAACCATTTTCCCCGGACAGTAAAGTTCGTTTGTTTTACCCGAGGTTGGTGTGCGAACCTCGTTGGATCAGCCAAGTGATCTGGGCATGAAATCTTCACCGTCGATCTCCGGAAAGTGCACAGGCCCACGTCAAATCAATTTTTACGTGGAGTAAAAGGTCTATGGTTTGACCGCCGTGTAAGAAAAGTCATGGCTTTTAATGCTGTTCGTAATTGTTTGGTGGAGGCCTGTTTTAAATGGTTATGGGCATACGTCCCATTTGTATTTTTTTTATATATGCATTTACGTAAGTTTAGGTGTAGGCCATTTAATATGGTTATGGGCCACGTTAGTTTTTATTATGTTTTTTATACATGGCTATGTGTGTTGTTTTTTTTTTTGGATGTATTGCGCACGGGAGTAAAGAAAAAGAACTGGTTTTTTACGGCAGTAAGAAGAACCAGAGGGGGTATGCACAGCAGTGCACAAATATGTTGTAATGTTTTTGTGTGGGCATTGAAAAACAGAGGTGAAGGAAAACCATGTGTGGTTTTGCAAGTGCATAAAGAAAATGGTGGAGCGTAAGTTGTTTTACACACCAGTGAATGTAAATTTTGTTTTACAGCAGTAAGCTCATGTAAACTTTTGTTACAGCAGTAAGTTGTTTTTCACAGCAGTGAATATGAAAATGATTTTACAGTGGTAAATCTCTCTCAGAAAAAGAGGATGTATTAGTTTTTTTTTGTTTTAATGAATAGAAATATTTTATGGTGGTGAAATCCTCTGTTACTCAGTGAAATTTTTTTTAAGCTGTCTGTGTATAAAAATCCTGTGGAGGTAAAACAGAGCATTGCCTCTGTGTTTAGTTTGAATCTTGGTTTTGGTATTTTCCCCATTAAAAATACCCAACAATGGGCTTCTAAACAATTCCGGGAATCTCAGAATTTCAAATTCGCCCTACTTGCAAAATAAAAATTCAATCACTTAAATGTTTTTAATTGGCAAATTTGTCCTTTTGTTTTTGTTTCTGTATCCATCTCAATGTAGTTACTGGGTTGTTGACACCCCTACGGTCTACCACTTGCAGGGTGTCCAATTGAGGTTTAATGGTGTTGCTAGTTATTAGATACTAGTATCGACCTGTCGAATAAAATTTTCATTACTTTAATGTTTTTAATGTGAAAATTTATAAAATTTCCTTTTGTTTTTGTCTTCTGTATCCATCTAAATGCAGTGACTGTGGTTTTGTCTTCTATATCCATCTAAATGCAGTGACTGTGGTTGCCAACACCCCCGCCACTTGCAGAGTGTCCAATTGAGGTTTACTCGCGTTGAAGTTATTAGATATTTGTAGCTACATGACGAGTACAAATTTAATCACTTCAATGTTCTTAATGCACAAATTCATAAAATTTGTTTTTGTCAGGCTGTATCCATCTAAATATGGTTACTCGAGTTGCCAACAACCTTACCACTTGTAGGGTGTCCAGTTGAGGTTTAATGGTGTTGTAAGTTATTAGCTAGTGGTAGCTAAAGCATAACGTTGAAGTCTTTCATCAAGAAGTAATAGATTTAAATCAGGATGTTCCAAAGTAATGATAGACCTAGATTCAAATGTTCTAAAGTTAAATGCACGAGAACATTTAGAACCTATGTAAGAACTAACGGTTGTAGATTCACTTGGTTAAGCTGAATCACCCACTTTATACGTATAAAATATCTATGTCAAAGATCTTACATATTTATATGTAATTATGAATTAATTATATCACAAATAATTATTTCATGTATTTTAGGAGCAATTGATATCAATACATAGATTAATGTTTCTGATATACATTACGCTGTATGTTTTTTATGAAGATATATGGGCATAGTTTACGAGAGTAAACAAACATTGAGTCATAGAGTACTTTGAAGCCTAGAAGTAGGATTAATTATCCATTATCCATCACCGCTATCCACTGACTCATTATTTTGCATCCCCTTTGCCCACTAGACTGTATAGCATATCTTTCACACAAAGATAAAAAGATAGAATTCTACTCCTAAAAGCAATTATAGGTCTAAAATCATAACCATACCTTCATGGTCCAGATTATATATATATATATATATATATATATATAAAATATCCAAAAATGACATATATAATAACATATACAGATGATTGATTTATATATATATATATTAATTATCCAAAAATGATACAAGTAATAACATATATGGATGCTTGTGGTAGAGAGATAAAGTCAAGTTCCTAATTTCTCACAAATTCTTGTTGCCTCAGTGGTAGATCCAACATCAAATTTTGATGTAGTTGGTTCATTAGTTAGTTTTATTGGTTAAGTAATTCCAAAAGAAACACCAATGCAATATTATGTGGTTCCAATAGGGATAGGAGCAATTAAAGGTGTGATGTTTCGGGCTACCGGGCAACACTACGTAACCTCAACCTGAATTTCACCATAAAACCATCAATATTATTGTGGAAGCATATTTAATCTCTGATTTCCAATATTAAATTTTGGCTCACGATTAGAGTCCCTGCAATTCAACAACCTAGATATGAACCCTAACATTGAATTTATTAATAATCATGTAGTGGTGTGTGATTATAGTGCACAACGTAATTGTCCGTGGATGGGAAATAGTTACCCATACAAAACCCGGCACTGTAATTCTATTAAACCAAACCAAGAATAATTATGAGTACTTTACACAATGCTTCACGCATTATAATTTTACAGAAAATTAGTGTTTAAAAGCAGCATGTTAAACCCTAATACGTGATGAGCCCCAAAAATGGACAAATATTTGGGCTCATCCAACCTCCTAATTTGACTTAATCCACCATTTTCATTTGTTTATTGCATGTTTTTTATTATATTTGTGTTAATAGAGTGAATTTGGTTAGTCATTATGCCAACAAGTCTAATGGGTGCTTTGTGTAGCCTTTTTGGTCAACTTGGAGACAAAATGGAAGGTCTTAATGAGCACTTGGTAGCCAAATTCGTGGGAGAACAAGCTAGAGGATTTGTAGGAAGGTGTCCCCCTCATTTATGGGCCCTTGCCTCGAATTCTCCACCATCAGCTCGGAGTTCAAGGGCCACCGAATCAATCAGCTCAAGGGCAGCCAAGCAAGTCAAGTTGGACTGCTATTAACTACAAGTCTTGGGCAGCCAAGTCCCTAACTTTTAGGAGGACTGTTGGGTCCTCAAAATTGTATAAATAAGAAGGCTTGGGGCCTCATTTGGGTTAGCTAGTTAGTCATTTTGTTTTAGCCATTAGTTAGCTAGTTTGTAGTTCGATTTTTATGCAATAGATTAGCTTTGCTTTCAGCTCATGTTCAAGTTCTCCTTGTGGACAGTTTTGATGTACTTTTCATTTCTTGATTAATAAAGATGAATCCAGCTTTGCATCAACTCTAAATCTCTCTTGGGAGGCTGTAGCTCTTGGGGTTGGGCCCATCTCAAGGGCTTAGTACCTCCCTTGTTTATCTTTATGTGTTTTGCTGTATTCTGAGAATAAAATCTGCTATTTTGTTTTGTTATTTAGTTTGTCTTTTTGATGAGTAAAATAGCTTTTCATGTTCAGATTTACTTGATATGTTAATCACAGGGAATATATTCAGAAAAAGGCTACCAAATACTTTGGATCTCACCTCCCCTTCAGTGGAATCATGAGCTGGGACCAATGTAACCTTGCTGCCCACAAAAACACATTCTTTGCTTCACCATGCAATTAATAGTGTTGGATTTTTAGTGGTCGAACTTGATATCAGTTTTGATCGCATGCTTCAATTTATGATTGCTTAGTTGTAGAGTCATTTCACGTATTTCATTTCGAATAAACTTCTATCCATTTCCTTTTGCTGTTAGGTCAGATTAGATTAAAGTAACTAGGTCATAGGTTTTATATGTGTGTGTTCGTTCAGTTTGGAAAACCACTTGCAGAGTACCTATTACCCTTCCTTACCTGCACATACCCCATCCAACCGACCTGTTTCATCCTTCACTCAGAACCCTTACCTTGCATTTACCTCATTCGCTTACTTTGCCATGATTTTCATCTTTTTGTGCAACATTACTCCAGTCTTCTTGGAACAAGTCCAGCCATCCACACCTTCTCCTCAACTCCATCCTCCAAGTTCTAGACCTCTTCACACCCCTATTTCACCCCCATACTCATTCCATCATCTTTTTCCCTCCATCCATGCTCCAAAATCCTCTTTTCAGAACATCCTGTAGAAATCCCTGAGTTTCCTGTAGAATCCCCTGCAGACATCCTGTAGAAGCCTGCAAACTTGGTTGCCGAGCACCTGAACGTTGTAGACTTCGGTGGACTGATGCTAGAGACCCTCTGGGACCTCTCCTAGCCCTCCTGACCTTTCCCAAGCTTTCTCTCCCTTCGCACCACCTCTGCACAGCCAAACCCTAATAAAAAACAAATTCATAATCACTCCATCCACTTAAGCAAAAATACAAAAACAATGTTCTTTTTCATAGAAGTAGTTTGAGTTCATGCATTTCACATCATTAGAAGTAATGGCATCATTTTTAGACCTTTGCACTCTCACTATTGCACCATAGAGGTTAAACTAGTCAGATTAGGGTTTACTAGGGTTTCCATGCTTTGGTTGGCTTTCAGTTCATTTTTGCGAAGTAGATCAATTTCCCTTGAGATAGCCTTCGTCCATCATTTAGAAAGCTTCTTCTGAGAGCATATAAAAGTTGGCTTGAGCCCTAGCGGACTTGTGCCAGCTGACCAAGTGACAACTGCGACAAGAGCTAGTACTTGTGCATACAGCACCGTCGCTTCCAAGTTTGTTACGAACTACCGGGTTGATAAAATTAAAGAAGGGAGTTCCAGGAGTTGTAGCATTATTGCTACAATACTGGGGCCCACCAATACGCATAATTAGCCACCCTTGATTTGTGGTTTATAGCAAAATAACATATAAATTATAAGAGGCACATGTAATTTAATATGCCTTAGTGTGCAACAAAAGCATAGATAATTAACCTCATTAAGCACATAATACAACATCAATTTCCCCTAATTTTTAAACATGGCACAATAAATTAAGGATTAAATACAAACATTAAGCACAAAACCCTTGAATTTAGGGTTTCCTCATAAACTCATAATTTGTAATAGTAAAGCACATGAATATTTATTTATATGAAACACTTTCTGGCTATAGGCTCTCCACATTCCATCATGTCATAGAGCATGTGGTTCATTAATTTCAACCACAACTCACCCTTGAGGAATCTCCATGGGAAATGGTAAATAGATAAGAACATGTACTGCATGGTCAAGGTGCCAACCCAACAGTCGTTTTGCTCTATGGATCTAGGCTCCCTCTAGGCCACAATAATTGCCAAGGTGCCAACCCAACAACCATGCTGCTCCAAGGCTTTAGGCACCCTTTAGGACATAACCAGTTCGACTCGCCAGTTAGTCCATAAATAAAGTGGCACACCCTTCTTGGGGACCTATGAGTCCCTCTACGATGCCCACCTTCTAGGGCTCAACGAGTGGTTCCTTCAAACCGAAGTCTAAAACCCTAGTATTCATCATAATAATTATCTTCCTCTTCCATGTGGTGCTCTTGAAGCCACGTGGGCTCAAGGTGCCCTTTCTCACTGACATCTGTCACTAACACTATTTCCCCATGTCCATGGAGTTTCATTACCCCCGTACTCTTACCGTGGAGTGGGCACCGTAGCTAATCTATTTTTATTATTATGGAAATATTTATAATTTACATTGTATTACAATCCTAGCCCTCCAACCACTTAACCACATATACTTGCACACATTGGCCCCATAATATATATATATATATATATATATATATATATATATATATATATATATATATATGAACACATGCTATATATCATAAACACGAAGGCACACGTGCTTGCAATATACATTTGGCTTCACCATCCTAATAACAATTACATATATTTGCATCATAAACGAGTGAGGGTATTGAAAAAGGCCCATTCTAAGGTGCATGGAAATGATAAAGTATATATCTAATGCTACTACGAATACATAACCAAATTAAGAAAAAAAGATAGCGAGACAAGCTAGTAGATTGTGTGGATACCACTGAGCTAATTGAGTAAACTGGTTCCAATGTAGTCAAGCATGAAACCATCATTGTTCACTCTTATCTACCATTACTAGAGGATACACTTTACCTTCTTGATTTGACTAAGTGGTTTGGGTTTAAGCAACATCACTAATAGTAGGAAAGCAATACTAGTACTAGTATTAAGTGAAAAAGAGCTATAATAAGGGTTATGGTTCCAAAAGCAAGGGCAGGGAAAAATATTGTAGTTGATCTAATAATAGTCAATCTAGTTGCAAAATTAAATGAACTCCTTACAAAATATTTTCTCCTAGAAACATCATTACCCTATCGAGTTTTTTTGCACATTCCTATCATTGCTTTCATATTTTAGCTCTACTTATTTTATCTTGGTTGATCTTGTTCTGGTTTATTCTATTGATGTTGACTGACCACTTCCCATTGTTTTTACTTTTGGCACATGGCCTAATAGAATAAGAAATACTTCTTTACCTTATTAAAGAAGCATTAGCAATAAATTAAATATGAAGTAGATGTAGTCCTAGGTCTAGGGATTAATAATGTTGATTGAGATTGAGACTAGAGAGGAAATGTGGTAGGAGTAGGACCACAAGGAATGCATCAAGACCCATCTTATCCACCACTATCATCACTTCTAATTAGTGATTGAGAACTATATCTAATCAAAGGATAAGTATTTGAAATGAAAATTTACCTAGTGGATTCTTAGCTTGATGTATTTATACTACTAAGCTTTGTACATATGCATGGTGTGGATGGATTTTGCATAGTCTTTACATGCATGCTCAGGAATCCTTACATCAAGCTTCTTTGTAGTTTTCTTTTCCCTTGGATTTCCTAATACACTATGTTATTTTTACCCATATAGTAATGGATAGGTACATCCATAAATAATGCATTCATCAGCAAAGTGGAGGAAATAAAAATGGTAGAACCACTCATTGAAGAACTAGCTAACCCGTAAGTGGAAAAGGAAAAACCAAGACTATCATATATGGTTCTTGATGAGGTAGGTAAAGGGCTCAACTCTCTAAGTTAATAACCATATTCCATTGCATAATACCTTGACACATAAGTTAACAAGAAAAAATAAAGATCCAGAGCTAGATGTAAAACATATAAGGGAAACGACATAAACCATTGATCTAATCAGTCAAGTTTATTATCCACAAGAATTAGCGTCGGCAAAATAGTTGATTAGACTATTGATTTTAACCTCGTTGTCAAATTTCATATTCATGAGGCATTAATCATTATGCTTGTTCATTTTTTCTTTTCGTTTAGATTTCATCTTGGTTGGATAGTTGATTATCCACAAGAATTAGCGTCAACAAAATAGTTGATTAAACTATTGATTTTAACCTCGTTGTCAAATTTCATATTCATGAGCCAACAAAATAGTTGATTAAACTATTGATTTTAACCTCGTTGTCAAATTTCATATTCATGAGCCATTAATCATTATGCTTGTTCATTTTTTCTTTCAGTTTAGATTTCATCTTGGTTGGATAATTAAATAATATATGATAGAGATTTCTACTATGACCACTTCGGCTTCAAGACCATGGAAAGATCATGCTTGTTAAAATTTAATAGGGGTTTTATGGATATGCCTTGCCATATGTTGATGAGGATTTTTCTGGGAATTCATAATGATGACATTGAATTGACCGTTAAAACTTATCATTTGACATCGCAAGATTGGTTTACTGTTGCTTCTCCAGCTCTCTTAAATGTTGGGCCGAAGACCTAAGATGTTCCTCACATTGCCATGCATCTAACAAGATGGTTTAGGCTGTATATTAATATCAAGATGAGTGATACATTTAAGGTAAGGGGCATGATTTAGTATGTACTATTTCATCCTTTATCATTTAGCATGTACTGTTTCATCCCTTATCATGGATTGACCTCTTCACTTACCTTAAGTAGTATATTATATTGTGGAATTGATTATGATATTTATCACCATTTGGAGCTAAGAAAAATTAAGTAATATGAATTGCATTTGAGATTTCACCAATGGAAATAATGACTTTTATATTAACACTTCAAGTAAAACATTGAAAATTAATGGAGGCCTTACAATCTCTTTTATCTAAAATATTTCAAATTTTGATGGGTTTTATTAATAAGTGTACAAATTCTTATCATGAAGACAGTTTTGGGTTTGTTCTAAAATTCTATTTTATGTTTTAAGTTTGGAATAGTTAAATAGTTGCTTCCTTATTTATATGAAGGATGATAGCATTCAAAGTACTTATGATTAGAAAATTAAGAGGAAATTTTCCTTTCTTCATTAATCTCTAGTAAAATAGTTTGGACTGAGATCTTATCATTTTTTACTCTTTTTTAAGCAAGAAACATGGAAGATGGGATGTGCATGTGAAGGAGAAGGCAACTCTGATTTGTAAGACATGCTTCAAATTATTATAACACCTTATAGGGGCCATAATACCTAGGTGCTAATTTATTTTCCTTCTTTTATTTCTTGAAGGTAATTTATTTATATGGTTGTACCCTAAAAAATACTGAATTTCAAACTTCAAATTCCCTTTCATTGTGACATTGATATTCTTGTTGTTTCATCCTATTTTTTGCTATAACCAAATTATCCTTCAATAGTTTTGTGTCTTATGCAGTCCTCCACTGCTTGAACATTTACAATCCATTTCAAAGGTTAGTATGAAATATGGATGATGATATCCATATAGTGCTATAAATGGGGACATTTTGACGAAGTATGGAGGGATGTATTACACCTCAATTTTGCGAAGGGAAACCACTTAACCATTTCATCTATTTATTAGATACAAAGCAACAAGGATATCCTTCTAAATATTTATTCACTATCTCATTTTTACTCATTATATTAATGATGGTAAAATGAATCATGATCCAATTAATTACCTAGACAACAAAATAAACAAATCCACTTTTTCCTAATAAAAAATGGGTCTTTTTCACTTATAATAAAAGGATGAGAACAATATACTTCATCTTTCGGAAATAATCTCAATCTTGAGACATACATAAGTAGCACTAGTCCTAAGAAGAATATTTTCTTAAACTCTAATCTATCGCCTAGAAGCTCTCTTTCTGCGAAGAATGGGCAAGAATGTCAAATCACAAGTCTAGGTTAGTAGTAATTCTAACCTCAACTAAGGTATGATGCATTGAGCCATCAACAATGTTAATTGAGTCGAAAAATGCATTGGATCATTTGAGTTGTCCGATTGTGACCCTATCACATGTATGGGTTAGTACAATGAATTGCATGCATGACACGTAGCTAAGGACCCATGCAAATGTGAATGCCAAGTGTGACTTGGTGAGGGGGTTGGAAATGACATGGTATATTGGAAACAACATATCTATTTATCAAGGAGAACCATACATCATCATGATGGAGGCGTCGTGGATAGTCAAGGATTTCTCAAATGTTGTGGAACCAAAGGTTAAGGTCTCAAGTCTCATTCCTTTTGTCAAATATATTATCCTTTTACGCTAGAAAATAAAACATGATAGCAAGAGTGCATCTATATCCATGTTGTTAATCAAAACCACACATAAGAATATACATATGGAAATATTTACTCTATATGGTCTTGGGAAGATTTGTTTAACTGATGAATCTCAAGGTTTTACAACCAAGTATTAGCAAGCAACTAGAATAGACAAGAATCCTAAAAGAATAGTAGATAAATCTATTTAATAGGAATATAACCTTTGTTAAGGAACATAATTTTCTACAATTTACTAATGAAAACATGCCAATATTGGATTAAGTAGAAGTAACATTTTTTTTAGTGTGTAAATTTGGAGGTACAGTACACTTGCGTTTCTCAGATGGTGGATCCCGGATTATCAGGTGATCACATAGAAAAGCACCGCCCTAGGATTCTAGGGATATGGGGTCAACTTAGCCTACCACATCATTGTTCTAAAAACCAATCATAGTCTAATATGTGGCTAATACTGACATGTCCGGTGCCATGTGGAACTACTGACACATGCCACATGTCACTCACCTTTTCATAGTTGGCTACCCAAATTTTACAAAAATAAGTGACAAGTGACCTCCACTACGACATCACTGCTCCACCTGGAACAACACACCATTGCTTTATCTCCTATCCAACTGGCATGTCCTAAGCTTTGGACTATTAGGTATCAAGAAAATATATGATATTGTGCATCCATGAGGTTTTGAGAGCTTGATGAAGCTATTAGCCGTTAGGAGTGATACCTTAGCACTCTACAACCAAGGGCTTGATGATTAGCCAACCGTTTTAGTTGATCATGGAAACTTTGTGACTTTTGTGCACCTAATGTTCTAGGGGCCTAAGGGCTCTTGGCCCTTAGATGTTACACTTTAGTGTTTTGTGATCGGAGGCTTGACCAGGGGCCATGTCTATTGAATATTGAGAAAACCCATTAGCTTTTTTACATCTAAAGTTTGGGGTCATGATGATTTTTGACCCTTAGGCATTATGCCTTAGCACTTTATGATCAAGGGCTTGCCTAAGGGCCAATCATATTGGGTGATTAGGTGATCTCATGAGCTTTTGTATAGCCAAACACCTAATTCCCTGAGGGTGCTTAACTCTTAGTTGCCAATCCTAAAGTGCCTCATGACTAGGAATTATGATTGGGGGCTTACCATGTTGAATATTGGAGAAATCAAAGAACTTTTGTTATTGAAGAAATTTCCTATAAGGCTAATGATCGAAACCATGTATGGAACTCTTTGTTAATGTTATAAACTACTACATAAATATTATGCTTTTTGACGAACAGAAGAGCTATTACACTCGACCTCACTAGTGCCACATCACCCTCTTCTAGTTTCATATCACTTCAAGTGATTTCAAGGGGGGTCAATCATTGTTTTGGAAAGGAAGAGGGTTTGTTTGTTTGTTTGTTTTTTTGTTTTGTTTTGTTTTTTTTTTTTTTTTTTTGTGGTGGTGGGGGGGGGGGAGGAGGATGGGGATCCTTTCATGGTATGGCAAATGTATTTAGTGGTTTACTTCCCTAACATCATTTTGGAACCCATCCCCCCTTGTGGTTAAGCTTAGAGCATGTTTGGACCCCTTGAAATGAATGAGATTTGTTGATCTCATCCAAGTTACGCCCCCTTGGTATTGACATAAATGGAAACTTATTATACACACTCCCCCTAGTACTCATTGATCAAAGTCATTCTACGTTGATCTAAATTTGGTCCCCTTGGCATTGACATCAATGACAACACATTTCCCAACAATCATTTTGAAGAATGATAATATTAAAAATATTATTACATCAAAATTTAAGGGGAAAATGTGGGGTGATAAAGAGTCAGGGAAATAGGAAACTCAGATATTATAAGGAGGTGATCTACCCCAATCTTGAAAATAAAAAATATTGAATAGTGTAAAAAAGAAAATAAGCATTACTAGAATAGGACCAAATGCTCATGAGCTGCATAATGAAACTAGGCATTCATGAATTCTCAAAATGGCATGGGATGAAAGAGTCTGTCACCTTCATGGCATTAAGAAAGTTGAAGATGAAAATCACTAATTGTTTAGCTTATTCTCACATTCATTCTAAACTTCAAAATATTTATCATGCTACTAACTTCCTTGATCTCATAGTCAAAAAAAACTATGATGATCTTGACACGTTTCTCTTAATGCTTTTCTAATATAGAAATAAAGTGGTAAAAAATTTCAAAAAATTTCTTATTTTCTTAAGATCTTATAAACTATTTCATTATTGATAGAAATTAATCATCATAAACATCATATATGCTAAATATCAACTTCATATTAAACAAAGAAAAAATTACACTTCTCAACACATTACTAAACTATTTTAATTATATTTTTTAACCTAACATTATTTAAAACAAATAATATTTAAATATTATATTTAAAAGTGTTATAAAAATATTCTTTATAATTTAAACGTTCTTTTTCTTTATATTAATCTTTGAATCTTCTATTTTTGACCGTTAATGAAATTTACTCCAGAAAGAAAAACCGTCTTTATTCATAATTAATATAGAAATGTTTTATTATAATTAAAGAAGACTATAAAAAATATAATTAAAAATTAAAAAAATAATAATAATATAATTTAAGCGTTGTTTTTTTCTTTATATAAATCTTTGAATCTTCTATTTTTGACCGCTAATGAAATTTACTCCAGAAAGAAAAACCATCTTTATTTATAATTAATATTGAAATGTTTTATTATAATTAAAAAAGACTATAAAAAACTATAATTAAAATTTTTAAAAATAATAATAATAAAAATAAATAAATAAATATCTATATATATATGAAAATGAAAAATATCTTATAATATTGAAAATGGAGATATTGTATATAGATATCTTATAATACGAAAAGGGAGAAATTATATATGAGTTGTTTGGATGAATACGTCTTTAATTAATCTAGTAAATTTATGTAATTTATTTATTTATAATTCATATAAAATTTGTCTAGTTATATAAATTAATTGTCTCGTAAATTTTGATAGACATCAATTCATGATAGACACCAAAACACACTCTTAATCATATATCTCAAATTGCTAAAATTAAATAATCATAAAAATTAACTAAATAATAACTTTATCTAAAATAATAATAATAATTTTATTAATGATAAAGAAATAAATATCTACTTTAAACCCATAAACATTTAGAAAAAAACATGTGACATGATTCTTAACTATTTATCATGTAAATAGATTTTGTTACAGTAGTGACCACCTAATATTATAGCTTATCATACCACATGTCCAAAAACTCATAACTCATTTGATATGACATTTATTTATATGAATTTTTTTTTAATTAATGAATTTAATTATAAGAACAAAAAATGTATAACTAATTTGTGAATAAATCTCATCCTTTGATTTATATGTACTATTAAGAAATTTTTACAATATTTTATAGAGTTTAAATTCCTACCATTCACTTAACAATTATTCATAATTAAATTAATATTTCAAAAATCCATATTTTAACATAGACATGTTTATAAATATAAATATTTTTTATTTGATTGAACATGAAACAATGAACCTACATACAATTGAAAATTATATATATATATATATATATATATATATATATATATATATATATAATTTGAGATGAAAAATATTAAAGCATATATTCATAAATGCAATGAATATAAAAATGGAGATAGTATATATTCAATGATTGGATGAACATGTAACTAATTTAATCAACCTATATTAATCATGTCACTTCACATTTTATCGCAACTTTTCTGCAAAGTAAATAAATATTTCGTTTAGGGGAGGGACATTAGTTGTTGTGCTCCCTCCTTGTCATGTCCACAAATAGTCACCAAACCACCACATCTGTTGTACAACACCCATCTGATTGGGCCTCCCACCTGTCATGGTGGGTGAGATTTAAGTTGCAGTTTAGGGTTTCTGAATTAAGTTGTCGCCAAGCCTGTATTGTTTTGTTTGGGGCCGGTGTGTGGGCAATTTGCTACCCCAACTATTGTTCGCTTAATGTCCTGATTTTATTCACCATATACTCAGTCATTGCACTACACTGTCGTCTTTGTTGTGAGACCTGGTTTGTGGGGGGTTTCAGGTTTAGCGTATTGTGGTTTAGGGTTTATCCTTTCATGCACTATTTCTCTATGCCCATCGCGCACCAACACTTGGTAGATTTGTTTGTATTTGACTCTATGCAAGATCTCACTCGGTTCAATGGTGGATATGGAGGTTTCAAGCTAGAGTGGGTTTTAATTACGGTAAGTTCACGCTCCACTATTTTTTTCATTGAATTTTACTTGGGTTTATGGGTTTTTTGCAATTTGTTTGAGGTAACCTTGGCCTTTGTTGCAAGTCAGGTATGGTGAGGTGTTGAGATCTTCGACACTGATGCAATGATATTTTTGCGGCTTTCTGGCTTTGGCAATGGTCATCTGGTAGGATTTTTAACACTACCAACTAGAAATTTGTGTTTGTCAACACATTCCATTCACATGCTGCGAATTGTAGTCAATTCTGTGGTTTTATGAAAATATTCTCTTTTTATTTGTAATTTGGTGTTTGTGGACAATCAAAAATCGATTTAGCACGATTGTAGTAGGGTTTTTCTAGATTTTATTAGGGTTTTTGTAAATTTTCTTTCAATTTTTTAAAATTATGTCAAGTTTTTTGTTAATTGGTGTTTATGGAGAGTGATAAATGAGGGTTCATGTAAATTTGCTTACAATTATTGTAAATTAACTCAAGGTTTTTGAAAATTGGTAACTGAACCTTTGTTCTTTTAGGTTTTTAAAGATATTTGAGATTGTTTTGTTGCTTCTTTTGATTATATTATTGCAATATTGGATGAGAAATTGGTCACATCCTTGATTAAATATCCGAGGATATGTTGTCACCTTTTTGGTTGGCGCACATTAATAATTTGGAAAGAAACCTAAATTCCATAAGAAATTCCAAACTAGGGAGGCCAATGATAGAGCTCAAATGGAATCCCATTTTTAGATTTGGTTAAATTGAGGTTTGTATTAGATTCAAATCCCATTCACCTGTTCCTTAACTTTTGGATGAATGTAGAATTTTCATGTGTGTTGTTATGGTATTGGTTCTTGAGAAAAATGTGTGTGTCTAGTGTTGGTGGTCACAAGTCTATTTAGTGTTTCGTTTGGCACTTATTAGAGGAAATTTCAGCCTAAAAGTTGCCTCCTAAGGAAAAATAATAAAATAATAGTTAAAATAATAAAATACGAGTTGTGAATTTTGGAGGGAAAAGAAGAAAACTACTTTTTTTAATAGTATGTTTTTCTTATCTCCTTATAGGTTCACTCGAATTTCAAGTGGAGAAACTCGTTCGATGTGAAATTAAATTCCACATCCAACATGTACCCATTATGCAGGCTTTTGAGAAGACCTACATTGATACAAATGAAGATACATTAAAAAAATGCATTCAACACATGATCTGGTGCTCAAAAAATAGCTCAAAATTCAAAGTTGTCGGCTCGGTGTGGAACTTAGACAACCGCATAGTGCTCGTCATTCTGAATCTGGTGCAACTTATTTTGCGCGAAACAAACTCCATATGAATCTAGCAACGAGTTTTGTTCACCTTCTTAAACAGGGGATTTTTTCAAAAAAATTAACAGCCTAGTGAGCAATCCATACTGCTAACGTGGTACTGACTGGGTAGGGTATGTTGCAGTTTGACTTAGTCAAATTACCTCGGTGAATGGTATCATGCCAAGTGGCATATTTTTATTGGTTGAATTTTGGCGGTTTTGATTGGTTGAAGGGGTGACAAACCACAAGCTGACATGTGGCCCAGCCAAAGGCTACTACATGGTAGCCTAGGAGGCCATATAAAATTTGGTTATAGTCTGGGCAAAGGCAGCAGGGGCGACCTCCCAACAATATTCCAAAGTTGTTACCAATACTTCATAATTGTGTTTGTTAACGTGTATGGACTGCATGTTTTATTTAAATGTCATGTCTGCATTGTTTGGGGGCAGGGACAACCCATGGGGCCGACCCTTGGTTATATTATTGCACGTGACCATCGACAAAGGAGGAGTGGGGGCCCGACCAGTGGGGGTGGGCCATTGGCCTTAGCCTTGGGCACGTAGCCACAATTTTCGATCCATATGCGTTAGTGGAAATTTAAACTGTCCGACAATTTCGCTTGGTTTTTAGCAAAATTGTAGGATGATGCTATATTTTCGAGAATTTTCGGTCTCATTAGTAGAAGATTGGGAAAGGCCATAACTTCTTCAGTTTTTTACCAAATCAGGAGCAGAAAGAGGCTATACAGGCATTTTTGGGCATTCTAGAGCCATGGGAATAGGTTGCGGAGCATTCTGAGCATTGTAAACTGATGCATTCATATTTTTTAGCATAATAGAGAGGGCCAAGCCATTGGAAGCTAGACCAAGGAGACGTAGCCTAGAAGGGGTGAACTCTTTCATCATGTGCTGCTGTGACACTATTTATGGTGATGTTAATGTCTGTTATATGCTATTGTTCAGTCATTTGTTTAGGTAAATTTGCACATAAAAATTACATAAAAACCCTCAAAAATCCATGTTTAAACTTGCAAACAATCTCATAAATCCTCAAGCATATTTAATATAATATAAAAAGGAATTTTAGCACAACAAACTAATTTTCTTAATCAGATCAAGTTTGGTATCAGAGCTCTTGGTTTTATTTGTGCAAGAAGGATTTAACTGTTTGCAAGTGAATGCCATGCTTACAAGGTTAAAACTCAAGAGAGGAGAAGGGAAGCTAGTTGAAAGCCCTGAAGTTGGGTCAAGGGGAAGGAGTGCAAGGTTGCCACAATCTCTTCCAATAGTTCTTCGTCAAGTTGCAGTTGGGACTCTCGTGAGTATGTCTCATGAAGGAGAACCTACAAACATGACAGAGGATGAGAAGGTCTTTAGGAAGTCTTTCTTTGATATGAAAAAGATGGTGAAGGTCCTCTATGAAGAGGGAAATACCAGACTGCAGGGTGAAATATCCAAACCTCCCAAAGGAGAAGCTTCTTCAAGAGGAAGAGGTAATGGAAATGGAGGTAAACATCCACCCTCTCCACCATCTTCTTCACCTTCTTCTTCACATGAATATTCACCCTCTTCCACTAACACAACCCTTACTCATACTCATCAACATACCTCAAAAGGAACTAGTAAATCACCCTTATTAAAATTTGATGTTAAATTTTAACCGCCCATATATAATGGTGAAGTGAATGTAGAGAAGCTTGACAATTGGGTTCATCAGTTGGAGTTCTATTACAGAATTCAAAACCTTCAAGAGGATGACATAAAGATTCAATTAGCTTCCTTGATGATGGAGGGTGCAACACTAGTATGGTGAGAATCAAAGGCTGAAGAGGAGATAAAAAAACATTATAAGATCTCAATTTATTGTTCTGATATCATTGTTGCAATTAAAAGACAATTCTACCCTCTAGGTTATATGCAAAAAGCCATCATGAATTAGTAGAACTTTAGACAACTTAAAGGTCCAAATGTGCAAGATTACACCCAAGAATTCAGAAAAAGGTCTCTAATGTTAGGTGTAGATTTGCAATCACAAGACACGTTGCTAAAGTACATAGGGGTTTTACACAATTACCTTAGGCATACTATCCTTATGTTTAATCCCAATAATCTAGATGAGGTGTGTGTGCAAGCCACTCATCTTGAGGCAGGAGGAAAAATTACACTAGAAGAGGGTAGTAAAAAGCCATTTAAGGGTAAAGAAAAAGAAAAGGGTTTCAAAGGAAAGAAAAATGCATCCATTAAAAAGGAAGGAGAGAAAACAATATGTAAACATTGTTCCAAAGAGGGTCACAATGAAGCTAATTGTTGGAAGCTTCATCCTGAGATGAGGCCTAATAAATTCAGCAACAAAGGAAAAGAAAAGATAGCTACCATCATTCAAGAGGATTTGGGATCTGATTCAGGCAATGAAACTAAAACTACAACCATGGGTATAAAAAGAAAATAATCCATTGCTATCACTAGTATATCAAATTGTCACACTGGCACTCCCAACGAAGAAACAAGGATTGAATTATTTCATGTGAGGGTAATCTCAAAACATACAAAAGTCGACACACTTTTTGATAGTGGGTCTCAAGCCAACTTGATATTTGATGACTTAGTCAAAAAAATTAATCCTGAAACCATTTTACATCCCAAACCATATCCATTGGGTTGGATATGCAAGGAAACAAACTTACAGGTTACAAGAAAATGTATTCTTTGGTTTGCAATCACAGCAAACTTCATTGACAAAGTTGAATTAGATGTTGTACCACAGGATATTTTAGGAAGTGTTTTAGGTAGTCCTTACTTCTATGATAGAAAATAAATCTTCTATTGTCATGAAAACAAGTACCACTTGTTCAAAGATGGTGTGGAGTATATTGTGAGAGCCCATTGCAAGAAACTAAATATTTCATTAGTTAATGCAGGAAAAATGAAAAGACTAGTGAATTAAAGAAAGAATTTAGTGATTCTTATGATCAAACCCAATGTTGATGTTGATTATGAAGCGTTCGATGGTTGTAATTCAAAATTGAAAACTAATTTGGTTGATGTTGTTAACCATGATGATGAGGTGTTTCAGAAAGAAAATGGATTTCCTCCCAAGAGGAGAATCCAACATGAAATACCATTGCAGCAAAAGTGTTGTCTTCTTTCTAACATTGACATGCACCAGATGTTAAGAAGGGAAAGTGAAGAAATAACAAAGAAAATCCGTGGTTGTTGAACAAAAGGATCATCCAACCATGTCTTTCACCATGTGGTGCACCTATTGTTTTGGTGCCCAGGGTAATGGAGAGCATTTCATTAAATGGGACTCAAGGAGTGGTTATCATCAAAGTAAAGTTGTTGAAGGAGACATATGGAAGATGACAATCAAAACCAAGCAAGGTTTCTTTGAATGGATTGTTATGCTTTTTGGTCTTTTCCATGCTCCTACTACTTTCATGCATATGTAGAAAGATGCATTGTAGCCATTTCTAGACATGATAGTCTACTTGGATGACATTTTCATTTGCAGAAAATTTCATTATGAACATGTCATGTGTGAGAAAAAAATACTTGATATTGTATGTCAAGAACATTTGTTATTGAAGATGTCAAAGTATGTGTTGAATAAAACTTATTTGATGTACTTGGGCCATAATATTGGAGAAGGTGAGCTGAAGTTAGACCTCTCCAAGATTGATTCCATTTTGGATTGGTCAAAGCTCAAGATAGTCATTTGGATAAGAGGTTTTTTGGGAGCAGTCCAATGTTGGAGGAAAATTTTTGTTAAAATTTCTTCTATTGTAGCTCATTTGCATTCTTTGGCAGTTGTGCAAAAGGTCTTCCAGTGGGGAGGAAAACAACAAGAGGCATTTAATTCTTTGAAACAAAATATCAGTTCAGTCGTTATACTTTCTCTTCTATAATTGAAAAAGTCATTTGAGTTTCAGGTTGATGTATGTGACTATGCCATGGGTGCAGTATTATTGAAATATGGTAAGCCCATTTCATTTCATTCAAATTTTCAATGGTGCAGTGATTAATTTGTAGCAACAAAGGAACTTTCATTGGATGTGGTTTCTTCTACTATTAAAATTGGTCAAAAGGAATAAGAAAGGTATAAGCGACAAGTTTGTTGATGTACTCTCTAGGCCTATAGTTTGTATATCTACTTTCCTTAAGCATCATTTTGTTTTGCATGAAAGTTATGTTCAACAAAATACATGCTTTCAAGATGTACATTCAAGCTTGAGTCAAAGGAATCAAGTAGAGGAATTTGTTTACCATTTGCATCATAATGTTTTGTATCATCTTGGTAAGAAGGATGTTTCTATTGATAGTAACATGGACAAAGCCAAATAGTTCATTGAATGACTCGAAATGGTACGTCAAACAATGCAAGATCATCTTGAAAAGAGAAAAGGCAAGTACAAAGCAAGACCTGACAAGCATAGTGTAGATCACAAGTTCTAAGTTAGTGATGAATGAATCAAGATTGGAAAGGTGAGGGAACTGTAACCTCACTTGATGGACAACAGAAAGTGATATTTTGGGGTCCAAAAGGCTTCTAGTAGAGAGGAATGATCAGGTGCTCAAAAAATAGCTCAATATTCAACGTTTTTGGATCAATGTGGAACCTATATTACTGCGTAGTGCTCATCATGCTGAATTCATCGCAACTTATTTCATGTGAAACAGACTACTTATGACTCCATAAATGAGTTCTGTTCACTTTCCCAAATAGGCAATTTTTTCAAAAAAATTGACAGCCCAGTCAGCACTCCATACTATTGACATGGCATTGACTAGGTAGGGTATGTGGAAGCTTGACTTGGTAAAAGTACCTCGGTGAATGGTATAGTTCTAAGTGGCACATTCTTATTGGTTGAATTTCAGCAGTTTTGATTGGTTGAAGGGTGACCAACCATAGGTTGATGCGTGGCCCAACCAGAGGCTGCCACATGGTAGCCCAGGAGGCCACCATGTGGCAACCCAGCAGGCCACCAAAAATTTGGTTATAGTCTCGATGGAGGCAGCGAGGGTCAAACCCATGACCTCCTAACAATATTCCAAATTCGTTACCAATACACCATAACACTGTTTCTTAACATGTATGGACTGCGTGTTTGATTTAAATGTCATGTCCACATTGTTTGGGGATAGGTCCAACCCACGAGGCTGACCCTTAGTTACATTACTGCACGCAACCACCAGCGGAAGAGGAGTGGGGGCCAGGTCGGTAGGGGCGGGCCGTTGGCCTTAGCCCTGGGCAATAACCCCCCCACATGGCTGCAATTTTTGGTACATTAGCGTTAGCCGACATTTAAACTGTCTGACAATTTTTCCCAGTTTTTAGTAAAATTGACGCTCCATTAGCATGTTTTTGGGGAAAAATTGTAGGATGATGTCGAATTTTGGGGGATTTGTGACGCGATTAGCAGAAGATTGGGAAAGGCCATAACTTATTCATTTTTTGACCAAATTAGGAGCAGAAAGAGGCTACATGGGCATTTTTGGGCATTCTTGAGCCATTGGAACAAGTTTAAGAGCATTTTTGAGCATTGTAAACTGATATATTCACATTTTTTAGCATAATAGAGAGGGCCAAGCCATTGGACGCTGTACGAAGGAGACGTAGACCGGGAGGGGTGAAATCCTTCATCATGTGCTACTATGATACTATTTATGGTGATGTTAATGTCTGTTATATGCTGTTGTTCAGCCATTTCTTTATGTAAATTTTCACTTAAAAATTACATAAAAACCCTCGAAAACCCATGTTCACACTTGCAAACAATATCATAAATCCTCAAGAATATTTAATATAATCTGAAAGAAATTTTAGTATAACAAAAATCATTTTCTTAATCAAATCAACACTCTTTTTTAATGTGTATTCAACTTTTATTAATGTGAGTCTTCTCAAAATTATGCATAATGGGTAATTGCTAAATGTGGAATTTAATTCTGCATCCAACAAGTTTCTAGAATTGAAATTTGGGCAAACCTATAAGGAGATAAGCCAAAAACATAATTAAAAAAAGGCAGTTTTTCTTCTTTTCCATCCAAAATATTTACATGTACCTCTTTTTAAATTTAAAGGATTTTGATTGGTTTACATATTATGATATGGAAATTACATGAAAAATTCATGGGCACTTTTAGGCTGAAATTTTCTCTAATAGTTGCAATGTTGTGTGGAGGGTTGAAGACTCACTGATGAGGAATGTTCACAAATGAGGCTTTTTGTAAATTTTCTTATGGTTTATGTAAATCAACTCAGGTTTTTTTTAAGTTGGTGTTTGTGGATAGTAAAAAATGAGGGGTTCCTTGCAGAACTGTTTAGCACATTATTTTTGTATGGTTTTTGTAAATTATCTCAGGGTTTTTGTCAATTTACTTACATTTTTTTAATTTGTCCCAGGGTTTTGGTAAATTGGTGTTTGTATTATATTAATCTCTCATTCACCTGTTCCTTAACTCTGGGATGAATGTGGAATTTTGGTGTGTGTCTTTATGGTCTTGGTTATGGAGAAAACCATATGTGTCTAGAGTTGGCAAAGATAACTGTATTTCACATTTATTTTGGCAATGTTGCAATGTTGTATGGAAGGTTTAATTTTCAATGTTGTGTGTCTGTTTGGTGCTGGTGGACATAAGTATATTTTGTGTTTCTTTTGGCACTATTGCAATGTTGTGTGTGTCTAGTGCTGGAGGACATTTAAGTGTATTTCATGTTTCTCTTGGAACTATTGCAATGTTGTGTGTAAGGCTGGCACTGTTTTTGGAAAATGCATTACAAAGAGGAAAAACCTATGTGGCCTGATGTATTTACCTTTTTTGACCATGTTTATCATTATGGGAAACGAAGTGAATTGATCTCCTCCTCAATCTGGTTCTGGGAAACTTTTGGCCCGCTCTTCTATTGTATATATTATTTTGATAATGAAATATATTGATACTTATTTACAAAATAGATAAGAAAAAACTTTCAGAGGATGCATTGGATAGATACTGAGCTTGAACGACGATAATCTGAATCTACAAAGAAGAAATCTCTGCAATCCAAAATTGTTCTCCTCCTCCTGAAATTTGAACCTCTATCATAAGAAAGCTTGTAAAATGGAAGCAAACTGCAACCCTAGTAATGTATTAGATTTGATGACTTTCAAATAACAATGGTGTGCTGATTGTGTTAAAAAAATGTAAATTTGTTTGATTCATGAATTATTTCGAATCATGAAGTACTGAAATTAAATTCCATATGATGCTCCAAATCATTCACATTTGTGTGGAAGCGCCTTTGATGTCATTTTATCTTTAGAGGTCCACATATAATCCAAAGAATGGGAGTTCTTCACATAAGACCATTATCCACTCATAAGCAACCCATCCATGTAAGAACTAGGGCATTGGGATAATGGGCCTCTAGCCATGTTAAAACCCTCTCATGGTTACGGTTATTGTTTAATTTTATTGATTGTTTACTGTTACTGGTCATTGTTTACTATTATTGTTCATTGTTTAGGAGTTATGGCATTGGGCTAATGGGCCCCTAGCCATGTTAAAACCCACTCATGGTTATGGTTATTGTTTACTGTTACTGATATGGTAATTGTTTACTATTACTGTTCATTGTTTTATGGAGTTTTCAAATTATAAAAAGTGGGTTGTTCATGATTTCATTATTCCCTCATTTGTCAGTTGTTCAAAAAATCAGAGAAAAGTGTGTTGTTGTAAATCATTTGGTATGTAAAGGTAGAACAAAAATTCAATTTTCATTCTCAGCTAGGATTCTCCATTCTAATAGAATATGAATTTTTCTTCTAAGATGGATTTTGATTACAATGCCACAAACATTATGGAATAAACTAACCTAGGTTATAATCCAAAATCCTCATGTAATAAGAGAAAGAGGAAATCCATCCAAAATACACATCCTAATGTGGTTACAACAAAAAACATATGCACCCCTATGCTTGATGGCCTCCAGAATCTCTAGTTCCCAAACTTGTTGAGTTTCCTTCTTGAGCCAAGTAGGTTGACCTACCTAATAATGACTGACTAGAATGTGTTGGATTGTGACCATGTGAATGAGTCCAATTTTTCCCTTGTAGCCATGGAGGAATTGAGTACCCATAGCTCACACTTGCGATACTAACCCTTGCATTATGTGGATGTGTCTGATAATCATACATAGGATTGACACCTACACTGGTAGGAATATAACAAGTGGGATGTAACAACCCCAGGTTGATTTTTTATGTAAATTAATTAAACCAAGGGAGACACTTATTCCAAGCTGAATGGAGGGAAAAAACTATAGTGGACATCACTTGTGGTTAATTAATGGATATGGAATTTGGCCAAGGCATTGGAAAAGGCAAAGAGGCAATAAATGACAATTGAATATGAGAAATAAAGGCAAATATGAGAAAAGGAAGACGAAGAGACACAAATATGCATGAAAGGGAAATTAGAGAGAAGATGAGGGAAAATGAAGAGAAAAGGAAAAAGGAAAGGAAGTGAATATACATCAATGATAAAAAGCCACCAAAGATACAATTGACAACTTTTGTCAGTTCTATATTTGATCACTTTCAGAAATAGAGTTCTAAGAGAAGAGAGAGGAAACACTTGGACACTAGAAAGCAAATGAAAAGTAAAGGAAAGCAAGGGAGCACAAGGAAAAGGTTGGGAAAGCATCTACAACAAGAGGACATTGTAGCTAACATGCTGAATGCGTGATTTCATTGTTGAGACTTGGATGCATGGCACATGCTTTTGTTTATTTTGTTTCTATTTTGTCATTGGCATGGGATTTTCATGGATTGATAGTGGTTTTAAGCCCGTCCTTATAATTTCCTAGATAGACATGGTACAGTTGTGTGTACCTTTTTTGGTTTAAGATTTAGTTGGTTGGTACATTTTGAATCCTGGTGAGATGGTCTTGGGAAATTACCAAGGGTCAAGGGTGGAGATGCAATTTATCTTGGAACTCATAATGGATGGGTGGGGATAGGAACATTCCTTTGAGTATGGTGAATAAATTTGGAGGCAACTAGGTTGGTTATGTTTTGATTTATCCAATGAGATACCACATTCATGCTTAGAATATGGCACGAGGGTGATTGGTTGAAAGAGATATTTGGTTCATCCTAATATGTGGACAGGTGGTAGATGGAATTCCCTGACTTGGTTGGCATTTTCATATGTTAATATGAGTTATTTCCTTATTGTGATCAATGAGGACATGTACTGGTTATGATGTTGATTCTATGACTAGCTTGTCGTGGATTTATTCTAGTTAAATGTTGGTTATAGGCATGTTTAAATGATGTGCTTTTGTTATGGATCCTATTTATGATTTGATAAGTTATTGAATAGTTATGTGACCACATGAGCTAACTAGTGTTGTTGCAACTAGTTTGAGAGGGAACTGAGCCTTCTTGCTGATTCCTTGATGAAGTTAAGGATACATTGAACATATATGCATTCACGACCTGTAGTTACTATGTTTACCACGTGTTTGACAAAATGTCTCATGTATTTGGAAACTTCTGAGTAAGACATATCCTTAATACTTATCATATAAACTTATCATCACATTAAACTTGATTTTGGAAAGTTTTGGGTTGTTCTAGGCAGTGGCCTATAGGCTAGCCCTGAAAATGTGGCACTAATTTTATGGTCACATGCTTAGAACTAGGAAATTTTGGTTAAAACTGCACAGAGGGAGGCCTATACATGTGGCTAGAGCTTTGAAGTTGTACTCACAACAACTTATGCATGTGGCTAGTCTATGAGTCAGTTAAAAAGAAGTTTCAGCTCAGGATCTAAGCACTGGGGGTTGTGGTTTGACACCTAGGTGATTTGATGTCCATGAGAGATTTTAATATGTTTCCGGTTAGTAGACCCCGTTTCCATAACTGGAACTTGGATTTTGAGTCACGTCATAGTAACTATCAACTCATATTTACTTGGAGAGCTTGTAAAAGTAGGTAAGTGTGGGATGGGGTGGTTACATGGTGGCATCAGAGCAAGGTTGCAACACTAGACCTTGGGGTAAAGGTAGATTGTTATGCATGCATGTAAGTTGTATATGTGTTTATCATGCATGAATGATGGTTACTATGGTTATGATATCCATGTACGAGCTGGTATGTTTATGATGTTGTATTGTGCTAATCTAGATTGACTTGTGTAGATGCAATAGCCTCCCCTGAGATACCTTTAGGTATCCTTTTGATTATGCTTTACATAGCTAACAATGACATATTTTAGGAAATAGAAGGCCAATAGATGAAGAGTAGAATAGTCGAGTACATTTCATATGACTCTCCGTACAGGCTGTAAGAGACATTGTTAGGATGAGAGAGATTAGTTGAGTAGTAGGGAAAGGGACATTCTCTTGGTTTGGAAGATACATTGAGAAGTTTGAAGGCATAAATTGTGAGTTCAAGGCATACAATGTGTGATTGATTGAGGCATATGAAACGATTTCTAGAGCTTGGGAAAAGAAAACTAAGGTTAATGTAGTAATTCGTTAGAGCCTTTAAGATTTACATAAGTAGGAGAACCTATGGATTAGTGAGGGACAGGAAGAAAATACAAATTGTGCAGATGGAAGCAAGTCTCAAAAGGGGTATAGGATGGAAAAGGATGATAAAATGAGAGGTGGAAGATCCTTGGACATACCTAACAAGAGTGATAACACTCATGGATTCTATTCTTGCTATGGTTCTAAGAGACATTATCATCATCATCGCCAACATCCTTATAGGAGGAGCGAGAAGGGATACTTTCCAAATGAGTTCAATAAAGGCAAGCCTCCTACTTTTGATGGAGAAATGAAGAAATCATAAGACGCAGGATCATGACTGCTTGGGATGAAGAAGTTCTTTAGGTTGCATGATTATTCAAAAAATATGAAAGCCAAGATAGACACCTCTAGTCTCAAGGGAAAATTACATATATGGTGGGAGCATATTATGCATGTTAGAGGCATCAGGTAAGAGGAAGTAATTTGGAATGTGTTTGAAAAAATCTTCAGGAAGAAGTACCTATCTGAGATGTATTATAACTTAAAGGTCAAGGAATTCCATGAGCTCAAGATGGGTTCCATGACAGATGAAGAGTACACGACCAAATTTCTAGAGCTGTTGAGGTATGTGCCCTATCTCAAGGATGAGAAAACAAAGGTCCAAAGGTTCATCAATGGAATTTCATTAACATTCAAAGATTAGATTGAGTATGATGAGCCTAGGTCACTGGAGGAAGTCATCGAGAAGTTGAAGCAATGTTATGGGCAGTCAAAGTGCAAGCTTAAAGGAAAATGGAATAATAAGTGAGGAAGATCTTATGATGCAGGTGACAAGGAGAATGTGGCACCTCATAAGAAGCTCAATGAAACTAAGAGGTGACATGGACCTCAGCCTGAGGAGCAACATAATAAAGACGATGGTAGGATAACTTTAAGGTGTTGGACTTGTGGTGGAGAGAATGTGATGCAGGAGCATTCCACTTCCAAGTCAAATCCTTTTGACTATACCTAGGGGTTGTTTCATTTACCAAGGGAGTTGGTTCCCTAATTCAAGTAATTAAATGTAATGGATTCATTATTGTATTTTCCTAAGTTTGTGGGAGATTCTAGAAAATATGTATTTAGGAATGAAATTGTAATAAGATCTATTCCTATGAATATATCTCGAGAATATTGAGAGAGTTAGAGAAAAATGAGGGAAGTTAGATCTCTTAGAGGATATAGTGGATCTAGAAGTCCTAGATTAGAGGTTTAGGTGAGGAATTTATGGATTTGAACTGAATTAGTTCAAGATCCTTTTGTATTTCATTATGTAAAATGAATATAGAGAGGAGTTAGAGTGTGTGAGTGTAGAGAGTGTGCAAGTGAGAGGCTTGTAAAGCCAATATCTAGCTTAGGGCAAGAATGGGCCAATTGATGTAAATCAGGCTAGAGTGGGCCTTCTGTAAATTTTGTATTTATTCAACAATATTGTATTCTTCTCAATAACCTATGTATTCGTATATTTTATGATTGTATGTGTGAGGTTGGATTTTGCAAGGAAGAATAACCTCATGAAGGATTCATGCTTTCATATCCACGAGAGATCTAAATCTGAAAAGAGAAATAATAGGAACAATTGAAGCTCAAGCAAGATAACATTGAGCATTGGTCAACACAGGACCAACGATCCATCAACCTTTTGACAGTGTTGGACCTGCCAAAATTTAATGGATCTCCCTGATATGAAGCCCCAACTAGACCTCACACTGTTTGGAGTAGGATTCCCACTAGTGGGTGGTAATGTTAGGCGTAGAATGTGAAAACATGTAGAGTGAGGTACGATAATTTTGGTGAGAGAAAGTGTGTGACCTTGCAAAAATTCAAAAGTGATGCATGAAGGTTCCAACACACAAAGGGAAAAGGAATTCCGCCCCCAGAATCTTGTAGTAGTACGTATCTTGAAAGGAACACATGAGCATAATGACATCATGAGCTAACATGCAAAATAGTCCACAAGTTAAGGTGACGAATTGATACAACAATGATCCAATATCTTTTTCTTATAGGTGTATTAAATAATTACATGAACAAATATGCAACTTAACCATAGAAACTTAATGTGCACATGAAAGAAGAAAGAAAACACATAAGGCATGAAAAGAAGACAAGAGACTTGATAACAGAGTTCGTCCAATTTGGACTATGTTTCCGAGCCCTGCTCGATCAATGGGGAGTTATTCATTCATTAAGTGGCATAAAAGAGAAATAAGTACAATCAACATTTATATAAGGAGTCTTATACCTCCAATCTGGAAAATGGTTGAAAATGGAGAGCTTTGTTGTAGAATCTGACATCACCGTTGAGTTCCTATCACTGAGAGGTGAAAAATAGATATAAAACTCGCCCAATTCTGACACTGGACCAAAATTAACCCTCTGAAAAATGTGCTTAGGAAAGGTTCCACCCCTGTCACAAGTCACTCAAGATTATTCCCTCCTACAAAATAATAACCTCAAAATCCGTGCCGCTCCCCCCAGGTCGCGCTACTTAGTAATGTTTGAATATGATGTGGCCAGAGGACCCCCCAACGGAGTTAGTTGGTGCAATGGTTAAAAACGTGCAGTAGTTGAAGAGGGGTTGGGGGATCAAATCCCACCCGTCCCATTTTGACACATAATAGTTGAAAGCTAAATGTTATGGGCAGCGGGTCTGGTGGCCCACTCCCCCATTCTTTGTCGGTATTACGTTGAACAATATGAATTGGAGGGGTGGTGGGGTTAACCGCCCACCCCTCAACATTATTTTTAATATATGGTTGTTGTGTGGTTTCGGGGGCAGCGGGGTCATGGCAACTCGCCCCTCTTTTTTTTAATATAAATCTATTTTGGGCTCCACGGGGGGTGGCGGGGGTCATGGCTTGCCGCCATTTTTTTAAACTTATAACCCTAATTATGAAATTTCTTGAACCTTAGGGTCATTAGAAGAATTATGCATCCTAAAAATTTTCCTGGAAAACCCATCAGATTCCATGACGGGTTTCTGCCAAATTGCACCCTCCTTAAGCCTGCCACATGTGCAAGTCAACCTTAAACTTTGACTACCTCTATCTTCTTCATACGAACTTGGATTGTCGTTCACACCGTTGGAATCAGTGCGATGATCACTTCGATCTCATGTCAAGTTCGTCAATTTCTGCCACTTTGAATTTTAAGCCTTTTACCATGCCAATAATATCTAGAGATCCATCTAGATCAATCCTCCCCATTAAGGGGCTTTTGGACCACCAAAAGCTTTATTAATCAATTTGCAAGTGAGGGAATTGTTCCCTCACCCTTTCCTTTTCTAGCCATTTTTCCTTGTTAGGGTGAATCCCTTTGAAACCAACTCGAAGGCACTCCACATCTCCCTGTCATGAAGTCATGGTTCTTCTGTCAAAGATGATATCTTCAGGAAACTCATCGAGATACTCTGGTGCAAAGTCATCAACTATAGGAACTGATCCCACCTCTTTGGTATCCATAATCAATGGTGGCTCATAAATCTTTAAGTTTTCCACATTCACTATGGAGTACATTTGCATATATGTCGGCAAATCGAGATGGAAGGCATTGTCTCCAATCCTCTCCAAGATGGTGAATGGACCATACTGGATTGGTTTCAATTTATTCCCTTCTCCCTTCATTTTGTCCTTGCTGATATGGAACCACACTTTGTCGCTCACTTGAAATTGATGGTTGACTCAGTGTTTGTCATGTCAAGCCTTGTATCGAGCTTACATTTTTTTCCAATTGCTCCTGTACTGCTTGGTGAATCAAATAGGCCCGCTAAATGAACTGCTGCGCTTTGTCCCTATCATCACGTCCACTAGAGTCATTGTCCTTTCCAAAGACCATATCAAAAGGATCTTTGGGTAGGTAGCCAAAACATGTCTCAAATGGTGAAAGATGCATAGATGAGTGCACTGCTCGATTGTAGGAATGCTGCACATATGGAAGGTGCTCATCCCACAACTTAGGATGTTTTCCACAATAGCCTCGCAACAAGTGTACCACAATACAGTTGAAAACCTTTGTCTGTCTATCGATCTATGGATGAAATGTCGTGCTTCTTTCCAACTTGGTGTCCATCATCTTCCACAAGCTGGTTCAAAACTCTCCAGGAAAGCGAGAGTCCCGATATGACACAACCGATTTGGGCAACCCAAAATGGACCCAAACATGCTGAAAGAAAAGATAAGCAGCCTGCTCTGCGGTGATCTACCTTTTACAAGGCATTAAAATAAACATTTTACTAAAACAGTCAGCGACAACATACAAATAGTCATGACATTTTCTAGACAAAGGCAAATCTCCTACAAAATCCATCGACACACTTTCCCATGGATGACTCGGAATAGGGAGCAGCGTGTAGAGCCCAAGTTTTCTATTAGAGGGCTTTGAAATAGAGCACATCACACATCCATTTACATAGTGAGTCACAATGTTCTTCAAATGAGGCCAAAAGAAAAATCTTTGAAAATGACACAAAGTTTTTTCAACACCAAAATGACCAGACACAAGGGAGGTGTGTGCTTCCTGAATTACATGTACCCTCTCTCCTATGGGTATGCACAATTTTCCAAGGTGATACAACAACTTCCGCTGCAAGTGATAGTTGTCCACCTATGAACCATGGGTTAGTTTTGCATAAATCTCCTTAAATTCATCATTGTTAGTGTATTGTTCATCGTAACTTTCGAAAGATAATGAAGCATTATGAAAAATAGCAGAAGCAGAAATAGGAGGGTGAGATAGCATATCAACCACTTTTTTGCTAGTGCCCTTCTTATGCTTTATTACCAGATGAAATTTCTGAAGAAAACCGATCCACCTGAAATGAATAGCTTGCTGAAACTTGGTTTCTGACTAAAGATACTGCAAGGGCTAATGATCTGTGTGGATGATGGTCTCCTTGCCGATCAGGTAGTGTTTCCATATATCACACTCTGTACCAAGGCATATAAATCTTTGTCATAAGTGGGATAGTTTATCACAGCCTAAGAGAATTTGTCTGAATGGTAACATATTGGCTTCTTTTGCTGCATCAAAACAACTCCCATGGAATATCCATTGTTGTCCGTCTCGATCTCGAATGCTTGTTGGAGATCTGGTAAGGCCAAGACTGATGCGGTGCTGATATTTTCTTTTAATGCTTCAAAGGGCTTATGTTTCTTTCCCCTCCATTGAAATACTTGCTTTACGCTTGTCAATGTGTGTAGAGCTGCTGCAATAATAGAGAAATTGACAATAAATCTCCTCCATTAATACAATGTTGCACCAAAAAAGCTGCAAAACTTAGTTACACTAGTAGGCTTAGGCTAATTTAAAATTTCTTCAACTTTAGAAGGATCGATTTTTAACTTACCATGACCAACAATATGAAATAGGTAAACCAAAGAGGTTTTCCCAAACTCACACTATGGTAATTTTACATAGAGTTTTTCTTTTTTAGTACATCAAGCACTTTCTTTAGATGGCATACATGTCCATTCCAATTTATACTAAAGACAAGAATATAATCTAGATATACAAGAACAAATTCATCAATGAAAGGCCTAAAAGGATCATTCATGACCCTCATGAAAGTGGCTGGAGCGTTGCAAAGTCCGAATAGCATCACCATCCATTTGAACAACCCCTGTTTGGTCTTGAAGGCAGTTTTCCACACATCCTTCTCTACAATTCGGACCTGGCGACAACCACTACACAAATCCAATTTGGTGAAATAGATAGCATTCTTTAATTAATCTAGTAAATCATCAATGCAAGGGAGAGGGTAACAATTTTTCACCATGATTTTGCTTAGCTCCTGGTAATCGAGGTACATGCTCCATGTGCCATCTTTCTTTGACACTAAGACAATCAATGAGCCACACAGAGAAGTACTTGGTCTAATGATCCCTTGGTTAAATTGTTCCTACACCTGCTTTTTGAACTCATCCATCTCAATATGTTGGAATATAATCCCGACATCTACATTTATTTTTTAGCCTAAGTATCCTTGACTTAGCCACATGCACCAAAAATCATGTTCACACTTGGTTTTTGGTAAACAAGCTCAGTGGACCAACTTTCCCTTGTTTTTTTCCTTTAAAGGCTTAATATTATGGAAATATTGGTCCAACCACTTTCCTAAACCATTTAGACATCTAAGTGCATGTTCACACCTAACCACACCTCATCCACTTTAGTTATTTGAGGATTGGCACCCCACATGAAGATTCCCCCTTAAATCAAGGGATTTGGTTCCCTGGACCATTTTAGCATGTTTTAAAGTTGCCTTCCTTTGGAAATGTGCCCCTCCTCATGCTTTCCTAGTGGCTGATAGTTGGAATAGGTTGCTTTGAGTCATTGTTGCTATTTTAGGCCTCCCTTTGCCTTTTCTTAGCCCTTTCTAGTTTTTTTACTAGTTTTTTCCTAGTTTTCTAGATTCGACAATTTCTATATAACCACCTCCCTTTGGGATTAGAGGTTTGGTTGCTCATGTATTAATATTGTTCATTGATTCAATACATTGATTTTATGGAGCAAATTATTTCTCTCCCCTCTTGAATATCAACAAATAACTTTTGTTTAATTTAACTATAATTCTAGATCTATCGGAGTTTCTACAGGAATTCTACATGGTATCAGAGCTAGTTCGAATCTAGTGGATTGTACATGGTTTCATTTGCAGGTATAGATCATCAAGAGATGCAACAAGCAGTGATGGATCATCTCTCTCAGCCCATAAATCTCGTTCTAAATCCTTTCAATTACTTCAAATGGAAGAGAGAGATAATTTTTCTCCTTCGAAGCAAAGGGCTTTACAGGGTAACAATGGGAACGAAGACTGAACCGACTTCTGTAGTGGAGAAGATCAAGTATTTCAATAAATTAGATGAATCAATTGGGCTAATATTCCTATGCATTTGTAGAGAACTCTTCTTTCATGTCAGCGGAGCCACTACTCCTGATGCGGTCTAGACCACATTGGAAGGACTATTTGGAAAGCAGGATGAAATGAGAGTGCATCAACTAGAGAATGAACTCATATCCTTCAGTCCAACTCATTTCATAAACTTGCAATAATAATTCACTAAGTTTAAATCCCTCCTCATTGAACTTGATGCATGTGGAGTCAAGAAAGAGGAAGATCAACTCATTCTTTCGATTCTCTCGAAATTAGGCCCTGAATATTCCGTATTTGTATCGACTTTCCAAGCATCTAAATTGACTCAGGAAAAATGGAAAATTCCTCCATTGAATGACTTCATTGCAACATTGAATCAAGATCAAGCTAAGCTAGTCCAAATGGGTGCCTTCAAGCGTTCAAAGAACTAAGCACTTGCGGCTACTGATGCTCCAAAGAGCAGTGGAAGAGACAAGCAAAAAGGGAAGGGAAAATTTAATGAATTGAAGAAGGAGCGACCCGTATAATCTTCAGAAATCTCTTCTTTGCCTTAGGGTAAGAAGAAGAAGGAAAGAACACTTTGTAACTACTGTTCCAAAGGTTTTCATCCCAAAGAAAATTGCATGAGGAAAACAATCGATGAGATGGCTAAGCAATTGCAGTAGCACAATCTCACCATGCCCAAGAATGCAAAGAAGAAGGATGATAACAGAACAGGAGATGGGAGTGGGAGAGCACGAGATGGTCATGCTTTAATGATTTTCACATCCACTCCATCAGATTGGATCATTGATTTAGGTGCACCGAACCGTATGGATGCATCAAGAGATGAATTTTCCTCCATCGAAGAAAGCACCAGATCCCCAATTTTCTTGGGAGATGCCACACCCGCAAAGCTGTGCAAAGAAGGAATTGTAGACCTTGAAGGGGGATGCTTCACAAATGTGCTTCATGTTCCCTCGTTGTACACAAATATTATCTCGATATATCATATCATTCATTCCGGCTCTAGAAGGAAGGTGGAGTTCACTTCGGACTTTGCAGTGATTACTGACATTTCCGTGGGCCCACAACTTGCACATGGAATTGTAGATCATGGTTCTTGTTTGTATTTATTCTCCCACTTTGTTCCTAAATCTATTAGCACTATATTTCTATCACAATATAATGATATCAGTAGGTTATGGCATGAAATATTTGGCCATCTAAACTATAAGTACTTGCATCAACTTAGCAAGGAAAACATGGTAGAAGAATTGCCCGCTATTAAATTCACAAACGGTGTACATCAAGTGCATTCTTGGCAAGCATCCAGAGAAAAAGTTTGACAAAGGGAAGGCACAAAGAGATTCTTCACCTCTTGGGCTGATTCACAGTGACATCATGGGCCCATTCCCGCAACCTTCAATCAGTAAGTCTTGATATGTACTCACCTTCGTAGATGATTTTTCTCGCTTTACTTGGGTATTTTTTATGAAATTAAAATCTGAAGTATTTGAATGCCTTATAGAATTTAAAGCACTTGTTGAGAATGAGTCTGGGTGTAAGATTAAGATACTCCATACTAATAATGGGGGGCAACATGTCAACAAAGATGTGCAACAACTTTGTATTGATGCAGGTATACAGCTACAACACACAATGCCATATACAACACAACAGACTGGTGTCGCGGAGAAGAAAAACCGGTCGTTAAAAGAGATGGCCAATTTATGCTATAGTCCAAATCATTAGCTCCTAAGCTATGGGCTAAAGCTATTAATTGTGCAGCATACATTCAGAACCACATTCCTCACAAAGCACTTAAAAGCATCACTCCATTTGAATGTTGGACCGGTAAGAAACCAAAAGTGTCGCACTTTAGCATTTTTGGTTCACAAGCATGGGCTCACATTCTGACAGATAAGAGGAAGGCTTTTTGTTGTGGGGAAAAATGCCTATGCAGGACGATCCTATCCACCTAAGGTGTGACAGTGCCTTAGCAACAAACAGAAACAGCTATTCTAGTATTCTTCCTTTATGAATTAAGAATGAAGAGAGATGGATGGACTAACCGGTGTCTTCCATTTGTCCCTCGATCCAGTTCCCCTTCTCTTTGAGAGTTCCCAGCTACTTGCCTTCTCGCTCGCCCAGCTTCAACAGGTTTCTGCAAGATCACAAGAAGAGAACACTACACAAAGACATAGATTCATATTCATAACTAGTCCAGGATTAGAAATAAACTAAACATACTAATGCAATCATACATCAAAGATACATCGGTATATAGGAGAAACCAAGATAGCTTTATTGATGAATAACAAGGTTCAGGAAGAGATACAACCCAGAGGGCTCCAATCCAGCATCTCCTTCCCAGCAAATGGAATTCCTATCTTCACCCCCTTCAAAGCATTAAACACCCAATGATTCCAATCTCAAACCAACAACAATTCTTTGCAATAACAAAATTCCAGCCTCTAGATCTCATGGAGGAGAGATCCATATATAGATGTTTGGAGAGAGGATGAGTCAGCTTGAGATCTGACTAGTGTCCTCTCCCTCTATCAGTTCTTGATTCCACTTGGAGGTTCTTGCTTCCACTTGGAGATTGGGAACCTCTTACTCATCATAGTCGAATTCACTGAGGCAAGTGTCATTGAGGAAGATTCTGGAAGCTTCTTGGGTCTTGACACCTCTTGGAATGAACTTGCCATTTGTCAATTCCCACTCAGCGCACCCTGGTAGTGCTTCTACCTGTGTTGCAGTGCAGGTAGCCAGTGTTGACTTTGCATTTCAGCGCAGACAGCTAGTGGAGCCACTGAATTGATCCTGAATTGACTTGTTTTTGAGCAGTTTCTGGTGGAGAACTTCTGTGAATTGCTGTGGTTTGTTAGCCTTGTTCCTCTAGGGGTAGGAACAACATGTTTAGGGACTTTGGATCCCTTAGATTATGGACATTTCATGCTCAATGCTGTAAGGTACAAAAATGTCTATAACAGTTGCCCCCTAAAGTATGAGGCCGTTTATCGGGTGAAATGCTTTATCAGGAGGATCCGAAGTTCATCCAATGCTGGGAGGAGACCTGTAATAAGATACAAGACAATACATTATTTTTCATACTGCTTTCATGATCTAGTTGAGGCGGGCATTCCCATGCTCAGCTTTATAAATTCATTTTTCTGTACATAGAACAGACAATCGTCTGATGGTAGACTGATAATTTTGATGAAATTATCATCCTTTGGATAGGATGATTATCTGCTGCAATGATGTACATGTCAATGTATTTATCTTTTCTAAATATATATCGCAGCCCGGATGGATGGAACTAGATCCGGGGTCTTCAAACTCGTTCGATCTTCACTCTAAGTACAAGTCGATCCATGTGAGAAATGTTCTGAAGTCGAACATGGAAAGACATCGCTTGATTACCGATCAATGAGGTAAACCGTTAACAAGCGCGAGAGGAATCACTGATAATGATAATGACCCTCAAGGTACTGCAGTACAATTCACGTGGTGTGAATAAAGGACTTGGCGTCGAACACCACGCAAAATCTTCTGGTCGAAGGTCATTGATGTATACCTATCGCCGGAAGTGAGAAACTTGCCATTGAGGCATGCAAGCTTCAAAGTACCGAAGGGGTTGTTCCTATATCAACTTCTTGGATAATGAGCTGATGTCGACAAGAAGCGATCCGTCAAAGGAGGGCCTTAATGAATCCCAAATCAATGACACGGAACGGAGCTAATGATTTTGATGGAGGTGAAAACGATCTGTGACATATGATTCAGGGTGGCGGTCATGAAAGGATGAAGGATAATGTACGGCAGTGGATGGGACACGGTTGACTTTTCTGAACGACTTCTCTTGAACATATGGCGACACTGATGCGATGGATCGGTAGCATTACCCCAAATATGGATGGTATGGCGAGACCATGGTGATGTGACCGGTGAATGAAACAACCCAACCCGATTGTGGTACGGAGGAAAAGTGTCATGTTCAAGAGCGACTTGCTACCATCAAAGTTTTCTTGAGTTTCTCCCAATTTTTCCCCAGTCATTGCTGACCAGTACCTCTTTATTTTTGTCAAGCTTGAGGAGGATAACATATGCTTGTTCTATAACCTGCCCTTCGGCAAGCCCATCGCTATGTTTTAACGAGCCTAGCGATAGTGAAACTCGTTCTCGTCTAAAGACAAGTTTGTCGCTATTTAATGCATTTAACGAGTCTAACGACAAGGATAACTCGGTCCTTTTCATTTTTAGAGAGTCTGAAAAGGTACGTAAAGTCAACTCTGAGAGTCCTTTTTCGTCATCTAATCCCTTAAGTCCGAAAAAGTATAAAACAATACAGAAGGGATGAGTTTTTGATAGTTTTAACGAGCCGAACAAAACAAGCGCTCGATCTTTTTGTACAATAATCCCTCAGGTCCAAAAAGATTAAAATCTAGAGGAAGGATAGCTCTTCCAGTCGCTTTAACGAGCTGGAAGGCCAAAACTTGGCAATCTTTTCATATTTTACGAGTCAGATGAAAAGAGCTTAAAGAAGACTCGTCTTTTGAGGAACGAGTGATAAAACGGGTTAGCAGCTGATTCCAGGTAAGGCTTGGAATTTTCCAATCACGGCAGTGTCACAAGGATGGCTAGTGAAATCACTCTTCGCAGCTGTTCCTCAAAATGGGTAAACAATCATATGGAGGTGAATGATCGGCCAATGTAAAAGTGGAGGTGACGGTGCAAACACGACCAAGGCTTTAACGGCTGATGATATTACATTCATAGTGGTTATTTACCGGGTAGTTCATTTTTTAACGAGCTTAAACGCGGATTGAAACACTTGCTCGATCTTATGTTTATTTTTTAACGAGCATGAACTATACGATAAAACTGCTCGGATCTTGTGTTTATTTTTTAACGAGCATGAATTGTGTGCTAAAACTGCTCGAATCTTGCGTTTATTTTTTAACGAGCATGAACTGTGTGCTAAAACTGCTCGATTTATATGGTCAAATTTTTTATTTTTTACCATGCCCTTTTCAAAGATAGTACTGTATCCTCAATTGCTGCATCAAACTAGTTAGAAATGAATAACATTTGCTTGAAAACGAGATTAAAACCCTAATATTTCGCTTTGAACTACGTAAAAAGCAATTAAAAAGTGTTTTTACCTCTCATTTTACCATTTCATTTGAACTTGGTTTGTTGGAGCTTTGGAGGTGCCTCTTCCCCCTTGATTTTCATCAGCTGATTCCAGGAGATTCTGGGGACGATTTTCGGCGCCGTCTGGACTAGGTAGGAGCTAAACCCTAGCTCTTTCTTTTCATGGTTTCCTTTTTCATTCTGTGCATATTTTCCTGCTTCCCTGAGCCCCTGGGGTTTTGTTAGGGCGCTTTGCCATCAACGCACCTGGTTCACTCGAAACTTGTGCTGAATGTCAAGCTGCATGAAGGCAGTTTGACCTTCAACGTAGGTGGAACACTGGCTAGTTGCGCTGGGCACAGAAAAATAGTTTTGTTGCCTAGTTTTTGATGAAAATTTTGCCAGTTTCTCATCAAATCCAGGATCTAACTCCTCTCATGTTTGTTTTTCAGAGATTATTGGAGCAAGATGACCCTTACATGGCGAGAATGAGAACACGAAGAAGAGGACATGATTGCCCTCCATGATCCTGTCACGGTGAACGCGCTGCGGAACTGTGGTCTGCTGAAGTTCTTCCGTATCTCTAGTATGAGAGCACAGATCTCCCTATTGCAGTATATGCTTGATGCTTGGGATCCTATCAACTAAGTATTTCAGATTAGGGGCAAATCTATCCCTTTGACCGTGGTAGACATTTACTTCTTGACTGGCTTGTCGAGGCGGGGTGCCCCCATTTCTTTGTCAGGTTCAGCCCGAGGGAATGACTCTATGAGAGATTATGTCCGCCAGTATTGCAGGGAAGGATCTCAGCCAAGTAGAGATGGCAAGGTCGTCATCCGTGAGATTACTGACAGGTCTCTCAGGTCCATTCTGTATACTATTGGTAGGATGTCCGGTAGTGCATCCCTTCATGTTGCCAACAGATCCTATGTGCAGCACGCCTTGGAGTGCCTCCAACCGAAAATATTCAACTGGTGTGATGCAGTACTTCTTCAGATGAAAAGTCAGTTGACCAAGGTAAAGGATGGGAAGCTGAAGAACTTTGGATTTGGTTCTATTTTGACTGCCTTTGCCTTGGAGAAGGTACCACTGATGCAGCCTCAGTATATCGCACTCGACTTGCCTTCTCCTACCGAGCCACGCATGCATAGATGGGTTGATCACATGTCTAGGCATGCTGGTCAATCTCAGATTTCTTTCACTGATACCTTCTTCAGGTGGTTCGAGCGTCAGGAGATGGTCTATTCCAAGTATCCATATGTTGGCATGGATTTCCGAGGTGATCCGGACTTGGTACTGCTGGATGGCGAACAGTGGGGCGCTATTGGTAAAATCTTCGACCATATCACTGTTTACTGTTTTTATTTATAATGTCCTTCCATTTTATTCTATCAAGACTTTAATCAAACTCATGTGTGCATGCAGATGTTGGTCCTGTTCGTCCAACAGTTCGCCCGAGAGCGCCAGTTGCTGCCCCAGCAGGGGAGACTGCTGGGAGGGTTATTCTTCGCGACCTTGATGTGGCCGAGACCCTCACAGCTGTGCAGGAGCAGGTTGAGAGCCTTACTCTTGGCATTCCGGATGTGAGGATCGACGAGTTACCTCTACAGTTGCAGTGGCATACTACTGGTGTGCCTAGACGATGGACTCGTCTCTTACGCATGATTGCACAGGCCGTGACGTGCTATCATGAGCATCACTAGGCTAGGGTGCCCCCTAGCATTTTGAGTTTTTGGGTCATGCGACCGATTTTTGTCCTGGTTACAAAACATTATGTATAAACGATAAACAACTTATCTATATATATTTTGATTTTCACATTATGTATAAACGATAAACAGCTTATCTATATATATTTTGATTTTCAGGGTTTATTCCAGGGAAAATTTTAAGAACCCCCCCTAAATTTATAAATATAATAAATGGCCGAATCTCCATGGTATATAGGAAAAATGGAAGGTGATTTTATCAATAATATAATATGTATATATAATTTTTTGGCGAATCTCTCACCAGGCATGGCGAATATTTTACTCAATTATAAAATCTTGTAAGATCTTGGTGAGTCTTTCACTAAATAATAAAACTTTGTAAAGTCCTAGTGAATCTTAGCATAGGCTACATGCTGGTTTAATTCCCCCATTTAAATAGGCTACATTCCAGGTGAATACCATGGGTCAATACCATGTGCCATTTTGGTGAATACCATGGGTCAATACCATGTGCCATTTTTATTTTTATTAATTCTAATATTAGGGTTAATAATGGTTTTTTGCATGGTATTAATAACAATCTAGTCCATGGTATTTGTCCCATAGTATTTTGGCCATAGGTTTCACCTAAATATAACTCATTTTTTGAGTGTTCGTAAATATAAGTTTTATTTGTTTACCATACCTCTTGTTTATTTATATTTTTATTAATTTACCATACCTCTTTTACAAATATGGTATTTGGCCCATAGGATTCACTTAAATAAAACCTCTGGCCCATAGGATTCACTTAAATAAAACCTCTTTCTTGAGCCTTCATAAATAGAATGAGGTTTATATGGTTTATGGACTAAATATAAAAAGAGGTTTTATTTATTTACGATACCTCTAGTTTATTTATATTTTTATTTATTTACCATACCTTTTGAGTAAGTATAAAAAGATGTTTTATTTATTTACCATACCTCCACTTTACTTATATTTTTATTTGTTTACACCCTTACATGTATATAAGGTGACTTATGGAGTAAATATAAAAAATGTTTTATTTATTTACCATACCTCTCATTTATTTATATTTTTATTAATTTACCATACCTCTTTTATAAATATGGTATTTTTGAGTAAGTATAAAAAGACATTTTATTTATTTACCATACCTCCACTTTACTTATATTTTTATTTGTTTACACCCTTACATGTATATAAGGTGACTTATGGAGTAAATATAAAAAATGTTTTATTTATTTACCATACCTCTCATTTATTTATATTTTTATTAATTTACCATACCTCTTTTATAAATATGGTATTTGGCCCATAGGATTCACTTAAATAAAACCTATTCTTGAAAATGGGCGAATGGATTCACTTAAATAAAACCTATTCTTGAAAATGGGCGAATGGAAGGTTGTAAGTCCTAATTTCAAGGGCTAAATTTACCTTTTTTACCCTCTCCCTTAAAATAAGGTGGGCTATTTGAGGTGATTTGTAAAAATGTACTATGATACAAAATATTCGCCCACTAAAAATTTAAAACCCCTTAATTTCGCCAAAGGGCGAACATTCGCCCCTAAAATTATCCTTGGTTTATTCTGGTTGAGTTATATGATCCATATGTACAACATTGATGATGTGTCTCTTTTTATAAATGTCGCAAATGCCTATCTAACACATAGTTTGCTAATGAGTCGGTTAATGTGTTTAAGTTTCTGGAAATATGTTGGTATTGATTTAAATCAAATTGTATTTCCAAAATCTTAACCCTTAGGAACATGCGATAAATAGCTGGGTTGCGGACGGAATATATACCATTGAGTTGTAGTATTACGAGTTGTGAGTCTGGCCTGACGATTAGTCGGCGTATACCATGGGTGATGGCATCAGAGAGTAGTTCTATCAACGCGCTATACTCAGCGATGTTATTTGTTGATTGCCTGATACATACACCTCTGAAACTTACTAACTCGCCACTTGGATAAAAAATGGCCCAAGCTGCGGAGGATAGGTTCCGCGATCTACGACTCGCTCCGTCGGCATATCCAACACATGTCTCCAGAAGGTTTGACATCTGCAATAAATGTAAAAAGATGGATTACTCGACCAAAACAGACACTTTAGCGAAAACAAAATACAACAAAAGCATACAGGTTACTATTTAAGCATAGTAACGCTTGAGGTACAACCCATTACGGGGTTGCGCCAGTGGAATTCCGTCATAATCCATTAACTCGTAGGCTCCTTTTGCTAACACTCGTTTAACAATATAGGGGCCCATCCATAAAGAATTAAATTTACCTGCTCCCAATTTATCAGATTCTTGGTCATAAAGCAAGACCAAGTCACCTTCTGAGAAGACACGGGGTTTGACATTTTTGTCGAAATGCGCCTTGACTCATTTCTTATGGGCTTCGTTAGCCAAAGCGGCATCACGACGGGTTTCATCTAATTGGATTAATTCCAAGAAACGGGCCTCTTCTTCTGAAGTTCCGGGGAGGAGATCAATTGCGAGTTTAAGAGACGAGATTTCACACTGGATTGGCAAGACTGCTTCCAGGCCATACACTAGTTGGAAAGGTGTGAACCTAGTCGCATTTCTTACCGATGTTCGGTAAGCCCACAAGGTTGAGTACAGGATTAGGTGCCACCTTCTTTTGTGAACTCCGATCATCCTTTGCAACATACGCTTCAGGACCTTGTTGATCGCTTCAACTTGTCCGTTGGCTTGTGGATAATACGGGGTAGAGTTGTCGTGAGATAGCCCTAGCTTGGCAGCTAATTCAACCATCATGTGATTGCGAAAATGCGATCCATGATCTGTAACTATAGCCTGTGGTACGCCGAACCTGGCGACTACATGATTGAAAAAGAAAAGGGCAGCTGTTTCACCAGTGTTATCTAATGTAGGCATCGCCTTGGCCCATTTGGTAAAATAGTCAACGGCGACTATAATATACCCATGCCCCCCGGTCGAGGTGGGGTTACATGTCATGAAATCGATGCCCAATTTGGCGAAAGGCTCAACAGCAACTATTGGCTATAAAGGTGTGGGTGGTCTTCTGGTTTTGCTATCAAAAATTTGACAAGCATGGCAACTTCTAACTGCGGTTATGCAGTCTTTGAACATGGTTGGCCAGAAGTATCCTACTCGTAAGATTTTCTGTGCTGTAGCATATCCAGATTGATGCCCCCCACACGCGCCTGAATGACACTCATTCAGGGCTTTTTCGGCCTCTTCAGGGGTGAGGCACCTCCTCAGAACTGTATCGATACCACGACAGTAAAGCGTATCACCGACGATCATGTAGTCTTTTGCTTGGTATCGTATATGTTTCTGTTCTGAGTGAGAGGTGATGGCCTGAATTTTTGGGTTTGGAGATAAACGATTATATCTCCATACCACTCATCGCTTGTAGATATCAGAAAAAAAAATTCGTCCACGATTGATTCTTCGGATGTTTCATCGTTGGATGACGATGGGAGATCGCACAATAATTCCGCGAAAATTAAAGCTTTCTTTGATTTGGATTTTACAAATTCCAGATCAAACTCTTGAAGGATCGCTATCCATTTTGAATATTTGCCCCCCAGCAACTGTCGCGACAATATAGAAGTCATGGGGTTGCAATCTGATAGAATGGTAGTTTTCCGAAAGAGGACATAATGTCGAAATCTTTGTATCGCTTGAACAACAACGAGTGCTAGCTTTTCAACGTAAGAATATTGGCTTTATGTATCATTTAAGTTTTTACTTAAATAATATATAAGATGTTCAATTCCATCGACTTCTTGAACTAAAACCATTGCAATGGTCGTATCCGCTGCAGCCAAGTACAGGTTAAAATCTCTTTGATAGTCCGGGGCATACATTAATGATGCTTTTACTAGAGAATCTTTCAAAGCGTCAAAGGAAGCTTGCGCCACCTGATCCCAGACAAAAGGTACATCCTTTTTCAAAAGATGAGTATAACCTTTAGCAAGTTCTGCGTAATTTGGAATGAACCTCCTCAGAAAGTTTGCTTTCCCTTGGAGTTTCTGAATCTGAAGCAAATTTGAAGGTGGAGGCAAATTGATGATTGCCTGAACCTTGCAAGGGTCGAGACGAATCCCGTCCTTGGAGACTACAAAGCCAAGTAAACGACCAGAGCTGATGCAAAATACACATTTGTGTGGATTGAGTCGTATCTTGTAGTGTCGACAACGTAGAAATATCGCTCTTAAATGCTGCGGATGATCAGTCCGATTTCGCGAATGAGCCGGAAGGTCGTCGAGATATGGTTGAACGATGTTCTTTATGTCATGGAAGGCATAATTCATTGCCCTCTGAAACGTCGCCCCAGCGTTCTTTAAACCAAAGGGTAATTTTCGATATGCGAATGCGCCCCACGGACAAATGAATGCAGTCTTTGACTGGTCCTGTGGGCGAATATTTATTTGATTATACCCGGAGAATCCATCCATAAATGAAAAGATTTCACATCCGGCGCATTCGTCAATTATCTGGTCGATGAAGGGTGTAGGGTAGTTGTCTTTTGGACAAGCTTGATTTACATCCCTATAATCGACGCACACTCTGATTGTTCCTTGTTTTTTCATAACAGGGAAAATATTCGATACCCAATCGGTTAGAGGAACCGGGTAGATGAAACCAGCATGGAGAAGTTTTTCAACTTCTGCCTTAATGGCAGTGGCTTTCTTGGGGTGCACCTGCCGAAGTCGTTGTCTTACTGGTTTGACATCAGGATACATCTTAATTTCGTGTTCAACGATACTCAAGTCAATGCCTGGCATTTCATCATATGACCAAGCAAAGACATCTCTGAACTCGCGAAAAAGAGCGTTATATATTTCCAGTTCTGAAGGTGAACAACATTTGCCGACATAAATATTCTCTACAACATCTACTTTGGTTGAGATATTTATGGCTATAGTCTCTTCAATATTGGATATGTTTTGCTCGGAATCCACCGTATTTACAGTGTTTGATAGGAATTCAAAAACTGAAGGGTGGTAAAGGTCATGTTGAGTATCTTCTTCATAATCCAGAAGAAGGGAACGATGGTGGCAATCATTCCATGGTGCCCCCTCAATCAACATTGATTGTAGGATTCCTTCGTCGGTTCCATGCACTCTCGACCAAGGATCTAATGGGGTACCATATTCTCTAGACCTATCTACCCAAACGCTTGATGAGCGTTGATTTGGGTTCACCTCCCATGCCAGAAACATTGATTGCTACAATATTTCCATTGGGCTTGGGGGCAAAACCATTGCATGATCCATGTCGATATCATCTTCTGAGATCTTCGTGGAAGATATCATGTTGCAGGCTCCTACCAATGCTACTTCTCCTATATAGATGGGAGGTGGAAGTGCGAAAGTTCCCATTAATGTGGGGTATTTCAGTAGGCCTACTCCGATATCTTGAAGCGAATGGTTGCTTCCATGGATCATGGGAATGCTTCCTGTAACTTGAGAACCATTAGGGAGGAAGTTTTGTTGGTCGACGATCATAATCCCTCCTTGAAAGGGGAATGCGATCTTTCTAAAATAGGTCAACACAACAGCTGCCATGGCATAGATCCACGGTCTTCCTAGTAGGATGTTGTAATCAAGATTCCCATCAATGACTTCAACATCTATTTCTACCATTTTTCCCCCTAGTTCAACCTTCAAGTTGTTTAGGATACCATACGGGGTATATGTCCTTCCGTCGAATGCTTTTAATGTTGTCGAAGATCGCGACAAGGTCGGAGACCCTAAAGTTTTCCAGCAACTCATCGACATAATACATGTAGATGCCCCCTCATCAATGATTGTTTGGTGAATAGTTTTGTTGAGGGCTTTCACTTGAATGAGGAAAGCTAGTTGAGCTGGTAACTGAGGATCATATCCTTTGTGGTTGAAGGATACAAGATCGGAATCCTTAGGATCAACCCCACCAATGGCTGATAACAAAGCCTGCCTCTGGGATGGGCAATTTTGTAGTACTTCAAGAGTTGACATAGCGGATGGCGATTGGGCCAAATCTTCCACTATGTTATAATGCTGTGCTGCTCTGGTGCGAGGATTAAATGTCGACTTGTGTACTACTCCCTTTGGCGGTTTTATTGTTAATTCAGGAATGATGGGTGGTACAACTTCTATCGAAGTTGTCGTCGAACTGCTTGGTTGATCTTTTTCCTTGCCATTCGACAGCTGCGGATTCCCGTAATCTTTGTTCCTTGTCGAAATCAAAGCATCATTCTGCTGTTTTGAAACCGACAACATTAGCACTTGCGACGGGGAAACATTTCCACTATCAACCAGATTTGTACCTGGATTTGGGAATGGATCAGTCAACACAGCTGAGGTTTGCGAACTTTTGAAGAATCTCTTAAGCTCAGCTCTGTATTGACAATCAGTTGTCCAATGATCCTCGTCACATATAAAACATGGACTTTTTGGTTTCCCTTTCCCAAGAGGATTTGAAGAAGTTTTTCCCGGAGATGACTCACCCTGTTTCTTCTTCTTCCCTTTGTTTTGCTTCTTCTTGCTTCCTGGTTGATTGGTTTCTTTGCCTTTATCTGCTGATACGGCATTTACTTCCGAAGCAAGAATTTCTTCTTTTGCATTTTGATCTGAAGTCTTACGGGCTTTCTTAGACGAAGCCTTTGTCGATTTCGCGTTTGTCGTGCCAATCACACCATCGCCGGCATGAGAGTCACTATTTGATTTAGGAGGAGGAGGAATTGAGAATTCCGGTCTAGGGGCGTCAGGTATTTTGTCGTAGAGCGTGCCAGACTGAGTGTAGACTAAGTCTAGATATTGCGCACGAGCAATAACTTGCTCCTCCGTTACGACTCCCCCCTTGGCCACATCTTCTGTTATGGCAGGAAGTAACGACTTGATAAACCATTCAGCTAATAACTGATCAGGAACGTATGTTTTTACCATCCTACGACGACGTCGCCACTCATGTATATGATCAGATATGTGAGTGGCTGTTGTCTGTTTGAAGTTGGTTACGATTTCTGTTCCCGTTTCATACCTTATCGGTAATTGAAAATGGGTTAAGAATGTCATGGCTAAGGTGCTGAAATTGTCGAACGAGGCTCTAGGTAATTCAATATACCATTTTGCCGCTGGACCCGTTAACATCCTCTGAAAGAGGCGAAGCCTTATCGAATCATCGTTTAAGGTGTTTGATGAACACCATAGATGAAAGGTCATCACGTGATTCGATGGATCTTCACCTGGATTTCCATTAAATTTAGGAATGTCCGAAGGAAGTTTGTGAGGAATCGCTGGCCACCAAGGGGCGTAAGCAATTGGATCGTTTGTTAACCGATGTAAATCGGGTAACTCTAAAGTTTCCATGAATGGTAACTGTTGATTCAGGTTAGGTGAAGCATACCCAGGATACGATGGGATCGCCTGAGCAGTTGGCCTTTGCATACCAGCATAATGTAATTGATGTTGGTATGACTGATACGGTTGGTGGACTTGAACACTATAAAGCGGTTGGTTTTGACCGTTTTGAATATACGGTTGTCCACTGTTCGCAAAGATCTGCTGCTCAGAACCTTGGTACACTTGCTGGAATTGTGGTTGTTGGTATTGCACCAGCCACGGTTGTGAAGCCATGCTCTGTTGTGCTATACTAACCGTCGGACCAAGATGTGGGGTAATTGTACCCGTTTGGACCTGTGTCGCCCCACCAGTAGGCGATTGTGGTTGAGTCACAGGGTCAAGGGGCTGTTGCATTACAACCTGAGAAATCTGATGTTGACATACAACAGGCAACGTTTTAACTTACGACACTGTCACAATTGCCGGTGTGGTCGGGATGTTCGACATAGGTACACATTGTTGCATAGAATACACAACCCTTGGTTGTTGAGGTAGCATAGGTACCCAACCACTTGTCGTAACTCCAGTATAACTTGAATACTGTTGTGAACTCCCATATGGATATCCTCCCGGAGGGGGTAATGAAAGGGCATACTGCCCCCCATACGGTAGCAATCCGGAACTCAAGGGGATTGTTTGTCCTTGGGGACTGGATAGCCCAAATTGACCTCCAAATGGATCAATCTGGCGAGTTTCAACATAAGAGTTGCCGGATATTATTCCCGAGGAACAAACTGGAACGGACCACACTGTCGAAATAGTCCCTGGGTGGACTCCTTCTAGCGGTTGTGAGCTAGTCGGGACAGATGGTATGCCGACAAACATTGTCGGAGTGACGGCAGGTAGTTCTGCTGTCGCTGTGTCATTCGACACAGTCCTAGATGTTGACGGTTGTTCAAACATTTTGAGTCTATCCAAGAGATTACCAGCGATTCTACAGGGACTTCCACTGGTGGTAGACTAACTTCTGATGTCGAAGGAAATAGAGTTACCCCGACTCCAAAATGTGTTGGAGTACTTGCTTGCGGATCTTCTACAATTTCCTCTATCGCAATCAAACCAGGTGGAAGGGGAAGACTGTCAGGTCCGTAAAATATTTCTGGTGCCGAAGAAGGGGTTGAATCAACAGCGATAGATGTTTGAAGAACAAGACTCCCTGAACCGGTTACAGATGGAACTGGTTCAGTAACACAAGCGTTTGTTCTCAGACTAGGATTAGTATCACTGTCCCTCTGTGGCTGTTGAACTTCTTCTGTAGAGGCAGGGTTTCCAAAAATGTTTGGAGTAACCGGAATCTCAGATGTCATTGGAACACTTGTTCTAACTTTGATAGGAGATTTCGAACCGGTTAAACGAGTTCGCTTTGTCCGTACTATTTTCGATTCCGGAGACAAAGACGGTTGACTCGTAAGCCTCCGCGAATGACGGGGTTTCAATTGACTTTCTTCCATGATTGCGGATTACTTGATCAACCAAAATACAAAAGGGGAAAGTGTGTTTCCGAATTAAATGAATTTTTTAGACGCTTTTAGACACAACTTGCTTTTTCAGTTTTAAAGAGTCGAGAAAAAGCTAAAGATGACTCTAGTCTCCTTCGATGTTTTAACGAGCCCGAAGTGACAAATGCTCGGATGGACTTTTTCCGTTATAGAGTCTGAAAAAGGCCAAAAGGAACTGCTCTGGAGTTCTAGGCAGAGGGTGTGCCAAACTTTTCGCAAAACCGCAGAATACTTTTTAGGGTACGGGCGGTCGATCTTCCTGAATGCTGTGTTCAGTGCATTGTGATCAGTAGGGTGGCCGACATGGCTTCCTAAGGATAAAGGTTTTATGCCTATAGGGGTCTCCCAATATATACGCGACAGTACGTGGGAGCACAATCCGTACTGGCGCTATCGTCCCTCAGGAGGAATCACCCACCATCAACGAGATCGACAGTCACCAGGCTTTACGACGCCGGAACACGTCTCTAGCCTAGACCTCTATGTTGTGCGTTATGTTGCAAAGCGTTGTTAAGTTCATTCAATTTATTTTAGGTTGATCTTTTTAGAAGTTTGCCTTTTGAGGTTCACCACGAGATGTATGATACAATTCCTAAATGCAGTCTAAAGATGATAAGCAAGCTTTATATCTTTCCAACTTATGAAAATCCTAGCTACAAAGGGAAAAGAAAGACACCATCTTTTCTCAAAGAGCAATCAGCACACTCTAATGCACTTTCCTTAAATCAAGCATGCAAACTATCAAGATGCAAATGCACAATGCAGGTGTTTGTTTTCCGCTCTCTTAGTATTGATGCCTACAAAGAAAGCTTTTTGTACAACTTTGAATTTGCTTTTAAATGACAAATACAAACAAGTTTACTTTTTCGAAATCAGAAAGGGTAGAAGAGATTACAACACTTTACGACTTTCGAAATGAACACTTGTTTCGACACTTAAAAGAGACAAACTCAAACCAAAAGCAAAAGTAAATGTATAATCAACTGTAAACAGCCAATGAACTCTCTCCTAAGATCACAATCAACAGATCTGAATCAAGGGCTACAGGATGACTATTTCACTCTTGCAAAGGAAGACATTAAATGACGCCACAAACACATAAAAACACTCACAGTCTTTTTGTACAAAAGGAGGCAGAATTTAAGCAGAAAAAAGGAGTTATCAGACTGGTACCTATGCTGGTTACAGGCTGCAAAAATCAGAGATCAAAACAAGGAAAAACAGGGCAGAGAACCCCAGCTGCACAAGGCCTAACTGGATTAGCGCAACCTCAACACAGGGGTTTTGACATTCAGCGCAGGTAGCCTTCACGAGACCTGCGTTTAAATGCAGAACCTCTTCACAGGGTCTGCGCTGAAGGAGAAACGAGAGTTTCTCACTGGGTTCTGGGTCACAGATTATTGATTAATCTACTGTTTCAGGCCAAATAAAAGCAACAAGCAAGGTACAATCAAAGGGATGCTTTGAGGGAGTACTAAGATCTATCACAAAGGATCATCAAATCATTTGTGAATCCATTGTTCAGATCATAGACAAATCCAGTGATTGGATCAAAGCAGCAACTGTCTACTTTGCATCTGAGAATAGCAGATGCAGTTCGATTGTTGTTGTTGATCTATGAAACAAACAATGATGGAAACACAAATAAAATGACTAAATAGATCTCCCCAGCGGAGTCACCAATTTGTTGTGGGGAAAAATGCCTATGCAGGACGATCCTATCCACCTAAGGTGTGACAGTGCCTTAGCAACAAACAGAAACAGCTATTCTAGTATTCTTCCTTTATGAATTAAGAATGAAGAGAGATGGATGGACTAACTGGTGTCTTCCGTTTGTCCCTCGATCCAGTTCCCCTTCTCTTTGAGAGTTCCCAGCTACTTGCCTTCTCGCTCGCCTAGCTTCAACAGGTTTCTGCAAGATCACAAGAAGAGAACACTACACAAAGACATAGATTCATATTCATAACTAGTCCAGGATTAGAAATAAACTAAACATACTAATGCAATCATACATCAAAGATACATCAGTATATAGGAGAAACCAAGATAGCTTTATTGATGAATAACAAGGTTCAGGAAGAGATACAACCCAGAGGGCTCCAATCCAGCATCTCCTTCCCAGCAAATGGAATTCCTATCTTCACCCCCTTCAAAGCATTAAACACCCAATGATTCCAATCTCAAACCAACAACAATTCTTTGCAATAACAAAATTCCAGCCTCTAGATCTCATGGAGGAGAGATCCATATATAGATGTTTGGAGAGAGGATGAGTCAGCTTGAGATCTGACTAGTGTCCTCTCCCTCTGTCAGTTCTTGATTCCACTTGGAGGTTCTTGCTTCCACTTGGAGATTGGGAACCTCTTACTCATCATAGTCGAATTCACTGAGGCAAGTGTCATTGAGGAAGATTCTGAAAGCTTCCTGGGTCTTGACACCTCTTGGAATGAACTTGCCATTTGTCAATTCCCGCTCAGCGCACCCTGGTAGTGCTTCTACCTGCGTTGCAGTGCAGGTAACCAGTGTTGACTTTGCATTTCAGCGCAGACAGCTAGTGGAGCCACTGAATTGATCATGAATTGACTTTTTTTTGAGCAGTTTCTGGTGGAGAACTTCTGTGAATTGCTGTGGTTTATTAGCCTTGTTCCTCTAGGGGTAGGAACAACATGTTTAGGGACTTTGGATCCCTTAGATTATGGACATTTCATGCTCAATGCTGTAAGGCACAAAAATGTCTATAACACTTTGGAGCCTCAAAGTGTTGAATATATCTTTGTTAGATATCCTAACAGTGTCAAAGGATATATATTGCTAGACTGTCGCACTGAAAAGTTCCTTGTAGCTCGAAGTGTGAAGTTTGAAGAAGAATCACTGCATGATTTTTCAGCAGACCCTGCTGAGGAACCACTTATTGCCACTGATGAGGAAGAGTATGAAACTTCTTCAAGCACTTCAGAGCAGCCATCAAAGAAGCCTCTTGGGTCTGATTCAGAGGATGAGGAGCAGGTCATGGCTGCTCCAACTTAGCTGCCAACTTGGGCAGAGAAAACCCTGCAAGATGCGAGATGAACTAGTCGGGCATCCTACGGATGTGAGAAGGACTAGATCACAGTTTTTTGGGGCTCCTCAAGCCCTGGCTTCCACTGAACCATTGCTTCCCATACATTGCTATATGACACTTGGTTTAGATCCATAGTCACACTCTAAGGCTGCTGGAAACCCGCTTTGGGAGGTTGCCATGGATGAAGAGTACTCTGCTCTCATGGAAAACAACATATGGGACTTGGTTCCACTTCCGAAAGGAAGAAAGCTTGTTCGATGCCGATGGATCTATCGAAAAAATATTGCTGCAGATGGTGAGATTAGAAAGTAAAAAGATTGACTAGTTACAAAAGGATACTCACAGGTACATGGCATAGACTACACAGAGACATTTGCACCTATTACAAAAATGGACTCAATTTGACTAGTTTTAGCCATTGCTGCTTCTCCCAGATGGGAATTTCATCACATGGATGTGAAGAGCGCATTTCTTCATGGAGATCTCAAGGAGGAGATATATATGGAACAACCATATGGATACATTCAGAACTCTTCCCTCATTTGTAGATTAAAGAAATCTTTGTATGGCCTAAAATAGGCTCCCAGAGCCTGGTATGCAAAGATGGATTCTTTCCTGCTTTCCATTGGATTCATTCGATGAAAATCTGATCCGAATGTTTATTTGATGCAACATGATGATTCCCTTTTGCTGATAGTACTTTATGTAGATTATTTACTAATGACAGGGAACCTTACCTCAACTATTGATTCAGCAAAATCAGCATTGCACGATCGATTTTCCATGACAAATTTGGGACTATTGCACTACTTTCTTGGTCTTGAAGTTTCTTAGTCTACTTCAAGGATCAAGATGGCACAACCTAAGTATGCATCAGATCTACTTGTTCGATTTTAGATGAAAAAATGCAAGCCAACAACATCTCCCTTTCTTTCGGGGATCAGATTTGAGGATGCGGGTACTACACCTTTGGTGGGTAGTACACTGTATCAATAGTTGATTGGGAGTTTGTTGCATCTTACTCACACCTAACCTGATATATATTTTGCAGTATGAGTTTGTTCTAGATATATGCAAGATCCCTATGAGCTTCACTAGAAAGATGCAAAGAGAGTCCTTAGATATGTGAAAGGTACTTCCAGTTTTGGTATCTTTTATGCTGCAAATTGCTCACTTTCACTGATTGGGTACACAGATTCTAATTGGGTTGCTGATGGTACAGACCACAAGTCCACCTCTGGTTATGTTTTCAGCTTTTGTTTAGGGCCTTTTTTCTGGTCTAGCAAGAAGAAATCCATGATTTATTTATCTACAACCGAGGCAGAGTATAGAGGTGCAGTGAATGCAGCTACACAAGCTATTTGGTTGCAAGGGCTTATCTTCGAGTTTGGTATTCAGTATCCACTTGCGACTGTCATATTTTGTGACAAGTAGGGGTCCATTCAGATATCGATTGATCCAGTTCAAAGGCAGAGGACCAAGCACATCGAGATTCACATGCATTACATCCACGAGCTGATATGTGACCGAGTCATATCACTGCAATACTTCTCCACTGAGCAGCAGGTTACAGACATCTTCACCAAGTCTTTCACTGAAAAGAAATTTTCAGAATTGAGAGCTATGCTTGGAGTGGTGGAGATGGCTAAGTAGGCTCTTCTGGCCACTTAGCCCTTTTTTCCTCTTTTAGCGGGGGGGTTGTGTGGGTTCCCTCGAGGTTTTCGCTATTTCTTCATTTTATGAGGATCTTTTATTATTGTACTTGAGTACCTAACATGGCATCTTGGATGGGACTCAGTTTAGATAAGTGAGTTAGGATGAAGGGGGGTTGTTGGAATATAATCCTAACATCTACATTTATTTTTTAGCCTAAGTATCCTTGACTTAGCCACATGCACTAAAAATCATGTTCACACTTTGTTTTTGGTAAACTAGCTCGGTGGACCAACTTTCCCTTGTTTTTTTCCTTTAAAGGCTTAATATTATGGAAACATTGGTCCAACCACTTTCCTAAACCATTTAGACATCTAATTGCATGTTCAAACCTAACCACACCTCATCCACTTGAGTTATTTGACGATTGGCGCCCCACATGAAGATTCCCCCTTAAATCAAGGGATTTGGTCCCCCAAACCATTTTAGCATGTTTTAAAGTTGCCTTCCTTGGGAAATGCGCCCCTCCTTATGATTTCCTCATGGCTGATAGTTGGCATAGGTTGTCTTGAGTCATTGTTTCTATTTTAGGCCTCCCTTTAGCTTTTCTTAGCATTTTCTATTTTTTTTACTAGATTTATCCTAGTTTTCTAGATTCGGCAATTTCTATATAACCACCTCCCTTTGGGATTAGATGTTTGGTTGCTCATGTATTACTATTTTTCATTAATTTAATACATTGATTTTATGGAGCAAATTCTTTCTCTCCTCTCTTGAATATCAGCAAATTACTTGTGTTTAATTTAACTAGAATTCTAGATCTATCGGAGTTTCTACAGGAATTCTACATAATAGTCGACATCCTGTACATGCCAATGTTTGGTAAAGGAGCGTCATGTTGCAAATGGATCTCATGTTGGATTTCTCTCTTCGGAGGTAATCCCCTTGGTTCGTGAAACATCTCATAATAGTTAGAAATTAATTCACATAATTCCTTTTTATGCACAGGATTACAACCATGGAAGCATCGGGAAATTCTTCATCCTTTCTTCTTACAACCATAACCATGCATCCATTACTGGAATTCACCAACCTCTTCATTTGTCTTGCACTTACAAGGCTAGCATTGATTCTAGTTTGATCAACCCTTACAATATATTCTACCCCATCTTTTGTGATTTGGTATTTGTTTCCATGACAGAAGAAGACTGCTTTTCTATCATATAAATATGGACTCCCTAACATCATGCCATAGATATCCAATGGTATAAAATCAAGTTACATTAAATTTTGCTTTATCGTGTATCCATTGAAGCAGATAAGGTTTTGGATGCAGTTTGGTTTTTAAGCCTAGCTTCTTTACCAAGGACTCTGAAATTAAATTTGCTTGGGATCCCGTATCAAATAGAGTTTTCGCTTTTGTATGATTTATGACAAATCTAATATGAAATAACTCAATTCTCTTTCATTCATTAGGAAGAGACTTATATGTTGAACTAGTGCTTTCCTATGACTCATAATTAACATGAGGCGTAAGAGTGCATTTTGTTCCTGCTGTCGTGATCAATGGTTCATCTCCGAAATCATATCCAAGGTCTTGCTGCACAGTTTCCACTGTCTTTTGCTTTCCCTATCCTCCATACCTCTTTGGTCTCTTTTCCGGGTACAATTTCCAACAATGATCATCGTCATGAACTTCATTTTTGCAGTGAGTAAAATAAGGCTTTTCTCCTTCATCTTTCTTGCTTGATGTCGTCCTCTCTTCCTTTCCCTTTTATTTCACTTTGGATTTGCCATTTGGAGGTTTAAAATGTGGTTTCTTGGAATGATCATCTCTTTCATTTTTCCCATGTTCTCAAGATGAATGACCTTTACACTGGCCAAGTCAATAGTAGTTGGTTCAAACAATAATAATGAATGCCTAATGTAACTATGTAATGATCCAATATACTTAGTTACTACTTCAGGTGAGTCAACTGCAATTCCCAAATTAAGTGATTTTTTTCTAAACTCCTCGATAAATCTTTGAACATCTTGACCTCTGCCTTGCCTTAAGTATTGCCAATCCATTACGGATTTTTGCTTATAACCCAACGGATAAGATTGATCATTTAATGCAGAAATAAAACTGGACCATGAGGAAAGAATATTACCCAAACTCTTATTGCTTCGCAATTTTCTCTCCCACCAAACGAGAGTAGTGCCACTCAGCCGAAGAGAATCCAACTGGATCTTTTCCTCATCCTCTTCACTTTGTTGAATCCTGCAGTAGATTTCAATCTGCCTAATCCAGTTATTAAGATTTTCTTCATTACTTTCACCATTATACATGGGAAGATAAATTTTGACATCTAATTTAAAGAAAGGTTTATTAGATGCATCCCTTGAATTCCTATGATGATGGTGATGAGAGGAAGAACAACTTTCACTTGTGGAAGGAGAAGGAGTGGGATCTTCTCCATAATTTCCATGTACCAAACCTTGTTTTTCCGAATTTCTCTCTTCTACTTTCTCCAGCCTTGAAAACAACTTATCGACATTTTTTTCCATTGTATAGAAGGTTTTGTGGTAATTGTGCTCCTCCTCATAACAAGCCTTGTCATTTTCCATGTTTCTCCTTTGATGTGCACGCCCCACTTCGGGATCGAAATACTTTATTTTCCCTTCGCCTCTTCGAAGCCTATTTCTTGTTAGCATACAAACATGCAATTCACATCTACAGAGGCCTGCTATGATACCACTTGATCCAAAATATTTTGCTTATAGATGTATTAAAAAATTACATTAACAAATTTGCAACTTAACCATAGAAACTTAATGTGCACATGAAAGAAGAGAGAAAACACATAATGCATGAAAAGAAGAAAAGAGACGTGATAACGGAGTTCGTCCAATATGGACTACGTCTCCGAACCTTGCTCGATCAATGGGGAGGCCTTCATTCATTAAGTGGCATAAAAGAGAAAGAAGCACAATCAACATTTACATAAGGAGTATTATACCTCCAATCTGGAAAATGGCCAAAAAATGGAGAGATTTGTTGCAGAAACTGACATCATCATTGAGTTCCTCTCGTCGAGAGGTGCAAAATCGATATAAAACTCACCTAATTCTAACAATGGATCATAATTGACCCTCTAAAAAATGTGCTTAGGCAAGATTCCGCCTGCTGCCACAGGCCGCTCAAGGTTCTGCCCTCCTACAAAATAATAACCTTGAAATCCATGCTACTCCCCTTTCATGAGTTATGAGGTTCTAGTTATAACAAGGGGGTGGATGACCCTTCAACTCTAGTTTATGATATTTGGACTACCCTCATGACTCTTAAACTTCTTTCAAATGACTCATTACATTACATCATGGCTCTTCACATTCCAATATTGAGACTTGGAATTTCACTTTACAAAAGAATTACAAATAATATTACATTTTACACTCATACCCATATAAGACAAAATAGGGTAGAGACAACTTGATAGCCTAACATGACAAAATATTATGATGCTTGATTTTGGGGAAACTCTAGCTCGACAACTTCCACTTGATGCTTCTCGATCACATATTGGTGCCAAGCTTGGTACTATACAATGACATCCCCAAACTGCATGATGGTGTTTGGCTAGAAGCATACTCTAGCCTTCATGGCATCGAGGTACAATGACTTGGAACTTGTTTCAACTTCGCTCTGAAGCATGAGAAACATTGTTCTAATTTAGATAAGACCACTGATGTAGTTCTGCATGTTATGTCTATTCAGCTCCAAATCTTTCTTGGTGGCAATTTATCTCATCTGCTCCAAGTACTCTTCGATCTCCTTCCAAACCTAGTTCCTGGGTTTGGCTTTGGTGAGTGACCCAAGTGATGGGATATTGTGTGCTTTCACCAAGACATCCAAACTACTGAATAACTGTACATATGAGGCCCGAATGCTACCAGAAAATGACGTGAGCTACTTGTTTTTCTGAATCAACATCCAAACTCTTTCTCTCTCTAGCTCTACCTGTGGCTTCATTTTCTTCGCCAAGTCAAGTGGTACCCCTTTGTATCGTATTTTCCATTCTTGTACATAGGTAATGGAAGCTCGTACATTATTGAGAGTTTTAACAAAATATCCGCTCTGCTACTTTGAGCCATGAAAATGGAGAATTTCTTTATGTACTGTTACAAAATCCTCATAGAGGTTCTGCATGGTTTCTCCAAGTGTTAATACTTTAGCAAGTATCGGTTCGGTCATCTCCTTAAGTAGACATGTGCGGAAATCGCGTTCTATGATGTTGCATGAAGTTGTTTTGCCTCTTAACTGGAAACCCATAAGTTTTGTGCCAATTTGTCATTCTCGCTCATCAAACACTGAATGTTAGATAATGTTGCATCTACAAAGGCCAAGCTAGCTTCAGAAATGGGATTTGGATTCTTCATGGTGTCTGTTGCTATCACCCTTTCTCTAACAAATGCAGGTGATGTGTGATCATCCAGAAAATGATTTTTTTGTGCTTGTACAATCTTTTTTTGGAACACATCAAATGACATATTGTACATGTCCATTACTAGATTGTCATCAAGAGGAACAACATCCCCTTACTCGCACGGGGTTGGCTTTGCTGTTAGAGATGGTGGATACAGAACAGTGACCTATGGTGTGCTTGGCATCATGCCAACGTATTCATTTTGTGGCTACTGTTCAATATCCATGTATGTAACTTCAATCAAGTGCTCAATCTTCTGAAAAATCTCTCGATCCTGCATTTTTTCACCTTCTTCCTTAGTTGTTTCTTGGTTCTATTCGTTCTCTTCAACATGCATGGGTGTTGTTTCTCCTTCTATTATGTCTTTCCTTTCTTCTTCTTCCTGCTTCTGCTCCTCTTCTTGTTTTTTCCTCTTCTTCTCCCATTCTTCCTTCAATTTCTGGTCTTCTTCTTGCAAGCTCTATTTTTGTCTCTTCCTCTACTATGCGCTCTGTATCATCTTCTTCACCTTCGCTTTAGTTGCTAAATATGCTTTCATAAGAATAGGCTTCACTTTCATCTTGCAGCTTTTTTCTCCCACTAGACTCTCGAAAATATTTCTCTTTCCCTCATCCTGTATGGGATTACTGCCTTTTGTTGTTGTTTCTTCTGGAGTTGCTTCCCTCTGCAAAGTAGCATGTGAAGTCCCTACTAAACTTACTAACTCATTGGGTTTGGAGGCATTGTAGCAATTCCTCCATGGATCATCCTCTAGCCAATGAAAAATCTGGTTGAGCCATTGAAAGTGAATTCTCACACATTGGTCTTTGCAAATAATATAGGGATCATACAAATTAAAGTCTTGAGTACTGAATGCAAACTTCACTATCTCCTTTCCCTCGGTATTCATGAATTTCAAGTTCTTAATCTCATATAATCCAATTTGCATAGGAAGAGTTGGCAAACGTAATTTCTTCTTCTTGTGCAAGACTGTTGATAACCCTGTGGTGAGATGATATGACACTTCTTGCATGATAATCTTTTCAATGGCATACCTTTTTAAAACAAGTGGCAAATTATATCTGCCGAACACTCTAAGGAAGGTGCCACCCGATGAGGCAAACCAATGTGTGATCTCTACTATTTCCTCCATTGCTCCTCATGACATGCAAGGTGGCTATTCTTCAAAGATGAGCTTGTAAAGCGAGATGATGAAATGGTTAGTTATTTGTTCCATTACTCCTCGATGATTTCAATCCAAAAGAAACTTTCAATAGATATGCATGATAGTTTCTCATGGTGTCCATGCCTAGTTCACGCCAGGAAATTAATGTTGTGCACAAATTGCATCCAAGAAACATGTAGACATATAAACCTTGCTTGCTCAACCTTGGGAGGACTCCGGCCCTATACTACATGGCCTCTTAACTATTGAGCCAATAAATCTGACCACTTGAACAACTTCCCATCACTCACAACTTGATTCAGTAAGACTTCCCACCCTTTAAGAAAGGTCTCCGTTCTCTACTGACCATGGATCCTACAAGCTAAGATAACCAAGAGATGGTAGGCTCTTCTGAGGGACTTTGTCTTATTGAATGGGTGGGTGTATGTAGAAACTTCGATGGCTCTTTCACCTAGCCTTTGAAGATATACCTTGTGTTCACATAGCTATTGGTGGCATAAAAAACTGAGTCCATGAGCTTCACTCGCTCGAGCAAGTGATACATGTGCTGATAATCCTTTGCCAGAAAGGTAGCAAGCTTCTATTCGCTGGCACTACTAAATGTCATGGTATTCTCATCAATGTGTGAAACAATCCAGTTGATGACATTTGCACATGGGAAGGATGAATATCTGCACGCAACCCTGTGTAGTCATGACTACCAGATATTGAGATAAACCTGTCGATTCTCTAGATATTCCTCAAGTCTCTTTGCTGAAAGAGATTCATTAACTTGCTTCCATGTTAGTGTTGACTCCTTTTCTATAAACAGTTGAGTGTCTGCATACACTGGTAAGTCTACTAGTATTTGCTCAACTCCTTCCCGAATACTACTTTCAATGGTATATTTTGAAGCGTCTCTCTTTGGTGTCATGGTAAGAATGACTGCTGGAGAGAAGTGCTTCACAAGTGTGGTACCTGTGGGAAAAAAAGAACACTCATGGCGAGAAAACAATAACTTTTGAAAATCTACATTTAAAGCATGATCAAGTAGAAAACTATACAATTGATGAGAGGGGTTGCATAGTTTTCATCAAAAAGAAAGGGAGACTTTCTCTGGGAACTACGCAGTGCACAGTTCCAACAGTCAAGGGTGAAACCTCAAGCTTGAGACTATGTAATGTGTAGTTCACCCTGGGTAGATACTGGGAGAGACTCTGCATGTTTAGTTTGAGTGGCCAAGGTGACAGGATGAGACCTGGAATTGAACAATGTGTAGTTGGGCCAACCTGTACAACCCACTGTGTAGTTCTAGAGGCCAAGCTCTTGGCTTAAGCCTTAGTATAGAGAAGTACCCAGTTGGGCATGGAAAAATTTGGCCAATGAAAGTGCAGATCTGTCCAATGGAAGTGTGAAAAAAGAGCATAACTAAGTGATGATTTGATCTTGGGTGGAAATATGACTAAGTATGATTGAATCAACATATATCAAGTGCAGAAACTGAACAAAGAGAAGGAAAATCAAGTATGTGAGGAGAGTTGCCGCAACGATGACCATCGGTGCAAAAACAGAAAAATTGATGCGACACTTGTGAAAGACAAATGAAAAATTAAAAAAACACTTCTACAAGATAAAATAAATTGAATCACTAGCAACAATGAAGAGAAAAAAGAAAAGCAACACTCACATAAGAAAAACTACAAAAAGCGACAAAAAAATTAGCAAAAGACGATAAAAGCAAAACTCACCCGGAAAAGCGATGATGACCACATCAAAGGTTCCTTGATCTCCTCATGAATGTTAGAGCTCCCAGATTAAATTTGTAAATGAGATCTAGAGGTGTCGATTAAATAGATTTGATCGAATTAGGGTTTATGACGTGCATGCCTAAAATTAAGGAAAAAGAAACACTTGGCGGAAATTTCTAAAAATAGTGAATGTGCCTCCTTTGGGATACTAATAATGCATCCCTATTTTTTAGGGATAATTTTTTATTTTTTAGCTTTTTTTCTTTTTTCTTTTTCGAGGAAACTTGCCATGCATGCTGCCAGGAAAGATTACACAATTCTGGGGAACTGGGAAACTTTTTGGCTTAGTGCACTGCGCAGTTTATGAGCTCAGTGAGGGATTGTGCATTTTTTGGGCTTAGTGTTGGGATGCCTTCCATGACTACACAATTTCTAAGCTCAATGTTGACTGCCAGTCTAAACTTCGCAATTCCAATCATCAAGGCTGCTTTCCCTCAAGGATTGTGTAGTTTCTGAAGGCAAGCCCATAACTGTTGTAAGAATAAGTTGGGAGGTTAGCTTGTAACTTATAAAGATAAGTCTCAATTGAAGCATGAACACCTGAATTAGTGCAAGATAAGATTTTGTCAATAGGAAGGAAAGATCCAAAATCAAAGCATAGGAAATATTTTGGAGGGTGGTTGTATCCACTACAACATTGGAGACACATTAGTAGAACTCCAACTCTTTGTGTGGATCTTTTCTCATGCAAAACAAGTCTAACTCTTCTGGAAGTATTGTTTAGTTCGTTGATTTTCACAACTTCTTCACTTAGATTGAGTTAAATATATAGCCCCTACCATTCTCTTCATCGGCATCACACATACCAAACTAAGTCAGATTGAGTTTTTTTGATTTGGGATGAGGAGTATGTAAATGCAAAAGTAAAATAAAATGTCATATTCTTAGTTTTAATCTCTGGTGTTGCTACACTTCCAGAAGGCCTAGATAGTGCCTCGACAGAGTCACTTCAGGAACACAAACATTGCTCTTCTACCAACGAGCCTGGACAATACCCTGACAGAGTTGATTGCTTAGGAAGCATTTCTCTTCTTTCACCATTTATTTCATTTCATTTTTTCAATTTTATTTGTTCAAAGATCTGTGCATAAGAACTTATTTATTTCATGGGGGCAGAAGAGGGATCCCGACTTATTGAGAGTAGAAGAGGTTGTCCCTTTAGAGAAGGATATTTATATACACCTATGACATACTAAGGTTTTCCTCCCCTCCTTATTCTACTTGACTTAGTTCACAAGGATTAACTGAAAAATAGAAGACTGATTAGAGTAAGAAATACTAGTTAAAAGTGCAAGCATCGTGATTTCACTATGACTTTCTTCGAAAGGAACACATTTTCCATCAGAGTATCATATACTAAAATAAATGCAAGAGTCACATAAATAGAGGGAATACATAGATAACCAAGCATTGATAGTAGTACAAATTCCTCTTGGAATTCAACCTACTTGGTTGAGAATGCAACCACGATCTCATGCGGTAAAAATCCTATAACTAAAAAGAAAACAAACAAAAGGAAAGAAGAAAAACAGTAAGAAAATTAAAACAAAAAATTCAAATAAAATAACTAAGAAAATAAAAACTACTCCTACTCCTAACCTAATCAGAGCGTACACTAGGCTCATGTGAAGTGATACTTCCAATGCACCCACTGGTGCATTAGTTGGCCTATGTAAGCAAGGGAATGCATGTTAAGAAAGATATATAAGCATAAAAAAAATTAAAAAAAGATAGTACAATACAAACAAAACCGCTCAAATTTTGGAAGTATGTGTAAGTACGTGCATAAAAGTAAGAACTAAACGTGCATGGAAGACATTTTGTGGGTGCATTATGGTGTTTAGACATATTGCGACTTGAATACATGCAAGAACAAACTTTCAAACTACAAAAATGTGTGAACATAAAGAAATAAGAAAATTTTCATTTTACAACTGTGCTTGCCACGTATGACTCCTCCAATGGCTGAGCTATAGGATTGTGTGATGTAGATAGAGGATCCAAAAATTGTAAAATAAATTTATTTTCAATGTGTGTGACAAAGTGATGAGCAACCTGGAAAGATTCAACACATTTATTATCGGAAGTGGAACTGACTTCAAGACTACGAAAACCTGACATAACCATCAACTCAGGCTGAAGTGCCTTGACAACTTGGAGAAGTTCCAATTCACGAGAAGATGGATCGTCAAAGACCGATGTCTTAGAAAGATCGACAATGGAAAAATCAGAATCGCGATCAAATTGTTAGGTCCCTATAATATTAGTGATTCTCCCATTACTATTGTATTTGTATCCCTTATTATTATTGATGTGTCCCTATTGTCCCCATATTTTTATTATTGTGCCCCATAAAATCCCTCTATTGTTATTTTTGTGCCTTTATATTATTATTGTTAGGTCGGCTTGTTTATATTGTGACCCCTTAGACTCCTATATATAGAAAGGAGGTTTTGTCATTTGAATCATCTAAGAATTGTTCATTTGTGTAATGCAAATGAGGTTTCCAACTCGAAGAGGATTATTTCTAAGGCGTTGATCTATCTTTTCTATCTTTTTGTGAGTTGGTTTCATAACATTTGGTATTAGAGCTTTGGATTCTAGGGTTTCGCTGCTCCAAATAGGTCATCGTGGCATTTTCGCTATAACTTTTTTCTGCGACGTTTTAGAAGCTAAAAAAAAACCCATTTGAGCTAAAATCATTTTGAAATTCACGTCTGAATTTCAAAGCTTGTCTCGCTATATATGCGGAGATATGATTTGAGGAAGATAGGGTTTTTGCAGACTCCCAAATTACATTCCAAACAGGTGACCGAGGGAAAATCGCCATAACTTTCGGTTTGAGCATCAGATTGAAATTTCGTAAGAAGTTTCAGAAAGAGGACAAACTGTAGTTTTCTGTGTATCAGTTTTAGGCACTAAGGTTGAAACAATGACACATGGCACGTCATACAAGTTCGCTCCACTGAACTAGTCTATAATCAGGTCACCGTGGGAGATTTGGCATAACTCTTCCTTGCAGAATCCAATCTTGATCAGACTTGTAGGGTTAGAAAGAGGACTCAAAGTGCTACTGCAAGATGAAATTTTAGATATTCAAGATCTGTGGTTACAGAGATATGACAGATTCAATATCGAGCTCTTACAAAGTGAAAAAAAGGTGTGTAGTTTTTTTTTAATTTTGCATAAGATTGGTTTGAAAAATTATTTTGAAGGAATTCAAAGGGAATAATGAAGGATTATTAGCATTAATTAATGCCCCAAAGAAAGAAAATGAAACACCTAGTAAGCAACCTGAAAGATCTAGCATGACTCATGAAGAAGAGGAAGAAATGCAACATGATATATCAAAATTACAAGACCAAGTACAACAAATTTTATTCTCACTAAAGGTAAATGAAGCCAAGATGAATGGCATGGAAGCTAATATGAATGGCATACAAGTTAAGATGAATGGCGTGGAAGCTAAGATGAATGGCATAAATGCTAAGATCAAAGTTAAGATGAATGACATGGATGCTAAGATGAATGACATGGATGAATAGATGGAAGAATTGAAGATAAATTTGAATAAGTAGCTACAAGAAATGGTCACTAATGGTGAAAGGGTAGTAAAGGAAACTCATGATGAGAACAAAAGAAATGTTAATCATGATTTAATAGACTTTAATGTTGGATTGAATACCCACCATGTTCCCAAAATCTATATGAGGAAGTTTGATGGCAAGGATCCTGGAACACGAATACTATAGATGGAGCAATTTTTCGATCTCCTGGTATCGATGGCTTTGCTCTCATAAACAAATAGTCACTTGGGCAATTTTTGATAGCATATTATGAGGATACAAAAAGCAACACCTTTTTTAGCCAATTTATAAATCTCAAACAAAAGGGTTCAATGATGGAGCACAATGAGGACTTCCAAATATTGAACATAAGGGTAAATGTTGGCTCCCTATAATACTAGTGATTACCCCATTACTATTGTAGTTATACCCCTTATTTATATTATTGTGCCCCTATTACCCCCATATTGTTATTTTTGTGCCCCATAGAATCCCTCTATTGTTATTTTTGTGGCTTTATATTATTATTGTTAGGTCGGCTGGATTATATTGTGACTCCTTAGACTCCTATATATAGAAAGGAGGTTTTGTCATTTGTATCATCCAAGAATTGTTCATTTATGTAATGTAAAGGAGGTTTCCCCCTCGAAGAGGCTGAATTCTAAGGCGTTGATCTATCTTTTCTATCTTTTCTTGAGCTGGTTTCATAACATTTGGTATCAGAACTTTGGATTCTAGGGTTTCGCTGCTCCAAACAGGTCATCGTGGCATTTTGCACCATAACTTTTTTTCTATGACGTTTCAGAAGTCGCAAACAAAACCCATTTGAGAAGAAATCGTGCTAAACCTTGGGTCTGAATTTCAGAGCTTTTCGCGCGATATTGGCGGAGATATGATCTGAGGAAGTTGGTATTTTTGCAGACTCCTGAATTACATTCAAAACAGGTGACCTGGGGAAAATCGTCATAACTTTTTCTCTAGGGATCGGATTGAAATTTTGTAAGAAGGTACAGAAAGAGGACGACCTGTAGTTTCTTGTGTGTGTGTTTCAGATTCAAAGGTTGAAACAGTTACTCGTGGCACGTCATACAAGTTCGATCTACTCAGCTAGTCTAAAAGCAAGTCACTGTGGGAGATTTCACATAACTCTTCCTTGGAGAATCCAATTTGGCTCAGACTTGTGGCATTGAAAAGAGAACGCAGAAGGATACTATAGGTAGCAATTTCAGAATTGGATGATCCGAAATTACAGAGATACATCAGATTCAATATCAGGCTTCTATAAAGTGAAAAAAGGTGTGTAGTTTTTTTTTAAATTTTTGTGTAAGCTTGGTTTAACGGAATTCAAAGGGAATAGTAAAGAATTATTATCGGTAACTGATGCCCCAAGGAAATAAAATGCAAACACCTAGTAAGGAACCTGAAAGCTCTAGCATGACTCATGAAGAAGAGGAAGAAATGCTACATGATATATCAAAATTACAAGAACAAGTGCAACAAATGTCACGCTCACAAAAGCTAACAGAAGCTAAGATAAGTGGCGTGGAATCTAAGATAAATGGCATGGAATCTAAGATAAAGGGCATGGAAGCTAATATGGAGGATTTGATGGCAAATTTGAAGATAGATTTGAAGACAAACATGGAAGAATTGAAGAAGTTGCTACAAGAAAGGGTCACTAATGGTGAAAAGGTAGTAAAGGAAACTCATGATGAGAACAAAAGAAATGTTAATCATGATTCCATAGACGCTAATGTTGGATCGAAGAATCACCATATTCCAAAAATCGATATGAGGAAGTTTGATGGCAAGGATCCCGCCACATGAATATTACAGATGGAGCAATTCTTCGATCTCAATAATGTGCAAAACGCACAAAAGGTACGTATGGCAACTGTATATTTGGAACCAAATAAGTTTGTATGGTATCAATGGCTTTGCTCTCGTAAACAATTTATCACTTGGGCAATTTTTACGAAAGAATTGATAGACCATTATGAAGATACAAAAAGCAACATTTTTTTTAGCCAATTGATAAGTCTCAAACAAAAGGGTTCAGTAATGGAGCACATTGAGGAGTTCCAAAAATTGAACATAAGGGTAAAAGATATTCCAGAGGAGCATAGGATTGATGTGTTCATAGGGTCTTTAAAGGATAATATCCAACATGATGTTCGCCTTTGGGAACCTGATTCATTAGAGAAGGCATTCAGGTTAGCAAGAAAAATGGAAAGCAAAATTATGGCAACCAGGAAGCATACCACTCACAACTATAAAGACAGAAGTGTTGTTTCCCCTAGTCTTCCACAAACTATAAGGTTGACACCACAACAATTGGAAGAAAAAAGAGCAAAAGGGCTTTGTTACAGTTGTGATAGCAAATACACTAAAGGTCATAAGTGTGCTGAGAAGAAATTATTCTACATAGATTGTGAAGAGGAAGAAGAAAAGGAGCAAGAAAGGTCAAAAGAAGAAGATATACTCCAGGAACAAAGCCTAGATGAAGAACAAATAAATCCGACCATATCTTGTAATGCATTGGCGGGAATTACCACTCCTCAAACCATCAAGATAGAAGGACAAATCAAGAAGAAAAAGGTAATAGTGTTGATTGATTCAGGAAGCACCCACAATTTTATTCATTGTAGGGTAGCAAAAGAATTGAATTGCTTCCTATATCCAGCACCAGAGTGTCAAGTGATGATTGCAAATGGAGGAACAATAAATTGCTCTGGAAAGTGCCATAATATCAAGCTATCCATGGGAGAATATGTATTGACTAGCCCAATGCTTTCCATTCCAATGGGAGGTGCTGATGTTGTACTAGGAGTCCAATGGCTACAATCCTTGGGTACAATAGCTTTTAATTTTCAAAAACTTTTCATCAAATTTTCTACGGAAGGAAAGGAAGTTGAATTAAGGGGTATTGCAGGGAAACCAGGAAAGATAATCAGCTCTAATGGCATGACAAAGCTTCTAAAAAAGGAGCAAAGAGGTGTAATTGCACAATTATGTTCGCTAGATGTTTCCACATTGGAATCATCTATTTCTCCAGATCTCCAAAAAGTCCTGGACAATCATTCCAAGGTATTTGAGACTCCCAAAGGTCTCCCACCTATGCGTGATCATGATCATGCTATTCATCTGATTCCAGGAAGTGTTCCTCCAAACATCAGGCCGTACAGATATCCCTATGCCCAAAAAAGTGAAATTGAACGTATGGTTGCAGAAATGCTAGAGGCTGGTATAATTCAACCAAGTCAAAGTTCTTTCTCAGCTCCAGTAGTATTGGTGCACAAGAAGGATGGATCATGGTGTTCGGATTATAGGGAGCTCAACAAGCTCACTATTAAAGATAAGTTCCCCATTCCTGTTATTGATGAATTATTGGATGAATTGCATGGATCAATTTACTTCACCAAGTTGGATCTTCGTTCAGGATATCATCAAATCAGAATGAAGATTGAAGACATTCCGAAAATGGCATTTAGAACTCATGAGGGTCATTATGAATTTTTGGTCATGCCTTTTGGCCTTACCAATGCACCTTCAACATTTCAAGGTTTGATGAATTCAATTTTCAAACCATTCCTTAGAAAATTTGTGTTAGTATTTTTTGATGATATACTAATCTACAGCAAGTCTTGGAAGGATCATGTTGAACATGTTGACAGGGTGCTACAACTATTGGAGGAGAAACAATTATATGCAAAAAGATCCAAATGTTTCTTTGGAGTCCAGGAGGTGGAATATTTGGGTCATATTGTATCTCATGAAGGAGTTAAGGTAGACCCTAGCAAAATTAAAGCCATTAAGGAATGGAAAATCCCCACATCCATAAAGCATCTGCGAGGATTTCTTGGGTTGACAGGGTATTATCGCAAGTTTGTTAAGAATTATGGGAGAATAGCAGCACCTCTAACAACATTATTGAAGAAAGATTCATTTTCATGGACTTCGGAAGCAACAAAGGCCTTTGAACATCTTAAAGAGGCAATGTGCCAAGCACCGGTCTTAGCTACACCGGACTTCACAAAAACCTTTATTGTGGAATGTGATGCTTCAGGAAATGGAATTGGTGTTGTTCTAATGCAAGATGAAAGACCCATTGCTTTTGAAAGTCGTCCAATCAAGGGAAAGTTTTTAAGCAAAGCTATTTATGAGAAGGAAATGTTGGCAATACTCCATGCACTTAAGAAATGGCGACCCTACCTAATGGGAAGACACTTCAAGGTAAAAACGGATCATGATAGCCTTAAATACTTTTTAGAACAAAGATTATCCTCTGAAGAGCAACAAAAGTGGGTCACAAAGATGTTGGGTTATGACTTTGAAATCATCTACAAAAAAGGGAAGCAAAATGTGGTGGCAGATGCACTCTCAAGAAAGGATGAGGATGTGGAAGCATTGTTGTGTGCCATTTCTATTATCCAACCAGATTGGATAAACGAAGCAAGGGAGGAATGGAAGAATGACGAAGAAGTGTGGGCACTTATTCGAAAGCTACAACAAGATTCCAGTACTTCTGATACATTTAGCTGGCAAAATGATTCGTTATGGTACAAAGATCGCTTATACCTCTGTAAGAATTCCCAGCTAAAACAAAAGATTCTTATGGAATTGCACACTTCTCCCTTAGGAGGGCACTCAGGATTTTTAAAAACTTACCACAAGGTTAAGAAGGAATTTTTTTGGGATGGCCTTAAATCAGATATTCAAAAGTTTGTGGCGGAATGTTTGGTTTTCCAGCAAAATAAAGTTGAAACAATTAAGACACCGGGTCTATTACAACCTTTATCCATTCCAAGCCAACGTTGGGAGGAGGTTTCAATGGATTTTATCACAGGTTTACCCAAGTCTGAGGGAAAGAGTGTCATCATGGTGGTAGTTGACAGACTTACCAAGTATGCACACTTTTGTGCATTATCACATCCATTTAAAGCCAGTACAGTTTCTACTGCATTTATGGAAACAGTTCAAAAGCTACATGGAAACCCAAAGATTATTGTAAGTGACAGAGATCCCATTTTCACTGGAAATTTTTGGACATAATTATTTTCTTGTCTTGGTACTCAGTTAGCTCATAGCTCATCTTATCATCCTCAATCTGATGGGCAAACTGAGATAGTAAACAAATGTTTGGAAGGATATCTTCGTTGCTTTGTATCTGATAAACAGACACAATGGGTCAAATGGTTGCCTCTGGCTGAATGGTGGTATAACACTTCCTTCCATACAACAACAAAAATGACCCCATTTATGGCACTTTATGGGTATCAACCACCATCCATCACATCATATTTAAGAGAAAATTCTAAGGTTCAGGCAGTGGAACATCACATCGAACATCAACAACAAGTCCTCCAACTCTTAAAGGATAACCTCGTGTTGGCACAAAATAGAATGAAACAACAGGCAGATCAACATCGCAGTGAAAGAAGTTTTGATGTAGGTGATTGGGTATTCCTATGGCTACAACCATATAAGCAAATGTCCCTAAAGCAAGCTAAGAAGGATAATAAATTATCACCAAAGTATTATGGTCCGTACAAGGTGTTGCAAAAGATTGGTACTATGGCATACAAATTGGAGCTTCCTGCAGCTTCTCGATTGCACCCAGTTTTCCATGTTTCATGTTTAAAGAAGGTTATAGGTGACAAGCTCCCAATTCAAACAATATTGCCAGAACTTGACGAGGAAGGAAAAATTATATTGGAACCGGAAGCAGTCACAGAAACAAGAACTCGACAGCTACGAAATCGATCAATTTCAGAGTATCTTATCAAGTGGAAGAACTTATCCGCTGAAGATTCCACATGGGAGGATGAGAATTTTATGCAGAAGTATCCAGAACTACTCAAGCGTTGAGGAAAACACTTTTTTGAAGGAGAGGGGCATGTTGGGTTCCTATAATACTAGTGATTACCCCATTACTATTGTAGTTATACCCCTTATTTATATTGTTGTGCCCCTATTACCCCCATATTGTTATTTTTGTGCCCCATAGAATCCCTCTATTGTTATTTTTGTGGCTTTATATTATTATTGTTAGGTCGGCTAGATTATATTGTGACTCCTTAGACTCCTATATATAGAAAGGAGGTTTTGTCATTTGTATCATCCAAGAATTGTTCATTTATGTAATGTAAAGGAGGTTGCCCCCTCGAAGAGGCTGAATTCTAAGGCGTTGATCTATCTTTTCTATCTTTTCTTGAGCTGGTTTCATAACAGTAAAAGATATTCTAGAGGAGCATAGGATTGATGTGTTCATAGGGACTTTAAAGGATAATATCGAACATGAGGTTCACCTTTGGGAACTTGATTCATAAGAGAAGGCATTCAGGTTAGCAAGAAAAATGGAAAGAAAAATTATGGCAACCAGGAAGGCTACCACTCACAACTATAAAGATGGAAGTGTTGTGGCCCTTAGCCTTCCACAACCTACAAGGTTGACACCACAAAAATTGGAAGAAAAAGGAGAAAAAGGGCTTTGTTACAATTGTGATAGGAAATACACTAAAGGTCATAATTGTGCTGAAAAGAAATTATTCTACATAGATTGTGAAGAGGAGGAAGAAAAGGAACAAGAAATGTCAAAAGAAGAGGATACAGTCCAGGAAAAAACCCTAGATAAAGAAGAAATGAATTTGACCATATCTTGTAATGCATTGGCTAGAATTACCACTCCTCAATCTATCAAGCTAGAAGGACATATCAAGAAGAAAAAGGTAATAGTGCTGATTGATTCAGGAAGTACCCATAATTTTATTCATTGTAAGATAGCAAAGGAATTGAATTGCTTCCTATATCAAGCACCAGAGTGTCATGTGATGGTTGCAAGTGGAGGAACCATAAGTTTCTCTAGAAAGTGCCATAATATCAAGCTATCCATGGGAGAATATGTATTGAATAGCCCAATGCTTTCCATTCCAATGGGTGGTGCTAATGTTGTACTAGGAGTCCAATGGCTACAATCCTTGGGTACAATAGCTTTTAATTTTCAAAAAACTTTCATGAAATTTTCTGCGAAAGGAAAGGAAGTTGAATTAAGGGGTATTGCAGGGAAATCGGGAAAGATAATCAGCTCTAACAGTATGACAAAGCTTCTAAAGAAGGAACAATGAGGTTTAATTGCACAATTATGTTCACTAGAGGTTCCCATATTGAAATCATCTATTTCTCCAGATCTCTAAAAGTTTTGGACAATCATTCCAAGGTATTTGAGACTCCCAAATGTCTCCCACTTATTCGTGATCATGATCATGCTATTCATTTGATTCCAGGAAGTGTTCCTCCAAACATGAGGCTGTACAGGTATCCCTATGCCCAAAAGAGTGAAATTGAACGTATGGTTGCAGAAATTCTAGAGGTTGGTATAATTCAACCTAGTCAAAGTTCTTTCTCTGCTCCAGTAGTATTGGTGCACAAGAAGGATGGATCATGGCACATGTGTCCGGATTATAGGTATCTCAAAAAGCTAACGATTAAAGATAAATTTCCCATTCCTATCTTTGATGAATTATTGGATGAATTGCATGGATCAAGTTACTTCACCAAGTTGGATCTTCGTTCAGGATATCATCAAATCAGAATGAAGACTAAAGACATTCTGAAAACATCATTTAGAACTCATGAGGGTCATTATGAATTTTTGGTCATGCTTTTTGGCCTTACCAATGCACCTTCTACATTTCAAGGTTTGATGAATTCCATTTTCAAACCCACCCTTAGAAAATTTGTGTTAGTATTTTTTTATGATATACTAATCTACAACAAGTCTTGGAAGGATCATATTGAACATGTTGACAGTGTGCTAAAACTATTGGAGGAGAAACAATTATATGCAAAAAGCTTCAAATGTTTCTTTGGAGTACAAGAGGTGGAATATCTGGGTCATATTGTATCTCATGAAAGTGTTAAGGTAGACCATAGCAAAATTAAATCCATTATGGAATGGAAAATCCCCACATCCACAAAGCATCTGCGAGGATTTATTGGGTTGACAAGGTATTATCGCAATGCTGTTAAGAATTATGGGGGAATAGTAGCACCTCTAACAACATTGTTGAAGAAAGATGCATTTTCATGGACTCCAAAAGCAACAAAGGCCTTCGAACATCTTAAAGAGGCAATGTGCCAAGCACCGGCCTTAGCTACGCCGGACTTCAAAAAAACCTTTATTGTGGAATGTGATGCTTTAGGAAATGGATTTGGTGCTGTTTTAATGCAAGATGAAAGACCCATTGCTTTCGAAAGTCATCCAATCAAGGGAAAGTATTTACACAAAGCTATTTATGAGAAGGAAATGTTGGTAGTACTACATGCACTTAAGAAATGGCAACCCTACCTAATGCGAAGACACTTCAAGGTAAAAAAGGATCATGATAGTCTTAAATACTTCTTAGAACAAAGATTATCGTCTAAAGAGCAACAAAAATGGGTCACAAAGATGTTGGGTTATGACTTTGAAATCATCTACTAAAAAGGGAAGCAAAATGTTGTGGCAAATGCACTCTCAAGAAAGAATGAGGATGTGGAAGCATTGTTGTGCGCCATTTCTATTATCTAACCAAATTGGATAAATGAAGCAAGGGAGGAATGGAAGAATTACAAAGAAGTGTGGGCAATAATTCGAAAGTTACAACAAGATTCCAGTACATCTGATACATTTAGCTAGAAAAATGATTCATTATTGTACAAAGATCGCTTATACCTATATAATAATTCCCAACTCAAACAAAATATTCTTATGGAATTGCACACTTCTCCCTTAGGAGGGCGCTCAGGATTTTTAGAAACATACCACAGGGTTAAGAAGGAAATTTTTTTGGATGGCCTTAAATCGATATTCAAAAGTTTGTGGTGGAATGTTTGGTTTGCCAAAAAAATAAATTTGAAACAATTAAGACCCCAGGTCTATTACAACCTTTATCCATTCCAAGCCAACATTGGGAAGAGGTTTCAATGGATTTTATGACAGGTTTACCCAAGTCCGAAGGAAAGAGTGTCATCATGGTGGTAGTTGAGAGACTTACCAAGTATGCACACTTTTGTGCATTATCACATCCATTTAAAGCCAGTACAGTTTCTACTTCATTTATGGAAACAATTCAAAAGCTACATGGAAACCCAAAGATTATTGTGAGCAACAAAGATCCCATTTTCACTAGAAATTTTTGGACAGAATTATTTTCTTGTCTTGGTACTCAGTTAGCTCATAGCTCATCTTATCATCCTCAATCTGATGGGAAAACTGAGATAGTAAACAAATGTTTGGAAGGATATCTTTGTTCCTTTGTATTTGATAAACAAACACAATGGGTCAAATGGTCTCCTCTGGCTGAATGGTGGTATAACACTTCCTTCCATACTGTAGCAAAAATGACCCCATTTATGGCACTTTATGGATATCATCCACCATCCATCACATCATATTTAAGAGAAAATTCCAAGGTTTGAGCATTGGAGAATCACATCGAGCTTCAACAAAAAGTTCTCCAAATATTAAAGGATAACCTCACGTTGGCGCAAAATAGAATAAAACAACAAGCAGATCAACATCGTAGTGAAAGAAGTTTTGATGTAGGTGACTAGGTATTCCTACAGCTACAAACATATAAACAAATGTCCCTCAAGTAAGCTAAGAAGGATAATAAATTATCACCAAAGTATTATGGTCTGTACAAGGTGTTTCAAAATATTGGTAGTATGGCATACAAATTGGAGCTTCTTGTAGCTTCTCGAGTGCACCCAATTTTCCATGTTTCATGTTTAAAGAAGGTTATAGGCAACAAGCTCCCAGTTCAAACAATATTGGTAGAACTTGATGAGGAAGGAAAAATTATATTGGAACTAGAAGCAGTCACAGAAACAAGAACTCGACAACTACGAAATCGATCAATTTTGAAATATCTCGTCAAGTGGAAGAACTTATCTGCTGAAGATTCCACATTGGAGGATGAGAATTTTATACAAAAGCATCCAGAACTACTCAAGCGTTGAGGACAACATTTTTTTGAAGGAGAGGGGCATGTTAGGTCCCTATAATATTAGTGATTCCCCCATTACTATTGTCGTTGTATCCCTTATTATTATTGTTGTGCCTCTATTGTCCCCATATTATTATTATTGTGCCCCATAGAATCCCTTTATTGTTATTTTTGTGCCTTTATATTATTATTGTTAGGTCGGCTTGGTTATATTGTGACCCCTTAGACTCCTATATATAGAAAGGAGGTTTTCTCATTTGAATCATCTAAGAATTGTTCATTTGTGTAATGTAAAGGAGGTTGCCCCCTTGAAGAGGCTTATTTCTAAGGCGTTGATATATCTTTTCTATCTTTTTGTGAGCTAGTTTCATAACACAAATGAATCAATGAAAAGATCGTGACAACCATGATCATAAAGTTCAATATTACAAATAGAGGCATCCTCATGATTTGATGAATCATATAAAGGGGATGATTGAGAACAAGAAATTTCATCCTCTATATTTTTAGAAAGATAAGATGAGAGATTGTAAAGGTCAGGGAAAACAGATTTAGCCTCTCCGCATTCGGATGAAAAGATGACATTCCACGTGTTCTGAGAATGATCAGAAATTATTTTTTCACAAGAATTAACAAGGATGTTAGGATCGTGGAAGATGTCGGGATAATAAGGGAGAGGTGTGGAAGGAGAAGAATCATCCTTCATCACAAATTCTTGTTCAGCTATGGGCTCCCACACATAATCATTGTAAATGATATTGCAAGTTGGTTGCTCAACATTAACTCCATCCAAAACTTGATCCTCATGAACATAAAAAGAAGGATTCAAAACAGGTGAACACAACAAATCATCATTCGAAGGATCAAAGGAACCAAAGGAAGGAGGATGATGAGATAGCACTTCACTGTAACCAATAGATTCACAGTCCAAACCTGCACTGAAATTCTTAGTATATGGGGTGGGAGAAGATGGTGGTTGATCAACAGATTAATTATGAAATTATCCAACCCCAACTTGTAGAATTGGAATTGTTTGATGAGAAAGGGGAAAATGGTTACTTGGAATAACAACCTCATCCGTTGTAGATTTAGAAGCTCTAATACCGAGGTATGTTGGAAGAGGTATGAATGATTTGAGCTTATGCATATTTTATGACATGTGAACATGATATTGGAATCTGTCAACCAAAAAATACCAATCAACATCATCTTCTAGAAATTCAAAGAAAAAATGAATAAAATGATCATGAAAATCCTGGATGGATTCATCAAGTGCTTTTTGCAAATTAGAAATTATCTTGCACAATTTTTTATGATCATACATATCAAAGGCACTAAATAGCTCTATGACAAGGTGTTTGAAAGCATGTATGGAGTCATTAGGTAATGTGTCACACTATTATCGTACGTGCCCTTCGAATGTGAGAATGAATAACCTACAAACAACATCCTCACGGTGGATATTGTGCTTTGTGCAAAAAACAAGAAAATGGGCGGTGTGCTCAAATAAGGTTGTTTCACCCTTGCCATTAAATTTAAAATTCGACAAGTCATCAATAATTCTCGCTGGCACTTTCAGATTTGTGTGTCTAGAAAAAAATTTTGGGGTTATGATTTATGGAGAAGTCATTAAATGAGTGCACAAATTCAAAACAGACTTCAATGGCTTAGCTTGTCATCTGACCCTCCTTCTAACGCTAGAAATTTTGATGGTTTTAGACCCATCAACATTTAGGAGATCTCCTCGATATGAAGTCCCAACTAAACCTCATACCATTTAGAGTTGGAGTCCCATAAGTGGGTGGTAATTTTATTCCTTGATTGTGAAAACACGTAGAGTGAAGTATGGTAACTTTGGTGAGAGAAAGTGTATGACCCTTTTGAAAGTCAAGTGCGATGCATGAAGGTTCCAACACACAAAGGGGAAAAGGAAGTGTGCCCCGTGGAAGCCTATAGTAGTATGCAACTTGAAAGGAATGCATGAGCATACTGACATCACGAGTTAAGATGTGGAATAGTCCACAAGTTAAGGTGATGAATTAATACAACTACATGCATTCAACAAGATTATACAAATGTAAACGAAATAATTCATAAGAATAAGCGTAAGTTAAATAACATACATTGTAAATACAACAAGAATAGTCGTACTATATTCATATTATATTCATGAAAGTGTGTCGGCTCTAAGTTTTATTATAAGTGAAAGTTCCATTCATACATGCACCATTGACGAACAACTAGCTCCAATAGTGGAATATTAAAGTCAAGAAGACCTACTCCTCCAAAGAAGTATATTCGCTCTATGATACGGAGCATCCAAGGATCTCTCCAAAATCCAAAGATCCTTTTAAGCCTAAACCTAGCCAAAATATTTTCTCCTAAAACCCCCTTACATGAGTTATGGGGTTATATTTATAACAAGGGGGTGCATGACCCTTCAACTCCCCATTTTCACCTTTGGAATACCCTCATGACTCTTCAACTTCTTTGAAATGACTCATTACATTACATCATGACTATTCACATTCCAATATTCACACTTGGAATTTAACTTTACAAAATAATTACAAATAATATTACATTTTACACTCTTACCCATATAAGACAAAATAGGGTAGAGACAACTTGACAGCCTAACAAGACAAAACACTATGATGCTTGAGTTTTGGGAATCTCTAGCTTGACAACTTCCACTTGATGCTTCGCGGTCACATATTGGTGTCGAGCTTGATACTGTAATATGACATCCCCAAAATGCATGATGGTGTTTGGATGGAAGCAGACTCTAGCCTCCATGGCATTCAGGTACAATGACTTAGAACTAGTTTCAAATTCCCTCTAAAGCATGAGAAACAATGTTCTAATATGGACGGGACCACTGATGTAGTTTTGCATGTTTTGTCTCTTCAACTGCTTTGGTGGCAATTTGTCTCAACTAGTCCAAGTACACTTAAATCTCCTACCAGACTTGGTCCCTGGGTTTGGCTTTGGTGAGCAAGCCAACTGTTGGGATCTTGTGTGATTTTAGCAAGACATCCAAACTACTGGATAAATGAACATATGAGGCCTAAATATTACCATTAAATAGGGTGGGCTTCTTGTTGTTCTGAATCAACATCTGAACTCTCGCTCTCTCCATCTCTGCCTGTGGCTTTATTTTCTTCACCAAGTCAAGCGGTGCCCTTTTGTATCACATTATCCATTCTTTCACATAGGTAATGGCAACTTGTACATTCTTGAGAGTTTTTAAAAAATATTTTCTCTTCTACTGTAAGCCATGAAAACGGACAATTGCTTTATGTACGGTCACAAACTCCTCATATAGGTTCCATATGGTTTCTCCAAGTGTTGATACTTCATTAAGTATCACTAGTTTCATTTCCCCCAAGTAGACCTGTGCAAAAAATACGTTTTGTGCTGCTACATGGAGTTGTTCTGCTTCTTGCCTAGAAACCTGTAATTTTTGTGCCAATTGCTCATTCTCAGCCATCAAATACTGAATGTTTGATCTTGTTGTACTTGCAAAGGCTAGTTTGGCTTCAGAAATGGAATTTAGATTATTCCTAGTGTCCATGAATATCACCCTTTCTCTGGCGAATGCAGGTGATGCGTGATCATCTGGAAAATGATTTCTCCGTGATTGTGCAATATTATTTTGGAACTCGTCAAATGACAGATTATAGACATCCATTACTAGATCGTCGTCAAGAGGAGCAACATCCCCTTCCTCAATCGAGGATGGCTCTGTTACTGGAGGTGGTGGAGACTAAATGATGACCTGTGGTGTACTCGACATCATGTCAATATATTCATTTTGTGGCTCTTGTTCGATCTCCATGTCTGTAACTTCAATCAAGTGCTAAATGTTCTGATAAATCTCCTGATCCTGCCTTTGTTCACTTTCCTCCTCAGCTACTAGGTGGTTCTGTTCTTGTTATTCAACCTAGATGGAATTCTTTCTCCTACTATTGCGCCCTTCCTTTCTTATTCTTGTTGATTTTTATTCTCTTCTTGTTATTTCCTCCTCTACCCCCATTCTTCCTTTAGTTTCTGTTCTGCTTCTTGCAACTTCTTTTCTCTCTTCCTCCACTATGCTTTTTGTATCCTCCTCTTCCTCTTCACTTCAGTTGCTAAAGCTGCTTTCATAAGAATAGGATCCACTTTCATCTTGTAGATTTCTTGTCCCCCTAGAATGTTAAAATATTTCTCTTTCCCTTGTCCTGCATGGGATTTTTGCATTCTCCTGCTATTTCTTCTGGATTTTCTACCCTCTGTAGAGTAGCATGTGAAGTCCCTACTAAAGTGACCAACCCATTGAATTTGGAGGCATTGTAGAAATTCCTCCATGGATCCTCCTTTGGCCAATGAAAAGCCTCATTGAACCACTGAAAGTGAATTCTCATACAATTGTCTTTGAAAATAATATGGTGATCATACATATTAAAGTCTTGAGTACAAAATGCAAACTCAACTATCTCCTTTCCCTTGATATCTGACTTTCAAGTTCTTAATATCGTATAATCCAATTTGCATAGGAAGAGTTGGCCAAGGTGCTTTCTTCTTCCTATGTAAGCTTGCTAATAACCCTATGGTGAGATGATATGAAACTTCTTGCATGAAAATATTATTGGTGGCATACCTTGGAAAAACATGTGGCAACTTCTCTTTGCTAAACACTCTAAGGAAGGTGCCACCCGGTGAGGCAAACGAATCTGTGATCTCCGTTATTGCCTCCATTTCTCCTCGTGACATGCAAGGTAGATCTTCTTCAAAGACGAGATTTTAAAGTGGGATTATGAAATGGACAGTTAGATGTTCCACTACTCGTTGATGACTATAATCCGAAAGCAGATTGCAATAGATATGCATGAGAGTTTCTCATGGTGTCCATGTCTAGTTCATGCCAGGAAACTGACATTGTGCATAGATTACATATAGTAAATATGCAAACATATAAAACCTTGCTTTCTCACCCTTGGGAGGACTTCAGGTTTGTGCTACATGGGCTCTCAACTATCAAGCCAAAAAATTTAACCAGTTGAACGACTTCCCCTCGTTCACAACCTGGTTCAGTAAGACTACCCTCCCTTCAAGAAAGGCCCCCGTGATTTGCTAAACATGGATCCTACAAGATAAGATAAATAAGAGATGGTAGGCATTCCTATGGAAATTTTTCTTATATAAATGGGTGGGTGTCTCTCAAAACTTTGATGCTATTTCACCCAGCCTTTGGCAGTATCTCGTGTGTTCACATAGATGTTGGTGGCATAGAAAAATGAGTCCATGAGCTTCATTGGCTTGAGAAAGTGATACATGCGCTGATAATATTTTTCTAGAAAGTTAGTAAGATTTTGTTTGCTAACACTACTCAATGACATGGTCTTCTCATCAATGTGTGAAATAATCCAGCTGATGAAATTTTCACATGGCAAGGATAGATATCTGCATGCAACCATGTGTAGTCCTAATTGTTGAATACTGAGATAAACCTGTCGGTCTTCTAGATCTGCCTCAAGGCTCTTTGCTAGGAGCGCTTCATTAACTTTCTTTCATGTTAGTGTTTACCCCTTTTCTATAAACATTTGAGTATCTGCATATAGTGGCAAGTCTACTGGTGTTTACTCACCTGCTTCCCCAATACTACTTTCATTGGTCTCTTTTGAAGCAGCTCTCTTTGGTGCCATGGTAAAAATGACTGCTGGAGAGAAGTGCTTCACAAGTGTGGTACCTGTGGGATAAAAATGACACTCATGGCAAGAAAACATTAGATTTTGAAATTATACCTGCAAAGCATGATTGTGTAGCATACTAGGAAAATGATGATCAGTATTGCATAATTTTCATCAATAAGCAAGGGAGAATAGCCGTCGGAACTGTGAATTATGAAATCCCAACAACCAATTGTGCAACCTGAGGCTTCAAACAACGCAAGGCATAGTTCATCTTTGGAAGATATTAGGAGATATTGCACATGGCACACTCTTAGTGGCGAAGGTGATAGGCCAAGCCCTAGAACTGTGCAATGCACAGTTGGGCCATCCTGTACTACACACTGCATAGTTCTAGAGGCGAAGATCTCGACTTGAGCCTTAGGATTGCTTAGTGCCTAACTGGACAAGGCAAAATCTGACCAAGGAAAGTGTAGATTTGTGAAGTGGAAGTGTGAAAAATGAGCATAAATAAGTGATGATGTGATCTTGGGTGCATATTTGACTAAGTATGAATGAATCAATGTAGATCAAGTTCAGAAACTAAACAATCAGAAGGAAAATCAAGTATGTGAGGAGTTTCATTGCAACAACAACCATCGGTGAAAAAACAGGGAAATTGATGCGACACTTGTGAAAGAAAAATGACAACTTAGAACAACACTTCTACAAGCCAAAATAAGTTGAAATTCCAGAAACCATGAAGAGAAATAATAAAAACAACACTCACACAAGTGAAATGACAAAAGCCGACCAAAAATGCGGCAAAATACAATAAAAACAAAACTCACACAGAAAAGCGATGACAATCGCATCGAAGGTTCTTTGATCCCCACGGGAAAGCTAGAGATCCATGATCAAATGTAAAAATGAGCTCTAGAGGCATCTATTAAATATATTTGAGTGAATTAGGGTTTATGACGTGCATGCCTAAAATCAAGGAAAAAGCAATGCTTGGAAGAAATTTCTAAAAATAGAAAATGTGCCTCCTTCAAGATACTAATAATGGATCCCTATTTTTTAGGGATGCTCTTTTCTCTTTTAGCTTTTTTTCTTTTTTTTCTTTTTCAAGGAAACTTTCCATGCATGTTTCCGGGAAAGATTACACAATTATAGGGAACTGGGCAACTTTCTGGCTCAGTGCACTATGCAATTTCTGAGCTCAGTGAAGGATTACACATTTTCTAGGCTTAGTGTTGGGTTGCCTTCCATGACAGTGCATTTTCTGAGCTCAAGGTTGAATTCTAGATTGAATTGCACAATTCCAATCATCAAGGCTGCTTTTCGTCAAGGATTGCAAAGTTTCTTAAGACAAGCCCAAAATTTCTATAAGACCAAGTTAGGTGGTTAGCTTGTAGCTTGGAAAGATCATGTAAGTGTGGAAATAAGCATGCACAAGCACAACTGAAAAATATAAGTCTCAATCGAAGCATGAATACCTGAATAAGTGCAAGATAAGCTCTTGTGGATAGGAAGGAAGGCTCCAAAATCAAAGCATAGGAAAAAATTTGGAGGGTGGTTGTAGCCACTACAACACAACCTAAATTCCAATTCCATGCAGAAGATTGCAACCCAACTAGAAGGTGAAGGGATTAAAGGAAAAACTAAATCTAGAGTATTGCATAAGAACTAAGAGGAGAAAAAATCCTATAACGTAGAAAGATGAGGACTTAATTTGGAGCCTAGTCGAGCCAGGAACGAGCCTTCATAAAATCGATCGTTCACAGCGCAAGCCAAAATAGGAGTAGAACACAAAGGAGTGGCATAACAATTAGAAGTTTTTGAAATGATGAATATTCATCATTTAACAATGTCAAGAGATAGAATTTAGAGTTATGTTAGGAGGAAGGCATCATTTGATAGCGTCGGGCCGAACCTTTCCATCCCAGTGGTTATTTGTAACCACCTTGTCCTATCACGTTGGGCTATTAAAGTGAGTCAGAGGCTTGTCAATGGGACTTCCCATTCATTGATAAACGAGTAAAGGAGAGACATAAAGGACTAGGCTTCCGTGGCAATGTAGAACTTGCCCAGAGGATTCTACATGGAGGTATCTACCCGATGGTGTTTGTAGTCACATATTCCACCAAGGATCAAGTTTAAGTGGGTAGGCTTATGTGGAACTAACGACACAACAGAAGTGTGAGAAAGGGCCACACAAAGTATGCAGGAGAGTCATCCCGGAAGGCTACAACTTGATGATTAAAATATATATATATATATATAGATATAAAGAAAGGTCAGGATCTGAGTTTGTGACAGAATCTTGAAGTACATAGGCATAAGGAACAATCAAAAGAATAATGAAGAGGAGGTTAAAGCGACAATACAGTGGGGTTTTTTATACTTACAGTGAGATCTTGGCTCCTGGGGCTATTTGGAAAGGTGCTTCACTCCAATTTTTTGTAAAAAGATTGAGCCACACTCTTTTAATCCTCACACTATTAATTAAATATAAAGGGGATTGTTAATCACAGAGAGTATTAGGAGCAAGTTATGATGGAAGTACCTTAAGGGAGAAGATTCCAGAACTATGGGAATTACACAAGTCAAAATTGGGCCTGCATCAAAAATGTTGGAGGGATTGTCCATCACATTAGAGTGGCAAGCCTAAGATTTAGAGTGCTCAAGACGTGCATATAGTTAGGGATGTTGGTCAGAGCATTCCTCAGATCTATACAGCAATGGATCTATTCCTTAGAATCTTGGTTGGTGTAGTTGGATAAAAGAAACAAGAGAACAATTCATCATTGGGTGAGATCTTGTGAATTTGAACTTAATGGTATGACTACACCAACACATCTAAATAAGCTTCCTCTGGGTTCATATAACATGCTTTCGGGCATGGGCTGGCTATTCATTCACAAGACCAAGGTAGATTTCTATGAAAAGGCCATTGAGTTCCTACATGATGATGGAGAAAAGAGAGTCTTATAGGGAAAGAAGAAGCCTACATCAATGATAGTTTTTACAACTATGCAAGCTAACCGTAGCCATATAAAATGATGTTTGTTGTTTGTAGTGCATGTTTCCAGTGACAATGGGAAGGATGATGAGGATGATGCAGTCCTGAGGAAGTATCATGTTTGGGAGCAATTTCAGGATGTGTTTCCTACATAGATTCCAGAGTTGCTGCCTCATAGAGAGGTATATTCTTCTATTGAGTTTATACTAGGAGCAACACTAGCATCTAAGGCACTGTACAATATGAGCATTCCAGAGTTGGTGGAACTAAAGTTTCATCTTGAATAAATTCTTGATAAGGGAAACATAATTCCAAGTGTATCGCCTTGGGGTGCACCAATGTTGTTTGTAAGGAAGAAGGATGGTACTCTCAAATTGTGCATTGATTATAGGAAGTTGAACAAGGTGATTATCAAGAACATGTATCCATTGTCACAGATTGATGATTTTTTTGATCAAATGAAGGGAGCTACAAATTTTTTGAAGATTGATATGAGATCATGATATCATCAGGTGTGCATCAAAGAACAATACATTTACAATACTACATTCTATATAAGGTGTGGGAAATAGGAGTTTGTGGTGGTTCCTTTTGGTCTTACCATTTCTCCAACAACTTTCATGTGTTTGATGAAAAATGTGTTATGCCCTTACCTGGATAAGCTTGTGAGATTATTTATTGATGACATATTGGTATATTCAAAGAATGAGGAGGAACATACAAAGCACCTTGCAGCAGTGTTGAGATTATTGACAGAGCATCAGTTATATGTCAAGCTCAACAAGTGTGATTTATTTTAGACACAGATTCATTATTTAGGAGATGTTTCTAAGGAAGGAATAGAAGTGGACTCATAAATGATTAAGGCTATCATGTAGTAGTCAACTCCGAGGAATGTGGATGAGGTCAAACCATTCATGGGACTAGTAGGATATTACAGGAAATTCATCAGAGATTTCTCAAAGATTGGCTATCCTATTATATCTAAGCAAAGGAAAGGGAAGAAGTTTGAATGGACTGAAGAGTGTGCAACTAGTTTTGAGCAGTTGAAGTAGTTGCTTACAAATGCTATGGTTTTGAAGATTGTATATCTTAATAAGGAATTTATGATTTGTACAAATGATTGCAAGGAAGGACTTGGTGAACTCCTGTCGCAGGAAGGGTAGGTGGTTTGCTATGAATCAAGCAAGTCACATGCATAAATACATGACTCATGATTTTGAGTTGGAAACAATCATTTATGCACTGAAGATATGGAGACCTTATCTTCTTGGCAGGAGGTTTGTCTTGATGAGTGATCACAATGGACTGAGGTATATGTTTGACCAACCCAATCTAAATGCCAGGTAAGATAGATGGTTGGATACTCATAGTGAGTATGATTTTGAGGTCAGGTACATTAAGGGAAAAGAGAACAGGGTCACAAATTCTCTTAGTAGGAGAGTGTAGGTGAATCATATTTCAACTATGAGCTCTTATGGGACAAATTTACATGAGCAGATATTGTATGCATGGAAACATGATGAGAGTTATCAATAGGTGAAGTAGAGATTGCAACAACAGGGTGAAGGTGATAGGGATGATGAGTATCACCTCACAATAAATGGATTTTTCAGGTTCAAGAGTATGATTTATGTGCTAGATAACAACAAGTTGAAGAAGCTTATATTGAGAGAGTTTCATGTCAAGGCATATTCATGCCAATCAAGATATGAGAAGACTTTGGTAGTTATTAAGAAGTCATGCTATTGGCCAAAGTTGAAGAAATAGGTGGCTGATTTTGTTGCAAGGCGCTTAGATTATTAGTAGGTAAAAGTTGAATGCAAGCATTTAGAGGGTTTTTTGCAACCTATTCTAAATTCAGAATGGAAATGGGAGGTCATTTCCATGGACATAAAGGCAACATGATTCCATCATGGATGTGGTTGATAGAATGAGAAAGGTATCTCACTTCATTACAATTAAGTCTACTAATTCAATTAGTGAGGTAGCTCACATATTCATCAAGGAGATAGTGAGGTTTCATGGAGTTCCCAAGAATACTGTATCAGACAAGGATGGCAATTTCACTTCTAGGTTTTGGAAGGAGTTTTTTTCGGGCTTGGGGACAAATCTATATTTCAATACAACTTATCATCCACAGAGAGATAGACAAACAAATAGGGTTAACATGGTTCTTGAGGATTTCTTGAGGATGTATGGCATGCATTAATAGAGGATGTGCGAAGAGTATCTTCCAATGGTGGAGTTTTCCTATAAAAATGGGTATCATGAATCCTTGAAGATGAGTTCATTTGAGGCTCTCTATGGGCAGAGTTGTAATACTTCTATCAGCTGGAGCAATCCATTGAATAGGGTGTTGATTGGACCAGATATGTTGGCTGATATGAAGTAGGAGATGCAGGTTATTAGAGGGAATTTGAAGGAAACAAATGACATGTAGGAGAGCTATGTGGATCAACATAGAGCATTCAAGGAGTTTTAGGTTGGGGAGCATGTGTACATGTGCATTAAACCCAAGAAAATCTCCTTGAGTATTGGTTCATGTGCCAAGTTGGCACCTCAGTATTATGGGCCTTTTGAGATCCTTGAGAGGATTGGGCTTTTGGCATACAAACTTGCACCACCTCCAACAGTGAAAGTCCATGATGTTTTCCATGTTCCATTGTTTAAGAGATATGTACAAGATGTTGATCATGTGATTAATTGTGCTGTATAATAGCTGGAACCAGAGGGAGAGTTCAAATCTAATCCACAAAGCTTATTCCAGTGGAAACAACTCATGCCCTGGAACCGAGCCATTAGGGGAATTTTGAGGTCTAAAATGGGCCTCCTAAGTAAAATGTAAAACCAAAATAAACTTTATAAGAACTAGTAGGATTGAATATGATGATGTCAACCATTAGGGATGATTCACCATTTTTGGAGTAAAAAGGTAAAAAGATTAAAAATAATAAAATAATAAAACTACCTTTTCAACTCGTATTTTCAACTTATCTCCTAAAGGTTTTACTTAAATTTCTAGTGGGAGTACTTTTTGGATGCATAATTTGATTCATCCAATGAGTACCCATGTTGAATACTTTTGATGGATGCTGCAATCACATTTTTTATGTATTTCTCATTTTTCATGTAGTAGGGTCCATCGAAAGTATCCATTATGGATACTCCTTGGATGAGGAATCAAATTATGCATCCAAAAAGTATTTCTGCTAGAAATTTTAGTAAGCCCATAGAGAGATAAGTTGAAAATATGAGTTGAAAAAATATTTTTTCCTTTTTTTTTTCCCTCTAAAATTTGATGATGTAATCCAATGTTATTTTATTATTTCCACTATTATTTTATAATTTATTTAGGAGGCCCACTTTAGACCTCAAAACTCCTCTAATGAATAGAGTAGGTTAAAGTGCAGTGGAAGAACTTTGGGCCCGATGAAGTTACCTGGGAGATAGTTGATCAGATGGGGGCATTATATCCTTCTTTATTTGCTAGTTGAAGTAAATGAGCTTTATATGTGTGTGTGTTTCATTATAAATACTGCATCGATTTGTGTTATAAAGCTCCAATATGCAGTATGTTTGTCATGCTTGTCATTTTTGTCATGTTTTTCAACAGTTTTCATTGTAAATACTGCATTGAGCTATGTTATAAAGCTCCAATAAGAAGCATGTTTTTCTGGTCAAAAGTGTAATAGAAAATTGAGGACGATGTTCCCCCAAGGGGGAGGGGTTTGTAACAACCTGAGTTGATTTTCTATGTAAATAAATTAAACGAAGGTCATGGGACATGTATTCCAAGATGAATGGAGGGAGAAACACTATAGTGGGATCATTTCTGGTTAGTTAATGGCTATGGAAATTGGCAAAGACATTGGAAAAGGAAAATAGACAATAAATAGAAATTTAATATGAGAAATAAAGGAAAATAATAGAAAAGGAAGATGAAGAGACACAAATATGTATGCAAGGGAAATTAGAGAGAAGATGAGGGAAAATGAAGAAAAAAAGAAAAAGGAAAGGAAGAGACTAGACATTTATGATAAAAAGGCATCAGAGAAACAATTAACATGTTTTGTCATCTCTAGCTTTGATCACTTTCAGAAATAGATCTCTAAGAGAAGAGAGAAGAAGCACTTGGACACAAGAAAGTAAAGGACAAGAAAAGGAAAGGAAGGGAACCCAAGGAAAAGGCTGGAAAAGTAGCTACAATAAGTGGACATTGCAAATAGCAGGTTGCATGTGTGAATTTATTTCCAATAATTGGATGCATGGTACATGCATTTGGTTATTTGGTTACTTTTCTATCATTGGCATGTGATTTACCTAGATTGACAGTGGGTTTTAGCCTCGCCTTTCCATTTCCTGGATAACCATGGTGTTGTGGGTTCCTTGTTTAGCTTAATATTTGGATGGACGGTATACTTTAGGTCCTAGTGAGGTGGTTTTTGGAAATTCCAAAGGGTCAAGGGTGTAGATGGGCTTTCTCTTGGAACTCTTGATGAATGAGTAGGGATAGGAAAATTCCTCTAGTTATGGTGAAGAAATTTGGAGGCATCTAAGCTTGTTTGGTGTTAGTGATTTATGAACGAGTTTAGGTGAAATCACTGTGGTTGAGGGTTGAGGTGATTTAGCCTCTGAAAGACCTGGTTGGTTTTTTTTTACTTATCCCATGAGATCCCACATTCATGCTTGGAATATGGCACGAGGTTGATTGACTGAAAGTGAGATTTGGTTTATCCCAAGCTATGGTTGGGTGGTACGTGGAAGTACTTGACTTGGTTGGTATTTACATATGTTAATATGAGTTATTTCTTTATTGTGATCAATGAGCACATGTATTGATTATTGCGTTGATTTTATGACTCGTTTATCATGGATTTGTTCTAGATAAATGTTAGTTATAGGCATGGTTAATGATGTTCTTTTGTTATGGATCATATTCATGATTTGATAAGTTATCTTATGGCTATGTGAATGCATGGGATAAATAGTGTTGTTGTATCTAGTTTGATAGGACATTGAACCTTCATGTTGATTCTTTATGAAGTTAAGGAGACATTACACATATATATGCATTCATGACGTGTAGTTACTATGTTTACCATGCACTTCTGAGAAATATCTAGCCTTAGTACTTATCATATAAAATTTTCATCACCTTAATCTTGATTTTGGAAAGTTCTAAGTTGTTCTGGGCAGTGGCCTATAGGCTAGCCCTAAAAATGTGGCACTGATTTCGCGACTGCATGCATCGAACAGGGAAATTTTAGTTGTAACCGTATGGAGGGAGGCCTATGCATGTAGCTAAAGCTTTCTAGCTACACTCAGAATGACTTATGCATGCAGATGGACTGTGAGCTCAATTAAAAAGAAGTTCTAGCTCAAGATTTCATCACCAAGGGTTGTGGTCTAACACCCAGGTGATCTAATTTCCATTATAGGTTTCAGTATGTTTCCAATTAGTAGACCCCACTTCCATAACTGGAATTTGGATGTTGGGTCATGTCATAGTAATTCTAAAGTCATGTTTACTTGAAGAGCTTGTAAAAGCGGGTAAATTTGGGATGGGGTGGTTGAATGGGAAAGCCCCCATTTTGATAGCGAGTGGTTGGATGTTTATGAGGTCTTGGAATAATGGTGTATTATATGAAATATGGTTCAATGTGTTTGACACCATCCTCATTTCATTAACTTTTCTTGCATCATTGTCAACCCTATCTGTTGACACTTGTTCTTTTTGAAGCATTTAATAAGCCTTTCTTCTAATTCATTTTCCCACCTTTCCAATTGTTTTTTATGGTCCTTCTCTTGCCTTAATTTCTTTCTTTCAAGCCTTTCATCCACTTGAAGTTGTGTAGCAACAATATTTACTGCCGTATTTTCCTTGGATAAAACCTTCTTTTCTGTGTTTTAATTCCTAAATTTCAAGTTTCTTTTTTTTAGACTCAACTAATAGTTTTATATGCTCTTCCGAGGTGAGTAATTGTGAATTTCAGCCCAAATGAAGACTACGCAGTGTTCCTTTATTTTTTTCATTGACACTCTCTCTATTGGTAGCTTTAGGAATCGACTAAGTATCTGCTCCTTCCCTGACACTTGCGTCTCATTGCTTGACACTGTCCTTTCAATGTCCGAGATAATTGATTGAAATATATTTTTATCTTCATATGATTCCTCATTATGTGCACTATTTTCTTCCACTGCTTTGTTCTCCACAAAAAAATGAACAATTTCTTTGTTCAATTCCACTGGTTTTGAAGGCATGTTCATGCTTTGTCCATTGCTTCTTGAGACATTATGTCTGTTCATATTCATCATGGATTTTTCCAGCCATGATGGTGGGGTTACTTGGCTTAGCAATATCAATTGGTCATTGTTTCTTCCTAGTGAAATATCAACAATGTCATTGTTGAGACAAATTAATTACCTATCATTTAATTGTCAACTCGAGGGTTTCGTAAAACTTGCGAAGCATGCATGCACTGTATATGCTAGAAATTAAATTTCAGGTTAGATCAACCTAACTACGAAACCAAATAAAGACAAACCAAATTCTCCTATTCTAATTCAACAATCAACTCAAAAGAAATTATAGTACAATTATAGTACAACGCACAGAATTGAAATTACATGAAATGAAATCTACTCTAAGGGATCATGTGTGCATTATCAAATCAGGATCCTATGAAATGAATAATCAAAACCACATGACATGAAATGAAGGAAAAAACAACCATTCTTAACCTCTCACACAAGAAAAGATATGAAAGCAAATAAAAACAATTGCTCTTAACTTCTAGATAGGAAAGCAGATAAAAACAATCGCTCTTAACCTCTAGGTAGAAATCAAATAAAAACAATCACTCTTAACCTCTCACATAGGAAAATATGTGAAAGAAAATAAAAACAATTTCTCTTAACTTCTAGATAGGAAAGAAAATAAAAACAATCACTCGTAACCTCTAGGTAGAAAGCAAATAAAAGCAATCACTCTTAACCTCTCACACAGGAAAAGATATGAAAGAAAATAAAAACAATTGTTGTTAACTTCTAGATAGGAAAGCAAATAAAAACAATCACTCTTAACCTCTCACACAAGAAAAGATATGAAATAAATAAATCTTAATCTATGAAAAAAATAAATTTCAAACATTGTAGGTGATCAATCCAAAAGTATGAGAGATGGCAAGTTGAGAGGTTTCCAGTGCAAGCATTACCAATCAAGGTGAACATCACTCATGAGCATGGTGAGAAATCTAAATTCCATTCCCACTCGAGTATCTCCAACTTTACACATCCATTTGAAACAAGAAGGCTCTCCTATTTATACAAAAGCATAAAAGGCTACCTCATTAATGGAGGTCCATTATTCTCTCCCTAGATCTCTAGAAAATATCATAGAGTTACAACTCAAATAGATAATGATGAGACACATATCCTCTTGGACCTTTATCTAAATCTTCTTCCATATCTTGAAGGGAATTCAAATTTGAGCATTGGAGGCCACATAAGGGTGCCTTGGAAGCTTCCAAATGACCCACACATGTCATGAAACTCAAGCCACTTTTAAGTATTAGCAAGTATATGTCATTTTTCTAAGTTTTAACAATTTAATTCACTTACAATACTAGAAATCATTAAATTTTGGAAAACACAAATGGAACCCATATAATTATAAAAATGGAGGCTAATGAAAGGTTATATGGTCATGGAGTTACTACATGTGAGTGAAATGGTGGCAATAAAGGTGAAAGTGGATCATATTTTGAATACATTTTGGAGACTCTACATACCCTACAACTGAAATTATTGCATGTGCTCATGCAATCTACTACAATGTTTAATCATGAATTGCTTTTGAATGAGCTTGGCTTATATCATATGTCCTTAAACTTTTCATTTGATAGTATTTGACAATTTTATTTCATTTTACGAAGTATTCCTTGTCATACATTGAATTGCAACATGTTTGGTTGGTTCTTGTGTGACAACCAAACCTTAATTGGTATTGGTTCTTGTGTTCCAATACCTTGTTTCTTTTTGTTGCAGCAAGATTCATTGAACATGTTTAAGAATGCATCTTTAAATGAACCATATAATATGCTCATCATTTAGGCATTATTTGCAAATCATATAACTTTTGAACCATAATGAAATTATAATGATTAGGACAAGTATGTTAGATGAAATGAAGTGATATGGATGTGATAATAAATGGATGTCCCTTCCCCCACCAACTAGAGGTTCTTATGGTTATTTTTTCAAATGAGAAAGGAAATATGGTGAAGTATTTTCCAAAAATTATAACTTCAGTATTCAAGGAATTCTATGATTAAAAGCTAGAAAATAACACACCTTTACTTACCTAGGAAGTGGACAAATTGTGCATTTGTAGAGAAGTTGTTGGGTCCCTATAATACTAGTGATTATCCCATTACTATTATAGTTATGCCCCTTATTAATATTGTTGTGCCCCTATTGCCCCCATATTGTTATTACTGTGCCCCATAGAATCCCTCTATTGTTATTTTTGTGGCTTTATATTATTATTGTTAGGTCGGCTGGATTATATTGTGACTCCTTAGACTCCTATATATAGAAAGGAGGTTTTGTCATTTGAATCATCCAAGAATTGTTCATTTATGTAATGTAAAGGAGGTTTCCCCCTCGAATAGGCTGAATTATAAGGCGTTGATCTATCTTTTCTATCTTTTCTTGAGCTGGTTTCATAACATTTGGTATCAGAGCTTTGGATTCTAGGGTTTCGCTGCTCCAAACAGGTCTTCGTGGAATTTTCGCTATAACTTTTTTTCCTGCGACGTTTCAGAAGTTGCAAAACAAACCCATTTGAGAAGAAATCGCGCTGAATCTTGGGTCCGAATTTCAGAGCTTTTCGCGCTATACTTGCGGAGAAATGATCTGAGGAAGTTGGTCTTTCTGCAGACTCCTCAATTACATTCCAAACAGGTGACCTGGGGAAAATCGTCATAACTTTCTCTCTGGGGATCGGATTGAAATTTCATAAGAAGGTACAGAAAGAGGATGGACTGTAGTTTCTTGTATGCATTTTTAAGAGCCAAAGGTCGAAACATTGACTCGTGGCACGTTGTACAAGTTCGCTCTACTGAACTAGTCTATAATCAAGTCATTGTGGGAGATTTCGCATAACTCTTCCTTGGAGAATCCAATTTGGGTCAGACTTGTGGCATTGGAAATAGGACACAAAGTGCTACTGTAGGTCACAAATTCAGAACTAGATGATCAGAAAGTACATAGATACATCAGAGGCAATATCGAGCTCCTACAAAGTGAAAAAAAGGTGTGTAGTTTTTTAAAATTTTTGCATAAGATTGGTTTGAAAAATTAGTTTGAAGGAATTCAAAGGGCATAGTAAAGCATTATTATTGGTAATTTATGCCTCGAGGAAAGAAAATGCAAACACCTAGTAGGCAACCTGAAAGCTCTAGCATGACCCATGAAGAAGAGGAAGAAATGCAACATGATATATCAAAATTACGAGACCAAGTGCAACAATTGTCACTTGCACAAAAAGGAACAAAATCTAAGATGGATGGTTTAAAGAAAGATGTAGAAGCTAAGATGGATGGTTTAAAGAAAGGCGTAGAAGCTAAGATGGAAGATTTGAAGATAGAACTCAAGATAGACATGGACGAATTGAAGATAAATATGAATAAGTTGCTACAAGAAATGGTTACTAAGGGTGAAAGGGTACTAAAGGAAACTCATGATGAGAACAAAAGAAATGTTAATCATGATTCCATAGACTCTAATGTTGGATTGAAGATTCACCATATTCCAAAAATCGATATGAGGAAGTTTGATGGCAAGGATCCCGCCACATGGATATTACAGATGGAGCAATTCTTCGATCTCAATAATGTGCAAAACACACAAAAGGTACGTATGGCAACTTTATATTTGGAACCAAATCAGTTTGTATGGTATCAATGGCTTTGCTCTCGTAAACAATTTATCACTTGGGCAATTTTTACGGAAGAATTGATAGCACATTATGAGGATACAAAAAGCAACACTTTTTTTAGCCAATTGATAAGTCTCAAACAAAAGGGTTCAATAATGGAGCACATTGAGGAGTTCCAAAAATTGAACATAAGGGTAAAATATGTTCCAGAGGAGCATAGGATTGATGTGTTCATAGGGTCTTTAAAGGATAATATCCAACATGATGTTCGCCTTTGGGAACCTGATTCATTAGAGAAGGCATTCAGGTTAGCAAGAAAAATGGAAAGCAAAATTATGGCAACCAGGAAGCATACCACTCACAACTATAAAGATGGAAGTGTTGTTGCCCCTAGTCTTCCACAACCTATAAGGTTGACACCACAACAATTGGAAGAAAAAAGAGCAAAAGGGCTTTGTTACAATTGTGATAGCAAATACACTAAAGGTCATAAGTGTGATGAGAAGAAATTATTCTACATAGATTGTGAAGAGGAAGAAGAAAAGGAGCAAGAAAGGTCAAAAGAAGAGGATATACTCCAGGAACAAAGCCTAGATGAAGAACAAATAAATCCAACCATATCTTGTAATGCATTGGTGGTAATTACCACTCCTCAAACCATCAAGATAGAAGGACAAATCAAGAAGAAAAAGGTAATAGTGTTGATTGATTCAGGAAGCACCCACAATTTTATTCATTGTAAGGTAGCAAAAGAATTGAATTGCTTCCTATATCCAGCACCAGAGTGTCAAGTGATGATTGCAAATGGAGGAACAATAAATTGCTCTGGAAAGTGCCATAATATCAAGCTATCCATGGGAGAATATGTATTGACTAGCCCAATGCTTTCCATTCCAATGGGAGGTGCTGATGTTGTACTAGGAGTCCAATGGCTACAATCCTTGGGTACAATAGCTTTTAATTTTCAAGAACTTTTCATCAAATTTTCTACGGAAGGAAAGGAAGTTGAATTAAGGGGTATTGCAGGGAAACCAGGAAAGATAATCAGCTCTAATGGTATGACAAAGCTTCTAAAAAAGGAGCAAAGAGGTGTAATTGCACAATTATGTTCGCTAGATGTTTCCACATCGGAATCATCTATTTCTCCAGATCTCCAAAAAGTCCTGGACAATCATTCCAAGGTATTTGAGACTCCCAAAGGTCTCCCACCTATGCGTGATCATGATCATGCTATTCATCTGATTCCAGGAAGTGTTCCTCCAAACATCAGGCCGTACAGATATCCCTATGTCCAAAAGAGTGAAATTGAACGTATGGTTGCAGAAATGCTAGAGGCTGGTATAATTCAACCGAGTCAAAGTTCTTTCTCAGCTCCAGTAGTATTGGTGCACAAGAAGGATGGATCATGGTGTCTGGATTATAGGGAGCTCAACAAGCTCACTATTAAAGATAAGTTCCCCATTCCTGTTATTGATGAATTATTGGATGAATTTCATGGATCAATTTACTTCACCAAGTTGGATCTTCGTTCAGGATATCATCAAATCAGAATGAAGATTGAAGACATTCCGAAAACGACATTTAGAACTCATGAGGGTCATTATGAATTTTTGGTCATGCCTTTTGGCCTTACCAATGCACCTTCAACATTTCAAGGTTTGATGAATTCAATTTTCAAACCATTCCTTAGAAAAATTGTGTTAGTATTTTTTGATGATATACTAATCTACAGAAAGTCTTGGAAGGATCATGTTGAACATGTTGACAGGGTGCTACAACTATTGGAGGAGAAACAATTATATGCAAAAAGATCCAAATGTTTCTTTGGAGTCCAGGAGGTGGAATATTTGGGTCATATTGTATCTCATGAAGGAGTTAAGGTAGACCCTAGCAAAATTAAAGCCATTAAGGAATGGAAAATCCCCACATCCATAAAGCATCTGCGAGGATTTCTTGGGTTGACAGGGTATTATCGCAAGTTTGTTAAGAATTATGGGAGAATAGCAGCACCTCTAACAACATTATTGAAGAAAGATTCATTTTCATGGACTCCGGAAGCAACAAAGGCCTTTGAACATCTTAAAGAGGCAATGTGCCAAGCACCGGTCTTAGCTACACCGGACTTCACAAAAACCTTTATTGTGGAATGTGATGCTTCAGGAAATGGAATTGGTGCTGTTCTAATGCAAGATGAAAGACCCATTGCTTTTGAAAGTCGTCCAATCAAGGGAAAGTTTTTAAGAAAAGCTATTTATGAGAAGGAAATGTTGGCAATACTCCATGCACTTAAGAAATGGCGACCCTACCTAATGGGAAGACACTTCAAGGTAAAAACGGATCATGATAGCCTTAAATACTTTTTAGAACAAAGATTATCCTCTGAAGAGCAACAAAAGTGGGTCACAAAGATGTTGGGTTATGACTTTGAAATCATCTAAAAAAAAGGGAAGCAAAATGTGGTGGCAGATGCACTCTCAAGAAAGGATGAGGATGTGGAAGCATTGTTGTGTGCCATTTCTATTATCCAACCAGATTGGATAAACAAAGCAAGGGAGGAATGGAAGAATGACGAAGAAGTGTGGGCACTTATTCGAAAGTTACAACAAGATTCCAGTATGTCTGATACATTTAGCTGGCAAAATGATTCGTTATGGTACAAAGATCGCTTATACCTCTGTAAGAATTCCCAGCTAAAACAAAATATTCTTATGGAATTGCACACTTCTCCCTTAGGAGGGCACTCAGGATTTTTAAAAACTTACCACAGGGTTAAGAAGGAATTTTTTTGGGATGGCCTTAAATCAGATATTCAAAAGTTTGTGGCGGAATGTTTGGTTTGCCAACAAAATAAAGTTGAAACAATTAAGACACCGGGTCTATTACAACCTTTATCCATTCCAAGCCAACGTTGGGAGGAGGTTTCAATGGATTTTATCACAGGTTTACCCAAGTCTGAGGGAAAGAGTGTCATCATGGTGGTAGTTGACATACTTACCAAGTATGCACACTTTTGTGCATTATCACATCCATTTAAAGCCAGTACAGTTTCTACTGCATTTATGGAAACAATTCAAAAGCTACATGGAAACCCAAAGATTATTGTAAGTGACAGAGATCCCATTTTCACTGGAAATTTTTGGATAGAATTATTTTCTTGTCTTGGTACTCAGTTAGCTCATAGCTCATCTTTTCATCCTCAATCTGATGGGAAAACTGAGATAGTAAACAAATGTTTGGAAGGATATCTTCGTTGCTTTGTATCTGATAAACAGACACAATGGGTCAAATGGTTGCCTCTGGCTGAATGGTGGTATAACACTTCCTTCCATACAGCAACAAAAATGACCCCATTTATGGCACTTTATGGGTATCAACCACCATCCATCACATCATATTTAAGAGAAAATTCTAAGGTTCAGGCAGTGGAACATCACATCGAACATCAACAACAAGTCCTCCAACTCTTAAAGGATAACCTCGTGTTGGCACAGAATAGAATGAAACAACAGGTAGATCAACATCGCAACGAAAGAAGTTTTGATGTAGGTGATTGGGTATTCCTACGGCTACAACCATATAAGCAAATGTCCCTCAAGCAAGCTAAGAAGGATAATAAATTATCACCAAAGTATTATGGTCCGTACAAGGTGTTTCAAAATATTGGTACTATGGCATACAAATTGGAGCTTCCTGCAGCTTCTCGATTGCACCCAGTTTTCCATGTTTCATGTTTAAAGAAGGTTATAGGCGACAAGCTCCCAGTTCAAACAATATTGCCAGAACTTGACGAGGAAGGAAAAATTATATTGGAACCGGAAGTAGTCACAGAAACAAGAACTCGACAGCTACAAAATCGATAATTTCAGAGTATCTTATCAAGTGGAAGAACTTATCCGCTGAAGATTCCATATGGGAGGATGAGAATTTTATTTAGAAGTATCCAGAACTACTCAAGAATTGAGGACAACACTTTTTTGAAGGAGAGGGGCATGTTGGGTCCCTATAATACTAGTGATTACTCCATTACTATTATAGTTATACCCCTTATTAATATTGTTGTGCCCCTATTGCCCCCATATTGTTATTACTGTGCCCCATATAATCCCTCTATTGTTATTTTTGTGGCTTTATATTATTATTGTTAGGTCGGCTGGATTATATTATGACTCCTTAGACTCCTATATATAGAAAGGAGGTTTTGTCATTTGAATCATCCAAGAATTGTTCATTTATGTAATGTAAAGGAGGTTGCCCCCTCGAAGAGGCTGAATTCTAAGGCGTTGATCTATCTTTTCTATCTTTTCTTGAGCTGGTTTCATAACAGAAGTTGTAACTATTGTTGGATCATGGAATAGAATGTAGAATTTCATCTACTTCTTGGTTGCATAAATGGTGGATGAAGTGGTGAAAGTGGATTCTTTATTTCTACTGCTAAATCTATTGTATCTACTACAAAATGCTGAAATGATATAGTCTTCACCTACTACAAACTTGATGGTACAAGTCTAGTCATGCAAATGAATGTGTTGTTTTCGAGCATGAAGAGAAGTCATTGGATTACTGACCATTGATGAATGTCATTAACTAATGCGAGGAAAACTCGCCATTAATTTGAACAAGTGCCAAGGTACCTAAGTACATCTTGCAAAGTGCGAATAGATGAGTTGATGTCAAGCCACTTGCAAGATCTAACAATCAAGGGACATTGATGTATTCCCATGACTATGAGTGAGATAAATTGTCATTGATGCATACAAGCCTTAAGGTACTAATAAGGACTCTAGCCTTGAACCTAGATAATGTGTTGATGTCGATAGGTCAACTTTTTAGAAGGGAGACCTTAATGAATGCTCCATCATCTAACACGTGTATGAAATGATGATTTTAGAAGGACTATGAATGAAAATTTTTGTAGTGGATCAAGGTTTATTTAATGGAAAGGAAAATGACAAGAGGGTAAACAAGCGAATGGAAAGCAAAAGGACAAATCAACATGTAAACCAGCTGAATGTCTCTATTAATGGGTTAATCAATGTAAATTATGGAAAATGTGAATGGAAAATGTAAATGGAAAATGTGAAGGAGACATGTGACTCTTCCAAGGAAAATGGTGATGACGATGCCTAACGAAAATGCTGGAGTAGCTTGTGAGTTTGGAGAGGAAAAATGATGGCATTTATCGATGATAGAAATGGATTCAATTGATTCATGTTTCTTGAAATTGGTCGTAGAAAACCAATCATGCACAATTGGCTTCCTTCAATTCTCTGATTACCCTAGAACCTGAAAATAAACATGGCACTAACATTGCAATAGAACATAAGTGTGCTAAAAAAGAAGTGATCAATTTCGTTTTGATACATACGCAAAATTTGCATAATTAACAGGTTCATGACGTGTCTTAATTTCAAATGGTTAGTCCAATTTCACAATTGTGATAATCAATTCAGTTTCTAAAAGAAAACAATTTCTTCAATTTATGTTTGAATCATAGCATTTCATAAAGATAAAGAAACATTATTTGTGAATGCTTAATGATTCCTGCGAAAGTGTCCTCTATAAAAAATTCATCAATTGATCCTACAAATAAAGCGCCTTCATAGTTCTTCTTCTTTCCTATATCATGTTTGAAAACATAATCATTAGACAAAACCAATCAATTTTGATCATGATTTTCTAATTAGAATGCATTTTTGACAAGTAGATCATTGAGTTAAATACATAGCTACAGAATTGTTGGTCAGCTGTAGAATTGCACAGTTTCTGTAGCTAAAATATTGAACAGACAATTAATTACACACAACTATGCATTTTTGTTATGAACAAATAACCAATCCAATCTTAAAATTGATCAATATCTCTTCCAGAAAAAATAGCAAATAGAACAATTTTTATAGTTCTTTATTTTTTTATTTTTTATTTTGATGAATTTTGGATTTTGATTTTTAAGTTAATGCAAATTTTTTTCTTTACAGGTCACATGAGAGAAAGTTATCAATTTGTCAATTTGTCATTTCTCTTTAAAAAAAAGGAATTGATAACCAAATTTTCAAAATGTGCCTAGTTGAGCATGAGGACATGAAAAATCGTTTTAACCTTTAGATTTGTAGAGCTGAGGCTTCTGTGATCCATAACAAGTTTGCGAGAGATTTTTCGGCGAAAATCACATGAGAAACCATTTGTCGATGCGTTTCGAACCAACTAGTGTGGTTCATCGTGAGGACAAGTTGAAGAAACAAATCCAGCTTAGCATGTTAAATAGTTATAGTAGAGCCACCAACGGTTATGATGAAGGAGTCTCTGCATTGTTTAAGAAAAACTAGATCTGACTTCAACCTTGAAACCTGCAAGCATGCCCATTCAAATTGATGAACTTTGGTTGCAATGGATTTTCCGTGCAGGGATTCAATTGTAGAGCTGAGGCTTCTGTGATCCATAACAAGTTTGCGAGAGATTTTTTGGCGAAAATCACATGAGAAACCATTTGTCGACGCGTTTGGAACCAACCAGTGTGGTTCATCATCAGGACAAGTTGAAGAAACAGATCCAACTTAGCATGTTAAATAGTTAGAGCAGAGCCACCAACGGTTATGACGAAGGAGTCTCTGCATCGTTTAAGAAAAGCTAGATCTGACTTCAACCTTGAAACCTGCAAGCGTGCCTGTTCAAATTGATGAACTTTGGTTGCAATGGCTTTTCCGTGCAGGGCTTCAATTGTAGAGCTGAGGCTTCTGTGATCCATAACAAGTTTGCGAGAGATTTTTTGGCGAAAATCACATGAGAAACCATTTGTCGACGCGTTTCGAACCAACCAATGTGGTTCATTGTCAGGACAAGTTGAAGAAACAGATCCAGCTTAGCATGTTAAATAGTTAGAGCAGAGCCACCAATGGTTATGACGGAGGAGTCTCTGCATCATTTAAGAAAAGCTAGATCTGAATTCAACCTTGAAACCTGCAAGCGTGCCCGTTCAAATTGATGAAATTTGGTTGCAATGGCTTTTCCGTGCAGGGATTCAATTGTAGAGCTGAGGCTTCTGTGATCCATAACAAGTTTGCGAGAGATTTTTTGGCGAAAATCACATGAGAAACCATTTTTCAACGCGTTTCGAACCAACCAGTGTGGTTCATCGTCAGGACAAGTTGAAGAAACAGATCCATCTTAGCATGTTAAATAGTTAGAGCAGAGCCACCAACAGTTATGACGGAGGAGTCTCGACATCGTTTAAGAAAAGCTAGATCTGACTTCAACCTTGAAACCTGCAAGCGTGCCCATTCAAATTGATGAACTTTGGTTGCAATGGCTTTTCCGTGCAGGGATTCAATTGTAGAGCTGAGGCTTCTGTGATCCATAACAAGTTTTCAAGAGATTTTTCGGCGAAAATCACATGAGAAACCATTTGTCAACGCGTTTCGAACCAACCAGTGTGGTTCATCGTCAGGACAAGTTGAAGAAACAGATCCAGCTTAGCATGTTAAATATTTAGAGCAGATCCACCAACGGTTATGACGGAGGAGTCTCTGCATCGTTTAAGAAATAGGATTAGAAATCCACATGTACACTGAAATCACATTGACACATTGATTTCAGTGTACATGTGGATTTCTAATCCTATTGCTTGAGGAGGGAGAAATACCAAGTTTTTTTGCAGATGCAAGACTGAATATCCATTGAAGTCTATATCATCAATTGTAGCTAACATGTTTTCTCTTGTCAAACCTCTTATAGCACTGATCTTCTTAGTTGAACTTGCACCTTAGACTGTGTTTCATGGTGGCTCTATGGTTGATGGTGGGACAACATCATCTTATACTTCATGGCCATGTTAAAAGACATTGTTGGGAGCATTTTTGACATTCACATGATCCACCTTGTCCTCATATGATGAAGTGCATTGCAACTGAGCACCCTTTGTCACTCACCTGCCACTTCTCCTTGTAGGAGCAACATAACTACTTCTTTCCATAGATGCATATATCCATAGAGTTATTACATGCATTCAGTTAACAATAATATATTATATAGGCTTATAGAAAGGTTGAAATTATGCTTTCCTACAAGATATGAGTATTTATGCTTTCTTGCAAGAAATTAACAACATGTTAGTTTATTCATATTTTCTAGTAGATTTCAATAAATAATTTGCAACAACATGGATTATAATAGAGACATAATTTAAAATTTTCAACTTAGCAAATTTTCATACATATGCATTTTTTATATTATCCTTGAAAAATCAAATTTACAAAAGGATTCTGATGTATGTCTTTAAATATATCAGTAAATGTTTTTGATAACCTTTTTTTTCCACTTAAAATACTATCACTATATTTGCACACGGAAAATTAATCCCAGTGTGTTGGAATTGATCTAGAATTAGTTGTATGTCTTCAATTAGATCACTAAATGTTTTTGATAATTTTTTTATGAGTTATAATAAAATGATCTAGACATTAGAAGTTTTCAAATAAAACAAGTGACACCTATTTCTTTTTCTCGTTAAGATGTTGATTAGTTTAAGATTCTAGCTATGCTGCTCGGACTAGATCTTATACGTAGAATAGGACTAGAAAATACTATGAAAATGTTTTTGATAGCTTGTTTTTCCACTTAAAATACTATGATTGTATTTGCACTTGGAAAATCACTGCGAGTGTGTTGAAATTAACCTAGACTTGGTTGTATTTCTTCAATTATATTAGTAAATATTCTTAGTAAAAAAAATTATGACTTAAAATAAAATGATGTACTCTATTTTAAGGCTCAAAATATATGGCATTGTTTAGTTGTGTGTTTGTTTTCTAAGGTCCATCAATGGCTATTCTATCGTATTGGATGATTTCATCGTTGCATTGAATATTCATATGGACAAGGTATCTTTAGAATGCATGCCATTTACCTTCCATGTTTTGATCATATAACTTACTTGTGCACACTTTAGTGTTGTGGAGTTTCCCTCTCCCGGTTTCACTTTTTAGGTCGCGGGAATGATTCTTATTTTGTTAATACTCATTTTCCTATTGTGGGAATGGTTCTTAGTTTGGCCATATTCTTATTCCTATAGATAACACTCTCCAAGCATGAAGGAAGCTCTAGGATTTCCTTAGTAAAGGTTCGATTGAGTTGTTAATTTCCTTGAAAAAGGTTTAACCTCATGTCCATGAACACTAACTTTACCAACATAAAACTCATTCAATTGCTTTATAATGGTTAGCAATTGTATATTTTTTCATCATTTAGTCCCTCTGTCTTTCAGGCATCTTATACTACTGCAACAAACAACTCATTTTGTTTTACTTTATATAGGCCAAATGTTGTATTTCAATCTTGGACAAAAAAATTTAAAATAACACTAACTTTTGCTTAGCTATTCAAAGCTGCAAATGTAAGTACCCCTAGGATTTTTAACATAATTTTTTTTCATTAGTGTAGGCTGCGTAGATGTCATTGTAGATATTCTCTTCCTCTATGTTTGAAAGATATTTGTTTGAACTAGATAAAGGAGGACCCTTCAAATTCCACCATAGTGTTTTTGTTATTATTGTTATAAGAGCCTGTGGAAAATAAGGTATGATAGAAAAAATAAAAACTAGCTTCTGCTTAACCATTCAAAAATGCAAATGTAAGTATCCCCTAGTATATTTAACACACGTTTCTCTTTAGTGTAGGCCGCATAGATGTCACTGCATAAATTCTTTTCCTCAATGTTTTGAAAGAGATTGGTTTTTTTAAAGATTCATAGCCACTAGGCTTGACTTGGATAAAGATTTTCTAAGGTAAAAGAGACCAAAGTTGGACTGGACTTGGAGAGAACCCACTAAAAGCTTTACAAATACAAAAAAATATAGAAACATGTTTTTTCTAATTTCAATAAAATAGAGAAATACAAGTTTCCATGCACACTTACTATGGTTTCTATAATAGAAATTTTCTATGTAGATATTGGGTTTTGTTCGACAAGCTTGTGAATGCATTTAATGAATTTCTCATATTGAGAAACAAAGTATATGAGCAGAATAATTGTTTTAAAATAATCAAAGATATTTGTAATAGGAATTGTAAGAGAATGAGATATCTGCAAAAAGATAAAATAAATAAAATGAAATAGATATTGTGCAAAAACTGAAATAAATAACTTAAATATACTGTGCACTTTCTTTGATGGTGTGTCTCCTGCGTCGATGAATAGTTTGAATGTTTAACATGCAAATTTAACAAGGGTTTAATTTGTTTTATAGTTTTTTGCTATTGAATTCGATCGGTAACAATGATTGACATTGATTACAATCTCTCAAATTTGAGTGTCTTCTAGATTGATTTGGATGTAATCCAATGATTGAGAATTTGTCATGGTTGATTTTTGTGCTTTGATTTGTTTAATGAAGAATTTAATGGGTTGGGTGTCATCTATTGAATTTAATGGGTTGAGTGTGATTTATTTAATTTAGTGGGTTGAATTGTTAAATAATTTAACAATTAAAGCTGACATCTATCAACTTTGTGTATGTAGCTCCAATTCAATTCAATGAGAGATGAAGTGATGAATACCTTGTACTAGTGGATTAGACCATTTTGAAACAATTTTTATTTTTATTTGTTTTATAGTTCACAAGATGTTTTGTATTCAATACAAGATATTTTATACTCTTAATATTTAAAAAACTATTTATGAATAATTGTAAACCCGATTAACATTTGATGAAATTTTAAACATAATTTAAATATATTTAAACTTAATATTATTTATTTTTGTTTAAATATTAGTTAAATATATACTCTTTTTAGTAACTTGGAGAGACACCAATATTATGAAAACATCAAACATCTCTCCCCTATATTCAATAATCAATCTAGTCCACCTATAGTGATTCTGTGAGTTCACCTTTCATCGCAACTTTTTTGCAGAGTGGGTGTCTTTACGTGGCTTGACCGTCGTTGCATGGTCAGGATTCATTCGTAAATTCTGTCACTCAGACATGAGTATGCTACCAACTCATTTGTTTTTCAATTTTAAATGGCCACCTTGCCGGTGAAATTGAGACATGGGCAGGGTGAGTGGATTGGGACCTCAATAAAATTTGAGTTCCGAAGGTCGGAGGGGTAAATGTCAACGACATTCAGGATTATTCTAAAGTATTTGGTATTATGTCATTTTATTGAATTAATGTGGACATTTTTTGGCAAACCAAAAAAATTACCTTGTAACACATGTAATGTACTTGTTTAGTTAATAGAAAGCACCATTTTTATTTGATCAAAAAAGAATTAATCTGTGTTTTATCAGAGTGAGCATTAAATTATATGATGGGATCCTGTACTCTTGTCGTCAATTATAATTCATTGTATATATTTGAAATATATTTTATAATATACAAAATAGAGCTATTATATATTCACCATAATTCAATATATGGGGAAAATTTTTCTAATTAATCTAGTTAACTTATACTTTTCTAACATTTTGTTATAGTTTTTTCTAAGTAAATTTGCACTTTTTATTTATTTATAATTAGTATAAAATTAATTTAGCTTTATAAATTAAATGGTTCGTAAATTTCTGAATTTAAGCTTCTGTGATTCATACAAATTATTGATAAACTTTTGGTAATAATCACATAAGGGAAGTTTTGTCATTAAATCATAATAGGTATAAACACACACTTCATTATACATCTCAAATTGTTAAAATTGAAAAATCATATAAAGAAACTAAATGACGAATTTATTTAAAATAATAAAAACTATTATTATAATTAATGATAAAAAAATTAATATATACATTAAATACATATACATTCCAAAAAAAATAATGCAAAACAAGTTTTAACTATTTATCTTGTAAATAAATTTTATTACAACATGACAACCCAATATCATGACTTATCAATATCACATGCCAAAAGAACCATAACCCATTTGTTTATATGATTTTTTTTTCAATTAATAAATTTAATTAAAAGAGGAAAAAATGTATAATTCCTTTGAAAATAAATATCACCCATTAATTTATGTATATTATTAAAAAATATTTACAATATTTCAGAGAGATTAAATTTCTATTTCTATTTAATTAATATTAATAATTAAATCAAAATTTCTCATTGAAAATTAATGGTTGATAAAAGAACATGAAAACATATATTTGAAAATACAATGAATATCTAAAATATAAAAAATGGAGATAGTATATATTCAATGACAGGCCTAACGTGTAACTAATGTAGTCAATCTACGTTGATCCTGTCACTTCACAGGTCATCGCAACTTTTATGCAAAGCAAATAAATATTTCGTTTATGTTCAATGTTCAGCGGAACAGGTAACTAGTCTAGTCAACCTATACTTATTCTGTCACTTCACCTTTCATCGCTACTTTTCTGCAGAGTAAATAAATGTTTCGTTTATATGGCAGGTTGCCTTTACGTGGCTTGACCTTCGTTGGCATGGTCAGGATTCGTTCATCAAATCTTCAAAAAAATCTGTCACTAGTATGTTACTAACTCATTTGTTTATTTCAAAAAAATCTGTCATTACTATGTTACTGACTCATTTGTTTATTTCGTATTATTATTTACAGTGCAGATATAATGTAAGTAGGTAAATAATTTTAAATGTATAATATAAAATTAAAATTAAAAATAATAAATAAAAAGATAAGAATAATAAATAAAAAGTTAAAAGTAATATTACATTTAAAAATTGTTTCAATTAATAATAAAATGTTAAAGCAATAAAAATAATCAAATATAATTTGTTACATTTTGATTTTTAATTATGGATTTTCACTCTACTTTATCATTGATATTATTAACCTGTAAATAATCTTTGTTGTAATACTATGACTTATCAATATCATATGCTAAAAAAATATAACATATTTCACAAGCAAAGTATTTATAATAATATGACAAGATTTTTAATCATGATATTCACTGCCACCTTACCATAGATATTATTAACTTGTGAATATACTTTGTTGCAATACGATGGCTTATCAATACCACATGCTTAAAAATCAAAACTTATTTCACAAACAAAATATTTTATAAAAATATGACAAGATTCTTAACCATGGATATTTACCCCCACATTACCATGGATATTATTAACTTGTAAATATGATTTGTTACAATACCATGGACGAATATCATGGCTTATCAATGCCACATGCCAAAAAACCATATTTTTTATCAAAATCAAAATATTTATAAATATTTTATTTTAATTTATTTTTATAACATTTTTTTAATTAAATCTAAGAAGTAAAAGATTACAATTACTTTTGATATATATTGAAATCATTTATCCTCAAGACTACTAAAAATATTCCCATAGAAATTAAATGAAGGTCTTAATAAAATTAAAAATGAGAATACTATTATATATAGAGATGTGAAATTTATATAATATAAATAATATTATTAAGAACTAGCATAGAACCATCTTAAATAAGGATCCAAGCTATTAGAAATGAGAATACTATTACATATAAAGATGTGAAATTTATATAAGAGAAATAATATTATTGAGAAATAGCATAGATCCATTTAACTAAGGTGATGACAGCAAGCAAAGTGACTAACAATAATAGAGGAAAGATGGAGCATAATTCTTTTAAGTTTTCCTTTATTGTGTTTTCTTCGAAATGATTGATCCAAAATATAGGTTTAATATTTTACAATCAAATGTGTTTTTTTAATTTAGATACTTTCTTAAAGACAATACAATGGGATCAAACTTAAGAGAGGTGGGGGGAAGATAGTGATAGAACAAAGCTAAAGAGTGGCGAGAGAGAGTGATGGAGGGGGAAGGGGGCGACTGGAGGGGGAAGAGAGAGGGAGATGAAAGAAGGAAGAGAGAGAGGAGGGGAGAGAAGGAGAGAGGGAGAGAGAGATAGAGAGAGATGAAGTCGGAGGGGGAGAGAGAGGGAGATGGGGGAAGGAAGAGAGAGAGGAGGGGAGAGAAGGAGAGAGGGAGAGAGAGAGAGAGATGACATTGGAAGGGGAGAGAGAGGGAGGAAAGATGAAAGACATAGAGAGATAGAGGTGGAGAGAGAGAGGGAGTGACAAGGGAGAGATGAGAGAGAGTAAGGAAGAGAGGAGAGGATGGAAGAGAGAGGAGGAGAGGACAGAGATAGGGAGAGAAAGGGGAGAAAGAGAGAGGGAGACACTAATGGAGGGGAGAAACAGGGAAGAGGGAGGGAGATAGTGACAGAGTTGGAGGGAAGAGAGAAAGAAAGAGATGGGGGGTAGAGATAGAGGGAGGTGGGAGAGAAAGGGGGAGAGAGGAAGGGAGAGAGAGAGGACTCAAGAGAGAGAAGGAGAGAGAGAGGGGAGAGGGCGGGAGATAGTGACAAAGTTGGAGGGAAAAGAGAGAGAGAGAGAGAGAGAGAGAGAGATGGGGGTAATATAGAGGGAGGTGGGAGAGAAAGTGCGAGAGAGGAAGGGGGAGAGAGAGGACTCAAGAGAGAGAAGGAGAGAGAGAGATGGGAGGAAGATAGAGGGAGGTGGGAGAGAAACTGGGAGAGAGGAAGGGAGAGAGAGAGGACTCAAGAGAGAGAAGGAGAGAGAAGGAGAGAGAGAGATGGGAGGAAGATAGAGGGAGGTGGGAGAGAAACTGGGAGAGAGGAAGGGAGAGAGAGAGGACTCAAGAGAGAGAAAGAGATGGAGTCCCAAGAATCATAATGTAATAAGCAATATGTCCCAAGAATTATTCATCATGATGGAGGTGTACTCCACCATGGAATCGTTTCATACACATTGGTATACTACATTTTTAATTAGATAAAAAGATCATAATATATGATGTTAATCATCAATGCTATGTATTTTGGAAACTTACTCAAAGGTCTATTTACCCTTAATGTTTTCTTCGCAACTTACACATACTTTGGGTTATCCCTCAATGTCTAAGTGAACCATCAAGACCTCCTGACACAAGTAGAAGGGGTTATTACGTCCCCCTTTCACATAAAGTTTATATTTCTACTCTATAAGTCACTCATTATCTAAGCTCATCCTTCAAAGCATCTAAATCATCATCCTCTATCATTGGAATTCGCTCATGGAACTATTGTAAATGCAAATTATTCCTCAAAATTTACATCCCTACTCACTACTACCTTCCTCTAATTTCAAATATAAATTTTGTATGCCTTTTAAGTCTCATTATAACTTACAAATAAAACCTTACTATTTGAGGATTCCAACTTACTCCTCTTTTCTATTGATACATGCATATAAAATAGAAAAGAAAAAGTGTAGAAATGTCTCAACTCTATTTTTTAACTAGTGAATGCCTCCTTTAGTGTCTTTTACTCCAAGTTTATTTAAGAATACAACTTTGATATGTAGACTATTATGTTTCATGCATCTTCCGAAATAAACATTAGCAACCCCTATTCATGAATCATTGCCTTAGCATATGTTATGAAGGATTGATTCATATACTGTGCAACCCCATTTTTTGTATGTTGTATGGAACAACCAACTCCCTATTGATTCCTACCTCCACGTAGAACACTTGAACTCCTTGGAGCTATGCTCACTATCATTGTGTGATCTCAATATTTTGTTCTCCCCCCCATCTAGTTTTAACCAGATATTTGAACTCATAAAACCTACTAAATACCTCATCCTTGGTCTTTAAGAAATAGATACAAGTTCATAGAGGAATTCATCAATGAAGGAAATGTAATACATGATTCCTATAAATAATATTATTAACATTAGTCTACAAACATCTAAAGGTAATAGGTTTACAATATCCTTAGAGCTATCCTCACTTATTAGGAGAGAAACCTTTTCATGCTTTCCATGCGTGCAGCCTTTGCATACTCCATGCTACTCAATATTGAATTTTGGAAGATGTTTTCTATCTCTCTCAAAATAGGAAGTTCCTTGTCATGTAGATTCTCCATCCTCTTGTGACACCTAACACAAGTTATGATTGTTATGAATTAGGCATTAAACAGGTTCACCTTATAACCTATAAAGAGTACCTTCTCTTACTCCTATTACTTGAGTTGTCTAGGATAGATTCCTTCTACTTGATGATAAATTATTGGTTATTAAAGTCAACTACAAAACTTTCATCCTCGATAACCAAAAATGAAAAAAAATCTTCCAAAACTTGGAACGAAAAAAAATAAATCTTTTGTTCTAAAATGTTAATTGACTTGAGTCAGAAGGGAATAACATCATCTCTTGTTACTAGGTACTTGGAATCATCACCAAAATTAACCTGTATTCTTGAGTCCTTCATTAAATTAAAAACTATTGTCATTCTAATTCCATATGAAAAAAAGCCCCATTGTCCATATATGATGCATTCATAGGAACCATGTTAGTATAAAGGCAAGATGCCATTAGGAAATCATTCTCAAACTTGGCAGTAAATTCCTTCATCTAAGATTTTGCAAAGGTTGCTACTTTCTTATACTATTGCTTCCATTTATCATTCCTATTATCTAGGGATTATGACATAATGATCATGCTTATGAAATATAGAGAAATTGATTTTATTTAAGTCCTTCTATTCTAGTTGTGAGGTTAACTCTTCACTCTTTCCCTTACACTTATAAGGTTGTTTACCTTTGCCCTTATTTTTCTAACCAAATAGGGATATGTCCTAATCATTGACCTTCTTACTGGCCTTTGACTCCATATGAGTCTACTCCTAGATATAGTCATACCATTTCCTTTCAAAGTTAGGAAATGTCTCACGAGAAAAAATACCTTTGGTAAATGATTTCCATGAAGCTAGGAATTGATCCAATGCCATGTTCGCTAGCATTGCATCTATGACATTCTTCCCATGTACTACAAATTGATTATGATTCTTTGTGAATCTCATAAGGTAAAAGGTAGCTCAATCTAATCTAGTCATCTTTATAGATGTAAGTTTATTTCACAACATCATCTTTATCTTCTTATTATAGTAGAGGCTTACTAATGCATCAAGAATTTCGTTTGTCCTCTTCTACTTAGATATGTGCAAGATAAAATGATCCTTTATTGAATCCATGATCATCTACTAGGCCTTCACTTTCTTCTTCTTTTGAGTTGTTAATTACTACAAATTTGTAGGTGAAGGCACCTTTGACAACATCTTAAACTTTATTGTTTTCTAATAAGAGCACAACCCTTAATTTCCATGACAGGAAACTTGAGGTTCCATCTAAACTATCCTTGAATTGAATGTTAGCTAAGGCCATCTCTAAGATCTAATGCAAAAATTCATAGATTTGAAAATTAGTCCTTAAGATGATTATTGAAACCCTCTAACTATTGATCCTTATTTCCTATAGTTTATTTTCCAATGCAAATGCTTTGGAATTCCAATAAGAGAAATTGATCTAATATCTTATAAAATTTTCAACTTAGTTGACTATTGTCCTAGTTCTCACATGAAATAAATAAATGTATTTAAGGACATCAAATTAATTTTTTGAACATTGCATCATACAATTGTTGAAAAATATGCAATAGGAGAAATAAAACACATACACAGAGATTTTTCCATTTAATCATATTTTCATTACTTTTATCAAAGCTTACAAGATGGCCTCTACAACTTGCTTTAAACTAGCATTTGTACAATCAACAAAATCGCCGCAAACATTAGTATATGGCCAAATCTGAGAGGTATAACCTATGCATAAATAAATGAGTACTATATTACTATTATGATCTTTATGGCTTTCCATACTTGCTAGTTACTTGAATAATATATTCCTCTTGTCTTGCTTGACTACAATCTACCTTGTTCTAGCTCTATTGGTATATTCTCACCCGTGTGATTTACCTCTCCCATTTTTTGCTACTTATGTCTTAAGACAATATAACTAATTTTCTCAATTCTAGCAACTATCTATATCAATCATGAGATGTGTAGCTAAGATTATATCCTAATCTAAACCACTAATGTTCTAGAACTTCTTGAACATTTAATTTAGATTTCTAAGACCATTTGACTTCAAAAGCTAGAGCTTTTACTTTTTATTTTTATTTTTTTTAGTTAAATTATAAGTTAGAATTATTTCCCACATTTCCTAAGTGTTTACTAGAGAAATGTCTCAAACAACTTCATACATATCCACATTGAGCATCTGCACAAAGTTCCTACTCAAGCTACATTGCACAAAGTTCCTACTCAAGCTAAATTTCTCAATATGCACCTCATCATATGGTTAGTGTTACCAAATGCCACCTTCGATAAAGGGTTTTCAAATTCATGTTCCAACTTACAAATAGAAATGATAATTCACCCTAGATAAATCTATTATTATAAAGTTGTTAAATATTTACATAAATAATAAATATAAATACCATCCATCCATTTGATCCATAATTTTGACAATTAATGGTAGTTAGTATATATATAAAATATATTTATTTATTTTTATTTTTATGGTTATTATATATATATATATATATATATATATATATATATATATATATATATATATATATATATATATATATATATATATATATATATCCTTTGGAAGTTGTGATTAGCTTAACTTATTTCTCCTTTTCTTTAAAATTGATGTTTAACATTATTAGAAGTCATGCTCGTCAACCCTGAAGTGCAATTAGAACACGTTTAAGATGCAGAATCTGTACACACGTAATTGTCCTATCGTATTTGTTTTATTCCATGTTACTTGTGGGTCAATGTTCCTCCTGAGATACCTTGTTTTTAAGCGGAATGATTATTTTATTTGTCTGCATATTTTTTATATCAGATGCGTCTCAATTTCCCTTAGTGTAATTGTCTTATATCATGTCTCCATTTGGATAAAAAATTCATTAAAAATTTCGACTGTCTTATGTTACGTCTTCATGTGGATATAAAAATAATATAAAATAATTTTTTAACTCTAATGGAAGTCGTAATGCTTTAAATACATGCAGCACTGATAGCCTGCATATTCATGTGTCACCATTATAAACGTGTAATTGCCCTATCGTCTACTTCGTTGCCACGTGGAATATGATTATTTTATGTCTTCAAATTCCAAAGGTTTCGCTTCATTAATGATTTGTATAGTTTGATCTTGGCTACGGATTCAAATCAGATTATATGTTAATTTCTTTTTAGAATTATAAAATTTGAAAAAAGATTTATAGGTCAAGATTAAATTTTTTAGTGCTTAATTAATTAATGATTTAGAGATTTAATTTTGTTAGTGTTTAATTAATTAATTATTTAGATGGATTTATGGTGGGTTTTTGTGTCTTGATATATATCATGAGTAATTTTTCATTGTTCAAATTGTATTTTTTTTATTTCAGATTTTAGACATCTGTGATTATTTTTGTGTAGAAATGGTTTCCGGATCGCATAAGTATTTGTTGTATCAATGTTTCTAACCAACACATATGGTTCGTCATCACGATTAAAAATTGAATGAATTACACATATTTCTCTCTTTTTTTTTTCCTCAGAAAAAAAGTTTGTATTTTCATTCATAAACTGAAGTCAAAATAAATTCTATATATGCACCGGAGATGCATGCATTCCTTGGGATATGCCCTAATCCCACATGATGCTAAGAAGAAAAATGCATAGAGCATACCCAATAATGGCCAAATGGCACATAAAAAAAATATAAATATAAAAATAAATTTTATGGAAGATCAAGTAGAACTAATCTTCTCCATTTTTCCTCTTTCTTTTTTTTGGACCTCCTGCCAAACCCCAAAGTCAGATCCAGCGGGGACCAAAGAAAAAGTATCCTCTGACATATTTAGATGGTGTTCTTTGTCTGAGTTTGAGCTTTCACATACATGGACACGTTGTTATGAAACCATATGTTGTTATGAAACCATGTGAGCTTCATAATCTAACATATTTTGTTTAAGAGTGACATGAACAGGAGTAACCCCACTCTCCTCCTGTAAACCCTAGTCTGCCTGAGCTTCCTCTTATTTTTGTACTGGTTGGTTTTTTAGAGTTTCTTCCTCCCTATCATGTGTAAGGTGTGGCTCTATACACTGCCATCCTTTTTATTTTTTTGTCAACCTCTTCTTCATTTTTGGGTTCTTTTTTACCTAGGGACATGTGTTTTGATAAATGGCCGGTTTGAAAGCATTCTCGACACTGAAAATTCATGTTCTCGTAATCTTAAACTTGTGTCCAATAAATATCCTTGTGTTTCAAAAGAATATGACCAGGAAGCCCTTTACTGAGGTCAATCTAACCACATATTCTAGCAAAAGTAAAGATATCTTTCTCTATCTTTTCATTGCCCATTTTCTTGAATTTCCCAACAGTGTTGTTAATGTGCTCTGTGACCTTGGGGTGTCGAAAAGGAAGAGGAAGATTTGGGAGTCTCACCTAGACCAGCATGGTCTAAACCACCATAATTGTAGCATCAAATTCTAGAAACCATGGAGTAATGAAAAGGACAGCGTTACCCCAAAATCATAAGCCCTCATTCAACACATTTTCTGTTTGGCTTTTAGTATCAAATTAGACAAAAAAAAAAAAAAACATTTGGAACATAAATAAATGTTGTAATTTGGCATCCAAAGTGTTAAAATCCATTGCTGTAAATCCTCAGATAAATCCATGTTGGAATTTTCTGATAAATCCCATAACAAACAGACAAAAATTGCACTCTGTTTTTACACAGAAAAATAGAAAAATTTGCTTGCTGGAAACGGTGTTTCAGCAACACAGTTTTTTTTTTCAGTTGCTGAAACAGGTGTTTCAGCAACGCTGATCGTCGTGTTTCAGCAACATAAACTTTTGACGTCAAGTAATTTTTGAGTTACAAGGTGTTTCAGCAACGGTGACAGTGTAACAGAAACATGAAGAAATTAACTTGTATTTATCAAAATAAACTAACTGTTACAGATTTGTCTTCCTCATACTGAGGGAATTTCAAAACTTCTATTACTGAACATCTACTTCAGAAATTCACTAAGGAACGATTCTGTTCCACACAGATAAACATAAAAGAAACAAAATTACATTCAAATTTCTGCACTGCTGTGCATTTCACTGTTCTGAAATTATTCTTCTTCCTCTTCACGCTGCTGCGTGCTTTCCTCTGCTCTGTGTGATTCTTCAGCTGCTGCAGCTACTTCTAACATTAAAACAGAATTGTTGTGCGGTATTTATATGCTGAAAGATATATGATTAAAACAATAAAATATTACAAAATATCTTCTAATGTTTATCTCAGAATTTATTGCAGCAAGGCGGTGATGCCTTTATCAAAAAACAAGTCGGCTGTCTGCAGGGGAAATCAACTGAAACTTTAATGCATATTAATGTGCAGAAATATCAAAGGCGACTTGGCTGCATCGAACACCTTTAACATTTACTGCAAATCAGATTCATGTACAGTTGTTCATTGTTGCAGTTGGAATTAAATTCCAACACTCCCCCTTAATTTCAACTGCTGCATACCCAGACATTTTCTGAAATGATCAAAACCTTTCTTTGCTAATGGTTTTGTCAAGATGTCTGCAAGCTGATCCTCTGTTCTGCAGTGCTGCAAAACAATCTCACCATTGTTAACCAATTCACGTATGAAGTGATATTTGGTGTCTATGTGCTTTGTTCTTTTATGAAAAACAGAGTTTTTAGACAATGCTATTGCTGAGCTATTGTCACAGTAAATGGTTGTGCCATTTTCTTGTTCATGACACAAATCTTTGAGAACTCTTCTCAGCCATACTGCTTGGCATGCTGCTGCTGTTGCTGCCACATACTCTGCCTCTGCTGTTGACAAAGCCACAACTGGTTGCTTCTTGGAAGCCCATGAGATGGCTCCCGATCCCATATGAAACACATATCCCGATGTGCTTTTCCTATCATCAACACTTCCAGCCCAATCACTGTCAGTGTAACCTGTCAACATGAAACTTTCAGAAGAGGAGTATAAAATACCAAACCCCTTCGTTCCATTCACATACCTTAGAATTCTCTTGGCTGCCTGCCAATGAGTCTCTTTCGGTCTTTCCATAAATCTGGAGATTAAACTCACAGCGTGCATAATGTCCGGCCTAGTTGCAGTCAAGTACATAAGGCTGCCAACTATGCTCTTGTACAGTTTTGGATCAAAATATTTGCTGCTGTCTTCTTTGGTTAATTTCAACCCCACTACTGTTGGAGTTACAGCAGCCTTGTTGTTCTGCATGTTAAATCTCTTCAAAACAGCTTCTACATATTTATCTTGAGAAATGAAAACACCATTTTCACTTTGGTCTACTTCAATTCCAAGAAAATATCTTAAGAAGCCCAAGTCAGTCATTTCAAATTCACTTTTCATGACTGCTTTAAAGTCAACAATGAGAGAAGCTTCATTGCTAGTAAAAATCAGATCATCTACATATAAAACAACAATAATAATCTTACCGTCATTCTGTTTTATGTAGAGTGTGGGTTCACCATCACACTTAGCAAACCCATTCTCAATCAGATAAGCATCAATTCTGCTGTACCATGCTCTTGGAGCTTGCTTCAGCCCATAAAGAGCCTTCTTCAGTTTACAAACTTTATGCTCTTGTCCTTCAACTTCATACCCCGGAGGTTGATCAACATAAACCTCTTCTTTTAACACTCCATTCAGGAATGCAGATTTAACATCCATCTGATAAATCTTCCATTTGTGTTGTGCTGCAATAGACAACACTGTTCTGACTGTTTCCATCCTTGCTACTGGTGCAAAGGTTTCATCATAGTCTCTGCCTTGTTGCTGCTTGTAGCCTTTCACAACAAGCCTTGCTTTGTGCCTGTCAATCTTACCTTCAGCATTACTTTTGGTCTTATAGACCCACTTAACTCCAATGGCATCTTTGCCTTTAGGGAGATCCACTAACTCCCATGTTTTACTCTTCTCAATTGCACCAATTTCTTCATTCATTGCTTCAATCCATTTATCTTCATTTACAGCATCTTCAAAATGGATTGGGTCATCAATATGACAATACAAAGCAAATAATGAATTCAGACCGGTATTGTTACTTACCTCTCCTTGTTCATAAATCTCACTCAGATTTCTGAATCTTGGTCTTCTTGGTGTGCTTGGAGTTCCATCCGAACTTGAGGGTGTATTTGATCCCTGTGGTGTTTCAGCAGTAGCTGTTTGTGGTGTAACAGCAACTGTTCTTCCTTGACTTCTCAAGGCTGTTCGGATTCTAGCTTGTGGTGTGGTTTGTTGTACTTGTTGTGGTGTAGGAGGAGCCACCAAGGAAGGATTATTTGCTACTGTCCCTTCCTCTTCTTCTTCATGAGACACTATTGTCTTCACATTCATTGTTTTTTCCAAGCTTCCATCCCAAGCTTCATCTTCAATGAACTGCACATCTCTGCTTATTATTAATTTCTTGGTGGATGGATTATAGAGTTTGTATGCTTTTGACTCATCACAATAGCCAATAAAGACACACTTCTCCCCCTTACTATCAAGCTTTTTTCTTAGGTGATCTGGTACATGTGCATATGCCACACAACCGAATACTCTCATGTGAGTGACAGTTTGCTTTTGACCACTCCATGCCTCTTCTGGTATTCTGTTCATGACATCTTTAGTTGGGCATCTATTCAAGATGTAAACTGCGCAAGTAACAGCTTCTGCCCAATACTCATACGGCAAGTGTTTTGCCTTCAGCATACTTCTGACCATGTCAAGGATGGTCCTATTCTTTCTTTCAGCAACACCGTTTTGCTGAGGTGTATACCTTGCTGTGAACTGCTTTTGTATGCCATTCTCTCTGCAAAAATGCAGAAATTCTTGGGAGATGTACTCTCCTCCTCTATCTGTTCTGAGCACTTTGATATAATGCCCACTCTGCTTTTCAACAAGAGTTTTGAAGTGGCGGAATTTCTCAAACACTTCACTCTTCTGTTTCAGCATATACACCCATGTCTTTCTGGTGTAATCATCAATAAAAGTTAAAACATATCTATTTCCAGCAAATGATGGTATTTGCATCGGTCCACACACATCAGAATGAACAATTTCCAATGGTGCTTTTTCCCTTATACTCTTTCCTGCTGGAAAGCTTTCTTTGTGTTGCTTGCCCAAGATGCAGCCTTCACAAAGGCTGTCCGGTTTCTCAATCAACGGCAATCCCTTTACCATGCCCTTTCTGTGCAATAGATTCAGGCCTCCGAAATTGAGATGTCCAAATCTCAAATGCCACAACCAATTCACATCTTTCACCTGTTCTTGAAAGACTTCTTGTGTTACAGCTGCAATAGTTCTGCCTTCCTTCAAATCTGCCCTGAGTTTGAGAGGAAACATTCTATTGCTGGTCATCTGCACCTGTGCAATGATCTTCTTACTTGGAGGTATGTCTCTGATAGTACACAAATCATCTTTGAAGAACACGTTGTAACCTTTGTTCATGAGCTGTCCAATGCTCAAAAGATTACATTTCAGACCAGGTACATAGTATACAGCTTGCACAGTCATCTGTTCTCCATTTTTTGCTCGGATATTGACACTGCCCTTACCCTTGACAGTTATCTTATCATCAGTCCCTGTTGTTACCTCAGATTTCACATTTTCATCCAGATTGGCAAACATTGCAATATTTCCAGTCATGTGATTACTACAACCTGAGTCTAAGAACCAAAAATCATCTTGTTTGTCTTGTGCTATGTTACATGTTAACAGCACATTCTTTGGGTTCTTATCTTCTTCATTTGCAAAATTAACATTCTGCCTATTGTTCATGTCATTTTGTTTTTTCTTGCATTCATTTGCATAGTGCCCAAATTTTTTACAATAATGACATTGGACTTGGGATTTGTCATACCTTTGTCCATGAGCTTGCTGTTTGCTTGAACCTTCAGCTTGGTTCTGATTGCAGCTCCTTCCGCTTGTGCTAGCTGGATAATTTCTGCCTCTGTTTTGGCTTCTTCCACGACCTCTGTAATTTGCTCTGCTTCCACCTCTTTTTTGGCCAAAAGACATCTGAGTCTTGAATGCTTGCTCAAAAGAGAAATTTGTTCCTCTACTCAGTCTGTGTTCATGAGACAACAGAGAAGCACTCAGCTCATCTACCGTGAACTGTGAGAGATCTTTTGTTTCTTCTATTGCCACCACAATAGATTCAAACCTTGAGGGTAAACATCTCAAGATTTTCTCTACAACCCTTCTATCTTCAAGAATCTCTCCATGAGATCTTATCTGGGTTATCAAGCCAATAACCTGGGTGAAGAATGAATCTATTGTATCAGATTCCTTCATGCTGAGATTTTCAAAGTCTCTCCTCAACATCTGCAACTTTGCAGTCTTCACCTTCTCCATGCCTTGGTAGGCAGTTTGGAGAATATCCCATGCCTCCTTAGATTTTGTTGCTGCTGCAATCCGCGGAAAAACACTTTCATGTACTGATTGGAAGAGGAAAAAGAGGGCTTTGGCATCCTTCTTCTTGTCACTCTTCAACTGGTCTCTTTCTGCTGCTGTCAAAGCAGCCAGTGCTGTTGCATCTGCAGGTTCAGCATAACCTGTTTCAACCAGCTCCCATATTCCTTGAGAAGCAAACAATGCTTTCATTGTTATGGACCAATAACTGTGATTTTTCCCATTAAACTGAGGTAGCTGGGGATTTGTCAAACCTGTTCCAGCATCTGCCATCTTAACCTGTACTGGTAAAGAAAAGATACTGACTGTATTTTGAAAACAAGCAAAAACTTTCTCTGCTGGAAAAATCTGCTCAACAAACTTCTTACAGCTCCTACAGTGAAAAACAATCTCTGTTTTTGACTCACTGAGTGCCTAGACTGGCTCTGATACCATGTTGGAATTTTCTGATAAATCCCATAACAAACAGACAAAAATCGCACTCTGTTTTTACACAGAAAAACAGAAAAATTCGCTTGCTGGAAATGGTGTTTCAGCAACACAGTTTTTTTTTTCAGTTGCTGAAACAGGTGTTTCAGCAACGCTGATCGTCGTGTTTCAGCAACGTAAACTTTTGACGTCAAGTAATTTTTGAGTTACGAGGTGTTTCAGCAACGGTGACGGTGTAACAGAAACATGAAGAAATTAACTTGTATTTATCAAAATAAACTAACTGTTACAGATTTGTCTTCCTCATACTGAGGGAATTTCAAAACTTCTATTGCTGAACATCTACTTCAGAAATTCACTAAGGAACGATTCTGTTCCACACAGATAAACATAAAAGAAACAAATTACATTCAAATTTCTGCACTGCTGTGCATTTCACTGTTCTGAAATTATTCTTCTTCCTCTTCACGCTGCTGCGTGCTTTCCTCTGCTCTGTGTGATTCTTCAGCTGCTGCTGCTGCTTCTAACATTAAAACAGAACTGCTGTGCGGTATTTATATGCTGAAAGATATCTGATTAAAACAATAAAATATTACAAAATATCTTCTAATGTTTATCTCAGAATTTATTGCAGCAAGGCGGTGATGCCTTTATCAAAAAACAAGTCGGCTGTCTGCAGGGGAAATCAACTGAAACTTTAATGCATATTAATGTGCAGAAATATCAAAGGCGACTTGGCTGCACCGAACACCTTTAACATTTACTGCAAATCAGATTCATGTACAGCTGTTCATTGTTGCAGTTGGAATTAAATTCCAACAATCCATTGCTGTAAATCCTCAGATTTGGGATAGAACTCATTGAATCTACAAATAACAAACTTTAATTTTAGGGAAGTTAGAAGAGTGAAGCATTCACCAATTTTTTTTTAAAGTAGGTACCGAGATTATTTTGGATATGAGGTCAAATGTTTCTTTGTTGAATACCAGATATGAGGTCAAATCTTTGTTGAATACCAGAAGAAAAGGGAGCCCTTCCCTACGTTGCGTCCTTCCCTGAAAACTCTCCTTTCAATGCCCTGGAAAATCTCATTTTGATGCCGTGGAGCCCCACCGCGCAGCTGCAAATTCAGGGTAATGGACGAGCTCCTGCAAATGCCATTTTCTTGAATCTTTGCACCGCATTTAAGTAAAACCCCCTGCATAAATGAGATTTTGATCCTCTACTCGAATATTCCACTAGTTTTTTATACTCTGTTTTAGGATGTAAATAGCATCTAAAACATTAATTTAATACAACGATGTTTTCCCTGGTAAGTTTTTAATAAAAATATGGAATGTAATGGGCACGGTTAAAAAATTGGCCGCGCTCATGTCTGTCGCATTCCTAAATATTTCAGAAATCTGCAATCGAAAGATGGCCGGGAACAACAGGCTCCTAGCAAAATCATGGTTCCATATGTTTAGACTCTTTAATCTTCCCACGGCCACAAACGCCTGCCCTCTACAACGCTAAAACATTGATATTGATGCCATCAGGGACCAAGGAATAGTCTAATGAACCGACTTATAGATGGGAAGAGATGAAAAGTAATCTCCCCGACAAAAAAGGAGGGGAGATGCCCTAAATGGCAAAGTTGCACCCAATTCCCCATGGGCGGGGCAGGCATGGGAAGCTCAACAGTTTGGGAGCATGATCATATGTAAAATCACCGTTGAACGGTCTCGAGACAACGACCAAGAACAAAAAAAAAAAAAAACCACACATGGACGCACCAGACGCAACATGCATACATATATCGCCAATGCCACGTGAAGCCCCACCTGGGGAACCCTAAAATTTAATATAAAACAAAAATATAAGCGTGGAGAGGAATAACCTCACAAAATTGGCCTATCCATCCCAAATTGACCACTACAACATTAGTAAATCTTCCTCATATATGGTCGCGGGCCACTGATCAACCAAAAGGGTGTTGTCTTCTATCTTTTGACTATCCGCCATATAGCATGAAACCATAAAATCTCGCTCTCTTATTTCAAGAAGACCCATGGGAACAAAGTGTCATTGATACAAATAAGTTCTCACCAGAAAAATCTCGCTCTCGCTCTCTTATTTCAAGGAGACCCATGGGAACAAAGTGTCATCGATCAAATTGCCCCTGGCCACTATGGCATCGAAAGAAGGAAGGATCCAAAACCACGACGCCAAACTTCAGAGAGTAGTGGCTAGTGTTTCCACCTAATCCTCAGTGGTTGGGTAAACCCGGAATGTGAACAGTCATCAAGAAGATGAACTGATCAGTCAAAAATCATGTATATAAACAATAACTACCTAATGAAATAAACGTATCATATTTTTGCCTAACCTGGAGTTACTCCTGGTCTGGCATGGTATCAGAGCCAGTCCTAAGAATAGTCGTAACTCCTCTTATTGATTCTCTACTCATGAATACCTGAGCGCTGCCTCTGTCTTGTGTCTCATTGATTATCTTGAGTCTCATTGATTATCTTGCGTCTCATTGATTCTTTGCGCATCGGTTTCGCCGCCTCTCGACCCTTGACAAAGGCTCAGATCCTAGCATCGGTTTCGCTGCCTCTCCACCCCTGAAAAAGGCTCAGATCCCTGTGTGGTTTCGCTGCCTCATCAGTGTATGAAAGCTCTGTCATTTACTGTCGGCCTCATCATACCCTGCGCATCTGCGTGGTAAACGTTTTCAAGCAAATTTTTCTTGCTGTCCGAAGAAACCCGCTACCAAAAAAAAAAAGCTCTGTCATTTTCCCTGAGGCCGAGGCCGGACTGTATTTTCCTCGCTGGCTAGTCTCCAAACCTCGTGGTCTATTCGCATTGAGAATAGAAACAATGGTGTTTTTCTGGTCGGTTTGCGCTGCAAATGTGTAGGAGAGAAGCCCGACGCTGGCAGTTGAGGATGAAGGGCAAACAGTGAAGACCACGGCATTTGTAGCTCCGCTTACATTGCTGGAGAGCCGGCGTTTGTAGCAGATTGATTATCTGGTTATACAAATACTTTGTTGGATATTGGTTATACAAATACTTTGTTTTCCAATATAATATATATATATATATATATATATATATATATATATTCTGAAATGAGGTCGTCTCTGATGGATTTTGTTTATATATATGTATAAACCTTCGTCTTTATACTACTTAAGTGTGTATAACATCAGAGAAGCAGTCAACGCTGGTGGATGCGTGGATTTGTGGACACAACTGAAGTGTGGTGGTGTTTATTCATGGTGGTGCCTTGGTGCCTGTTCGTGGTTTTTGCGAATCTGCGGGACAATCATAGCCATAGAATCTGTGATATATATGTGTCGTTGCTCGACATCCCACGCAGAACCTAGGTTATATATGCCTCGTTGCTTCACAAGTAGACACAGAAATCTGTGAAGAGGAGATTTGTTGATAAGCTGCGGAATTGAGGTGGAAGGGTTCTTCTACTCGACGCAAGAGGAGGAAATTTTCTTTTCTGAGCATACTGTCTCTGCGCTTGCAAGAGACTCAATCTGCTAAAACAGTGAAGATTGAAAGTTTAAAACGCGCAGTATCATTCAAAATTTTTACATATTGCGCTGCTTTCATAATAGTATTGCATTGATATATATTGAAGTGATATATCCCTTATGCGTTTTTTCAACATAATAGTATTGCATTGATATATATTGAAGTAATATATTGAAGTGATCCCTTATGCATAGTAGTATTGCATGATATATTGAAGTGATGCTGATGCTTCTATCAAACTTTAGAGGAAAATAAAGTGCATAAGGCTGTGACATAAGGTTTTTATCAGCAGAGACATTTTTTCTTTTACAGAATGCATTCAATCATCTCTATGCTAGGGATAGTTCTCACTGGCAAGGAGAACTATCCTTAATGGTCCCGGATGGTAAAACACACCCTCATCTACAATGAGTTGTGGAAGGGAGTGTGTGTTGGAGAAGGAGACAATGACCCAGTACAGCCTACATCAGACAAAGAGCTCGTCATTTGGGATAACAAGAACAACAAATCATATGCATTAATCGCAGCATCTGTAAATGAAGAAGTAAGTCGCCATATTTCATCATATTCAACTGCCTTTGAAGCTTTACAAAAGCTCAAAGAACTCTATGACTCACATTCTGCACTTGAAGTTGTTCAGCTCATGATTAAACTCTTCACTCTTGAACTGAAAAATAATGATCCTCTTGCTCTTGCATCTGAAGTTAAATCCATAATGCATGATATCAAATCCACTAAAGTTGAGCTAGATATCCCTCTTATTGCTTTTCTTAAGGCACTCTATCCTACTTACTCCAATTATCTTGAGTCTTTACAAGCAAATGGAAATCTTAAAGATATAACCTTTGACTCTCTTGTGAAAAAATTTGCTGAAAGAGAGAAAGCCTTTGGAAAGAAGACAATCCCTGAATCTTTTGAAGAGACTGTTTGTCTTGCTCATAAAGAAAAGCACCCTGCTCAAGATTCTACAAGAGGAAGAGGTGGAAGAAGACGAAGAGGAAGATACTTCAGAGGCAGGGGGGGCAGACATTCTCAAGGAGAAAAAGAAGATCTGCATTGCATTCGCTACAAACGAAATGGATCACATGATGCTTCTACATGCAAGCTACCATGGGACAAAATTGAGCAGAAAAGAAACTAGCAGAAAGGTAAAACTGATGATACAGACAAAGGTAAAGCACCTGAATCCGCTCACTATATTGAGGCACTATGTAACATTGGAGTAAATGAATATTTGTTTAATGCTTCACTTGCTTCTTCGAAAAATGATTGGTTGCTTGATTCAGGAGCAACCTGTCATATGACTCATAGGAAAGATTTTTTTGAAGATTTTACTGACAATGTTGATGGAGCAGTATACTTTGCAGATCAGTCAAAAATCAAGCCATCAGGGCTTGGCACAATCAGGCTTAAACTGCCTGGTCTTCCAGACTTTCTTCTGGACCATGTTCTATATCTCCCACAGCTCAAGAGAAACTTGCTGTCCCTGGTCCACATCCGCTAGCAAGGTCACTCCATTCATATGTTTGATGGCAAGCTTGAGGTAAGAAAAGCATCTGACCACTCACTTGTCATGAGGGGTATAGAAGAAGAAAGGCTTCTCAAACTGCAAGGAACCTCTGCTCATGCACAACATTTCTCATATATTTCTCATCATGAAGAAGGTACACTTCCATCAAGTTTATTATGGCATGCTAGATTTGGACATTTAAACTATGACAGTCTCCGCTTATTGAAGAAAAATGGTGTTGCTGGTTTGCCTACAATTCCTAGGAAACATAAGCAATGTGATGCTTGCATTCTAGGAAAGCATAGCAAATAGTCTTTTCATGATTCACATTCAAGAGCACATAGGAAGCTTGAACTCATTCATTCAGATTTATGTGGTCCAATGCCTGTTCCTTCTGCAAATGGAAATAAATATATCATGACATTTATTGATGATTACACCAGAATGTGTTGGGTTTATTTATTGAAGAACAAATCTGATGCTTTTCAAACAATCAAGAATTTTCATAAATGGATTGAAAATGATGCACAATCTCATATTGGGTCTATTCGCACTGATAATGGAAAAGAATATACATCAAATGAATTTGAACACTATCTTCGCCAACATGGGATTAAACATCAAACAACTGTGCCTTATAATCCTCAACAGAATGGTGTAGCTGAAAGAATGAACAGAACAATCTTGAATATGGTATGATCCATGCTTTTCTTCAAAAATGTAAAGATAATGTTTTGGGCTGATGCCGTTCTATTTGCTGCATATATAAAGAATATATGTCCATCTAATGCTATAAGAAACAAGACTCCTTATGAATTGTGGTATGGACATGTTCCTTCGGTAAAACATCTCAGGATCTTTGGTTCCACCTGTTATGCTTTGATACCAAAGGTACATAGAAACAAACTTGGTGCTAGAAGTCGTAAGTGTATCTTCCTGGGGTATTCAAACACATCTAAAGCATACCGCCTCTATGATGAAGTAAATAAAAAGTTTGTTGTATCTAGAGATGTCATTTTTCTTGAATCATCCAAATCTGACAATGTTGTTGAGCGGCAACTTGATCGCTTGGATAGATTCGCAAAAATGAAATCATTTCAAGAATTTGATAATCAGATTCCACATCTTGAAGGGGGGATTCCTATACTAGAACAACATGTGGAATCTTCTTCTGAAGAACAATCTCCCCTACATGAAACTCCAACAACGGATGATGCCTTAAGTGATGTAATTGATAGAATTGGGAGACTCAATCTTGATTCAGTCCCAACTCAATCAACAGAGCAGCCTGGACCATCTCAGAAAGGTCCCACAAAGTGGCTGACAAAGACACTTGAAAGTGTTCATCCTGATGAAATTGGAAAAACAAGAACCAGAAATTCAAACCGACAAAATGGAGGTGATGTAGATGACTCTAATTCACCTGTTGATATGGATGTTACTTATGATTTTGAATTGAACTTGTCTACAGATTTTGAACCAACTTCCTTCAAAGAAGCTGCTTCTCATGATGAATGGAAAGAAGCAATGAAAAAGGAGTATGATGCCCTCATAAAGAATGGCACTTGGAAGCTGGTTGACCCTCCATTTGGAACCAAACCAATTGGCTGCAAGTGGGTCTACAAGAACAAATACAAAGCTGATGGCTCACTTGACAAGCACAAAGCTAGGCTTGTGGCAAAAGGTTTTGCACAGAAGGAAGGGGTCGATTATGAGGAAACTTTTGCCCCCACAACAAAATGGGCCACCATCCTGACACTCTTTGCACTAGCTGCTCAGAACGATTGGAAAGTCCATCAAATGGATGTAAAGACTGCATTCTTGAATGGAGATCTAAAAGAGAATGTTTTTATGTCCCAGCCTGAAGGATTTGCTGTGAAAGGACATGAACATAAAGTATGCAAACTTGTGAAGTCCTTGTATGGCATCAAACAAGCACCACGAGCCTGGTATGAAAAACTAACTGAGCATCTTCTGAAACTCAACTTCAATCATTTTGATCTTGATGATGCAACTTTATTTGTCAAGAAAGTTGGCAAAACAGTTGTATATATTGTGGTATATGTAGATGATATTTTAATGACAGGGAACAATGAAAGCTATATTGCATCCATAAAGAAAGAATTAGGAAAAAGTTTTGAAATGACTGATTTGGGCTATGTTCATTACTATCTTGGCATTGAAGTAACCCAACATCCAAAATCCATATTTCTTTCTGAAAAGAAGTACATTGGAGATTTGTTAAATAGATTTGGCATGACAGAGTGCAATCCTCTTTCTACTCCAATGGAACAAAACTTAAAGCTCACATCTATTGAAGGAAAGGAATTTGAGGATGCAACAAAGTATAGACAACTTGTAGGAAGTCTCATCTACCTCACTACTACCAGACCAGACATTTCATTTGCTGTTGGAATCCTCTCCAGGTTTATGCAAAAACCTTGTGAGGGACATTGGTCTGCTGCAAAAAGAGTTCTAAGGTACTTGAAGGGAACTTAAGACCTTGGAATCAAGTATACACAGGTGGACGACTTCAGCTTGATTGGATACTCTGATTCAGACTTCGATGGAGACAAAGAAAATGGGGTATCTACTTCAGGATATGCTATGAGTCTTGGATCACGAGCTGTCTCCTGGAGATCACGCAAACAATCAGTTCCAACAGACTCCACAACAGAAGCAGAATACGTGGCAGCAGCTGAAGCAACGAAAGAAATTGTGTGGCTCAGGAAAATTCTTGAAGATTTGCAGGTAAAACAAGTACAATCAACTCCATTCATGATTGATAACACCTCTGCAATAAAGTTGGCCAAGAACCCAAAGTTCCATGATTGTACTAAGCACATAAATACTAAATATCATCTGATCCGACATCATGTTGAGGCCAAAACAATCCATCTCCATCATTGTTCCACAAATGAGCAAATTGCAGACATCTTCACCAAAGCGCTTGGAAGAGAAAAGCTTGAAAGATTCAGAACGATGCTTGGACTCACCAACATCCCTTCAGATTAAGGGGGGGAATGTTGCCACCTAATCCTCAGCGGTTGGGTAAACCCGGAATGTGAACAGTCATCAAGAAGATGAACTGATCAGTCAAAAATCATGTATATAAACAATAACTACCTAATGAAATAAACGTATCAGATTTTTGCCTAACCTGGAGTTACTCCTGGTCTGACAGCTAGAAACCTTAATCAGAACGAGGAACATATTTTTTTTGGGAGTCTTTATCACTTTACAATTTATCGTTATTTTTTAAATTAAAGTCTCATATTTTTTTTTCCCTATTAAAAAGTAATTAAATTATTTTATTGAATTAAAACTTTTGTGATCTATATTAAATTTTTGAGATATGTTTTTGTCCTTAATCACATTAAAATTTATTTGTCGAAATGTGTTTCATTTTGTTTTGATAATGAACTACAATTACTTATTTGTCCAAATGTGGTTCATCTCGTCTTGATAATAAACCACTTTTGCTGATTCAAAACCCATCAACATATGAATTTTGATATGATTAAAACTGGAAAACATGTCTCGTAAATTATTTTATCTTTAAATACATTTTCCATTTCAATATTGAAATATTTTATTAAGATCAACATTAACACATATATACACACACTCTTCATATAAAAACCCTAAGTGTGTGTATATATATAAGTTTTTAAAAATTTTAATTACTTTATCTCTATAAAGTTATATAAAATTATATTATTTAACATAGACATGGAAATATTTTATTTATAACTCCAAAAGTGAAAGTGAAATATTTTTACCACATCTTTTTCATGTTGGATTGTAATATCAACAAGCAACCAAATGACCACAACGGGAATGAGATTATTGATGTTTTATAATGATTTTAATTAAAACTAACGAAATATGTATAACAATTTACATTTTTAGTATACACAACAATTTTTTTATTTAAAGAATTTTTTAAGAGACACGTGCCAACTCCAACTTGAGCATGAACGAAATTATACATCACCTCAACTAGTATAGATCCATCTTAACAACAAATCTAGCAAATGTCAAGAGGGATCAAACCCTTTTTATAATGCAAAACTTAAAAAAATTGCCCCTCTCTCTATAGATATGTATGTATATATAATATAATTTTTTTAATTAAATTTTAGAATGCATAAATAGATTCAACCTATTGAAAATCCCTTGAATACATGGAATAAAATAGGTGAAACATGCAATTCCAACAATTACTTGCTCCATTCAAATTAACCCTTAATAAAAGTGTCAAAATATAAAATGATGATACTTGAAATGCTATAACAATAAACAATTATTTTATATAATATATAGACTTAGACCATATATAATATGTAAATTATTTATATATATTTCATTTTTTTAATTGATTTTTTCAATGTATAAATGGATTCAACTTCTTGAAAATCCCTTGAATACATGGGATAAAACAGCTTAAGCATGCAATTCCAACAAATATTTGCTCCATTCAAAATTAACCCTTAATAACAGTGTCAAAATATAAAATAACATTTATAATATAAATGAGAGAAGCCTATATAATAAAAAAATTATTTTATATAATATATAGACTTAAACCATATATAATATGTTGAATTGAGGCTTCTGTGATCCATAATATTTATAAGTAGAGCTTCGGCGTAAATCACATAAAGAGAGATATTTGTCGACGCGTTTCGAACCAACTAGTGTGGTTCATCATCAGGACAGGTTGAAGAAGCAGATCCAGCTTCAGCTTAGCATGATAAATAGTCCGAGCAGAGTCTCCAACGGCTAAATTGACTAACGGCTAATTTTGACCTTAGGACCCAGGTCAAATTCTTATTTATTAATTTAATATTATTATTATAATTATTAATGTTTTTCTTATGGAAATAAGTTAAATTAGGTAAAATGGTTGGTTTTAAAAGGGAATTTATTTATTAATTTAAATTTATATATATATATATATATATATATATATATATATATATATATATATATATATATATATATAATATAATATTAGGTTATTAAGGTAAAAGTTAGGATTAATAATTTCAATGGTTGGTTTGATAATTTATTTATTTATTAAATAATTATTATTGGTATTATACATATATATATTTTAATTAAAATTATAATTTAATGGTTAGTTTATTTTTAAGTAAATTAGTTAAAATATAAAAATAAAATAATTTTAAGGTTAAAGATGTAATTATTTATTTATTTATTTAACTTATTTATTAACAATTTTATATATATATATATATATATATATATATATATATATATATATATATATATATATATATATATATATATATATTCTATAACTAAAGATATCATATTAGGTTATTAAGGTAAAAGTTAGAATTAATGGTTGGATTAAAGAGGTAATTTATTTATTTATTTAAATTATTTAATAATTATTATTAAAATTATATATATATATATATATATCATACGTTGAGAAAGTAATTAAATAATTTATTTATTATTAACCCATATATATATATATATATATATATATATATATATATATGACAATAATAAGGTAATTGTTATACATATTTCGTTATGTATGACAATAATAACTTGGAGGAAGTGTATTCTTACAATTACCTAGGAATTGATATTCATCACAAGCTCAACTAGAACCATAGCATTGAGAAAAGGATTAATGGGGGGTGGAAAGCTTACTATGGTCTTGAAAATAATTGTAAAATTGCAAACCTTGTAATGTGGGATAAAAAGAAGTTCCTCTTTGAAACTTTAGTCACTCCTGTTATCTTATATGGCTGTGAGGTTTGAGGTTGCAGCATCTCCAGAGAATCATGGAGAAATATTGAGCAAATCCACAAGCGTTTTATAACTTATAACATGAAAATTAAAAGTAATACACCCTATGCTATTCTCCTTATAGAAGCAGGTCTTTCCCCTATTGAGAGCCTAGCTATGCTTAGGTTTCTATTGTACAAGCACAAAATCAGTAACATAAACGATCATAGACTTCCTAAGCTAGCTTTAAATTCTAGCCAAAACCACCTAAGGCTCAATCGAGGGTGGCATAAAGACACAACGGCTTGGTTAAACTATTGGGAGATCAACGAAATGATGCATTGCAAAACATAAATAACATTAAAGGTATTGTTACTTCTAAGTTCAAAGAAAAAATGTGGTGTGAGAAAGACTTAGCGGCTAAAAGAAAATTAAGTTATTATAAGATGGTCATCAACCCTACCCTAGAAGATCAAAAGTATCTCTCTATTTTAACTAGCTCAAAGAAGAAAATTAATATAGCAAAGATTAGAACGAATTCTCATGAGCTCCATAGTGAAACAGGTCGTTGGACAGTTCCTAAAACGCCATGGATGGAAAGGATCTGCCATATATGTAGGAATAGGAACATCGAGGATAAAAACCACTTCCTCTTAGAGTGCCCCGCGTATAACCACATTAGATCTCAGTTTCACAATCTTTGTTACAACAGTGACCTTCCTAGCCTTTTACAGTGTCAAAATTATAGTGAGCTCGAGAGGCTTCTCTCCAAGCTTTTTGAGCATAGGAATAAAATCCTAAATCAAAATAGATAATTTGTTTCTATAGGTCCAATAGACCATTATTTGGTCTCAGCGTACGTTAACCACCATCATCATCATCATATATATATATATATATAAAATTTAAAAAAGTAATTTAATAATATATTTATTTAAAAATAATAATAATAATAATAGTAGTAATAATAATAATAATAAAATTAAAAAAATAAATAATAATAATCATAATAATAATAATAAAAAAATTTAAAAAATAAAAATTAATTAATTAATTAAATAACTAATAAATAAATTAAGTTAAAATAAATAATGTAAGGTTAGTTTAAAAAGTAAAATTAAAATGAAAATAAAAATAAAAATAAAATAAAATAAGTAAATAAATATATATATATAAATTAAAATAAAACAAAATAATAATAATAATCATAATAATGATAATGATAATAATTAATTATTAATATTACAATCAAATTAATAATATTAACGATTATATTTATATAATAGTTACGATCATGATCATAAAATAAAAATCTATCACGAAGAAGTAAAGAGAAAGAGCGTCTAAAAAGGAGTAGGAGGACCGGAAGAGGCCTGAAAACAAGAAGGACAAACTATAACGAAAGCAAAGAAGATGAAAAAAAGGAAGAGGGGAGGGGGGAGGGGGGGGGGGGGGGGGGGGGGGGGAAGGCGGAAGAGAAAGACTAGGATGAGAGGGCGGGGATCCAACATCTACTGATCTTCCATCCGTCATCCCTATTGAGATTGTTTGGCCTTCTTTCAATCTCAATAGCCTCCGTGAATTTACGATGATGGAATTGAGAAACTTTGGCGACAACCTTGGCCTCCTCTATACACACCTCATGCTTGGTCTTTTCAACATGCTCCGCCAATGCTGAAGACTTGGATCTCCCATGTCTTAGGTCAGCTGCATGTTCGTTGATCCTCTGATGGATGGAGCACCCTGTTTCCCCAATATAGGGGGTCCCACAAGAACAAGGGATCAGGTAGACACCCTTCATGTCCTTAGGGTTAATGGGATCTTTTACCGATCGGAGGGAATTGCGAATGGTGTTAAGGGGCCTAAAGGTTGATGGAATCTCATACCTCTTAAGGATCCGAGCAATCTTGTCCGTGGTTCCTTGGACATAGGGAAGATGGACACCTAAACGACACTCTTTAGGCTCTTTCTTAATTAACGCATTTTTAGAGGCTTTTCGGAAAGCCTTCTGACCTAGGCACCTACTATATCCATTCTCCATTCTCCCTTTCCTGGATATTCTTATATCCAAGAATAAGGATGGCTATCTCTCACACTTTATGTTTCGTAAGAAAACGCATGCTGAGTAGTATCTTCATGCTAATTCCCATCATTTCCCTACTCAGAAGATGGGTGTTCTTAACACCCTCGCTACTCGTGCCCTTAGGATTTCTGATAGTGAGAGCTTTGATAAGGAGAGATCCCATCTCCTTGATGTCTTTGTGTAGAATGGATATAGTAGGCGCCTAGGTCAGAAGGCTTTCCGAAAATCCTCTAAAAATTCATTAATTAAGAAAGAGCCTAAAGAGCATCGTCTAGGTGTCCATCTTCCCTATGTCCAAGGAACCACGGACAAGATTGCTCGGATCCTTAAGAGGTATGAGATTCCATCAACCTTTAGGCCCCTTAACACCATTCGCAATTCCCTCCGATCGGTAAAAGATCCCATTAACCCTAAGGACATGAAGGGTGTCTACATGATCCCTTGTTCTTGTGGGACCCCCTATATTGGGGAAAGAGGGCGCTCCATCCATCAGAGGATCAGCGAACATGCAGCTGACCTAAGACATGGGAGATCCAAGTCTTCAGCATTGGCGGAGCATGTTGAAAAGACCAAGCATCAGGTGTGTATAGAGGAGGCCAAGGTTGTCGCCAAAGTTGCTCAATTCCATCATCGTAAATTCAGGGAGGCTATTGAGATTGAAAGAAGGCCAAACAATCTCAATAGGGATGACGGATGGAAGATCAGTAGATGTTGGATCCCCGCCCTCTCATCCTAGTCTTTCTCTTCCGCCTTCCCCCCCCGCCCCCTCCCCCTCTCCTTTTTCATCTTCTTTGCTTTCGTTATAGTTTGTCCTTCTTGTTTTCAGGCCTTTTCCGGTCCTCCTACTCCTTTTTAGATGCTCTTTCTCTTTACTTCTTCGTGATAGATTTTTATTTGATGATTATGATAGTAACTATTATATAAATATAATCGTTAATATTATTAATTTGATTGTAAATATTAATAATTAATTATTATCATTATCATTATTATGATTATTATTATTATTTTGTTTTATTTTAATATATATATATATCTATATATATATATATATATATATTTACTTATTTCATTTTATTTTTATTTTCATTTTACTTTTTAAACTAACCTTACATTATTTATTTTAACTTAATTTATTTATTAGGTAGTTAGTTAATTAATTAATTAATTTTTTTTTTTTAATTTATTATTATTATTATTATTTTTTTTTAAATAAATATATTATTAAATTACTTTTTAAAATTATATATATAGGGGGTTAATAATAAATAAATTATTTAATTACTTTCTCAACCTATATATATATATATATATATATATATAATAATTATTAAATAATTTAAATAAATAAATAATCTCTTTAATCCAACCATTAATTCTAACTTTTACCTTAATAACCTAATATTATATCTTTAATTATAGAATATATATATATATATATATATATATATAATTGTTAATAAATAAGTTAAATAAATAAATAATTACATCTTTAACCTTTAAATTATTTTATTTTTATATTTTAACTAACTTACTTAAAAATAAACTAACCATTAAATTATGATTTTAATTAAAAAATATATATATATATATATAGTAATTATTTAATAAATAAATAAATTATCAAACCAACCATTGAAATTATTAATCCTAACTTTTACCTTAATAACCTAATATTATATTATATATATATATATATATATATATATATATATATATATATATATATATATATATATATATATATATAAATTAATAAATAAATTCCCCTTTAAAACCAACCATTTTACCTAATTTAACTTATTTCCATAAGAAAAACATTAATACTTATAATAATAATATTAAATTAATAAATAAGAATTTGACCTGGGTCTTAAGGTCAAAATTAGCCGTTAGTTAATTTAGCCGTTAGAGACTCTGCTCAGACTATTTATCATGCTAAGCTGGATCTACTTCTTCAACTTGTCCTGACGATGAACCACACTAGTTGGTTCGAAACGCGTCGACAAATGTCTTCAACTTGTCCTGACGATGAACCACACTAGTTGTTGGTTCGAAACGCGTCGACAAATGTCTTCAACTTGTCCTGACGATGAACCACATTAGTTGGTTCAAAACGCGTGGACAAATGTCTCTCTTTATGTGATTTACGCCGAAGCTCTACTTATAAACATATATAATATGTAAATAATTGTTACAATATGGAGGATTTGAACCTTGGATCTCTTAGTTTTCTTAGGACTCACATTACTTTGATAACCAATTGAGCTGCCCCTCTACTAAATGTCACATTTAATTTTACATAAAGAATTGAATTTACACATCTTCTTCTTAATGCTCGGCTCTAGAGCCAATTATAAATTAGATGTGTATTTGTGATGCAAGAAAGTTTGTACTTCAAATAATTTCACCTAAGAATGATCCAACTCTGTGATCTTAATTAATAAAAGAGAATTTAACAAACAAAAAATAATAAATTGAATAAAGATAAAGTACAAAACTATGGGCTCTAACAAAATTATGGGCAAAAAAATAATATATTAAATAAATATAAAATACAAAACCATTAGCTATAATCAAACCATGGAGAATAACACTTCTTTCAAAATCTACTATAACACAAACAAATACATTGATTAAAAATGAATTGTTTAATAACTTATAGAGTCAAGTGACATTTATATATATTATTTATTTTGATAGAAAAAAATTAATAATATTTTTAAAATCAATTAGGATTAATAAAAAATAACTATATTAATACAGGGTTGTTAAATTAAACCATCAAAATTTAATATAGTAATAAATTTATTATACATATTATGTGAGTGGTACATTAAAATAATTAATATAAAATATAAATATATAAAATAATTATTTAATTTTACTATATTTATTATACATATTATGTTCATGGTCCATTAAAATACCATATGTGTGTGAGATTTAATAAATGCAAATATCAGGTATATGAGAGATAAATTAAAAACTTTAACAATAACTATAGTAAATAATACATATGTAAATGTCTATTTTGGTTCATAAGTGAAATTAAAAAATTATACATGAATAAATGGAGGATGGAACATTGCAATTTATAAATGGATTAATAATTAAAGGTTATGGCAATTTTTTTTTATCAAAATAATGAATCATGGTAGGGTATTCTAACTAATAGATGAAATGATTCTATTAGAAGCTTTTTAAAATCACATGTTTAATTTGAAAAGATGAAGCACCTCATGGGTTTTTCATGGTGTAGAATCCATTTATTCATTCAAAAATGTATTTTAAATAACAAGAAGTCTCCCACATGCTAGATATTGTATTGCCACATTTGTACCAAAATATATTTAAGTAGAATTAAATTTAAAATAACAATTAAAAAATAATTATTTAAAATAATAATAAATAAATATTTATTATAATTTTTTTCAATTCAAGGTAAATTACTATTAATATATTAGAATTTATCTTCATTTATAAAAAATATTATTTAGAAAATGAAAAATAATAAAATAATTTTTACTAATGTCTGCCAAAACATTAGCTTGAATCTTAAATTATATACAACTTGAATCTTTAGATTATATATAACTTTTTAATCTTATTAATAGACTAAGATTAATTATTAAAATATAATTATGTATTATTATATAACTAGAATTATTTCATGTGTGAATTTGAATGGATCATAAATTTACCACATTAAAATTCCAAATTAGGTAAAATATTAAACATCTTTACTTAGATTTACTAAATTCGATACCATCTCTTAAATCAAAGGAACAAGGTTAATTCAACACAAAGAATCATCACGCTCCAAAATATTTTAATATTTCTTTTAATTAAATATTTGTAAAATAAATCTTTAAGGGGAAAAACCATATGCTATGGATTTATTAAAGTCTTTAAAGACATAAATATTTCCACATAAAATTTCTAATATTTGAAAATATTAATTTGATTTATTTTTATTATCATGCCACAAAAAACATTATTAAATCTAATATTAATATTATTATATTTAATAAATTTGGATTAATACAATATTAAATTTAATATATCATGATATATATTAAATTTAGATATATATGTGGAGGGAAAAACAAAGATATAAAGTGATAGAGGTGGAGAGATAGAGCGATGATAAGGGAGAGATGGAAATAAAATGAAGAAGAGGGGAGAGGAAGAATGAAGAGAAAGAGAAAGAGAGGAGTGATAGAGGGAGAGAATGGTAAGATATAGAGGCAGAGATGCAAAGATGGAGGGTAGAGAGAGGGGGAAAGAGGGACACATTTGGAGAGAAGAGATAGAGCGAGAGATAAATAGGGGGAGAGAGAGGGAGGTAGGAGAGAAAATGAGAGAGGGGAAGGACTAGAGAGAGAGGGTGAGAGAGGTAAGGACGAAGAGGGAGGAACAAAGATATGGAGTTGCAGGAGGAGAGAGAGAGTGAAGAAGAAAGACATATAGAGAGAAAAGTGGAGAGAGAGAGACAGAGGGAGAGATGGAGAGGGAGTGTGTATGTTTTGGGGGTGAGATAGAGAGACAAAGAAGGAGAGATATAAGGAAGGGGGAAGAGAAAGAGAGAGAAGGAGAGAGGGAGGGATATAGTGATAGAGTTGGAGGGTGAAAAGAGAGAGAGGGGGAAGATAGATAGAGGGAGGTGAGAGAGAATGGGAGAGAGAGAAAGGCAGAGAGAGATAATGTGAGATAGATAAGGAGAGAAGGAGAGAGATAGAGATGGAGTTGTATGGTAAGAGAGAGGGAGGTAAGAAGAAATACATAGAGAGATAAAGGTCGAGAGAGAGAGAGGGAGAGATAAGGGAGATAGAGGGAGAGGGAGAGAGGAGAGAGGGAGGGAAGGGAGATAGAAGGGAGAGAGAGAGAGAGTGAATGGGAAGATATAAGGAGAGGAAGAGGGAGGGGGAGATATATAAATATGGAGAAAGAGTGTGTATGTTTTGGGGGTGATATAGAGACACAAAGGAGAGATAGAGGGAGATAGAGATATAGATTGAAGGTGAAGAGATGGAAGAAGAGAGAGATAGAGAGAGGGAGGGAGAGATATATAGATATGAAGAGGGTGTGTGTGTTTGGAAGGGGGGGGCGTGACGGTGGTGAGATAGAGAGACAATGAAGGAGAGATGAATGGAGATATAGACATAGATGGAGTGGGGAGAGGGAAGAATATTTCTTGCACTAGATGCATTGATTTCATTGTATATTCTCTAATTCTATTTGACTGTTTGCAATAGAAGCATTGATTTCAATTTAGATTTGTAATCCTATTTGATTGCTTTCTCTAGATGCATTGATTTCACCGTAGATGGTGATTTCAAATCTTATTTGATTGCTGGCATTAGATGCATTGATTTCAGTGCAAATTTTGATTTTTGATTTCAGCCTAGATGGTGATTTCTAATCGTGTTTGATTTCCTACATTATATGCATTGATTTTAGTGTAGATATTGATTTCTATTTATACTTGATTTCTTGCACTAAATGCATTGATTTCAGTGTAGGTTTTTGTTTCTAATCTCATTTGATTGCTTTCATTATATACATTAATTTCAATGTAGATGTTGTTTTCTAATCCTACTCGATTGCTTGCATTAGATGGATTAGATATTGTTAATCTTGAGACTATAAATTATTAAAAAAAAAATCATGGATGGGTGAGAGAGGGAAGAATATTTCTTGCACTAGATGCATGATTTCAGTGTAGATGATGATTGCTAATCCTATTTGAGTGTTTTCTCTAGATGCATTGATTTCAGTGTAGATGTTGATTTCTAATTATACTTGATTGCTTGCAATAGATGCATTGATTTCAGTGTAGATGTGGATTTCTAATTGTATCTCATAGCTTGCACTAGATGCATGGATTTCAGTGTACATGTGGATTCCTAATCCTATTTGATTGTTCGCACAAGACACATTGATTTCAGTGTACATGTGTATTTCTAATCCTATTTGATTGCTTGTACTAGATGGATTGATTTCAATGTAGAGGTTGATTTCTAATTTCATTTGATTGTTTGCATTAGATGCATTGATTTTAATGTATATATTGTTTGTTTTCTAATCCTATTTGATTATTCGCATTAGTTGTTGTTAATATTGACCCCGTAGATTATTAAAAAATTATTTTTCAAGATATATTTAGTAATATGCAGAGGGGCATTATTAAGAAATAATTAGCTGTGAAAAGTTGTGATACCTAGAATTAAAATGAAAAAGATGTGCATAATCAATCCTCCTGCAAAGTGCAAATTAATCCTTGACAAGATCATCTCCCTTCTTCATCACCAACTAATTACTAATAAACAATTACATATATTCAAAATATATTCAAAATTACATATATTCAAAATTACTAATAGAGTAATTGCATACAACAATGTATTCAAAATATTTATAAGAGGAAAATGTATATTTATAAACATCAAAACAAATCAAAATATTCTTGAAAGAGATGTGATAATTGTTTGGAGAAACAAATAATGTAAATATATTATAATTATGGTCACTCATTAAAAAATTTCAAAAATACATTATATCTTGACTTTGCAAAATAGACTATAGACAAAAAGAATCGTGAAAATATTCTTGAAGGAAATATATTATTTCAAACATAAATAAAGAAACAAATTATTTCAAGAGTAATCTTGACACAGTAAATTATTAAAACTATTCTTCAAGATATATTTTGTAATATTTGGAGGAACACTATTTAGAATTAATTAGTTGTCAAAAGTTGTGATACCTAAAATTAAATGAAATAGATGTGTGATATCAATATTCCTGAAAATTATTGACAAGATTGTCTCCCTTCTTCATCACCAACTAATTACTATTAAACAATTACATACACATATAAAAATATACAACTGTAACATTCAAAAACATTACCATCCAAATCCAAACACATAAACACACAAATCGCTCAAAGCATCCAAGCACAAACATACAAACCATTCAATGAAAGCAACACATACCAAAATAAAGAAGAGACTGATATGGTCATGTCAACGAAGAAAATATAATGTGAACTTTGAATTTTATCTCAAACATATACATAATAATGATAATCTAAAAATGTTAGGTCCATCTAACTTTGGATCTATCATGGGCAGAGAGGGTCCAAATCCATTGAGGTGCAAACCTTTCCTCAAGTTCTACAACCAAAATGAAGGTTTTCACATGAGGGATTTGATCCCTCTACACCCATGATAGATCCAATGTTAGATAGATGTAAGATAGTTTAGCTTAGATCCATCTTAATTCATGATCTACCAAATGTCCAGACAAATCAAATCGCAAGAGATACACACTTCTTGTAAAATGAAATAAATCTAGAATTAAAATGAATCTAGATTGGTTATTGTTATAAAGAAAAAATAGATTTTTTTTACTCTCAATTACTTCTTTTTTTTCGCACATTAAAATATATTATTGTAATTCATGTTTTTTTTAATTAATGTTAAAATAAATAGATTAACATGAATATTAAAATAATTTTTGTTTTAAATATTTTAAAATAATTTTAAATTTTAAATTTGATAGGATATATATATAAAAATATAATATTTTTATCCTATCTCTTTTATACTAAATTATAATATCAACCACCAATAAAATAACCAAAATTAAGTTCTAATCTAATCCACCTAATACCTATGCCGTTGCTTCTCCTTTCACCGCAATTTTTCCGGGAAGCAAATAATTTTTTCGTTTATATTCAATGTTTGGGGAACATGTAATTTTTTCATTGCTACTTTTCTGTGGAGTAAATAGATATTCCGTTTATATGGGCGGGTTTACGTGGCTTGACTTTCGTTGCATGGTCAGGATCCGGATTCGTTCATGAAATTAGTAAATTCTCTGTCACTCGGACATTAGTATCCTACCAACTCATTTGCTTTTCATTTTTCAATGGCCACCTTAGCCGGCGAAATTAAGACATGGGTGGCGTGAGTAGATTGTGACGCCAATATAATTTGAGTTGCAAAGAACGGAGTAGTAAATGACTACGACGTTCATGCTTATTCTAAAGTATTTGGTATTATGTCATGTTAGAATGAAGGTTTTTCTGATTAATTATATTATTAGGGTTAATTATATTATTATGGTAAAGAATTTGGTATTATATCATTTTAGAAGGAAGGTTTTTTTGATTAATTATATTATTAAGATTTGGTATCAATTATATAATTTTTAAGAATAAATAGCAAGATGGATGATAGCAAATTAATCATTAAAAATTAATTGAATAAGTAAATAAAAATTCCAAAAAGTTAAAATAAAATTATTTGATATTCTAATTTTAGTTATAAATTATTTGATATTCTAATTTTAGTTATGAATTAAAAATATTTTAGTTATTGATGATGATGATGGTTAATGTCCACTGAGACCAAATTAGTCCATTGGACTTATAACTTTCTTAGTTTTTAATTATCTGCTCCTCGTCTTTCTTGGCGAGATTGGTGCTGTAGCTTTCTTTTTTTTCTCTACGGTCTTCCAACTTCGTTTATCTTGCATCCCCTTCATCTCTTCTAGAGCTTGGGACATTGGTGTTTAACTTCCTTTATCTTGCATCCCCTTCATCTCTTCTAGAGCTTGGGACATTGGTGTTTTAGCTTCGCGATCTATTGTGTTCGTCCTTTTGAAGATAGTCGGAGAAGAAGTTTGGTCTAGGAGATCTGCTTTGCTGATAAATGAAGACTTATTTTGTGCTGTCGAATCCTCATAATTGTTGACTTGTTGGGCGGGGCTTTCTGCCTGCCTGGCTTGAGAGTTGTTTCTTTCCTGCCCGATTTCTTGTGATCCAAAGTTTTCTCCAAAGTGTTCTTCTTTGATGACAGTGTAGTGTTCTTTTTGTGCTCCTTCCCACCATGTAGATATGTGGTGGTTGTTTTTAGCAGAATTTTTTTGGGAGGCTTTTGGGCAATTTTTGACTATATGCCCTGTCTCAAAACAGGGTCTACATCTGAAAATGACACTTTCAGAATCGAGTTTCTGATTCCATACATAGTCTTTACTTGTTTAATTAGTGATAAATTATTAAAAAAAGTTAAAATAAATTCTTAATAAAACGAAGATGGTAGAAAAATAACCCTGTTTAATTAATCTGACTTTCACCAGAATAAGCATTAAATTATGTAATGGGATCCTGCGGTGACAATTATATTTCGTCGTTTTCTGCTGGAGCTTTCTCATCTCTGCCAGAAATTTCCAGATCTCGTATTATTATTAGACAGCTAAAACAATTGCCATTGTCAAACAATTACAGGTTCCCCTATAATCACGTTCACACGATGGAAATTACTCTTTCCTGCGCTGACCAGTGGATAGATAATAGAATCTGAAATCATTATGCTAGCAGTACCAACACTCACAAATTGAAAATTTTTCGGCAAAGCAAAATCAAGTAATTAATTTAGGCATTTGTTAGTTAGATTTATGATTTTCTTTTAAATTTAATAAAAAAATAAGAATGGACAAACATAAATAGCAATAGAGAAACATAACACCTCATCAAATATAATGCCTGGATTACAGATTATAGAATATCATAAATATAAATATATTGGACAAAACTAAATAATTTCAAAATCTACAATAAAACTAAATAAAGTTAGTTCGAATCTAACCTTAAACATAGTTTATTCTGGGCTTATTCATCCTAGAATATCTTAGTGTCTGAAAAACAACAGTTGGGTCATTTGACCTCCCTGATTCCGGGATATTGGGGAAATCATCCATTGGCATTCTCTATAGATGATATAATTTGGACAGTGTAGAATGGTTATGTTAGATTAAATTGGTTGAATTGAAGTTTCTGTAATCTATATGTAATCTATATACTATATGAAGGTTATGAAAAAAAAAATTCTGCTTAAATTACATGATAATAATACACTTGTTTACCAATGTAATTTGGTCAGAATTAAAAAATCAGTGCTCAGCGTTTGAATAACTTTTTTTTATAATATAAATTGATTCAGTATCCTACAAAAAAACTGGATATCTAAAATCTTAAAGCTTAACCACAATTGTAATCGACTAAATTTCCAAAAATTTCCAAGAAATTTTCCATTGGGCGAAATTGTCAGCCCTAGACTACTCTTTTAAAACATACCAATAAAACCAGAAACCTGAAACGATGACAACAGTAGAATACGATATAAACTTAGTAAGTAGACGCCATTTTAACTTATACGATACTGAGACTGTACCAATATTATGTTCTTCTTGTCTGCAAACACGTGCTTCTGTGTACACCCTCCCAGGTTTGCAGAAGTAGCCTTTATCAGGAGCGCACTGCGCATCTTCTGAGCACACGCACAGTCCTTCCAGAGCACATCCATCCTTCTTTATGATCACCCCCGCCTCTCCTATTCCCAGAACACCATCCGTCCACTCATTGGAAAAGAGTCCCTGAGGATCGAATTTGGTTTTGGCTGCCAGAAACGCCTCGTAATTGCTGTATTTTTTCATGACCCCATCAAATGCAATGTTCCTGTTCTTTCCCCAATGAGGCAAACCTCCATATTTCATGAGAGCCATTTGCTCAATTTCCTCCAACACATCTTCATGCAGCCTGGGAGTGTTCGGATCGTCGGCTCGATAATAAGTCATTTCAATGTCAACTGAATCCTCTTGTTTCCCCAAAAAAGCACTTGAAGCTTTTACATAACGCATCAGAAAACCATTGTATAATTCAACCCCACACAGACTCTTCGGAACCATTTCCCTAATCTTCTTTATGTCAGAAAGAAATTCTCCGATTTTGGACACGCTGATACTAATTCCATTCTGAAAGAAGAACAAACCTTTGATTCGAGGATCCCATGCGCACGCTGTCTCTAGTCCGTCCTCGGGGCTTCTGAGGCAAGATCCTGCAGCTTGCATGTTATGCTGGTACCCAATCACTGGATATCCATGAAACAGAAGATCGTTGTTCTTCAGTCCTGTACCCACTTCCATAATGGAATTCACTTGAACGGCGGCAACAGCACACACGCTGTCAGTGCTATTATGGCTTTGTTCGACTTCCTCTGCAAATTCAAATATTAATGAATTAATAGAAATCAAGAACATCAAATTTCATAAACTCAACCTGAGATGATATCAATGTGGGTGGGCATGCAGGTTAGATTCTATTACCTGCTATCCTGGCAGTGGCTAGCAGAGGAGAAAAAGTTGGGCGAAACCCTATGAAATCGTTTACTCCATTGCCGGATGTATTAACAGGTACTCGATCGTCCACTCTATAGACGACCTTTTGCTGAGCAGGATGCCACGTAACGTCTGCGAATTCGTGTTCTAGGCCAAACTGCGCTATCCTGTTTTCCAGATCGAAATCATCTTGCTCAATGTACGTGATGGATCGCTTGAACATCGGTTCCAATTGGAGGGTGACCTGCGCAGCACAGAGAAAAACCTAAAGAAATACTCAACCTTGCTATAATCTCTTATATCAATCAAATCATTGATCCATACAATGAATTGGTAAGAAATAATCAGCCTTGCTATAATCTCTCATCTCAATCAAATCATTGATCCGCAAAACGATCTCAATCAAATCATTGATCCGCAAAACGCTATAATTTCGCTCAGGGAAAAATGGAAATTCTACTTGAAATTTTTGGAAGTGAAGTATAATGATTTTGGGTATTTCAGTGTTTTTTTAAGGGGTTGAATATATTTTTTACCATGATTCAAACACTTCTATACTGTTGGGTATTTTAGTATTTCTTAGGGTGTTGAATTTATTTTCAGCATCATGATTGAAACACTTATAAAATAAGATTTCTTCAAAAAAAAAATTCTCACCAGATTCTAACAAAAATTTCACCATCAAAATAAAATCGTGACCTTTTTAAACAATGTCCATAAAAGCATAATGAACATTTGGCCCTCTTTAAACAACTCCTATAAAATCATAAAATGTTCATAATCAATACACAATAATTAATAAAATAAAATTCTTTCATATAAATATTGACGAATAATTTTGGTCATCAACTAGTTGAAATTATTTAGTATAATTCATCATTAAGATTTTATATTTAATATAATGTATTATTAAAATTTTGAATATCATTACATTGAATAATTTGGATAGATATTTAAAACAAGCTACAGCTAATATGGTTCGTCATGAACTACATAAATAGGAACACTTACTGATTCCAAATTTCTACCCAAATTATTCAATGCAATCAATCCCAAGAATTACATCAAGGTCATTTGAATCACAGAAACCTAATGCAATCAATCCCAAGAATTACATCAAGGTCATTTGAAACACAGAAACCTAGGCTGAGAAATTATATTCCTTTTTACAAATATTGCAAATCATTCATACCTGACAAATGACTCCGAGAACCCCCAAAGAAACTTTGAGCGCATTTAGCTCCTTATCTGCTTCATTGAGGGTCACAACCTTAGCATATCCCTCGTCTTCCGAAGCTGGGACTACTAATCTCATGCCCACAACAAATTCATGAACAGCACTGCCCTTGCCAAAGAGGGAACTACCATGAGCACCAGTGCCTAGCATTCCCCCTAGGGTTACACCCAACCAGTATGGCGAATAAGGTAACGCAAGACCTTCGTTGGCAGCGGCATCAATGAGTTTCTTAAGGGTCACACCACTTTCGAACGTCATCCTCATTCTGCGTTCGTCCACAGCAACAACATGGTTTAGATGCAGAGTGCTGATGATGAGACCGGCGTCTCCAGCAGGGCATACAAGTTTGGGAATGCTGTGGGCGTAGCGAGTCACAACTCTCATCTTCTGGTTCTTCTGTACGGCCTCGGCAACGTAGGCCACAAGCTGCTCTTCGGTGGAGGGATACACAACCTGCGCAGCCCTGCAGGTGCTACGATCAGGAAACACACCATAAGCATTAGAAACTGTGCAGTTAGTGGATCCATCGGAGCATTTCACCACGGGACCAGGCGGGCTAGATTTCACAATGGAGACTAACAGAAAAAAGGCATGGCACGACAACAAAATAGCTGCCATGTGAAACTCCATTGCGCAACGTAACTAATGAACGGAAGCAGAGTACGCATGAGAACTTAGTTTTGACAGGCGTATGTTGAGCACAGGACGAGTGAGGGGCCATTTAAATCAAATGGCCTCACGTTCTGTTCTGGTCCGAGAGGTAGCTGAAATCGTTGCTATCAGCGACTTAGTTCGCCTCTCTTGCACGTTGAACACATGGGTTTCGAAACCATACCAGGAATTGAACAATTTCCAAGCCCTGCCTGTCGAATAAAAAATTAATCACTGAAATGCTTTTCATAGGCAAATTTGTCCTTTTGTTTTTGTCTCCTGTATCCATCTCAACGTAGTTTCCATGTGATTGCTGACGCCCCTGCCAGTTGCACGGTGTCCATTTGATTTTTAATTTTTAATGGTGTTGGAAGTAATTAGAGGCAATTTCTATTTCAGACCTTATATCATTTTAAATGTAGTTTGATATAGCCGCTTGATATCTAGAGTATATTGATCTCTGTTTCTTTTTCAATAACAGTGACATGGCGACGTGTGTTATATGGAGTATCGAACGACCATGTCAAATTTAAAATGGGGTCTGAAATAAGAGTAGCCAGTAATTAGATATTGGTCGCTAGCTTTCCAATAAAAGTTTCACCACTTAAATGATTTTAACGCGCAAATTTATAAAATATCCTCTTCTTTCTGTCTTCTTTATCCATCTAAATATAGTTACCGTGGATCCGACACCCCTGCCACTTGCAGGGTGTCCAATTGAGATTTAAAGATGTTGAAGTTATTACATATCGGAAGCTACGTGGCCAATAAATATTTCATTTATAAAATGTCCCTTGTCTTATTCATCTAAATATAGTTACTCGAGTTGCTGACAGCCCTACCACTTGTAGGGTGTCCAATTGAGGTTTAATGGTGTAAGTACACTTGCAGGGTGTCCAATTGAGATTTAAAGATGTTGTAGTTACTACATATTGGTAGCTACGTGGCCAATACATATTTCATTTATGAAATGTCACTTGTCTCATCCATCTAAGTATAGTTACTCGAGTTGCTGACAGCCCTACCACTTGTAGGGTGTCCAATTGAGGTTTAATGGTGTAACTAATTCAGAATTAATGGTGATATGAGTTATTAAATATGGGCAGCTAAAGCATAAAGTTGAAGTCTTTCATCAAGAACTCGTACATTTAAATTAAGAAGTTCACAGGTGTTGCAAAATTGAATGCAAGAGAATATATAAAATCTATATAAGGGCTACAAAATTGAATGTATGAGAACATATAAAATCTATATAAGTTTCATTGGGTAAGTTGAGTCACTAAGTTTATTACCCTATAACATATCTATCCCAAGATTTTGCATATTTATATCTAATTCTAAATTAACTAGAGCATAAATATTTTCATGTATATCTAAAGATCTTGCATATTTATATCTAATTTTAAATTAACTAGAGCATAAATATTTTCATGTATTTTAAGAGTGATATAAATGAAGTGTGTGATTAATTAGTACATAGTACTATATCTTTTTGATTGAGATACATGGTTATAATATACACTAGCAAATACTAAGTTATATCTTATTAGAGTACTTTGAAGCTTATAAGTGGGGCTAACTTATCCTTCATAGCTATCCACTTATTCCCTGACTCATAATTTAGCATCCCCTTTACCCATTACCACTACATGTAGCATATCTTCCACTAGTTTACACTTAACCCATTATCTAGCATACCCTTTTCCCACTACACTATGTATATAATATTTGAAAGATAGAGTTCTACTCCTAGGAACAATAGCAAATACTAAGTTATAGCTTATTAGAGTACTTTGAAGCTTGGAAGTGGGACTAACTTATCCTTCATAACTATCCACTTATACCCTAACTCATAATTTAACATCCCCTTCACTCACTACCACTACATGTAGCATATCTTCCACTAGTTTACTGCTAATCCATTATCTAGCATACCCTTTTCCGACTACACTATGTATAGAATATTTTAGCAAATAAATATAGAGTTCTACTCCTAGGAGAAATTATAGGTATAGAACCAAAACTTCATGATCAAGATTATAGTATTAAATATCAAGTAGTAGAAGAAACACATCTATCAATAATATTAAGAACATCAACACACATATATACAAAATATCAAAAAAATACACATGTAATAGCATATATGGATGTTTGTGGTAGATAGATAAAGCCAAAATTTTAAATTCCCATAAATTCTTGTTGACTTCGTGGTACATCCAACACAAAAGTCTGATGTTGGTTTTATTGGTTATGAAATTCCAAAACTAATAATAGTAAAGTATTATGTGGTTCCAATAGGGATATGAGCAATTAAAGGCCCATACGAAGGTGCATAGCAAGGAGTGAGTCCATATCTAGTGCTACTACTAATAGATAGCCAAGTTAAGCCAAAAAGATGGCAATACAAGCCGATAAATTTTCTTGATACCATTGAGCCAATTGACTAAATTGGTTCTAATGCAGTCAAATGAACAATCATGATTGTTCCAATCATGTTCCAACTTATCTACCATTACTAGAGGTTACACTTGAAGCTTCTCGAATTGAATCAATGGTTTGTGTTTAAGCAACATAATTAATAGTAGGGAAGCAATACTAATACTAGTATCGAGAGAAAAAGAGCCAACAATAAGGGTTATGGTTCCAAAAGAAAATGCAAGGAAAAAATATTGTAGTTGATCTAGTACTAGTCAATCTAGATGCACAAGTAAATGAAATCCTTCCAAAATATTTTCTCCTAACAACATCACTACCCGATTGAGTCTTTTTGCACATCCCTCTCATCACTTTCATCTTTTAACTCCATTGATTTTGTCTTGGTTGATCTTCTTCTGTTTTATTCTATTGATGTTTACTGACCACTTCCCATTGTTTTGAATTTTGGTACATAGCCTAGTAGAATAAGTAATACTTCTTTACCTTATTAAAGAAGCACTAGTAGTAAAGTAAATATGAAGTAGATGTAGTCCCAAGTCTAATGATTGAAAATGTTGATTGCGATTGAGACTAAAGAGGAAAGGTGGTAGGAGTAGCACCACAAGAACACATCAAGGCCCATCTTATCCACCACTATTATCACTTCCAATTAGAGATTGACAGCTAAAGCCAGTCAAAGAAGAAGTATTTGAATTGAACATTTACCTATTGGAATCTTATCTTGAAGTAGCTACACTACCAAGCTTTGTACATATGCATAGTGTGGATGAATTTTGCATAGTTGTTTGATAGATAATTTCCTTCTTTGGATAGAAGCAAGCTCCCTAGATCTAGTGGCTTAATCTAGAAACACCATAGCTAAAAATATTATGTTTTTCTCAGATAAGTTTAGAATATGGAAGAAAGACTTGCCTGGATTCCAACACAAGTTTTCCTCTTCTCCTTAGTTATAAGCTCCAACTCCAACTCCAGATGCTAAAAGTGGAACCTACAAAACAACTGAAACAAGTAAAGGAAACAAAACATACAAGTACAATATACTAATACCTCTAAACAATGAGTCAAGAAGGAATTGTTTTACATATGCATTAATGAGACATAATATTGGAAAAAAAAACACTTTTTATATTAATGAATATAGGAGAAGATACGACCCTTGCAGAACTTGAACTTGTAGATGTCTCCCAACTATATTGTCCTTCCTTCGCCACAACAAAAGCCTTCATTCACAACTCAAGTGCATGGATGGATAATGGATCCTTAGGCATAAAGCAATAACATGAGGGCATAACTAAGATTCTCTAAAATCCAACCCAAACTCTATGGGAGGCAGTTAATTTATAGGGTAAAAGAGGTGGTTTGGGATTTACCATTCTAGGACTTAGATCCACATCAGAGGGAGGATAAGTTCTAGGGATAAGAGATAAGACCTTAAGAGTTGAAGTTATAGACCTAATTCAACAGTAAATAGCGAAAACCACTCGAAATGTAGAAATTCCCACTGTAGAACAACAGATTATGCAAGGAACTAAAGCAAAATACAAGATCTACTTCTACAACACTTTGCGGAAGCTTAATCGAATTGAGAAAGATCAATGAGAACACATATAAATGAGAAAATGAGAAATCAATCACACATAACACAGAAGAAATAACCCAGGGAAAGCCTCGGCCTAAAATCCCAATCTCTGTATTATCATACAAGTGGAAATCTTGTTCAAGTTACAAAACGAATAATCTCTCAAGCTATCCTACTCTCTCTGCAATCAAACAATATAGCTTAGAGATTGAATAGACACTGTATATGTCCTCTTCAAGCCCTCCAAGCCTCCTATTTCCTTGCGCAGTTTTTCTTGGGGTCTAGGGAAGCCACATGTGTGAATTGGCCTCATCACACTCATAAAACCTGAAGAAGTAACTGCGCAATCCTCAAGGAAAGAATTCCTTCTGCATGCAAGGGATATTCACAATGGGATATTCTAACAACTGATAGTACACTGTCCCTCCATCTGATCTCAACCGGGTCTCTATCTGAACTAACATGCACGAGTTATTTATGAGAGAATATTTAGTTATCTGAAGTGCAGTAGTTACATGCATGCATGCATTAACTAACTGAAATCACATTAATTCAACAAACTGTTTGAATTAATCTAACTAGACTTGACTCAGTTAACTGAGCCAAATAACAACTCAATGTTACAACTCATCCTTATCTCTTTAACTGATGGATAAATTCCTCAATTAATGGAGAAACTGTTGCATGTCTCCACATAGACTTCATGTTTGATTTTCCTTCACTAATTAACTCATAGTGAATTAATTAATTATTTTACAAACAACTGCTAAGAAAAAATTTGAATTTTACTTCTCTATTTTAGTTTAGGGACTGACTAAAATAGAAAGGTATCCCGAAATGCTATTTATAGTAGTACTAAATTTAGAGCTTCTATATTTAGCATTTCTTGTTGCTATTTTCAACACTCCCTCTAAACAAGAAAGGGATTATCATTAACCTCAATCGTGTCTCTGTGGAACACGAACTTGCATTTTGACAATGCCTTAGACAAAATATCTGCATCCCGTTCCTCGGTCGAAACATACAATAACAACATGATCCTCTTGAGCACACAGTCTCAAAGATGGTGATACCGGATATCTATGTGCTTGGACCTGTCATGAGAAATTGGATTCTCAGAGAGTTTGATACAATTCTGATTATCGCAGTAGATCACTGTAGGATCCATCCTCTGACCAAACAATCCCGCTAGAGTCTTCCGCATCCAAATAGCCTCACATGCAGCCTGACTAGCAGCCATGTGTTCAGCCTCTGCTGAGCTAAGTGCAACTGATCTCTGTTTCTTTCTATACCAAGAAGCTACAGCTGAACCAAGGTTGAAGATTCCTCCAAAAGTGCTCTTCCTCTCTGATGGACTCCCTGCCCAATCCGCATTTGTGAAGCCCTGAAGCTTCACTCCCTCTATTCGTCTATACCACAATCCGAACTGAGATGTGCCTCTGAGGTATCTTGGCACATGCTTCGCTGCCTTCCATAACAGCTTGGTAGGATGAACCATAGCTTGACTCAGCTGCATAAAAAATTTTAGGGGCGAATGTTCGCCCTTTTCCGAAATTAAGGGGTTTTAAATTTTTAGTGGGCGAATATTTTGTATCATAGTACATTTTTACAAATCACCTCAAATAGCCCACCTTATTTTGAGGGAAAGGGTAAAAAAGGTAAATTTAGCTCTTGAAATTAGGAGTTACAACCTTCCATTCCCCCATTTTCAAGAATAGGTTTTATTTAAGTGAATCCTATGGGCCAAAGGTCCAAATACCATATTTATAAAAGAGGTATGGTAAATTAATAAAAATATAAATAAATGACAGTTATGGTAAATAAATAAAACATTTTTTATATTTACTCCATAAGTCACCTTATATACATGCAAGGGTGTAAACAAATAAAAATATAAGTAAAGTGGAGGTATGGTAAATATATTTTTATACTTACTCAAAAGGTATGGTAAATAAATACAAATATAAATAAACGAGACGCATGGTAAATAAATAAAACTTCTTTTTATATTTAGTCCATAACCCTCGTTCTATTTATGAAGGCTCAAGAAAAGGGTTTTATTTAAGTGAATCCTATGGGCCAAATACCATATTTGTAAAAGAGGTATGGTAAATTAAAAAAAATATAAATAAACGAGAGGTATGGTAAACAAACAAAACATTTTTTTATATTTACTCCATAAGTCATCTTATATTTACTAACACTCAAAAAATGTGTTATATTTAGGTGAAACCTATGGGAAAAATACTATGGGACAAATACCATGGACTAGATTGTTATTAGTACCATGGAAAAAAAATTATTAACCCTAATATTAGTAATAATAAAAATAAAAATGGCACATGGTATTGACCCATGGTATTCACCTAGAATGTAGCCTATTTAAATGGGGGGATTAGACCAGCATAGATCCATATTTACTCTAGGAGAGGTATCAAATATCGTGATATGAAAACTAGCATAGAGTGAAAAAATATTTGATCCCTCTCGAGACTTGGATGTTGTAATTTAATGTATGTTAAACATTTCAGCTTTGTCAAAATAAAAAATAAAATAAAAATCAACTATTAATTTTATTAATTTTTATAAATACTAATAGTAATTTTTAAGCTCCAGGTTTATGATAACCCATGGTATTGACCCATGGTAATACCATGGTATTCATGTGAGCATAGACTATTTAAAGGGGAAATTCTATCATCTTAGATCCATCTTAATTCTGGGTCTACCAAGTGCTCAGAGGGATAAATAGATTTCATCCCCCTAAGAGTGGTAGATGTCGAGTCAAGATGGATATAGGTTGGTTTTTATGATAATGAAGATATTAAATAGACATAGGAAATTATATTGTAAAAACATCTTAAGGTGAATGGTTAAAGCGTAGACATTGGAAAAGTATATTTGTATACTTCTGTTTTAAACTGAAACAAATCTAGGGCTAAAAGGAATGAATTGATTGCACTAGTCATCCTTCTATAACTTTCCAACATATGCTGGAGTAAACAGATTGTAATTTGGGTAATTTTTCTAACTGTAAATGGGAACATACTTGTGTATGGCAAGGTGGTTACGAGGTCCCTAGAAGTGATGAATTTGATTTTTCTTGGTTTTATATATAGTATTAGGGTTTTTCACATGCTTTCTGTGAATGACACGGGTGAATTTTATCCTACAGCCACTAGGTTATCGATATGTAATTTTGGTAATTTTGATTTCAAAAGATATTTTAAAGAAATGAAATGATTTCATTTGTGTATTCAATAAACACAAGATTTTATAATTGAGTAAAATATTCGCCATGCCTGGTGAGAGATTCCCAAAAAAATTATATATACATATTATATTATTGATAAAATCGCCTTCCATTTTTCCTTTATACCATGGAGATTCGCCCATTTATTATATATATAAATTTAGGGAGGGTTCTTAAAATTTTCCATGCTCAGCTGGTTCACCGCAAAGCATAAGTTGGGTTGTGTGTTCACCAAATACATAAGTGAACCCACTAGCTGCTGATAAACAGTAGCAACTACTACCTCACATGAAGTAGCATCCTCCTTCCTCCAGTTCCTAGCTAGAGGAGTTTGCATGGGCTTGCAATTCTACATGTGAAAGCGCCTGAGTATCTCATTGGCATACTTGCCTTGAGACACAAATACTTCACCATCTTTCTGCCACACCTTCATGCCTAGAAAGTAGTGCATGAGGCCCATGTCCTTCATCTCGAACTCTCTTGCAAGGTCCTCCTTACAAGACTGTATCAGCTGACCATCACCTGTCAAAATCAGATCATCGACATAAAGAACAATGATCAATGGTTTACCTTCTACCATGATGTGGTAAAGGTTCACATCTACTTCACTCTTGGTGAAGCCCAAACCGGTGAAATAGTTGTTGATCTTGGTGTACCAAGCATGGGGTGCTTGCTTTAACCCATACAAAGCCTTCTTGAGTCGGCACACATGTGACCCACGATCAAAGGTCTCGAAACCCTCTAGCTTCTCAATATACACCTCTTGCTCAATATTCCCATTGAGGAATGTTGTCTTCACATCCATTTGGTGGATCTTCCACCCCATCTGAGCTGATAGTGCCAACATCGATCTAATTGATGAGTACCTTGCTATGGGAGCAAAAGTCTCATCATAGTCGATCCCCTCAACCTGTCAGAAACCATGGGCGCCAAAACTTGCCTTATGTTTCTCAACACTGACATCAGCTACCTGATTTACCTTGTAAAGCCATCTGGAACTCACCGTTGACTTGCCCTGAGGTCTTGGGACAACATCCCACACACTGTTCTGAATGATAGAGTCATACTCCTCTACCACTTCATCAACCCAGACTGGTTGCTACACTGCCTCCTTGAATGAAGAAGGTTCAGTATCTACACACTCCCCAACCAGGTCCATGTACCCAGTGCACCGCTCGAGCGACCTCCTCTGCCTGCGCTGAGAAGATGGCTGTCCCACATCCTCCCGCACATCCAGCATCAACCTGTCAGCTTCCTTGAGTGTTTCCTCCCATCTATGGAAGTATCAGCATGAGTGGATGTCTCCACTCCCGGATCCTCTACATGCAGCTGCTCTGCATTAATCTGAGGCTCTTCCTCCTTAGGAACTGAAAGTTCCTCCTCTGCATGCAACTTGAGATCCCTCTCAAGTGACACTTGCATGGATTTCTGCTCGTCGAACTTCAGATCCCTGCGTACCACAGTCCTCTGAGTGGAAGGCAGGTACACTGATAGTTGTGGGGTGTATCCATGTACCCCACAAGTATTCCAAACTAAGCTGTTGGGTCTAGCTTCTTCCTGGCATCTTTGGTCACATGACAGTAAACTAATGATCCAAAGATTTGGAAGTGACTTACATCAGGTCGCTTCTCGAAATAGGCCTCCATAGGTGTCCTCATTCCCAGTATACGGTGCACGCTTATGTTCTAAAAGTATACTGTTGTATTGCATGCCTCAGCCCACAAATGTAGTGGTAGGCTTTGGTCATGCAACATCGCTCGAGTTGCTCCCACAATCGATATGTTCTTCCTTTCGGCCACCCCATTCTGTTGTGGGTTATGGGGTGCCGTAAATTCCCTTTTAATTCCTTCTGAACCGCAGAATTCTTTAAATTGTTGGGAGACATACTCTCCACCATTGTCGCTACGCAAGGCTTTTATTTTCTTTCCAGATTCTTTCTCTGCCAAGGCTTTAAACTCACAAAACCTCAAGAAGGTCTGATGCTTCTTTTGCATAAATTAGATCCAACATCTACGAGAAAAATCATCAATAAAAATAACATAGTACCTTCGTTTAGCAGTGGAAGCTGTAGAGAAAGGTCCACAAACATCTGAGTGAACTAGCTCCAGGATTGCTCCAGCTCTACTGTCTCGATCTAGAAAGGAAGATTTCACATACTTACCCAAGGTACAACCTTTGCATGTAGTCGTCTGCTCAAGCCTTCCCTTAGGTAATCTGGTAGAAATCTGTCGAATGATCTTCAGGGCTTCATGGTGCAAGTGGCCTAGCCTTCTATGCCATAGCTTGCCAACATCTTGGCTCTGCACCATCTTAGCTTTGGAACTCAAAGCAACACAGTCGTCTACCTCCAGCTTGTAAATATTCTTAACTCGAATCCCTATTCGCTTTGTCTTTCTAGTACCGATATGCCTCAAGAATACCTTTCCTTTACTAAAGACTACATCATAGCCTTTATCTTCTAGCATAGCGACAAACACAAGATTCTTCTTCAAACCTGGTACATAATTTACATTAGTCAAGGTGAGGGGAGCTCCACGCTCCCTCTGAAACACAACTGTACCTTCACCTGAAACACGGTAATTTCCATCATCGCCCATCTTGATCTGCATCTAGAGATCCTTCTCCTCCAAGGTACTGAAAATATTCTTGTCACCTTACATGTGGAATGAAGCTCCATTATCCAGGTACCACACACATCCCACCATGGATGAAACCATGCCTGCGATAAGTGAGAAATCCAGCTCAAACTGTGAGGCTAGTGCCTCACCATCAGATCCCTTGAGGAACCCTTCTTGGATTTCTTCTGTCGAAAATTCGTAGCATAATGGCCCACTTCTGACAATGAAAGCATCACACTTTCGATTTGTCAATATTCTTCCCACCATGGGAAGAACCATATTTGGGATGGGACGCCTTCCCTTTCCCTTTCCTCGGCTTACTCGCTAAGGCTAGATTTTCCTCATCATCTTGCTTCGATGAGGATCCATCTCTGGTGCTTTTTCTTATTTCCTCCTGCATCAGATCTGACCAAAGTCGTTCCTAATTTGGCAGTTTTTCTCTTCCATTAACCGAGTCTTGGTAGCTATGCGAACTCTTAGGAAGACCGAGGAGTGCAAGACTCACCATGTCATCATCAACGGTTGTGATCCCTACACTTCCAAGCTCATCCCTGCAAGTGGTGAGCTTGTTCAGATATGTAGAGATCATGTCGCCCTTTTCACACTTGATCTTATGAATCTTGTCTTTCAGTGCCAGCTTCCTCTGATCGTTGCTGTTCTAATATAAATCTTTCAATGTTTTCCACGTCGAAAACGGTGTCTCCTTCCCATGGAGGCTCGAGATAATGTGGTCTCGAACTCCCTCCAGGAGGATTCTCCTTGCTCCGGACACACATTTCTTCCATTCCGCCAATTGGGTAACATCAGTCAGCTTGGGGAATTCTTGATCAATGAATTCCTTTAGACCATTATCCTCTAATACTGCCTCCATGCGATCCTTCTAGGCTATATAATTTCAGCTGCCATTAAGGGCATACTCGAGTCTTAAACCACTGAACACCATTGGTGAAATTGAGATGTGATAAGAACTCGATTTCTATATTCAGGAACGACAAACTTCGAACTACTCCTTGTATATTTTTCTTCACCTTGATCACCTTTGCTCCAATACCATGTAGAAATTCCCACTGTAGATCAACAAATTATGCAATAGACTAAAGAAAAATACATGATCTAATTCTACAACACTTTGCGGAAGCTTAATCGAATTGAGCAAGATCAATGAGAACACATATAACTGAGAAAATGGGAAATCAATCACACATAACACAGAAGAAATAACCCAGGGAAAGCCTTAGCCTAAAAACCCAATCTCTGTATTATCATACAAGTGGAAATCTTGTTCAAGTTACAAAAAGAATCAGCTCTCAAGCTATCCTGCTCTCTCTGCAATCAAATAATATATCTCACACACTGAATAGACACTATATATGTCCTCCTCAAGCCCTCCAAGCCTCCTATTTCCTTGCGAAGTTTTTCTTGGGGTCCAGTGAAGCCACATGTGTGAATTGGTCTCATCACACTCACAAAACGTGAAGAAGTAATTGCGCAATCCTCAAGGAAAGAATTCCTTCTACATGCGAGGGATATTCATAATGGAATATTCTAGCAACTGATAGTACAATGCCCCTCCATCTCATCTCAACTGTGTCTCTGTCTGAACTGACATGCATGAGTTATTTATGAGAGAATATTCAGTTATCTGAAGTGCAGCAGTTACATGCATGCATGCATTAACTAACTGAACTCACATTAATTCAACAAATTGTTTGAATTAATCTAACTGGACTTGACTCAGTTAACTAAGCCAACTAATTTCAACTCAATATTACAACTCATCCTTATCTTTTAAACTGATGGATAAATTCCTCAATTAATGGAGAAATTGTTGCATGTCCCCGCATAGACTTCATGTTTGATTTTCCTTAACTAATTAATTCATGGTGAATTAATTAATTATTTTACAAATAGCTGCTAATATCAAATTTGAATTTTACTTCTCTATTTTAGTTTAGGGACTGACTAAAATAGGAAGGTATCTCAAAATGCTATTTATAGTAGTACTAAATTTAGCACTTCTATATTTAGCATTTCTTGTTGCTATTTTCAACACGAAAAGCTTCTAGAAAGAGAAGATTCAAAATTCATTTTTATTTTTACTGAATTCCAAGGGTCATCACACTTGAAGTGAAGGCAACATGTGTTGGTCAACGCAGTTTCTCTATGTTCAACTTACAACAATGTTATTTACATGAAGGCAAAGTGGGATGCGTCCACCAATTAGAGTTTTGAGCTATTTAACCCAAAATTATTGGAACGTTTCGAGAGAGGATTCTCTTGGCTTTGCATGGGATAAATGCAAAGTTTCAATGGATGTCGATTGATATGGTTTCAAGGCTATTTGATTGTATGTGACAAAATGACATGTAACAATAGTCTTTACATGCATGCTTAGGAAACCTTGCATCAAGCTTCTTTGGAGCTTTCTTTGCCCTTGGATTTTCTTATGCACTATGTTATTTGGACCCATACAATAGTGGATAGGTATATCTATGAAAAAACAATCCATATGCAGAGTGGAGAAAATAAAAGTGGTAGAACCACTCATTCAATAACTAGTTGACCCATAAGTGGAAAAGGAAAAACCAAGACTAGTAGATCTAGTTCTTGATGAGCTAGGTAAAGGGTTCAACGTTTCAAATTAATAACCATATTCTATTGCTTAGTACCTTGACATGTAAGTGGATACAAGAACAAATAAAGATCCAAAGCTAGATGTAAAATATACCAGGGAAAGAGCATAATCCATTGAACCAATTAGTCAAGTTGATTATCCACGAGGATTATCATAAACAATGGCTGATTAAGTGATTGATTTGAACCTTTTTGTCAATTTTAATATTCATGAGCCATTAATCATTATGCTTGTTTATGTTTTTATTTTAGTTTAGATTTCATCTTGGTTGGATGGTGAAATAATATATGATAGATGTTTATGCTATTATTACTTCAAATTCAAGACATTGGAGAAATCCTTCTTCTTAAAATAAAAGTTCTAAAACCACTCATTGAAAAACTAGTTGACCCATAAGTAAAAAAGGAAAAACCAAGACTAGAAGATCTAGTCCTTGATGAGCTAGGGAAAGGTTTCAATGTTCCAAGTTAAAGTTGGAAATAATTAATTCCTACTTTTCTATGGTTGTACTTTTCTATTTGAGGAGTTTGTTCCTATGTAATAGGAATTTAGTTTCTCCTAGTTTAGTGTGTGGTTGAGAGAATCTCTCAACCACACTACTATACGTCTAACATAACATTCCTATCTTGAGACTATTGATTGTATAAATATGTGTGTAATTTCCTCATTCAACAATTAATAGAATATATTATTGAGTGTCTATAATTTTATCTTGGTATTAGAGCCTGTGAGGGCCTGGCCCCTCCTGGGCTTGGCCCCTCCTAGGCTGAGGGAAATAATTGAGAGGTATTTTTTTTTTAGTTCTTGAGTTTTTCCATCATTGATTAAATAGTGCGGAGGCGGCATTGGTAACCAGCTCCCTGGATGGTGCAGATGCGATGTGGTGAATCCGTGCTATTTTATCGTGGAGAAGTCTCCTCAGCACGGGATTGACAGAAGAAGGGGCGATCCTCTTTGTCAACTTGTAGGTTGTTGATATCGATCGTGAGATTGTGTGATTGCGCGGTGGTTGTGGATAGCTACCTGAGTTCGGATCAGATTAGACGACGTGGTGGATGCAAATCTGTGGCATATCATTGGAGCTGTGGTGTGGGTGTTAGTTTCAATGCACTAGATCGCAGCACCAGAGATCAGATCAGCGGTGGCATCTTGAGTCCGTGGCAGTGGCCTGCATATCAGAATCACCCCACCGCTTGTGTTGTAGGGCTGTTGTGCAATATGCTTGTAGGCGATGAAACCCAGCTATGGACATGTGATCTTTACATCGGAATGTTCCCATTCTTTTCATTTTCCGTGCATTACCTCAAATGTTCGTCACGGCAACCTGATCTGTTCCTCTCTCGATTAGTCACAGTGGCTGCAGATCAAGTTGGTAAGATGAAGTCCAAAGAAATAGGAGAAAACGAGATCACATTGGACGGGTCGGTCGATTTGAAAGGGAGGCCTGCTATAAGTGGAAAAACTGGAGGGCTGAAAGCCTGTTCATTCATCGTTGGTTATGAGTTTTGTGAACGATTGGCATTTGGGGGAATTTGGGCTAATTTAGTGATTTATCTCACAACCAACCTACACGAGAGCACTGTTTCTGCTTCCAGAAATGTCAATAACTGGGTCGGTACTATGTGGATAATGCCCATGCTGGGAGCTTACATTGCCGATACTCACTGGGGGCGCTACTGGACCTTCATAGTCTTCTCAGCTATCTATGTAGTGGGTATGGCGATTCTCACGTTGGCTGTGTCTCTGCCATCTCTGAGACCCCCTGCTTTCTCTTCCAACAAAGGCTGCGAGCATGTGTCAAATCTTGAGACTGGTATTTTCTATTATGGATTATATCTTCTGGCGATTGGTGCTGGAGGAACAAAGTCCAACATCTCCACTTTCGGGGTGGATCAGTTTGATGATTTCAATCCCAAGGAAAAGAGGCAGAAGAACTCATTTTTCAACTGGTGGATGTTCACCATATTCCTGGGAACTCTGCTTGGTAAAACATTCCTGATATACATCGAAGACAAGATCAGTTGGGGTGTCAGCTATGAAACCATCTTTTGTCACTGAAAGTGAGGGTTGGTGGTGAGCCTGAAACCATCTTTTGTCACTGAAAGTGAGGGTTGGTGGTGAGCCTGAAACCATCTTTTGTCACTGAATGTGAGGGTTGGTGGTGAGCCAGAAACCATCTATATAGTCTTTGTGACTGAAGTACCTTTGTGGCCAGCTTGCCTTTGTGGCCGAATGGTTGGTGGTGAGCCAGAAACCATCTATATAGCCTTTGTGGCTGAATCGCCTGTGTGGCTTGAGGTGCCATTGTGGCTGGAATCGTGGATGTCAACACGTTGTTTGACAAGCTAGACTTCATGTCTGTGTTGAGCTCTAGCTAAGTTGAGTCAGCGTGCCTTAGTGGCTATGTGTACACGAGAGCTTTGTGCTCGTAGGAGCAGGTGGACTGCAGAACACCTAACTCAGGCTCAGATGATTTTCTCTGAGTAGAAGGGGATTGGCGTCTTTCACGCTAACAACAATGCCAGGAAGGCCAATTGGCGCGTCTGTTAGGCCATTAATCGCACCAATGGGTGTGGGTTTTTTCGTTCAGGATCGCACCAATTCACCTTCAAGGGGATCCGTGGGATCGACGAAGTTGTGGATCTGTCCGAGGGCGGCAGATTGTGTTTTCTGGAGGTTTTGTACATGCAATTCTAATGGTGGATTTGACTATCATGACAAGTAGTCATTAAGGGGGGGAGTTGGAAATAATTAATTCCTACTTGTCTATGGTTGTACTTTTCTATTTGAGGAGTTTGTTCCTATGTAATAGGAATTTAGTTTCTCCTAGTTTAGTGTGTGGTTGAGAGAATCTCTCAACCACACTACTGTACGTCTAAGATAGCATTCCTATCTTGAGACTATTGATTGTATAAATATGTGTGTAATTTCCTCATTCAACAATTAATAGAATATATTATTGAGTGTCTATAATTTTATCTGTTAATAACCATATTCCATTGATTAATACATTGACACATAAGTGGAGACAAGAAAAAATAACGATCTAGAGTTAGATTTAAAATATACAAGGGAACTATCCTAAGCCATTGAAGCAAGTATTCAAGTTAATTATTCACAAGCATTAGCATAAACAATGATTGGTTAAACTACTGATTTTAAACTTCTTGTCAATTTTCATATTCATGAGCCAATAATCATTATGCTTGTCTATGTTTTTTATTTTAGTTTATATTTCATCTTGGTTTGATAGTGAAATAATCTATCATAGAGATTTATACTATAACTACATCGGGTTCAAGACATTGGAGAGATATTGCTTGTTAAAATTGAATGGGGTTGTTGTGGAGAGGCCTCACCATATGGTGATGAGGGGTTTTCTAGGAATTCACAAGGATGACATTAAATTGACTATTAAGACTTATCATTTTACATCCCAACATTGGTTTACCGATGCCTCTCCAGCTCTCTTTAATGTTACGCCAAATACCTATGATGTTCATCACATTTCCATTTATCTAACAAGATGGTTTAGGTTGTATATTAATATCAAGATGAGTGATACATTTAAAGTAAGGGGAATGATTAAGTATGTACTATTTCATTCCTTATCATGGATTGACCTCTTGAAGAACCTTAAGTAGTATATTATATCATGGAATTAATTATGTATTTATCACCATTTTAAGCTAAGAACAATTACGTAATATGAATTGAATTTGAGATTTCATCAAAGGAAATATTGGCTTTTAGATTAACACTTCAAGTAAAACATTGAAAATTAATGGAGGCCTTATAATCTCTTTTATCTAAAATATTGCAATTTTTTATGGGTTGTATTAATAAGCTTATGAATTCTTGTCATGAAGATAGTTTTGGGTTTGTTCTAATTTTCCATTTTATGTTTTAAGTTTGGACTAGTTAAGTAGTTGCTTTCTTATTTGTATGAAGGATAATAGCATTTAATGTACTCATGATTAGTAAAATAAGAGGATATATTGGAGCTTCAATCCAAAATATTGTTTCAACAAATATTTACATATGTGAAACAAATGCCACATCAAATTGTATTGTGCTAATGTTGTTCTTAATGAGATTTTTTCTATTTATATTAAGGATGGGACAAGATAAAATATAATTAGGAGTGGTGCTATTTTCTAGCATGCATTTTATTTTGTTAATGCTTACTAGTTGGTTAATATTTAGTTCAAATAGGAACAACATAAAGTGACAATTTTGAGATGCAAGGCTTAAATGATTTTTTTTACATTATCATATATATTGAATTTGATGACCATTTTCCACAAATGCATTTGTTGTAGAGTTGGAACATGTATGTGGATAGTTTTCTCTATTATACCTGAGAAAGAACTATCGAAAGGTATTTGATTTTGTATGCTAAGGATGATTCAGGACTTTTTTTTTTTTTTTTTCCCCTGGGAAAAAGTCGTAATTTCCATTAATGTATAAGAAAATTACATTTTGCAGATGCCGTGGCATATTCAAAAGCAGGCGGTGTGCCTGTCGAGTTCACTGTTAGCTAATTATATCTCCACGCAGGGAGCATGATATATCAGTCAAAAAGAACAAAATTTGATGACTTGCTCTTCGCAGAGAGCAATATATACTATATATAATCAAAAGATGTACAGTAAGGTCTGTATCTACAAAACTGAAAATAACAAAAAACTATCTGCATATATATGGGCTATATAGCCCATCATTCATGATGTTCTTCAAAAGGGCGATGATAGTACTGGTAATAAGTGCCGTCAGTGTCCTCCTGTATCCACCAGTCCTCTCCTATTCTGTGCGCAGCCTCTTTGGAGAGTTGGTCTGCAGTGGTGTTCTGTTCCCTGTAGATATGATGACAGACAAAAGATTCAAAGGACATAGTCAATCTCTTGGCTTCCTCCAAAATATGTCTTAAAGCAAATGCATGGCAATGAGATGCACTGTTAAGCCAATTGCAAACAACTTTTGAATCACCAAATAGCTGTAAGTGTCTGCAACGTTTAAGAATAGCAAAATGTATAATATGTTTGGCTGTAATGAGCTCAGCATAATTATTAGTGCCTCTGCCAAGGTATATTTGAATCTTATAACTATGCCTGTCATTTAAATGAAGAGTAGCGCCCCCCCCACAGCCATCAGTTTGGGCCGATCCATCAAAAAAAGCCCAAGGTTTTGAGTGATCAATGGGAATCGGGGAGAGAGTTCTAGGAGTAGATGCGGTGACTTCATCAGGTATCAGATTGTAATCAGCAACAGTGGAGAGGATGACCGAAGGCCAGTGGGTTCTCTTCAATTGGAAAATGGATAAATTGCGGGCTATCCATATAGCCCAGCAGATCAGCAAAGGGAGGTTTTTGGCTTTGCCTGAATGTTCAGAGCACCAGGTAGACCATGCCTCCTGTAGGGTTGCCCCGTGCCAATGTTTCAGCTGAGGGATATGAGAGGTAATGGATTGCCAAATATGTGTGGTCGTGGTGCATGTGAGGAATAGGTGCTCCGTAGTCTCTTCAGCATTTAAACAGAGGTGACAACGATATGGCCCATAGAAAGATCGCTTGATGAGGTTGGAACCTGTCGGGACTTTGTCAAATATTATATTCCACATTAAAAGTCTTGTCCTTGGAGCTGCCTTTAACTTCCAGATCGTCTTCCATGCGCTGTGGATATCAGGTGGCATGTATGTCTCCATAAGTTTAAGATATCCCAGCTTAGGAGTGTACACACCATGTTTGGCATGTGCCCATATAATTTCATCCGGTCCATCCAGGAGTCTGATATTGGCCTGACTGAGCGCAGAGATAAAGTCCTTCCAATCTTCCATCCACTGGGGTGGCAGGTTCAATGCTCTGTCAGTTAACCAAGCCTGCTGGAGAAAAGTGGTGTTAGCTTGGTCCCCGATATGTTTAATATATATGATGCCTCTGTCATTGAGATAGCGCACCAGCTCCGCCGGAAGTCTGTGTGCATTCCCACAGCCTACCCAGGGATCCACCCCTATCCGAACAACATTCCCTTCTTTGATTCGCCATGTAATGCCCTCCCTCAGTAAGGGAATAGAGTCCATGACAGCTTTCCAAATGTTTGAATATTGCGTGCTATGCCCAGGTCTGGTGCAAATCCAATCAAGAGTAGATAGTGGCTTGATATATTTAGAGTGTGCCACCCTAGTCCAGAGACTGTCAGCTGTTAGTAGACTCCAACCTAGCTTAGCTGCCAGCGCTTTGGAGAATATGGCCAATCTCTTGATTCCCCATCCTCCCCATCTCTTAGGTTTTGTGATAGTCTCCCATTTAACCCATGCAAAAATACGGCCTGTCTGGTGCCCTTTCCACAGGAAACGACAGCATATACTCTGTAGTCGATTCAGGATACCTCTAGGTATCCAGGCCAGGGCCATCCAATACACCGGAGTAGCTTCTATGACTGCCTTTATGAGGACAAGTCTGCCAGCTCTCGAGAGATATTTGTGGTACCAGACTTGTAGCCTTTTTTCCACCTTGGAGATGAGCCATAACCAATCTGCTATCTTGTAACCCGCTGGCTTCAGTCTGAAGCCCAGATACTTAATACCATCCGACAGCTCCAAGCTAGCAAATGGAAAACGCTGTGAGGCAAAATTTACTTCATGTGCCGAGCATCCAATAGAAGTGATAGAAGATTTATTATTGTTGATTTGCATACCCGTAGCCTGTTGGAAGAGTCGAAAAGAGTTATGAAGGGAGGAGGAGTCACCTATGCTGCCATTGAGGAATATGAGGATGTCATCCACGAATAGGAGGTGTGTTAGGTAGAGTTCATCCACAATTTTGATGCCTGTGAGCTGTCGACGAGCTTTGGTGGATGAGATAATCCTGCTCAGCCCTTCCATAATCAGCAGGAACAGTAAAGGAGATAGGGGGCATCCCTGTCTAAGCCCTCTCTCTGCTGTGAAGAAAGGTGTCGCTTCTCCATTGAGGAGAACGCTGTACGAGACATCCAAAATGCAGCTCATCATCCATTTGATAAAGTCGAATGGGAAGCCAAGATGAGTGAGCAGAAGCCTAAGATACAACCAATTGGCTCGGTCGAAAGCCTTAGAAAGGTCGACTTTGAGGATCATACCCTTCTGTTTCTTGATGTGCAAGGTATGCATGAGCTCTTGGGCCGAAGCAATGGCCTCATGTATCTGCCTGTGATGTAGGAATGCAAACTGTTCTGATGATATATGCTGAGAGAGAATGGGCTTGATTCGGTTGGCGATTATCTTAGCAATAATCTTATAAAGACAGTTGCATAATGATATGGGTCTGAAATCGTCAAATGTGACAGGGTTATCAGTCTTAGGTATGAGGGCGATGAAAGTAGATTTAATGGCTGATGATATTCTGCCTCTTTTCCTACTGTCCTCCACTATGCTCAGTAAGTCCTGACCCAATATGTCAAAAAAGGAGATGTAAAATTCAATTGTCCACCCATCTGGTCCAGGACTTTTGTCCTTTTTGAACCATTTCAGGGTTGCCTCAAGTTCCTCCATGGTCACCTCCTTTAGAATCTCATCCGAATCTTCCTGGTCCACAAATCTGGGGAAGAGCTCTGCAATGCGCATGATCTCCAGAATATTAGCATTCCTAGGAGCCTTGTAAATGCCCCGGAAGTGTTCAGATGCCAGTCTTGCCAAATCATGTTGATCTGAGATTGTATGTCCCCGATCATCTTTAAGTTCCCAGATAGTGTTGATAGCTTTGCGCCCATTGGCAAATTTGTGGTAGAATTTAGTGTTATTATCACCCTCTGTGAGCCATATAGCCCTGCTTCTCAACCTCATACTTTCTTCTCTATCCTTCAGGATTCGTGTGCGTTGGGCTATCAGTAGATTATACTGCTCCTTGTCCTCAGGCGTGTTGAAGTTCCCTGTAGAAGAGTTTTCATATTCCGATATGATTCTCTCTGCCTCCATGAGAGTATGGTTGTCTTGTATCCTCTTCTGATGAGCCCACCTTTTAGTGACCAGCTTGAGCTCTGTTAACTTCCGGACAAAACCCAAAGGTAAGTCTTCCTCCTCCCGAATAGGGTTATTTTGCCAGAATTCATGTACCAGTTGGATATAAGAGGGATCTCGAAGCCATGCAGCATTGAATTTAAAAGGACTTTTGATCTTGTGGGTAAGGCCATCTATCTCAAGGAAGATGGGTCTGTGATCCGATAGACCCCCTGTTCCTACCCATTGTCTTGCCCTGGGAAGATCACTATATAAATGTTCTTTAATAAGGAAGCGATCCAGTCTCCTAGCCAGACTCTGTTCCCCACTTCTATTATTGGACCAGGTATACTGGAGTCTGGCTGACGGGATGTCGACCCAGTGGTGGTCTTCCAATAGAGAGGAAAGTGATTCTGAGAGGGAGTCCACTTGTGCCATATGCCCCCATGATTCACAATATCCCAAGGAGAAGTTAAGATCCCCTCCCAGAACAATATTGTTTGCTTGCAGCAGCTGCCTCTCAAATAAGGATCTCCAGAATGTGAGTCGATCAGTGCAGGGTCCATAGACATTAATCAGACGGAGGTCCCGATCCAGAGTGTGAATGTGAATGTCAATACCAATGAAACCCTTGCCCCCCCAATAATTGCAAATATCTATGGATTTGTTACAGACACCGATGGCAAGGCCCCCAGAACGGCCAGCAGCGTCTAGAGCATGAAAGGTCCAATGCGGAAGCCAAGAAGATAGGGTGCGAACAAGTATGTCCATAGGACAGAGGGTCTCTTGTAGGAATATGATGTCCAGATGATCCGAGGTAATAAGCCTCCTGAGAGCTAGTTTTTTAGAGGAACTAGCAAACCCTCTACAATTGAAGGAGAGGATTTTCATAAGGAAGGAGGGGGAGGGCCATCCTTCGCTCTAAGGGCCCCAATAATAGTATGCTGTCGCCCGAGGGCAACCTCCTCATCAGCCGTCTTCCTGGCTTTAGTAATTCGGGATGGACGACCACGGCCTATCTTAAGATGTGAAGGAGGATTTATAGGGTCAAGGCCGATCACATCGGGTCCCCTATCCTTGTTCCGGGGACGGAGGGCGTACCGGGGTGATTGCTTGATTAATGAAGAGGTCGATGAGATCAGGGATGGGGGAGCCAGGGGAGGGGGAGGTGGTATCGAGCAGGTGAGAGATGTATGAGTCAGCGAATGAGGGGTGTGAGTATCAGGCGGATCAGCAAGTGTGATGACAGATGATATACAGGATGCATGCAAATTCAAAGAGATAGGAGAAGAAAATAAACACATACCCGTAACCGCAGTGTCCTTTGGAGGGTTCAGTGAGTGCTCCTGAGCCTCTGAGGACGAAGGCGGTGCCGGGGGCAGAGGATCTTGTGCTGAATGAGTGGGTCCATTACCTTCAGCTGGCGCAGCATCCCCTGTAGTGCATTGAGGGGCGGCAGGAGGCTGTTCAGGCTGCTGATTCAAAGGAATCGAATTGTCAATCTCTGTGGCCTCTTCCTGTGCTTGCCGATGGGATTTCCGAAGGAGTGGGCAGTCTCTGTAGAGGTGCCCCACTTTGTGGCATCTGCGGCAACGATATGGGATGCCCTCATAGTCGATGATCTGCCTTCGCGCTGAGTCTCTCCACTGAATGGTGATGTATTCATATAGTCCTCCCCGAGTATCCATATATATAAGAATCCTGGCATAGGCCATCATACCAGTCTGGAGATATGAATTGTCATAACCCATATAGGAACCCAGGGCGTTGCCAATGCGCTTGAAAATCTCCTCTGACCAATATTGTAGGGGGAGACCTGGGAGCCGTATCCAAATAGGGCCAACCCCAATCTGCTCCGTCTCAGGATCAAATAACGGAGTCCACCGCTTGAGCAACACAGGTGCATGGTCAAAATGCCAGTGAGAGGACAAAACCCAGTTTGTGTGGTCGGCACGCGCGAACCGAAGTGCAAACCATCCCCTCACAAATGTCTGCACAAACGGAAGATCTACTAAGTGATGTCCCCAGACCTCAGAAACCCATGCCTTCAAGCGTGCCGCCGTATAGTTCCGTCCCCTAATGCGACCAACTAAGACCCAGTCCGCGAAATCCATAGCTTCGCCCCACTGAATGTCCTCTTCCAGTCTGAGGAAGTAATCAGCTTCTCGTGATTTAAAACATTTAGTTTTCTTTCTAGGGCCTCCAGAATGTGAAGGGTTCCTCAGAGGATGTGGTGCCGATGGAGGCGTATGGGAAGGTATGGATGGATGAAAAGATGCAGGGATACCAGCGAATGGGGCAAGTGAAATACCAGATAGGGGATCCGAAAGGGGAGGTACGGATGAGAAGCTACCAGACGAGGGACCAAGGTAACCCACAGAGCCGGAGGTAGCCAGAGCCAGGTTAGGGTTATGCGCGAGGTGTGAAGAGCCAATAGTCGGTGGAGTTAACCCGAGGGATGGGTTTAAAGAACCAGCAGCAAACCCAAGGGTCGCCGGGGAATGAGGAGGCGTCGAGAGGGCCGGCCAGGTGGGCGGGTCGTCCGGAAGAACCACGGGCATGGATCTGGAGGATTCTCCATGCACATACTGAGAGTAAACCCCAGAATAATCACCATACAATATTCCATCTGAGCTGGCATTGGGAGTTCTCCAGATGGAGACCCCTTCCAAGGGATCCGCGGAGTAGTCCACACTCTCCAAGTCATCCATGATAACGGCTTCTCGAAACGGTGAGCAAAACAAGCGGTGCAGAAAGTCCCGGCGGTATGACAAGGCACAGTAAAAAAAACCCCAAGGTAAAATAAACAAATAGCTGGTGCAGTTAACGGCCGTGAACGTTACCTGACTGCATACAACTTCAAGGTAAACGGGAGTCCTGGAGGTAAGAACCAAACGGCAGCGAACGTAGCAGCATCGAACGGCGGATGTACAGGCAGCTGTAACGGAGGGAGTCCAGCGTCAAGATGTCGATGATTCTGGACTTATAAGATGTGGAAAATAAATATAATCCATGGGTAATTGGAATGGTGTGGCAAGGTATTTTTTCTATTCTTAATAGATTACATGCCTTCTTATGGTCGGAGTCTAGGGTGATTCTACCTAAACATTCTCCTATCCTAGTAAGTCCCTTGGAGTAGCATATTGCATGGATGAAGAATTTGATAAATTGTACCTCAAATATGTGTAGCATGTATGTTGTGTAATGATTCAAGTTCTTTAAAAATGATAAAAGTCAATGAATATAATCCACTTCAAGGGGGAAACCACATTTCACAATGAATCCAATAGAAAAGACAAGGTGCCCTTAAAACTAGGTCTCCTTAATATATAGATAGACGATAAAGGGTACAATTATAATGAACGGGAACAATGAAAGGTTTTAATTGACTTGCTAATATAACACTACAAATGTAATAATTCAATATATATGGGCTAAAAGGGGGTTATATGTTTATCATTCCCCTCCCCTTTAAACAAATTATGTCCTCAACATTTGAATAATTGCAGGTGTTTCTACATGAATAAATCATCTTATCATGTCTCTGTTGAAAACAACAATAAGAAATGCTAAAAATAGAAATGCTATAAATAGCATTTCAGGTACCAGTGTTGGAAATAGAAACAAGGAATGATAAAATAGAAATGCTAAAAATAGCATTGCCATAAATAGCATTTCAGGATACATTCCAATTTTAGTTAGTCCCTGAACTAAAATTGAGAATTAAAATTCGAATTTGATCTTAACATTTGTTTGAAAAATAATTAATTAATTCATCTTGAGTTAATTAGTTGGAGAAAATCAAACATGAAGTCTATGTGAAGACATGCAACTGTTATCCCTTTGATTGAGGAAGTTATCGCTGAATTAAGGAGATCAGGATGAGTTGTACTTTGAGTTGTAATTAGTTAGCTCAGTTAACTGAGTTAAGTATAGTTAGATTAGTTCCAATAGTTTGTGGAACTGATTGTGAGGCCAGTTAGTTAATGCATGCATGCATGTAACTAGTGTACTTCAGATAACTAAATATTCTCTCATAAATAACTTATGCATGTCAATTCAGTCAGAGACCCAGTTGAGATCAAAGGAAGGGACAATGTACTATCAATTGGAGGAATTTTCCTATATATGAAACTCATCCATGCAAAAGGAATTATCTCGTTCAGGATTGCGCAATTATTTTAGAGTTTGGTGAGTTGTGTGAGAGGTGAATTCACACAGGTGGCAGCGAGAGGACCCAGGAGAAATTGCGCAAGGAAATAGGAGGCTTGGAGGACTAAGGGAAAGCATATGTTGTGTCTATTCAGTCTATGAGCAACATTGAGGGATTGTATTAAGAGTTGGATAGCTTGTGAGCTAAAGATTTGTGTAATCTGGAGATATTTCCACTTGTATGATAATACAGAGATCAGGGTTTTTAGTTGAGGCTTTCCTTAGAGTATTCTTCTGTTTTCATGTGTGATTGATTTCTCATTATCTGTTATATGTGTTCTATTTGATCTTGCTCAAAATCGATTAGGCTTCCACAAGTTTGATTGCAGTAGTTGATTAAGTATTTTGCTTTAGTACATTGCATAATCAGTTTAATCTATAGTGAGAATTTCTACATGGTATCGTAGCCAAGTTTCTCAGAGCAAAGGTGATCAAAGCGGAGAACAATATACAAAGAAGGGAGAAGTTTGAAGTTTGAAGTTCCTGATTATATAAATCAAATTCTTATCACATATAAAATTTCACCAATGGCGTTCAACAATTTGAGACTCGAGTATGCCCTGGATGGTAGCTCGAATTATATAGCCTAGAAGGATTGCATGGAAACGGTATTAGAGGACAATGGTTTGAAGGACTTCATTGAACAAGAAGTCCCCAAGCCAACAACAGTTAATGCCCAAGAATTGGCAGAATGGAAGAAATGTGTGGCTAGAGCAAGGAGGATCCTTCTAGAGGGAGTTCGAGACCACATTCTCTTGAGTCTCCATGGGAAGGAGACACCATTCTCAATGTGGAAATCATTGAAGGATCTATATCAGAACATCAATGATTAGAGGAAGCTAGCGCTGAAAGAAAAGCTTCGGAAAATCAAGTGTGAAAAGGGCGACACGATCTCTACATATCTAAACAAGCTCACCACCTGCAGGGATGAGCTTGGAAGTGTAGGAATCACGACAACCGATGATGACATGGTGAGTCTTGATCTCCTCGGTCTTCCTAAGATCTGGCATAGCAACCAAGACTCAGTAAATGGAAGAGAGAAACTGCCAGATTGGGAACAACTGTGGTCGGATCTGATGCGGGAGGAGATCAGGAGAAGCACCAAAGATGGTTCTTCATCCAAGGAGGATGAAGAAAATTCCACCTTAGCGAGTAAGGCAAAGAAAGGGAAGGAGAAGGATTCTCATCCCAAATTGAGTTCTTCTCATGGTGGGAAGAAGATTGACAAATCTAAAGTGCAATTTTTTAATTATCATGAGGTGGGCCATTATGCAACTAACTGTCCATTGAAGAAATCCAAGAAGGGATCCAAGGAAGTATCTGAAGTTGAGGCATTGGCCTCTCAATTTGAATTGGATTTTACCCTCATCGCATGCATGGTTTCATCGATGATGGGTTGTGGTTGGTTTCTTGACATGGAGCCTCATTCCACATGACCGGCGATAAGAGTCTGTTCAGTACCTTGGGGGAGAAAGACCTCAAGATACTCATAAATATGGGTAATGATGAAAAGTATAATGTCTCAGGAGTAGGCACGATTGGTTTTCAGAGGGAGCATAGAGCTCACATTACCTTGACAGATGTGAAGTATGTGCCAGGGCTGAAGAAGTACTTGGTATCGATCACGATGCTGGAGGAAATAGGCTATGATGTAGTCCTCAGTAAGGGAAAGGTTTTCCTTAGACACATCACCATGAGACAGGTGAAGCAGATCCGTTCACGAGTCAAGAACCTGTATGCTCTTGAGGTTCATGATGCATGCAAAGCCTTGAGGAGTAAGGCAAGTGTCGGAGACTTGGTGGTTGAGATGGAGAGTACATTACCTCTCAACATGCAGCGTCAGAAGAAGTCTCAGAAAATTGTGAAGGAGCCACAATTGGTGAAGCATCTTCGAGAGGTTGTGGAGCAGCCACAACTGGAGAAGCCGAGAGGAGACCGAGTGGAGGCATCCACTGATGTAGAGACCTCCAATAGGGGGAATTTCGAGCCAAGTGGGTAGAGGGATCACATGCATCCATACCTCCAGTTGGGAGGTGGGGAGATGTGGAGTGATAGTCCCAAGAAGGCTAAAATAGGGGTAGGATCCATAAGTTACCCGACCTCTTTAATTAGACCTTGCTATGGGAACCTTGACAAGGAGTAGCAGGCCTGGCTGTGTGGGTAAAGACAGATGCAGATGGAGCGGTAGAGGAAGCTTCAACATCAGAGGATGTTTCTAGGCCAACAAGGAGGTCAGTTGGGAGATCGGTTACTTGCTTCTCAGTAACTGAGTTTCAGTGCTGCAGTGGGCAGCACAATGCAACATGATGAGAGGAGGTGTAGTGCGGATGCAGTGTTGAGAGATAGGACCAACAACATCATGGATGTAGCAAGAGGAATCAGTGTGACTGATGCAGTCACAGACTTTGAAGACAGAGGCATCATTCTGATTCAGGTTGGATATTTTTTTGTTTCTAGAGTTGCTGGAGCAACAACACTAGGGAGAAGTGTTGCATGTAGAACATTCCAAAGGTTCAGGATCGGGTTCGAGTTGAATGCCTTTCTTGTTGAGAGGGAGTGTTGAAAATAGCAACAAGAAATGCTAAAAATAGAAATTCTATAAATAGAATTTCAGGTACCAGTGTTGGAAATAACAACAAGGAATGATAAAATAGAAAAGCTAAAAATAACATTGCTATAAATAGAATTTCAGGATACATTCCAATTTTAGTTAGTCCCTAAACTAAAATTGAGAATTAAAATTCGAATTTGATCTTGGCAGCTATTTGAAAAATAATTAATTAATTCATATTGAGTTAATTAGTTGGAGAAAATCAAACATGAAGTCTATGTGAAGACATGCAATAGTTATCCCTTTGATTGAGGAAGTTACCCCTTAATTAAGGAGATCAAGATGAATTGTACTTTGAGTTGTAATTAGTTAGCTCAGTTAATTGAGTCAAGTCCAGTTAGATTAGTTCCAATAGTTTGTGTAACTTATTGTGAGTTCAGTTAGTTAATGCATGCATGCATGTAACTAGTGTACTTTAGATAACTGAATATTCTCTCATAAATAACTCATGCATGTTAGTTCAATCAGAGATCCAGTTGAGATCAAAGGAAGGGACAATGTACTATCAATTGGAGGAATTTTCCTATATAGGAAACTCATCCATGCAGAAGGAATTATCTCATTCAGGATTGTGCAGTTATTTCAGAGTTTGGTGAGTTGTGTGAGAGGTGAATTCACACAGGTGGCAGCCAAAGGACCCAGGAGAAATTGCGCAAGGAAATAGGAGGCTTGGAGGACTGAGGGAAGGCATATGTTGTGTCTATTCAGTCTATGAGTAGCATTGAGGGATTGTACTTAGATCTGGATAGCTTGTGAGCTAAAGCTTTGTGTAATCTGAAGATATTTCCACTTGTATGATAATACGGAGATCGGGGTTTTAGCTGAGACTTTCCCTAGAGTATTCTTCTATAGTCATGTGTGATTGATTCTCATTCTATGTTATATGTGTTCTATTTGATCTTGCTCAAAATCGATTAAGCTTCCGCAAGTTTGATTGTAGAAGTAGATTAAGTATTTTTCTTTTGTACATTGCATAATCAGTTTAATTTACAGTGATAATTTCTACAGTCTCCTCCTCCACCAATAGGTTCTTCCATTTGATGACATACTCAATAACAATTTGATTTCATACCTACTTAATCATTGTTTCTAGTTATATTATGATTTTTCCTTCTTCATTAATCTCTATAAAAATAGTTTGAACTTAGATCCTTTCAGCGATTACCTTTTTAAAACAAAAGACATGGAAAACTAGATGTACATGTGAAGGAGGAGGAAACATTTATTTGTATGCCATACTTCCAATAATTTATAACACCTTATAAGGGCCATAATAAGTAGGTTCTAATTTACTTTCCCTCTTTTTTTTATTAAGGGACATTTATTTATATGGTGTAGCCTAAAAAATACCAAATTCCAAACTTCACATTTCCTTTCATTGTGACATTGATATTCTTGTTGTTTCATCCTAATTTGTGCGATAAGTCAATAGTTTGTGAACCTATCGTTGGTTTCTTAAGTGTTCCTCCACTACTTGAAAGTTTACAATCCATTTCAAGGGTGGTATGATGGATGGACAATTATATCGATAAAGTGCTATAAATAGGGACATTTTGAGGAAGTATGAAATGATTTGTTTCACCTCCATTCTGCCAAGGGAAGCCACTTATTCATTTCATCTATTTATTAGATACAAAGAAACAAACACATTCTTCTAATTATTTTTTCACAACATCATTTTTTCCTATTTTACTAATGATGGTAAAAGGAGCTGTGATTCAATTGAGTACCTAGACAATAAAATAACTAAATCCGAAATTTCCCAATAAAATTGGATATTTGTCACTTACAATAAAATTTTAGATTCCATGTACCTTTTGGATTATTTCCATGGATGTTATTGCCACTGTACTTGCTATAAAAGGATGAAAAAAGAGAAAAGATTAATAATGAGGAGGGACATGTGGCGGCCTCTGGGCTTGCCACATGTCTCCTTCTCATTGGTCCTTCCTCCACCAATAAGAAACCACAAACTCCCCACACTGTAGACCAACCACAATGCGCCACTTGGAGAGGCTGCATTAGCTGTTGACCAACCCGTTGACCTGTCCAGTGACCTGCCATGTCAGCAGTATGGACTGTTGACTGTGCAGTGACTGTACCTTTTTTTTCTTTTCAAAAATTCCTCTGTTTGGCAAAGCAAACAGAACACAACATCTTCCTCATACGAGCTCCATTTTGAGTGAAACGAGTTGCATTAGGATCGTATCACCGAGACGGACGCGATCATATAGGTTTTGATCAATTCTAAGTACTTTTAGTTTTGAGCAAATTTTTGCCCCTAATCAATATTCCGATCAGTATGGAACCACATCAGCAAGGAAAGAATGAAGGGAGAAGGGATGAAATTGAGACCCATTCAGTATGGTCCCTTCACCATATTGGCAAAGATTGGAGATAATTCTTTTCATCTTGACTTTCCTACTTATATGAAAATGTAATCAGTAGTAAATGTTGAGAACGTGAAGCTTTATGAACCTCCATTGATTATGGATACCAAAGAGGTTGTAAAGTTTCCTACAGTGGATGATTTTGCACCAGATTATCTAGATAAGTTGCCGGAGATATCATTATTGACAGGAAAACCATAACTTCATGAAGGAGATATGTGAAGTACATTCGTGTTGGCTTCAAAGGAATGCATTCGAGTAAAGTTCGATGGATGGAGAAAGAAAAAGTGAGGGAGAAAATTTCTCACTTGCAAATTGATTGAAAGGAATTTTGGCCGTCCAAAAGCTATCAGTGGGGAGGATTAATCCAGGTGGATCTTTAGAAAAGTACCAGTGGCATGGTAAAAAACTCAAAACTTGAAGTGATAGAATTTGGATAAAATTAGCATCAGATCGAAGTTCGCGTCATCCCGATTCCAATGGTGCAAACGACACTCAAATCCGAGTTCATATGACGAAATAAGATAAACTCAAAGTTTATGTTTGACTTGTGCAAGTGGCAGGAGGAGTGACGTGGTAGACACTCTCTACGAATGGGGAAGCCCCAAGTGGCAAGCTACCATTGGTCTCACATATCACATATCCGAGCAAGAGGAAGAAGTAGCTTAAGGAGAATCTGGCCTGGTAGGATCCCGGTGTGATTGCGATATCACAATCGCAGATCAGAGGCTGTAAAAGTTAAATAATTAGACTTGGGAGAAAGACAGGTTGTGATGCGATATATCGGCCCCAGCAGATGCGATGTAGTTATCGACCCTAGTTGTTGCGATATGCGATATCACAATCACATTTCACAAAGGGAAGTAATCGTGTGTTGTACTAACTTTAGTTTCCGCCGATTGTGATTTGCGATATGGACTCCCGGGTCAGATATATTATTTATCAATGTTAATACTTCGTCGGATCCATGTTATCGCATAACAAAGATTTAGGGTCGTCTGCTGATGGTTTAAGCACTGATTTCGATTGCGATTGGGTTCCCAGATGCGATGTGTTATACATTATGTTTTATACTCCCAGTGAGTCTGACATATCGTGGAGTGCCTATTGTTTGGGCTTGGGACTGTCCGCCGATGGTTGGAAATGTCGATAGTCTTGTGTCGGTTTAAACGTGCAGTTGAACGGGTTTTTCCATGTATGTAATTGGTGGTTGTCATATACTAATAAGGTTCCGAGATACTTTGCCTTGAGACTATATCGCCTCCTTAACTTGGTTCATCGTTTGGAATTGCCTCGGTATTGAGGGATTGCCGCCATGCTTCTAAAAGGCCATTTTATGTCAGATGAAAGGGAGAGGGAATCAACAAAATAGTTTAGAAGCATTGCACGTAGCAAACCCTAACCTTGGCAGCAAGCCAGGACCTCGCCTTGAGCAGCAGGGAGGTTTTGAGAAGTTGCAGAAGTCCAGATTATCTAAATTGGGTGTTTGGATAGGCGTTTTACATGATTTTTTGCGAGGAGTTCAGTGGTTCTATCTGTTTCTAAAGCTGGGCTCTCCATTAGTTTTCCATCTTCCAGCTTGGAGGTATAAGGATTGTAAAGAATGTTGCTTATACTTTTATCTCTTTTTATGCCACTTAATTAATGAAGGCCTCCCCACTATTGAGGAGGGCCTAGAGACGTAGTCCAAATTGGTCGAACTTTGTGGTCAAATCTTTGTCTCATGGTTTCATGTTCTTCTGTTTATATCTACATTAATTATGTGATTTTAAGTTCCATTGTTAATTAGTTCTTTTATATGTAATTCTGATGCATCTGTAAGTAAAAGATCTTGGATCACAACCCCTATTCATGAATCATGGCCTTAGCATTTTTTATGAAGGATTGATTCATATACTGTGCAACGCCATTTTTTTGAATTTTGTATGTAGCAACCAACTCCCTATTGATTCCTACCTCTATGTAGAACACTCAAACTCCTTGGATCTATGCTCACTACCATTGTGTGATCTCAATATCTTGTTCTCCCCCCCATCTAGTTTTAAACTGGATCTTTGAACTCATAAAACATACTTAATACCTCATCCTTGGTCTTTAAGAAATAGATCTTAGTTCAGAGAGGAATTCATTAGTGAAGGAACATAATACTTGATTCCTATAAATAATGCTATTAACACTAGTACACAAACATCTAAGTGTAATAGGTTTAAAACTCCTTAGAGCTATCCTTACTTATTGGGAAAGAAACCTGTTCCAAGTGTTCATCCTTTGCATACTCAATGTTAATCAATATTTAAATTTGGAAGATGTCTTTTTAACTATCTCAAAATAGGAAATTCCTTGTGATGTAGATTCCTCATCCTCCTGTGACACCTAACACAAGCTATCATTGTTATGAATTAGGCATTAGTGACAAGTTCATCCTATAACCTATAAATATTACCTTCTCTTACTCCTATTACTTGAGTCATCTAGGATAGATTCCTTCTACTTCATGAGGAATTATTAGTTATTAAAGTCAACTACAAATCTTTCATCCTCCATAACCAAAACTGCAAAAGTTTCTTCTAAAACTTGGAATGAAAAAAAACATCTTTTGTGTTTAGAAAGTTAATTGACTTGAGCTAGAAGGGAATACTATCATCTCTTGCTACTAGGTGCTTGGCATCATCACCAAAATTAACTTGTATTCTTGAGTCCTCCATTATATTAAAAAACTATTTTCATTCTAATGTCATATGAAAAGATTCCCCATTGTCCACATACTATGCATTCGTAGGAACCATGTTAGTATAAAGGTAAGATTCGATTAGGAATTCCTTCTCAAACTTAGCGAAAAACACTTCATCTAAGATTTTGCAAAGGTTTCTACTTGCTTCTACTATTTCTTCCCTTTACCATTCCTATTATCTAGGCATTGTGACATAATGATCATGCTTATGAAATAAAGATAAATTGATTTTATTTAAGTCCTTCTATTCTAGTTGTGAAGATAACTCTTCACTCTTTCCCTTACCCTTATTAGCTTATTTTCCTCTACCCTTATTTTTCTAACCCAATAGGGATACGTCCTAATCATCGGCCTTCTTATTGGCCTTTGACTCCATAGGAGTCTCCTTCTAGATATAATCATCCAATTTCCTTTCAAAGTTGGGAAATATATCGCGAGAAAAAATACCATTGGTAATGATTTCCATGAAGTTAGGAATTGATCCAATGCCATGTTCACTAGCATTGCATCTACGACATTCTCCCCATGTACTACAAATTGATTATGATTCTTTGTGAATCTCATAAGGTAAATGGTAGCTCAATATATTCTAGTCATCTCTGTAGATGTAAGTTTACTTCAAAACATCATCTTTATGTTCTTCTTATAGTAGAGGGTTACCAATGCATCAAGAATTTACATTGTCCTTTTCTACTTATATATATGTAGGATCAAATTATCTTTTATTGAATCCATGATCATCCACTAGGCCTTAATTTTCTTCTTCTTTTGAGTTGTCAATTGCTACAAGTTTGTAGGTGAAGGCATAACATCATTGATAACATCTTTGACAACCCTCAATTTCCATGGCATGAAACTTGAGGTTCCATCTAAACTATCCTTGAATGTAATGTTAGATAAGACCATCTCTAAGATCTAATGAAAAAACTCATGGATTTTGGTGAGCTCCAGTATTGCAGCAATGATGCTACAACTCCTAGGGCTTCCTTCTTTACTTCTTTCAACCCGATAGTTCGTAACAAACTTGGAAGCGACGGTGCTGTATGCACAAGTACTAGCTCTTACTGCAGGCTATCACTTGATCAGCTAGCACAAGTTCGCTAGGAGCTTAAGCCAACTTATATGAGTTCTCAAAAGAAGCTTTTACTGTGATGGAAGAAAGCTAACTCTACAGGGGCTATTCTATTTGTAGAAAGGGAAGGGAAACTAAAAAGAAACAAAAACCCTAGAAAACCCTAGTTTACCCACTAACCCTATTTTTGTAAGAAAAGAGATGGAAACTAATGAAGTGAGTGCCATTGACTACTGAAAAGTTAAATTACATTTATTCAAGCTACTTCTGAAAAGAAATGACAAGAAATCATCTTTGTGTACTTTTGATTATTTTTATGTGGAATTATTATGCTTGTGAGTTAATTGGTTGTGACTGTGCAGAGGTTTGGTGGCAAAGGAAGATGGAGTTGGTTTTTGTAGAAGGTGAGGAAGGTGTGGAGGGGTCCTAAGAAGCCCCTAGTACCTTCTGAATACTTCCATTGTGATCAGACTTCAAAAAATCACTCATAGGAAATTCCACAGGAGGTTCTACAAGAGGATCTACACGAGGATGCCAAAAGTGTTTTTTTGGAGGTTTGAAGGTGGAAAAATGACGGAAAAAGGGAAATGAAGGCTGGATGAAGGTGTTGAGAAGTATATAACTTTTCAAGGAAGGTCAAATAAGAACATGATGGATGGATTTGTTCAAATGGCAAGAAAGCAGCTTTATGTAAAAACACAGAAATTAGGACAGATTGGCGAAATGTTGTGAATGAGCTAATAAATCTAGGAGAAGTGAGCTGGTGTTGGCTGTGTTATGGAGGGATGGTGAGCTAAGATGTCGTAAAAGAGATTTTCACATTCACTTATCAAAATTGACCAAAGAAAGAACTAAAAATAGAGTTTTGTCTAGCTTAACCTAATTCCTGACCTAAAACAGAAAATGCTGATCAGTAACCTATGAACAGAAAAGCATGCGAGAAAACTATGGTAAATGAACAGGAAATGATCTAAGCATGTGAATCTAAGCTACTATCAACTTTTCCAAATCAAGTTATCACACTAGCAGTTGCATGAAAGAGAAAAACTATGTTTTTGGTGGCAGTAGTAGTGCCTTGACCTCAGATCATAGTCCCAAGAAGGGAGAAAGGAGATCAGGGCCTGCTGTGGCCTTTTTGAATCTTATTTTATCACTGCAGCAACCTACTTGCACAACTGATACAAAAACAACTATGCTAATCATCAAAAGCAACCTAATTTAACAAAGCAAGATGAACCTAAACAATAGAAATTATCTCATGAATGAAAGCAAAAACATATAAATACACAAAGGAGGTATTGGGTAGCTTCGGTTGGGCCCTAACCCAAGAGCTTCAGCCCTCTAAAATATATCAGTGTTGGCTCAAAAAATATTTCATCTTCATTTATAAAAAAATAGCAGTTACATCACATAAACTGTCTTAAAAAAAAACTCAAAAATAAGCTAACCAATGTGCTGCACAAAAGTGCGAAAATCTACTAACAACTGGATAACATCCAACTAAAAAAATTGAGCACCCAAGCCCTACTATTTATAAAACTCGAGCCTCCAACAGCTCTCCTAAAATCAAGGGGCTCAGCTTCCCAAAACTGCAGATAAACAACAATCCTTCTTTACTTGCTCGGCTGCCCCTTGGATGCACTCATGTGGCTGCTTATGCTTCGAGTTTCTGATGGAAAATTCGAGGTAAGGGCTCATAAATGAAGGGGACACCGTACTACAAATCCTGTCCCTTGTTCTTCCTCGAATTTGGCTATCATTTGCTCATAAATCCCTTGACTTTGTCCAAAATTGACCAAAAAATCTGCATAATGCACACATTAGACTACATGGAAAAATGACTAACCCAATTCACTCTATTACAATAAATATATTCAAAAACATGCAATAAAATAATGAGACCACCCCGAGGTATTTACCAGATAAACTACGACTAGAAGCAGAATGGAAGCAGAAGGGGCAAGAAAAGAGAAAAGTGATCCAAGCACTAAACAAGTTAAATTGGGAATGTTACTGGGCATACTTGGTGAAGCCGCATAGTCAGTGGATGATTGTGAAATGTATCATAAATGCGGCCGAAAAAGTGGTGCCAGCTCTCATAGATTCCATTGTCTCAGCCCAGCTCAAAGAAAAAGTCAACCAGCCGGCTCTCCTTAAACGAATGCTGAATGCATGCAGTTTTAAAGACTAGATACAGAAGTAGCTTAATTTGGAATGTTGTTTTTACCTAAAAATTATATTAGAAAAAGGATGGTCATTTGAAAACCGCATCCTAAATTTTGCAAATAAACTATTATTAGAATTAGGAAGTAGTATTTAAACCCTTCTCATGCATTTAGAGAAGGGTCCAGAAATTTGTCAAAAACTTGTCCTCAGAACATGCACTTTTGCACCCTCAGAGGAGGTTTTGGTGAATGAATGGATCAAGGTTTATTGATGTTTGCATTTGATATCTGCTACTAATGTTGCACTTCTGTACTCTTGGTAGATATTAGAACAAGGAGAGATAAATCATTGTTGCTTAAAGCTTATGAGTAGGACCAGTCATAAATGGTACTTTTATCTCTTGACCATTTCTGCTTATATTCTTAAAGTGATATATTGTTTTTTAGTTGTTTATATGTTATTGCATGAATGTTTGAGTTACCATTTGGCACTTTTGTACGGTGGAGCCATTTATTTATGTTTGATATATGAATAACTTATTATGCGATATGTTGTTCACAACTGTTTTGCCTAACTTTTTATGCAAAGTGGTTCATCTTAATTGATTTCCATTCTTATGATAGCTGAATGATCTTTATTACCAGTTATTATTTGAAATCTCTTTAGATCGCATAATAGAAGAAATACATCCCAGGTTAGCATAGATTAGATGTGTTGTTTTCATTAGATTAAAATAGCATAGAATTAGATTAAAGTAGCTCAGATTAGAACTCTTAGATTAGCATCATCCAACTCTGCACACACACACACCCTTAGATTGGGAAACTAGTCCCATTATCCCTAGTCAGACCCGCTATACCAAATGGATAAGAAGTTTCCAACCAAGGTCCGGACCGGGCGGGTATCCCCCTTGTTGTCAACCCGATTTTTGGGGCTTCAACATATTTGGCGCTAGAAGGAGGGTCTGAGCATAGTGTCTATTGGAATGGTTTGAAATCGTAACATTTGAATTAGGATGGTTGCTCACAAACTTCCCATTTGGAGTTGTATCCATGTTCGTGCCTCTTCTAACACTCCACCTAAAGTGGTAAGACTCTTGTCTCAGGTAAAATTCAATGGTAAGAATAATTCTTTTTCTTTTAATCATGCCCTTCAATTTATTCAAAATGTTTCAAGTTCGAACGTTCAAAGAATTGATGAAGGCATTTTATGCAGAATTTTTACTCTCACATTCACGGCGGAAGCTAGAAAATGGGGTAGAACCCTCCCAGTTGCCTCAATTCACAGCTGGGACCAATTTGTCAAGGCTTTCATTTGTAAATTTGATTGCTATGATTATTATCAGGTATATGATGAAATTGAGTATCTACAAAAAGAAGATGAATCTGTTAGGGATTTTAATATGCGATTTCATCTTGATTGTCTAAAATATGATCTTGAAAATGAACTCATGAATGAAGAATCTTCAGATTATGCTGAGCATTCCCTGCCTCCTATGCCCGATCCATCAGAAATTAGTCCAAGTCTTGTTTTATTTTCTTCTAATAGGAATGAAAATTCAAATTTGAATGTGCGAATCACTCATGATGAAGAAACTTCCCAAAGCTTAGGAAACATGCCTGCTCTAATGCAAGAAGACAAAAGCAAGAATGTTGAAAGAAAGCCTGCCTTGGAACCAGAAAGCAACTTGGAGACAAGGTTAGATAATATCATCGCAAGTCAACAAATGCAGATGCAAAGGTTAGAACAGCAAATTAATTCTCTTTCGGAAAATATAAACACGCAAAGGTATGATCTAAAGCCCGATGTCTACAATGAATGTGATGAACAAGAATTTTTTCACGATGATATTTTCAAATGCATTGTTTCAGAATCACATTTTTCTCTTTATCCTAATGTATTTAGTGATGATAATTTCCCCCCCCTCAGTATTAATGATATCTCAAAAAGTACAGAGGATTATTCAAATGAATCACCATTAGGTTTTCAAGATAAAGAGGCAGCTATAGAACATCCTTTGGTCATTTACAAACAAGAACGACTTGACCTTCCTTTTCTAAAAATATTGGATAAAAAAGAAAAATCTAGAGAAACCTGTAAAATCATTTATGATAGCTACTTTGATGATGATGATGTTGATTTATCTCAAGTGACTCAACAGAGCTCAAATAATGAGAGATATTCTAATTCAAGAATCATATCAGTTGATCCTCATTCCAGAGTGACGGATCATTTGCATGATTTTACTATCCAAAACAATATCCTGATGTATGATTCGTATCATGTGCAAACCCCCATGCCTGTTCCCAATCATAACTTGTTTTCTGATTCATAAGACGTAATTCGAAATTACTCAGATCCCATAATTCTGGCCAGTTCTTGTGAAGAAAAAGATATTTCAAGTCAATCTCAGTTGTGCTGTAACATTAGTTGTACAGATAATCGTTACATTCTTTTTCGCTTGCACTCATTTTGTATAAAATCGGATTGTGTTTTAAATTTTCAGACTTTTGATAGATTACTATGGTATATTGAGTACCTTATCAAAGAACATTCGAGAGATGTATTTCCATTTTGGAAAACTAAATTGTATCAAGAAAATACATAACTTTTTCAATTCCAATATCAATCAATATCAACCTTTCAAAAGAAACTTCTATGTCATCCAAAACATCATCAACGAAAGAAAGTATTTTTGGAAACTTACAAGCAATTCACGTTAATTGATAAATCTCTTTCGTGAAATTTCCATCTATTCTTCATTGGTTTATTAAGTGATTTATATGTGCAAACTTTCCTTTTACGAGAAATTGTTAAAAGCTTGACTTTAACGCATAGTAGATTACAGGCCATTAAAACTAAAAAATCATATTCGCAACCTCGCTTGTCATCTTTCCTATTACATGATCACCAATCCATAACAGAATTTCATCCTAATTTTTATGATCCAATAGGTATCCAGTTGGAAAGAAGATTTCATAAGAAAGAAATTTCAGGCGGAATTCTGACTGAAGTTACACTTTCTAATCCTACATTCAATGTTCACAGTCCAAGAAAAGTTTTATTCTTAACAATGATGTTTAAAAGGTACATAAGTGTAGGAATAAAAATGAAAAGATGGTTTCACTGGAAATATCATTTTACCTAGTCAATTTTTCTGTGTTTAGTTAGAATAGAAGTAGGGGTAGTTTAGCTAGGTTATTAGGTGGATAATTTAATTTTTAAATGTTGGCAGGCAAAATAAGAGAAGAAATTATCCCTATCATGTACATAATCCAAGGGAATAGTTACCTCTCATTTCTTTAAATATTTTTCTCCCTAATAAAATTTGCTGTGGTTAATAGCATTTGACATTTACTAAAGACAACATTTCTTTATCAGATTTTGAACTTCTGCTTGTATAAATAGCAAATCTTTTGGAAACTTGATCTTTATTATTAATAGATACAGTTAAAAACTTTAACCCAGATATGATATGTTTCAACTTCAAGAAATTTGATGAAAGCAATCTTAGTGAAGAAATTGTTTTATATCAGTACAATGAAAGGTATCAATAACAAAATGAGTATTCCCTGTAGAACAGCCATTTCCAAAAACTCTATTATTGTCGTCCAGAGCTTTCTTAAGGAAAAAATGACTTCCTCCTTGCTAAAGAAAATCACAACATTTAGAGAAAAGACCCAAGGATACACTATATCTTGAAGAATAAGAGGTCTCATCACGAGCCGACTTATCAAGATCACAGATATTATAACTTGATGTCTTTGCCATTACTGTCCACCAAAATAGGGCAATGACTTAAAATTGTTGAGATCAAAAGACAAGGGGTCTCATCACGAGCCAGCTTGTTCAGCAAAAGTGTAAATCAAGTGAATGACTGTGTCATAATTTGGCTACCAAACAAAGACATTTCTCTTTAAGAATAAAAAAGGAAAAGTTGTCAATATGGGTTTTTCTTTGAAAGTTGTAGATCACCTTAAGCAGGATAAAGGATCATTACTGGGTAATAGGTAACCCTGTCGAGGCTATGAACGCCTGCTGGCAGCAGAGGCTCTACCTACGACAAATGAGCATATTTAAAAACTGGTACACAGGGAAGACCTTATTTTATCTTTACAAGACCAAGTAATGGCTGATGTAAATGCAAGGACAAGCTGAGGAAGCAAATAATTAAAATAGAAAGAGTTTGGAACAAAATATCTTTGACACTTTGGAGTATAATGTGCTTTATCTTTTTATAATAAAGTTTAATTTTCTAAAAAATTTTGTTTTGGAAATTTGAAAAGTTTAATAGAAAATCAGAGATAACTGGTTCTCCCAAGTGAATTGCCAATTGTTGTGGCTAGCAAAAACCCCCCCTTTTTCATTTAAGTGTTGTCCAAAATACTAAATGAATGGGGACCCTTAGTTAAAATTTAGGAAAAGCAAGAGTTTCCTCTCTTCAAAATAAGGTTACCATCGTAAGCTTAGGAAGATCTTTTGAATACTTTAAAACCAAAGTTTATGATAAGGAAAAAATCTTTAAAATGCCGCATCATAAAATGATATAAAAGCACCTCCATTTGGGTATAATCCCGGTATGTGCAAGATTCTCGTACTAAGCAATATATCGCATCGCAATAAAGTATTGCTAATAAGAAAAAACTTCAAGATTTTCCGATTTGCGATAATACCGATCGCAAGATCGCATAGCACAGGGAATGAGCTAACAAAATTTGGCAAGCATAAAACAATTCTTCGATCTGCGATGTTGCGATATCGCGATAAAACGATGGTTGCGATATTAAGCCAAATCAACTCTGTGATGTTATATTTGTGAGTTGGTGCGAGAGCGCGATAGTGCAATAATGCGATGTCGCGATCTGCGACGATTGCGAACCAAATCGCAAAATCACTCCATCACGAATCTTTCGGGCACGCTATTCAAGAAAAACCACTTACCATAATCTGACTCAAGATTATGCGCTTTTAATGATAATAAAGGAATTAGTTGTCATCTATTAATAAAATGTAGACGCGTGCTTTTGCAAAGAATTACTTCACGTAAGGTGGCATATTTGATATATCTGCTGCATTTAAGACCCTCCCATCACCTTTCTTGATCAGTCATTTCCATTTCACATCTGAGCTACAGGAACGGAGAACGAAGGATGATACAAAGCCATATGCAGGAAGAAATGGGAAAGAAAAATAAAGCTCAGGGCTCTGAGGTGAAGGAAATGGCACCTTTATATACAGACACAGCTTGTAATAGAGACGCATGGATATCGACGTCGGAAAGCATGTACAGACTGCTTGAAGAAGAAAACCCCAGAATAATGAAGGTTACCGCTGTCTCAGACTCACAGGGCTCTTTCGAAACATCCTTAGAAGAACTAGTGTGCTCATTCCTTCATTGGATAACAGCAAGGCCCAAAATTCTCCCATATACGGATATGATCAAGTGGATACTTGACAACGCAGAAATGAAGAACAGAAAGTTCAAGATTCAAGGACATGGGCTCATCGGGTCATTCGCTGCACAAGATTTAAAGCTCATGTATCATCTTCCTGAACCGCAGGCGACTTACAATGCACAATTCATTGAAAAATTTGTGGCGGAGAACCCAAACCTATCAGAGACCACCAAAGATTGGTCCAGAAAAGATGAACCACTCAAGAAAGACAAAAACGGTATGTACAGGACTGGTTCCCTCACCTCTCCGTATTGTTTTTTTGCGGCCATGTTTTGTAGATTGTTTGGAATGCCAAATATCAATAAGTTTTCATCTGAATGGTTACCATTAATAGATGCTGCCACAAAGACTGTTATTATAGATAGGGCCAAGATATTTTATGATAACCTATTCACGACTATTGTTAATTACCGGTCTAAAAGATCCATGTCTCAAAGGATTTATCCTCCTTTTTACCTATCCACATATGTTATGGATTCTATTTGTTATGTGTCTAAATTTCCCGTTATGGGTTGGAAATGGACAACTCAGGACCCATTACCCATCCATGTTTATCATAAGATATTATGGGATTCTCAGTTCATTCCACATTTCTACCAGATTTGTCACGGGCTTATCTTACCCTTGTATAGAATGATGTATGATAAAGACCCCCCGAGGTGCTCACCTGAGGCACAGATAGATATCATCCCCATCGCAAGGTGGTTTGGAGAAGAATGGTTCACCTATATTAGAGTATTTGGAAGCACAGTCCCCCCTCATGTCCTACCTTTGTATATCCCTGACAAACTTCTGGCTCGAGAAATTGCATATCAAACCTGTTCAGAAGGCGGCCTAACTAAAGAGCTAAAAGACAGAAAGAAGGCCATATGGCCATAGTTTCCTGTGGCTTGTGGGGCATTTTCGTTGTTCGATGTAGGTCACGCTTTCACTGAAGTACAAAATATGACGTGTCTACAATTATTTAAATTCCCGGCAAGACTATTTGACCCAAATGAGGTTGCCCAAAATTTCACAACGACAGTCAAGATAAAAGTGTTCATTGGAAAAAAGGATTTATTTGATGATATATTTTAGAGTAAAAGCTCACTTCAGGAAATTTTGCAGGAAGCCCAATCGCAATTGTCTCCAGATGACCTCCAAAGATTCATGGTATATAGGGAAAGAAGACTAGCCAGTGTTCCTCTAGAGAAGCTGCAACTATCTGAGAGAGAACCGATTCCAAGCGTTAGCCTCAGTGGGAATTCAATCACTTCCGGATCTAAATCTAAGACTGTACAAGAGATGCCTGAACATTCTAAAAGATCCGAAAACAACCAAGATAGGAGCGAAGAGTCAACTAAAGACACCACTCAGTCAATGGAACTTCCACAACAGAAGGTTATCGCCTCCCCGCAAAGAGATGTCCCCCCTCTCGTCATTGAAGCACCACCCGTCACAACAGAATTAGATAAGGGATGGGAAACCTTCAACGAACTGATCAATGTTGAAGGAGAAGCCCCAAAAACACCTGTGAGCAATACATAGATAGCATAAGAAGTGGGCTCAACCATAGTCAGCAATGTCACAGAAACAGAGCATATTCCTATCGCTCCATCTTCTGAGCTTCTACTGAATGTAGAAGAAATTCCCTCTCTGGACATATTTTATAGCCCCCAACATAAAGTAGTTGTAAGAAGACAGAGAAAAAATAGGAAGATAGAAAATACACTTTCTCACAAGTAGAAGTCTGCTAGCCGACTCTCCTTAAACCAATGCTGAATGCATGCAGCGTTAAAGACTAGATACAGAAGTAGCTTAATTTGGAATGTTGTTTTTACGTAAAAATTAGATTAGAAAAATGACGGTCATTTGAAAACCACATCCTAAATTTTGTAAAGAATTAGGAAATAGTATTTAAACCCTTCTCATGCATTTAGAGAAGGGTCCAGAAATTTGTAAAAAACTTGTCCTCAGAACATGCACTTTTGCACCCTCAGAGGAGGTTTTGGTGAATGAATGGATCAAGGTTTATTGATGTTTGCATTTGATATCTGCTACTAATGTTGCACTTTTGTACTCTTGGTAGATATTAGAACAAGGAGAGATAAATCATTGTTGCTTGAAGCTTATGAGTAGGACCAGTCATAAATGGTACTTTTATCCCTTGACCATTTCTGCTTATATTCTTAAAGTGATATATAGTTTTTTAGTTGTTTATATGTTATTGCGTGAATGTTTGAGTTACCATTTGGCACTTTTTTACGGTGGAGCCATTTATTTATGTTTGATATATGAATAAATTATTATGCGATATGTTTTTCACAACTGTTTTGCCTAACTTTTTATGCAAAGTGGTTCATCTTAATTGATTTCCATTCTAATTATAGCTGAATGACCTTTATTACCAGTTATTATTTGAAATCTCTTTAGATCGCATAATAGAAGAAATACATCCCAGGTTAGCATAGATTAGATGTGCTGTTTTCATTAGATTACAATAGCATAGAATTAGATTAAAGTAGTTCAGATTAGAACTCTTAGATCGACATCATCCAACTCTGCACACACACACACCCTTAGATTGGGAAACCGGTCCCATTATCCCCATTCGATCCCGCTATACCAAACGGATAAGGAGCTGCCAACCAAGGTCCGGACCGGGCGAGTATCCCCCTTGTTGTCGACCCGATTTTCGGGGCTTCAACATATTTGGCGCTAGAAGGAGGGCCTGAGCATAGTGTCTATTGGAATGGTTTGAAATCGTAACATCTGAATTAGGATGGCTGCTCACAAACTTCCCATTTGGAGTTGTATCCATGTTCGTGCCTCTTCCAAAACTCCACCTAAAGTGGTAAGACTCTTGTCTCAGGTAAAATTCAATGGTAAGAATAATTCTTTTTCTTTTAATCATGCCCTTCAATTTATTCAAAATGTTTCAAGTTCGAACGTTCAAAGAATTGATGAAGGAATTTTATGCAGAATTTTTACTCTCACATTCACGACGAAGCTAGAAAATGGTGTAGAACCCTCCCAGTTGCCTCAATTCACAGCTGGGACCAATTTGTCAAGGCTTTCATTTGTAAATTTGATTGCTATGATTATTATCAGGTATATGATGGAATTGAGTATCTACGAAAAGAAGATGAATCTGTTAGGGATTTTAATATGCGATTTCATCTTGATTGTCTAAAATATGATCTTGAAAATGAACTCATGAATGAAGAATCTTCAGATTATGCTAAGTATTCCCTGCCTCCAATGCCCGATCCATCAGAAATTAGTCCAAGTCTTGTTTTATTTTCTTCTAATAGGAATGAAAATTCCAATTTGAATGTGCGAATCACTCATGATGAAGAAACTTCCCAAAGCTTAGGAAACATGCCTGCTCTAATGCAAGAAGACAAAAGCAAGAATGTTGAAAGAAAGCCTGCCTTGGAACCAGAAAGAAACTTGGAGACAAGGTTAGATAATATCATCGCAAGTCAACAAATGCAGATGCCAAGGTTAGAACGGCAAATTAATTCTCTTTTGGAAAATATAAACACGCAAAGGTATGATATCAAGCCTGATGTCTACAATGAATGTGATGAACAAGAATTTTTTCACGATGATATTTTCAAATGCATTATTTCAGAATCACATTTTTCTCTTTATCATGATGTATTTAGTGATGATAATTTTCCCCACCTCAGTATTAATGATATCTCAAAAAGTACAAAGGATTATTCAAATGAATCACCATTAGGTTTTCAAGATAAAGAGGCAGCTATAGAACATCCTTTGGTCATTTACAAACAAGAACGACTTGACCTTCCTTTTCTGAAAATATTGGATAAAAAAGAAAAATCTAGAGAAACTTGTAAATTCATTTATGATAGCTACTTTGATGATGATGATTTTGATTTATCTCATGTGACTCAACAGAGCTCAAATAATGAGAGATATTCTAATTCAAGAATCATATCAGTCAATCCTCATTCCAGAGTGACGGATCATTTGCATGATTTTATTCTCCAAAACAATATCCCGATCTATGATTCGTATCATGAGCAAACCCCCATGCCTGTTCCCAATCATAACTTGTTTTCTGATTCACAAGACATAATTTGAAATTACTCGGATCCCATAATTCTGGCCAGTTCTTGTGAAAAAGAAGATATTTCAAGTCAATCCCAGTTGTGTTGTAACATTAGTTGTACAGATAATCATTACATTCTTTTTCGCTTGCACTCATTTTGTATAAAATCGGATTGTATTTTAAATTTTCAGAGTTTTGATAGATTACTATGGTATATTGAGCACCTTATCAAAGAACATTCGAGAGATGTATTACCATTTTGGAAAACTAAATTGTGTCAAGGAAACACAAAACTTTTTCAATTCCAAGATCAATCAATATCAGCCTTTCAAAAGAAACTTCTATGTCATCCAAAACATCATCAATGAAAGAAAGTACTTTTGGAAACTTGCAAGCAATTCACATTAATTGATAAATCTCTTTCGAGAAATTTCCATCTATTATTCATTGATTTATTAAATGATTTATATGTGCAAACTTTCCTTTTACGAGAAATTGCTAAAATCTTGACTTTAACGCATAGTAGATTACAGGCCATTAAAACTAAAAAATCATATTCGAAACCTCGCTTGTCATCTTTCCTATTACATGATCACCAATCCATAACAGAATTTCATCCTGATTTTTATGATCCAATAGGTATCCAATTGGAAAAAATATTTCATAAGAAAGAAATTTCAGGCAGAATTCCGACTGAAGTTACACCTTCTAATCCTACATTCAATGTTAACAGTCCAAGAAAAGTTTATTCTTAACATTGATGTTTAAAAGGTACATACGTGTAGGAATAAAAATGAAAAGATGGTTTCAATGGAAATATCATTTTACCTAGTCAATTTTTTTGTGTTTAGTTAGAATAGAAGTAGGGGTAGTTTAGCTAGGTTATTAGGTGGATAATTTAATTTTTAAATGTTGGTAGGCAAAATAAGAGAAGAAATTATCCCTATCATGTACATAATCCAAGGGATTAGTTACCTCTCATTTGTTTAAATATTTTTCTCCCTAATAAAATTTGCTCTGGTTAACAACATTTGACATTTACTAAAGACAACATTTCTTTATCAGATTTTGAACTTATGCTTGTATAAATAGCAAATCTTTTGGAAACTTGATCTTTATTATTAATAGATACAGTTAAAAAATTTAACCCAGATATGATACTAGTTTCAAGTTCAAGAAATTTGATGAAAGCAATCTTAGTGAAGAAATTGTTTTATATCAGTACAATGAAAGGTATCAATAGCAAAATGAGGATTCCCTGTAGAACAACCATTTCCAAAAACTCTATTATTGTCGTCCAGAGCTTTCTTAAGGAAAAAATGAGTTCCTACTTGCTAAAGAAATCGCAACATTTAGAGAAAAGACCCAAGGATACACTATATCTTGAAGAATAAGAGGTCTCATCACGAGCCGGCTAATCATGATCACAGATATTATAACTTGCTGTCTTTGCCATTACTGTCCACCAAAACAGGGCAACTACTTAATATTGTTGAGATCAAAAGACAAGTGGTCTCATCACGAGCCAGCTTGTTCAGCAAAAGTGTAAATCAAGTGAATGAAAGTGTCATAATTTGGCTACCAAACCAAGACATTGTTCTTTAAGAATAAAAAAGGAAAAGTTGTCAATATGGGTTTTTCTTTGAAAGTTGTAGATCACCTTAATCTGGATAAAGGATCATTACTGGGTAATAGGTAACCCTGTCGAGGCTATGAACGCCTGCTGGCAGCAGAGGCTCTACCTACGACAAATGAGCATATTTAAAAACTAGTACAAAGGGAAGACCTTATTTTATCTTTACAAGACCAAGTAATGGTTGATGTAAATGCAAGGACAAGCTGAGGAAACAAATAATTAAAATAGAAAGAGGTTGGAACAAAAATATCGTTGACAGTTTGGAGTATAATGCGCTTTATCTTTTTATAATAAAGTTTAATTTTCTAAAAAAAATTGTTTTGGAAATTTGAAAAGTTTAATATAAAATGAGAGATAACTGGTTCTCCCAAGTGAATTGCCAATTGTTGTGGCCAGCAACAACCCCCCCCCCCCCCCCTTTTTCATTTAAGTGTTGTCCAAAATACTAAATGAATGGGGACCCTTAGTTAAAATTTAGGAAAAGCAAGAGTTTCCTCTCTTCAAAATAAGGTTACCATCGTAAGCTTAGGAAGATGCTTTGAATACTTTAAAACCAAAGTTTATGATAAGGAAAAAAATATTTAAAAAGCCGCATCATAAAATGATAGAAAAGCACCTCCATTTGGGTATAATCCCGGTATGTGCAAGATTCTCGTACTAAGCAATATATCGCATCGCAATAAAGTAATGCTAATAAGAAAAAACTTCAAGATTTTCCGATTTGCGATAACACCGATCGCAAGATCGCATATCGCAGGGAATGAGCTAACAAAATTTGGCAAGCATAAAACTTCTGCGATCTGCGATGTTGCGATATCGCGATAAAACGATGGTTGCGATATTAAGCCAAATCAACTCTGCGATGTTATATTTGTGAGTCGGTGCGAGAGCGCGATAGTGCAATAATGCGATGTCGCGATCTGCGACGATTGCGAACCAAATCGCAAAATCACTCCATCACGAATCTTTCAGGCACGCTATTCAAGAAAAGCCACTTACCATAATCTGACTCAAGATCATGCGCTTTTAATGATAATAAAGGAATTAGTTGTCATCTATTAATAAAATGTAGACGCGTGCTTTTGCAAAGAATTACTTCACGTAAGGTGGCATATTTGATATATCTGTTGCATTTAAGACTCTCCCATCACCTTTCTTGATCAGTCATTTCCATTTCACTTGTGAGCTGCAGGAACGGAGAACGAAGGACGATACAAAGCCATACGCAGGAAGAAATGGGAAAGAAAAATAAAGCTCAGGGCTCTGAGGTGAAGGAAATGGCACCTTTATATACAGACACAGCTTGTAACAGAGACGCAGGGATATCGACGTGGGAAAGCATGTACAGACTGCTTGAAGAAGAAAACCCCAGAATAATGAAGGTTATCGCTGTCTCAGACTCACAGGGCTCTTCTGAAGCATCCTTAGAAGAACTAGCGTGCTCATTCCTTCATCGGATAGCAGCAAGGCCCAAAATTCTCCCATATACGGATATGATCAAGTGGATACTTGACAACGCAGAAATGAAGAACAGAAAGTTCAAGATTCAAGGACATGGGCTCATCAGGTCATTCGCTGCACAAGATTTAAAGCTCATGTATCATCTTCCTGAACCGCAGACGACTTACAATGCACAATTCATTGAAAAATTTGTGGCAGAGAACCCAAACCTATCAGAGACCACCAAAGATTGGTCCAGAAAAGATGAACTGCTCAAGAAAGACAAAAACGGTATGTACAGCACTGGTTCCCTCACCTCTCCGTATTGTTTTGTTGCCGCCATGTTTTGTAGATTGTTTGGGATGCCAGATATCAATAAGTTTTCATCTAAATGGTTACCATTAATAGATGCTGCCACAAATGTCGTTATTATAGATTGGGCCAAGATCTTTTCTGATAACCTATTCATGGCTATTGTCAATTACCGGTCTAAAAGATCCATGTCTCAAAGGATCTATCCTCCTTTTTACCTATCCGCATATGTTATGGATTCTATTTGTTATGTGTCTAAATTTCCCGTTATGGGTTGGAAATGGACAACTCAGGACCCATTACCCATCCATGTTTATCATAAGATATTATGGGATTCTCAGTTCATTCCACATTTCTACCAGATTTGTCACGGGCTTATCTTACCCTTGTATAGAATGATGTATGATAAAGACCCCCCGAGGTGCTCACCTGAGGCACAGATAGATATCATCCCCATCGCAAGATGGTTCGGAGAAGAATGGTTCACCTATATTAGAGTATTTGGAAGCACCGTCCCCCCTCATGTCCTACCTTTGTATATCCCTGACAAACTTCTGGCTCAAGAAATTGCATATCAAACCTGTTCAGAAGGCGACCTAACTAAAGACCTAAAAGACAAAAAGAAGGCCATATGGCCATAGTTTCCTGTGGCTTGTGGGGCTTTTCGTTGTTCGATGTAGGTCACGTGTTCACCGAAGTATAGAATATGACGTGTCTACAATTATTTAAATTCCTGGCAAGACCATTTGACCCAAATGAGGTTGCCCAGAATTTCACAACGACAGTCAAGATAAAAGTGTTCGTTGGAAAAAAGGATTTATTTGATGATATATTTTAGAGTAAAATCTCACTTCAGGAAATTTTGTGGGAAGCCCAATCGCAATTGTCTCCAGATGACCTCCAAAGATTCATGGTATACAGGGAAAGAAGACTAGCCAGTGTTCCTCTAGAAAAGCTGCGACTATCTGCCAGAGAACCGACTCCAAGCGTTAGCCTCAGTGGGAATTCAAGCACTTCCGGATCTAAATCTAAGACTGTACAAGAGATGCCTGAACATTCTAAAAGATCCGAAAACAACCAAGATAGGAGCGAAGAGTCAGCTAAAGACACCGCTCAGTCAATGGAACTTCCACAACAGAAGGTTATCGCCTCCCCGCAAAGAGATGTCCCCCCTCTCGTCATTGAAGCACCACCCGTCACAACAGAATTAGATAAGGAATGGGAAACCTTCAACGAACTGAACAATCTTGAAGGACAAGCCCCAAAAACACCTGTGAGCAATACACAGATAACACAAGAAGTGGGCTCAACCATAGTCAGCAATGTCAGAGAAACGAAGCATATTCCTATCGCTCCATCTTCTGAGCTTCTACTGAATGTAGAAGAAATTCCCCCTCTGGACATATTTTATAGTCCCCAACATAAATCAGTTGTAAGAAGACAAAGAAAAAAGAGGAAGTTAGAAAATACACTTTCTCAGGATGCTGAGCAATTAGACGTCCTATGGAAAGATCCTGCCAGTAATCCGACTGAAAATCTCACCAAACTGTCTCAGATCGCAGGGGCGTATGCCTCTGCGACTATTGACAAAGCGTCAGAAGTACAACAATTGTTGAAAGAGCAAGAAAATCAGATACAGGTACTGCAACTACAATTGCAACAAGCTAATACTAATAATGAGGCACACAAACAACTTGAAAAGTTGCAGGAAGACTTCCAGCAAATGCAAATAGGTTATCAAAGAAGTTTGGAAAAAAAGTGAAAACAGTTGCAGGATGTACAAGAGATGCACAAAGATGACCCTAAACTTATAGAGTTTATTTTAGAATCTATTGCCTTGAATGAACAACTACTGTAGCAACAGGAAGTGTTGGGACAAAAGATATCACAGTGGAATTATTATTGCGAAATGAGTGATAAGATCACCAATCAAGTGGTCGACTTACGAAGTGACTATGATCAGATTGACAAACGAGTGACAGAGTACTTGGCTTGGCAGGATGAAGACGAGGGAAAAAGAGCAGGCGCACCCAGGATAAATGAGAATCATAAAGAGTTGCTCTTCAACAAGTGGGACGATCAAATCAGGGAGGCAGAACAAGCAGTAGAAACAACGGCCACGACAACAAGCATTCTTATCGACTGTGTAAATGAGAATTTGCATAGAGCAAATTTAATCGCAGAGACCACCCCGGGGTATTTACAAAATAAACTATGACTAGAAGCAGAATGGAAGTAGAAGGCACAAGAAAAGGGAAAAGCGATCCAAGCACTAAACAGGTTAAATTGGGAATGTTACTGGGCATACTTGGTGAAGCCGCATAGTCAGTGGATGACTGTGAAATGTATCATAAATGCGGCCGAAAAAGTGGTTCCAGCTCTCATAGATTCCATTTTCTTAGCCCAGCTCAAAGCAGAAGTCAGCCAGCTGGCTCTCCTTAAACCAATGCTGAATGCATGCAGATTTAAAGACCACATACAGAAGTAGCTTAATTTGGAATGTTATTTTTACTTAAAAATTAGATTAGAAAAAGGACGGTCATTTGAAAACCGCATTTTAAATTTTGTAAATAAACTATTATTAGAATTAGGAAGTAGTATTTAAACCCTTCTCATGCATTTAGAGAAGGGTCCAGAAATTTGTCAAAAACTTGTCCTCAGAACATGCACTTTTGCACCCTCAGAGGAGGTTTTGGTGAATGAATGGATCAAGGTTTATTGATGTTTGCATTTGATATCTGCTACTAATGTTGTACTTCTGTACTCTTGGTAGATATTAGAACAAGGAGAGATAAATCATTGTTGCTTGAAGCTTATGAGTAGGACCAGTCATAAATGGTACTTTTATCTCTTGACCATTTATGCTTATATTCTTAAAGTGATATACAGTTTTTTAGTTGTTTATATGTTATTGCATGAATGTTTGAGTTACCATTTGGCACTTTTGTATGGTGGAGCCATTTATTTATGTTTGATATATGAATAACTTATTATGCGATATGTTGTTCACAACTGTTTTGCCTAACTTTTTATGCAAAGTGGTTCATCTTAATTGATTTCCATTCTTATGATAGCTGAATGATCTTTATTACCAGTTATTATTTGAAATCTCTTTAGATCGCATAATAGAAAAAATACACCCTGGGTTAGAATAAATTAGATGTGTTGTTTTCATTAGATTACAATAGCATAGAATTAGATTAAAGTAGCTCATATTAGAACTCTTAGATCAACATCATCCAACTCTGAACACACACACACCCTTAGATTGGGAAACTGGTCCCATTATCCCCAGTCGGACCCGCTATACCAAACGGATAAGGAGCTGCCAACCAAGGTCCGGACCGGGCGGGTATCCCCCTTGTTGTCGACCCGATTTTCGGGGCTTCAACATATTTGGCGCTAGAAGGAGGGCCTGAGCATAGTGTCTGTTGGAATGGTTTGAAATCGTAACATTTGAATTAGGATGGCTACTCACAAACTTCCCATTTGGAGTTTTATCCATGTTCGTGCCTCTTCCAACACTCCACCTAAAGTGGTAAGACTCTTGTCTCAGGTAAAATTCAATGGTAAGAATAATTCTTCTTCTTTTAATCATGCCCTTCAATTTATTCGAAATGTTTCAAGTTCGAACGTTCAAAGAATTGATGAAGGCATTTTATGCAGAATTTTTAGTCTCACATTCACGGCGGAAGCGAGAAAATGGTGTAGAACCCTCCCAGTTGCCTCAATTCACAGCTGGGACCAATTTGTCAAGGCTAAATTTGATTGCTATGATTATGATCAGGTATATGATGAAATTGAGTATCTATGAAAAGAAGATGAATCTGATAGGGATTTTAATATGTGATTTCATCTTGATTGTCTAAAATATGATTTTGAAAATGAACTCATGAATGAAGAATCTTCAGATTATGCTAAGCATTCCCTACCTCCTATGCCCGATCCATCAGAAATTAGTCCAAGTCTTGTTTTATTTTCTTCGAATAGGAATGAAAATTCCAATTTGAATGTGCGAATCACTCATGATGAAGAAACTTCCCAAAGCTTAGGAAAAATGCCTGCTCTAATGTAAGAAGACAAAAGCAAGAATGTTGAAAGAAAGCATGCCTTGGAACCAGAAAGCAACTTGGAGACAAGGTTAGATAATATCATCGCAAGTCAACAAATGTAGATTCCAAGGTTAGAATAGCAAATTGATTCTCTTTAAGAAAATATAAACATGCAAAGGTATGATCTAAAGGCCGATGTCTACAATGAATGTGATGACCAAGAATTTTTTCACGATAATATTTTCAAATGCATTGTTTCAGAATCACATTTTTCTCTTTATGTTGATGTATTTAGTGATGATAATTTGCCCCCCCTCAGTATTAATGATATCTCAAAAAGTACAGAGGATTATTCAAATGAATCACCATTAGGTTTTCAAGATAAAGAGGCAGCTATAGAACATCCTTTGGTCATTTACAAACAAGAACGACTTGACCTTCCTTTTCTGAAAATATTGGATAAAAAAGAAAAATATAGAGATACTGTAAAATCATTTATGATAGCTACTTTTATGATGATGATGTTGATTTATCTCAAGTGACTCAACAGAGCTCAGATAATGAGAGATATTCTAATTCAAGAATCATATCAGTCGATCCTCATTCCAGAGTGACGGATCATTTGCATGATTTTACTATCCAAAGCAATATCCCGATCTATGATTCGTATCATGAGCAAACCCCCATGCTTGTTCCCAATCATAACTTGTTTTCTGATTCACAAGACGTAATTCGAAATTACTCGGATCCCATAATTCTGGCCAGTTCTTGTGAAAAAGAAGATATTTCAAGTCAATCCCAGTTGTGCTGTAACATTAGTTGTACAGATAATCATTACATTCTTTTTCGCTTGCACTCATTTTGTATAAAATCGGATTGTATTTTAAATTTTCAGACTTTTGATAGATTACTATGGTATATTGAGCACCTTATCAAAGAACATTCGAGAGATGTATTACCATTTTGGAAAACTAAATTGTGTCAAGGAAATACATAACTTTTTCAATTCCAAGATCAATCAATATCAACCTTTCAAAAGAAACTTCTATGTCATCCAAAACATCATCAACGAAGGAAAGTATTTTTGGAAACTTGCAAGCAATTCACGTTAATTGATAAATCTCTTTCGAGAAATTTCCATCTATTCTTCATTGATTTATTAAGTGATTTATATGTGCAAACTTTCCTTTTACGAGAAATTGCTAAGAGCTTGACTTTAACGCATAGTAGATTACATGCCATTAAAACTAAAAAATCATATTCGCAACCTGGCATGTCATCTTTCCTATTACATGATCACCAATCCATAACAAACTTTCATCTTGATTTTTATGATCCAATAGGTATCCAATTGGAAAGAAGATTTCATAAGAAAGAATTTTCAGGCGGAATTCTGACTGAAGTTACACTTTCTAATCCTACATTCAATGTTCAGAGTCCAAGAAATGTTTTATTCTTAACACTGATGTTTAAAAGGTACATACGTGTAGGAATAAAAATGAAAAGATGGCTTCACTGGAAGTATCATTTTACCTAGTCAATTTTTCTGTGTTTAGTTAGAATAATAGGGGTAGTTTAGCTAGGTTATTAGGTGGATAATTTAATTTTTAAATGTTGGTAGGCAAAATAAGAGAAGAAATTATCCCTATCATGTACATAATCCAAGGGAATAGTTACCTCTCATTTCTTTAAATATTTTTCTCCCTAATAAAATTTGTTGTAGTTAACAGCATTTGACATTTACTAAAGACACCATTTCTCTATCAGATTTTGAACTTGTGCTTGTATAAATAGCAAATCTTTTGGAAACTTGATCTTTTATCATTAATAGATACAGTTAAAAACTTTAACTCATATATGATACTAGTTTCAACTTCAAGAAATTTGATGAAATTAATCTTAGTGAAGAAATTGTTTTATATCAGTACAATGAAAGGTATCAATAACAAAATGAGGATTCCCTATAGAACAGCCATTTCCAAAAACTCTATTATTGTCATCTAGAGCTTTCTAAAGGAAAAAATGACCTCCTCCCTGCTAAATAAAATCGCAGCATTTAGAGAAAAGACCCAAGGATACACTATATCTTGAAGAATAAGAGGTCTCATCACGAGCCGGCTTATCATGATCACAAATATTATAACTTGCTATCTTTGCCATTACTGTCCACCAAAACAGGGCAACGACTTAAGATTGTTGAGATCAAAAGACAAGGGGTCTCATCACGAGCCAACTTGTTAAGCAAAAGTGTAAATCAAGTGAATGATTGTGTCATAATTTGTTTACCAAACCAAGACATTGTTCTTTAAGAATAAAAAAGGAAAAGTTGTCAATATGGGTTTTTCTTTGAAAGTTGTAGATCACCTTAAGCAGGATAAAGGATCATTACTGGGTAATAGGTAACCCTGTCGAGGCTATGAATGCCTGCTGGCAGCAGAGGCTCTACCTATGACAAATGAGCATATTGAAAAACTGGTACACAGGGAAGACCTTATTTTATCTTTACAAGACCAAGTAATGGCTGATGTAAATTCAATGACATGCTGAGGAAGCAAATAATTAAAATAGAAAGAGGTTTGAACAAAATATCATTGACATTTTGGAGTATAATGCGCTTTATCTTTTTATAATAAATTTTAATTTTCTAAAAAATTTTGCTTTGGAAATTTGAAAAGTTCAATAGAAAATCAGAGATAACTGGTTCTCCCAAGTGAATTGCCAATTGTTGTGGCCAGCAACAACCCCCCCTTTTTCATTTAAGTGTTGTCCAAAATACTAAATGAATGGGGACCCTTAGTTAAAATTTAGGAAAAGCAAGAGTTTCCTCTCTTCAAAATAAGGTTACCATCGTAAGCTTAGGAAGATCTTTTGAATACTTTAAAACTTAAGTTTATGATAAGGAAAAAATCTTTAAAAAGCCACATCATAAAATGATAGAAAAGCACCTCCATTTGGGTATAATTCTGGTATGTGCAAGATTCTCGTACTAAGCAATATATTGCATCGCAATAAAGTAATGCTAATAAGAAAAAACTTCAAGATTTTCTGATTTGCGATAACACCGATCGCAAGATCGCATATCGCAGGGAATGAGCTGACAAAATTTGGTAAGCATAAAACAATTCTGCGATCTGCGATGTTGCGATATTACGATAAAACGATGGTTGCAATATTAAGCCAAATCAACTCTGCGATGTTATATTTGTGAGTCAGTGCGAGAGCGCGATAGTGCAATAATGCGATGTCGCGATCTGCGACGATTGCGAACCAAATCGCAAAATCATTCCATCACGAATCTTTCGGGCACGCTATTCAAGAAAAGCCACTTACCATAATCTGACTCAAGATCATGTGCTTTTAATGATAATAAAGGAATTAGTTGTCATCTATAAATAAAATGTAGACGTGTGCTTTTGCAAAGAATTACTTCACGTAAGGTGGCATATTTGATATATTTGTTGCATTTAAGACTCTCCCATCACCTTTCTTGATCAGTCATTTCCATTTCACTTCTGAGCTGCAGGAACGGAGAACGAAGGACGATACAAAGCCATATGCAGGAAGAAATGGGAAAGAAAAATAAAGCTCAGGGCTCTGAGGTGAAGGAAATGGCACCTTTATATACAGACACAACTTGTAACAGAGACACAGAGATATCTACGTGGGAAAGCATGTACAGACTGCTTGAAGAAGAAAACCCCAGAATAATGAAGGTTACCACTGTCTCGGACTCACAGGGCTCTTCCGAAGCATCGTTAGAAGAACTAGCATGCTCATTCCTTCATCGGATAGCAGTAAGGCCCAAAATTCTCCCATATACGGATATGATCAAGTGGATACTTGACAACGCAAAAATGAAGAACAGACAGTTCAAGATTCAAGGACATGGGCTCATCGGGTCATTCGCTGCACAAGATTTAAAGCTCATGTATCATATTCCTCAACCGCAGGCGACTTACAATGCACAATTCATCGAAAAATTTGTGGCGGAGAACCCAAACCTATCACAGACCACCAAAGATTGGTCCAGAAAAGATAAACCGCTCAAGAAAGACAAAAACGGTATGTACAGCACTGGTTCCCTCACCTCTTCGTATTGTTTTGCTGCGGCCATGCTTTGTAGATTGTTTGGGATGCCAGATATCAATAAGTTTTCATCTGAATGGTTACCATTAATAGATGCTGCCACAAATGTCGTTATTATAGATTGGGCCAAGATCTTTTCTGATAACCTATTCACGGCTATTGTCAATTACCGATCTAAAAGATCCATGTCTCAAAGGATCTATCCTCCTTTTTACCTATCCGCATATGTTATGGATTCTATTTGTTATGTGTCTAAATTTCCCGTTATGAGTTGGAAATGGATAACTCAGGACCCATTACCCATCCATGTTTACCATAAGATATTATGGGATTCTCAGTTCATTCCACATTTCTACCAGATTTGTCACGGGCTTATCTTACCCTTGTATAGAATGATGTATGAAAAAGACCCCCCGAGGTGCTCACCTGAGGCACAGATAGATATCATCCCCATCGCAAGATAGTTCGGAGAAGAATGGTTCACCTATATTAGAGTATTTGGAAGCACCGTCCCCCCTCATGTCCTACCTTTGTATATCCCTGACAAACTTTTGGCTCGAGAAATTGCATATCAAACGTGTTCAGAAGGCGGCCTAACTAAAGACCTAAAAGACAAAAAGAATGCCATATGGCCATAGTTTCCTATGGCTTGTGGGGCCTTTTCGTTGTTCGATGTAGGTCACACGTTCACCGAAGTACAGAATATGACGTGTCTACAATTATTTAAATTCCCAGCAAGACCATTTGACCCAAATGAGGTTGCCCAGAATTTCACAACGACAGTCAAGATAAAAGTGTTCGTTGGAAGAAAGGATTTATTTGATGATACATATCAGAGTAAAATCTCACTTCAGGAAGTTTTGCGGGAATCACAATCGCAATTGTCTCCAGATGACCTCCGAATATTCATGGTATACAGGGAAAGAAGACTAGCCAGTGTTCCTCTAGAAGAGCTGCGACTATCTGCTAGAGAACCGACTCCAAGTGTTAGCCTCAGTGGGAATTCAAGCACTTCCGGATCTAAATCTAAGACTGTACAAGAGATGCCTGAACATTCTAAAAGATCTGAAAACAACCAAGATAGGAGCGAAGAGTCAGCTAAAGACACCACTCAGTCAATGGAACTTCCACAACAGAAGGTTATCGCATCCCCGCAAAGAGATGTCCCCCCTCTTGTCATTGAAGCACCACCCGTCACAACAGAATTAGATAAGGGATGGGAAAACTTCAACGAACTGATCAATCTTGAAGGACAAGCCCCAAAAACACCTGTGAGCAATACATAGATAGCACAAGAAGTGGGCTCAACCATAGTCAGCAATGTCACAGAAACGGAGCATATTCCTATCGCTCCATCTTCTGAGCTTCCATTGAATGTAGAAGAAATTCCCCCTCTGGACATATTTTATAGTCCCCAACATAAAGCAGTTGTAAGAAGACAGAGAAAAAAGAGGAAGTTAGAAAATACACTTTCTCAGGATGGTGAGCAATTAGACGTCCTACTGAAAGATCCTGCCAGTAATCCGACTGAAAATCTCACCAAACTGTCTCAGATCGCAGGGGCGTATGCCTCTGCGACTATTGACAAAGCGTCAGAAGTACAACAATTGTTGAAAGAGCAAGAAAATCAGATACAGGTACTGCAACTACAATTGCAACAAGCCAATACTAATAATGAGGCACACAAACAGCTTGAAAAGTTGCAGGAAGACTTCTAGCAAATGCAAATAGGTTATCAAAGAAGTTTGGACGAAAAGGGAAAACAGTTGCAGGATGTACAAGAGATGCACAAAGACGACCCTAAACTTACAGAGTTTATTTCAGAATCTATTGCCTTGAATGAACAACTACTGCAACAACAGGAAGTGTTGGGACAAAAGATATCACAGTGAAATTATTATTGTGAAATGAGCGATAAGATCACCAATCAAGTGGTCGACTTACGAAGTGACTATGATCAGATTGACAAACGAGTGACGGAGTACTTGGCTTGGAACGATGAAGACGAGGGAAAAAGAGCAGGCGCACCCAGGATAAATGAGAATCATAAAGATTTGCTCTTCAACAAGTGGGACGATCAAATCAGGGAGGCAGAACAAGCAGTAGAAACAGTGGCCACGACAGCAAGCATTCTTATCGACTGTATAAATGAGAATTTGCATAGAGAAAATTTAATTGCAGAGACCACCCCGGGGTATTTACCAAATAATCTATGACTAGAAGTAGAATGGAAGCAGAAGGCGCAAGAAATGGGAAAAGCGATCCAAGCACTAAACAGGTTAAATTGGGAATGTTACTAGGCATACTTGGTGAAGCCGCATAGTCAGTGGATGACTGTGAAATGTATCATAAATGCGGCCGAAAAAGTGGTGCCAGCTCTCATAGATTCCGTTTTCTCAGCCCAGCTCAAAGCAGAAGTCAGCCAGTCGGCTCTCCTTAAACCAATGCTGAATGCATGCAGCTTTAAAGACCAGATACAGAAGTAGCTTAATTTGGAATGTTGTTTTTACTTAAAAATTAGATTAGAAAAAGGACAGTCATTTGAAAACCGCATCCTAAATTTTGCAAATAAACTATTATTAGAATTAGGAAGTAGTATTTAAACCCTTCTCATGCATTTAGAGAAGGGTCCAGAAATTTGTCAAAAACTTGTCCTCAGAACATGCACTTTTGCACCCTCAGAGGAGGTTTTGGTGAATGAATGGATCAAGGTTTATTGATGTTTGCATTTGATATCTGCTACTGATGTTGCACTTCTGTACTCTTGGTAGATATTAGAATAAGGAGAGATAAATCATTGTTGCTTGAAGCTTATGAGTAGGACCAGTCATAAATGGTACTTTTATCTCTTGACCATTTCTGCTTATATTCTTAAAGTGATATATAGTTTTTTAGTTGTTTATATGTTATTGCGTGAATGTTTGAGTTACCATTTGTCACTTTTGTACGGTGGAGGCATTTATTTATGTTTGATATATGAATAAATTATTATGCGATATGTTGTTCACAACTGTTTTGCCTAACTTTTTATGCAAAGTGGTTCATCTTAATTGATTTCCATTCTTATGATAGCTGAATGATCTTTATTACCAGTTATTATTTGAAATCTTTTTAGATCGCATAATAGAAGAAATACATCCCGGTTAGCATAGATTATATGTGTTGTTTTCATTAGATTACAATAGCATAGAATTAGATTAAAGTAGCTTAGATTAGAACTCTTAGATCAGCATCATCCAACTCTGCACACACACACACCCTTAGATTGGGAAACTGGTCCCATTATCCCCAGTCGGACCCGCTATAGCAAACGGATAAGGAGCTGCCAACCAAGGTCTGGACCGGGCGGGTGTCCCCCTTGTTGTCGACCCGATTTTCGGGGCTTCAACACATCCCTATACAAATCCCCATGAAATAGTTTTTTAAATGGATGCACGGTTTTCAAGTTAGGGAAAAGACAAATTTTTGCTCTATATATTTTTGTATCAGAGCATTCTACAGTTTTTGGACATTAAGAAAAATGAGCTTGGGGTATGATACAAGCTTGGAAATGATGGAAGAGAGGTTTGAAGACTACAATAGGATTTATAAACCCTTTATGAAGCTTCCCTATTTCCCCAAACTGCTTTTAGAATCCATTTCTAACTCTATGTAATTTCTACAGGAGTCTCCTTGATCCGGATTTAAACAGGAACGCAACAAATTACAGAGATAACCATATACACAAAGATGCAGCGGAAATAATACTTCATTTCATTAATGGAAAATATTGAAATATGCTTACAAACAGAAATGGCAATAAACTAGCTAGGGCGATGGTAGCTTATCTCTGAGAAGAGATGTGATGGCTACATGCCTCTGAACTGTGTTACAATGAGGCTCGAAGGCCTATTTATTGTTGAGAAACAATGGAAAAACCCTTAACATTCCAAAACCTAACCCTAGGAGATGAAACGCCAAACTGTGGGCCCCGTTTGGGGGTAAGTTGGTACATCAACTTCCCGGGGTCGTAACTTTGGCATATGATCTCCGTTTGACGCGTACAATAGCTCATTAGAAAGATCTATCCGAGCACTATCATTGTTGGAACGGGCAACAGCAGTCCATTCCATGGACTCGTGTTGCCCTCGGATTCCCCAAAAAACGTCGTTTAGGGCCTCAAAACGGCTCCGGAAGTTCAGGACCCGAAAAACTGCTAAAAATAGTAAGTTGTGCTACAATTAAGGAAACTGAAAATGCTGAGAAAGACAATGGTGGGGGTGGACTTGGCAGGTGGCCACCAATATCCACCTGGATCATTCCTCCCCCCTTAGGAAGCAATGGTCCCCATTGCGTTGAGCTCCTCCATGAGATGAGGAAACTTCTGCTGAACTTGTTCCCTGGTGAGCCACTTGCCCTGCTGAAGGAGTTGGCCCGCTTTGACAACTCGATACAGTTGGATATTCTGTTGGCGAGTGTTCTTGATCTGTGTGTCCATGATCCGATCAGTTGCAGCTTGTTCCATGCAATCTGGATTTAATTCTGTGGGTTTGAGCTATTCTGCAATGTCGGATGTGTCTAGCAATGGTGGAAAGTATGGCCGAAGGCGGTCCACATTAAATACTGGGTGCAGGCCAAGGAATGGGGGAATGCTGAGCTCAAATGCATTGTCTCCCATAGCCTTAGTAATGGTGTAAGGACCATATCGGAGTGGTCTCAATTTCTGATAAGCTCCAGTAAGGCGTTCCTTTTGCAAATGCAACCAGACTTTGTCGCCCACCTGAAACTTGTGTGGCACCCGATGTTGATCATGTCGCTGCTTGTACTTGGCATTTGATTTCTCAAGAATGTCATGGACCTGCTGGCGAATATGTTGGATGCGCTCAATGAAGCTGGTGGCCTTATCTATTTCGGACTGGACATGAGCTGAATTCATGTGAGTAGCTGCAAGTGGCATGGCCACATCAATGGGGCATAGTGGCTGGAATCCCAAACCCACCTGGAAAGGGCTATGGCCAGTGGAGCTGTGAAGAGCTCGGTTGTAGCTGTGTTGAACGTAGGGGAGGCTCTCGTCCCATGTGCGTGGATGCTTTGAGTTATACATGCGCAGAATGTGCACAATCATCCTATTGGCAACCTCTGTCTGGCCATCAGTTTGAGGATGGAAGGCTGTGGACCATATACACAAAGATGCAGCAGAAATAATACTTCATTTCATTAATGGAAAATACTGAAATATGCTTACAAACAGAAATGGCAATAAACTAGCTAGGGCGATGGTAGCTTATCTCTGAGAAGAGATGTGATGGCTACATGCCTCTGAACTATGTTACAATGAGGCTCGAAGGCCTATTTATTGTTGATAAACAATGGAAAAACCCTTAACATTCCAAAACCTAACCCTAGGAGATGAAACGCCAAACTGTGGGCCCCGTTTGGGGGTAAGTTGGTACATCAACTTCCCGGGGTCGTAACTTTGGCATATGATCTCCGTTTGATGCGTACAATAGCTCATTAGAAAGATCTATCCGAGCACTATCATTGTTGGAACGGGCAACACCAGTCCATTCCATGGACTCGTGTTGCCCTCGGATTCCCCAAAAAACGTCGTTTAGGGCCTCAAAACGGCTCCGGAAGTTCAGGACCCGAAAAACTGCTAAAAATAGTAAGTTGTGCTACAATTAAGGAAACTGAAAATGTTGAGAAAGACAATGGTGGGGGTCCAGGTGGACTTGGCAGGTGGCCACCAATATCCACCTGGATCATTCCTCCCCCCTTAGGAAGCAATGGTCCCCATTGCGTTGAGCTCCTCCATGAGATGAGGAAACTTCTGCTGAACTTGTTCCCTGGTGAGCCACTTGCCCTGCTGAAGGAGTTGGCCCGCTTTGACAACTCGATACAGTTGGATATTCTGTTGGCGAGTGTTCTTGATCTGTGTGTCCATGATCCGATCAGTTGCAGCTTGTTCCATGCAATCTGGATTTAATTCTGTGGGTTTGAGCTGTTCTGCAATGTCGGATGTGTCTAGCAATGGTGGAAAGTATGGCCGAAGGCGGTCCACATTAAATACTGGGTGCAGGCCAAGGAATGGGGGAATGCTGAGCTCAAATGCATTGTCTCCCATAGCCTTAGTAATGGTGTAAGGACCATATCGGAGTGGTCTCAATTTCTGATAGGCTCCAGTAAGGCGTTCCTTTTGCAAATGCAACCAGACTTTGTCGCCCACCTGAAACTTGTGTGGCACCCGATGTTGATCATGTCGCTGCTTGTACTTGGCATTTGATTTCTCAAGAATGTCATGGACCTGCTGGCGAATATGTTGGATGCGCTCAATGAAGCTGGTGGCCTTATCTGTTTTGGACTGGACATGAGCAGAATTCATGTGAGTAGCTGCAAGTGGCATGGCCACATCAATGGGGCATAGTGGCTGGAATCCCAAACCCACCTGGAAAGGGCTATGGCCAGTGGAGCTGTGAAGAGCTCGGTTGTAGCTGTGTTGAACGTAGGGGAGGCTCTCGTCCCATGTGCGTGGATGCTTTGAGTTATACATGCGCAGAATGTGCACAATCATCCTATTGACAACCTCTGTCTGGCCATCAGTTTGAGGATGGAAGGCTGTGGACCATATACACAAAGATAACCATATACACAAAGATGCAGCGGAAATAATACTTCATTTCATTAATGGAAAATACTAAAATATGCTTACAAACAGAAATGGCAATAAACTAGCTAGGGCGATGGTAGCTTATCTCTGAGAAGAGATGTGATGGCTACATGCCTCTGAACTGTGTTACAATGAGGCTCGAAGGCCTATTTATTGTTGATAAACAATGGAAAAACCCTTAACATTCCAAAACCTAACCCTAGGAGATGAAACGCCAAACTGTGGGCCCCGTTTGGGGGTAAGTTGGTACATCAACTTCCCGGGGTCGTAACTTTGGCATATGATCTCCGTTTGACGCGTACAATAGCTCATTAGAAAGATCTATCCGAGCACTATCATTGTTGGAACGGGCAACACCAGTCCATTCCATGGACTCGTGTTGCCCTCGGATTCCCCAAAAAACGTCGTTTAGGGCCTTTACGGCTCCGGAAGTTCAGGACCCGAAAAACTGCTAAAAATAGTAAGTTGTGCTACAATTAAGGAAACTGAAAATGCTGAGAAAGACAATGGTGGGGGTCCAGGTGGACTTGGCAGGTGGCCACCAATATCCACCTGGATCATTCCTCCCCCCTTAGGAAGCAATGGTCCCCATTGCGTTGAGCTCCTCCATGAGATGAGGAAACTTCTGCTGAACTTGTTCCCTGGTGAGCCACTTGCCCTGCTGAAGGAGTTGGCCCGCTTTGACAACTCGGTACAGTTGGATATTCTGTTGGCGAGTGTTCTTGATCTGTGTGTCCATGATCCGATCAGTTGCAGCTTGTTCCATGCAATCTGGATTTAATTCTGTGGGTTTGAGTTGTTCTGCAATGTCGGATGTGTCTAGCAATGGTGGAAAGTATGGCCGAAGGCGGTCCACATTAAATACTGGGTGCAGGCCAAGGAATGGGGGAATGCTGAGCTCAAATGCATTGTCTCCCATAGCCTTAGTAATGGTGTAAGGACCATATCGGAGTGGTCTCAATTTCTGATAGGCTCCAGTAAGGCGTTCCTTTTGCAAATGCAACCAGACTTTGTCGCCCACCTGAAACTTGTGTGGCACCCGATGTTGATCATGTCGCTGCTTGTACTTGGCATTTGATTTCTCAAGAATGTCATGGACCTGCTGGCGAATATGTTGGATGCGCTCAATGAAGCTGGTGGCCTTATCTGTTTCGGACTGGACATGAGCTGAATTCATGTGAGTAGCTGCAAGTGGCATGGCCACATCAATGGGGCATAGTGGCTGGAATCCCAAACCCACCTGGAAAGGGCTATGGCCAGTGGAGCTGTGAAGAGCTCGGTTGTAGCTGTGTTGAACGTAGGGGAGGCTCTCGTCCCATGTGCGTGGATGCTTTGAGTTATACATGCGCAGAATGTGCACAATCATCCTATTGACAACCTCTGTCTGGCCATCAGTTTGAGGATGGAAGGCTGTGGACCATATACACAAAGATAACCATATACACAAAGATGCAGCGGAAATAATACTTCATTTCATTAATGGAAAATACTGAAATATGCTTACAAACAGAAATGGCAATAAACTAGCTAGGGCGATGGTAGCTTATCTCTGAGAAGAGATGTGATGGCTACATGCCTCTGAACTGTGTTACAATGAGGCTCGAAGGCCTATTTATTGTTGATAAACAATGGAAAAACCCTTAACATTCCAAAACCTAACCCTAGGAGATGAAACGCCAAACTGTGGGCCCCGTTTGGGGGTAAGTTGGTACATCAACTTCCCGGGGTCGAAACTTTGGCATATGATCTCCGTTTGACGCGTACAATAGCTCATTAGAAAGATCTATCCGAGCACTATCATTGTTGGAACGGGCAACACCAGTCCATTCCATGGACTCGTGTTGCCCTCGGATTCCCCAAAAAACGTCGTTTAGGGCCTTTACGGCTCCGGAAGTTCAGGACCCGAAAAACTGCTAAAAATAGTAAGTTGTGCTACAATTAAGGAAACTGAAAATGCTGAGAAAGACAATGGTGGGGGTCCAGGTGGACTTGGCAGGTGGCCACCAATATCCACCTGGATCATTCCTCCCCCCTTAGGAAGCAATGGTCCCCATTGCGTTGAGCTCCTCCATGAGATGAGGAAACTTCTGCTGAACTTGTTCCCTGGTGAGCCACTTTCCCTGCTGAAGGAGTTGGCCCGCTTTGACAACTCGATACAGTTGGATATTCTGTTGGCGAGTGTTCTTGATCTGTGTGTCCATGATCCGATCAGTTGCAGCTTGTTCCATGCAATCTGGATTTAATTCTGTGGGTTTGAGTTGTTCTGCAATGTCGGATGTGTCTAGCAATGGTGGAAAGTATGGCCGAAGGCGGTCCACATTAAATACTGGGTGCAGGACAAGGAATGGGAGAATGCTGAGCTCAAATGCATTGTCTCCCATAGCCTTAGTAATGGTGTAAGGACCATATCGGAGTGGTCTCAATTTCTGATAGGCTCCAGTAAGGCGTTCCTTTTGCAAATGCAACCAGACTTTGTCGCCCACCTGAAACTTGTGTGGCACCCGATGTTGATCATGTCGCTGCTTGTACTTGGCATTTGATTTCTCAAGAATGTCATGGACCTGCTGGCGAATATGTTGGATGCGCTCAATGAAGCTGGTGGCCTTATCTGTTTCGGACTGGACATGAGCTGAATTCATGTGAGTAGTTGCAAGTGGCATGGCCACATCAATGGGGCATAGTGGCTGGAATCCCAAACCCACCTGGAAAGGGCTATGGCCAGTGGAGCTGTGAAGAGCTCGGTTGTAGCTGTGTTGAACGTAGGGGAGGCTCTCGTCCCATGTGCGTGGATGCTTTGAGTTATACATGCGCAGAATGTGCACAATCATCCTATTGACAACCTCTGTCTGGCCATCAGTTTGAGGATGGAAGGCTGTGGACCATATACACAAAGATAACCATATACACAAAGATGCAGCGGAAATAATACTTCATTTCATTAATGGAAAATACTAAAATATGCTTACAAACAGAAATGGCAATAAACTAGCTAGGGCGATGGTAGCTTATCTCTGAGAAGAGATGTGATGGCTACATGCCTCTGAACTGTGTTACAATGAGGCTCGAAGGCCTATTTATTGTTGATAAACAATGGAAAAACCCTTAACATTCCAAAACCTAACCCTAGGAGATGAAACGCCAAACTGTGGGCCCCGTTTGGGGGTAAGTTGGTACATCAACTTCCCGGGGTCGTAACTTTGGCATATGATCTCCGTTTGATGCGTACAATAGCTCATTAGAAAGATCTATCCGAGCACTATCATTGTTGGAACGGGCAACACCAGTCCATTCCATGGACTCGTGTTGCCCTCGGATTCCCCAAAAAACGTCGTTTAGGGCCTTTACGGCTCCGGAAGTTCAGGACCCGAAAAACTGCTAAAAATAGTAAGTTGTGCTACAATTAAGGAAACTGAAAATGCTGAGAAAGACAATGGTGGGGGTCCAGGTGGACTTGGCAGGTGGCCACCAATATCCACCTGGATCATTCCTCCCCCCTTAGGAAGCAATGGTCCCCATTGCGTTGAGCTCCTCCATGAGATGAGGAAACTTCTGCTGAACTTGTTCCCTGGTGAGCCACTTGCCCTGCTGAAGGAGTTGGCCCGCTTTGACAACTCGATACAGTTGGATATTCTGTTGGCGAGTGTTCTTGATCTGTGTGTCCATGATCCGATCAGTTGCAGCTTGTTCCATGCAATCTGGATTTAATTCTGTGGGTTTGAGTTGTTCTGCAATGCCGGATGTGTCTAGCAATGGTGGAAAGTATGGCCGAAGGCGGTCCACATTAAATACTGGGTGCAGGCCAAGGAATGGGGGAATGCTGAGCTCAAATGCATTGTCTCCCATAGCCTTAGTAATGGTGTAAGGACCATATCGGAGTGGTCTCAATTTATGATAGGCTCCAGTAAGGCGTTCCTTTTGCAAATGCAACCAGACTTTGTCGCCCACCTGAAACTTGTGTGGCACCCGATGTTGATCATGTCGCTGCTTGTACTTGGCATTTGATTTCTCAAGAATGTCATGGACCTGCTGGCGAATATGTTGGATGCGCTCAATGAAGCTGGTGGCCTTATCTGTTTCGGACTGGACATGAGCTGAATTCATGTGAGTAGCTGCAAGTGGCATGGCCACATCAATGGGGCATAGTGGCTGGAATCCCAAACCCACCTGGAAAGGGCTATGGCCAGTGGAGCTGTGAAGAGCTCGGTTGTAGCTGTGTTGAACGTAGGGGAGGCTCTCGTCCCATGTGCGTGGATGCTTTGAGTTATACATGCGCAGAATGTGCACAATCATCCTATTGACAACCTCTGTCTGGCCATCAGTTTGAGGATGGAAGGCTGTGGACCATATACACAAAGATAACCATATACACAAAGATGCAGCGGAAATAATACTTCATTTCATTAATGGAAAATACTGAAATATGCTTACAAACAGAAATGGCAATAAACTAGCTAGGGCGATGGTAGCTTATCTCTGAGAAGAGATGTGATGGCTACATGCCTCTGAACTGTGTTACAATGAGGCTCGAAGGCCTATTTATTGTTGATAAACAATGGAAAAACCCTTAACATTCCAAAACCTAACCCTAGGAGATGAAACGCCAAACTGTGGGCCCCGTTTGGGGGTAAGTTGGTACATCAACTTCCCGGGGTCGTAACTTTGGCATATGATCTCCGTTTGACGCGTACAATAGCTCATTAGAAAGATCTATCCGAGCACTATCATTGTTGGAACGGGCAACACCAGTCCATTCCATGGACTCGTGTTGCCTCCGGATTCCCCAAAAAACGTCGTTTAGGGCCTCAAAACGGCTCCGGAAGTTCAGGACCCGAAAAACTGCTAAAAATAGTAAGTTGTTCTACAATTAAGGAAACTAAAAATGCTGAGAAAGACAATGGTGGGGGTCCTGGTGGACTTGGCAGGTGGCCACCAATATCCACCTGGATCACTCGTGTAGAAAACACAGTTTTCAGAAAAGAATCACAGTGAGGTGGAAAGAATGTCAAGAATGATAGAGAAGGGTGAGGGAAGGTAGGATAGGTGTTGTTATTGGTTTCAGATCTTTCTTGGCACCTGTTGCTGCTTCCTGAAGTTCTCTTTTAGACCTGCAATACAACTGGAAATTCATTTTTCTTTTTCTTTTTCTCTTTTTTTTGGAAACAACTAGGGCGCCTCAAGGAGGTTTTCACCCTAATTGCCTGCCCTGGGCACCTCCAAGGGAGATTTTCACCCAGGGATCTTATTATCTTTTTCTTTTCTCTTCTTTCTAACCCATTGACTGCCTCATGGAGGTTTTCAATCAATGAGCCAATCTGAGGCACCTCCGAGGAGGTTTTCACCATAGATTTTTATTTTTTCTCTTATTTTTTATTTTTTATTTTTCTACCCTACCCTACTTGAGAAACAAAATCATTTTCAAATATAAGAATACTTCCAATGGAGCCATGTGCACATCTAGATGATAGACAAAATGATGTAGATGCTTGAAATGCATTCTTTGACAAGTATCCAGATTTCAGAGACCAAATGATTTGACTTTGAAGGGATCAAGCATAGTTGAGGAAGAGAGTGATGTTGCAACTTAGTGACTATTTGGAACCATATCTAAATATAGTTGTGATGTCCTTGGTCCTTTTTTTGATCTAGATCATTCTTCATGTCTTCTTCTATCATGACCTTCACAATCTCCACTTTTTGTTGATTTTTCTCTTGAATACATGGAGGATTTGATGGTAACCATGAGGGAGCTCTCTTGATCTCTGATCCTGATGCCTTCTCTTCATTAAGTGCAACTCATGGTTCTTTGATCTTGTCTTTTGCATCTTCTTCTGCTGGATGTGGTCCTTCAATGATATCAATATAATCTCTTTTTTGCAATACTCTTCCTGAGCTATAGTGAACATTATTGAGCTCAAGAGGATTTGTTTGGAAGTGTTGTACCTTAGCTTTGTAATTGGGTTGAGCTACTCCAATGTGTGGGTTTGGAAATGGTAGTTCCCCACTATATCCTTGCTAGGCCTATCTGTTATTCGGGTTCGCGTTTGGTTGTGCAGGAATTTGGTTTTACCTTGGTGGAGCAGGAGGCAATGGTTGTGGTTGAGCAGGTGGTGGAGGAAAAAGAGCAGGAGGAGAGTTTTACTGAGGCCTCCACCCCTAATGAGGTGCATTCCACTGAGACTGTGGCTGAGCATAAGGGTGAAATGGATGAGCAGCTGGTTGGGCATAATATGGAGATGTGAAGGACCAAGGAGGAAGTGTGAACCAGGAAGGATGAGCACGGGGGCCCCAAGAAGGTATAGAAGTGACTTGGTTGGGGTTATAGTATGCCTGAGATGTCTCTTACATCCCCTGATGATATGGTCTAGGTCCATGCGGCCTCCTTTGGTCTATGTAATAGGTCTGTTTAGTGACTACTTCAGCCCATTGGTACATAGCTTTAAGTCCAGGCAAGGATGGGCACTTGTCTGTGGAATGATTTTCTTCACAGATTGAACAAACCTCTACATATTTCAATGGGAATTCATTCCTAGGATGCCTCCTGGTGCATCTAGGGAAAAAAAGGGCCAAAGCCCCCTCTGCATCCTCTTGTTTTATTTTTGATATGCATGCCAATAATTTGCCTCATCTCGCTCTTGAAATCTTCCAGCCAATTTTCAAATTCACTTCTAAGAGATGAGTTGGAAGACAAAGTAGTGCTCCCAACATTTCTGTTTTCATCCATTGGCTCCAAAAGAATGGGTTTCTTCTTCTTCTTCCCCTATAGGTTCTTCAAATATGTCTAGCTGTTACCTAAGGGTGTTTCTTGATTGCAGCCACCGAAGAAGAGAGAAGGTTGGCTGTGTGAAGCAGTGGGGGTGTTGGGAAAATATTTTTGTGAATTATCTCTACTCCTGTGAGGCATGAAAGGAAATATATTTTTGGGTGATATTTTTTTTTGCTTGTACCTGCAAAACTGAAATGGATTGAAAAACAAATTGCAACTAACTGAAATGAACTTGCTGAAATAAAATTGTATAATTGAAATGAAAGAAAGGAAATGACTAATCTACTTTGCTGAAATGGAAATTGCAAAATTGAAATGAAAGCAAGAAATGAGTAATTGATACTTGTTGAAATGGAAATTGCAGAATTGAAATGAAAGAAGGAAATGACTAATCTATGCTTGCTGAAATGAAAATTGCAGAATGGGAATTAAAGAAGGAAATGCCTAATCTATTTTTGTAGAATTGAAATTAAACAACTACTTTACTTTTGCTAAAATAAACTACTTAGCAGAATGTTGCAGTATAAAATAGAAGAAAAGCAGTAATCACAAAGTTATCTGACGCTTCCCCGGCAACGACGCCAAAAAGAGTGGTGAGCTCCAGTATTGCAGGAATGATGCTGCAACTCCTGGGGCTTCCTTCTTTACTTTTATCAACCTGGTGGTTCGTAACAAACTTGGAAGCGATGGTGCTATACGCACAAGTACTAGCTCTTACTGCAGGCTGTCACTTGATTAGCTGGCGCAAGTTCGCTAGGAGCTTAAGCCAACTTCTATGAGTTCTCAGAAGAAGCTTTTACTATGATGGAAGAAAGATAACTCTACAGGGGTTATTCTATTTGTAGAAAGGGAAGGAAAACTGAAATGAAACACAAAACCTAGCAAACCCTAGTTTACCCACTAACCTTATTTTTGCAAGAAAAGAGATGGAAACTAATGAAGTGAGTGCCATTGATTATTGAAAAGGTAAATTTCATTTATTCAAGCTACTTCTGAAAAGAAATGAGAAGAAATCATATTTTTGTACTTTTGAGTATTTTTATGTGGAATTATTATGCTTGTGAGTTAACTGGTTGTGACTGTGCAGAGGTTTGGTGGCAAAGGAAGATGGAGTTGGCTTTTGCAGAAGGTGAGGAAGGTGTGGAGGGGTCCTAAGAATCCCCTAGTACCCTTTTGAAGACTTCCATTGTGATCAGACTTCGAAAAATCAGTCACAGGAAATTCTACAGGAGGCACTAGGGGATCTATAGGAAGTTTTATAGGAGGATCTACAGGAGGAGGCCGAAAGTGTTTTTTTGGAGGTTTGAAGGTTGAAAAATGATGGAAAAAGGGAAATGAAGGTTGGATGAAGGTGTTGAGGGGTCTAGAACTTGTCAAGGAAGGTCAGAGAAGAACATGATGGTTGGATTTGTTCAAATGGCAAGAAAGCAACTTTATGGAAAAACGCAGAAATTAGGGCAGATTGGCGAAATGTTGTGAATGAGCTGAGCAATATAGGAGAAGTGAGCTGGTGTTGGCTGTGTTATGGAGGGATGGTGAGTTGAGATGTCCTACAAGAGATCTGCACATTCACTTATCAAAACTGACCAAAGAAAGAACTAAAAACAGAGTTTTGTCTAGCTTAACCTAATTCCTAACCTAAAAACAAAAAATGTTGATCAGTAACCTATGAACAGAAAAGCATGCAAGAAAACTATGGTAAATGAATAGGAAATGATCTAAGCATGTGAATCTAAGCTACTATCAACTTTTCCAAATCAAGTTATCACACTAGTAGTTGCATGAAAGAGCAAAAACTGTGTTTTTGGTGGCAGTAGTAGTGCCTTGACCTCAGATCATAGTCCCAAGAAGGGAGAAAGGAGATCAGGGCCTACTGTGGCATTTTTGAATCTTATTTTGTCACTGCAGCAACCTACTTGCACAACTGATACAAAAACAACTATGCTAATCATCAAAAGCAACCTAATTTAACACAACAATATGAACCTAAACAAGAGAAATTATCTCATGAATGAAAGAAAAAACATATAAATACACAAAGGAGGTGCTGGGTAGCTTGGGTTGGGCCCTAACCCAAGAGCTTCAGCCCTCTGAAAGAGATCAGCGTTGGGTCAAAAATTGTTTCATCTTCATTTATAAAAAAATAGCAGTTACATCACATAAACTGTCTTAAAAAAGAACTTGAAAATAAGTTGACCAATGTGCTACACAAAAGTGCGAAAATATAATAACAACTGGATAACATCCAACTAAAAAAACTGAGCACCTAAGCCCTAATATTTATACAACTCGAGCCTCCAACAACTCTCCTAAAATCAAGGGGCTCAACTTTCCAAAATTGCAAATAAACAACAATCCTTCTTTACTTGCTCGGCTGCCCCTTGAATGCACTCATGTGGCTTCTTATGCTCCGAGTTTCTGATGGAGAATTCGAGGTAAGGGTTCGTAAATGAAGGGGACACCCTCCTACAAATCTTCTCCCTTGTTCTTCCTCAAATTTCACTGCCATTTTCTCATAAATCCTTTGACTTTGTCCAAAATTGACCAAAAAATCTGCATAATGCACACATTAGACTATATGGCAAAATGACTAACCCAATTCACTCTATTAGCATAAATATATTCAAAAATATGCAATAAACTAATGAGAATGGTGGATTAAGTTGAAATAAGAGGCAAAATGAGCCCATATAATTACCCATTTCTGGGGCTCATCAAATTTGAAAATTAGTCCTTAAGAGGATTATTGAAACCCTCTAACTATTGATCATTTTTTCCAATTATTTATTTTCCAATGAAAATGCTTTGGAATCCCAATAAGACAAATCGCTCTAATATCTTGTAAAATTTTCAACTTAGTTGACTATTGTCCTAGTTCTCACATGAAATAAATAAAAAATAAAATGTATTTCAAAACATCAAATTAATTTTTTAAACATTGCATCACACAATTGTTGAAAAATGAGCAATGGAAGAAATAAAACACGTACACATGGATTTTTCTGTTTAATCATATTTTCATTACTGTTATCAAAGCTTACTAGATGACCTCTACAACTTGCTTTAAACTAGCATTTGTACAATCAACAAAATCGCCTCAAATGTTAGTATATGGCCAAGTCTAAGAGTTATAACCTATGCATATATAAATGAGTATTATATTACTGTTATGGCCTTTATAGCTTTCCATACTTACTAGTTACTTCAATAATATACTCCTCTTGTCTTGCTTGAATGCACTTTACCGTACTCTAGCTCATGTGTTCGATTGACCTCTCCCATTATTTCCTACTTATGTCTTAAGAGAAGATAACTAATTTTCTCAATCCTAGCAACTATCTATGTCAGTCATGAGATGTGTAGCTAATATTATATCCTAATCTAAACCAATAATTTTCTAGAACTTCTTGAACATTTCGTTTATATTTCTAAGACTAATTGACTTCAAAAGCCAGGACTTTTACTTTTTATTTTTATTTTCTATTTAAATTATAAATTGAAATTATTTCCCACATGTCCTAAGTGTTTACTAGAGGCTCAAAAAACTTTATACATATCCACATTGAGCATTTGCACCTACTCAATCTATATTTCTCAACATGCACCTCATCATATGGTTAGTGTTAGCAAACCCTCTAACTATTGATCATTTTTTCCAATTATTTATTTTCCAATGAAAATGCTTTGGAATCCCGATAAGACAAATCGCTCTAATATCTTGTAAAATTTTCAACTTAGTTGACTATTGTCCTAGTTCTCACATGAAATAAATAAAAAATAAAATGTATTTAAGAACGTCAAATTAATTTTTTAAACATTGCATCACACAATAGTTGAAAAATGAGCAATGGAAGAAATAAAACACATAGACATGGATTTTTCTATTTAATCATATTTTCATTACTTTTATCAAAGCTTACTAGATGACCTCTACAACTTGCTTTAAACTAGCATTTGTACAATCAGCGAAATCGCCTCAAATGTTAGTATATGGTCAAATCTAAGAGTTATAACCTATGCATATATAAATGAGTATTATATTACTGTTATGGCCTTTATAGCTTTCCATACTTACTAGTTACTTCAATAATATACTCCTCTTGTCTTTCTTGAATGAACTCTACCTTGCTCTAGCTCTATTGTTATCTTGTCATGTGTTCGATTGACCTCTCCCAGTATTTCCTACTTATGTCTTAAGAGAAGATAACTAATTTTCTCAATCCTAGCAACTATCCATGTCAGTCATGAGATGTGTAGCTAATATTATATCCTAATCTAAACCAATAATTTTCTAGAACTTCTTGAACATTTCGTTTATATTTCTAAGACTAATTGACTTCAAAAGCCAGGACTTTTACTTTTTATTTTTATTTTCTATTTAAATTATAAATTGAAATTATTTCCCACATGTCCTAAGTGTTTACTAGAGGCTCAAAAAACTTTATACATATCCACATTGAGCATTTGCACCTACTCAATCTATATTTCTCAACATGCACCTCATCATATGGTTAGTGTTAGCAAATGTTATCTTCCATGAAAGGTTTCAAATTCATGTTCCAACTTACACATAGAAATGATAATTGGCACTTGATAAAAATCTATTATTATAAGCTAGATAAATATTTACATAAATAATAAATATAAATACCATACATGCTTTTGATCCATAATTTTGACAATTAATGGTAGTTAGTATATATATATATATATATATATATATATATATATATATATATATATATATATATTTCTTATCCTGTGGAAGTTGCGATAAGAAAGAAAGAGCTAACCAGCCATATATTGGGTATTTAATGCCTTCAGAGTAGCACGCGACTTAACGCGATAACACAGGAGCGGGCAAATTCGGCATAAATATAATATTTGCCCGCTCTCGTGTTATCAAGCTAAATTACGTGCTGCTCTGAGGACATTAAATACCCAATATATGACTGGTTAACTCCCGCCCAATAAAAATAGCTTATTTCTCCTTTTCTTTAAAATTGGTGTTTAACAGTTTTAGAAGTCATGCTCTTTAACCATGAAGTGCTATTAGAGCACGTTCAAGATGCAGAATCTGTAACTATTTATTTATGCGGCAACATTAATCAACCTCGAGTTGGAGGACACACGTAATATCCTATTTGTCTTATTCCTTGTTTTTAATTGAAATGATTATTTTATTTGTCTACATATTTTTTTATTGAACTTCCCTTAGTGTAATTGTCGTATGTCATGTCTCCATTTGGATAAAAGTTCCATTAAAAAATTCGACCTCCATTAGAAGTCATGACTGTCTTTATGTTAGTTCTCTATTGGAAGTCGTAAGGCTTTCAATACATGAAGCACTGATAGCCTGCATATTCATGCGTCACCATTATAAACCTGTAATTTCCCTATCGTCCAATTTGTTGCCACGTGGAATATGATTATTTTATTTCTACAAAGACGTGGAATATGATTATTTTATTTCTACAAATTCCAAAGGCTTCGCTTCATTAATGATCAGTATACTTTGATCTTGGTTCCGGATTCAAATGAGATTATATGTTATTTTTATATGTTATTTTTTAGAATGTAAAATTTGAAAAAAGATTTATATGTTAAGAGATTTAATTATTTTAGTGCTTAATTAATTAATAATTTAAATGGATTTATGGTGGTTTTTTGTGTTTTGATATAGACCATGAGTAATTTTTCATTGTTTAAATTGTATTTTTATTTCAGAATTTAGACTTCTGTGATTATTTTTGTGTATAAATTGTTTGCAGATCCATCACATAGGTATTGGTTGTATCAATGTTTCGAACCAACACACGTGGTTCATCATCAGGATTACACATATTTCTCTCTTTTTTTTCCTTGAAAAAAATTTGTATTTTCATTCATAAATTGAAGTTAAAATACATTATGTATATACACCGAAGATGCATGCATTCTTTGGGGTATGCCCTGATCCCACATGATGCTAAGAAGAAAAATGCATAAACCATACACAATAATGGCCAGATGACACAAAAAAAAGTATACAAATATAAAAGTAAATTTTATGGAAGATCAAGTATAACTAATCTTCTCCTTTTTTCCTTTTTTCCTTTTTCCTTCATTTTGTTGGCCCTGATGCCAAACCCCCAAGTCAGATCCAACTAGGACCAAAGCAAAAGTATCCTTTGACATATTTGGATGGTGTTCTTTGTCTAAGTTTTAGCTTTCACATACATGGACACGTTTTGTGCTCCCTAGACCTTCCTCTATGTGTATCTCTGCATTTCGTTGTTCTAAAACCATGTGAGCTTCATAATCTGCCATATTTTGTTTAAGAGTGACATCGATAGGTGTGACCCCACTCTCCTGTAAACCCTAGTGTGCTCAGCTTCCTCTTATGTTTGTACTGGCTAGTTTTTCAAAGTTTCTTCCTCCTTATCATCTGTAAGGTGTGGCTCTGTACACTGTAATCCTTTATATTTATTTGTGAGCTTCTTCTTCATTTTTGGGTTCTTCTTTATCTAGGGACATGTTTTTTATAAATGGCCGGTTTGAAAGCATTCTCAACACTGAAAATTCGTGTTCTCGTAATCTAGAGCTTGTGTCTAATAAATATATATCCTTGTGTTTCAAAAGAATATGAGGAGGAATCCCTTTAGTGAGGTCAATCTAACCACATATTCTAGCAAAAGTAAAGATATCTTTCTTTGTCCTTTCATTGCCCATTTTCTTGAATTTCCCAAGTGTGTTCCTGATGTCCTCTATGACCTTGGGGTGCCAAAAATGAAAGTGAAGATTTGGGAGTCTCACCTAAACAAGCATGGTGTAAACCACCATAGTTGTAGCATCAAATTCTAGAAACCATGGAATAATGAAAAGGACCGCCTTACCCCAAAATCATGGGCCCCCATTCAACATATTTTATGTTTCTTTTTTAGTATCAAATTAGACAACAAAAAAGCCTTTGGAACATAAGTGAATGTCACAATTTTGCATCCAGAGTGTTAAAATCCATTGGTGTAGATCCTCAAGTTTGGACTAGAACCCATTGAATCTACAAATAACAACCTTTGATTTGATGGAAGATAAGGGAGTGTTTACCTCTGTAAATTTACTACCATGGTAAGAGCATTCACCATTTTTTTTTAAATGTAGGGACCAAGATTATTTTGGATCTAAGGTCCAAAGTCTTTTTTTGTAGAAGACCAAAAGAAAGGGCAACCTTTCCCTAGGTTGTGTCCTTGTAAAAAAAATCTCCATTTGATGCCCTGAAATTTGGAGCCCCATCACGCAGCCGCAAATTCAAGGTAATGGAAGAGTTCTTGCAAATACCATTTTATTGAATCTTTGTACCGCCTTTAAGTAAAACCCTTGCATAAATGAGATTTTGATCTTATACTAGAATATTCCACAAGTTATTTATACTATGTTTTAGGATGTAGATAGCATCTAAGGCATTAATCTAATACAATGATGTTTTCCCTTGTAAGCGTTTAATAAAAATATGGAATGTAATGGGCTCTACACAAGACTGGGGAACAATAGGCTCCTAGAAAAGTCATGGTTCCATATGTTCAGACCCTTTAATCTTCCCAGGGCCACAAACGCCTACCCTGTACAAAGCTAACACATCGAGATTCATGTCATGAGGAACAAAGGAATGGTCTAATAAACCGATTGATAGATGGGAAGAGACGAAAAGTAATCTCCTTGACAAAAAAGGAGGGGAGATGCCGTAGATGGCAAAGTTGCACCCAATTCCCCGTGGGCAGGGTTGGCGTGGGAAGATCAACAATTTGGGAGCATGATCATATGTAAAATCCCCAGTGAAGGGTCTCAACACAATGACCAAGAACATACAAAACCCCACACATGGAGGCAACAAACACAACATGCTTACATATATCGTCAATGCCAAGTGAAACCCCATTAGGGGAACCTAAAAATTTAATATAAAACAAAAATATAAGGGTGGAGAGAGGAATAACCTCACAAAACTAGCCCATCCATCCCAAATTGACCACCACAACATTTGTAAATCTTCCTCATACATGGTCGTGGGCTACTAATCAACCAAAAGGGTGTCGTCTTCTATCTTTTGACTATCCGCCATACAACATGAAACCATAAAATCTCGCTTTCTTATTTCAAGGAGACCCATGGGAACAAAGTGTCATCGATCCAAATAAGTTCTCACCGGAAAAGCCAAGCCATGATGATATCCATGGTTGTTTTCGCTAAATATCTCTGGTCCCACTTGCCCCTGGCCACCATGGCATCAAAAGAAGGAAGGATCCAAAACCATGGTGCCAAACTTCACAGAGTAGTGGCTAGATGATGCAGGAGCATTGACTCGAAACTATCATTGTATTTTAGTAGACATAGGGGGTCTTGTGTTTTCAAGGAAGTTCGATTCCTATGTATGTAATTATTAATGTTTTGAGTGGTTAAAATAGGAATTAATTAGATAAGTGTGAGGATATTTGTAAATGGTCTCAAATGTAAGAGAACATGAGTGATTGATGATGATGAGAGAGTTGGAAATCAATTGTAACTCTTACAGGTCTCATGATTCGAGGAACTAAAGAGGATTCTTAGGGGTAAGTAGGAGTTAAAAGTGTATTTAGAAGATTTTAGGAGTTAGTTCAACAAATTAAGGATCTGAACTAGAATTAGTTCAACAAAACCTTTTTGTATAAAGGTAAGCCTAAAAGGCATAGAGAGTCAATAGTTAGAGAAGTAGTTAGCCAGGGAGTCAATCGGATTGTAAGCCTATAGACAGGAGAAGAAAAGCCACCAATATAGAAGATCAGGCCCAGAAGAAATTCGTTGTGTAAATATTTGTTTATTAATACAAACAACTCAATTCTGACTGTATGTGTGTGTATGTAGAAAATTAGTTATAATCTGTGGTGAACTAGAGTGAGTTCTATGTAACAGAAGTTGCATGTGCATAATCAAAGGCGAAATACAGAGAATAATAATAAAGAGGTGTTTCGGCTTTGTATGCACCGACAGTACAGAAGGAAGCCTTTAATGTTACAATGAAAATGAAGGAAGCATAAAGGCGCGAGTGGAGATAAGTTAAGGACGAAGTTGTGATGCAGAATAGCAAAAGACTAGAATCCTGAAGAAAAACGATACCGTTGAAAACATTGAAGAAAGGGACTAAACGCAAGGTCAGCAGAAAAGAACGAGGACCGCCAGATCATGTAAGATCAACAGACATAAATGGTGGAAAAAGACTAGCGGGAATAGGAGAGAGCGGAAGTCCTTGAGCCTGGTTGAAGTGCCGCAATAAACCCTGATCGTCGATCTTATTTGCAAACACTGACGTCATAGGTAACTACGGGGGTTCAACTATTTGTAACCCGCATGCTAGTTGAAGAGCTGCAGACTGTAGGATTTAAGTGCCTCCATTATCGAATGGATGTTGGGTTTTAAAGTGGTCGAAGGTTAATTCTAAGAGTGGACCCGAAGTTTTATAGACCAAGGTTTATGAACCATATCAGCTCTGTGAAGCGGGTAAGTGTCGCGCAAGTTCCCGATGCGATATCATTGGGAACCATTGGACCAAATGGGTTTTGATCTATGGCGCGGGGTCACTGAACAACTCTGTTGATCGAAGAAAGTATCAACCGTCGGATTGAAGGTAAGATCGGCGGTGGAGATTGAAGTGATAAGATTTTTGGAGAGTGGACTCGAGAAGGTTATAAGCACAGTTTCATTTTATTTGAAGTCCGGATGTGTTATCGCATATTGCATGCGAGAGGTGATGAAGTCACATGATGGTGCAATGTGATATTGCGACAAGCATTGATCTCGCGGACAAAATCAATGGTGGAAAAAGGAAATCGCATGTCACAAGTTAGGAATCCTGTATGCATGTTCTATGGAGTCCTTTGAACTCCGCAATTGCGATAAAGGATGATTTGGATCGTAGAGTGGGCCTTAAACAATATTTAATGAAGGTTTGACCAGGCAGGTCGTTGAAATTCTTGGGAAAAACAAGATTATGCATGTTATATGCATAATGTGGGTATCACAGGTTTTTCCTGCATCATAGTGGTATCAGAGCAGAAGTGTGGCTGAAACATTTGATATTAAAGCACGAAGAAATTCTGTGTGGAAATTTCTTTGAAAAGAATTTAGAACAGAGTTATGTGTTAAGATGTTTATGCACGCAACAGGAGATCAGATTCTAATCTGACAAATAGTAAGCACACATAGATAAAGTATAGCAGAATATTGGGAGCATTGCAAATACAAGGGAACAGAGGACAATCCATTCAAAGTGCAGGTGAATGGAAGAGCAAGATTGTGCAGAAGTCTTGAAGGTGATAGCAAAGGAAGGGGAGAATATTGCAACAACCTAGAGCAAGGAGTGCTCAATTGGTTCCAGAGGAAAGAACTAGAGAAATGCTAAAAGATTGAGCTTAGAAGAAAGAAGCTTAGTGAGGCATATGTGGCAAGAAGGAGCCTTGTTACTGTAGAGGTATTGTTGCAACTCATAAGAATATCATAAGGGAAATTCCACAGAGGATGTGCGTAGAATTGCTAAGTAATGAAAGAAGGTGATAAGACTTTCTAAGTAAAAGAAGAGGTGGTTAGATCCAAGTATTTCAATGTGATTGAAGTATAGCAGACAGTTTTGTTCTTAGAATATGTAGATGAGTTGAAGCCTAAAGGAGCAGAGAGAAGTGCTCAAAAGAGGTTCTAGAGATAGAGAACCAAGGGCTTGCCAAAAGGCCAAGTACAGAGGAAATCTTGGTGAGGTAAGTGACAATAGGGAGGACTCATTGTTGCACAGACTTTAATGAAGCTCATAGGGAATGAGTGAGGAACTCATAGAGATGGAGAAGAAGATGGCTACCAATAGTCATAGCAGAGGTTCTAAAGAAGACCACAACAGAAGAAAAGTGAAGAAAGAGAATGCCAAGGCAAATTGAAAGAGGATGAGTCAAGAGGAAATTGACAAGGAAATTGCAGAGATGAAAGAACAACTCAATGTATTAAGGATGATACTAGAGGAAAACCAAAGACAAGGTTGCGTCTTGAGGAAAAAGGTAGTGAAATGGTATGAGTTACAGAAAAGGGTACAACAGAGGCAAGTGAAGTGGCTGGTTGAAGAACTCAGAGAAGCTGAGTTGAGAATGGAAGTTCCCATTTGTGAAATAGAAGAGGATGGAGTTCTGGGTGAAGATGAAGACTGGAGATATGTGGAAGATCTTATGAATCATATGAAGTATTCAGAATAGCAAGTAGATATGATGGCTAAAGGATCAAGTGAGACCACAAGGTCTTATGCTTTTAAAACTAATAGTTTGTGTATGGTTGTAGGTATTGCAGGAGAAAAACAAACTTTTGAAGATGTCTTCAGAATAGATGAAGATCTAGAAGTAAAAGGTGACAAAGGAAATTTCTCAGAAGAGGAAGAATTTGACTGGTTACAGCACGAAGAGTCTATGGATGAGTTACTCAATGAGAGAAGACAGTCATTTAAAGATGTCATAGAGATGGAAGAATATGATCTTATTCTGATGAAGAATGAAAGAATATTGTCTCAGAGAGGTAATATAATGAATTTGATTAATGTTATTGATGAAGAACAAATGCAGGAGAATATTAATGCAAATGATGAGACAAGGATAGCTTTGGAAGAAAGGTTAAATAGGGACAACGAGGTAAAATGTATTGAAGAAGAAGGACATCTACTGAAAGATGTTAAGAAAAAAGAAGTTTATGCAAAAGATTTAGCAAAGGGAGAAAGGACATCTGATGATTTGTCAATAACAAAGGAAGGTATGGAAAATTGTGTGAAATTTCCAAATTCTACTCCAATTGAAATTATTGAGTTATATGGAAAATTAGACTTTCAAAGAAGGTAGTTGGAAAAGCAGAGGACATATACTCAGGATAGATTGCTGAAAAAGGAAGACAAAGACATTGTCATCAATTAAAATCATAAGGAAAAGGATATGGTTATGAAAGTTCAACAAATTAACATTACAGAATGAGGAGTTCATTATTGTGAACCAGAGCAGAGAGATATCATTGAAACAGATGATACATAGGAGAGTTTAAATCAACATACTAATGTGTTGACAAAGTAATTGAAGAAAAACTCAGAGCAGCATATTGAGATGTTTCCAGAGAAGGAAAAGGTAATGAGGCCTTATATTTTTAATTCTGATAATTGTTTTATAATTACAAGATTTGTTGAAAATGAGACAGACATGTTTCAAATTGAGGAGTCAGTGCTAGAACTGAAGAAGACTAGAAGTTACCAGGACAAACATGCTGATGAGGAAAAAGAAAAGCATGAAGATACTATGCTTGAAGAAGTTAAATTGATTGTTAGAATCAGTCAAGAAAGTAATGGACAATTACTGAGGGTTGTCAAGGAAGAAGAAGGAAAATATGTTGGAACTCATGAACAACATAGTGATATATTTGAGGGGAATCAAGTATAAAGGAAATTGGAGGATAATTTACTTTTTGAAAGTAAATTTACAGATATTGAACAAAGGTTGTTTGGAAAGAAACAAGAGGGTAAGGATGAAAGGGTGGTAGTAAGGATCCAACAACTTCAAAGAGAAGACAATGAACAATAGTTTGAAGAGCTAGTGGATAACAACATCAAACTGAAGCAAAGAGAAAGAGATAGCAGTAAGTGGCAGAGTATGGACCAGCCCAAGGATGCGCTGGAGATGGAGATTGAAGAGTTATGGAAAATAATGATGAAGCAGTCTATATGGAGGAGATTGATAGCAACAGGAAGAATAATGAATCATAACTTGAACCTAATTGAAAAGGAGAGGAAGATGAAATATAAGACAACTGACATACAACAGCAGCAAAGGTGCAGAGCATTCAGACAACTACAAACTAAAGTTTGGGACCCTGGAGGTTTCCTATCAACACATGAAGACACATGATCAGGAGATCATGAATATTTTCTACTTTGGGACTCTGATGCGGGAGCATTGACTCGAAACTATCATTGTATTTTAGTAGACATAGGGGGTCTTGTGTTTTCAATGAAGTTTGATTCCTATGTATGTAATTATTAATGTTTTGAGTGGTTAAAATAGGAATTAATTAGATAAGTGCGAGGATATTTTTAAATGGTCTCAAGTGTAGGAGAACATGAGTGATTAATGATGATGAGAGAGTTGGAAATCAATTGTAAAGCTTATAGGTCTCATGATTCGAGGAACTAGAGAGGATTCTTAGGGATAAGTAGGAGTTAAAAGTGGATTTATAAGATTTCAGGAGTTAGTTCAACAAATTAATGATCTGAACTAGAATTAGTTCAACAGAACCTTTTTGTATAAAGGTAAGCCTAAAAGGCATAGAGAGTCAGTAGTTAGAGAAGTAGTTAGTCAAGGAATCAGTCAGATTGTAAGCTTATGAACAGGAGAAGAAAGGCCATTGATATAGAAGATCAGACCAAGAAGAAATTCATTGTGTAAATATTTGTTTATTAATACAAACAACTCAATTCTGAGTGTATGTGTGTGTATGGAGAAAATTAGTTATAATCTGTGTGTGAACTAGAGTGAGTTCTATATAACAGAAGTTGCATGTGCATAATCAGAGGCGGAATACAGAGAAGAATAAAAAAGAGGTGTTACGGCTTTGTATGCACCGACAGTACAAAAGGAAGCCTTTAATGTTACAATGAAAGTGAAGGAAGCATAAAGGCGCAAGCGGAGCTAAGTTAAGGAGGAAGTTATGATGCAGAACAACGAAAGACTAGAATCCTGAAGAAAATTGATACCATGGAAAACATTGAAGAAAGGGCGTAAACGGAAGGCTGGAAGAAAAGAACAAGGACCGCCAGATCATGTAAGATCAATGAACATAAATGGTGGAAAAATACTAGCGGGAGTAGGAGAGAGCGAAACTCCTTGAACCTGGTTGAAGTTTTGCAATAAACCCTGACTGTCGATCTTATTTCCAAATGCTGACGTCACAAGTAACTACGGGGTTTCAACTATTTGTAACCCGCGTTCTAGTTGAAGGGCTGCAGACCATAGGATTTAAGTGCCTCCATTATCGAATGGATATCGGGTTTTAAAGTAGTCGGAGGTTAAGTCTAAGAGCGGACCTGAAGTTTTATAGACCAAGGTTTATGAACGGTATCGGCTTCGTGAAGCGGGTAAGTATCGCGCAAGTTCCCGATGCGATATCATTGAGGACCATTGGATCAAATGGGTTTTGATCTATGGTGCAAGATCACCAAACAACTCTGTTACTCGAAGAAAGTATCAACCGTCAAATTGAAGGTAAGATCGACGGTGGAGATTGAAGTGATAAGATTTGTGGAGAGCGGACTGGAGAAGGTTATAAGTGATGTTTCATTTTATTTTAAGTTCAGATGTGTTATCGCATATCGCATGCGAGAGGCGATGAAGTCACATGATAGTGCGATGCGATATTGTGACAACCGTTGATCTCGCGGATGAAATCAACGGTGGAAAAAGGAAATCGCATATCACAAGTCAGGAATCCTATATGCATGTTCTATGCAGTCCTTTGAACTCCGCGATTGCGAGAAAGGATGAGTTGGATCGTAGAGTGGGCCTTAAACCATAATTAATGAAGGTTTGACCAAGAAGGTCATTGAAATTCCCGAGATCGATGAGATTATGCATGTTATATGCATACTGTGGGTATTGCAGGTTTTTCTTGTGTCACTAGAAACCTTAATGAAAATGAGAGATATTTGTTTGGTATGTCTCAATTTACAATTTATCATAATTTTTTTAATCCAAAGTCACATATTTCTCTCTTATTAAGAAGTACCAAATTATTTTATCTTTAAATACATTTCCTTTTTAGTATTGAAATATTTTACTAAGGTCAATATTAACACATATATACAAACACATTCTACATATAAAAATGATAAGTGTATATATATATATATATATATATATATATATATATATATATATATATATATATATAAATATATATTTCTAATTACTTTACCTCTATAAAGTTATATAAAATTATATTATTTAACATAGACATGGAAATATTTTATTTATAACTCCAAAAGTGAAAGTGAAATATTTTTACCAGTGCTTTTTCATGTTGGATTGTAACATCAACAACCAACCAAATGACCACAACGAGGATGAGATTATTGTTTTGAGGCTTCTCCGATTTGGATTTTGTGTAGAGTTTTCTTCCAAAATCATCGCATCCATAATTGTTTGAATCGACGTTTCGAGCCTTCCATCGTGGCTCATCATCAGGATAGATCAATAAGTGTATAAGACGATGGAATGAATAAATAGAGGTATGAGATAATGATGGAACGGGAATGATGGTAGCCAACCATGTCTTAGGGAAGGTTAATTAATAATTAATAATAAAACTTAATAATTATTACAATTAATAATTTTTTTAGAATTAATTGAATTCTAGATTAAGATTGAAAGATGAGTGCTAATTTTGGTAATTTTTGAGTGGAGAAGAGATTGGTTGGCTCTGATAAAAATGTGATTATTTCTAGGGGTTCTGAGGGTGTACTTGATGCCGGTGAATCTAGGAATGATGGAGGTTGAATTTTAGATTAAGATTGAAAGATGAGCGTGGGTTTTGGTAATTTCTGAGGTCAGAAAGGATTGGTTGGCTATGATAAAAATGCGATTATTTTTATGGTTTCTCAAGGTGTGCTTGATGCTGGTAAATGTAGGAATGGCAAAGGCTGAATTTTAGATTAAGATTGAAAGATGTGCATGGTTTTGGGTAATTTCTGAGCGAAGAAGGGATTGGCTAGCTCTGATAAAAATGTGATTATTTCTAGGGTTTCTGAGGGTATGCTTGATGTCGGGGAATGTATGAATGACAGAGGTTGAATTTTAAATTAATATTGAAAGATGAGGGCGGGTTTTGGTAATTTCTTAGCGGAGAAGGGATTCACTGGCTCTTATAAAAATGTGATTATTTCTAGGGTTTTTGAGGGTGTGAGGGTGTGCTTGATGCTGGTGAATGTAGGAATGACAGAGGTTGAATTTTAGATTAAGATTGAAAGATGAGCATGGCTTTTGGTAATTTCTGAGCGGAGAAGGGATTGACTGGATCTAATAAAAATGTGATTATTTCTAGGGTTTTTGAGGGTGTGCTTGATGCTAGTGAATGTAGGAATGACGAAGCTTGAATTTTAGATTAAGATTGAAAGATGAGCGAGGGGTTTGGTAATTTATGAGCGGAGAAGGGATTGGCTCGCTTGATAATAATGCATAGTTACACGGGTACCGACTCCAGGCATTGGAGAGCACGTACCCCAAGCTCCCCCACTCCTGGGAGCTTGGGAGCTGGTCAGAAACGCTCCAAAATTGCAGGGAGCTTCAATGGGTACTTTGGAGCTTTTCGAAGCTTCATTGTAACAATTTTTTGACGTTTTGGGAGCTTCACAACAATGAATAATTGCAAACTTAGGTGTATTTGACATTGCAACTCATGGAATTATGCGAAGGGAAGGGTATGTTGTTGGTTTAGATCTAGATATGAGTTTGGAACTAAGAGAAACAACCCATTTATGGAATGCCATTCTATCCAAATGAAGATGAGGCCACTGGCCAATCCTGATCTTTTTCATTGGAAAGCTTTTAATTCTCCTCATATACGTGGATGGTGGATGGGATATAAAATCATTCAGACAGATTGTTGGACACTCGAAAAACGATCATTATCGCCTGGGCTTAATGGAAAAAAGATGGAATACTAAAAAAAAAATTTGGTTAAAATTATGAAATATAAATATTATTAAAAAACATTTTTTAATTTAATTTTCATATTTATTTAAGTATAAAATATATATTAACATGAAAATTTATAATTTTATTATACAAATTCTCTTTAAAATAACATTGGTTTTAAACTCTATTTTTTTTAATTATTATTAATATGTATTTTATTTTCTCTTATCTCCATTATATATAGATGTTATATATATATATATATATATATATATATATATATATATATATATATATATGGTGAGGTGATATCAAGGGCGAGGAATTGAACTGGTGACTTAACATATAACATTGCATTAAATCATCTAATAATCTAGTAATAACAACCTTTTTTCCAGTTTGGGGGTTTTGCATGTTTCAAAGTTCAACCTTTAACATATTTCTTTGCACGATAGAATTTGATTAGAAAGTTTTGGATGGAAATAAATAAATTATTTTTAAGATATATATTTAATTTTAATATATTATATTATTTACCACGTATGAGAAACACTCTCGTACTGGAAACTTGTGCAACATAGTAAAAATGTGATTACTTCTAAGGGTGTGTTTCATGCTGGCGAATGTAGGGATGACGGAGGTTGAATTTTAAATTAAGATTGAAAGATCAACACGGGTTTTGGTAATTTCTGAGCAAAGAAGGGATTGGCTGACAAATGTGATTATTTTTACTATTTTTGAGGGTGTGCTTGATGCTAGCTAATGTAGGAATGAGGGTGTGCTTGATGCTTGCTAATGTAGGAATGAAGGAGGTTGAATTTTAGATTAAGATTGAAAGATGAGTGCGGGTTTTGGTAATTTCTGAGTCAAGAAAAGATTGGCTGATAAAAATGTGATTATTTCTAAGGTTTCTAAGGGTGTGCATAACACTGGGAATGTAGGAATGATGGAAGTTGAATTTAATCTAAATTCATATTATTTCATATAATTCATATATATAAATATATGAAATAAAACTAAAATATTTCAAAATCTACAATAAAACTAGATAAAGTTAGTTCGAACCTAACCATAAACATAGTTTATTTTGGTCTAATCCATCCGAGAATATCTTGGTGTCCGAAAAACAACAGTTGGGTCATTTGACCTCCCTGATTCCAGGATATTGGGGAAATCATCAGTTTGAGCATATCAACTGTATCTTCATCTTAGATGTATTAATTTCAAGTTAAAATGTTCAAAGTTTTGTGTATTTGAGAAGAGGTTGCTACTTTTATTCAAAAGAATAACTGCGCACAATAGCATGCTCCCAAAAGAAATACAACAATCTTCAATGACTATAGTTATTTAAAATTTTCATTTTCTATAGAGGATATAATTGACAAAAATGGCAATGTTTGTATTAAGAAATAAAACCCACTGGTCAGCTCTACGAAAGAGAGTTTGAACCAGGAGAGTCTGGCTCTGTAGAATGCTTGTTAGGGTCCCACCCTAACCCCCTTATTTATGTAATGGGATCGAGTCATAGTCAAGAGTCAATAAAGCCCATATTAATAATTGTAAGTGGTTAACCCGCAATTAATGACGGGACCACAGTTAGTTGCAAATGGGCCGTAGTATTAGATAGATGGTATTAATAAAACCCATGGTATTGATCCATGGTATTGCATGTATGAGTCATATATAAAGGATAGAGACTCCCTGCGAGGAGCATCATGTCTTATGTTTGAATCGAGCTCTGCTCTATTGGAGGTTGCCCCCTCGAAGAGGCCAGTGAACATTGCTTTATGAATAATAAAATATTTGTTGTTGTCTCTCACTATTCTATGTTCAGGGTATCTTTCTTCGCATATTCTATATTTGGTTATCTTTTTGTACGTTAAGAGCATAACAAGTGGTATCAGAGCACTTTCCAGGGCCGGTGGGATCTCCATTTCTTAGCAAAGTTTTTTTTGGCTAGAGACGTGTTCCGACGTCTTTAAACCACGGGATCTGTCGTTGAGCGCATAAACTTATAGATTTGGGGAGGCATGCACGTAGGAAATACAAGAGGTGGTCACGCTTATTGGCCTCCCTTGTAACCCCTGTGGGTACCCCTTCGAGTATTAGCGCATTAGACAAAACCACGTACGGACTGTCTTCCAAGTACCTTCTGGGTATATCGGAAGCCCCTTAGCTCCTCTGCAACCTCGCCATAGATAAACCGTCGGTCATCTTGCTGCTATAGTACACTGAGAACAACACCCGGAGAGATTACTTGCCCATACGATAGGGTAGTCGGGTTGTACGGCTAAGGGTACGGTTGATCCTCCTTAGTTAGAGCCCTGAAACATTGGGCCAAGTACTACTGTCAAACCCTTATGTATATTGTGATCTGTAGCACCTGACAATCCTCGAGACCATAGTTCCCTTTTCTATCTTGGGATCACGCATCATCTCTGCCAGATCCGCTCGTGCAAAGGGGTGCAACAGCAGCGGACATCAGTCCCGCAGTTCCGAGTTAGAAGACCAGTCATTCTAATCTATTAGATCCATCAGATCCGCAACAGCAGTCTGTTCCGCCACCCAGGGCTATCCGATCCGCCATTCAGATCTCTCAGATCCACCAGATCTGAGTAGTTGTATGGGGTTCCTATATCGGGGCGTAATTTTTGCAGGACTTTTGGTAGCATTGACATTTTGAGGATTTGGCAACTGCAGTATTCATAAGGAAGGAGTAAAACTCCGTTAAGAGTTTTCAGCAAAAAAAAAAAATAATAAATAAATAAATAAATAAAAAGTTTGAGATCTCTCGGGGTGCTTATTGGTGATCTAGCCCATTAGAATCAGGACGACGAGCTAAGCACGGTGGTACCATTCAATTCTTACTGTTTCTTTTTTTTTTGGGCGGTCGCAAATCTTAAGAACATCTGATCGGTGCATGGTAGAAACTAGAGCTCAAGCTATGGCCAATGAGAGGATTGACAAACTTGAACTAACCCTGCAATCCATCCAAAGTCAATTTGACAGACTATATACCCTAATCCTGAAGGGCAAGGAGGAAGCCCACGAGGAGGCGTATAATGGCAATGGACACAGTGAGGGTGAGTCTAGCCACTCTCCTCATGTCTGGGGCACCCACCAAGAATCCCGTCAGCGACCTCCCAAGTTGGATATGCATAAGTTTGACGGTTCTCACCCAGCAGCATGGATAACACAAATGGAGCAATATTTCAATCTGAATAACATCTTAGATAATGAGACTCAGCTTATGGTGGGGAGCATGTACTTGGACAATGAAAGGTGGAAATGGTGGGAATGGCATCAACATTGCAATGGACCTTTTCTAGCTTGGACCAACTTCAAAAAAGCTCTTACAGACTGCTTTGACCAGGAATCTTCTTTTTTGGGTCGTCTACTAAGCTCCGACAGACTGGCACAGTGGATGAATATATTACAGCCTTTGAAGCCTTAGCCTCCCGCACTAAGGGTCTCTCAGATGTGTTCTACACGGAATGTTTTATCATCGGTCTTAAAGAAGCCATAAAAGCCCAAGTACTACTGCACCACCCTCCCACATGGACAGAGGCTTGCAAGGTAGCTCGTAACATGGAACGTGCGTTAGCAGTCCAGTACAGTCGCCCAAATTTCTCCGCTAAGGGTTGCCCCCCACAGGCTCACAACATGACTCAAACACTTAAGGTCCAAAAGGTGTCACCTGCCGAAATGGCTGAAAGAAGAAAACAAGGATTATGTTACTACTGTGATGAAAAATACTCCCTAGGTCATAAATGCAAGGAGCCCAAATTTTTTCAAATTTATGCCACTGACTACAGCTCATCGGAGGAGGATCCACCACTTGAGGAACATGAGGTGGTAGAAGAGGACAACCAAAAGGACAATGTCCCTGATGAACCAGTTATTTCACTGCATGCTTTGGCAGGGATTTCTTCACCTCAAACTCTCAAAATCAGAGGTTTTATTAAACATCAACCAGTAGTAGCCTTGATTGATAATGGAAGTACACATAATTTCATCCATCACAAACTCGCGGAAGCAATGCATTGTTTTGTATGAGCAGTTTCTAACTTCCAAGTCCAAATTGCGGATGGGGGCACAATGAAATGTGAAGGCCGCCGTGAAAATTTCAAACTTCAAATGGGGGATTATCAGTTGAAGACCCACATGTTTGCCATACACATGGGAGGGTGAGACATTGTCCTCGGCGCTGAATGGCTCCGCACTCTTGGGCCAATCACAATGGATTTCCAGGAGTTATATATGAGTTTTGAGTAGAACAACTCCACACATACCCTCCGTGGACTCCAGGCGGGAGCTCCCTCTATCATCAGCTCGCATAGGATGGAAAAATTGCTAAAAAAGGTCTGTCATGGAGTTATAGCTCAATTTAATGCTATCCAGGCAGTCACAACCAAGTCTCTACCGATTCATCCTGAGATGCAACAGATTTTAAATAACCATCTGCCGGTCTTTGACAAGCCTCATGACCTTCCACCCTCGAGAGGGGAACATGATCATAGCATCACCTTGGTTCCAGGGGCCCAACCCCCAAATGTGCGCCCATATAGATATCTGTTCACCCAAAATAATGAAATAAAAAAAATAATCAAGGAACTTTTTGAAGCAGGTGTCATTCGTCCGAGCATTAGTCCTTATTCATCATCGGTGGTCATGGTGCTCAAGAAAGATGGGGAGTGGCGGATGTGTCCAGACTTCAGAGCCCTCAATAATTTGACAGTCAAAGATAAATTTCCCATCCCAGTGGTTGATGATTTGCTGGATGAACTCAATGGGGATCAATTCTTCACTAAGCTGGATCTGCGCTCAGGCTACCACCAAATTCACATGAAGGAAGTCGACATTCCAAAGACTGCTTTCCGAACTCATGAAGGCCATTATGAGTTCCTGGTCATGCCATTCGGTCTTTGTAATGCCCCATCTACTTTTCAGAGCCTTATTAACCACCTTCTCAAACCATATCTCAGGAAATTTGTCCTTGTCTTCTTTGATGACATCCTCATCTATAGTTGCACTTGGGCCACACATCTTCAGCATGTAGATCTACTCTTGCAACTGCTCCGCAAGCATAAATTATTTGTTAATATGTCCAAGTGTTCATTTGCAATGGAAGAAGTTGAGTATTTGGGCCACATTGTGGGGCGTGAAGGTGTCAAGGTGGACCCCAAAAAGATCCATTCAATGCAGGATTGGCCTCAACCTAGGACCTTGAAGAGCCTGAGAGGATTTTTGGGTCTCACAGGCTATTATCGCAAATTTGTCCACAATTATGGTCGCATAGCGAAGCCCCTCACTCAACTCCTGAAGAAAAATTCATTCTTTTGGAATGAGGACACACAACAGGCCTTTACAGCTCTCAAAAATGCCATGTGTTCCACTCCAATCTTAGCACTACCTGATTTCACCAAATCTTTTGTCATTGAATGTGATGCTTCGGGTACGAGTATTGGGGCGGTCTTAATGCAGGAAAGACGACCTTTGGGCTTCACAAGCCAACAACTAAGTGGGAAGAATCTGGGCCAATCTACCTACAAGAATGAAATGATGGCCATCTTACATGCAGTAGAGACCTGGCGACCTTACTTATTGGGGCGACGTTTCCAAATCCGCACAGACCATCACAGTCTTAAATATTTTTTGGAGCAATGCCTATGCTCCCCACAACAAAATAAATGGCTTGTCAAAATGCTGGGATATGATTATGAGATCATTTACAAGAAAGGTCAAGACAATAGTGTAGCAGATGCATTATCTCGCCAATTTGAGGAGGAAAGTACTCTGCTAGCAATTTCCCTTCCCATTCCAGAATGGATTGAAGAGGCTCGCAGGGAATGGTTTTCACATCTCGGGCTCTCCCAGCTCATTTCTCAATTGCAGGCAGATCCAAAGTCCACCAAGGGCTACACGTGGCAGGATGAGATTCTTCACTACAGGGACAAAGTCGTAATATCACCAACATCCACCCTCAAAAGTCACATTTTGGCAGAATTGCACTCATCCCCCATTGCAGGACATTCAGGCTTTCAGAAGACATATGCTCACACCAGAAGATCATTTTTCGGACAAGCATGAAAAAGGACATCCTTACTTTCGTAGCTGAAGGCGATGTCTTTCAATGCCACAAAGGGGAGACCGTCAACGCACCAGGCACATTACAACCGTTGCCCATCTCGGCATCAATATGGACGGAGGTTTCTATGGATTTCATTACAGGTCTTCTAAAGTCAGGAAACAAGTCAGTCATGATGGTCGTTGTGGACAGACTTTCGAAGTATGCTCATTTCTACGCCCTACCCCACCCGTTTACACCGACTTTGGTCGCTCAAACTTTCATGGATCAGATCTTCAAATTGCCTGGCATGCCCACTTCTATTGTGTCCGATCGTGACCCGATATTCACCAGTAATGTTTGGCAGGAGGCTACAAGGCACTCAACTAAAACTCAGTACTTCCTATCATCCACAAACGGATGGTCAAACTGAAGCCGTCAACAAATGTCTAGAAACCTACCTTAGGTGTTTCACTTAAGAAAAGCAACATCTTTGGGTACATTGGTTACCTCTGGCTGAATGGTGGTATAACACCAACTATCATGCCACCACCAAAATGACTCCCTTTCAAGTAGTAGATGGTCAACTCCCTCCTTCCCCTACTTATCTCAAGGGGTGCTCAAAGGTACAAGCATTGGGTCAACTCCTACAACACCGTGCAACCATGTTCGCCCATCTTAGGGAGAATCTTCATCAAGCAAAAAACCGCATGAAGCAACAGGTAGACTAGCATCGCTCAGAGCACCAATTTCAAGAAGGGGATCAGGTATTTTTGAGGCTAAAACCATATAAGCAAACATCACTCAAAGACAAGGGTTGTCAGAAACTATCTCCAAAATTCTACGGACCATATCAAGTACTTTAGCGCATTGGAGAAGTGGCTTACAAGTTGGCTTTGCCACCTACTGCAAAAATCCATCCAGTTTTCCATGTCTCGTGCCTCAAGAAAGTGATTGGGCAATTGTAGAATTCAAACAAGCCTACATGAATTGGACGAAGAAGGGTCAATCTGGCTCCAACCTGAACAGGTCCTAGACACACGAGACAGGCACCTGCGGGGCCGCATGATTAGGGAAGTCCTCATCAAGTGGAAAGACACCTCTCCGGAAGATGCAACTTGGGAACCAGCCACTATTCTTCTGTAGTTTCCAAAGCTTCAGCCTTGAGGACAAGGCTAGTCTAAAGGGGGAGGGCATGTTAGGGTCCAACCCTAACCCCCTTATTTATGTAATGGGATCAAGTCATAGTCAAGAGTCAATAAAGCCCATATTAATAATTGTAAGTGGTTAACCTGCAATTAATGACGGGACCACAGATAGTTCCAAATGTGTCGTAGTATTAGATAGATGGTATTAATAAAACCCATGGTATTGATCCATGGTATTGCATGTATGAGTCATATATAAAGGATAGAGACTCCCTGCGAGGAGCATCATGTCTTATTTTTGAATCGAGCTTTGCTCTATTGGAGGTTGCCCCCTCGAAGAGGCCAGTGAACATTGCTTTCTGAATAATAAAATATTTGTTGTTGTCCCTCACTATTCTATGTTCTGGGTATCTTTCTTCGCATATTCTGTATTTAGGTATATTTTTTCAGGTTAAGAGCATAACAACGCTCTACATTGTTCATAAACATTACACATTAAATAGAATACATGGTTTTAGGGAAGTCAGAACAACATCCTAAGAAATAGAAACTAATTCCTATCCTGAAGCTATGTGAACCAACTGTACCTATTCTAGAATATTCTCCATTATCTTCAAAACTCCCCCTTAATGGAGAATGGGTTCACATATATGCCTAACATTTCCATAAACAATTGAAATTTTACTTTTCCAAGGGGTTTAGTGAAAATGTCCACAACATTATCACATGTATTACAATATTCCAGATGAATTTCTTTAGATTGCACTTTCTCCCTGACAAAATGAAATTGAGTATCAATATGTTTAGTGTTTTTGTAAAACATCGGATTGTTGGTCAGCTTGATTGAACTTTGATTGTCACATGTGATTGTTGTTGCGACTGTCTGTTCTTCCCCAACATCCTGGAGAAGTCTCCGTAACCAAACCGCCTCGCACGTTACTGCACACATGGCTTGATACTCTGCTTCTACTGAGGACAAGGAGACTGTGTTCTACTTCTTGCTGCTCCAAGTGATCACCCAGATCCAAGATTGAATGCATAACCTATTATAGATCTGCAATCATCTACATTTCCTGCCTAATCTGAATCCGCAATTCCTACCAATCTAGCATCAGAAGAGTCAGTGTAAATAATTCCATAATCTACAGTACCTTATAGATACCTCAAAACATTCTTCGTTGCATTCCAGTGGATTTCAAGTGGCTTAGACATAAATTGGCTTAACACACTAACTACATAAGCCAAATCAGGTCTAGTGGTGGTTAGGTAGATTAAACTCCCAACCAGTTGTCCGTAAAGTGTTGCATCCACCACTTTTGAGCCATCCTCACACTGCAATTTGATGTTCTGTTGCAATGGTACTGCTGCAGACTTGCACTTATCCATTCTAAACTTCTCTAACAGGCCTTTGACATCTTTGCTGAGACAGGAATGTTTGACCTGAATCTCTCTAGATCTCAAGACCTAAACAATATCTGAGTTCATTGAGATGCTTCATATCAAACATTTGTGACATCTGTTGCTTGATTTCATCAATTAAATATATAACATCACCTGTAATTATCAAATCATCTACATATAATGAAATTAGCACTACACACCCTTGTTCAGTTTTCATGGTGTAAAGATTAGGGTCATTCTTCCTTCTATTGTAGCCAACTTGTAGAAAAAATGAATCAATTTTCTCATACCACAACCTGGGAGCTTGTTTTAGTCCATAGAGTGCTTTATTCAACCTACAGACTAAATGTTCTTTTCCCATCTGGACAAACCCTTCTGGTTGCTCTAAATAAACCTCTTCTTTCAGTTCTCCATTCAGAAATGCAGACTTTACATCTAGTTGGTGCATCATACAATGTTTCTTAGTAGCTAAAGCGATTAACATTCTGATGGTGTTCAATTTAGCTACAGGGGTGAAGGTTTCTTCATAATCTATCCCTTCTTTTTGTGTATACCCCTGTGCAACCAACCTAGCTTTCAGTTTTTCTATAGTTCCATCTGCATTGATTTTTAGTTTATATAATTATTTGCAACCTATGAGCTGCTTTCCTCTAGGGAGTTCTACCAATTCCCAAGTGTTGTTTCTGATTATTGAATCATATCCCTGCTCCATGGCTATTTTCCATTCATTACTTTCATTTGATTCTTTATAACTAGATGGTTCAACAACATTCATCATACTAGTTATAAATGCATTTTCCCTATATCTTGCAGGCATTTGAGCTTTCCTACCTGATCTCCTGAGTGGTGGGGTGGTGGTTTCAAACCTTATTTCTTCCTGCTGCTGCTGCTGTTACTATTGCTGTTGTTGCTGGTGTTGTTGATGTTCATCCTCTACTTTTTTTGTTGCTGAACTTGATTGTTTCTTTGCTTCTTCTTCTTCAAAGTACAGAATGTCCCATTTGTCACAGTGCTTATCAGTTTCTTCATTATCCTTCTCATGGAATTTAACATCTCTACTAACAAATATCTTGTGAGTAGAGGAATTAAATAATATGTATGCTTTATATGATGAACAATACCCTATAAAAGTGCATATGATGGCTTTTGAGTCTATTTTCTTCTATCTTCCTTGGGTATGTGGGCATGTTCTTTACATCCAAATATTCTTAAGTGCTTTACTGCAGGCTTATATCCATGCAAAGCTTCAAAATGAGTTTTAAACTCGAGACTTCTTGCAGGACCCATATTTTTTAAATAAACCGTAGTACTCACTCCTTCAACCCAAAAGCCATTTGAAAGATTCTTACCTTTCAACATACTACTCACACATTCCACCAGAGTTCTATTCTTCCTTTCTGTTACTCCATTCTACTGTGGAGTATGGGGTATTGTAAACTGCTGCAAAATTCCATGATCTTTACAATATCTTATCAGCTCATCTTTCCTATATTCTCCCTCTTGATCAGAACGAAGAATTTTTATCTATTTCCCTGTTTGTCTTTCAATCATATTTTTAAACTGATTAAAGTATTCGAATGTATGACTCTTCTTACTTAAGAAATACACCCAAGAAAACTTCGTACAGTCATCAATAAACAGTAGGAAATACATTGCACCTCCTAATGATTTTGTCTGCATGGGACCACAAAGGTCTGTGTGCACTAACTCCAGTATATCCCTCTGTTTCTTTTCTACTCTAACAGGGAATTCTTCTCTATGCATTTTTCCTAAAGTACAAGCATCACAATCATTATGTACTTGCTTTAGCATAGGAAAATCTCTTACCATTTCTTTCCTCTGTAGTAACAGCAAATCATTGTAATTGATGTGGCTGAATCTCTGGTGCCAAAGCTCTTCTGTACTCAGGCTCGCTGCTGTCAATGCTCGAACCGGTGCAGGTCTCACATCCAACTTGTACAGTCCTCCTGTTCGGATCCTTGTAGCAATTGTCGTCATTCCATCTAGTAGATCCTTAATGTAACAGTTAGATTTTAAAAATTCAACTTTCAAATCTTGATCTGTAATCATAGATATGGAAATCAAGTTCTTTGTTATGCCAGGCACGTACATTACATTATAAATTTATTTGATATTACCATCAGGTAGAATGACAAGAACTTTCCCACATCCTTTGATTTGATGACTTCTCTCATCACCTAGGTAAATCTGTGTGCCTTCGTTGATCTCTTTAAAATCCTCTAGCCAGTGCTTGTTCCCTGTCATGTGTGTTGACACTCCTAAATCTACATACTAGATGTCTGCATCAAAATTTTCATCACGATCTACCATGAACAACCTTAAATTCTACACCTGATCACCATTCACGAGAAGACCTGCATGTCTCTTTGGCTTCTGTTGTTCTTCATGATACTTCTTTTTCCTACATTCCCTGGCAATATGACCGAATTTTCAGCAATAAAAACATTTAGTTTCACAGTAGTTTTTATTGGGGTGCATACCTTGGGTCAGATTTGGCTGTTTCTGTGAATTTGTTCCATTTTCCTCTTGTGGACCTCCTTTCCCTTTGTAGAAGTTCTTCCTTGCCACCAATGCAAGATCGGCACTCCAGGGCTTCAGAGTCAATCTCTTCTCTTCTTCTTGCATTAGTATACCTATTAGCTCTTCAAAATGTGGGATCTTTTCTCTGGCATTAATCCCTGTGATGAACATCTGATAATCATCAATGACACCATTCATTGTAATGGTCACAAGATCTGTATCGTCCATTGTATGACCAATATCTGATAATTTGGTTTTCAGATCCTTGATCCTTGCTACAAATGAAGCAATCATTTCATTCTCCTCCATCTTCATGGACAGAATTTTACTCTTGAGGAACAAAAGACAATTTGAATTTCTGATCTCTTATAATTCCTTCAGAATTCCCCAGGTCTCGTTAGCTGAATTACCTTCTCTGATGTACGGTATAATGAGTCTTTCACTGACATCTTTAACATTGTCCTTGCTCCGCTTTCTCGTTTCTCCCAATCTGGCACTGTTGTTGACCCTGCCGCGGGCCTCAGCTCATCCCCATCCACAATCTTCCAAGCACTCTACGCTTCTAGCAGAGTCTGCATCTTAGAATTCCAATTTGCATAATTGGAACCATCGAGCTTGTTATGCTCGTTCATGCATGCTTAAAAAATTTTGTTATTCATCTTGGCGATTTAGAAAAAAAGAAAATCGACAGGCAAAAGATGTTAACTTTACCCCAGATCTGTGACAGAGACAGATCATTGTTGTTTGATCTCGCAACACACGTGCAGATCACCGTGGCTTCCTTCTCAGCCTCCAGACAACCTCTTGTTGTCAGCTACAACCTTGTTCTTGGCTTCCCCACTCAGCGTCTCTGACAGCTACAACCTTGTTCTTGGCTCCCTCATGCAATTTCTTTGATTTACACGATCGTCGCATAAATACACCAATTTTCTAAGACTAGTCGCCACTGTCGCAGAAATTCTGAGACTAGTCGCAATCGTCGCAGAAATACACTGAAAAAATTGTGACGATCGAAAATAAAAGTGTAGTAGTGCTACTGTCGCGGCTATCTACTCAAAACCTGCGACAATTTCGGTTCAAAGAACCACCCACCAGCGAGCGTACAGGTTCCTTAGCCCTGACGTTCTGATACCATGATAAAAATAACGATGTTTGTATTAAGAAATAAAACCCACTGGTCAGCTCTAAAAAAGAGAGTCTGAATCAAGAGAGTCTGGCTCTACAGAACATTGTACATTGTTCATCAACATTACACATTAAATAGAATACATGGTTTTAGGGATGTTAGAAAAGCATCCTAAGAAATAGAAACTAATTCCTATCCTGAGGCTACGTGAACTAACTCCACCTATTCTAGGATATTCTCCATTATCTTCAACAATAATTTGGATTGGGTAGAAATTTTTTCCCGAGATTAAATCGGGTCAAGAAAATTTTAAAGTATCAGCTTGTTGAGCGTTTGAATAATTTTTTTTATAATATAAATTGATTTACCACTATCCATACATTCAGAATCTTAAAATTTAACCACAATGGTGACCCGCTAAATTTCCACCAAATTTTCCATTGGGCGAAATTGTGAGCGCTAAACTACTCTTTTAAAACATACCAATAAAACCAGACACCTGAAGCAAAGACAACAGCAGAATACGATATCAACTTAGTAAGTAGAGGCCATATGAACTTATACGATACTGAGACTGTACCAATATTATGTTCTTCTTGTCTGCAAACACGTGCTTCTGTGTACACCCTCCCAGGTTTGCAGAAGTTGCCTTTTTCAGGAGCACACTGCGCATCTTCTGAGCACACGCACAGTCCTTCCAGAGCACATCCATCCTTCTTTATGATCTCTCCCGCCTCTCCTATTCCCAGAACACCATCCGTCCACTCATTGGAAAAGAGTCCCTGAGGATCGTATTTGGTTTTGGCTGCCAGAAAGGCCTCGTATTTGCTGTATTTTTTATGACCCCATCAAATGCAATGTTCCTGTTCTTTCCCCACTGAGGCAAACCTCCATATTTCATGAGAGCCATTTGCTCAATTTCCTCCAACACATCTTCATCCAGCCTGGGAGTGTTCGGATCGTTGGCTCGATAGTAAGTCATTTCAATGTCAACTGAATCCTCTTGATAAGCACTTGAAGCTTTTACATATCGTATCAGAAAACCATTGTATAGTTCAACCGCACACAGACTCTTCGGAACTATTTCCCTAATCTTCTTTACGTCAGAAAGAAATTGTCCGATTTTGCACAAACCTTTGATTCTAGGATCCCATGCGCACGCTGTCTCTAGTCCGTCCTCGGGGCTTCTGAGACAAGATCCTGCAGCTTGCATGTTATTCTGGTACCCAATCATTGGATATCCCTGAAACAGAAGATCATTGTTCTTCAGTCCTGTACCCACTTCCATAATGGAATTAACTTGAACGGCGGCAACAGCACACACGCTGTGAGTGCTATTATGGCTTTGTTCGACCTCCTCTGCAAATTCAAACATTAATGAATTAATAGAAATCAAGAACATCAAATTTGATAAACTCAACCTTAGATGATATAAATATCAATACGTGCATCAATGTGGGTCGGCATGCAGGTTAGATGATATAAATATCAATACGTGCATCAATGTGGGTGGGCATGCAGGTTAGATTCTGTTACCTGCTATCCTGGCAGTGGCTAGCAGAGAAGAAAAAGTAGGGCGAAACCCTATGAAATCGTTTACTCCATTGCCGGATGTATTAACAGGCACTCGATCGTCCACTCTATAGACGACCTTTTGCTGAGCAGGATGCCACGTAACTTCTTCGAATTCGTGCTCCAGGCCAAAATGCGCTATCCTGTTCTCGAGATCGAAGTCATCTTGCTCAACGTACGCGATGGATCGCTTGAACATCGGTTGCAATTGGAGGGTGACCTGCGCAGCACAGAGAAAAACCTAAAGATTCCTAATATTGATGAAAATAAATACTCAACCTTGTTATAATCTCTTCTATCAATCAAATCATTGATCCATACAACGAATTGGTAAGAGAAAACACCATAATCAGCCTTGCTATAATCTCTCATCTCAATCAAATCAGTGAACCGCAAAAACGATCTCAATCAAATCATTGATCGGCAAAACGCTATAATTTTTCTCAGGAAAAAATGGAAATTCTACTTGAAATTTTTGGAAGTGTCAAGTATAATGATTTTGTGTATTTCAGTGTTTTTAGGGTGTTGAATCTATTTTCACCATGATTCAAACACTTATATATTATTGGACATTTCAGTATTTTTTAGGGTGTTGAATCTATTTTTAGCGTCATGATTCAAACACTTATACAATAAGATTTTTTCAAAAAGTTCTCACCAGATTCTAAAAAAAAATTCACTATCAAAATAAGATTGTGATCTCCTTAAACAATGTCCATAAAATCATAATAAAGATTGGCCCTCTTTAGACAACGCCCATAAAATCATAAAATGTTCATAATCAATACACAATAATTAATAAAATTCTTTCATATAATTTTATAATTCATCATATTGAATAATTTTGGTCTAAGTTTGGAATCAACTAATTGAAATTATTACGTCGTAAGGCGTTCCCTCTGAAATGAATTCCCCTCCCTGCCCTCGTGTCATCTCTCCCCTTCGTCTGATGAATCATTAGACGATTGGAGTGTTTCCAGCCGTTGATTTAACATGTCAAATTCGGTTCATCTTTCACCCAGTTGATTGAACATGCCAAAACCTTGCTGTCTTTCCCAAACGTGACATAATCGAGTTTTGAGGCGTGGGCATTGGGGTACATGTTGGGCATGCATCTTCCCGTGCCATTACCATGGTTAATGAACTCATCGAGTTGCAACTCATCATCTTGGCCAGGAAGAGCTGTCGAAGAACCTGTTTCTTACAAAGTACCCTTCATTGGAATTGCAGGCAGTGTTTTCTGTCGTGAATGAAGCAAGAAGTTACAGGGAATGCCATGCTCGCCTCTCACATACTTGATTTTGATGGATATGTCGAATTTTTTCAGACCTGGTTGTTTCTTCGAATCTTTATTCGAAGTTTTAGTTTGGCTCCATGGCGCTCGTAACTCCACTGGAGGAAAGGCTCTGAGGAGGCAAAACGCCACCAAGTTAGTGGTTACCTCCATTTGGGTTCTGCAAAGGCTTATAAGGCTTTCGTTCTTGACCTTTATGGTTTTGACCAATAAATTTTAGGGTTTTAACGTTAGGGCTTTTAATGTTTCAGGTTGCTCATAAGTGTGTTCCATTGCCATTTCCTTCTGGCCATAAAAATGGATTTGTTTATGATATGGGTGCGTATGGATGGATAGACTTGATGGGAATGTATGTCTACTGAACAAGAGGTCCCATGGATTCTCTGTTTTTGCTCGGTGCACATGGATACTCTGGCCCATTATATGCTTTCTATATGGTTTTAGATATACAGTTTTGATAGTTTGTATCTGTTGAATGTTGTAGCAGTTAGTATTTGTATATACATAGAGTGCTGAACATGGAGACATTTGAAAAGGGATATCTTGAATATTTTGAACATCGAACTATGTACTGGTTTTCCTAAGAAAATAGCCTCCTCTTTTAACTAAGGTTTTCACCATTCTAAAGTTCATTTGTGCAGATCAACTCCAGGAGGGTAGCCATCGCTATCACGGAGGACTCAGATGCACCAGGGGAGGAAGACAACTGAAACAAAATGAGCTACAAAATACAAATGTCAGAGTTGTGAGGGGAGGTCGAAAGGATCTGATCGACCATCCTCGAGGACGAATGCCTAGAATCGAAGCTTGATGAGGTTAAGCCAGCCATGAGAAGTTGGATCACGGATGGGTTTGGCCTGCACGGGGGCTAGGGCAGAACCCTAGCCATCGCGATGTCTTCATGTAGCACGAGCTCCATTCCATATCCTTCAAATGCATTTGAGTTCTTGCTAAAGATTATGGAGGCCCTATTGGAATTTTAGGTTCCACTCCAGGTTCTAATTAGGATGCGATGGCCCTTTTCTCCACCTTCTACTACTTTCTTGCATCATAAGTAAATAGTTTCACAATAAATCTAGGATGCTTTTGCATCATAAGAAATTATTTTAATCATAAATCCAGGATATCATATTTTTTTTAAACACATGGTTTTGTTACAAGGAAAATTTTTAAGCATGACCCAGAAAAGGAAAACAAAAATAAAGAATCTGTAAAATTAACTAGCAGACATACAATCGCGTTGATGTTGGAGCTACTTGTGATGTTCTCTAAATCAAGTTTCCTACCAGCTGTTTGGCATAGATCAGTGGTCCCAATTTATTGTATGGAACCAGACAAGGAGTTGAATTGCATGTACTATATACCACGAATTTCATTAGATCATTCCCACAACTCCTAAGGCGAAAACAATCCCTCCATAAATTTATAGAACTGATAGCCTCCACCTGCAACACTGATTCTTTGGTAGTTTTTACTTTGCTTGGTCCAATCATCACTACCTGCTAGATGCACAGGAATGCAGATGCAATTGTTTTCTTCTAATGTCGAAGATATATGATGAAGCATTGCAAAGGTTGCGGTATGGGATTTCGCCTCATTCTCGGTGACATGCAACAGGTGCTATTTATACCCATGGAAACCATTTGTTAGGAAATTTGAACATGGCAATAGGCACCAGGAATTAGAGTCTTTTTAATGTACTAGGCATCCGAAGAGCAAGCATGGTTGTGATCTCTTCTATAGTCTCGAATGCAATGCATTGACATCTCTATTCCTTTGCAACAAAGACTGTTCGGAATGAAATGCATTGACATAAGAAAACCTCTACATGGAATGGTGCAAACCCTAAAGGAAGGAAATTTAGGCCTGTGGAATCCACACCATGGGAATTCTAGATATACTTCATGAATTGCTTCATAGAGGAACTAGGCATGTGACCTCACAACATTACAACAACATCATTTCCATATTCCTTTTCATCTTCAGATTTCCTTGTACATGTGGTCAGTCCAAAACCATTAATTTCCTTCATCTCAGGACCTCTATTTGTAGCCAGAACATTTTTGGCACTAATCTCCAGATCGAGCCTACCTCTTAACAAACTTGTAACAAAAATTTCTAAATTTCCTACCCAAGCAAGTCTTACATCTAGAATATTGCTACTTGCTTTTACAACTTCAGCTTCGTTGACCTCAAATTGTGTCAAGGCAATAGCAGATAGTGTGCCAACCATGGAAGCAAGTATGCGATCAACAGCTGCAACATGGATCAGATTCCTTGCCACTTCTTCAATAAAGCCATTTCTAAATATAATGAAAGAGAGAAGTAGTCCTAATCTCTTATAGCTAAAATCTATCACTCCCAAACAATGTTCATGCCATCGCACATTTATAACAAAATAGTGAGGGCATGATGGCATTTTCTTAACAAAAAGTTAAATTCCATATCATACTCGTGTGAAAACGAGAACTTAAGTTTGAGAAAAGTGATGAGAGAGTATAAACTAATTTTAACATACTAGATTGTGAAATTCCTCCGATTATGTAGCTAAGCTTCATGAGCTCTTGGCAACTTCCGCTTACAATCGGCTCCCTAAAAATACTATTAATTATATCACTAACTTGGTGATCCAAGCCATAAATCTTTGTCCATTGATCCACTTACTCACTAACATTTTCACTATGACCTGGAGTTTGATGTGCATTATTCTACACTTTAGCAGTTGGGATATTCAAACCAGAAAATATGTCAATGATGGAGATACTCGTGATGCCCACTAATTCACCAGTTAGACCTTTGGATGCAGCTTGAGTATGCTTTAGTGTCTTTGTTTTCACAATGCTTGTCGTTTCAGGAGCATCTAGATAGTAGTTAGTATAGGGATTTCCACTTGCATTTTCATTATGAATTGGGGCTTGATGTGTTTGCTTGGTCCAATCATCACTACCCACTGGATGCACTAGAATGCAGATGAAATTGTTTTCTTTCGATATCGAAGAAATATGATGAAGCATTTCACGGAATGTAGCAAGGGATTCTTCCCCATTCTCAGTGACATGCAACAGGGCCTGTTTATACCCATGGAAGCCATTTGTTAGAAAATTTGAGTATGGCAATAGGCAGCAGGAATGATAGTCTTTTTAATGTACGAGGCATCTGAAGAGAAAGCATGGTTGTGATCTCTTCTACCATCCAGAATGCAATGCATTGACATCTATGCTCCTCTACAACAGAGACTGTCCGGAATGCAATGCATTGACATCAGAAAACCTCTGCATGGACTGGTGCAAACCCTAAAGGAAGGAAATTCAAGCATATGGAATCAACACCATGAGAATGGTGGATATACTTCATGAATTGCTTCATAGAGGAACTGGGCATGTGACCTGACAACATTATAACAACAACATTACCATATTCCTTTTCATCTTCAGATTTCCTTGTACATGTGGTCAGTCCAAACCCATTAATTTCCTTCAGCTCAGGACCTCTATTGGTAGGCAGAACATCTCTGGCACCAATCTCCAGATCAAACCTACCTCTTAACAGGCTTGCAACAAAAATTGCTATATTTCCTACCCAAGCAATTCCTACATCAGGAATATTGCTACTTGTTGCTTTTACAACTTCAGCTTCACCGACCTCAAATTGTGCCAAGGAAATAGTGGATAGCCATGCCAACCATGCAACCAAGTATGCAATCAACAACTACAACATGGATCAGATTCCCCACCACTCCTTCAATAAAGGCATTTCTAAATACAATGAAAGAGAGAAGCAGTCCCAATTTATGATAACCAAAATCTATTACTCCTAGACAACATTCATTTCGTCCCACATTTATAACAAAATAGTGTAGGCATGACGACATTTTCTTAGCAAAAAGTTCAATTCCATACCATACTCCTCTAAAAATAGGAACATAAGTTTGAGAAAAGTGGTGAGACAGTATAAACTAATCTTAACATACTAGATTGTGAAATTCCTCTCATTATGAAGCTAAACTTCATGAGCTCTTGAGCTCTTGGCAACCTCTGCTTACAAGCTACTCCCTAAAAATCATATTAATTATATGCATATAGATATAGTTGCTCTATGGTTAATGTTGTTGTATGGTTATAGTGGCTGGTGTAGTTGTAAAAAAAATTGTACTAACAGATTTAATTCAACCCAAGGTCAATTTGATGGCCTCTTCTTGTGGGATGACATGCATTCTTGGAAATTCCACATCCAAAGGGATGGAATTGGTTTGGCATATAAGGGTGATGATATCTAGTTTAATGCAATCTACCAATCCCTTATGGAAAGTTGACAACTTGAGTAATGAATTATTCATGACAATTAATGAGGATATGATGTCGTATTTGGTCATGACAGTAAGGAAAGGAAGTAGATTACTAAAGTGGAAATAGATAACAGTATAACAATGAATTTCATCCCCTTCGGATTTGGATGTGCTTTGTCCCTTTTCAACAAGTAATCAAATTCAAATAGCAGGGAGAAACTAATCCAAGACTCTACAAAATAATCCAAACCCATTGCTATTTTGTCTCAGACATCCACCAACTGTTATTTCACAGTACGTTTAAACCTAAGAGTTGGGTTTGCATGTGTCAAGTACTACTGGGTGCACTGCATAGGCATGATATTTGCAGGCCAGCCACCAAACAATGCTCATGCAGTTCTTGCCAGCACCCATCATCAAAGCTCAGAGCATAGCTTCCAGCATCATATTTGAATCCCTGAGATGGCCTTGTTGTATCTATCATGTTTCTCAACTTAGCTCCCCAATTTCCCAAGGTTAAGGCATGATATTTGCAGTCCAAGTAATGTTCATGCAGTTCCTTCCAGCACCCATCATCAAACTGCAGATCATAGCTTCCAGCATCATATTTGAATCCCTGAGATGGCCTTGTTGTAGCTATCATGTTTCTCAACTTGGATCCCTAATTTCCCAGGGTTCCACATTCCCTTTGCTATAACCACATGAGCATTTCAAATGATATTGCCATTAATACTGGAGTTCTGTAGGGAAGGAACTATGGGCCAAGAAAAATACATATATTAGAAGCCAGCGGTGAGGTCTCAGACATGACAAGGGTAATGGCAGGGGAATCTTGTGAGAGTACTATCCCCTGTGCAGACATTTCCTAAACCTTTGACATGGTCCCAAGGGCAATCAGGTGAGTTTGTTCCCAAGTTTCAATCAATCTCAGAAGAGACTGTATAGAGCCACTAAGAGTCTGCAGAAACACAGAGTACTTCGTAATAAAAAAATGTAAAGTCCCAATGGTGGTCAGCTATAATTATAACTGGTGTGTTCCACTGCCATTTCCTTCTGGCCATAAAAATGGATTTGTTTATGATATGGGTGCATATGGATGGATAGACTTGATGGGAATGTATGTCTACTGAACAAGAGGTCCCATGGATTCTCTGTTTTTGCTCGGTGCACATGGATACTCTGGCCCATTATATGTTTTCTATATGGCTTTAGATATACAGTTTTGATAGTTTGTATTTGTTGAATGTTGTAGCAGATAGTATTTGTATATACATAGAATGTTGAACATGGAGACATTTGAAAAGGGATATCTTGAATATTTTGAACATCGAACTATGAACTGGTTTTCCTAATAAAATAGCCTCCTCTTTTAACTAAGGTTTTCACAATTATGAATTTCATTTGTGCAGATCAACTCCAAGAGGGTAGCCATCGCCATCACAGAGGACTCAGATGCACTAGGGGAGGAAGACAGCTGAAATGAAATGAGCTGCAAAATACAAATGTCAAAGTTGTGAGGGGAGGTCGAAAGGATTTGATCGACCATTCCTGAGGACGAATGCCTAGAATCGAAGCTTGATGAGGTTAAGCCGGCCATGAGAAGTTGGATCACAGATGGGTTTGGCCTGCATGGGGGCTAGGGGAGAACCCTAGCCATCGCCATTTCTTCATGCAACGCGAGCTCCATTCCCTATCCTTCCAATGCATTCGAGTTCTTACTAAAGATTATGGAGGCCCTATTGGAATTTTAGGTTCCACTCCAGGCTCTAATTAGGATGTGATGGCCCTTTTCTCCACCTTCTACTACTTTCTTGCATCATAACTAAATAATTTCACAATAAATCTAGGATGCTTTTGCATCATAAGAAATTATTTTAATCATAAATCCAGGATATCATTTTTTTTTAAACATATGGTTTTGTTGCAGGGAAATTTTTTGAAGCATGACCTAGAAAAGGAAAACAAAAATAAAGAATCTGTAAAATTAACTAGCAGACATACAATCACATTGATGTTGGAGCTACTTGTGATGTTCTCTAAATCAATTTTCCTGCCACCTATTTGGCATAGATCAGTGGTCCCAGTTTGTTCTATGGAGCCTAGACTAGGAATTGAATTCCATGTACTATATACCACAAATTTCATTAGATCATTTCCACAACTCCTAAGGCGAAAAAAATCCCTCCATAAATTTATAGAACTGATAGCCTCCACTTGTAACATTGATTCTTTGGTAGTTTTTACTTTGCTTGGTCCAATCATCACTGCCTGTTGGACGCACAGGAATGCAGATGCAACTATTTTCTTCTGATATCGAAGATATATGATGAAGCATTTCAAAGGCTGCGGTAGGGGATTCTGCCTCATTCTCGCTGACATGCAACCAGTCACATTTATACCCATGGCAGCCATTTGTTAGGAAATTTGAACATGGCAATGGGCACCAGTAATTAGAGTCTTTTTAATGTACTAGGCATCAGAAGAGCAAGCGTGGTTGTGATCTCTTATATAGTCTAGAATGCAATGCATTCACATCTCTATTCCTCTGCAATAGAGATTGTCCGAAATGCAATGCATTGACATAAGCAAACCTCTACATGGAATGGTGCAGACCTAAAGGAAGGAAATTCAGGCCTATGGAATCCACACCATCGGAATGCCAGATATACTTCATGAATTGCTTCATAGAGGAACTGGGTGTGTGACCTCACAACATTACAACAACATCATTTCCATATTCCTTTTCATCTTCAGATTTCCTTGTACATGTGGTCAATCCAAAACCATTAATTTCCTTCATCTTAGGACCTCTATTTATAGCCAGAACATTTCTCGCACTAATCTCCAAATCGGGCCTACCTCTTAACAGGCTAGTAACAAAAATTTCTAAATTTCCTACCCAAGCAAGTCCTACATCAAGAATATTGCTACTTGTTTTTACAACTTTAGCTTCGCCGACCTCAAATTGTGCCAAGGAAATAACAGATAGCATGCCAACCATGGAACCAAGTATGTGATCAACAGCTGCAACATGGATTAGATTCCCTGACACTTCTTCAGTAAAGCCACTTCTAAATACAATGAAAGAGAGAAGCAGTCCTAATCTCTGATAGCTAAAATATATCACTCCCAAAAAATGTTCATGCCGTCCCACATTTATAACAAAATAGTGAGCGCGTGATGATATTTTATTAACAAAAAGTTAAATTCCATACCATACTTGTGTGAAAACAAGAACTTAGGTTTGAGCAAAGTGATGAGATACTATAAACTAATTTTAACATACTAGATTGTGAAATTCCTCCGATTATGTAGCTAAGCTTCTTAAGCTCTTGGCAACTTCTGCTTACAAACGGCTCCCTAAAAATCCTATTAATTATATCACTAACTTGGTGATCCAAGCCATAAAATCTTTGTCACTGATCCTCTTACTCACTAACATTTTCACTATGACTTGAAGCTTGAAGTGCATTATTCTGCACTTTGGAAGTTGGGATATTCAAACCAGAAAACATGTCAATGTTGGAGATACTCGTGGTGTTAGCTAATTCACTAGTTAGACCTTTAGATGTAGGGTCAGTATGCTTTAGTGTCTTTGTTTTCACAATGCTTGTCATTTCAGGAGCATCTAGATAGTAGTTAGTATAGGTATTTCCACTTGCATTTTCATTATGAATTGTTGCTTGATGTGTTTGCTTGGTCCAGTCATCACTTCCCACTAAACACACTAGAATGCAATCAATCTCAGAAGAGACTGTATAGAGCCACTAAGAGTCTGCAGAAACACGGAGTACTTTGTAATAAAAAATTGTAAAGTCACAATGGTGGTGAGCTATAATTATAACTGGTGTGTTCCACTGCCACTTCCTTCTAGCCATAAAAATGGATTTGTTTATGATATGTGTGCATATGGATGGATAGACTTGATGGGAATGTATGTCTACTGAACAAGAGGTCCAATGGGTTCTTCATTTTTTCTCGGTGCACATGGATACTCTGGCCCATTATATGCTTTCTATATGGCTTTAGATATACAATTTTGATAGTTTGTATTTTTTGAATGTTGTAGCAGTTAGTATTTGTATATACATAGAATGTTGAACATGGAGACATTTGAAAAGGGATATCTTGAATATTTTGAACATTGAACTATGTATTGGTTTTCCTAAGAAAATAGCCTCCTCTTTTAACTAAGGTTTTCACAATTCTAAAGTTCATTTGTGCAGATCAACTCCAGGAGGGTATCCATCGTTGTCACGGAGGACTGAGATGCACCAGGGGGGGAAGACAGCTGAAACGAAATGAGCTGCAAAATACAAATGTCAGAGTTGTGAGGGGAGGTTGAAAGGATCTGATCGACCATCCTCGAGGACGAATGCCTAGAATCAAAGCTTGATGAGGTTAATCCGGCCATGAGAAGCTGGATCACGGATGGGTTTGGCCTGCAAGGGGGCTAGGGCAGAACCCTAGCCGTCACCATTTCTTCATGTAGCGCGATCTCCATTCCCTATCCTTCCAATGCATTTGAGATCTTACTAAAGATTATGGAGGCCCTATTGGAATTTTAGGTTCCACTTCAGGTTCTAATTAGGATGTGATGGCCATTTTCTCCACCTTCTACTACTTTCTTGCATCATAAGTAAATAGCTTCACAATAAATCTAGGATGCTTTTGCATCATAAGAAATTATTTTAATCATAAATCCAGGATATCATTTTTTTTAAACATATTGTTTTGTTGAAGGGAAAAATTTTTAAGCATGACCTAGAAAAGGAAAACAAAAATAAAGAATCTGCAAAATTAACTAGCAGACATACAATTGCATTGATGTTGGAGCTACTTGTGATGTTCTCTAAATCAATTTTCCTACCACTTGTTTGGCATAGATCAATGCTCCTAGTTTGCTCTATGGAGCCTAGACTAGGATTGAATTGCATGTACTATATACCACGAATTTCATTAGATCATTCCCACAACTCCTAAGGCGAAAACAATCCCTCCATAAATTTATAGAACTGATAGACTCCCCTTGCAACACTGATTCTTTGGTAGTTTTTACTTTGCTTGGTCCAATCATCACTGCCCGTTGGATGCACAGGAATGCAAATGCAAATGTCTTCTTCTGATATCGAAGATATATGATGAAGCATTTCAAAGGCTGTGGTAGGGGATTCTGCCTCATTCTTGGTGACATGCAACAGGTCCTATTTATACCCATGGCAGCCATTTGTTAGGAAATTTGAACATGGAAATAGGCACCAGGAATTAGAGTCTTTTTAATGTACTTGGGATCCGAAGAGCAAGCGTGGTTGTGATCTATTCTATAGTCTGGAATGCAATGCATTGACATCTCTATTCCTCTGCAACAGAGACTGTCCAGAATGCAATGCATTGACATAACCAAACCTCTACATGGAATGGTGCAGACCCTAAAGGAAGGAAATTCAGGCCTATGGAATCCACACCATGGGAGTGCTAGATATACTTGATGAATTGCTTCATAGAGGAACTGGGCGTGTGACGTCAGAACATTACAACAACATCATTTCCATATTCCTTTTCATCTTTATATTTCCTTGTACATGTGGTCAGTCCAAAACCATTAATTTCCTTCATCTTAGGACCTCTATTTGTAACCAAAACATTTCTGGCACTAATCTCCAGATCGAGCCTACCTCTTAACAGACTTGTAACAAAAATTTCTAAATTTCCTACCCAAGCAAGTCCTACATCAGGAATATTGCTACTTGCTTTTACAACTTCAGCTTCGCCAACCTCAAATTGTGCCAAGGCAATAGCAGATAGTGTGCCAACCATGGAACCAAGTATGTAATCAACAGCTGCAACATGGATCAGATTTCCTGCCACTTCTTCAATAAATCCATTTCTAAATACAATGAAAGAGAGAAGCAATCCTAATCTCTGATAGCTAAAATATATCACTCCCAAACAATGTTCATGCCATCCCACATTTATAACAAAATAGTGAGGGTGTGATGGCATTTTCTTAACAAAAAGTTAAATTCCATACCATACTCGTGTGAAAACAAGAACTTAAGTTTGAGCAAAGTGATGAGACAATATAAACTAATTTTAACATACTAGATTGTGAAATTCCTCCAATTATGTAGCTAAGCTTCATGAGCTCTTGGCAACTTCTACTTACAAATGGCTCCCTAAAAATCCTATTAATTATATCACTAACTTGGTGATCCAAGCCATAAAATCTTTGTCCATTGATCCTCTTACTCACTAACATTTTCACTATGACCTGAAGTTTGATGTGCATTATTCTGCACTTTGGCAGTTGGGATATTCAAACCAGAAAACATGTCAATGTTGGAGATACTCGTGATGTCCACTAATTCACCAGTTAGACCTTTGGATGTAGCTTCAATATGCTTTAGTGTCTTTGTTTTCACAATGCTTGTCATTTCAGGAGCATCTAGATAGTAGTTAGTATAGGGATTTCCACTTGCATTTTCATTATGAATTGGTGCTTGATGTGTTTGCTTGGTCCAGTCATCACTGCCCACTAGACGCACTAGAATGTAGATGAAACTGTTTTCTTCCGATACCGAGGAAATATGATGAAGCATTTCAGAGAATGCAGCAAGGGATTCTTCCCAATTGTCCGTGACATGCAACAGGTCCTGTTTATACCCATGGCAGCCATTTGTGAGGAAATTTGAACATGGCAATAAGCACCAGGAATGATAGTCTTTTTAATGTATGAGGCATCCAAAGAGAAAGCATGGTTGTAATCTCTTCTACTATCCGGAATGCAATGCATTGACATCTCTGCTCCTCTGCAACAGAGATTGTCCGGAATGCAATGTATTGACAGAAGAAAACCTCTGCATGGACTGGTGCAGACTCTAAAGGAAGGAAATTCAAGCATATGGAATCCACACCATGGGAATGGTGGATATACTTCATGAATTGCTTCATAGAGGAACTAGGCATGTGACCTGACAACATTATAACAACAACATTACCATATTCCTTTTCATCTTCAGATTTCCTTGTACATGTGGTCAGTCCAAACCCATTAATTTCCTTCAGCTCAGGACCTCTATTGGTAGACAGAACATCTCTGGCACCAATCTCCAGATCAAAACTACCTCTTAACAGGCTTATAACAAAAATTGTTATATTTCCTACCCAAGCAATTCCTACATCAGGAATATTGCTACTTGCTGCTTTTACAACTTCAGCTTCACCGACCTCAAATTGTGCCAAGGCAATATTAGAAATCCATGCCAACCATGCAAACAAGTATGCAATCAACAACTACAACATTGATCAGATTCCCCACCACTCCTTTAATAAAGGCATTTCTAAATACAATGAAAGAGAGAAGCAGTCCCAATCTCTGATAACCAAAATCTATTACTCCCAAACAACATTCATTTCGTCCCACATTTATAACAAAATAGTGTGGGCATGATGACATTTTCTTAGCAAAAAGTTCAATTCCATACCATACTCCTCTGAAAATAGGAACGTAAGTTTGAGAAAAGTGGTGAGACAATATAAACTAATTTTAACATACTAGATTGGGAAATTCCTCTCATTATGAAGCTAAGCTTCATTAGCTCTTGAGCTCTTGACAACCTCTGCTTACAAGCTGCTCCCTAAAAATCATATTAATTATATGCATATAGATATAGTTGTTGTATAGTTAATGTTGTTGTATGGTTATAGTGGTTGGCGTAGTTGTAAAAAAAAGTTATACTAACAGATTTAATTCAATCCAAGGTCAATTTCATGGCCTCTTCTAGTGGGACGCCATGCATTCTTGGAACTTCCACACCCAAAGGGATGGAATTTGTTTGGCATATAAGGGTGATGATATCTAGTTTAATGTAATCTACCAATCCCTTATGGAGAGTTGAAAACTTGAGTAATGAATTATTCATGACGATTAATGAGGATATGATGTCATAGTTGGTCATGACATTAAGGCAAGGGAGTAGATTACTAAATTGGAAATAGATAACAATATAATAGTGAATTTCATCGCCTTCGGATTTGGATGTGCTTTGTCCCTTTTCAACAAGTAATGAAATTCAAATACCAGGGATAAACTAATCCAAGACTCTGCAAAATAATCCAAACGCATTTCTATTTTGTCTCAGACATTCACCAACTGTTATTTCACAGTACGTTCAAACCTAAGAGTTGGGTTTGCATGTGTCAAGTACTACTGGGTGCACTGCATCTGCATGATATTTGCAAGCTAAAAAATGCTCATGCAGTTCTTGCTAGCACCCATCATCAAAGTTCAGAGCATAGCTTCTAGCATCATATTTGAATCACTGAGATGGCCTTGTTGTAGCTATCATGTTTCTCAACTTGGCTCCCTAATTTCCCAGGGTTAAGGCGTGATATTTGCAGGCCAAGTAATGCTCATGCAGTTCCTTATAGCACCCATCATCAAAGTTCAGAGCATAACTTCCAGCATCATATTTGAATTGCTGAGATGCCCTTATTGTAGCTATCATGTTTCTCAACTTGGATCCCTAATTTCCCAAGGTTCCACATTCCCGTTTCTATAACCACATGATCATTTCAAATGATATTGCCATTAATACTGGAGTTCTGCAGGGAAGGAACTACAGGCCAAGAAAAATACATATATTAGAAGCCAGCGGTGAGGTCTCAGACATGACAAGGGTAATGGCAGGGGAATCTTGTGAGAGTACTATCCACTGTGCAAACATTTCCTAAACCTTTGACATGGTCCCAAGGGAAATGAGAGGAGTTTGTTCCCAAGTTTCAATCAATCTCAGAAGAGACTGTATAGAGCCACTAAGAGTCTGCAGAAACACAGAGTACTTCGTAATAAAAAACTATAAAGTCCCAATGGTGGTCAACTATAATTATAACTTTTGCCTGTGTATTCATTTTTATGGATTCACCCCCTTGAAAAATCACCGAACTTCCATTTCTGCTCATGTGACAACTTATATGTTGAGGACTTGGTTTGAATTCCACTACCTATTGAAAGGCACATTATAGAAACTTTCAAAAAAGCCAGCAAATAGAAGAAGGGAAATAGGTTTGTCAAAGATATTATAATCTAAGGCTGCAGATCACAAATGGCATTACTGTTGCGAAAGCTTGATTTGAAAAGTACGGGGTTGAAAATGCTCCCTGGTAGTTTTGGGGAGCTTTCTTCATTGAGAAGTCTAAGGATCCAACCAAATTTGTTCTGTCTTAAGGACATTGACAACTTTAAAGAGAGGGGCCTACTTTCTATTCCATGGTAATCAAATTCACTCATCAACTTTAATGAGTATTAACACTATATTATGATTAATCTTTTAATGATTTTAACCAATGACACAAATCACAATTATTTTCACAAATCAAATAGAATGGGTAAAAATCAATTTTAAAAATCATGTAAAGAGTAGTTTAAACATAAAATTCAGAGATTCGTTCTTTTTTTTTTGTCAGATTTATATTATTTGTTCTTTCGAATATTCGTAGTTGTTCGTCTAAGAAATTTAATTTAGACATTTCTAAATTAAATGTAATAAATTATAATGCACATGGTTATTTATTATTTTTTCTTTTCAAATATTTTTATTATTGTTCGGTATTGTTTTTTTTAGTTCATTTCTAAGAAATTTCTAAATTAAATTGTAATAAATTCTATTACATATTGTTATTTATTATTTATTATTTATATAAATTATAATGCACATTGCTATTTATTATTTTTTCTTTTCAATTTTTTTTATTATTTTTTCTAAAATATTTAAAAGAATTTCATATTAGATTGTTGGAATCCATAGTGCACATTGTTTCTCATTTTGGCTATAAGAGATTTCTATAGTAAGACATCTGACCTTTTGGTATCTGTATTGCAATTCTATAAATGTTTTTAATATGAATTTGGTTTTTAATATGTATATATGAATTTGGTTTTTAAATTATACATATTAAGAGTTTTAGCCCTTTGGTATTTGTGGTGCAATTTTATAAATGATTTTAATATGGATTTGGTTTTTGAACTATATATTTTTGTTTATTTAGTCAATTCTTTTAACTTTAAGAGTAATAAAATAATTAGATTATTTTTATATCATTATAGAAGGAAATTTGTATAATTGAATAGCTAGTTTTATTATTATTATTTTTTTTTTTAACAGAGTCGTCTACTTGTATATTATAAAACAGCAATTCAGAAATCTAGTACAAAAAAGGGAAAGCTCTGAGAGCTGAGGTTCAAAAGTGGGTGCGCAGACCCATAATCCTCAAAGCTTCTCTTGATTAAACATAAAACTAAAAGCCATCGGCTATATTGCCTGACGAACGAGCCTCCTAGCCAACTAAATTTACAGTGCATAAGTATTAAGGAGAGTGTTGGGTGACCGAATCATCCGGGAGGTGTTCCCTCCTGCTTACTCTAGTTGAGGCTTCAGCCTGCTGGCTTTCGGTGAGGGAACGAAGATGGTCTATGGCAGCTTCCATATGTATGCAACGGTCCTTTAAATCTTCGATCTCTTTCTTCCTTTTCTCCAGTTTTTTGCGTTTGGAGTTTCTATCAGCGTGGTAATCCTCAGTCAGCTCCTTCACCTGCTTGTTCAGGGCATTGATCATGACTACATGTGCTTTACACATGTTACACTCCTTGTTGTTAAAAATATTGCCCATAGAGCTTCTAGGCTGAGACTGATTGGCAGGCTGATTGTGCTGCTCAGCCATCCTGTATGGATCAGGTTCAGCAGTGCCTCGAGGAGTGTCTGGAGTTATGGAGGGCGTGAGGGTGATGCTACAGGGCTGCTTGTTCGGAGGAATATGTGACGGGAGGCTCAGATGCTGTGTGAGGGCACAGCTGAGAACATAAACCAAACTATTAGCACTAATAAAAGCACAAAAATAAAGAGAGTTGGTTACCCTGAGCAGCGGGCAGGGTGCCTTCGAATGTTGCTTGAGATTAGAGAGGGCAGTGTAAGCAGAGGGAGTCTGATATTTGCTGCCTACCGAGAGGGGCTCGGTGTTTCCTTTAACCCAGATACTGATCTTGCGGTCTTGAGAGAGGCCTTCTGTCTGTTGTCCCCGCCTCCTAAGAGCCCTTCGCCTCTGTCTCAGATTGCAATGAGATGTGGTAGCGCTGAGAGACTCGCTGTGATTTATAAGAGCGAAGCGGGCTTGCTCACATTTGTAACGAGGAGTGGTGAATCTGTTCTTGACTGTCGTGAGATCTTTTGAGTTGATCTTTACCGGTCCTTGGAGCCTGAAGCCAGCATGGGCGTGATCACGCCCTCTGTTTTTGTCAGTGGTGTACCATGATGAGTTCCTACCTTTTCCTGCATTCCTCGAATCCGGAGAGCGATACGCTGTCCTGTATCCCCAACTTCGACAGTCGAGAAGGATATGGTTTGAAGAGGATCGGATGTGCGCAGTCCAGCAGTATTGAAGCGGATGCCTAAGGTGACTGATAATCTGATGCAAGGGGATGGCGTGCTGACTATGGAATATCTTTGTCATAGAACTCGTTGTTTTCCTTTACCTTACCCGTGGATCTTCCCGTGGCCTTGTTGGCCAGCTCGTCCGCTTCCCTATTGTTGCTTCTTAGGACGTGCTTAAAGGTCACTTTGTTGATGCCCCTGGTCTGATCCGCTATTCTTCCTTTGATTCTGTTTAAAGCAATTTGATTGAAGTCTTTCCCAGTATTCATGGCTGCTATAAGAATTGTAGAGTCCCCTAACACTAAGAGATCATGAATGCCCAGCTTCAGGGCAATGGAGGTCCCCAATAGGAGGCTGTATGCTTCAGCCTTATTGTTCGACATGGTACCCAAACTCCACTCATAAGTGACGATTGTTTTCCCTTGAGGATCTCTAATTATTCCCCCTGCTCTAGCTCTGCCTGGGTTGTTTTTTGAAGCCCCATCGAAGTGAAGCGTGGACCTCTTTTGATTTTGGATCCAACTATTGATTTCCTCCTTTGTCCCTCTGAGTTTCCATTCATTCTGCCCTGTTCCATTTATTGATTTGCTTTTTGTTTTTGGCTTATGGTTGAATCTTCGGACCCATTCCTTCACCCTCTCTTCTGTGTAAACCGGGTCAGCATGAGGGATCCCATTAGCTTCAATAGTCTCTGTTATGAGTGCAGTTGTTTTAGCCAAAATACTTGTTATACTAGGTTTTTTGTTTTTGAATATACTTTCGTTCCTGGCTAACCATAATTGCCAGCAGAGGTTTGAAGGGATGCTGGTCCATAATCTCTTGGCGAGGATCATGTTCTTGCTTGCATAAGGGAAGAGTTTCCCCCAACTTTTCTGAAGGAGAGAAGTCTGATTGGGTAGATCTCCTATATCTAGAGGGCTAGTTATGAGTTCCCAGCAGGACTTTGCTACCGGACACTCAATGAAGAGATGGTTGATGTTTTCCTCCGCCTTCCTGCACATAAAACAAATTGAAGGACCCTGAATACCCTTTCTCCTTAGATTTTCTGCTGTTAGGATTTTTCCATGAAGCAAGGTCCAATTAAAAAATTTGATCTTCCGAAGACTTTCAATTTTCCAAGCTGTTTTGTAGAATTGCCAATTGTTGGGTGCTGCTAGATTTTGAAGCGCCTTGTAGCCTTCCTTGACTGTGTAATTGCCTCCAGTTGGATCCCAAGCATAACTGTCATCTCTCATTCTGCTTGTAGGGGCTGCCCCTGTAAGAGATAGCTTAAGTTCGTTCCATAGGTCTTCTAAATCTTTAGGTAGGTGCATAGTTTTCCATCCTTTCCAGCTGTTTTGATCCCAAAGTGAGATGTCAAAAAGGGTTTTAAGATTCACTTCTGACATCCACAGCTGCAGTGGCCTCAAATTGAAGGACTTTTCCTTGGCTTCCGAACCCATGATTCTATCCCTTCATATGCTGATATGTTTCCCATTACCTGGGACTTTAGAGATGTGAGACTTGAGAAGGGGTAAGGTTTTTTTGATCAATTTCCAAACAGGGGTACATTGCCTCTCTGTGATTACATCAGAGAGGATGTTGCTGTTGCTCCCACTCAGATATTTCTTTTTGAGTACCTCTGCCCACCAGGATCCCTTTTCTTTTAAGATTCTCCAGGTTAGTTTGAAGCCCATTGCCATATTTGCCAGCCTGGGAATTCTAATTCCTAGTCCACCATTTTCTATGGGGAGGATGACCTTTTCCCATTTTACTAAACTGAATTTTTTTGTGTCTTGCTTTCCTCCCTTCCAGAGGAAGCTTCTTAAGATCAGCTCCATATGCTTGTGAATGCTTGATGGTGCGAGGGTAATGGCAAATTGGTAGATAGGGAGGGCTGAAAGGATTGCTTTGATGAGGATTGTTCTGCCCGCCAGGTTAAGCCAATACATCCCCCAGCTTTGTAGTTTCCCTCTCAGCTTCTCAATTAGCTTGACCCAAACTTCGTTTTTGATTGTCTCTTTGGCCAGAGGCAGTCCTAAATACATAAAGTGAGACCAGTTTGATTGAGCTGGGATTTCCATGATTATAGAGATCCTTTGGGTTATGTATCTTGGAACATTCCAGGTGTAAATCATGCATTTGTTGTTGTTTAATTTGCCCCCCGAGGCTTGAAGGAAGAGGTCCAGGATGGCCTTGAATCTCCTGGCCATGAGGCTTGAGGCACTACCGATTAAAAGGGTGTCATCTGCAAATAAGGAGTGGTTGATCCCCTTGGCTCCTCGGATGATGTCCACTCCTGTTATTTCCTTTAACTTTCGCTTGTTTTCCAAGTGCAAACTTAATGTCTCTGCCATGATGATATAGAGGAAGGGGGAAAGAGGACAACCTTGCCTCAAGCCTCTTGTGCTCTTGAAGGCGCTGCATGGCATACCGTTGATTAAAGGAGCTGTCCAGTTGTGGGAAACACATTCCATAATCGTGCTGATGAAATGCTCTGAAACCCCGAAGTTTGCAAGCACCGTCCTCAGAAATGTGTGGTTTACCCTGTCAAAGGTGTTCGCCATATCCAGCTTGATTATCATACCCTTCTCATTTCTAGCAACGCTGCTGTGTATCGCCTCCTGAACCAGAATTACATTATCTGTTATGTGTCTCTTGGGGAGAAATCCTCCTTGGTTATCCGAGATGAGTGAGGGAAGGATTTTTTTCAGCCTATTTGCCAGAATCTTTGTGATGATTTTGTATGAGACATTGCATAATGAAATAGGTCTGAACCTGTCAAATGATTGAGGGTTGGGCTCTTTTGGGATTAGTGCTAGATGCGAAGATTTGATACTGCTGCCCATTTTACTTTTTGAGTGGAAATTTCTCACCATTCTTATGTAGTCTTTCTTGATGATGTCCCAGTGTGTTTTGTAGAAGCTCACCGTGAAGCCATCCGGCCCGGGTGCTTTGTCAAGAGGCATACTATTGATTGACCACTCAACCTCCTCTATTGAGATTTCTTTGTCCAGTTCACAGTTTTGGGCTTCTGAGACCTTTCTCTCAATGATGTTGGCGAAATCTGTATTTTCTTGATAGTGGGGATCAACTGTGAGTAGAGATTGAAAGTGTTTTGAGGCAGCCTCCTTGATTTCCCCTTTATCCGTTAGCTCTTTCCCTTCAAACATTATCCTTTCAATGTTATTTCCAGCTCTCCTTACTTTGAGACAGTTATGGAAGAACGAGGTGTTTTTATCCCCAGAATTGAGCCAGAGACATCTTGACTTTTGTCTTAGCTCTTCCTCTTCTTTACGGTGCTGATTGTACAGTGCTTTATACATCTCACCTTCTTTCCTTTGGTCTTCTTCCGTTTCTTGGACTGCCTCTTTTTCCTGATTCCATTGCTCTAGTTTCATTTGCAGATCGTTTTTTTCCTTCCTTTCCTCCTTCACGTGATTCCTCGCCCAATTTTTTATGGCAACCCTCAGCAATTTGATCTTCGTTTCCCAAACGAAGTGCAGGGAGCCTGTTATCTCTGTTCTCCAGATTTCTTTTATCATGGCTTTGAAATCCTCGCTGGAATCCCAGACTTTGTTGTATTTGAATGGCAGCGGGCCCAAGTCTTCCTCTTTGTCTAAATACAGCGCCACGGGTTTGTGATCAGAAATGAATCCCTGAATGATTGTGCTGCGAATCCTCGGAAAGTTGGCAGCTGTTCGCTCCTGAACGAGGATTCTATCAAGTCTTTCTTTGATATTATTCCTGCCTGTCCTTTAATTTGACCATGTATAACAGCCATTTTGGGGAGGAATGTCTATGAAATTGTAAGTTTGTATGATATCCTCCAGTTTTTCTCTATATGGGTCAATGAAAAACTTCCCTCCTAGCTTCTCCTCTGCATTCCTGATTAAGTTCAGGTCTCCTCCTAGAAAGATATTCCTCCCTTGGGTAGTCTCAATATCTGCAGTCAAAGATTCCCAACAAGTAGCTTTGTCTCTGAAGTGTGGGGGGGCATACACGTTATAGATTGTGTATTCCTTCTTCATATCTGTGCTTTGCATATCTATTCTAATCCACCATCTGTTTTTTTTGTTATCTATGAGATTCCAGTTACTTTTGTTCCATATTACTCCTATACCTCCTGAGGCTCCTATTGCACTCATGGCTATTCCTTCGTACTTTCTATTTCTTATCAGGCTGTTTTGGAATTCTTGTTCGCTGATTTTGGTCTCCTGGAGTAGGAGGAAGTCTGGTTGTTCTGCTCTAATAAGGTCTCGGACTGCATTTGCTTTCAGGGAGGAGCCCATCCCCCTACAGTTCCAAGAGACCAAAATCATCATTTACCTGATTTATTGTGGATCCCACTTTTCTCCTTCATCTTCTCACCACTTCCTTTGTTCCTGTCCAGGTATGTGTCCATTGGTTGCTGAGTCCCTGTAGCCATTTCTTTAGCAGCATTCTCATCTCTTATTTCCTTGTTTGACTTTCTTCCTACTTTTCTTGGTGGATCCGTGGCTGCTATGTTTTCCTTTGTTTTATTTCTCGTTAGGATCCTTTCCACTGTTTGAGGTGGGGAGACCTGGAGGGGAGAAGAGGGGGAGGTTCTGGGGCCCTTGGGAGATGGAGGGGGGGATGAGGGTTCCTCTGAAGCTAGGGATTCAAAGGGATTGGAGGATGTGGGGATGGGAGGGCCCGAGCTTGAAGGGTGAGTGGAGAGGATTGGGGTTTCAGAGGAGGGCTCTGCTAATTCAGGGGGAGGGTTTGACTTCTTTTTTTTCCTGACTATTTCCCATGCTTCCTCGGGGGTTTCGTTATTGCTATTATCTTCTGATCTGGATTTAGTGCACCTATTAGCAAAATGACCATACTCATGACATACCTTACACTTGAAAGGGAGCTGCTCGTAGTCCACCTGCTGAATGTGCGTCCACTGATCCACTTTGAGTTTGATTGCCTCTGGTAAGCCTTTTCCCAAATCCACTTCTACACAAATCCTTGCGCATGCATGCATATTCTCCTTTGGCTCCGATCTGTCCACGTATTTCCCTACTGCGTTTCCAATGGCCCGAACCGATTCATCACCCCAACAGTGAAGCGGAAGATGCGGGAGGCGTACCCAGACAGGAACTGCATTGGGAACGTCCATTTCTGGGTCAAAGTCAGGGGTCCAGCAGTTGAGATAAAGGCCTCTGGTATCCATGAAATAGGGTCCGTTTCTGAAGATGAGGTTACGATCCTCCGCTGTTTCAAAAAGGAAGGTAAAGAATCCCCTTCCACAAAACCTTATTGCGATTTTTCCCTGGACCATAGCATTCCAGTTTCTTTCAACCCAACGCTGAACCGTACGAGGGGAAGGCCATAACCCCGTGAACTGGCCAACCAGGCCGCATTCAGCCAGGGCCACATCAGCTCTCCTTAGAAGTGCTGGGGGAAGGGAGACTTCCGGGATTTCATCAAGCTTCTTGACAAACTTTGAGGCTGAAGGCCGAATCCTTTCCGTAATATTCTCTGGGATAAGAGATGCAAAGGCTTTCTCCAGTTCAGCCTGCTCTTGAGAGGGTGGATCCATTGAGCCACGCAGGGGCGCTCTAACGACTGGCGAGAAGATCCGGATGAGGAGAGGGCAGGAGGCCCTAAGCAAAGGGAAGCAGCAAGAGGCTGCCGACAGCTGCAGAGCTGCCAAACGCGATCAAGATGGTCAGGGCGGGAGGCTCGAATGAGGGGAGGGCAGGAGGTCTCAGGCGGAGGGGGCCCGCAGCAGGGTGCTGCAGCCCAGCAGCAGAGCTGCCAAGCTCGGGCAAGCTCAAGGAGATCAGGGCCGCGGCCTGGAGCGGGAGCTCGCCATCGCTCAGATCTCTAGGTCCGTTAGAAGCAAGTCAGCTAGTTTTATTATTAATGAAAGAATAATTCTAATAATTTTTTATTTTTTATTTTATTTGGTTGCAAATAATCTTAGTAAGGTGTTATTAGTTTGTAAGATCTATTTCCTATATCTAAATATTTAGTTGCTTATCACCCTACTAGACCTCTATCCTCTCATACAATATTCATGTATGTACATAAAATCCTAATCAGGTTTCTCTATGTTAGTTTTACCCTCAACATGTTGTCATTTGCAACCATATCTCCTTCTACAAGCCACAATCTCTTGGCTTTGAAACCACTTGTCGTAAAAAATGAGATAGAAATAAATACATTTTATAATACATGATAACACAAAAACAATTAAAAATACATGAACACCATATTTTACCCTAGAATCCCTTACGAGAAAATTGAATAATATATATTCTATTTCTCATGGCTTAAAAGAATCCAAACTAGCCAAAGTGAGCCCTACAATCAATTTAGGAATATTACAATAGAGAATCCTCAAGATTTTAACAACTTCATCACATATAATTGACAGGCTCTAAGACCATGGGCCACAAAAGTCATTTGCCCATATTTATGATTTCGGTTTAGCTTTATTATTACTTAGTATACAAGCAAATGATGTAATCAAGTAAAAAACATAGTAAGTTACTCCATAATGGCTTTCCTCATCAATTTTAATACTAATAAAAATCTTAGCTATATCTCTCGTAACTTTGTAAAAATATTCTCCTATTAAGAAGTCAAAGAAAACTTCATATGGATGATCCAATTAAATACTTTCTTTTCAATATTTATCTAGTTTCTAAAATTTCTTATAACATCCTACAGCCTTAGGGCGTTTCCATTGCAACATGTGCTGCAATTGCTAGTTTAGTATAATTCATTATTAAGATACTCTGTTTAGTATAATGCATTATTAAAATTTTGAATATTATTACCTTAAATAACTTAGATAGATATTTAGAAAAAGATAATATGGTTCATCATCATTATCTTAATAATTAACTACATAAATATTCGGAACACTTAATGATTCCAAATTTCTACCAAAATTATTCAATGCAATCAATCCCAAGGATTACAACAAGGCCGTTTGAATCACAGAAACCTAGGCTGAGAAATTAAATTCCTTTTTACAAATATTGCAAATCATTCATACCTGACAAATGACTCCGAGAACCCCCAAAGAAACTTTGAGCGCATTTAGCTCCTTATCTGCTTCATTGAGGGTCACAACCTTAGCATATCCCTCGTCTTCCGAAGCTGGGACTACTAATCTCATGCCCACAACAAATTCATGAACAGCACTGCCCTTGCCAAAGAGGGAACTACCATGAGCACCAGTGCCTAGCATTCCCCCTACGGTTACACCCAACCAGTATGGCGAATAAGGTAACGCAAGACCTTCGTTGGCAGCGGCATCAATGAGATCCTTAAGGGTCACGCCACTTTCGAACGTCATGCTCATGCTGTGTTCGTCCACAGCAACAACGTGGTTTAGATGCGGAGTGCTGATCATGATGAGACCGGCGTCTCCAGCAGGGCATACAAGTTTGGGAATGCTGTGGGCGTAGCGAGTCACAACACTCATCTTCTGGTTCTTCTGAACGGCCTCGGCAACGTAGGCGACAAGATGCTCTTCGGTAGAGGGATACACAACCCGCGCAGCCCTGCAGGTGCTACGATCAGGAAACACACCATAAGCAGCAGAAACTATGCAGTTAGTGGATCCATCGGAGCATTTAACCACGGGACCAGGCCGGCTAAATTTCACAATGGAGACTAACAGAACAAAGGCATGGCACGACAACAAAATAGCAGCCATGTGAAACTCCATTGCGCAACGTAACTAATGAACGGAAGCAGAGTACGCATGAGAACTTAGTTTTGACAGGCACATATTGAGCACAGGACGATTTAAATGGCCTCACGTTCTGTTCTGGTCCGAGAGGTAGCTGAAATCGTTGCTATCAGCGACTTAGTTCGCCTCTCTTGCACGTTGCACACATGGGTTTCTAAACCATACCAGGAATTTAACAATTTCCAAGCCCTGCCTGTCGAATAAAAAATTAATCACTGAAATGTCTTTCATAGGCAAATTTGTCCTTTTGTTTTTGTCTTCTGTATCCATCCCAACGTAGTTTCTATGTGGTTGCTGACACCCCTGCCAGTTGCACGGTGTCCATTTGATTTTTAATGGTGTTGCAAGTTATTAGATATTGGTCGCTAGCTGTCCAATAAAAATTTCATCACTTAAATGATTTTAATGGTCAAATTTATAAAATGTCCTCTTCTTTTTGTCTTCTTTATCCATCTAAATATAGTTACCGTGGATCCGACACCCCTGTCACTTGCAGGGTGTCCAATTGAGATTTAAAGATGTTGAAGTTATTACATATTGGTAGCTACCTGGCCAATACATATTTCATTTATAAAATGTCCCTTGTCTTATCCATCTAAATATAGTTACTCGAGTTGCTGACAGCCCTACCACTTGTAGGGTGTCCAATTGAGGTTTAATGGTGTAATTACACTTGCAGGGTGTCCAATTGAGATTTAAAGATGTTGAAGTTATTACATATTGGTAGCTACCTGGCCAATACATATTTCATTTATAAAATGTCCCTTGTCTCATCCATCTCTAAATATAGTTACTCGAGATGCTGACAGCCCTACCACTTGTAGGGTGTCCAATTGAGGTTTAATGGTGTAATTACAGTTGCAGGGTGTCCAATTGAGATTTAAAGATGTTGAAGTTATTACATATTGGTAGCTACGTGGCCAATACATATTTCATTTATAAAATATCCCTTGTCTTATCCATCTAACTATATTTAGATGGAGTTGCTGACAACCCTACCACTTGTAGGGTGTCCAATTCAGGTTTAATGGTGTAACTAATTCAGAATTAATGGTGATAGGAGTTATTAAATATTTGCAGCTAAAGCATAACGTTGAAGTCTTTCACCCAGAACGGGTACATTTAAATTAAGAAGTTCATAGGTGTTGCAAAATTGAATGCATGAGAATATATAAAATCTATACAAGGGCTACAAAATTAAATGGATGAGAATATATAAAATCTATATAAGGGTTATTGGGTAAGCTCAGTCACCAACTTTATTACCCCATAACATATCTATGGCAAGATCTTGCATATTTATATCTAATTCTAAATTAACTAGAGCATAAATATTTTCATGTATTTTAGGAGCAGTTGATATAAATGAAGTCGGGTACATGGTATTATATACTTTTAATTGAGATACATGGTTATAATATACACTAGCAATACTAAGTTATAGCTTATTAGAGTACTTTGAAGCTTAGAAGTGGGGCTAAATTATCTTTCATAACTATCCACTTATTCCCTAACTTATAATTTAGCATCCCCTTTACCCACTACCACTACATGTAGCATATCTTCCACTAGTTTACCATTAACCCATTATCTAGCATACCCTTTTCGCACCACACTATGTATAGAATATTTTCCAAATAAAGATAGATTTCTACTCCTAGGAACAATAGAAAATACTAAGTTATAGCTTATTAAAGTACTTTGAAGCTTGGAAGTGGGACTAACTTATCCTTCATAACTATCCACTTATCCCCTAACTCATAATTTAGCATCCCCTTTACCCACTACCACTACATGTAGCATATCTTCCACTAGTTTACCCCTAACCCATTATCTAGCATACCATTTTTGCACTACACTATGTATAGAATATTTTCCAAATAAATATAGAGTTCTACTCCTAGGAGCAATTATAGGTCTAGAACCAAAAAATACGTTCATGATCGAGATTATAGTATTCAATATCAAGTAGTAGAAGAAACATATCTATCAATAATATTAAGAACATCAACACACATATATACAGAATATCCAAAAATTACACATGTAATAGTATATATGGATGTTTGTGGTAGATAGATAAAGCCAAAATTTTAAATTCCCATAAATTCTTGTTGACTTAGTGGTAGATCCAACATAGACGTTTGATGTTGGTTTTATTGGTTAAGAAATTCCAAAACTGCTAATAGTACAATATTATGTGGTTCCAATAGGCATAGGAGTAATTAAAGGCCCATACCAAGGTGCATAGCAAGGAGTGAGTCCATATCTAGTGCTACTACTAATAGATAGCCAAGTTAAGCCAAAAATATGACTATCCCACCTGCTCAACTTGGTTCATCGTTCAGAACTGCCCGGGTATTGACGGGTTTCCGCCATGCTTATAAAAGGCCATTTTGTGTTGGAAGAAAGGCAGAGGGAATCAATAGAATAGTTCAGAAGCATTGCACGCAACAGACCGAGACCTCGCCTTGAGTAGAAGGGAGGTTCCGAGAAGTTGCAGAAGGCTTGATTAGCCAAATTGGGTGTTTGGATAGGTGTTTTTACATGATTTTTTTTCCAGTAGTTCAGTGGTTCTGTCTGTTTCTGAAGTTGGTCTCTCCATTGTTTGTCCATTTTCTAGCTTGGAGGTATAAGGATTGTACAAAATGTTTCTTGTACTTTAATCTTTTTTTATGCCACTTAATGAATGGAGGCCTCCCCACTATTGAGGAGGGCCTGGAGGCATAGTCCAAATTGGTCGAACTCCGTAGTCAAATCGTTGTGTCAAGGTTTCATGTTCTTCTGTTTATTTCTGCATTATTTATGTTATTTTAGGTTCCATTGTTAATTAGCTATGTTATATGTAATTCTAATGCATCTATAAGTAAAAGATCTTGGATCGCAACCCCTATTCATGAATCATGGCCTTAGCATTTGTTATGAAGGATTGATTGATATACTGTGCAACGCCATTTTTTTGTATTTTGTATGTAACAACCAACTCCCTATTGATTCCTTCCTCCATGTAGAACACTCGAACTCCTTGGAGCTATGCTCACCACCATTGTGTGATCTCAATATTTTGTTCTCTCCCCACATCTAGTTTTAAACTAGATCTTTGAACTCATAAAAACTACTTAATACCTCATCCTTGGTCTTTAAGAAATAGATCCTAGTTTAGAGAGGAGTTCATTAGTGAAGGAAACATAATACTTGATTCCTATAAATAATGCTATTAACATTAGTCCACAAACATCTGTGTAATAGGTTTAAAACTCTCTTAGAGCTATCCTCACTTATTGGGAAATAAACCTTTTCCAAGCGTGCATCCTTTACATACTCCATGTTACTCAATATTGAACTTTGGGAGATGTTTTGTTATCTATCTCAAAATAGGAAATTCCTTGTGATGTATATTCTCCATCCTCTTGTGACACCTAACACAAGCTATCATTGTTATGAATTAGGAATTAGTGACAAGTTCGCCCTATAACCTATAAATATTACCTTCTCTTATTCCTATTACTTGAGTCATCTAGGATAGATTCCTTCTACTTGATGAGGAAATATTAGTTATTAAATTCAACTACAAATATTTCATCCTCCATAACCAAAACTGCAAAAATTTCTTCTAAAACTTGGAACGAAAAAAAAACATCTTTTGTGTTTAAAAGGTTAATTGACTTGAGTCAGAAGGGAATACTATCATCTCTTGCTATTAGGTACTTGGAATCATCACCAAACTTAACTTGTATTCTTGAGTCCTCCATTATATTAAAAAACTATTTTCATTCTAATGTCATATGAAAAAATGCCCCATTGTCCACATACTGTGCATTTGTATGAATCATGTTAGTATAAAGGGAAGGTGCCATTAGGAATTCCTTCTTAAACTTGGCAACAAACTCATCATCTAAGATTTTGCAAAGGTTTATACTTGCTTCTACTATTGATTCCCTTTACCATTCCTATTATTCAGGAATTGTGACATAATGATCATGCTTAAAAAATAAAGAGAAATTGATTCTATTTAAGTCCTTCTATTCTAGTTGTGAAGATAAATCTTCACTCTTTCCCTTACCCTTATTAGGTTATTTTCCTTTGCCCTTATTTTTCTAACCAAATAGGGATACGTCCTAATCATCAGCCTTCTTACTGGCCTTTGACTCCATATGAGTCTCCTTCTAGATATAGTCATCCCATTTGCTTTCAAAGTTGGGAAATATATCGCAAGAAAAAAATACCTTTGGTAATGATTTCCATGAAGTTAGGAATTGATCCAATGCCATGTTCACTAGCATTGCATCTACGACATTCTCCCCATGTACTACAAATTGATTATGATTCTTTGTGAATCTCATAAGGTAAATGGTAGCTCAATATAATCTAGTCATCTCTATAGATGTAATTTTATTTCACAACATCATCTTGATGTTATTCTTATAGTAGAGGGTTACCAATGCATCAAGAATTTACTTTGTCCTTTTCTACTTATATATATGCAGGATCAAATGATCCTTTATTGAATCCATGATCATCCACTAGGCCTTTATTTTCTTCTTCTTTTGAGTTGTCAATTGCTACAAGTTTGTAGGTGAAGGCATAACATCTTTGACAACATCTAGATATTATTCTTTTCTAATAAGAGCACAACCCTCAATTTACATGGCATTTACATGGCATGAAACTTGAGGTTCCATCTAAACTATCCTTGAATGTAATGTTAGCTAAGGCCATCTCTAAGATCTAATGAAAAATCTCATAGATTTGAAAATTAGTCCTTAAGAGGATTATTGAAACCCTCTAACTATTGATCCTTTTTTTCAATAGTTTATTTTCCAATGAAAATGCTTTGGAATCCCAATAAGACAGATCACTCTAATATCTTGTAAAATTTTCAATTTAGTTGACTATTGTCCTAGTTCTCACATGAAATAAATAAAAAATAAAATGTATTTAAGAACATCAAATTAATTTTTTAAACATTGCATCACACAATTGTTGAAAAATGAGAAATGGAAGAAATAAAACACATACACATGGATTTTTCCGTTTAATCATATTGTCATTACTTTTCTCAAAGCTTACTAGATGACCTCTACAACTTGCTTTAAACTAGCATTTGTACAATCAATGAAATCACCTCAAATATTAGTATATGGCCAAATCTAAGAGTTATAACCTATGTATATATAAATGAGTATTATATTACTATTATGGCCTTTATAGCTTTCCATACTTACTAGTTACTTCAATAATATACTGCTTTTGTCTTGCTTGAATGCACTCTACCTTGCTCTAGCTCTATTGTTATCTTCTCATGTGTTCGATTGACCTCCCATTATTTTCTACTTATGTCTTAAGAGAAGATAACTAATTTTCTCAATCCTAGCAACTATCTATGTTGGTCATGAGATGTGTAGCTAAGGTTATATCCTAATCTAAACCAATAATGTTCTAGAACTTCTTGAACATTTCGTTTAGATTTCTAAGACTAATTGACTTCAAAAGCTAAGACTTTTACTTTTTAGTTAAATTATAAATTGAAATTATTTCGCACATTTCCTAAGTACTCACAAAAAAAATGTCTCAAACAACTTCATACATATCCACATTAAGCATATGCACAAAGTTCCTACTCAATCTACATTTCTCAATATGCACCTCATCATATGGTTAGTGTTAGCAAATGTCATCTTCCATGAAAAGTTTTCAAATTCATGTACTTACAAATAGAAATAAATATTAGCACTTGATAAAAATCTATTATTAAAGGCAAGTAAATATTTACATAAATAATAAATATAAATACCATGCATGCAATTGATCCCTAATATATATATAATTTTCTTATCCTTTGGAAGTTGTGATTAGCTTAGCTTATTTCTCCTTTTCTTTAAAATTGATGTTTAACACTATTAGAAGTAATGCTATTAGAGCACATTTAAGATGGAGAATCTGTACCTATTTATTTATTCAGCAACATTAATCAAACTCGAGTTGGAGGACACGTAATTGTCCTATCCTATTTGTCTTATTCCATGTTACCTGTGGGTCAATATTCCTCACGAGATACCTTGTTTTTAAGTGAAATGATTATTTTATTTGTCTACATATTTTTTTATCTGATGCTTCTCAACTTCCCTTAGTGTAATTGTCCTACGTCATAAAAATTTCATTAAAAATTTCGATTTCCATTAGAAGGCGTGACTGTCTCATGTTAGTTCTCCATGTGGATATAGAAAATAATATCAAAAATCAATTTTAACTCTATTAGAAGTCGTAATGCTTTAAATACATGCATAGCCTGCATATTCATGTGGCACCATTATAAACGTGTAATTTCCCTATCGTCTAATTCGTTGCCACGTGGAATATGATTATTTTATGTCTTCAAATTTCAAAGGTTTCGCTTAATGATTAGTATTGTTTGATCTTGGCTAAGGATTTTATTTTTTAGAATGTAAAATTTGAAAAGGATTTATTTTTTAGAATCTAAAATTTGAAAAGGATTTATTTTTTAGAATGTAAAATTTGGAAAAGGATTTATAGGTCAAAGGATTTTTTTAGTGTTTAATTAATCAATGATTTAGATGGATTTATGGTGGTTTTTTGTGTTTTGATATAGATTATGAGTATTTTTTCATTGTTTAAATTGTATTTTTTATTTCAAAATTAGATTTCTATGATTATTTTTGTGTAGAAATCGTTTTTAATCCATTGCATAAGTATTGGTTGTATCAATGTTTCGAACCAACAAAGGTGATTCATCATCAGGATTATAAATTGAATGAATTATACATATTTCTTGAAAAGAAAGTTTGTATTTTCATTCATAAATTGAAGTTAAAATACATTATGTATATGCACCGAAGATGTATGCATTCTTGGGGATATGCGCTAATCACACATGATGCTAAGAAGAAAAATGCATAAATCATACACAATAATGGCCAAATGGCACAGAAAAAATATACAATATAAAAGTAAATTTTATGGAAGATCAAGTAGAGATAATCTTCTCCTTTTTTCCTTTTTCCTTTTTTTTAGACTTACTGCCAAACCCCCAAGTCAGATCCAACTGGGACCAAAGCGAAAGTATCCTCTGACATATTTGGATGGTGTTCTTTGTCTGAGTTTGAGCTTTCACATACATGGACACGTTTTGTGCTCCCCAGACCTTCCTCCGTGTGTATCTCTATATTTTGTTGTTCTGAAACCATGTGATTTTCATAATCTGCCATATTTTGTTTAAGAGTGACATCAACAGGAGTAACCCCACTCTCTTGTAAACCCTAGTGTGTCTAAGCTTCGTTTTATGTTTGTACTAGTTGGTTTCTCAAAGTTTCTTCCTCCTTATCACCTATAAGGTGTGGCTCTGTATACTGCCATCTTATTTATTTATTTGTCAGCCTCTTCTTCATTTTTAGGTTCTTCTTTACCTAGGGATATGTGTTTTATAAATGGTTGGTTTGAAAGCATTCTTGACACCGAAAATTTGTGTTCTTGTAATCTATAACTGGTGTCCAATAAATATATATCCTTGTGTTTCAAAAGAAAATAAGGAGGAAGCCCTTTACTGAGGTCAATCTAACCACATATTCTAGCCAAAGTAAAGATATCTTTCTCTGTCCTTTCATTGCCCATTTTCTTGAATTTCCCAAGTGTGTTCCTAATGTCTTCTCTGACCTTGAGGTGCCAAAAAGGAAGGGGAAGATTTGGGAGTCTCACAAAAACAAGCATGGTGTAAACCACTATAGTTGTATCATCAAATTCTGGAGACCATGAAATAATGAAAAGGACTGCCTTACCCGAAAATCATGGGCCCTCATTCAACACATTTTCCGTTTATTTTTTAGTGTCAAATTGGACAACAAAAAATCCTTTGGAACATAAGTAAATGTCGCAATTTGGCATCCAAAGTGTTAAAATCCATTGGTGTAGATCCTCAAGTTTGGGCTAGAACCCATTGAATCTACAAATAATAACCTTTGATTTAATGGAAGATAAGAGAGTGTTTACCTCAGTAAAATTTACTACCATGGCAGGAGCATTCACCATTTTTTTTTTAAATGTAGGGACCGAGATTATTTTGGATCTAAGGTCCAATGTTTTCTTTTGTTGAAGACCAAAAGGAAAGGTAGCATTTCCCTAGGTTGTGTCCTTGTAAAAAAAATCTCCATTTGATGCCCTGAAATTTGGAGCCCCACCACGCAACCACAAATTAAAGGTAATGGAAGAGTTCCTGCAAATGCCATTTTATTGAATCTTTGTACTGCCTTTAAGTAAAACCCCTACATAAATGAGATTTTGATCCTATACTGGAATATCCATGAGTTATTTATACTATGTTTTAGGATGTAGATAGCCCTAAGGCATTAATCTAATACAACGATGTTTTCCCTTGTAAGATTTTAATAAAAATATGGAATGTAATGGGCTCTACACAAGACTGGGGAACAATAGGCTCCTAGCAAAGTCATGTTTCCATATGTTTAGACTCTTTAATCTTCCGAGGGCCACAAATGCCTACCCTCTACAACGATAACACATCAAGATTGATGCCATAAGGAACCAAGGAATGGTCTAATGAATCGACTGATAGATGGGAAGAGACAAAAAGTAATCTCCCCGACAAAAAAAGGAGGGGAGATGACATAGATGGAAAAGTTGCACCCAATTCACCATGAGCGGGGCGTGGGAAGATCAACAATTTTGTGAGCATGATCATATGTAAATCCCCGGTGAAGGGTCTCAACACAATGACCAAGAACATACAAAACCCCACACAAGGAGGCACCAATCGCAACGTACTTACATATATCGTCAATGTCGAGTGAAACCCCACTAGGGGAACCTAAAAATTTAATATAAAACAAAAATATAAGTTTGGAGAGAGGAATAACCTCACAAACTGGCCCATCCATTCGAAATTGACCACCACCACATTTGTAAATCTTCTTCATACATGGTCATGGGCCACTAATCAACCAAAAGGGTGTCATCTTCTGTCTTTTGACTATCCGCCATACAACATGAAACTATAAAATCTTGCTTTCTTATTTCAAGGAGACCCATGGGAACAAAGTGTCATCGATCCAAATAAGTTCTCACCAGAAAATCCAAGCCATGATGATATCCATGTTTGTTTTCGCTAAATATCTCTTCTCCCACTTACCCCTGGCCACCATGGCATCAAAAGAAGGATCAAAAACCACGACGCCAAACTTCACAGAGTAGTGGCTAGAAACCTTAATGAGAATGAGAGATATTTTGTTTGGTATTTATCAATTTATAATTTATCATTATTTTTTAAATCCAAAGTCACATATTTATCTCTTATTAAGAAGTACCAAATTATTTTATCTTTAAATACATTTCTTTTTCAGTATCGAAATATTTTATTAAGGTCAATATTAACACATATATACAAACACTATGCATATAAAAATGATAAGTGTATATATATATATATATATATATATATATATATATATATATATATATATATATAAATTTATTTTTATAAAGTTATATAAAACTATATTATTTAACATAGACATGGAAATATTTTATTTATAACTCCTAAAGTGAAAGTGAAATATTTTTACCATTTCTTTTTCATGTTGGATTGTAATATCAACAACCAACCAAATGACCACAATGAGGATGAGATTATTGTTTTGAGGCTTTTGCATTTCGATTCTGTGTAGAGCTTTCTTCAGGAATCATCGCATCCATAATTGATTGAATCGACATTTCGAGCCTTCCACCATGGCTCATCATTAGGATAGATCAATAAGTGTATAAGATGAATGAATAAATAGAAGTATGAGATAGTGATGGAACGAGAATGATGGTAGCCAACCATATCTCAGGGAAGGTTAATTAATAATTAATAATAAAACTTAATTATGTGATTATTTCTATGGTTTTTGAGGGTGTGCTTGACGGTAGGGAATGTAGGAATGATGGAGGTTGAATTTTAGATTAAGATTGAAAGATGAGTGTGGGTTTTGGTAATTTTTGAGTGGAGAAGGGATTGGCTAGCTCTAATAAAAATGTGATTATTTCTAGGGTTTCTGAGGGTGTGCTTGATGTTGGCTAATGTAGGAATGAAGGAGGTTGAATTTTAGATTAAGATTGAAAGATGAGCGCGAGTTTTGTTCATTTCTGAGAAGAGAAACGATTGGCTAGCCTGATAAAAATGTGATTATTTCTAAGGTTTGTGAGAGTGTGCTTGATGCTGGGGAATGTAAAAATGACAGAAGTAGAATTTAACATAAAATTCATATTATTTCATATAATTGATATATATAAATATAGGGGATAAAACTAAAATATTTCAAAATCTACAATAAAACTAAATAAAGTTAGTTCGAACCCAACCATAAAATAGTTTTCTCTGGTTTTATCCATCCCAGGATATCTTGGTGTCCAGTTGGGTCATTTGACCTCCCTGATTCTTGGATATTGGGGAAATCATCAATTTGAGCATATTAACTATATCTTCATATTATCTTCATATTAGATGTATTAATTTCGAGTTAAAATGGTCAAAGTTTTGTGTATTTGAGAAGAGGTTGGTACTTTTATTCAAAAGAATAATTGATCACAATAGCACGCTCCCGAAGGAAATACAACAATCTTCAATGACTATAGTTATTTAAAATTAGCGTTCTCTATAGAGGATATAATTTGGACTGGGTAGAACTTTTTTTGCGGGATTAAATTTGGTTAGAAAATCTTAAAATATCAAGTTGTTGAGCGTTTGAATAATTTTTTTATAATATAAGTTGATTTAGCACTATCAAAAATATAGATACTTAGAATCTTAAAATTTAACCACAATGGTGACCCGCTAAATTTACACCAAATTTTCCATTGGGTGAATTGTGAGTGCTAGACTACTCTTTTAAAACATACCAATAAAACAAGACACCCGAAACAAAGGCAACAGTAAAATACGATATCAACTTAGTGTTGGAAATAATAATCACAACCACCATAATAAACAACCTGACAACAGCCATACTTGTCAGACGTATTTTTGCAGGTTGCGTCTCTGTTTGAAGATTGAAGGACTGAAGCCAGACGTGAACCATTCTGAAACTCAACAAGGAATTCAACGCAGTCAATTTACTTTAGTAAATAGATATGGGCAAACTTTCATTCAACTACTATTGCCCACACTCCAGAAACACCTGCGCGATCCTGATCACACTCAACAACAACATCATATTAATTTCACTTTGTCAAGAATTAAATGTAAAATTTTATGTTTAGTTATATATGAATGTAAAAGTCACTTTGTAGGGTTAGAGAGCAAGAGGTTAGAGAAAAAGAGTGCAAGTCTCTGGGAGAAAATGGTGGAGCAAATTTTGGTGGGCGCGTGAAAGCAACAGTTACTCTCTTTTACTGTGTGTTATTCCGCCTAAGTTTAAATCACTATAAAACTTTTATTTTACTTGGTGAATAAGTTGCAGTCTCATGTAAATGCATTTTCATGTTTAAGAAATATATACTAAGTTTTAGTGTGTTGCTCCAAACCTATCTTGTTATTTTTGTTGTGAGTATTCCTTAAATCTCTGGAATAGTTCCGCGTGCACAAAATCCAAGTGCGCGAAATCAGATTTGTGGTACGTGAAATCAGGAGTCCATGGTGCACGTGAAATCAGGAGTCCATGGTGCACGGAACCTAGCTGCGTGGAAGTGGTACGTGAAATCAGGAGTCCATGGTGCACGTGAAATCAGGAGTCCATGGTGCACGGAACCTAGCTGCGTGGAAGTCATAGCTTTCTGCCCTCCGTGAAATTAAATTTACCAAAAATTATTCTAACATGGTATTAGAGTGGGTTAAATATTGTTAGCGTAAAAACAAGTGTTTTTACTAACAGTGAAAATTGTTTTGAGCACGGATTGTTTTTTTAGCATATTTATTAGCATGTAGAAATATTTTTTTACATTCAAAAATGGCAACATCAAGCACAAGCTTGACTAATCCTCAAATACCTCAGTTTAATGGAAAAAATTATGATTATTGCGCTATCACAATGAAGACCCTGTTTTCTTCTCAAGACATTTGGGATTTGGTGGAGAATGGTTTTCAAGAACCAGCATATGCAGAAGCATACAATGCCTTATGTCAACAAGAAAAAGATTTGTTAAGGGACGACAAGAAGAAGGATTAAAAATCCCTGTTTTATATTTTCCAAACAGTTCATGAAATTATTTTCCCAAGGACTGCAGTAGCAACGAAGTCCAAGCAAGCATGGGACACCCTCCAGATAGCCTACCAAGGCATGCAAAAGTCAAGACATCAAAGCTGCAAATGTTGAGGAGAGATTTTGAAACACTTTGTATGAAAGAGTCTAAGAATATAGACTCATTTTTTATACATGTAAGTGGGTTAGTTACTCAAATTAGGTCTCATGGTGAGACACTTGAGGAAAGAAGAATAGTTGAGAAAGTTTTGAAAAGTTTTCCAGCAAGGTTTGAGGCCATTGTTGTGACCATAGAAGAGAAAAAGGATATCTCATAGTTCTCAGTGGATGAGCTTAATGCACCACTGATTTCTCATGAACATAGATTGAATAGAGTAGCAAGCTCCTCATTGGAGAATGCCTTCAAGACAAAAGTATCATTTGGTCAAGGTCGAGGCAGAGGAAGATCATATGCTAGAGGAAGAAGAAAAATCCCACACAGAGGTGGAAGAAGCAAACCTTCAAGCTCAAATGGAAGAGGCAGCAACCAAAATCCAAGTCAAGGCCCAAGCCAAAATCAAGCACAAGGTCAAAGGTATGATAAATCTCAAGTTCAATGTCATTACTGTAAAAAGTATGGTCATTATGAAAATGAATGTAGAAAGAAGCAATATGACATTAGTAACAAACCAAGTGTAAATTTCACAAGAGAAAATCAGAATCATGATAGCATGTTTTTAGCTTGTAATGTAGCACAAAAAAAATAGAGTGATATATGGTATCTAGATTCAGGGTGTAGCAACCACATGTTAGGAAACATAGAAATGTTTTCTAATCTAGATGAAAGTGTGGAATCTGAAGTGACATTAGGCACTGATAGCAAAGTCTTTGTCATGGGAAAAGGAAGAGTTAATATCCTAACAAAGAAGGGGGAGAAGAAATACATCTCATATGTTTACTTTGTCCCCGGTCTGAAGCATAACCTCATCAGTGTTGGAAAACTCATGCAAAAGGGCTACAATGTCTTCTTTAAGAATGATGTATGCACAATTTTGGATAGGCCTCCAAGCCGATAGTTGATTGCATAGGTTCAAATGACAAAAAATAGAATGTTTCCCCTAAAAATAATATCAGACTTGCAAAAACAAGGTGCACAAGCACAACTATCTATGGACTCATAAGAAGATGGAAGAAAAACGACAATTGTCACACAAGTAAACTTTCAAGAAAAGGTAAAAGATGAAAACTGGTTATGGCACTTGAGATTTGGATATCTCAACTTTGGAGGTTTGAATTTGCTGTTTAGGAAAGGCATGGTGAAGGGTTTACCACTGATAGAAAAATTAGACAGCATATGTGAAGGATGTATCTTGGGAAAGAAACATAGGGAGACATTTCTAGCAGGATAGTTAGTGAGGGCAAAGGCACGTTTGGAGATTGTCCACTCAGATTTATGTGGAACAATGCAGACACCATTAATTGGTGGCAGTCACTATGTACTGACCTTCATAGATGACTACACAAGGAAGACATGGGTCTTTCTCCTAAAACAGAAAAGTGAAGTGTTTGAGCGCTTTCACCAATACAAGGCTCTTGTTGAAAAGCAAAGTGGACACTACATCAAAGTTCTTAGAATGGACAGAGGTGGAGAATACATCTCAAATGACTTCTTTCGATTTTGCAGGGAGTATTGAATTCACAAGCAATTGACAACAAGATATACACTGCAGCAAAATGGTGTGGTAGAAAGGAAGAATACGACCCTTATGGAGATGGCAAGGAGTATGTTGAAGGAAAAGCATTTTCCAAATGACTATTGGGCTGAAGCTATCACTTGTGTAGAATATATCTTGAATATATGTCCAACCAAAAGCATCCAAAACATTGTTACTTAAGAGGCATGGAGTGGAAGAAAAAAAAATGTCACTCACATGAGATTTTTTGGATGTGTGGCGTATGCACATGTCCCGGATGAGTTGAGGAAGAAGTTGGATAGCAAGGGGGAGAAATGTATATTTGTTGGATACAGTGATGAATCCAAGGCATACAAGCTATACAATCCATCAAACAAGAAGGTCATAATCAACAAAGATGTGCAGTTTATAGAAGAGGAAGTATGAGATGGAAGTTTAGAGAAGACAATCAATGTCAAAGCATGTATACCACCTAAGGATAGAGAGGAATTAACAGCATCAAGTAATTTCTCAACTGTGACTCCCTCTACTCCTATTCAAGCGCAACACAGAAGGCAGCATGCAACTCCATCAACAAATAACATGACAGTTTCGCGCAGCCAAGCAAGTGATTCTCCAAGCACACCGCGAAGCGCAACACCAAGTGACATGTCAAACCCATCTTCAGCAAGCACAAGAAGGCCAAAATTTAAAAATTTAAATGAAATTTATGAGCAAGATGAAGTTGATAGTAGCGCAGGTCTGAATTCCTTATTTGCATTATTTTGTCATATAGATGACCCAATCCACTTTGAAGATGCAGGCAAAGAAGAAAAATGGGTTGCAGAAAAGGAGGAAGAAATAAAAGCAATAGAAAGGAATGACACATGGGAGTTAGTTAGACTTCCGAAAGGAAAACATGTCATTGGAGTGAAATGGGTCTATAAGACCAAAAGCAATGATGAGGGAAAGATTGAAAGGCACAAAGCAAGACTAGTTGTCAAAGGATACAAGCAACAACTTGGAAGAGATTATGCAGAGATGTTCGCGCTAGTCGCGTGAATGGAGACATTGCGCGCAATTGTGGCGATTTCCATGCAACACAAATGGAGATTGTATCAAAACATAAAATCAGCGTTCTTGAATGGAGTGCTGAAAGAGGAAGTGTATGTCACACAACTGCCTGGTTATGAGATTGAAGGCCAAGAAGACAAAGTATATCGATTGAGGAAAGCTCTTTATGGGTTGAAGCAAGCACCGCGCACATGGTACAGCAAGATAGATGCTTATTTGTTGGATAATGGTTTCGACAAATGTAATGGTGAGCCTACTCTCTACATCAAAGAGAGCGAAGGTAAGCTTCTCATTGTTGTCTTATATGAAGATGATTTGATTTTTACAGGCAGTGATGATTTCTTCATCGTTGATTTCAAACAAGTCATGAAGAGTGAATTTGAAATGATTGACTTGGGATTGTTAAGATATTTTTTGGGCATAGAAGTGAAGCAAACAGAAAATGAAAATTTTATCTTTGAAGCAAAGTATGTGGTAGAAATTTTGGAGAGGTTTAAAATGCAAAACAACAAGTCTGCACCAACTACAACTGTCATAGGGTTGAAGTTGAGAAAAGAAGATTGCAGTAGCAATGTCAATCTAACATTATGCAAAAACATGATAGGTAGCTTGATGTATTTGACTGCCACTAGGCTGGATATAATGTATGCAGTAAGTTTGGTGTCAAGATTCATGGAGACACCCAAGGAGACGCATTCGCAAGTAGCGAAAAGGATTCTGAGGTATGTCATTAGGACAAAATAGTATGGCATTTTGTACATAGAAACCAGTGATTTCAGGTTGGTTGGTTACACTGACAGTGATTGGGTAGGAAATGTCAATGACAGAAAAAGCACGTCAGGATATTTTTTATTTGGGTTTCGGAGCCACTTCATGGGCTTCCAAGAAGCAACCAATAGTGTCATTTTCAACAACATAAGCTGAATATCTCGCAGCAACAGTAGCAGCGTGTCAGGTAGTTTGGATGAGAAGGATGTTGAGGGATCTTCGACATGACCAAGAGGGCGCGACAACTATTTTCTACGACAACATCTCAGCAATTGCATTGTCAAAGAATTTTGTCTTCGACAAGAGGACCAAGCATATTGATGCTAACTATCAATTTATTAGAGAGTTGATTAACAATAATGAAATTGTGTTGCAGCACTGCAGGTCATAGGAACAATTTGCTGATAGCTTCACAAAGCCATTGACATGTGAAGATTTTGTTTATCTCAGAAACTGTTTGGGAATTGTCAGTGGTGACAATTGTGATTAAGGGGGAGTGTTGGAAATAATAATCCCAACCACTGCAATAAACAGCCTGACAACAATCATACTTGTCAGACGTATTTTTACAGGTTGCATCTCTGTTTGAAGATTGAAGGATTGAAGCCAGACGTGAACCATTCTGAAACTCAGCAAGGAATTTAAAGCAGTCAATGTACTTTAGTAAATAGATATGGGCAAGCTTTCATTCAGCGACTATTGCCCACACTCCAGAAACACCTCTGCGATTTTGATCACACCCAAAAACAACATCATATTAATTTCGCTCTGTCATGAATTAAATGTAAAATTGTATGTTGAGTTATATATGAATGTAAAAGTCATTTTGTAATGGGTTAGAGAGAAAGACGTTAGAGAAAAAGAGCACAAGTATCTCGGAGAAAATGGTGGAACAAATTTTGGTGGGCGTGTGAAAACAACATTTACTCTGTTTTACTGTGTTATATTCCACCTAAGTTTAAATCACTGTAAAACTTTTATTTTATTTGGTAAATGAGTGGCAATATCATGTAAATGTATTTTCTTGTTTAAGAAATGAATACTAAGTTTTAGTGTGTTGCTCCAAACCTATTTTGTTATAGTCTCTTGAATATTTCCGCGGTGGGCGAAATCAGCTCCGCGGTGCGGAACCTAACTGCCCACGAAATTAAATCTACGAATTTTTTTTCTAACATTTAGTAAAGAGAGGCCATATGAAATTATAAGATACTCAGACTTTACCAATATTACGTTCCTCTTGTCTGCAAACATGTCCTTCTGTGTACACGCTCCCAGGTTTGCAGAAGTAGCCTTTATCAGGAGCACACTGCGGATCTTCTGAGCACACACATAGTCCTTCCAAAGCACATCCATCCTTCTTGATGATCACTCCCGCCTCTCCTATTCCTAGAACACCGTCCATCCACTCACTAGAAAAGAGTCCCTGAGGATCATATTTGGTTTTGGCTGCTAGAAAGGCCTCGTATTTGCTATATTTCTTCATGACCCCATCAAATGCAATGTTCATGTTCCTTCCCAATGAGGCAAACCTCCATATTTCATGAGAGCCATTTGTTCAATTTCCTCCAACACATCTTCATAGAGCCTGGGAGTCTTCGGATCGTTGGCTCGATAATAAGTCATTTCAATGTCAACTGAATCCTCTTGTTTCCCCAAATAAGCACTTGAAGCTTTTACATAACGCATCAGAAAACCATTGTATTGTTCAACCCCACACAGACTCTTCAGAACCATTTCCCTAATCTTCTTTATGTCAGAAGGTAATTGTCCGATTTTGGACACGCTGATACTAATTCCATTCTGAAAGAAGAACAAGCCTTTGATTCTAGGATCCCATGTGCACGGTGTCTCTAGTCTATCCTCGGGGCTTCTGAGACAAGATCCTGCAGCTTGCATGTTATTCTGGTACCCAATCACTGGATATCCATGAAAGAGAAGATCGTTGTTCTTCAGTCCTGTACTCACTTCCATAATGGAATTAACTTGAACGGCGGCAACAACACACACGCTGTGAGTGCTATTATGGCTTTCTTCGACCTCCTCTGTAAATTCAAACATTAATGAATAAATAGAAATCAAGAACAATAAATTTGATAAACTCAACCTTAGATGATATCAAACGTGTATCAATGTGGATGGGCATGCATGTTGGATTCTATTACCTGCTATCCTGGCAGTGGCTAGCAGAGAAGAAAAGGTAGGGCGAAACCCTATGAAATCGTTTACTCCATTACCAGATGTATTAACAAGCTCTCGATCGTCCACTCTATAGATGAGCTTTTTCTAAGCAAGATGCCACGTAATGTCTGCGAATTCGTGATCAAGGACAAACTGCGCTATCCTGTTCTCGAGATCGAAGTCATCTTGTTCAACGTACGTGATGGATCGCTTGAACATCTGTTGCAATTGGAGGGTGACCTGCGCATCACAGAGAAAAACCTAAAGATCCCTAGTATTGATGAAAAGAAATACTCAACCATGCTATGATCTCTTATATCAATCAAATCATTGATCCATACAATGAATTGGTAAGGGAAAACACCATAATTTTTTATTTAAAATAATAGAAATTTTGATATGATTTTGGAAAAATTTAGCTGAAAATTTTAGAAGTGTCAAATCTTAAGATTTTAATATTTCAGAATTCTTGATGGTGTTCAATCCATTTCCACCATCATAATTTAAACATTCAAAAAATTAAATTTCTTCACAACTTATTTTCCAAGATTCCAACAAAAATTTCACAGATTCTGACCCTTTAAATAGGGCCATAAGATCATAATAAACATTTCACCCACTTTAGAAAATGGCCATAATATGTTCATTATCAATGCACAAATATTAATAAAATTCTTCCATGTAATTTTTTTTCATTGAATAATTTGGGTCTAAGTTTAGAATAAACTAGTGTATATATTTAGAATTATCTAATATAGTTCATTATTAGGATTTTTCCAATTGGTTGCATGAAATAATTTGAATGGACATTTACTCGTGTGATTTATCAATATAGATAATTAACGAATGCTTCCCAACTACCCAAATGATTCAATTTAATCAATCCAAAAAATTACATCAAAACCATTTAAATGACAAAACCCTAGGTTGAGAAATTAAATTCCTTTTTACAAATATTGCAAATCATTCGTACTTGACAAATGACTCCGAGAACCCCCAAAGAAACTTTGAGCGCATTTAGCTCCTTATCTGCTTCATTGAGGGTCACAAGCTTAGCATATCCCTCGTCTTCCGAAGCTGGCACTACTAATCTCATGCCCACAAGAAATTCCTTTTTACAAATATTGCAAATCATTCGTACCTGACAAATGACTCCGAGAACCCCCAAAGAAACTTTGAGCGCATTTAGCTCCTTATCTGCTTCATTGAGGGTCACAACCTTAGCATATCCATCATCTTTCGAAGCTGGCACTACTAATCTCATGCCCACACGGAATAAGTCGACCTTGCGGACAAGATAGACCTTCCTAGAATCTAAAGAAGACCTAATGACATGCAAACCAACCAGACACTATCTTTCTCTAAATATGCTTTGATAAACAATAACAAACAAGTGTTTTTAGGGCGTACCTTAGGTCCAACGCAAGCTTGTGGATGCCCTCACTCCTTTGATCCAAATAAGCTCCTTTTCGCGAATCTACAAACACAAACAAGGCAAACAAATTAAATAGCACCTGAAAAGCCAATTGCATAAAACATATTTAACATGAAAGTCAAGGAGTCCATGAAACAAATAAGATAAGATACTTGTTGAGAAAAATGAGTTTGATTGTATTAATTCAAAGAAGAAGAACTTTACAACCTTTGCCTTGACGCTGTACAAGCTCCTCCCAGGGTCCAGCAAGAAGTCTCTTCTACTTTGACAAGTTTCACTCACTCCCCAATGAAACCAAAAAGGTATGTGATCTCTCCTCTTAGGCTTAACTAGGAAGTCTTGATTCCACCAGAATTTACCCTAAAAAATGTTCAGCTTCTAACCTCCCCAACAACCAGCTCAATGCCTATATTTATAGTGCAATGGAGGGAGGTTACTAGGTACTCCTTCAAAGGGATAAAGCCCTCCTTCAAAGGGATAGCTCCTCTCATCAAGGGATTAGTTCCTTCTCTTCTGGGATGCATGAACCACCTCAGAGCGAACAATCCACGTCAAAATTCCTTCTAGAAACCTCTAGAATTAACCCAAACTGGGTTTTTTAAGATAAAACTTACACCTTTTTACTTTCACAGGAGTCCGCACCTACACCGTTAGGGACAGAGCGGGCAGGTTCGCAGTTTTTGTACACAGAAGGTGCGGGACCGCAGGTGACAGTGAGAGAAAGTGCGGAACCAGAGTTACATTGATTTTTAATGTCTTTCTCCCATTTCCAAAGCTTGATTTGAAGAGCTGAGGTCTGAGACTTGCTTAGGAGGACAGTACAAGTGATGATAGACCCATACTGACTTCAAATAATCATGGTGACGATATTTTTGTGTAACAGATTTCCCCTTAAAGTGCGAAGTCTATAGTAGATGAGGATTTCTTATCATTTAGGAAGAGTGAAGTACTTTATCATTTTGAGGATCATCTTGTGGAGAGCCCGGTTGGAACCTGTAAAGACATTCAATGCAAGATATATATATATATATATATATATATATATGAGATCATATCATCGCTGAGGTAGGCATTCCCATACTCAGATCAAAACTGACTAGAAAAACTAACTACTGCTCTGATATAGGAATGCTCTTGTAAAACATCACAAGTATAGACTCATGTGGACACAGTATGGACGCAGCCATCTGTTTATGAATAGTCCATTATATAATGAATACAAAATTCCTTGCAGCCTGGATTTTGGAAACAAGATCCAGGGTCTTCATTTCTACTTCCCGAAATAGTATGATTCTATTCATGTGAATGAACGTGTTGATGTCGAACATGGTAGAAACCACTTGATAACCAGTCAATGATGTAAACTGTTAACAAGTGTGAGAGAAACCACTAGTGATGTCAATGGCTCTCAAAGTACCCAATATAATGACCATGAGATGCGAACAAATGTGTTGATGTCGAACATGTCATGGAATCCTATGATCGAAAGTCAATGATGTAAACTGTCATCAAAGGTGAGAAATCTGCCATTGAGGCATGAAGATCTCAAGGTACTGACGATTCCTAGATCATCTTTCTAGATAATGAGCTGATGTCGATAGAAAGCGATCCATCGTAGGCAAGCCCACAACATGAAATCATAGATCAAGTTGAATAAATTTAGTTGCAAGGACTGACTCAGGGATGGTCAAGATGGATGACAGATATTTTGCAGATGAATGGCTTATTGGCAGTGACCTCTTGAACACATAACAACACGGCAGATGGTTTGGTGACAATTGACCCAAAGTTAATACCCAGAAACCGGCTAAAGACTTTCAATGTGGTTTGATCAACTGTTGGGCAAAGGGTTTCCCAACCCAGGTGAATGAAAGTGTCGTGTTCAAGAGTGGTTACAAAGTATGACAAACAGGCTCATTTTTCTCTCCTTTCCCCCACCATTTCTGGCAAGTACCTCTTTATTTTTGACAAGCTTGAGGAGGATATCATTTGCTTGATCATAAGCTCATCCTTCGGATGAGTCCAACTTAGTTTAAATTTGAACCCTAAGAAGGAGTGGTTCATTCCTGTTTGTAATTGAACATCTCCTTTACTGTGAAATTTTAACGAGTCAAGTATAGGAGAAACTCGGCATTTTTAATTTTTAGAGAGTCTGAAAAAACTTAAGAAGACTCCAGGGTTGACCTTTTTCGTTAATTTGTGTCTCCCAAGCCCGAAAATGTATAAAATAATACTTGAGAGAACCGCTTGATCTTTTTACGACCAAGGAGTACTTTTCGTCATTAGTTCCTTTGACCCGAAAAAGTAAAAAAGCGATCAATGACACATCGTTTTATAACCAATATCGAATTTGAAACGACAAAAATCCGACAATCTTTTCATGTTTTTACGGTCGGAAAAGAGCTGTAAGTGGACCATCTTTTAATTCTGTTTTAACGAATTTAAAAGAAACACTCGGCAATCTTTTCATATTTTAGGAGTCAGAAAAGAGCTTAAAGGTGACACTTTATGTTTTTTCATTGAAAATTAATGATTTCACCTGAATAATCCGTTATTCTGCACAAAAACACAAACATTACTCATACCTGTTTGAAATGGATAAAAATGTCGCAAAATACCTTTTCAAAGTGAAACATAAACAAATTTGCAATTTATTTACTCAAAAAACTTATAAAAAAGGGCCTTTGTGAATTCATTTTTACCTTTGAGTTTGGGTGAGAAAATAGTGCTTTTGCTCAGAAAACTTTCCGTGAAGATTGCAGAAAATCCAACCATCGGAATCGAACACTGTCTTCTCCAGGTAATCCACATCATCCCACTCTTCATTTTTAACCATTTAATTTTTTATTTTAGTCATTTATTTCATTTTTGGGAAGGTTTTTAGGCACAAAACCCGTGCGCGGGGGCCCGCAAGTTTACCATTGTGGGCCTCCGGACCCCGAATTTTTCTCCATTGGGAAAAAGCTCGGGGTACGCACCTTCCATGTAGACAAAGTGCGGTCCCACGCACTGTTTCTAACCTGGAGGGTGCAGTCCCCGCCACAAGGGTTTTTAACCCAAAAATTCTCAAAAATGGACCAATCAAAATAATTTCTAGCAATTTAATTTATCCTTATACTTGATGCAAAAAGTACATCATGATAGATTGGCGCGAATGAGAGCATGAGGACGTAGATGCTGCCGCATGGAATCATCAGCCTTCACTTGATGCTTTGAGGGCTTGTGGCTTGTACAAATTCTGGGCCATTCCTGACATGAGGGCTCAGGTGGATTTCTTACAGTGGCTGGTTGACAGATGGAGCATACATGTCCAGTGCTTCTTCATTGGCGGCCACCAGCTCGAAATCGAGCCGGCGGACATTTATTTCTTGACTGGTTTGCCTAAGAGAGGCGAAGGCTTGACTCTGCATGGGACTAGGCCAGGTGGCCAGTCTGTCGATAGCCTCCGGCTAGAGTACTGCAATAGCCAGGCTAGAGACAAAGGGATAGACATAAAGACTATATCCCATCCTGAGCTCATGGTGATTGTGTTCTGTTATGAAACCAGCTCAAGAAAAGATAGAAAAGATAAATCCACGCCTTAGACTTCAGCCTCTTCGAGGGGGCAACCTCCTTTACATTACATAAATGAACAATTCTTGGATGATGCAAATGAAAATACCTCCTTTCTATATCTAGGAGTCTAAGTGGTCCCAATACAATCAAAGCCTACATAACAATAATATTGTAGGGCACAACAGTAACAATGGTGGGCTTCTATGTGGCATAATAGTAACAATATGGGCACTACATGGGTACATCAATATAATAAGTGGGTTATACTAATAACAATAAGGGGTTACACTAGTAGTATAGGGGCCTAACATGCCCCTCTCCTTCAAAAAGCGTTGTCCTCAACGCTTGAGTAGTTCTTGATGCTTCTATATAAAATTCTTGTCCTCCCATGTGGAATATTCAGTGGGTAAGTTCTTCCACTTGATGAGATACTCTGAAATTGATCGATTTCGTAGCTTTCGGGTTCTTGTTTCTGTGACTGCTCCAGGTTCCAATATGATTTTTCCTTCCTCTTCAATTTCTGGCAGTATTGCTTGAATTGGGATCTTTTGCAACTTTTGAATAAGTGGCCATACTTCTTCGTTCTTCTTCCATTCATCTGTTGCTTCATTTATCCAATTTGGTTGGATAATATAAATAGCACAAAACAATGCTTCCACATCCTCATCCTTGAAGCGTCTTCCCATTCGGTAAGGTCGCCATTTTTTAAGTGCATGTAGTATTGCCAACATTTCCTTCTCATAAATAGCTTGCTTGAGATGTAGCAGTAAAAATACCCAATCACTCACATCAAAACATTTTTCACTACGATGTTGATCTACCTGTTGTTTCATTTGATTTTGCACCAAAGTGGCGTTATCCTTTAAAAGTTGGAGAACTTGCTGTTGATGCTCGATATGATCTTTCTCTACTTGAACCTTTTTCTTCTTGATATGTCCTTCTATCTTTTGAGGAGTGGTAATTTCTTCCAATCCTTTACAAGATATGGTCGGATTCATTTCTTGATGCTCGATGTGATCTTTCAATTCTTGAACATTTTTCTTCTTGATGTGTCCTTCTATCTTGATAGTTTGAGGAGTGGTAATTTCATCCATTGAATTACGAGATATGGTTGGATTCATTTCTTCTTTCTCGATGTGATCTTTCACTTCTTGCACCTTTTTCTTCTTGATATGTCCTTCTATCTTGAGAGTTTGAGGAGTGGTAATTCTTGCCAAGGCTTTACAAGATATGGTCTGATTCATTTCTTCTTTCTCTGGGGTGGTGTCCTGACGTATATCCTCTTCTTTTGATGTTTCTTGATCCTTTTCTTCCTCCTCTTCATATTCTATGTAAAATAATTTCTTCTCAGCACACCTATGACCTTTAGTGCATTTGCTATCACAATTGTAACAAAGCCCTTTTTCTCTTTTTTCTTCCAATTGTTGTGGTGTAACCCTTGTAGGTTGTGGAAGGCTGGGAGAAACAACACTTCCATCTTTATAGTTGTGAGGGGTATGCTTCCTGGTTTCCATAATTTTGCTTTCCATTATGTCACAAAGCCCTTTTACTCTTTCCAATTGTTGTGTTGTTGCTCTAAAGAAGGTGTTTCTCTTTATATCCTCATAATGTGCTATCATTTCCTCCGTGAAAATTGACCACGTAACAAGTTTTTTACGAGAACAAAGCCCTTTGTACCATAAAAATTGATCTGGTTCTAAATATGAAGATGCAATACATACCTTTTGTAACAGTTGTACACCATGTATATCAAAATATTGCTCCATCTAAAGTATCCAATTTACCGGATCCTTGCCATCAAACTTCCTCATCTTGCTTTTTCTTGATTTTAGGAGCTCTACCTTGAAACGACTGTAACTCTGTACTTTCAGATCTTTAAGTTCTGAACTTGTGACCTGTAGTAGCCCTCTGTGTCCTCTTTCCAATGCCACAAGTCCGATCCAAATTGGATTCTCCAAGAAACCGTTATGCACAATCTCCCGCAGTGACCTGATTATAGACTGGTTCAGTAGAGCGAACTTGTATGAAGTGCCTTGTGTCACTGTTTCAACCTTTGACTCTGAAAAATATATAAACCGAAACTAAAGTCCGTTCTCTTTCTGTACCTTCTTACGAAATTTCAATCCGATACTCATAAAGAAGGTTATGACGATTTTCCCCAGGTCACCTGTTTTGAGTGTAATTCAGGAGTCTACAAAAAGACCAACTTCCGCAGATCATATCACCGAAAATATCACGCAAAAAGATCTGAAATTTGGACGCAAGGTTTAGCGCCAATTCTTCTCAAGTGGGTTTTTTTTGCGACTTCTGAAACATCACAGAAGAAAAGTTATAGCAAAAATGCCACGATGACCTGTTTGGAGCAGCGAAACCCTAGAATCCAAAGCTCTGATACCAAATGTTATGAAACCAGCTCAAGAAAAGATAGAAAAGATAAATCCACGCCTTAGACTTCAGCCTCTTCGAGGGGGCAACCTCCTTTACATTACATAAATGAAAAATTCTTGCATGATGCAAATGAAAATACCTCCTTTCTATATATAGGAGTCTAAGTGGTCCCAATACAATCAAAGCCTACATAACAATAATATTGTAGGGCACAACAGTAACAATGGTGGGCTTCTATGTGGCATAATAGTAACAATATGGGCACTACATGGGTACATCAATATAATAAGTGGGTTATACTAATAACAATAAGGGGTTACACTAGTAGTATAGGGGCCTAACATGTTCACTGTCACCAGACTTTGCGGAGCTGCCGCATTACATATTTCCACCGGATCCCAGATGCGTATGGCAGTTTATTGCTTTCGAGGCACCATCTTCAACTGGTGCGATGCTGTGTTGGCCAATGTGAAAGGCCAACTGACCAGGGCCAATAACGGACGACTAAAGACCTTTGGTTATGGGGCTTTGGTCATTATTTTTAGCTTAGAGAGGGTTCCTATGCTAATCCCACAGCATCTTACTGTTGGAGGTGGGCTTCCTCGAGAGCCCAAACTGATGCGATGGGTCGCAATCATGGCCCCGAGAGGACAGAGGTTGCTCTATTCAAACCTGAGTATTTCCAATGGCTGGAAAACCAGTTGTTTTCTATTCAGGACTTCCCTTACGCTGGGATTGATTTTCATGGTGACCCAAACATGGATCTTCCACCAAGAGAGCAGTGGGATGACTAAGGTAAAATCCTTTTCAACATTTTTCCTATTTTATATTTTTTTGTTATTTTTCCATCGTCTCAAAACTGATAGTAAAAAATTTCAAATGCAGATGTGGGTCCACAGCGACCAGTCGCTCTCCGGCCTTTCGAGAGGAAACAACCAGTTGCACCCACGCTATCCCTACAGGACGAATCAGTAGAGGTTTTGGCCGAGTTGGAGGGTCATCTCGAGCGCTTGACAGGAGATATTCCTGAGACCACTATAGACGACATTTTCTCGTCGACTTCAGCACTATGTGATTGGTGTCCCGGGACCTTTTAGGAGGTTCCTTTGCAAGGTGGACCATGCAGTGGTTTCTTATAGAGATCATCACCAGTGATAGGATGATCGCTTATTGTGGGCACATGTGACATTTTTGTTCTTTTTGTACTTATCATTTTTGCCGATCATAAGGTGTTTTTCAACCTATGATCGAGGACGATGTATTTTTTGACACACTCCTATATATATATATATATATATATATATATATATATATATATATATATATATATATCACAATTACCGGCTTATCTTGTAAGTCATGTTATGGAATGTTTTTAAATTTATATGTATGATTATTGCAAATGTCTATTTAAAATTCGAGAAGCAATTGCATCTGCTAATGTATTTAAAGATCTTGGAATATGCTGATATTCAATATAATCAAATTCACGTTGCAAGAGACGCATTCTAAAAAATAATCTTAATAACACTGGATTTCTAATGGCATACACTCTATTAAGTTGTAATACAACGAGTTCAAAATCTAACCTCACTATCAAACTCCGAATCCCAAATGAAATAGATTCAGATAATAACTCAATCACTGCACTATATTCGGCAATGTTGTTCGTTGTTTGACCGAGGCTTACCCCATGCATAGATACTAACTCATCAGAGGGCGAATATATAACCCAAGCTGCGAAAGAGATGTTTCGTGTATTACGACAAGCACCATTAGTGAAACCAATGTATGTTTGGAGAGGCATCGACGTCTGCAATATCAAGAGTAAAACCAAGATAAACAGGAATAATGACAAAAAACACTCTCTAAGCTAAGCACACTGTTTAAACTAAAACACACCAGCTAGAAAGAAAAAACTATCCGAACTAAAATCTCCATACCCATTCTTTTAAGCATAATACCTCTTCAAGTAAAGGCCATTTCTGGGTTTACCCAAAGAGTCCCCGTCAAAGTCTACCAATTCATAGGCCCCTTTGGCTAGCTTTCGCTTGACAACATAGGGACCATGCCACATCGGAACGAATTTTCCACCGCCTAATTTATCATTAGCTTGATCATAAACTAAGACTAGATCTCCTTCCGAAAAATTTTGAGGGGTCAAATTTCGATCATACTGAGCTTTCATTCGTTTTGCGTGAGTCTCGATCGCCAATGCAGCATCACGTCGATTCTCATCTAATTGAGCCAAGTATAACAAACGCTTTTCCTCTTCGGAAGTGGCTGGAAGTAACTCGATGGCCATTTGCAGTGACGGGATTTTGCATTCAATGGGTAACACAGCTTCCAAACCATAGACTAGTTGGAAAGGAGTGAACCCTATTGATGTTTTTACTGAAGTTCGGTACGCCCAAAGCGCTGAAAATAGCATGTTGTGCCAATTCGACCGATGAATCCTAATGATTCGTCGGATCATGATAACTAAAACTTTGTTGATGGATTCAACCTGACCATTCACTTGTGGATAATAAGGGGTTGAACTATAGTGACGTAAACCAAGCTGGCCTGTAAGTTCGGTCATCATAATGTTTCGAAAATGACGCCCATGATCAGTGATTATCGCTTGCGAGACACCAAACCTAGCAATTATATGATTGAACACGAAAATTGCAACTGTCTTGCCGTCTGCCTCAAATGCAGGCATCGCCTCGCCCCACTTAGTAAAATAATCTACCGCAAGGATGATATACGCATGCCCCCCGGCCGAGTGAGGGTTACATGTAATAAAATCGATACCCCATTTGGCAAAAGGACCAACGGCAATTATAGGGTGGAGAGGAGCAGGTGGAGCGCGCATCTTACGATCAAAAATCTGGTAGTTGTGGCATTTTCGGACCACCGTAATACGATCTTTAAATAAAGACGGTCAGAAGTAGCCAGCGCGCAATATCTTTTGGGCTGTGGCATACCTAGACATATGACCGCCACACGCTCTAGAGTGATAGTCATTTAGAACCCTTTCAGCTTCCTTGTGAGTTAAGCAACGTCAAAAAACAGAGTCCGCCCACAGCGATAAAGAGTATCTCCAATAATCCTGAATTGTTGGGACTGGAATCGAATTTTCCGATGTTCTGACCTTGAAATTTCTGGCCGAAAGGATTGGGTCTGGAGATAAATGATGATATCCCCATACCACGGATCTAAAGTGCTGATTAGAAATAAGGATCCGTCTGCAATGGGCTCCTCCGCCACAGTTTCCGTGTCAGCATGCGGGAAGTCACACATTAACTCCACAAAAACTAAAGATTTATTAGACTTAGATTTCTCAAATTCCAAGTCAAACTCCTGCAGGATAATGAACCATTTAGAGTACTTGCCCCCTAGCAATTGTTTGGTCAAAATGTAGATCATAGGGTTGCAATCCGAAATTACTATAGTTTTACGTAGTAAAATGTAGTGACGAAAACGTTGGACAGCTTGAACGGCTGCCAATGCCAATTTCTCCACATGTGAGTATTTTAGCTCAGTTGGATTTAAGGTTCGACTAAGGTAATACATCACATGTTCCATTCCAAATTCATATTCCTGAACTAAGACCATTCCAATAGTGGAATGAGAGGCGGCGAGATACAAGAAGTAATCTTGGTTGTAATTGGGAGGATGCAACAACGGTGCATGGGTCAACGTGCGTTTAAGTGCATCAAAATATTTCTGAGCTATCTCATCCCAATAGAATGGAGTATTCTGCTTCAACAACTGGGTAAAACCCTTTGTAACCTCGGCGTAGTTAGGAATGAATCGTCGTAAAAAGTTTACTTTCCCTTGCAAACTTTGGAGTTGGCGAAGACTCAAAGGAGGAGGCAATTTGATGATAGCTTCGATCTTCGAGGGATCAACACGAATGCCGGCTTTTGAAACTACAAACCCCAGTAATCGACCCGTTTCTATGCAGAAGACACATTTGTGTGGGTTCAACCGACTACGATAATGCCTACACCTCATAAAGATTGCTCGTAAATGGACGAGGTGATCAGCTCGATGTAATGAATAAGCAGGCAAGTCATCGAGATACGGTTGCACAATGTGTTTGATGTCATGAAACACATAAGACATCGCCCTTTGAAAAGTTTCTCTGGCATTCTTAAGCCCAAAAGGTAATTTGCAATAATCAAATGTTCCCCATGGATAAATGAAAGCCGTTTTTGGTTGATCGGCAAGTAGAATATTGATTTGATTGTATCCGGAAAAGCCGTCCATGAAGGAAAATATTTCGCTGCTGGCACAATCATCAATGATTTGATCGATATAGGGAGTTGGGTAATTGTCCTTTGGATAGGCTCGATTAATGTCCCTATAGTCGATTCATATTCTTATTGTTCTCTCCTTTTTGTTAACCGGAACAATATTCGATACCCAATCCGTTAATGGGATTGGATAAATGAAACCTGCTTTCAATAATTTTTCAACTTCTACTTTAATTGCAGCAACTTTCCGTGGGTGAATCTGACGCAAACGTTGCCAGACGGGTTTAGCGTCTGGGTAAGTCTTGATCTCATGAACAACAATCGTGGGATCAATTCCTGCATTTCCTCATAGGACCAGGCAATACGTCACGGAATTCTTGAAATAGGGTCTTATATATCTGAATTTCGTCATCTGTACATGAGGCACCTATATGAATGTTCTTAACAATTCCGGGCTTAACCGAAATGTCAATAGGAATAGTTCGAGAGATGTTTCCCAAATTTAACTCTGAATTAGGATGTTTCATTGGATTGTGAGGTTCCTTAACATTTTTAGTTGTAAATTGATGAGAGATCATTTTCAAAACGATCATCCTCAGGTAAAAACGAAGATCTGTGAGGGAGATCTTCCCATGGTAAACCATCTACACATAGGATTTCACGAATTTTCTCACCAGAGTGAACAAGTTCAGAAAACATGGTTAAATCCGAGGTTGATGTGAAAAGTGATTCCTCACGGACCACATTCATTACGTCATTTTTGGTTGAACACGGGTCGGCAAACGACTGCACGGCTTCATAGGTAATTTCATATGGACTTAAAGGCATGGAATTACCAAATGAGTCTATCTCAGATTCAGAAGGAATGATCCAAGGATCATCATAAATAATGGTGTCTGATGTAATCATATGAATGGTTGCAAATGAAGATGATGCGTTGATTGGAGGAAAAGGAAAAGTTCCCAGTAAACCGACATCTTTAACTAATCCTACTCCAACATCCTTATATGGGATAGTCGTTTTACCAACATGCTGAATACTCTCCGAAGAGGCTGGGTCAGATGAAAAGTAAGCCATCTGGTCTATTGTTACGATCTTTCCATTGTGTGGAAACTTTATTACTTGAAAGACCGATGAAACGACCGTTTTCGTAGCATAAGACCAACTTCGACCCAAGAGAAGGTTGTAGTCTAGAGGGGCATCAACCACCTCTACATCTAGACTAACGGTTTTTCCTTCAACCCCTATAGGCAAATCCTGTAGAATGCAAAAAGGATGAAACCCATGGCCATCAAAGGCCTTTACAATCATCGGGGACTGATTTAGCGAAGGAGAACCAAGCGATCTCCAACACTGTATCGACAAAATACACGTTGAGGCTCCCTCATCAATTACAGTCCGATGAATAGGCCTGTTTTTGACTATCACTGGAATCTAGAAAGCCATTTGATGAGGCAACCGTGGTGTATTATTTTCTAGATCGAAGATTATTAGGTTCGGGTCCGGAACATCAACAACTCCTATAGCCGACAAAAGTAATTTACGCTGTGCTGGACATGATTGCAGCACTTCCAAAGCCGACATTGTTGAGGGTGAAACAGCTAAATCCTCAACAATGTTATACTTTTGAGCCGCTCTCGCATGTGGATTGAAAGCTGACTTTCGAAGTATACCCTTGGCGGGCGGTTTGATTACCAAGTCTGGATTAGGTTTCTCGATCTGTAGTGGATCGGAACCGGGAGCTGAGGTTGATGGATTAGAATGAGAAGATTCTGCTTCTTTACCATCAACAGGACTTTTACTACCATAATCTTGCGATCGAGTCGCAATCCTAACATGGGACATCATCAGTGTGGGTTCTTCATTGGCATTCGAGGATGAACCTATCATCTTACTGTCTTGAGCCGGAAAAGGATCCTTCAAAACAACAGGAGTTTGGGAACCCTTGACAATATTCGCAACCTCTACACGATGAGGGTAGTCTCTTGTAAAATGTTCATCGTCACAAATGAGAAAAGGATAACTAGGTTTGCGCTTTTCGTCATTGGATTTCGCCTTTTCAGGTTTCTCCTTTGAACTTTTGTCTGTTTTATTCTTCTTCTTTCCTTTCTTCTTCCCACCGGATTTTGATTTGGCTATAGATGACTCTACAACGTGAATATCGGCGGAAATCTCTGCAGAAGAATCTCCTGTTGGGGAATTAGGCAAGGTTATGATAGGGGAAGAATTCTTGGAAGACTTCTTCTTAATTTTATTGTTAACCGTACCAATCATACCATCGACGGCATGAGATCCCGAAGGAGCTGCAGTAATTTGATTTTGCTTGGGAAGATCAGGGATTTTTTCGTGTAACGTACCTAACTAAGTGTAGACCAAGTCAAGGTACTGTGCTTAAGCAATTACTTGCTCCTCTGTAACAACATCGGCTTTAGCAACATCTTCAGTGATCTTTGGCAATAAAGATTTTACAAACCACCCAGCCAAAATCTGATCCGGAATAAATACCTTCACTAAACGTCGTCGACGTCTCCACTCATGAATATGATCTGAAATTTAATTGGGATGTCGATTGTTTTAACGAAGTTAACAATTCCGTGCCATTGTCATATCAGACTGGCAACTGAAAATGAGTTAAAAACGAGGTTGCTAACTGACTAAAATTATAAAAAGTGCCTCGCGGTAACTCAATGTACCACTTGGCCGCATGACCAATTAGAGTGCGCTGGAAAATTCTAAGACGGATTGAATCATCTATGATGGAGTTAGACACACACCAGAGGTGGTAAGTCATCATGTGGTTCGACGGGTCCTCTCCTGATTTACCTTCGAAATTGGGAATGTCACTGGGCAACTTATTCGGCATTGGCAGCCAAAACAGAAGATAATTAATGCGATCGTTCGTTAGGCGCGACAAGTCAGGTAAGTCCAAAGTTGCGATAAACGGTAACTACCGATTAGGATCCCTAAAACTCTGGGTCATGAGACCAGCTCCAGGAGGAGGATATCCAGGATAACTAGGAATAGGAATCGCGTTTGGGATATTGTATCCTCCCGGAAAACCAGGATTAACCGAACCGTACTGGGGTTGTTGAGGTTGTTGATAAGTGTACCCAGGGTACGGTTGATACTAATAAACTAGCTGTTGCATAGCAGGACCGAATTGGTATTGTCCCTGGTACGGTTGATAAGTGAATTTTGGTTGACTTGTGACAACCGTACTTAAACCAGGTTGTCCTACAGGCATCTGAACCGAAGTTTGAATCGTAGATCCAGACAGTGGTAAAGATGTCTGATGAGTAGATATAGGAACAGTAGAAACCGAAGCTGTCGATACTCCAGAAGTAGGTGGGGTAGATTGAACAGATGTTGCGGCAGTTGTAGCAGTCGTTCGAGGCAGAGTACGAGGCATACTAGGCCCAAGCTGAGAAACTACCGAAGGTACAGAAGTTTGAACGTTAGACCTGACTGGTTGCTGGGGTGTACCATAAACTAAGGGTTGTTCAGTTTGAGATGACAACTGTATACTTGGCTGCAACACCTGTTGGGTTTGTGATGGATCCCACACTATATTCATTCCTGGGTACTGACCCATAACAGGTTGAGAATACTAAGGACCATAACCGGGTTGAGGGTAGGATTGATAATTGAAAGGTACATTTCCCGTTCCTTGAACATATGTTTGACCTTGGGGTGGTTGGAAACCTTGGTTTGAGTATTGACCTTGGGGTTGATACCCTTGAGGCACATACTGATACTGGGGTTGACCTTGAGGTATAAATTGATACTGGGGTTGACCTTGGGGTATGTATTGAGTCTGGGGTTGACCTTGAGGGACGTACTGTCCCATAGGTATGTACTGTCCTTGAGGTTGCCCCCCAGATGCAAATTGTGTACCTTGAGGTTGCCCCCCAGGCGTTAATTGAGGCTACCCCCAGGCGATAACTGGCCACCTTGAGGTTGAGGATTGGGAATAGAACCTGACATCATAAGAATGTCTTCTATGCTCAACGTCTTAGTACCATTGTTTCTAGTTAATAACCCTTGCTCAATGGGTTGAGGAGATGCTCCTGAAAAAGTACCAGAAAGTGACTGATACCCGGAGGGAACAGAAGGACCGCCGTACAAAAAAGATTCGGGCGATTGAGTAAACATGGATGACTGTCCTGCCATATTTGATGGGAGTGTAAAAACCTCTAGGTGTTGGGTGATAAGGAGCACGAGGTGGTGAAAAACTTAACCCTGAGTTTTCTAGAAAATTAGTCAAAGAAAGATACCAAGAACTACTCCTAGGCGGACTGTAAAATATTGATTCACGCTCCCTTAGCTCAATAACAGGTTGATTTTTAGGGATAGGGATGCCTACTTCTTCAATAGAAATAAGTCCAGAAGGAAGATCTTGGGAGATTACTCTTTCTACCCTAGGTGAACCAGGACCACTAGAAGTTGGAGAAACAAACCCCGATGTTGGAGTAGCAGCAAATTCACTTTCAGGCTCGGACATTTCGGGTTCTTCACCTATATCACTAGTAGATGAAAAGCTACCAGTAATTTCGGAAACAAACAATGACTGCGGATTATAATCTGCCACTGGCGTTTGAAAATCAAGATGTACTATCAAAGAAGATTCTCCTTCTTCCGGTGACCCAACTCTACTGTCTCTAGGAGTTACGAGGACTTTCAAGCCTTCAAGCTAGCTCGATACTTCCTCAGGAGGATGGCCCCAAAGTCTACGGGACTTCCTCAGTAACGCAACCAAGTTTACAAGCTCTAGAGACTGGCCCTGAAGTCTACGGGACTATCTTGGTAATTCAGCCACAGCTAAAGACTTTTAACTACTTCACACGCAAACAAAGTAAAATCTCAATGAAAAGCACCTAAAGTCTCTAAAGAACCAAACAAATTTGAATCACACGCCTAAAGAATCTAGGAGATCAAACACACACAAACAGTAACTTTCCGGACTGAAAACACTAGTTGGTGATGAAATCCAATGTCACAGAGTTCAATACAGAAATGGACGTTGGAATAGTTACCCCAGAAACTTGCTTAATGAATAGACTGGCACAAGTTCCTCCACTTAACTATCTCGAGTGAAGAGAACCCCCAGAAAATCCAGTGAGTCTAGCCGACGTCTGCTCCAGGTACAGTGGGATCTTCCCACCACTGTCACCTCAGGAAGAGTCCTAAAGAATATGGCCACTAAGGTTACCAACTAAGAAAAATACACTTGGGGGAACAGTCTACGATCCGATACGCACGCAAGGGCAGAGTAGCAAGCTCAATCCCCTTGAAGGCTCCTTGACATAATCCAACATTCACCAACAAGTGACCCCAAGCTCCTCGACAATGGTTAATCCGAGGTTTACCGTTTTTAATACATAAATATTCGGCGTCGTTCCCAATTGTTAGAAAATTATATATTACGGAGCAATGGAACACATAAAATATTGCAGAAATATAAACATAGAAAACGCACAAAACAAGAGAGACACAGATATACGTGGTTCACCCAGTTTGGGCTACGTCCACCCCGAATAGCCAGTCCTTCCTTTCTATTATCCAGCAAAATGAAGAGATACAACCTACAGCAAAACCGCTGTAATATCCTCTGTTTTCTCTCACAGTCTCACCTCTATGTTTCTCGCTCACCGAATACACATCTATATCACAGCCTCAAATACAATGCCCTCATATAAAGAGGGGGGTTGCCTTCTAGGGAAAAAAACCCTAAACTAAACATAAGTTCTACCGCCAGATCATCCGCCTAATGAACGGCCCAGATTGAGTAGAAATTACTATACTTTTACAAGGCAATTTTACAGCTGTTTTTAGCTTCGGGGGCGCTGCCGCCCCCCCTGGACCCCCCATGGCAGCGATTATTTTGTCCAATATGCCGGTACTATAGAAGATAATCAAGCTCCACACCCAACACCAATGAGGAAGGATTGATTCCCACACTGGTTCAGACACAATCTCATGCTTCTCCTTTAAGAGGAGCTTTCCCAGAGCATAAATGCAACAACTTGATTTCTTCCCTACCACAAGATACAACTACTTGTTTGTTTTTTGCTGTCTTGGAGAGTTAATTACTCTCCTACTCCAAGACACTAGCCTAAGCTAAGTTGGTGTATCAGAGCCCTAGAAATAAAAATGTTACTAGGTGAATTTTACTTTAAGCGTTAATTTTAGTGGTTTTTGTTTAAGTCCAAAGGTGCGGAGATGAAACTCATGGTATGAAGACTCGACTCAAAATCACTAAAAATGCACCTAAGATGATCTAAACAATCTTTTTCTCTTCGATGAACTTCTAAACTAAGAAAGAGTTTGAGAATGCAAATACTTTGTAAACACAAATCTTTCTCAATTAAACAAATTAAAAGAAGAGTTTTTCCTTTCCAAAGCACTCAAAACGAGACAACTAGTTATTTCACAAAAATTTCCCTTTTCGTTTCAAAGCATTCAATCACTACAAAAAACAAACCTTTTGTTTTCAAAAGAGATTTTTATATTTTTTAAAAAACACTCAAAACTAATGAAAATGACTAAGTTTGAGATCTACAAACTATAAAAACCTATTTGAAGTCAAAGCCTACTAAAAGTCTTTTTTAAGGATGTTTTACTTAGCTAGATGCAAGCTAAGGACTAATTTATGTAGAATCACAAATCAGTCAAGAACAATCAATTTCGTTTTCTTTTTGAAAATGAAAATCCAAACTTTTAAATACAAGCTTTTCGAAGTTTTGTAAAGAGAAAATTCAAAGCGGATTCCTCAAACAAGGGGAGATTTCATAAATGGTTAGACTCATAAGAAGGCTGGTAGACACTAAGGTGATCTGAAGTCCCTACAGCTTCTAAGCTCAGAGCCACTACACAACCAAAACAAAAAACAAACCCAACAAGCAAAACTCCTAGGAATTTCACTTAAAACCCTAACACTAACGAAATCAATCCAAGGAAAGCTTCTGAGAAGTTATATGTAGGTCTGGGCAGTGGATAACAATTTCTAAACAAAAACTAAGCTGACTAACAGAGGAAATCTTAGGGTTTTCAAAATTTTGACAGGGTCCGCAGGCCCACAGTTGGCACAGGTGCGGTCCCGCTCTGTGCTAAAAGCCACGCTGCGGGTAAGTACGCACTGTGTCAAACGGCTAGGGTGTGGTCCTCTCCCAAAGCTATGAAAAATGAAAAATAACCCTAGATCTACAAACTCTACCCAATTTTACACACAACAAGCCAAAAACAGAAACAAAAATACAGTTTCTCAGGTCAAAGTAAAAACAAGGAAAACAATCAAGTCCCTAGCGGAGTCGCCATTTTGTCACACGGAATAAGTTGACCTTGCGGACAAGATAGACCTTCCTAGAATCTAAAGAAGACCTAATGACAAGCAAACCAACTAGACACTATCTTTCTCTAAATATTCTTTGATAAACAATAGCAAACAAGTGTTTTTAGGGCCTACCTTAGGTCCAATGCAAGCTTGTGGATGCCCTCGCTCCTTTGATCCAAATAAGCTCCTTTTTGCGAATATGCAAACACAAACAAGGCAAACAAATTAAATAGCACCTGAAAAGCCAATTGCATAAAACATATTTAACATGAAAGTCAAGGAGTCCATGAAACAAATAACATAAGATACTTGTTGAGAAAAATGAGTTTGATTGTATTAATTCAAAGAAGAAGAACTTTACAACCTTTGCCTTGACGCTGTACAAGCTCCTCCCAGGGTCCAACAAGAAGTCTCCTCTACTTTGACAAGTTTCACTCACTCCCCAATGAAACCAAAAAGGTATGTGATCTATCCTCTTAGGCTTAACTGGGAAGTCTTGATTTCACCAGCATTTGCCCTAAAAAATGTTCATCTTCTAACCTCCCCAGCAACCAGCCCAATGCCTATATTTATAGTGCAATGGAGGGAGGTTACTAGGTCCTCCTTCAAAGAGATAAAGCCCTCCTTCAAAGGGATAGCTCCTCTCATCAAGGGATTAGCTCCTTCTCTTTTGGGATGCATGAACCACCTCAGAGCGAACAATCCACGTCAAAATTCCTTCTAGAAACCTATAGAATTAACCCAAAGTGAGTTTTTTAAGATAAAACTTGCGCCTTTTGACTTTCACAGGGGTCCGCACCTACACAGTTAGGGACAGAGCGGGCAGGTCCGTAGTTTTTGTACACAGAAGGTGCAGGACCACAAGTGACAGTGAGAGAAAGTGTGGAACCAGAGTCACATTGATTTTTAATGTCTTTCTCCCATTTCCAAAGTTTGATTTGAAGATCTGAGGTCTGAGACTTGCTTAGGAGGACAGTACAAGTGATGATAGACCCATATTGACTGCAAATAATCATGGTGACGATATTTTTGTGTAACAACACTGCCTTTGCAAAAGAGGGAACTACCATGAGCAACAGTGCCTAGCATTCCCCCTAGGGTTACACCCACTAGTATGGCGAATAAGGTAACACAAGACCTTCGTTGGCAACGGCATCAATGAGATCCTTAAGGGTCACACCACTTTCGAACATCATCCTCATGCTGTGTTCGTCCACAGCAACAACATGGTTTAGATGCAGAGTGCTGATGATGAGACCGACGTCTCCAGCAGGGCATACAAGTTTGGGAATGCTGTGGGCGTAGCAAATCACAACTCTCATCTTCTAGTTCTTTTGAACGACCTCGGCAACGTAGGCCACAAGCTGCTCTTCGGTGGAGGGATACACAACCCGCGCAACCCTGCAGGTGCTACGAGTAGGAAACACACCATAAGCATTAGAAACTATGCAGTTAGTGGATCCATCAGAGCATTTCACCATGGGACCATGCGGGCTAGATTTCACAATGGATACTAACAGAAAAAAGGCATGTCATGACTACAAAATAGTTGCCATGTGAAACTCCATTGCGCAATGTAAGTAATGAACGGAAGCAGAGTACACATGAGAAATTATGTTGGGAATTTATGATAATTCCAAACAAAACTGAATAGAGAATAATGCTCTGTTTTTGCACAAGGAAGCTAAAACTGTTTGCTGAAGAACAGAATTTTCCACACACAAAAAGAAACTTGTATTCATTAAAATACTGTTGTTACAAAAATATTCTTCCTCTAACAGAGGGATTACACCAGGAACGCTTCAGTTCCACAAAAAAAATTACTCTCTCTCTCTCCAGAAAATTTCTCTGTCTCAACTTGCACAAAATTATACTATTGTGTGTAAAATTTTCAATACATTTACTGCTGTAAAAAAAATCTTCTCGTTTCATTCACGTTGCTGCATATTTCATTTCAACAACAAAAAACTTTCTCTGCACTACTGTGCATATGTGCACTGCTTTCTTCTCATTCATTACATATTCAATGAACAACATAACTAAAAACAAAATGACATTACATTTACTTGTTGCCATACTCTCGTAAAATAAAAAAACATTAAAATTAAAACATTTACCTACATTCTACCAACTGCTGTAAATTCCATTAATTACTTCACTGGCAAACTGGCGGTCAAACAAAACTTTTACTTCACGTCACGTAATTTCCTGCAAGCCTGTACGTCAACTTTGGTTTCAATCGGACGACTGAGATCGGTTTGAAGAAGGTGCGATCTGCGATAGCGATCATATCGCATCATGAAATTTCAATCGGCATAAAACACAGGGCGGAGTGTCAACATATGGGTGAGATTTGAAATTTGCGATTAGATCGCATCGCAACATCGCAATCGGAAGAAATCAAGAGAACCTGAAAGAAACAATAGGAAGGGATGCGATTTGCGATTTGATCGCATCACAAGAAAATAAATAAATTGTTCGCAGTCGCTGTTTGATGGTGGATTTCGGCAAGCGGTGCAGTTGGAATTAGTATTTCAACACTCCCCTTTAATTTCAACTGCTGGGTTATCAGTCATACCCAGACATTTCCTCAAAAACTCAAAACTTTTCTACCCCAATGGTTTGGTCAGAATGTCTGCAACCTGCTCCTGAGTTCTGCAGTGTTTTAAAACAATTTCTCCATTGTTTACCAATTCCCTGATGTAATGAAACTTTGTGTCAATGTGTTTCATTCTCTTATGAAACACAACATTCTTGGATAATGAAATAGCTAAGCTATTGTCACAAAAGATCACAGTTCCTTTTGCTTGCTCTTGGCATAAACTTCTTAGCATCCTTCTCATCCAAATTGCTTGACACGCTGCTGTTGTAGCTACCACATATTCTGCTTCTGCTGTAGACAATGATACAATAGGTTGTTTTTTAGACGCTCATGAAATGTCTCCTGAATCCATGTGAAAAACATAACCGGATGTTCTTTTCCGATCATCTAGACTTCTAGCCCAATCACTATCAGTGTATCCTATTAAATCTGAACATTCTGAAACAGTATATGAAATGCCAAACATTTTAGTACCTTTAACATAACTCAGAATCCTTTTTGCTACCTGCCAATGTGCTTCTCTTGGCCTCTCCATGAATCTAGAAATTAAACTAACAACATACATTATATCTGGCCTAGTTGCAGTCAAATACATGAGGCTGCCAAATATGCTCTTGTACAAACTAGGATCAAAATCCTTGTTGCTGTCCTCTGTGCTGAGTTTTAATCCCATCACTATGGGAGTGATTGCTGCCTTGCTCTCCTGCATATTGAACCTTTCCAACACCTCATTTACATATTTCGCTTGTGAGATAAAAATCCCATATCCATTTTGTTCTACTTCTATTCCTAAGAAGTATCTCAGCAAACCCATGTCAGTCATTTCAAATTCTTCTTTCTTGACTGTTTTGAAATTTTCAATGAGGTGATCATCATTCCCTGTGAAAATAACATCATCAACATATAACACAACAATTAGTAATTTACCATCTTTTTCTTTGATGTAGAGGGTGGGTTCTCCCTCACATTTTGCAAATCCATTTTCCAGTAGATAGGAATCTATCCTACTGTACCATGCTCTTGGTGCTTGCTTCAGCCCATAAAGAGCTTTCTTCAATTTTCACACTTTGTGCTCTTGGCCTTTTTTTTCATATCCTAGAGGTTGTTAAATGTAAACCTCTTCCATTAACACTCCATTTAGGAATGTTGACTTCACGTCCATTTGGTAAACTTTCCACTTGTTTTGTGCTGCTATGGACAACACTGCTCTCACTGTTTCCATTCTAGCAACCAGTGAAAAAGTTTCCTCATAGTCTCTCCCATACTGCTGCTTATATCCTTTGACAACCAGTCTTGCCTTGTGTCTTTCTATTTTGCCTTCAACATTACTCTTGGTCTTGTAGAACCATTTAACTCCAATGACTTCTTTTCCTTTTGGTAGTTCAACTAAATCCCATGTCTTGTTTCTTTCTATGGAATTGATCTCCTCATCTATAGCTTCTATCCATTTCCTATCCTTAATTGCTTCTTCAAAATGAACAGGGTCATCAACATGACAATATAAAGCAAATAAAGAGTTCATACCTTCATTTTCTGCCTCTTGTTCATAAATATCATTTAAATTTCTGAACTTCTTACCTCTTTCATTTGGTGGGCAAGTGCTTGAAGAAGCACTTAAATTTCCTCCTTGTGGTGTGCTTGGAGAAGCACTTTCATTTCTCCTCAAGGGTGTCCCTTGCTGTCCTTGTGTTGGTGCTGTTGTTTGGGGATGTATTTCAGCTATCTCCTCATCATCTTCATCATGTAACAAGGAGTTTTTTACATACTGTTTTCTCTATGCTTCCATCCCAAACTTCCTCCTCAATGAACTGAACATCTCTACTCACAATAAGATTCTTGGTGGATGGGTTATACAACCTATAAGCTTTGGATTCCTCACTGTATCCAATAAAAATACATTTCTCCCCTCTACTGTCCAACTTCTTCCTTAGCTGATTTGGAATGTGTGCATAAGCCACACATCCAAAAACTTTCATGTGGGTGACTCCTTGCTTTGTCCCACTCCATGCTTCTTCTGGCACTCTGTTCATGACTGCTTTTGTAGGGCATCTATTCAAAATGTACGTTGCACAATGTACAACTTCAACCCAATAATCATTTGGAAAAATGCTTTGCCTTTAACATACTCCTCACCATATCCATGATTGTCCCATTCTTCCTTTCGGCAACTCCATTTTACTGCGGAGTGTACCTAGTGGTAAACTACTTATGAATTCCATTTTCTCTACAAAACCGTAGAAATTCTTTGGAGATATACTCACCTCCTCTATCAATTCTCAAAACTTTGATATGCAGCCCGCTTTGGTTTTCCACAAGTGCCTTAAAATTGAAAAATCTTTCAAACACTTCACTTTTGTTCTTCAGGAAATAAACCCAAGTTTTTCTAGTAAAGTCATCAATGAATGTTAGTATATAGTGACTTCCTGCAAGTGATGGAGTTTGCATCGGTCCACATAAATCTGAGTGGACAATCTCTAAGGGTGATTTTTCCCTTATGCTTTTCCTTGATGGAAAACTTTCTCTGTGTTGTTTCCCCAAGATACAACTTTCACAAAGGTTGTCTGGTTTCTCTATCAATGGTAATCCTCTTACCATTCCTTTTCTACTCAACAAGTTAAGACCTCCAAAGTTGAGATGTCCAAATCTCAAGTGCCACAACCAATTTTCATCCTTTGGTTCGCTTTGGAAAGCCTCTTGAGTCACTGCTGCAATTTCTTCTTTATTTTTCAAATTTCCTTCATTATGAGAGGGAACATCCTGTTCCTTGTCATCTTCACTTCAGCAATACATTGTTTGTTGGGTGCTCTATCCATGATGGTGCATACATCATTCACAAAGAAAACATTGTAACCCTTTTGAACAAGCTATCCAATACTTAAGAGGTTACATTTCATTCCAGGAACATAATAAACATCTGATATGGTTTTCTTTTCACCTTTCTTTGTTAAAACTTTTACTTCTCCTTTTCCCATAACAGAAACTTTATTATCAGTCCCTAGTGTGACTTGTGACTTCACGTTCTGATCTAACATAGAAAACAGGGCTATGTTTCCTGTCATATGGTTGCTGCAACCGGAGTCTAGAAACCATACGTCTTCACTCCTTTCTTTAGCAATATTGCAGTCTAAAAACAAATTATTTTGGCTGATATTTTCTATAGTGAAATTTGCACTAGATCTATTACTCATATCATGCTGCTTCTTCCTACATTCATTTGCATAATGCCCATATTTTTTACAATAATGACATTGGACATTGGATTTATCATACCTTTGTCCTTGAGCATGATATTGTCCACTTTGTTGGGTGCTGACTTGGCCTTGGTTCTGAGTTGGATTGCTGCCTCTTCCTTGAGCATTTGCTGGACTGTTTTTTCCACCTCTATTTTGGCTTCTGCCTCTTCCTCTCTTGTTTCCTCTGCCTTGACCTCTTCCTCTTCCAAAGAACATCTGGGTCTTAAAGGCATGCTCTAGAGATAAGTTTTCATTTCTACTCAATCTCTGCTCATGTGTTATTAGTGATGCATGTAGTTCATCAATTGAGAAGTTTGTGAGATCCTTTGTCTCTTCTATGGTGGTGACAATCACATCGAACCTTGAAGGTAGGATACTCAATATTTTCTCTACAATCCTCCTTTCTTCAAGAATCTCTCCATGAGACCTTATTTGTGTTGCCAGACCAATCACATGTGTGAAGAATGAGTCAATATTATCTGACTCCTTCATGCAAAGATTCTGAAAATCTCTCCTCAGCAGCTGTAGTTTTGTTGTCTTCACTTTCTCCATGCCTTGATAGGCTGTCTTGAGAGTTTCCCATGCTTCTTTGGATCTCTTAGCTGCTTCTATCCTTGTAAACACACTCTCATGCACTACTTGATACAAGAAGTAGAGGGCTTTTGATTCCTTCTTCTTATTGCTCTTCAATAGATCTTTCTCTGATTGAGTTAACCTATTAAACTCATTTTCATCTGCTGGTTCTTCAAATCCATCCTCAACAAATTCCCATAACTCTTGGGAAGAAAGTAGAGCTCTAATAGTTATTGCCTAATAGTCATAGTTTTTCCCATTAAACTGTGGGAGCTGAGTATTACAGATACCCATGCTAGTGCTGGCTCAAGCCATTCTTGCACTCTTAACTATGCTTCAAAATACTTGACTGTGTATTAAAAATAGCTGACTGTCCTCAACAGTAAAACAAAAAACTAACTTGAGAAATACCTTGACTGAGTCTTCACTCTGCTGGAGAAGCTACTGCAGCAAAAAATTATTCCTTCAGATTCTTTGACACCTTCAAAGAGCCTGGAAAAGCTCTGATACCATGTTGGGAATTTCTGATAATTCCAAACAAAACTGAACAGAGAATAATGCTCTATTTTTGTACAAGGAAGCTAAAATTGTTTGCTGAAGAACAGAGTTTTCCACACACAAAAAGAAACTTGTATTCATTAAAATACTGCTGTTACAAAAGATTCTTCCTCTAACAGAGGGATTACACCAGGAACGCTTCAGTTCCACAAAAAAAATTACTCTCTCTCTCTCCAGAAAATTTCTCTGTCTCAGCTTGCACAAAATTACACTGTTGTGTGTAAAATTTTCAATACATTTACTGCTGTAAAAAAAATATTCTCGTTTCATTCACGCTGCTGCATATTTCATTTCAACAACAAAAAACTTTCTCTGCACTGTTGTGCATTACTGAGAAGAAAAAATTACATTTACACTGCTGTGTAATATTTCATATGCGCACTGCTTTCTTCTCATTCATTACATATTCAATGAATAGCATAACTAAAAACAAAATGAAATTACATTTACTTGTTTCCATACTCTCATAAATTAAAAAAACATTAAAATTAAAACATTTACCTACATTCTACCAACTGCTATAAATTCCATTAATTACTTCACTGGCAAACTGGCGGTCAAACAAAACTTTTACTTCACGTCGCGTAATTTCCTGCAAGTCTATACATCAACTTTGGTTTCAATCAGATGGCTGAGATCGGTTTGAAGAAGGTGCAATCTGTGATAGCGATTAGATCGCATTGCAGAATTTCAATCGGCATAAAACACAGGGCGGAGCGTTAACATATGGGTGCGATTTGTGATTAGATCGCATCGCAACATCACAATCGGAAGAAATCAAGAGAACCTGATAGAAACAACAGGTAGGGATGCAATTTGCGATTTGATCACATCGCGAGAAAAGAAATAAACTATTCGCAGTCGTTGTTTGATGGTGGATTCTGGCAAGCGGTGCAGTTGGAATTAGCATTTCAACAACTTAGCTTTGACAAGGGAATGTTGAGCATAGGATGAGTCAGGGGCCATTTAAATAGCCTCACGTTCTGTTCTAGTCGGAGAGGTAGCTAAAATCGCTACTGTCAGTGACTTAGTTAGCCTCACACATGGGTTTCTAAACCATTCCAGAAATTTAACAATTTCCAAGCCATACCAATCAAATAAAAAATTAATCACTGAAATTTTTTTCATAGGCAAATTTGTCCTTTTGATTTTGTCTTCGTATCCATCTCAACGTAGTTTCTATGTGGTTGCTGACAACCCTGCCAGTTGCACTGTGTCCATTTGATTTTTAATGGTGTTGCAAGTTATTAGATATTGGTCGCTAGCTGTCCAATAAAAATTTCACCACTTAAATGATTTTAATGCGCAAATTTATAAAATGTCCTCTTCTTTTTTTCTTCTTTATCCATCTAAATGTAGTTACCATGGATCCGACATCCCTGCCACTTGCAAGGTGTCCAATTAAGATTTAAAGATGTTGAGCTTATTACATATTGGTAGCTACCTGGCCAATACATAATTCATTTATAAAATGTCCCTTGTCTTATCCATCTAAATATAGTTACTCGAGTTGCTGATAGCCCTACCACTTGTAGGGTGTCCAATTGAGGTTTAATGGTGTAACTAATTGAGGATTAATAGTGATATGAGTTATTAAATATTGGCAGCTAAAGCATAACGTTAAATTAAGATGTTCATAGGTGTTGCAAAATTGAATGCACGAGAACGTATAAAATTTATATAAGGGTTATAAAATTGAATGTATGAGAACATATATAATCTATATAAGGGAAATTGGGTAAGCTCAATCACCAAGTTTATTATCCCATAGGATATTTATGCCAAGATCTTGCATATTCATATCTAATTCTAAATTAACTAGACAACAAATATTTTCATGTATTTTAGGAGCACTTGATATCAATGAAGTTCGTGATCAATTAGTACATGGTACTATATATTTTTAATTGAGATACATGGTTATAATATACAATAGCAAATACTAAGTTATAGTTTATTAGAGTACTTTGAAGCTTTGAAGTGGGACTAACTTATTCTTCATAACTATCCACTTATTCCCTAACTCATAATTTAGCATCCCCTTTACCCACTACCACTACATCTAGCATATCTTCCACTAGTTTACCCCTAACCCATTATCTAGCATACCCTTTTCCCACTACACTATGCATAAAATATTTTCCAAATAAAGATAGAGTTCTACTTCTAGGAACCATAGAAGATACTAAGTTATAGTTTATTAGAGTACTTTGAAGCTTGGAAGTGGGACTAACTTATCCTTCATAACTATCCACTTATCCCCTAACTCGTAATTTAGCATCCCCTTTACCCACTACCACTACATGTAGCATATCTTCAACTAGTTTACCCCTAATCCATTATCTAGCATACCCTTTTCCCACTACACTATGTATAGAATATTTTCCAAATAAAGATAGAGTTCTACTCCTAGGATAAGTTATAGGTCTAGAACCATAAGCATACCATCATGATCGAGATTAGAATATTCAATATCAAGTAGTAGAAGAAACGTATCTATCAATAATATTAAGAACATCAACACACATGTATAAAAAATATCAAAAAATTACACATGTAATAACATATATGGATGTTTGTGGTAAATAGATAAAGCCAAAATTTTAAATTCCCATAAATTCTTGTTGATTTAGTGGTAGATCCAACATAAAGGTTTGATGTTGGTTTTATTGGTTAAGGAATTCCAAAACTAACTATAGTACAATATTAATTCGTTCCAATAGGGATAAGAGAAATTAAAGGCCCATACCAAGGTTCATAGCAAGAAGTGAGTCCATATCAAGTGCTACTACTAATACATAGGCAAGTTATGCCAAAAATATGGCAATACAAGACGATAAATTTTGTTGATACCATTGAGCCAATTGACGAAGCTGGTTCTAATTCAGTCAAGTGAGCAATCATCATTGTTCCAACCGTGTTCGAACTTATCTACCATTACTAGAGGTTACACTTGAAGCTTCTCGAATTGAATCAATAGTTTGTGTTTAAGCAACATCACTAATAGTAGGGAAGCAATACCAATACTAGTATCGAGAGAAAAAGAGCCAACAATAAGGGTTATGGTTCCAAAAGAAAATGAATGGAAAAATTATTGTAGTTGATCTAGTACTAGTCAATCTAGTTGCACAAGTAAATGAAATCATATCTTTTCTCCTAACAACACCACTACCCTATTGAGCCTTTTTGCACATCCCTCTCATCACTTTCATCTTTTAACTCCATTGATTTTGTCTTGGTTGATCTTCTTATATTTTATTTTATTGATGTTGACTGACCACTTCCCATTGTTTTGACTTTTGGTACATGGCCTAGTAGAATAAGAAATACTTCTTTACCTTATTAAAGAAGCAATAGTAGTAAAGTAAATATGAAGTAGATGTAGTCCCAAGCCTAATGATTGAAAATTTTGATTGCGATTGAGAGTAAAGAGGAAAGGTGGTAGGAGTAGCACTACATGTAATACAGCAAGGCCCATCTTATCCACCACTATCATCACTTCCAATTAGAGATTGACAACTAGAGCGAATGAAAGAAGAATTATTTGAAATGAACATTTACGTATTGGAATCTTACCTTGATGTAGTTGCACTACAAAGCTTTGTACATATGCATAGTGTGGATGGATTTTGCATAGTTGTTTGACAGATAATTTCCTTCTGCGGACAGAAGCAAGCTCCCCAATTCTAGTGGCTTAATCTAGAAACAAAATAGATAAAAATTTTATGTTTTCCTCATAGAAGTTTAGAATATGGAAGAAAGACTTATCTGGAATCCAACACAAGTTCTCCTCTTCTCCATAGTTGTAAGCTCCAACTCCAACTCCAAATGCTCAAAGTGGAGCTTACAAAACAACTGAAGCAAGTAAAAGAACCAAAACATACAAATACAATATACTAATATCTCTAACAATGAGTCAAGAAGGAATTGTTTTACATATGCATTAATGAGACATAAGTATTGGAAAACAAAGCACTTTTTATATTAATGAATGTAGGAGAAGATACAACCATTGGAGACCTTGACCTTGTAGATGTCTCCCATCTATTTTGTCCTTCCTTCGCCACAAAGAAAGCCTTCATTCACAACTCAAGTACATGGATGGATAATGGATCCTTAGGCACAAAGAAATAACATGAGGGCATAACTAAGAGTCTCTAAAAGCCAACCCAAAATCTATGGGAGGCAGTTAATCTATAGGGTAATAAAGGGTCTGTATGTTTTGGGAGTGATGTGAAAAGAAAAAATAAAGACAAAGGGAGATAGAGATATATATGGAAGGTGAAGAGATGGAAGAAGAGAAGGATAGAGAGAGGGAGAGATAGATAAATATGAAGAGAGAGAGAGAGCATGTGTGTTTAGGGGAGGTGAAATAGAGAGATAAAGAAGGAGAGATGGAGGGAGATATAGATATATATGGATGGGGGAGAGAGGGAAGAATATTTCTTGCACTATATTCATTTATTTTAGTGTAGATGGTAAATGTAATCCTATTTGATTTCTTGCACTAAAGGAGATAAACTAAATTAGAGGGGAGAGTAGGAACGAAGAGAGAGATGGAATGAGAGTAGTGGGAGAGGGAGATAATTATAAAAGAGAGAGAGTGAGACACAAAGATGGAGGGGGGGCGGAGAAGGAGAGAGGGAGGGAGAAAGTGAAAAGCTTGAGAGAGAGAGAGAGAGAGAGAGAGAGAGAGAGAGAGAGAGAGAGAGAGATGGGTAGAGAAGAAGGATGAGATAGAGGAGGAGAGAGGGAGGGAGAGAGGCAGGGACAAAGAGATAGAATTGGAAGGGGAGAGAGGGAGGGAATAAGAAAGACACACACAGAGAGAGAGAGAGAGAGAGAGAGAGAGAGCGAGAGAGAGATGGAGAGTGTGTGTGTACGTTTGGGGGTGAGATAGAGAGACAAAGATGGAGGGATGGAGGGAGATATAGATATAGATGGAGTGGAGAGAGAGGGAAGAATATTTCTTACACTAGATGCATTGATTTTAACATACAAGGTGATTTTTAAAACTATTACATTTGCTTGCACTAGATACATGGATTTTAGTGTAGATGCTTTCTAATTCGATTTGATTGTTTGTACTAGATATATTGATTCCTGTGTGGATGTTGATTTCTAATTATATTTTATTGCTCACACTAGATGTATTGATTTCAGTGTAGATGTTGATCTTTTATTATATTTGATTGTTTGCACTTGATGAATTGATTTCCGTGTAGGTGTTGATTTCTAATTCCATTTGATGCATTGATTTCATTGTAGATGTTTTCTAATTCTATTTGATTGCTTGCACTAGATTCATTAATTTTAGTGTAGATGTTGATTTCTAATTATATTTTATTTCTTGCACTAGATGTATTGATCTTAGTGTAGATGTTGATTTTTTATTATATTTGATTACTTGCACTTGATGAATTGATTTCTGTGTAGAAGTTGATTTCTAATCCCATTTGATTTCTTGCATTAGATGCATTCATTTCAGTGTAGACGTTGATTTCTGACTTGATGTAACTATATGTATGACAATACATTAATTTTAAAGTGATTGGATTAAGAATGTGATTGATTTTAGTGTAATCACAAAATAATTATTGACAATGTGAATTGATTTTGTGTTATAGCAATTCAACCTATTGATATTGGATAACAAGAGAGAAAATGTAAGATGTTTACTACAATATCTTGAGTTCAATTTTTGAATGGTTTGCAATTTCAATTACACTTTTCATATTATTGATCATATTATTGATATGAAAATATAGCAAAATTAATAGGGGCGATGACAAGAATAGTAGAAGAAAATAGTTGAGATTGATCACAATGAAGACTATTTGTAGTTGACTACATTCTTATTATTCAAATTTTTTTGCCATTCAACACTATTACCTTCTCACTTTGCATTCAAAACTTTTATGTCATCAATTTTTTTCATAATTTAAGTTATTAACAATATCTATCATCTCATCAGATTGAGGTAACTCAGCAAATTTAAAATTAAAACTACTCTTCAAGATATATTTAGTAATACCTAGAGGGACACTATTAGGAATTAATTAGTTGTCAACAACTGTGATACCTAAAATTAATTGAAATAGATGTGCAATGCCAATCTTCATACAAGTTATTGACAAGATTGTTTTCATTCTTCATGACTAACTAATTACTAATAGACAATTATATACACATATAGAAATATAACACATAAACACACAAAACCACTCAAAGAATCCAAACACACACACAAACCACTCAAAATATCCAAACATAGGCATACGAACTATTCAAGGCAAGCAACATAGAATAAAATTAAGGAACATAATTATATGGTCATGTCAAGCAAAGAAAACAAAATGTAAATTTCAAAGTAAGAGGTTTATCTCAAACATATAAATAATAATGGTAATCTAAAAATACGAAACTACTTCCCTCTAGTGGAACCAGCTTAAATCCATCTAACTCCCAATCTATCATGCGTCAAGAGGGATAAAATACCTCGAGGTGCAAACCTTTACTCAAGTTCTAGACTCTAAAAACAGGTTTTTCACCTCGAGGGATTTGATCACTCTTGGTGCATGATAGATCCAAAGTTAGATGGATCTAGGCTAGTTCTTACTCAACCAACCCCTAGTTCCTCTTTTATAAAAAGATCTTCAACACTCCTTTAGTTATATAGCTCTGTTGGCTTCTAATGATGGATGGAGTAGCCATCCTAAATGTTGCATGGATTGAAAACACTACACAATTCATTTATGGAAATCTCCAACAAAAATATGAATAACTTTGAAGCCTCAAATTTCTTATATTAGGAACTTTGTTAAAAATTAATTATATTATCTATATAATTGAATTGTATTAATATTAGATTTATTATTATTATATTAACATCAACTTATTAATATAGTTAATAATTATTTGTGGTTGTGGTGAGGTAAAACAGTTGTACAGCTATAGCTACAGTCGGGTTTGTTGTGCTAAAATGTTCAAATGGTAGCTTTCCCTTAGAGTTTACTATGTTGAAATGTTCAAACAGTAGCTCTACCTTAGAGTTTACTATGGTAAAATATTCAACTGCTATCTTTTGCATGTTTTCGCTACTTTAGATTTTATCATGGTGAATGTTTTATTCAATCTATATATTAAATAATAATTATGGTTTTAGTATATAGTATTAATAAATATTTTTAAAATTAAATTATAATATTAATAATATAATATTATAAAGAATATAATGTCATTATTATTAATAATATAATTAATAACATTAATGATATTATACTAATAAAATTGATAGATTATTAATAATATTAATAGAATAATTAATAATTTAGCTTATTTTAATCTAATGATGTTATTATACTATAAATATCCTAGATCCATCTTAACCCTGGATCTATCAAGTTCCGAGAGGGATCAAACCTCTCGAGAGATTTTCACCTTAAGAGATTTGGTCCCTCTCAGTGCTTGATAGATCTTTGGTTAAGATGGATATAGGCTAGTTATATAATACTATATAATATCTATAGTTTTATCTATGTGTATCTTTCTTGTTCTCGCTCTTTATCTCACCCCCAAAACATACACACACTCTCTCCCAATGAATTTTTCCCCAGAAGGATGAAATATGCGCACAAAGGGGAGCACTTGGGATGACGCAAGCTTTAGAGGATGTCAGCAATGGAAAACATTCTCATTTCCCAATGAGGGTCCCACTATATAGCTCACCCTGACAAAGTTTCCCAAGATGATGCCAAAAGTTCACACAAAGGGAACAACCGTAATGACGTAAGCCCAGGCAGAGGTCGATAGTCCACACAAAAGAGTAGAGTAGGTGCAGGCATTTGATTGGCAGAGAGTTCAACAACTATTTCCCCATGGGATGACTCACCCCAGGAGGGCTTCCATGGAAGAGAAAAGGTTCGAGTAGATGTTGAAGCTTCAAGATGACATAGGGCCCAGGGATATGATGCAAGGAGAAAGTAGAAACATAGGACCAATAGAGAGGAAACCGATTAGTCATGTCAATAGATGCTATAAAGGATTGAACCCAATGATTTTTGTGTTTAAATTTTAATGAAGAAATTCAATGAAAAAGATCACAAGGCCTGGACCCTTTTACCTTCATACCTAGGACAACATGGAAAAATCAAATGGTGACGCATGACAACATTTTACTAGCTTAGGATGAAATTAGCATGAAGTCAAAGCTAAGGACATGTGGCATGTGATTTTAGAGTTTTTGGGTGGCCTGATGGAGCAAATATGAGTGACACATGTCACCACTCATATGGCACCACATGGAATTGGTGATGTAAGCATGACATTTTGTTAGATGGGCATCTTCGGAAGGAAAATAAGGTGCACAAGTGGAGATCTTTGAGCTGATTAGGCTCTGGAACAAGGTGGAAGAAAAAATAACCCCGGCTAGTTGTTGACTGGTCCAAATGCACAGGAGTGGTCCCATAGGGACACATTATCGACATCCCGAGACCTCAGAAGGTTTCAAGTTAGCTGGCAGAGGAAGCTCCAAGATGACTAGGCATTAGGTGTATGTGGTAGAATATTCACCCTAGTTGGTCATTAATTGGCTCATAAGTATGGTAGTGGTTCCCATTGGTACACCTCATCTCGATCCTCAAACCTTGGAAGAAATCAAGTGAGCGCATGGTAAGGAGCTTCATGTTGACAAAGCTCCGAGAAATGGTGGCAACATAGATGACAAAATGCAAAACCAATAGATATACACCCAAGACAGATCATCCCAGGATGGTGATCCCAGAGTTGTTTATGAAATTTCGTCGAGGAAATAAAGGCGGTAGTTAAAGACAAAGCACAAGGACTGGGCATATGTAGCATTGTGATTGGGGATGCAAGAGTGTGTAGTGTTAAATTAGCCCTTGGGGCTAAAGAGTAATGGGCCTAGAAAAGTAATGTTTTGCGGCTTGAAAATTTGTTTAAAGTGTTTTTCCTTATGTTTGAAGGCTAATCCATGAAACATGTTAGGAGTGTAAAATTTGGCATTTTATGCCAAAATTTGGTAAAACCATCAAACCCCAAAAAAAAATTTGCATTAAACAAGCATGTTCGAGTTCGTAGTGCAAATAGTGGCATGGACATAATCGGTGACATACTTGGTATAATAGCTAAATTTGGTGATGTGCCAGATTTAGAAAAAGTCCTACAAAATCCCGTAACTTACTAGAATGGAGGAAAACAATAATTTAACTCGCCTTTCCTTGTAGAAACAGGTAAGGAGAGTTATAAGACTTGGAGAGAAAGTTTAGAAGACATATTTGAAGCAGGAAAAAGGAAAAAATAAATGTTTAAAAATATAAAGATAACAAAATTTTTAATCCAAAATATGAGTCCAAATTACTTTATAAGCATAATTGAACAACCAAGGTGAGCGAGGTTGTTGGTGCAACGATATGCATAGTGTTTGTAGGAATTAGAGGTGATTTAGAGATCAATTTTGATGTCTCAAAGGTATTTGAGAAGGAAGATAAGGAATTAGTGAATGGTTTTTTTAATATATTCAACAAATCATTTTTATGGTGAAATTAGTAATTGTTAAGGATTGATGTTGTTGGTGTGTCTCATGTTTTGTTCTGTAATCAAAGATTTATGATGTTTTTTTATGGTGTTTGTAGTGAGTGGTTGACGTAAGAAGTTTTATTATGTATGGAATGAAGTGACATATTGATCTGAGTTTGAAAATGGATGAAATATGGATCAACATGGATAGCAAGTGGTAGCTAACATTTCAGGGGTAGTAGTATCTTTCAATAGTGACTGATAAATAAGAAGGGGCAGTAGTCCCTTTCAATAGTGGTTGATAAACTAGTAGGGGAAGTAATCCATTTTAGTAGTGAGCAAGGACAAAAGTTATTTTCAATATAATTTGATAAGCCTACAAGTGGAAGCTTGTGGGTCAATGATGTCATAGAAAGTTGAAGCTTGTATTTGCCAAAGAAATAAAAAGAATATTGTTGTGTTATGTATATGCTACGCATGTCTATGATAATTTTTATGATGTTATGTTTTACATGATTGAGTTATGGTGAATATTACATGAGTGGTTACTAAAGTGATTGAAAAGTGTAAATTGTTAAGAGTTGTATAATTTGATCACACTATTGATTCACCCCCCTCTTAGTAATGTATCGGTTTCCATTATTTCTAACAATTGGTATTAGAGAAACCAAGTTCCTTCAAGATCAATTTAATAGATAGAAGGAAGATCAGGGATCGTGTAAAATGAGGATTTTATTACCTTTGATGGAGTTCCATTTTCTAATCAGTCAATTTATACAACTTGGAAGGTAAGAATGAGAACATACTTGGAATATCTTGATTTGGATGTATGGATATGTGGAGAATGGATTAACAAATCATGAGGTTGATGATTGAGACAAGAAGGAAATATTCATAAGATTATCCAATTTAGATCTTGATAAAGTAATTTGTTGTCATAATTCCAAGAGTACATGGGATAAATTGTAGACCATTTAAGAGAAAGACACTCTAGCTAATGACAATTTTAAGAGGCTTTCCCTAGAGAATGTAGACAATGGTCATCCTATTAATCAACACTTAGAGGATTCATAGCAGATGCAATCTACAAGTAAGTTTTTGTTTTGTTGTTACTATAGAACAATAACCCATTTATGTCCAAGCTACTCAATTACAGGCTTTGATGAAAGAGAGAGTAAAGAAGGAACTACTTTAATAGCAATAACATATCTAGACATTGTTATAGAAGTCAATGGGTGCACCTTTGGTAGAGAAGAAGATAGGATATACCATGTATCAATAGAAAATTCCCTAGAGTCGGCAAGGGAACAAAATATTGCATAGGTTGCAAGTCAAATAGACACCTTTTTTGAATCTACTAGCTCTTCTATTGGGTTGGAATATCTTGAAGAAAATATTAATTTAAGAAGGAAGCTCACATCAACTTTTGAGTATATCAAGAAGCTTAAAACCTCATATTAGAAACTCTAAGATGATATCATTATATGAAAAGAGAAATTGTTGAATCTATCATAAACATGCAAAGAGTTATGATGAGATTAGAACTTGCCAAAGTTCCCCTCAAGCCGAGACAATATTTGAAGGTGAAAGTGACTCAACAACAACAATAAAATGATCCATCAGCCTTGTTAAAGGAGGAAAAGGTAGTGTGACATTCATAGAAAATCTAGCACATCAACAAAAGGACAAGAGGACTTCCAAAAATAAAGACAAAAGTATGGAACCTCTAATATGATTTTGTTGTTGTAACACAAGGAACTTTGCCTCTAAGTTTCCAGATAAGAAAAAGAAGTTGCAAAAGAATAGGTGGAACACTCTATTTCAATAGAAGCCACAATTTTCTTAGAGAAATTTGAATAGCCATGCATAGAGAACGTTTTCCCCCCAAAAGAAAAATTATGAGAGGCCCAAAAGCACCAGTAGGGCCAATATTAGTCCAAGAAATTGGATGAGTAAAAGCTTTGTTAAGAAGGATAACTCCTATTCCCCTTTTCAAAATAATGTTGAATAACATAGGAGCAAGAATTTTTGGCTCTACGCAACTAGATGAAAACTTGGAAAGAATTCACCCCCTTTCCAGAATATTTCAAACAAAAGTATGGATCATCTCGGGAGCGAGCAAGGAAAACTACGCAGGAGTTATAATAGCAATAATAAGGGACGCATGTCAAATGGTGCATGGAGGTGGCATGGAACAAAGTTTGGATTTAAATATTACCAATAGAGAGTTAGCATATAAAAGCCTAAAATTCATGAGGTTGATCTATTTTATATAAGATGTAACAGGAAAAGACTCGGATCAGTGAAAAAAAGAAACAACCCAATTAGTTCTCTAATGCAACACAAACAAGAAGTAGGAATAAACACAGGAAAGAAGATCAAGAGTGATTTGTATGCTCATAATATGGGAGGAAGTCACTCACTCACGCAAGAGTATCAAACCAATGTAGGTTATTAGGTCATGGTGTTGACCAAGTAAAAACTCAGCATACCCAGGTGTGGAAGAAAAAGGGAGATAATCTACTCAGGGGGAGTAGATCCCTTGTCCTTCTTCATTGAAAAGAAGAGGTTGGCTTCAAGATAATCTATAAAGGATAGATGCAAGGAGAAGAAAGGAACATTTCAAGTAATGCATCTAAAGGTTAAGGGAAATTTAAAGACTGAGTATAGATGGTGAAGACAGAAAAAATATGATGAATTGTTTACTATCAAAGTTTCCTTGTATTGTGCAAGTATGTTTATAGATTCCTAATCCCAAGAGGAAGCATAACCATAGAGGGAGCACACTCAAGTTAACATTTTGGTATCAGATTACTCAATTAACAATTGATATTAGTTGTTCATTGCTTAAGGATAAACATGGAAGATAGAGGTTGATGGTGTTGTCGCTATAAATTAATGTTGTTTGAATGGTCGTAGTTTTTATTGTAGATATTATGAATGGAATGACTATCATGATACTTCTATACTATTACAATAGTAATTGGTATCATAAATTAAATTTGTCGAGACAACGAATGGTGAAAAAAACATTATCATAGGGGGAGAACACTCAATTATAAAGTGCTAAAAAAGGGTATCAGTGGGGTCAATTAAGCAATTGGTATCACTGATCTGAAAGGTATTGACAATTGCTATTAACTCTAATTAGATTTTTTCCAAAGTGTGGTGTTCATATTCATAGTTCATAGTAGGAGATTGTTAGTCCAAGTGTTGTTGAAAGAGTTCTAATTTATATGCTAATGTTCATGGTGAGATTACTACCATTAAAAGTCTATTAATTAAATTATATGTCGAGTTATTGGTTTAAGAATGCATTGGTGAGAGTCCCTCTATGTTTTCCATATAAGCACTTCTAAGTGTTGTACTTTGTTGTTCACAAGTTGAAAAGTTGACGATATTAGTCATGCATAGGATGGGATGTTATTTTGGCTAGAGGTTAGGTTTATGTAGAAAGTGGGACTATTATGAATGTAAGCCTAACTAAGACTTAGACCAACATGCATGATTTTTCTTATAGCTTAGTATGTGTTATTTTAGCAAGAGATCCCTCTTCACTACTTCAGGTAGAGTTAGGGAGTAGTTAATCCTCTCCTTTCAACTCAATATTCTACACAGGATGTAAATGAAGTTGCTTAGATCAAATCGGAGATAGCTACAGGTGTCAACATAAAAAGAAATGGTTGATAGGTCCACAAGATCAACAAGACATGGGAAGATGTTGACAGAGGGTGCATGTTAGTATATTTTCCGTTGATGTAAAAGGGGAAAAAGTACCTCAAACAAAATAAAGGGAGAGGAGAAGACCCAAAACCAAAAAAAAAAAAAAAAAAGTACACTAGAGAAAAAGTACACAAAGAAGAAGTGCATCATAGGGGTAGCAACATCCACAAAGAGGAAGAGAAGAGAAGAGAAGAGAAGTACACTTACCTTTGATTGATCATTGGTGATGTTATTTTATTTGCTTATGGCGTTTCCATCAATGCCAAAGCAGGATATTGTTGGTATATGTTGTCATTTATGGAAAAGGTAAAGAAGATGTTGGGAGGTTGTTAGATTATATTTTCAAGGGAGGTGTTCTTTGCATAAGGCATATGTTAGATAAGCATTGAAAAATGTGTTTTCATTAGATTAGTGGTGTCAAAAGAAGATTGAGAAGAATGTTAAAGGAGGTTATGACAAGAGAAAAGATGGTTGCAAGAAGAAGGAAAATCAACTCAAAATATGGTAAAAGGCAAAGATGGAGAAGGTGAAATCATTTTGAAGCCATTTTTAGTTTAGAAAATTAACTCAAGAGGACTTGGCACCCACTCAAGTCAGTAGAGCTCTAAAATAACTTTCCAGTGGTATATGCAAGTCTGTAAATGGCCCTCTAGATTAGAAGTTACTACCAATCAAAGAACAATACCCCCAAATTCAAACTTACAACTATATATTTGGAGTTATGGTCTAATTAGTGACAAAATTTGTGAAAGTTGGAAGATTTTTCCAAACTTAGTGGATATTTTTGGTAGAGTTGATAAATAAAAGAATCAGGTTAACATGACTCATAATGCAGTGGTGGTGGAAGGCATTCTTATTGGCTCACATTGGAGCCTATATGACAACTCATCTCGATAGAGTTTTTGCTAAAGGATCAAAGGTGTACACAAAGGGGAGTGCCTAGGATGATGCAAGTTCAAGAGGATGTTAGTAGCGGAAACCATTCTTATTGGCTAACGAAGGTCCCATTATACAAATCCACCATGAAAATTTTCCCGAAATGATGCCAAAAGTGCACACAAAAGGAATAGACGGGATGACGTAAGCCCATGGAGAGGTGGAAATTCCACACAACATAATTGAGAAAATGTACACATTTGATTGGCGGAGAGTTCAACAGCGAGGGTCCCCATGGGACTTCTTACCTCAAGAGGACTTACCAGAAGAATAAAGGTGCACATAAGTGTTGAACCTCTGGGATAACGTAGGGCCAAAAGAAGTGGTTCAAAGAGAAAGAAACATCAAAGGACCAATAGAGAGGAAGTCAAGAAATTATGGCAGTCGACATTGTAAACTCTTGAACTCGGTGATTTTTTTGTTTAAATTTTAACACAGAAATTAAACCAAAAAAAACACAAGGCCGAACCATTTTTCTGTCGTACCCAGGATGACATTGAAAAATCAAACAGTGACACGCAGTAGCATTTTACTAGCTCAGGATGAGGTTACCATGATGTTAGAACCGAGGAAACGTGGCATGCATTTTGAACATTTTTTGGTGGCTGAGTGGGCGAAATTTGAGTGGCACATGTGACGACTCAAATAGAACCATGTGGTATTGATTATGTAAGCATGATGTCACCCTAAATGGGTAGCCCTAGATGGAAACTAAGGTGAATAGTCGAAGGTCTTTGGGCTTACTAGGATTGTCAATAAGGTGGCAGACGAAATGGAAGCACAAATCACCCCAGTTGGTCGTTGATTGGTCCAAATGCGTAGGCGTGGTCACGTAGGGACAAATCATCCCTATCTCAGGATCCTGGAAGGTTTCAGGTTAGCACAACAGTGAAAGCTCTGGGCTGACTAGGTGTCAGGCGTATGTGGCAAACAACTCACCCTAGTTGGTCATTGATTGGCTCACGAGTATGGTAGTGGTTCCCAGCGGGACACCTCATCCCATTCCTCAGGCTGTGAAAGAAATCAAATGAGCACATGGTAAGAGGTATGGGTTAACAGATCTTTAGGAAATAGTGCTAGTGTACATGACAGTGCAAAACCAATAATAGTACACTTAGGATACCTCACCCATAGAAGGAAACCCAAGAGGTGTTTATGAAATTTCATAAGGGAAATAAAGCTGGAACTAAAGCCAATGCATTAGGACTAGGCTTATGTAGCATTATGATCGAAGGCACAAGAGTGTGTAGTGTTAAATTAGCCCTTGGCGCGAAAGAGAAATGGGCCCAACAAAGTAATGTTCGACAACTTGAAAATTTTGTTTAAAGTGTGTTTCCTTATGTTTGAATGCTTAACCCTGAAATAGGTCGGTAGTGGAGAATATGTTATTTTATTGCAAATTTGGGTAAAACCACCAAACCAACTGAATAGTTATATTGGCATTAAACATGCATGAACGAGTTTGGAGTGAAAATAGCGGCATGGACATAATTGTGAGAAAACTTCGCATAATACCTAAATTTGGTTATGTGTTAGATTTAGAAAAAGTCCTGTTGAATCTTCTAACGTACCAGAATGGAGGAAAACAATAATTTAACTCAATTTTTCTTGCAGAAATAAGTAAGGAGAGTTAGAAGAATTAACTCAATTTTTCTTGCAGAAATAAGTAAGGAGAGTTAGAAGAATTGGAGAGCTAGTTTAGAAGACATATTTAAGCAGAGTTAGAAAAATTGGAGAGCTAGTTTAGAAGACATATTTAAGCAGGACAAGGATAAAAATAAAGGTTTATGCATGAGATGCATAGTTTTGGTATGCATGAGAGGTAAATCAGATATAAATTTTGGTGTCTCAAAGTTGTTTGAGAAGATAGAGAATGAATTGGTGAATGGTGTTTTTGATGTATTCAACAAATAGTTTTTATTGTAAAATTAGAAATTGTTAAGCATTGATGTTGCTAGCGTGTTCGGTATTTTGATAAAAAATCATAAATTAGTGAAGTTGTATTTTGGTGTTTGTGGTGAGTGGTTGAGGTAAGAAGTTTGTTTTTTTATGGAAGGAAGTGGGCTATTGATTTGAGTTTGAAAATGGATGAAATGTGGATCAACATCGCTAACAAGTGGTAGCTTGCAATTTGGGGTTATTAGTCCCTTTTAGTAGTGGTTGATAAATGAGTAGGGTAAGTAGTCCCTTTCAATAGTGGTTGATAAATGAGCAGGGCCAACAATATCTTTCAGTAGTATATAATAAATGAGGAGGGATAGAAGTTCCTTTTAGTGGAAAATGATAAACCTACAAGTGGAAGCTTGTGAGGTAGTGATGTAATACCAAGCTGAAGCTTGTATTTTCCAAAGAAATGGAAAGAAGATTGATGTCTTATATATATATATATATATATATATATATATATATATATATGTTTCACATGTGTATGATAATATTTATGATGTTATGTTTTACATGATTGAGTTATGATGATGATTACATGAGTGGTTGCTAAAGTGATTGAAAAGTGTAAATTGTTAAGGCTTGTATAATTTGATCACACTATTGATTCATCAATCACTCTGTAGTTTCTTAGGTTCCATTTTTTCTAACACACACAAACACATACACATATAGTTTATAGAGAAATTCCATGGCCTCTTTGTGGAAGTGCATGAATTGTAAATATTAGTGTAACCATTCCCTCAAAAACCCTAACAAAGTATTTCAAATTTTGATATTTAGAAAAATGTTAATATTATTGACTCAACTAAATCTGTGTCACTAATCAACCTTCCATTTTGTATTCACCATTACCAACAATGGTGAAACAAATGATTTGTATTATCGAAGGTAAGAATAGACACCCGATACACAAAGATCTCTCTCTCTCTCTGTCTCTCTCTCTCTCTATATATATATATATATAGAGAGAGAGATAGAGAACAATATATGGTTTACAAAACAATGTCATGGCCTATTCATGGATGTGTGTGGATCGTAAATATTAATGTAAATCTTCACACAAAAACCCTAACAAAGTATTTTGAATTCTAATATTGAAAAAAATATCAATATTATGGAATCCACTAGTCAACCTTCCATTTTGTATTCAACACTAATACCAACAATGGTGAAACAAATGTTTTCTATTATTGAGGATAACAATATACAACATGTATATATATATAGAGCAATATAAGACTTATAAGGGCAAATATTAATGTAACTCTTCACTCAACCACCCCAACAAAATATTTCGAATTTTGATATTGAAGAAAAATCAATATTATGGACTCCACTCAGTGACTCTATGTCACGAATTAAACTTCCATTTTGTATTCAACAATAGTACCAACGATGGTGAAATAAACTATTTATATTGTTGATGGCAAAAATATATGCCTCATACACAACAAGTAACAATTGTAAAACATAAACGATAAGTTTTGGTGCGATATTGCTTTACGCTATTGTCACTCACAAATTAACTTTTTCCGATGAAGATTCTGAACTGTTACTAGTTTCACAAATTCTTAAATCCTCAGTTTAATTGATAAATTGAATCCATTTAGCCTAGCCGGGCACACTTCCATACACAATGGTGAACAAGAAGGGGCCACTAGTACGCTTGGTGGAGCAGTCAAGTGAATTAAATATTTCCCCTTCGCCTTGACAATGGGAGTGATTGTAAGTGAGAGCATTATCACGTTCATGGACGAATTGTGTGTTGTGAAGAGATAGGGGTATATATATAAAATTTTATGTTCTCACTCAACCTCCTTGAAATAGAAACAAATGATGAATTTCGACCCATATTTGCATTGACGTAAGGAGAGTGTTTCATAACCTAGGCACCACGTTTCAGGTTCCACGTTCTTAACCACTAACACTAGTGGGCGAGAGAATGACAATGGAATGATGTTTCATAAGCCCCGACTATCTTACAATATTATCATATTGTAAAACTCACTATTCTTTCAAAATGGATTGCCTTAAAATCTAATATTTTGGTAAAACATATGGCTTTTAGACTTAATATGCTTCACAAAGAATCAATGTGACCATGACAAGTTGGAGTAAAACATTTTTTTAATTGTTCTGTTGATGTGGTTTCATCCACATGTCTTATTGAGTAGAACAATTCTTTAATATTTCTATTTTTGATAATTTGATAGGTGGGGAATATTAGTAGAGTAAATTTATAATTAATTTTTGTAAATTTTAATGTTTATTATTCAATGATGGATTAAATATATGATTTAGATATAAAAGGAATTTATATGCATGAATTTTATTTTGGGATTAATACCATGCTATTCCATGTGCATTTATATAGGGGGATATATAGTGATCCCAAAAAGATGTTTAATTGAAATGTGATTTATTTACTGTTAAAATAGTGTTAGTGCATGATTCCTAAAACCACAAGTAAACACATAAGTATGAAGAATCGATAAGAAATTTGCAGAAAATTGAACAACAACACATGAAAATAAAAGTGACACAAGAGATTGTTAACAGAGTTTGACTATATTCAAGCCTACATCTCTAGGCCCTGGTCTTCAACGGAGAGGTCTTTATATTAAAACCTGAAAGCCCAAAAGAAATACATCAAAGTTACATTAACAAGATCTCTAGCTAGTCTAGCTGTGATTTGCTCGACCTCAGAATTCCGACGCAACTGACGCTAAAAAAAAGACCTCTTACTGCTCTAGGAATAAGCATGCAAATTTTTGTTTCCAAGTCTCCAAAAACGGCCCTAAATACCCTTATTCTGCATAGAATGTTACAATTTCACTCAAGGAACCTAGCTCACCTCTCACATCTCTCTATCTCTGCCCCTTCATGGCATAACATTACATTTACATATAGTGTTTGTGACAAAACCCTAATGGCAAACATAGTCTGAATTAAATTACATATCACATTGTTATAACGATATAAAAATATTGTTCTATTGTTAACATTCGTTTGGAACCACACAATATAAAACATTACATTCCTTGCAATGGAAACTATGCATATATCAACCATATACTGCCTTAAACTCTGGCGTGTTTATATGGTTTCCAGAACTTAGCATATAGTTACAACTCAAACCCATGATATTATACCCCGTGGCATAAATCGTTACAACCACATTGAATATATCATGTGAATGGCAGAGCGGTGGAACTGTTGTGGTCACAGTGGATTCAGAACTCATCACACCGTTTGTTCCCATGGTTTGAAGTGGATATTCCGTGGAAAGTGTGTTGAACTATGTATTAAACATAGCATAGCATTATCAATAGTGGGATCACATTAGAACCCGTGGAATGTGAACACGGTGGAGCGGTGGATCTCGTGGCTCGGAGCGGTGATAATGATGGTGTTGTCGAGACCAGAAGGATCCAACATGTACCAACTCTGCGGTGGTGTTGTCACATGGTTTAACGCTGTAATATTAACCTCCACCATACATTGTAACATGTAGTTTGTAATATATTTCGTTGTCATGTTTTGGAGTTAGGTTTATAACCCATATCCATTTGCGCCATTCCACTACATAGTGTGTTTATATATGTTTTTGTAAACTATGAAATCACCATGTTAAAATCACCTTTTAATCCATTCAACCCATTATTTCACCTTGCAACCAAACCAAAGATATTTCACCTTGACCCGTTGACTGTAAATGCCATGTGTTGAGCAGTAAAAATGAGACATGCACTGATTCGTCAGAAATTTCAACAAGTTGTTTCTCATTCTTCCGTAGGCCAAATGCACCCATTCAAGTTGTGTTGGAGTCATTTTTGCGAGCTCTACGAAATGGAACTACTTCCACTTGAATCCAGTAACTTTGACTTTTAGGCTTTTTCTAGATCCTTGGTCATCCATTGATCAATTTCAGATAATTTCCTCCCCCTTGAGACCTTTTGGACCTCCAAAAGGCTTAAGTTCCATAAAAAAAATGTGGGTTCCATTTTCCCACTTGACCGATATCTTTCCACCTCATTTTGAACCTATACACTTTACTCATCCATGCAATCCTCATCAAAACACACAGATTGTAGAATATATCAAGTCTTTTTTCACCCACATCTCCATTCACATTTGTTGCTAATATCTAGGCACCAGTAAATAGTAATGAACCAATTAACAACATTGAAAGTATTGACATATATGAAATCATACCCTTCTTTCCTTTCATAGTTGAAACAAAACTCAACTTATCATATTCCAACTCTTGTTGATGTACAACTTTAGATTCCTTAAGCATATATATATGTTTGTAATTAACTTCCATGATCTCTTGCTTAGGTTCTTTCAATTGTGCCACAAAATGTTTACTAGCATAAGCCGTTTGTTTTAATTGTTCAACTATAAAAAGAGATTTATTTGCTTTTGCGTTATGAGAATGTGCAACATATTCAATTCCTTTTTTGAACAAGTGATATTGATTATGTTCCCTGTAAAAGATCAATTTTCTATCGTCTAAATATGGACTACCCAAGACCATCCCAAATGTATCTAGTTTTACCACATCACATGTCACCTTATCCTTAAATTGAGTAGTTAATGAAAATGGTAACATGCATTCCTCAGTTACTCGTAATTTATGATTTCTTCTCATCCAAATTACAGTATTTGGTTTACAATGCTTTATGGTTTTCAATCCCAACTGCTTAACCACTTTTTCTGAAATTAGGTTAGCTTGAGATCCTCTATCTAACAATGTGTTGATCTTCGTATGTTTCATAACAACCCTTATATGAAATAACTTGTGTATGGAACTGTTAGAATCATTACCTTCATCAGGTTTACCGGTCATAACCAATGTTGTGATCTGTGTCTCATCACCTGAATTTGACCCTAGGTCCAACGGTTTCACTCTTGCTGCAACCTTTTGCTTCCCTTTTCTAATCCAGTTTGGTTTCATTTCGGGATGACTTTTCCAATCGTGATCCTCGTCATGGCCCTATTTCTAGAAATGTTTACAAGAGAGATTTTCAACCTCCTTCTTGGTGATGTTTAATTTCTTTGCTTTCCCTTTTCCCTTGCTCTCCATTCTTGCTGTTGATTCTGATGATACCCCAATTCCCAACTTACCTTCTTCAATGTAAGTTGCTTGTATTGCCACTTCATCCAGGGTAGTAGGACAAAACCTAAATATAATATTTCGAACATACTTAGGTAATCGTCCTGTGTATTTCATTATAGTTTCTTGAGTATACAAAGGAATATCTAACATGAATACCTTGTTATGAAACTCATCTGTATATTGCTACATTGAATTACCTTTATTAACTTTTAGTCCTTGCCATTCTATTAAAGCTTTTTCCTTATATCCAAATGGATATAATTTCTTTCTAAGTGCAGTAATAAAATCAAACTATGATGGAAAAATCTTACTGATATGCTGAGAACATTCCTGTAACTTACTTTGCCACCAAATCAATGTTGTGCCCTGTAAACGAAGCGATGCTAGTCTGATTTTGACTTCATCTTCAATGATCTATTGCACGCTACATATACCTCCATTTTCCTGACCGATTTGTCAAGCTTCTCGACATCAATTTCTCCATTGTACATGGGTAACTTGAACTTAACATCGAGTTTCAATAATGGTTTTGAAGCTTCAGGTGGAGTCAGGAGAGAAGTGATAGGGTCTTTTTGATTGCTTTCATCTTCCTTTCCAGATTGTGATGGATTTCCTTCTTTGTCTTCAGATTTTGCGTCTTCACCTTTTTCATTCTTAAGCTCTCGATACAATTCTTCGATCATGGCTCACAAGGTGATGAAAGAATCCACGAAGCCTGCATCAGATCCAAATGGATGATCACCACTTCCTTCTTCAACCATCTCTTCTCCTCAAGTTTTCCTTCCTCTCGATCCAATTTCTGGATCTTCTTCAACAAGATTTGATTTTCTCTTGGCGATCATGCACAATTCAAATCATAATTATCAACAACTCGCTCTGATACCAAATGATCCCAAAAAGATGTTTATTTGAAATGTGATTCATTTGCTATTAAAATAGTGTTAGTGCATGATTCTTAAAAACACCAGTAAATACATAAGCATGAAGAACTGATAAGAAATTTACAACAAATTGAATAGCAACACATAAGAATAAAAGCGACACAAGAGATTGTTAACGGAGTTCGGCTATCGTCAAGCCTACATCTTTGGGCCCTGGTCTTCAACAGGGAGGCCTTTGTATTAAAACTCTAAAGCCAAAAAAAAAACATCAAAGTTACATCAACAAGATCCCTGGCTGGTCCAACTATGTTCTATTGGACCTCAGAATTCTATTGTAACTAACGGCTCAGAAAAAGACTTCTTACAGTTCCAGGAATAAGCATGCAAATTTTCACCTCCAAGTCTCCAAAAGTTTCCCTAAATACTCTTATGCTACATAGAATGTTAGAATTTTTCTCAAGGAACGAAGCTCACCTCTCCTATCTCTCTCTCTTCGCCCCCTTCATGGCATAACATTACATGTATATATAGTGTTTGTGACAAAACCCTAATGGAAAACATAGTATGAATTAAATTACATATCGCATTGTTATAACCATATAACAATATGGTTCTATTGTTAACATTTGTTTAGAACCGCACCATATAAAACATTACATTCGGTGCAATGGAAACTATGCACATATCAACCATATACTACCTTAAACTCTGGCACGTTTATATGGTTTCCCAAACTTAGCATATAGTTACAACCCAAACACATCGTATGATACCTTGTGGCATAAATTGTTACAACCACATCGATATAGCATGTGAATGGTGGAGCGATGGAACTGTTGTGGTCATGGTGGATTCAGAACATGTCACGTCATTTGTTCCCATGGTTTGAAGTGGAGATTTCATGGCAAGTGTGTTGAACTACGTATTAAACATAGCATAGCATTCTCGGCAGTGGTATCACATTAGAACCCATGGCATGTGAACACAGTGGAGTGGTCGATCCCGTGGCTTGGAGCAGTGATAACGACGCTATTGTCGAGACCGAAAGGCTCCAACATGTACCAACTCCATGGTGGTGTTGTCACATGGTTTAACACTTTAATATTAACCTCCACCATGCATTGTAACATGTAGTTTGTAATATATTTCATTGTCATGATTTGAACTTAGGTTTATGATCCATATCCATTTGGGCCATTCCACTACATAGTGTGTTTACATAGGTTTTTGTAAAATATGACATCACCATGCTAAAATCACCTTTTAATCCATTAAACCCATTATTTCACTTTGCAACCAAACCGAAGATGTTGCAACTTGTCTTGTTGACTGTAAATGCCATGTGTTGAGCAGTAAAAATGTGACATGCATTGATTCGTCACAAACTTCAACAAGCAGTTTCTCATTCATCCGGAGGCCAAATGCACTTGTTCAAGTTGCGTTGGAGTCGTTTCTGCGAGATCTATGTAATGGTGATGCTTCCACTTGAATCCAATAACTTTGAATTTTAGGCTTTTTCTAGATCCTTGATCATCCATTGATCAATTTCAGATCATATATTGAGGAAAAAATGACATAATATATTGATTATATAATAGGTGCTAAAGAGTTTTTATATTGATAGGTATAAAATATGGAGCTTAAAGTTAATGAAAAATATAAAGAGGTATAAAATATGTTACTGAAAAAATGGATACCTATCTAGTGAAAGTAGGAGGTTTTTAAATTAGGAAAGTGTAATGATAGAGATTAAATAATGTCACTTTTAGAGGCATTTTCCAATATATATTCAAATTAAGAGTATTTTTTAGTATGCCATGAACACACATGATATGTGAGTGCATTGAGTGAAACCCTTGTGTTTATATGTCATGTATTGATGTAAATGTGATTATGATCTTTAATTTAATACCATTATTACAATTTGTAATTATGCAAAAAAAGGAACTAATGTGCAAACTTCAATGATAATTGTGTCTTAAATATTTTTTTTATGCTTTTAATTATAATACAAATTAACAAAAACATACAAAAACATTAAAATAAATTATAAAAATTAATAATTATTTTATACCCCATTTTAATTTTATATAGCTCAATATGAGAGATGTATGTCCATCCGTTCCCTTTAAAATAAAAATAAAAATTATGTTTTAAATAGAAAAATAATGTCGACTATAATAATAAAAATGAATAATTTGTATGTTTAAATCTTAAACTTTTCAAAATTATTTTAACAAGAGATTTAAATAAACTATTGTAAGATCTATATTAACTAATTGATGTGGATATCAACTTCATATATATATATATATATATATATATATATATATATATATATATATATATATATATATATATATATATATTTGTTAAAATAAAATATTTTAACATTGTAGAGAAAAAAATGATTTCTTATGGTTAAAACATTTATTTGATCATATATATACGTTCTATTTAGTCTTTAAAATACAATTTAAATAATGAAATTTCACTCTAAAGTATGTTAAGAAATTTAATCTCTTGACTCAGGTTAATGTTAGAAATTGGAATTATTCCCGCATGTGGAGTTAGCTAGACATAGAGAGTCAGTTAACTGAGTGATTGAGTGATTGAGTGTTGAGTCAAGTCGAGTTAAATGATAGATGACTTTTAGTGTGTTGTTGCATGTGGGTGCATGTCAAGATATTTTAGGCGTGTCACTAGTCGAAAAGGTTTAAATACCAATGAATCATGTTTTGTGTGATCAATAGAAGAGCACCAGCTCGTGTTTTATGTGTGAATTCATGCTTTGTCTACTCCGCCTTTCCAACCGTTAAATCCATATATAAAATAAATATATAATAGTGTATATACAAAAGAGCGTTATGCTAAAAATGAAAACAATAATGTCAAATCAAATCTTATAATTTGCTTAAGAAATAAATAAAGAGAAAAGATATTAAAAGGATATTTTCGTCAATATTTCGTAAATTTCATTTTAAAGGCGCACTAGAATAGAAATTAAATCTGCTTATAGTAAAATGATTGTTGCTTCTCGATTTTTCCAACAATCACTGGCTATTTGCAACTAGAGAAGTTAAATTTGATGAAAATTAAACTAGTGAACATTCAGCCTCAATCTAAAGTATTCCACAATCTCAATATTGTGGTCATACTCAATGGGACGTATAATGTACGCACATCAATACAGATTTGCAAACTCTTATCTACCTCCATTGGGTTGGTTTCTCCCTGCAATCGTAACATACATAATTTCAATGCAAACATGGATCATTACCTCACTACAAACTTGTAAAAAATACAACGAATCAATCTTTATTAAACAACTGAGCAACTTACAAGTGTGAAACACCACCTGTAAGGCTGCCTCTACAGTACACCCCTTTTTCTCATACATTACATGCAGAATATATATAACAAATAGACATTTAGGGAAGTTGAACTGAATCCTATAAACCAGGAACAGAATCCTAACCTAGGGTTCGGTTTGAATAGTTTCTACATTAATCTCAACACTCCCACTTAAAGGAGAAATTTTTGGCATTATGACACAGGTTTGGCACTATGACACAGGTGTTGTCCTTGATGGCAACTCACTTAGATGGAAAATCACTGTTCAAGCTCTCAGAATAAAGGAAAAGGAGGTATACATAGTTTCTCGTTGACCAAACCGCGTATACACGCGGATTCAAAGACCAAAAGGTGCATATGCGTATACACACACTTTCATGCACAAAAAAGCGTGTACAGTTTGGAAAACTTAGTTTTTGGTCCTTGGTATTTGGACCTATGGTTTTGGACCATGGTATCTCGTCCGAAGTGTTGAACCCAGGTATTTGGACCCAGGTATTGGTTCTAAGTGGTTTTGGACCATGGTATTGAGTAAGGCCTAAGACTATAAAAGGGGAAGGAGATCATTAGGCAAGGACACTCAAGGATTGAATATCTTATGAAGAACAAGATCTAGAGTAATGGTCATTGGGTTATGGTGCATAGCTAGATCTGAATCAAGGAGGAACCTGAGCACTAAGAGAAGGATAAGTTCTATTGATGGGTCAAGATCTTAAGGTTTGAAGAGAAGTATCTTTATGTCATTTTGATCTGTTATATTTGGCACATGACTTGATCTATAAATCTGATGATATGGGTATAACTAATGTCTAAATAATTGAAAAGGGTAAATTATCTTTTATAGATCTATATGCAGGTTCAACATAGCAAAGGTGTGTATACACACTGGTTTGGTGATTCAAAACGACGTATATGCAGGTTTGCCTTAAGATAACAACATATGCATGTAGGTTCTACATATTGAAGTAGCGTACGTCTCATAAAATAAGTTTTAGCTACTTCTATTTATTGTTGTAGTGTTCTGGGTTTAGGATTGGTTTCTGGTTACTTTTACTGTATTCTCGCTACAACATTTAGAGAAGGGATTGTTTGATCTAGTGTTGGGTTGGTGCAAACGAGAATGGTTGATGTAGATATATTTGATGTTTGATTAATGTTATTAATGGATCTAGCTTGAACATTTATGAAACATGGTCCCTAGAAGAAAAGAGAAGGTTGTAGCCTTCTGTAGGTCAGCACTTATGTACTAGTACATCAGCTAGTACAAGAGCTAAGGGGGTTGTAGCTCCCTTCCAGGAGAAGCTGGAAAATGAGAGAAGGTTGTAGCCTTCTATAGGTAGAAGCATGCGTACTGGTATAAGACTGCACCAGTACAAAAATATTGTAAAAGAAGTTTCTTATTAAAAGAAGATAGAGACAAATTGCAGCAGGTGGTTTTCACCCACATTGGGTTTCCATCTTATACCTTGTGTTCATGTGTGTGATTTCCTGTACTATTTACTGCACTTGATTACTGTTTTATGGTTCTGATACACAGATTAATATTAGCTAACTAAATTAGAAGTCTGCAAGATATACGCGGTTTTCTCTAAACACAGTTGCGTATATATGCACGTTTAATTAACAGAAGTAGCGTATATAAATTTGTTTATGGAAATGAAAAATTGTTAAATTGCTAATACTGACTCACCCCCCTCCCCTCTCAGTGTTATTTCCAACAGAAATCGATTCATAGATATACCTAACATTTCCCTCAACAACACAAATTTGATTCTACCAAGAGGTTTGGTAAAAATATCAGCAGGATTGTCACAATTATTAAAATACTCAATATGGATTTATTTTGATTGAACTTTCTCCTTGACAAAATGGAATTGTGTATCGATATGCTTTGTGTTCTTATGAAATACTAGATTATTTGCAAGTTTTATGGAGTTCTGGTTGTCGCATTTTATCACTATTGCAACCTTATATTCTTCTCCAACATCAAGGAGAAGTCTCCTCAACCAAACTACTTCACATGTCGCTGCACACATAGCTTGATCTTCAACTTCTGCAAAAGACAAGGATACTGTGTTCTACTATTTTCTACTCCATGTAATGACCCTAGATCCAATGTTGAATGCATAGCCTGTTATGGATCGTCTGTCATCTACATTTCCATCCCAATCGGAGTCTGAAAAACCTGTCAATCTAACATCACACGAATCAGCATAAAAAATACCGAAATCTAAGGTTCCTTGGAGATACCTTAAAACACCTTTAGCTACGACCCAATGGCTCTCAAGGGGTTTTGACATAAATTGGCTCAATGCACGGACTGCATAAGCCAAATCAAGCGTATTTGTAGTCAAGTAGATAAGATTCCCAACCAGCGATCTATACAACATCGCATCTACCTCTTTAGATCCATCATCATTATGAAGTTTTAAATTCTGTTGTAAAGGTACTGTTGTAGCTTTGCACTGATCCATTCTAAACTTTTCCAATAAGATCCTTACATACTTACTTTGTGACAGAAAAGTTTGTCTAGAATCCCTCTAGACTTCCAAACCCAAACAATAGAGTATCTCTCCAAGGTCTTTCATCTCAAAAACTTGTGACATGTGCTATTTGATTTATTTAATGAGATCATTAGCATTCCCTGTAATGATTAGATCATATACATATAAAGAAATCAAAACAATCCTCTCCTCTTTATCAAACAAGGTATAAAGATTAAGGTCATTTTTTCTCCTTTTATAACCATGTTGCAAGAAAAATGAATCAATTTTCTCATACCATGACGTGGGTGCCTGTTTTAGTCCATACAACGCTTTCTTCAACCTGCAAACCAAATTTTCTTCCCCCTGTTTGACAACCCCTTAGGTTACACTAAGTAGATTTCTTGCTTTAAGTCCCCATTTAAAAATGCAGATTTAACATCTAGATGGTGAATCATCCAATGGTGTTTACTAGCTAAAGCAATTATCATTTTGATTGTGTTAAGTTTAGCTACAAGGGCAAATGTTTCATCATAATCTATGCCTTCTTGCTGCGAATATCCCTTTGCAACCAACCTAGCTTTATACTTATCTATGCTCCCATCTGCTTTAAATTTAGGCTTATACAACCATTTGCATCCTAAGAGTTATTTTCCTTTAGGTAGTTTAACTAAATCCCAAATTTTTTTTCTAAGAATTGATTCATATTCCTCTTCCATAGCAGCCCTCCATTCACTATATTGATTGACTTCTTTATAACTAGAGGGTTCAACAACATTAATCATACTAGTTATAAAAGCATTTCCCCTATATCTTGCTGGAAACTAAGATTTCCTAGTTGATCTCCTAAGTGGTGGGGTAGCTTCAAACATTCTCTGATCATCATTTTTTGGACTTTGCTTGATAGTACATCATCTACTTCCCTTCCTTCTATTGCTACTATTGCTGATGCTACTTCTCATTGCTGTCACCTGATTCTTCACTTCCTTCTTCCACTGGCAAGGGCATGTGCCATTCTTCATTAGCATTCCCATGGCTTCCATCATTAACCTTATCATGAAACACTACATTTATGCTTGCAAACACTTTATGAGTAGAGGGATTAAAAAATTTGTAAGACTTAAATTCCATACAATACCCAACAAAAATACATTTGATGGCCTTTGAGTCAAGTTTCTTTCTATGTTTCTTTGGGATATGAGTAAGGCTTTGCTGCGAAAATCCCTCAAATGCCTAACTGCAGGCTTATAACCAAATAAAGCTTCAAAAGAAGTTTTAAAATCTAAACTTCTTGTTGGACTCCTAATCTTTAGATATACTGCAGTATTAATCGCTTCAGCCCAAAAGCCGTTAGAAAGATTCTTACCTTTCAACATACTACGAGCACACTCCACAAGAGTTATGTTCTTCCTCTTTGCAACCCTGTTTTGTTGAGGAGTGTGGGGTACTGTAAACTATTGTTGTATCCCATTATCTTTGTAGTATTTGAGTACATTAGCTTTCTTGTAGTCTCCCGCTTGATCCGAGCAGAGAATCTTGATGCTTTTACCTGTCTTCTTTTCAACCATACTTCTGAACTCTTTGAAGTATTCAAAAGTGTTTCTTTTCTTCCTGAGGAAATACACCCAAGTAAATCTAATATAGTCATCAATAAACAATAAAAAATAGTATGCACCGCCTACCGATCTTATCTGCATAGGCCAACATAGATCTGTGTGTACCAGCTCAAGTATATCTCTCTTGTTTCTATCAAGATTCACAGGAAATTCATCTCTGTGCAAATTTCCCTGTCCACATGCATCACAATCAATATGAGAAGATTTTAAAACAGGAAGACCTTTGGCCATACCTCTTTTCTGTAAAAGCAACAAATCATTGAAGTTAATATGGCTGAACCTCTCATGCCATAAGTCTATTGTAGTCATGGAAGATGATACCAATGCTTGATGTGGTGCGCTTTTGACATTTAGCTTATACAATCCTCCCACATGAATACCTGATGCAATAGGCTTTAGACAATCCAACAGGTCTTTAATGACACAATATGATTTATAAAACTCTACCTTGATGTTCTTAGCAGTTATAATAGAAACAAAGATCATATTCTTTTTGATCCCAGGTACATACATCACATTGTGGATATGTCTAATATTTGCATCAGGCAAAGAAACAAGAATATTACCATAACCTTTGATTTGGTACTCTCTATCATCACCAAGATAGATGTTTGCTCCACTACTGGTCTCGTTGAAGTCTTCAAACCACTTTCTGTTCCCTGTCATGTGGATGGATGCACCTAAGTCGACAAACCAGGTATTTGCTTCATCTTCCTTAGCTGAAAGTGCATAGTTAGATATGAAAAGCCTGATGTTCTGACTATGTTCGTCAACAAAAAAATAACCTGCATGCTGCTTATGTCGCTTCCAACCTTCATCAAACTTTTTTTCATGCAATATATGGCTATATGGCTGGTTCTACCACAATAAAAAAATTTGGTCGCAAAGTCATTTCTATTGAAAGACATACCTTGGGGTGAGGGAATATTTCTCTGTGGGGCTGCGCTACTCTTCTGTGCTGCATTTGGCTTTCCTCTGAAGGGCTTCTTCTTCGCCATTAAGGCTAGATCTAAACTCTGGGGTTTATGAGTCAGTCGTCTTTCCTCCTCTTACATGAGGATCCCTACCAATTCTTCAAATACAGGGGCTTTTTCTCTTGCATTCAAGCCAGTGATGAACATATGATACTCGTCAGTCATACCATTCATGGTAATTGTGACCAGAAATGTATCTGAAATAACTTCACCAATATCTCCCAGCTTGTTCTTGAGCTCCTTGATCCGCGAAATGAATGCTACAACTGTCTCATTCTCCTCCATCTTGATGGACATAATCTTTCTCTTCAAAAACAACAATCGATTGGTGTTCTTGATCTCATGGAGATCCTTGAGCGTCTTCCAGATCTCTGGTGCAATCTTGCAATCACGGATATGGGGAATAATGCAATCTTCGACTGATAATTTCAGGAGCATTCTCGTCTTAGTCTCCCTCTTGTCCTAGTCTTGGATTGTTGCTATTGTTCATCCTGCAATGAGGTTTGGTTTCACCTCATCATTGTTCGCAATCGTCCATGCATTGTGTCCCTCAATCAGGGTTTGCAGCTTTAATTTCCAACCAAAATAATTGGATCCATCCAGCGTATTGTTTTTATTGAGGTAAGCTTCTGCTACCTGATTATTCATATTGAACGAATAAAAAACTTCAACCCAAACAATTAAAAAAAAACATCCCAATCTTCTTAAAAATAAACTGTCTCAAATGATTGATAAAAAAAATGAGCCGAGATCCAAAACAAAGAGAGCCCAGATCTCCCTTTTTTTTCAATGACACCCCTTTTTCAAATAAATAACCCCTCCTTTTCTTTAAATAATTAAAAGAACTTGAATTCTTTAATAAAGAACTTAAATTAAAAAACTTTAAATTAAAAATCACATATTCTTTCCTAAAAATATAACCACCCCTATTTTTCCTTTTTAAAAGGATTACTTAAATTCTTTCCTTTTAAAAACAATCGCCCCATTTAATAATGAGCCCCTCCATATTTTTTTAATTAAAGAGTGAAAAACTTTAATTATAAAAAATGGATAATTATTCATTTTTTTAAAAATCTGCTCCAATGCATATCGTTGTCAAAAAAAATACCAAAGATTCGCGAAGCTCGTCCTTGAAATTCTGAATACAATTCTCGCTACTTTTTCTGATTCACTCAAACAAGGGCTTCTGCCTTTCACGCCAGAGATCCAGACGGCATGAACCAGGCTCACATTACTATTTATGATCCCACGGGCTTCAATACCCATCGATTTTCTCCATGGATCGCACGGGCTTCATTTTCATGCAGAGATCTACTCTGGCACTGCGATCCACGTGGGCTTCAATTTCACACGGATTTGGATCGCGCTTGTAGCTGTCCTCTTCCCAAACAGCAGCCCACCACATAGAAAAAAAAACACAACATGAAAAGACAAAAAATGTAGTCTTTTCCCCCACGCAAGGTCGGTGTGATTTTCCTCCAAGCACTCACGCTGTTTTGAAGATAAAAAATCACGTATGGAAGTGAAATCAACGCGATTTTCTTGCCAAAGTCTACACTAATTTTTTCTCAATCGCGCCGACCTCTCTCCACTCAAGGTACAGGTTTCCTCAGCCCTATAGCTCTGATTATAGCTCTGATACCATGTCAAAAATACAACGAATTGATCTTTATTAAACAACTGAGTAGCTTGTAGGCGTGAAACACCAGACTGCCTCCCTAGTACACCCCTTTTTCTCATACATTATAGGCATAATATACATAAAATCACACATTTAGGAAAGTTGAATTGAATCCTATAAACTAGGAATAGAATCCTGATCTAGGATTCGGTTTGAACAGTTTCTACATTAATCTCAACATACACTATTTCAACGCAAACATGGCCCATTACCTCACTGAAAACTTTCGAGCATCCCCCTATTGTAATTTTGCTCAGTCCATTGTTAGTCAAGCTACATCTAAATCAGGGGAACTGTCCATGAAACTAGTAATTTTGATTAAAAGAAAGGGGACACATATAAACGTAATGGGCCTACGTTTAAAATTTTGTTGATGGTGATCACTATGCAAAAGAGGCATTGCACTCTTGAAAATTGATCTTGAAATCCTCAGTGTCCTGTCCCTTAATCAGCAATTTGAAAAGAGGTCGGTGATACTTGAGCCACAATTTCACATGCCCCAAATAAATACAACTATGTTCAATAGCCGTGACTTTTTAAAACATACCGATAAAACGAGACACTTGCAGCGAGGACGACACTAGAATGAGGTATTTTAATAAGTAGACACCATATCAATTTACCCAATACTAAGTCTCTCGTAATATTGGTATGTTCCACTCGTCTCCAAACCCGTGCTTTTCTGTACACCCTCCCAGGTTTGCAGAAGTAGACTTTTTCAGGAGCACAATGCGCGTCTTCTAAGCACACGCATGGTCCTTCAAGTTCACATCCATCCTTCTTTATGATAGAAACAAAATTTCTCAGAGTGGCTGTGATCTTTTATCCCAATTGAATCATTGACCAATACAATGAATTTACAAGAGAAATATTATTACATTAGATCATTTGGCAAAATGATAAATCAGGAGCTATAAGTGTTGTTATTAAAATTTTGATAGAACGTTCATTGTGAGGTGGCTAAATTCTAAATGTCTTGCATGGTAATTAATAAAATTGATTCCTAAAGATATGGGAACCCATTCATGCCTAAGAAATGACTCTGAGACTCCCAAGAGAAATTTTTAGTGCATTGAGATCCTCGTCAGCTTCATTGAGGATCACAACCTTAGCATATCCCTCATCTTGCGAAATTGGGACTATTAATCTCATGCCCACAACAAATTCATGAACAACACTTCCCTTCCCGAGGAGGGAACTACTGTGAGCGCACCAGTTACTAGCATCCCCCATAGACTTACACCTAACCAATATGGCAAATGCAGCAACACAAGACCTTCGTTAGCGACGACATCAATGAGATCCTTAAGGGTCACACTATTATTGAACATCATTATCATGTTGCGTTCGTTTATAGAAACATGATGGTCTAGATGCAGAGTGCTGATGATCAGACCAAACTCTCCACCAGGACATACAAGTTTAGGAATTCTATTGGAGTAGCGAGTTACAACTTTCATCTTTTGGTTCTTCTGAATGGCCTCAACAACGTAGGCCACAAGCTTCTCTTTGGTGGAAGGGTAAACAACTTACACTTGTGCAGCCTTGCATGTCACGCCCCTAGGCCTACGATAATCTTTCAACCGTACTTGGCGAGGTGCGGCACCACCGAACACTTTATTTTTACCAATACTTATATTCATGGACTACGCCTAACCACTTGTCCTACTTAGTTCGTGTTTCTCAACCAAGTAATTATTATGTTTCCTTTATACCAATGAACACCCATACACATTCATTATCATAAAGAATTGTACATGAAGAACACAATTGCACAGTATAGAGGGAGCGGCAACTCCCTGAACAATGAGTCTGCCCGAATACAATATATTATTCAACTTTACAATGTTACAAAGCTTTACAAGTATACTTGGGAAACACCAAGTTTCATACTTAGCCAATTTTACATCAAGGCAACACCTCCATGTGCCAACCAAAGTTCCTTGCCTGAGCTGGGCAGGTGTGCCCTCACACAAGTTGCCAACCGCTCCTCAACTGAACTTCGTTTTGATGGGTGGGTGACCTCACCCAAGTCACCCTTCACACTTCACACGATGGGCGGGCGACTTACCCAAGTCACCCGAAGACACCTCTGTTTACTTCTGCACGGCGGGCGGGCGACCCACCCGAGTCTCCACCTGCGCCTTCACCCGAACGACAGTCGACCTCCTACCTGTGCCTTCACTCGATACAACACTTGTGCGATGTTCACCGTGCAGCCTTGCCCAAGGTTGGGCGCATAGAGTTGCGCCTCCTTCTTGTTGCGGCTTCACCTCCTACTTCGCACTTCCTTGTATGCGTAGATGATTGTGTTCGAATTGAATGACTCTTCGCTACAAAACTTCGTTGTATATATATGGATGGTAGGGCGAGTCGAGCTGCCCAAGCCGACTCATCCACCATGTGTTGAACGCCCCTACATACTTCGCAAACTTGCCATCATCGTCGGTCGGCCTTTGTCCAAGTCGTAGGTCGGCCCGTGGGTTGAGCCAACGCTCCCCACGCCATATAAACTCCATCGCTTCACTTCCTCATGCGCATTATTATTATGTCCTTCGCACATTTCTGTCCAAGCTCGCATTTCGTCCATGTCTCCAACTCGCTCGTTCACCAAGTCAAGTTGCACTTCACCCAGGCGGTTATGCCAAGAACCGCAGGTCCTTACATCCTCCTCCACCTGAAGTCGTTTTCGTCCTCGACAACATCCCGTCCTGGTAGTCATCCACCAAGATCAACAACTGTCTCATCCTTGGTCCATGATATCAACTCCTCCACATACTGCAAAAATCCCTGCAACATATGTAGAACTACCATTTCCATCATGTGTCATCCCATCCTGTGAACTATCCTCCTTCCTGCCTGCCTGATGTCAACATCTCTCTAGTACACTGCTAGCCCCCATGACTTGAACTAGTCGGGTGATCAGTCCAACTGTCACACTCAAATCATAAGAATGCCCATCCTTATGCCTTCATCAGTCTTCTTGGATTCTGCCAAATCCTGGACTCACCAAGAATCTCTTACATGCTCAAGTCCATGGAAACTCCATCCCATCTGCAACATGTCATGATGCTTAATGCCGAACCATTCTTGCACCATCTACCATACCTGCTCAACCTATTTTAAGGACTCACTACCATGAGCAGCTAACAATGAGCCCCATCCTCTATGTCATCTAAGAAGATGTAGAGGGAGTAGAGCCTAAAGGCTCACCCTCACTAATAAGCTCAATCCATCTGTCAGGATTCTCTACCTCCATCCTCTGTAGATATGCAACTCGATCCTCCTCATGGACGTTCAGTCTCACATAAGCCTCCTCGTCATCATCATCATCCTCAACTTCCTCTAGCCTTCTTGACAGATCCAAGATACTATTGGATAGTGTCCTTATAACCAATGAATGCTCGATAAGCTTTGCCTCAGCAGTAGAGAACCGCTTACACACATCATCCAATCTCTTCTCATCCTCCATCTGCATCACTACTAGTTTACAATTAGGCTTTGTCACACCAATGGTTGGAACACCAATGGGTACATCTTCCCTTCCATCGTAAATGCACAGCTTCTTCAAATGAGGAACAATCATAACATGATATTGTTTCAAGAATTCCATCCCCAGCAGAGCCTCATAGTCGTCAATCCACACTATAGTGAAGTCAACTTTCCCGGTCCACTCACCTAGTGTTGTGTCCACCCTTTCAGCTATACAAAGTACCGAATCAGGAGGATAATTCATAGTCTTCATTTGTGCCTTCACTGGTACAAACTTCAGCCCAATCCTTCTCGCAGTATCTTCACTCATGAAGTTATGAGTCGCCCCACTATCCACCATAGTGAGTATATCAGCACTCTCAATCTTCATCCTAGCATACTCCAAATTGTTCCTCTCAGGATCCCTTCGAGAGACCACCTCTGTAGTAGCAGCAAATCCAAGAATCTGCATCATCCCCATAGAAGCTTCTTCATTCTTCATATTAGACTGTGCAATAGCAGCCACTTTCGGTCTAGAAGGGCAATTCTTCACCGTATGTGGTTCAGCACAAATCCAACACTTGAAGGCCTTCTTCATCTTCGACTTATCATCCAATTTCGAAGCATCATCCTTCTTCTTCTCTTTAGTCTTATTGGACTTCTTCTTCCTCTCATCAGAAGTCTCATCATAATGCTCCACCAACCTGTCCACAGCAGCAAAAGCTTCCGCAAGTGTTTTAATCTTCTGCCTCTTCACTTCATTGTGTTCCCAAGGTTTCAATCCAATAATGAAGTTGAACACCTTGTCCCTCTCTGCCATGTCAGGAAGTTCCAAAACCGCACTTGCAAACTCCCGTTGATATGTCTGTAGGTTCCATGTCTGCTTAATAAACTTAATCTTCATCCTTTCTTCCCATGTTTCATCCTGAGGACTGAAATGAGCCTGCAAAGTTTCCTTCATATCATCCCAAGAAGTAATGTCATCAACACTGCCATTAGCAAGTTGGTCCATCCATCTTCTCCACCACATCTTAACATATTTTGTCAAGAATTGAGCAACCACTTTCACCTTTGTCTCATCATCGGATAGACCCAAGCGTTCCAAGTATTGCTCCATATCCCATAGAAAGTTACCAAGAGTCTTCGCGCTTCTTGTACCATCATAAGATTCTGATTCCTTGACTTTCACATGAGACACTCCACTTGAGTTATGTCTCACGGCCTTCTTCAACACCGTGATCCCATACAAATTCATTATCATCAGCAATTATAAATGAAGAACACAATTGCACAGTATAAAGGGAGGGGCAACTCCCTGAACAATGAGTCTGCTCGAATACAATATATTATTCAACTTTACAATGTTACAAATCTTTACAAGTATACTTGGGAAACACCAAGTTTCATACTTAGCCAATTTTACATCAAGGCAACACCTCCGTGTGCCAACCAAAGTTCCCTGCCTGAGCTGGGCGGGCACGCCCTCACATGAGCTACCAACCACTCCTCAGTCGAACTTCGTTTCGACGGGTGGGCAACCTCACCCAAGTCACCCTTCACACTTCGCACGGCGGGCGAGAGACTTACCCAATTCACCCGAAGACACCTTCGTTTACTTCTGCACGATGGTCAGGCAACCAAACCGAGTCTTCACCCGTGCCTTCACCTGAATGGTGGGCGACCTCCTACCCGTGCCTTCACCCAATACAACACTTGTGCGATGTTCACCATGTGGCCTTGTCCAAGGTTGGCCGCATAGAGCTGCGCCTCCTTCTTGGTAGGGCGAGTCGAGCTGCCCAAGCCGACTCATCCACCATGTGTTGAACACCCCTACATACTTCGCAAACTTGTCATCATCATCGATCGGCCTTTGTCCAAGTCGTAGGTCGGCCCATGGGTTGAGCCAACGCTCCTCGCGCCATATAAACTCCATCGCTTCACTTCCTCATGCTCATTATTATCTCCTTGCACATTTCTGTCCAAGCTCGCATTTTGTCCATGTCTCCAACTCACTTGTTCACAAAGTCAAGTCCCACTTCACCCGGGTTGTTATGCCAAGAGTCGCAGGTCCTTACATTGCAAGTGCTATGGTCAGGAAACACGCCATAACCATTAGAAAGTTGAAACTGTGTATTTAGATAATCCATCATGACATTTTACCACGGGATCTCGAGGGCTAGATTTCCCAATTGAGACTAACAGAAAAAATGCATAGCATGAGAATAAAATAGCCATGTCAAACTCCATTCACATACATAAATTAGCTATGTTGAATGAGTTTCTGTACGTGGGTACTTTGGATACGTGGGAACGAGTATCTGGTGCGGATAGAAGCTTTGCCCAAATTTACGGGAAATGTCAAGTTGGGAACAACAATTATAATATATTAAAAATTAAAATTTAATATATATATATATATATATATATATATATATATATATATATATATATATATATATATATATATATATATATATATATATATATATAAGTGTAAACATTAAATTTACATATCAAATAAAATTTTTAAATGATTCATCATTCAAGAGACAACCATAAAAAGTTAAAACAAAAACTAAAAGCCACATAAAAGTCTGTTGATGTTCATACTAGAAAAGAACTTTAAAAGCCAAAGCTTAAAGTAGTACAAAACTCAAAATGCCAAATAGCCAAAATATAGCAACGAAAATACAAAGCTTATGATCATATATTACGATCTTCAGCATAAAGGAGATCCATATAAGCTTGAGCCTCACTGGGTACTGAATCAACGCCATCATCATCATCATCAGATACAACAATGTCATATAAAGGTATGCCAACCAATCCTACATTTGGTAAAGGATTATCATCATCATCGTCAATTTGGGTAGCATCTTCATTGTTCACATCCAGTCGTGCAGTAGGTCCTTCTAAATATTCAGGTAGCTTCCTTGCACAAAGTCGAAGACTACTATGCACATAAACAAGTTTCTCTACTCTGTTAGAGTTAAGTCTATTCTTCTCAACAAAGTGTATGAAACTATAAGTGGACCAATTCCTTTCAGCGGTTGAGGAACTAGCAACCTGAGATATCAAACGTGAAGCAAGGTTTCGGAGCTCTCAGACCTGGCCCCCATACATTCTCCACCATCCAAGAGGTTTCTTCTAAGCATAATGCTTGATGTCCCTCTTTGCATCTTGGCTAAATGAAGGAGCTCTTAATGGACCAAAATAAATAAATTTCTCTCATATCACACTTGCTTCATCAACAGTATACATCTTAGTTATAGCATCAATAAACCCTTGTTTTACCTCTTCATCATCAATAGGAATAATTCTATTTGGTCTTTCCATATACCATTTTGGATTAAGGGCATATGCAACTATGTGAAGGGAGGTATTGAGTTTAAGCCATCTTTTCCACTATCAAATTGTGGATTTCATGGAAAACCTACAAAGAAGGGTTTCTTTGGCGAATGATGTGTTTTACCTTGCCCACCATGGTATCAATACATTCGTATATTTCTCCAAGAGAAGGAGAATTTGAATTAGCATACCTAATCAACTCCACAACTGGAGCTGTCAAAGAGACAACATATCTACAATCAGCCCACCAATCCTCATTAAGAAGCATTTCTCTTATCTTCTTCACTTGAGATGACTTAGACTCAGTCCATGCATTCCACTATGAAGAAACAACAGTGGCTTGTAAAGATACATAGACTTCAACCATGCACTCAAGAAAAATAAAATATGTGGCATATCTTATTTCTGCAGGTTTTAAAAAATGCTCTTTGAATACATCCTGTAAATTTCCAAGAAAGCATGGTGGTTGCAGATGAACATTTGTGCATCCCTTGCATCTTAAATGAATTTTGTAATTCATTGTATTTTACCAATGTCTTTTAAGAGATTGTTAAGGGCATGTACACAACCAGGAGTCCAAAAGATATGTCTATATCGACTTTGGATCATCAATCTCACTGCTTTACAAACAGGTGTTGCATCTGTGATAACATGTACCACATTTGAAGGACCAACCTCATCAATTGCATCCTTCAGCATTTCAAACATGAAAGTAGCATCCTTATTTTTACCACTACAATTAATTGCTTGTAAGAAATAAGGCCCTTCTGGTGATGTGACAATAGCATTCAACAAAGGTCTTTGTTGGATATTCATCCAACCATCCATGACAATTGAACAACCTGAATGAACCCAAGACTGTTTGAGGTCCTCCATAAATCCATACATTCTTGTCACCCCTCTATCTAATAATGAAGTCCTCATTTTGTTGTACCCCGGGGGTGCATATCCTGTCCTTGCAGCTATGATTTTTCTCACCATTTCTTTATACTATGGTGAACGAGTGGCATTAAATGAAATTTCATTCACCATAAAAAATCTTCTATGGCATCATCTGCTTCATCCCTATTCAAAACATTGTACATATTTTTAATGTAGTCACATACAATAGTCTTCTTAGTGCTAGAACTTCCTTGATTAGTCTCAATTTGGATGTGAATTTGTTCATTCATACATTAGGATGAATTTTCATGTATGACTCTCTTATTATTAGGAGATACAATGCTACAATCACATTCATTGTTTCCATTTGCTTTCATGTGAAGCTTACTCATCTCCATTCTTTGTTCAAGGTTACATGTGAAACTATTCACTCCTAACCCAGGTATGCTAAAAAAATGATGCCATGCTCTTGTATAGTTACCCTTAACAACATGGTCACACAAATTGCATTTCCATTCCTCACAGCTTCCACTGTTTTTTTTGTCTCATTTTGTGTTATTTTTTTCATGAACTTCATTAAGGGCTTGTTGGAAATGTTGCTTGATTGCTTGTGGGTACCTATTGTTGCCTCTACATTCTCTTGTTGAACTTTTAAAAGTAGTGGGGGTCTCATTCTACTGTTGGTGTTACCACATTTATTGGTCAATCCTCTATCAATGGTATCAACAGTGAAAATTTATATTAAAATACAAAAAAAAAAACATTAGAAGTGGAACAAATAAATATATTTTACAATGTACATAAATGACAAAAAAGTAAAAATCAAAATAATAATATTTAATTTGTATATTCTGAGTTCTCATAAACTAATAAACTAGTCAATGATAATTTGCATACTTTAATAAACTAATAAACTAGTCAATCACTATTAGTGATTTCAATCTGATGAATATATTTTATGAATAAAGTACAGGATTATCTACTTAATGATAAAACTTATAAAGTGAATGATTGTAATAACATAATACTAAAATAAATTAATAATTAACTTTTATCTAGGTGTACATCATTATCTACTTAATGAGAAAACTTATAAAGTGAATAATTGTAATAACATAATACTAAAATAAATTAATAATTAACTTAGTAGTCAAATGATATATTTGTTACACACAACGAGTGTTAACCTTTGTTTGCAACCCATTAACCTCTTTTACTAAGAATAAGATACATGCACTATTCACAAAATTTGGAAGCACCTCCTTAGTGGTGGTAAATGTGTGATTCTAATAAGTATTGAAGGATGCATGTGCAATATTCAATTTAATATAAGATATGTGTATGACACTTTGCTTTATATTATTTATGTTGGATGCTTATTAATGATTGTTATTGCAATTTGACATTACTTGCATGAATGTATTAATTATGCATTCATCAAAATATTCATTTTAATCTAAGAGATGTGTATGACACCTTGCCTTATATTATTTATGTTTGATGCTTATTAATAATTGTTATTGCAATTTGACATTACTTGCACTATATATTCATGAGTGAATGTATTAATTATGCATCCATCAAAGTGTTACCATACTATAATTTTTATTACATGCTTCGATGAGAGTTTGAAAATTATGTAAATGAAAAGCAAAACGATATGAGATAAAATGAATAAAGAATTGACCTAAAGTGTTTATAAAATATTAAAATCTTATGAATTTTATTGCTTTCCATATTGAATTTGTTCCAGTGCTTTGATATACATTCATTTTAATATAAAAAATCTTAACTTTAATGAACCTTCACCTTACTTCAAGAAGACGACATACATTTCAACATATCCCAGAAATATTGAAAACTAATTGTTGAAATGTTACTTAATATTCTGAATATCATTTTAAAAAGCCACCCCATGAAGAGACAAACCAACTACAAAAAAAAAAAAAATTAAAATGTTGCACCTGCGTACGCAAAGCTTGGTCTTTATGTTCATTTTACAGTTTAATTTTGAGCCATTATTTGGCATTTGCAAATTATAATCATAAAAATAACAAAGTTTTGCAGTATCTGTATTATATATCCTTTTGAATTTTAGTATTTTCGACAATGTTTCATACCCCCACCTGAATTGGGTGCAAATAGCAGACTTCCTGCAGCTTATATGCCATGTGACCAGAGTAAACCCTATGTAAACAATTGAAGGAAAAACTGAAACATAGGATCTCCAGTAATTCCTAATTACAAAAAGGACTTTTGCCTTTAGAAAGTCGGTTTAAGCAACGTTTGTGGAGCGACAAAAATTAAAAATAGTAAAATACACCATGTAAATAAAATTCATATCATGTATCCCTATGATATCAAACCAAGAAAGATTAAAATAACCTAAGTAATATTAATCAATTAATTAAGAAATGCGTTGAGATTTGGAATGATATCTAAAGAGTGAACACAAATGATTGAGATATTGCTGGGTGTCATCGATTTTATTTTTTGTTGGTTGAACCAATATTAGATTATTCATTATTGTAATAGAATGCACTGTTTTTCATTAAGAGATTACAAAAGTAATTACTTAACCTGCAATGGAAAGTTAAAAATGAACAACAGTCACACAGAGAATAATTTTATCGAATAGAACTGTCACGTAGCTTACACAGCTTGATGATAGGGCTAATCTAATTATCATATTGCTGCAGCTATTGCACCACAGAGGTAGCCTGGAATATTCTATAGATGTTCTAAATACATTAACGAGTCTCTCACCTATGCCATCTCACATTACATTAACCACCTAACGACCATTAGCTTCATGCGCTTTAATTTAGGGGCATTATTAACGCGATCACACCATGGTAATTTATTAATGTAATATTAACATTAACAATGGAGCTCGTTGTTCGCTTCGCTAAGGTGAAGAATATCACATAGGAAAACTGAAGAAGAGATGTCATCTTTTGATTATTAATCAAAAAGACTCATTCACAAAAGAAATTGCATTATTGATCTTATTTCTAATATAGCAAGTCTCTATTTTAGTATTTTCTCTATCTACGAATGCCACAGGCTCCTCTGATTTTAATACAAGCATGGGGAAGTGCTTCTTACATAATTCTTCACAATCGACATGTCTTCTATGTCTGACGTATCGAAATATTATATTTATGCAGCCTAAGCTTATGAGATATGAAACTAGTAGAAAATATTTATGCAGATAATATAATAAAAAAAAATAAAATTATAAGTACGAAAATTCGAGGCAGTTGGACTGGGGCGACAACAATTTACATGCAAACATCCAGAAATTAAAATGCAAACTTACAGGCAGGCAAAGACAGGGAAAGCACGGCAGGCGAACAGCCATCGAACACGACAGACAACGAACACAGGCAGGCGAACACGGCAGGCGAACAGACAACGAACAGGCAGCGAATAGAGTTGTTGTTGAACTCAGAGCTGATCCTCATCAATTATATAGAAAAATATCAGTCATTTTTGCTGCCAATACTAAGTTTTCTGCCAAAAAAAATTGCATGGGATTTTCAGATATGCGGGAGTGTTGGTTCCCTGTTAATGGCGGTGTAGAGGATAATCTAATGCTCCCGGTGTGTTTCGTGACGTGCTTAAATCTAGCGATGTGTTTGTTTACTAATATTTGAGGGTTTTGGTGTAACGACAATTGTGACTCCAACAAGTGGTATCAAAGCCAAAAGTCTCGAGTTCAAAACACATGGGGCTCGTGTTGGGGGAGATCGTTGGCTCCCCATTAATGGCGGTGTACAAGGATAATCCAATTTGGTGTAACGACAGACAATCGTGCTCCAACAGGGAGCCCAATTTGGTGTAATGGCAATCGTGACTCCAACAGGGAGCCCATAGGAGGTAAGGGCAATCATGACTCCAACAGGGAGCCCATAAGAGCTCGATAATCCAATTTGGTGTAACGGTGACTCCAACAGGGAGCCCATAAGAGCTCGATAATCCAATTTGGTGTAACGGCAATCGTGACTCCAACAGGGAGCTCATATGAGGTAACAACAATTGTGACTCCAACAGGAATCCCATAAGAGCTCGATCCATCGAGGAGGGTTTTGGTGTAATGGCAATACGGCAATTGTGACTCCAATAGGAAGCACATAAGAGCTTGATCCATCGAGGAGGGTTTTGGTGTAACGTCAATACAACAATCGTGACTCCAACAGGGAGCCCATGGGAGGTAATGGAAATCGTGACTCCAACAGGGAGCACATAAGAGCTCGATCCATCGTAACTCCAACAGAGAGCCCATAGGAGGTAACGGCAATCATGACTCCAACAGAGCTCGATAATCCAATTTGGTGTAATGGCAATCGTGACTCCAACAGGGAGCCCACATAAGGAGGTAATGGCAATCATGACTCCAACAAGGAGCCCATAAGAGCTCGATCCATCGAGGAGGGTTTTGGTGTAATGGCAATACGGCAATCGTGACTCTAACAGGGAGCCCATAAGAGCTCGATCCATCGAGGAAGGTTAAGAGCTCGATCCATCGAGGAGGGTTTTGGTGTAATGGCAATACGGAAATCGTGACTCCAACAGGGAGCCCATAGGAGGTAACGGAAATCGTGACTCCAACAGGGAGCCCATAAGAGCTCGATCCATCGTAACTCCAATAGAGAGCCTATAAGAGGTAACGACAATCGTGACTCCAACAGGGAGCCCATAAGAGCTTGATCCATCGTAACTCTAATAGAGAGCCTATAAGAGGTAACGACAATCGTGACTCCAACAGGGAGCCAATAAGAGCTCGATCCATCGAGGAGCGTATGGGCTCCCGATCCAAGCTTGAGTGGAAACCAGCTCTTAAAACTTCTATTTTAACCGAGAAAAGCTCCTGAAAAGCTCCCAAGCTCCAACAAAAATTTTGTCCAACAGGAAGCCCATAGGAGCTCGATCCATGGAGGAGCATATGGGCTCCCGATCCAAGCTCGAGCGGAAACCAGCTCTGAAAACTTCTATTTTAACTGAGACAAGCTCCTAAAAAGCTCCCAAGCTCCGACATTCGTACCAACTCCTAAGCTCCCCGAAGTGCCGGAGATTGGGGTAGTTGCATATACCTCTTATGGCTGTCCTTTGGCTTATGAGCTTGGTGAGGAGAATTGAATGTCGAGAAGAACTTGTCTTAGTATCTTCTTCAACTTTCTCATCTCTCTTTGGAGAAGTCTTGCAACTCATGTCCTCCTTTTGCTTTAGAAACCGAGCTGGTATAAATTCTAGATGCAAATCCCAACAATTTTCCTCCTCATGTCCTCTCTTACGACAAAAAGAACAAGATACCAAAGAGCTATCATTGGAAGACCATTCTTCCTTTTCAACATAGCTCAAACCTTCATATTTGGGTCTCTCTTTTGCCTCAATTGGATGGAAAATTCCCTGATTGTTCACTACAAGGCCTCTTCCTTTGTAACCCATCTTGGACAAGAGTGTTGCTCTTATGCCTTTGCTATGCTTCTCAAAAGATACAAAAGAGCTTAAACCAACATTTTCATGTAAAGAAAATACATGTAAATGCTTACCATTTTCCTCATCTTTGGATTGATGGACAAATATGCTCTTAAATGCTTTCCTAATTCTTGAGGTGTCTTCTTGGACTCTTGTTCTTTATTCTTTCAGCTCATTGGACTTTGGCATTGATAGAACCTCATCCTCATCATGCAAACAAAGGCTACAGACTTGGCCTTATTCCTTCAATGAGGGACTTTCTACACTAGCCTCTTGTATAAGAGTTGTTGTGGAAAAGGATGATGATGAAGGTGATGGTGGAGATGGTGGAGGTTTACTTCCACTTCCATTATATCCTCCTCCTGGAGAACCTTCTCCTTTTGGAGGCTTGGAGCTTTCACCTTGCACTCTGGTATTCCTCTCTTCATAAAGGACTTTTACCATTTCTTCCATTCCTAAAAGCCTTCTCATCCTATGAGATATTTGCAGACTCTCCTTTATGTGACATTCTTGTTTAAGCTTCAACTGCAATTTTAGGTAGAGCTAGTGGTGGAGATTGTGGAAATCTTGCTCTCTTGCCCAAACCTTCTTCTCTCTTGAGCTTCAAACTTGTAAGCTTCACATTCACTTGAAAATAGTTAAATACTTCTTTCAAAAAGAAAACCAAGAGCTCTGATACCAACTTTATCTAAATGGTAAATATAGTGATTCCTCTACTAAATTCCAATTTAGATCAGTAAACAAAGTGCTTGAGGATTATGAGGTAAATTGCAAGTTTTACATGATATTTTATGTCTTTATATGTGATTCATGAGCTTAAAACATGAATTAAAAAATAAATAAATTGAACAACAACATAATAGTAATACACTCCATAATTGATAAAGGAGTTCACCCCTCCTGGGCTACGTCTCCTTGATCCAGCTTCCAATGGCTTGACCCAATCTCATTATGCTCAAAATACTTCAGTGATAAAGAGTACATAAAGTGTGCTGACCAACAGAGTGGCTAGTTTCCCCTTCAAGGAAACATTCTACCACAAATAACTCTCACTCTAAAGACATGACAATATATAGTTAGTCATGAAACAATCAACAAGAAAAGGGTTCTTAAATCAAGACCCCATAGTCCATCTAACAATGAGCATAATAAGTACAACAATTCACTTGAGCTACTAAAAGAGAGTGTTCCTCAAAGACACAATGAGAAAATGGAAACATTAGTTAAAAATATATGTATTAGCTACTATCGAAAACTTATGAAGGTTGGAAAACCCCCACAAGGTCCTCTCCATTCTAAAACTCCTTCAAAAACTGATTCAATGCCCTGGTTGATCTTATCACCCATAGAATTAAACCTGAAAAAAATTTCTTAAAAAGTGATCCAATGGATCTGAAACATGTTCCATTAGCTTCAACAGACCCAAAAAATCCTGTCTAGTCTCTTTTTTCTCCTTAATTGGATCAAAACTGAACAAGTTATGAGCTTTCCAAGTTTTGCTGCTAGTTGACCCACAAATTCGCCAAGTCCGGCTAACTACCCTATAATTTCGTATCATTTTTCGCTAACAGAGCAACAACTTGGTGCAATCCCAGTGCCATTTATGGGCTCATTAAATTTCCCAATGAAACTTGTGTGCACCGTCCCAGTCACATGGACCCCCCACGTGACCTGGGGTTGGCTACCATGGTCTAGCCCCCTTCGAATCAGCCCTTAGTTCCTGGGCTATTGTTGCATGCTATATTGTTTTAAGGTTGGGACCTTTTTACATGACACAACACAGGTCCCTATCCTGGTCCTTTTGGGTATGGTAAATTGGGCTGGGGCTAGCCCTTGTCCCTAACCCCATATCTGGCCCCAATAAATATTTAAATAAGGTTTGGGTGGGTCCTTTTAACAAGTCCCACCCTTCGCACAATGGCATATGGGGATAAGTTTCGGCATGAGGTCCATAGTTTAAATCCTATGAGGTGAAGTTTGGTCTCTTAACATGTATTTGGTGGCCCCCATTCTGCCACGTGGTGGCCTTTGGTTGGGCCACGTGGCAACCTATGGTTGGCCACCAACTCAACAATGAAAATTGCCCAAATCAACACCAATGATATTCAGACAAGTGGTGAGACATGATTGGCCCAATGGAGCCCTGTCAACCATGCCCAGTCAGCAGGCCCAATCATCCTACCATGTCAATAATACGAACTGCTAACTGGGCTCTCAATTTTTTTTTTCCAAATTTGCCTATTTTGGAAAATGAATAGAACATGTTTCTGGGATCATATAGAGTCCTTTTCACGTGAAACAAGTTGCGTTGGATTTCGAACGACTAGCACTACGCGGTAATTTATTTTCCACACCAATATGACAAGTTTGAATTTTGAGCAAATTTTTGAGCTCCAGACCAAGAAGGAAAGAATAATATAAATAAAAGTGGATCATCCATAATACTTCAACCACTTTATACAAATGAACTACATCCATGGGGTATGAGGTTCGACACTTTTGGATATCATGGATTTCAAATGAATTCCTCTGATACCAAATCTTCCATATCTTAATATGTGCACGACTTGTTTTTTAATTAAGGCTTAAAGCCTATGAATGATTCTTGGTCTCGGGGGCTATATATAAAATAAAAATAAAATATTTACAATTGAAAACTAAGTAATTACAAATAAATAAATTTATGGAACAAAAGTAATGTACAATTTATAGATTTTAATAGGTCAAGGCAGTGAATAATATTCAATCTCCAATTAGGTGCCATTTACAAATCAAACATCCAAATGAGATAAAAAAAAGTTATGATAGGAATATAGGAACATATTGAAATCATTGAAGCAATCCAAATTCTCAAAATTAGATATTAATATGACTAACGGTTTAATTAAACGGTCCCTATAATGAGAATTAGGTGAATAATGGGGGAGTTGTGTTTTTACCACAACTCAGTGTAATCTCCTTCCATTTATATTAATGCAAAGAATTTATTGTTTTCATATATGTGATGTTGTTATTTCATATATTTCAATATCATGTTGATCTATTGAATGAAGTACTTAGATGATACTGCATAGATCTAGTAGTTTCTTGTCTTGTGTTATTTGACTGCGCAGGTTCTAGTTTTGTCATTCAATGCTGGAATTGGAGATTCCAAGCTAAAGAAGGAGAGAAGTTCATGAAGGATTCCAGGTAGGCCTCACTTCGACGTCTATTTACTTTAAGTAAAATCATTGTGTTCCTTGTCTTTTTGTTGCTCTAGGTTAGCCACCAACTGAGGGGAGATGTTTTTCCATAATTGTAAATCTCGTATAACAAATTGACGACCATACGGTGGAACAAAGTATTCCCTTGGTGGTTTACTTTTCCATTGTCTTTAATTACCTCCTTAACTAACCTTTGTTGTATCATCCAACCAAGAACAGACCTAGGAAGTGATTTCATTGAGCCTTTTTTGTAATTTTTGTGTTGGAATCCTCAATTCTAGGTCCAATGCACCCCTTGTGCCTTTGACAGAGCGTTGCACCTCTCCCAGGCCCATCCTATACCAGTGTTGCAATGCATTAGTGCCTCTTTTGCACCAATGTTGATACCTATTTTTGCACAAACTTTTCCTTGTTTCTTAAGCCATTTTTTGGTGAGCCTACTTCTAGCTGAACATCCTTGAGCCTTGAGTGCCTTGTGGTCTCTCTTAAGCCTCCATTTGGTTTGCATTTGTTTTTTTTTCCTTTGGTAAGAATTGGTTTTCATTTTTGTTTGTTCTTATCATTTGGTCACTTCCAAAATAATTTCGCTTGATTGTTGATCGCTTAGATGAGTTGTTGTTCTAGTCCTCATTTTGAAAAGTGCATTTGAATAAGCAATTACATTTGGCATATTATTTTTCTTCATTTCAAAAATTAATTGTGATGAAAATTAAAATCTATTTTCATTTGCATATAGAGTTTTTTGTGTGAAATTGGAATTCACTAGCATTAATTTCCTTTGAGTGACATCTCTTTTGATTTTTGAAAATTTCATCCAATTTCAGTTTGAGTCTTTTGTTCATTAAATATGAGATTATGTTTGATTTCATTGGAATCCTCTTGTGTTTGTTTTCAAGATTTTTATTGCATAGATCACATTTGCATAGTTAGAATTCTCATTTTCATAGCTTGAAAGGAAATTTTGCATGGATTACATTTGCATAGTTTTCGGGGGAATCATGCATAGATTACATTGCATGGTTTGGCATATTTTAATGATTTGAATTGAATTGCAATAGTGAAATTGACAGATCTAGTTAGGAATCTATTGTTTGCTGCATATTTTTTTGTTGCATGATTGTTTGCACCTCTTCCCTACACTCGATAACTTTCATCGAAAATGGAAAGAGATATTTTGGTCATATTAGTTGCATTATAGGCGTGTTCAAGTGACATTGTGTTTTGAGCCTTGAAACTAAAATCTAATTCAAGATAAACTCTAAAATTAATGTCAATTACCCTAAGGAGAATTTGAAACTTAACTACACACATAGAGGTCTAGGCTAGATGCGTGTTCCAACATCATTAAATGTAGGAGTTGTCATTGTCTCTCAGTGTTGCATCCTGGGGGTGAAATATCATTCCATGTATGCAAGTGTATAGGATCGTTCTCCACGTACCTTTGGGTATATCGGATGGCGCTACATGCATGATAAGTATATGGGAGAGTTGTCATCGAATGGTTACGCATTAGACAACAATACTACAGAATACACTCCCACTTACCATCGAGTAAATTTTGGGAGTCACCTATAGGATGTTATCCATCCATAGGTAACTGATCCAGCTGCCTTGTATACCATGATACATTGAACAAAACATTCAAGGAGATTGCCTACACGTACCTTAATTCCTTGCTTTGCCAAGGTGTATATTGTTGTTCATAGTTGCTTGGTAAACCTTTTTCCTAGTTTACCCCTTTCTTTTGTTTGTGTCTTTAATTTATAAAATCAATTAATTAAACATGGAACAACATCCTCTTCATGTAACAACTGCTTAGTGGATCTTAGGTTGAGACTAATGGTAACAGTTATGGAGTCTACCAATGAAGGGAACCCCTCTAATGGGAATCTTGGTCATTTTCCTTCTTTTAGAAATATTGGTGCCCCTTATATGGAAACATTGTCCCTTCCCAGATTTACCATTGGTTTACCATTTTGGTTATTCTCGACCCTTATGGTTTCGAATATCCAAACTACTTCTCATCTGAGTTTTCCTTCACCTGAAGAACATCAAGCTCAAGTTTATCCTAATATTACCCTTGTCCTTCTTTGCATGTTTAGTATTCTTCCTCTTCTTCCCCTTTGTCTAGTGAAATCCTCAAAGTTAGTAACCAGGTGGATAAGAAGAAGAAGAAAATGAAGATTAAGAAGAAGAAAAATAACTAGGGTGATAACCATGAAACCATTTCTACATATGCAACTAGTATGAACAAATATTCCAATAAGCCTTGTAAAGTAAAATTCCCTTTCATGTTATACAAGGGTTACCACCTTGTTAGAAATTATCTTGGTATTCCCAAGGTATTAGAAATGTTATCCATAGGCTCACATCAGCCTTTGTCGTCAAATTCTGGAGATCATGTTGGTGACAAACTGTTATAGACATATTTGGGCACTGGAACCCTAATCTTATATGTCCATAAACCAAGGGCTTCTAAGTCCCTAAAAGTGTTGTTTCATACCCTAAAGGAAAAAGGTCGGCTGATTACATCATCTCCCAGAAGTTCTCCATGAAAAATTACTCAGAACTGGTCAAAACTGGACCATCTGACCTGCTCCATGCTCAAAGTGTGATGCATCCCACCTAATGCACACGAGGGATGCAATGCATAATGAGAAGCCCTTCTATGGGGTGTGATGGGCGAGAGTATACAAATGGCAGAGACAATTTGCAAGGTGGATGATCATGGAATCTTCCAAAAACTTCTCTTGTGACACTTGCCTCTCTGAATTTGCCCAGGGATGAGTAAGTGATCATGAAATATCCAAGTGGAATTGAGAACTATCAAAGAAATGACACTAATCAAAAACCCAGAAGCTGACTCACCCACCTGTAAACATCTATATATGGATCCCTCATCCTAGAGATCCGGGGGCTGGAATTTTGCATCTTGTAAGGAAGTGCTGTTGGTTTCTTTGTGGAACATAATAGTGTTGGGTGATCTAGCTTTTCATGAGGTGAAGAAGGGCTTTCATGATGGGAGGATGGCACTAGGTCAGATCAATGAGTTGTAATCCTCTCTTCTACTACTTCTATCAATAAAGTTATTTGAGTTTTCCTCCATATTCTTGTATGTCTGAGTTGATATATGCATTTGTATGGTCAATATATATCTGATCCTATATTGTTTATGATTGTAGATCTCTATGTTTTGATGGTATTATGTTGCTTTGACTCTACAGGTGTTCTTTGAAGTGGGACAAGTGAGGAAGGAGCATAAAAGATCTGTAAAAGGGGAGAGGAAACAAGAAAGGAGCCAAGCAGAAGACTGAGGTTGGTACCCTCTGCTTCTCTCTCATCTACTTCTCATAAAGGAAAATGCAAGTAACTTTGGTTTGTTTGTTTCTAAGATAGCTACCCGTCTTAGTGGGACTAGCAGCTCTGAATGGACACTAGTTTTCCCGATAACAAAATGGTGACTCCGCTGGGGAGCAAATAGCTTGTTTGCTTGTTTCTAGTTTGTTTACTTTATAAGCTACAGCCGGAGCCTAAAGTTAAGCTAGCTAGCCTTTGAACTGATTTTTCTATGCAACTACAAAGTAGATAAACATTGCTTCAATCAATCTCCAGGTTAGTTTATCAATTAAACATCTGACTTGCAAACATCCTAAGTGCCCTGGTGGTGGCTCAAGTAACCTCATTAGATCAGCCCCTATGTTTTGTATTTACTGGCTATCATTATCTCAGCCTAAATCCCTGAACTAAGCTGGAAATTGTGACCAAAAGCCAAGTTAAAGTCTTGTCCCTGGACCATCGCACTGTCTCCTGTTAACAGTTTGGATGAATTGCACCTCCCGTGTGCTGTAGGTGAGATGCATCCCTATTTCCCTGTGTTACAGGTGTGATGATTAGATAAGACTGTTTTTGCCTCCAAATTTTGGTTTTTCTTCATTCTCTTCAGCTTTATTCAAGAGTTTTGTTATCTGTGATCAGTATACCACTATTGAAACTCCCTTCCTTTGCATTATTTAGCCTCCATTGTATAAAGAACTGTGAATGTTTTTATGTATTTTTTGCCATTTATAGTTCTCCTTGACAAATATTAGCTTAATCGAACTGTTGTCTTTTGATTTGAAATTGTCACAAGTGTCATTTTCAGTCAAAGTAAAGAATCCTCCTCTTTTTGATAGTTGATTACACTGTTATTCTTGAATTTCATTTGAATTAATAGTATTTCAATTGTTGAAAGCAGTTTTCAATTCAAAATCACAAAGTGTCGTCCTTGCCTTCCTTTCATCTTTTGAAAAGAAAATTGTTAGTATTGTTGCTTTGAAAGAAAATATAATTCAGATTTGTACTTAGCATTCTTTTTGTCATTCACATATTAAGAAAGCAGAAAACAAATACATGCATGTGCATTTGCATTTAGGTTGCTTGAGGAGATTGATTTAGGATAGTGAATCTCAGTATGTGCTCTCTGCTCTATGTTGAAAGAATTTCACTTCTCTTTCCTTCGTGGCTAGGATTTCCATTACAAAAGGAAGAGGAAACAACTGTTTATCATCTTAGATTGCATATTTAGGAGTTGTATATCTACATCACGCGATGAACCTTAAAGGAAAACTTCTTAAGAAAGATCAACTGTAAAATAAATTTCAATGAACATAAAAATGCTTTGGAACCTAACGCACAACATTTAGAAGTCTAGGCTAGAGACATATTCTGGCGTTGTAAAGCTTGGTAACTATCGCATTCATTGTAGGTTGGGTGATTCCTCCTCTTTGAGACGACAAGTGCCAGTACGTTCTTATGCTCCCACGTACCGTCGAGTATATATTGGGAGACCACAATAGGCTACATTCTTTATCGTTAGGAAGTCGTGTCTGCCACCCTATCGATCACAATGCACTGAACACAACATTTGGGAAGATTGACTACCATACTGTAAAAAGTATTCTATAGTTTTGCGATTGGTTTCGTAATCCCTCTGTCTAGATTTCCGGAGTAGTCACTTTTGATCCTTTTCAGACTCCTTAAAAGAAAAATTCCATCTTAGCACTTGTCACTTCAAGCTCATTAAAAATTGAAGGTGACTAGAGTCATCTTTAGCTTTTTCTTGACTCTTAAAAATTAAAAAAGCAAGTTATGTCAAAGCGTCATAAAATTCATTTAATTCGGAATAACATTTTCCCCTTTTTATTTTGAGCTGATCAAGTAGTCCGCAATCGTGGAAGAAATTCAATAAAAACCCCATCGTTCGCAAAGACTAATGAGTCAGCCATCTTTGACTCCAGAAACAAAACCATTCTAGGCTAGGCAAACTAGTTTAACAGGGTCAAAGTCTCCTGGTTTGTTTGAAACTTGTGTTTCAACATCCTCAGAGACTCCAGTTACTCCAACTATTTCAGGTATCCTTGCCTCTACAGAAGAATTTCCGCAGTTACAAGAGGACATTAGAACTAATCCTAGTGTAACATAAACACTTATATTCCTGAACCAGCCCCATCTAGGGTTGATTCAAAAGATGTTACCCCTCCGACATTTGTCGCTACAGAGTCTATACCTTCTTTAGCACCAGAAATATTTTACAGACCTGACGGCCTACCTCTTCTGCATGGACTGAGTGCTATAAAATAAATTACAAAGGATCTTCCATCCAGTACTCCATTGCATTTTGGAACTGGGATCCACCTATATACTTCTACTTCAGAAGATAGTCTCCCTTCATTGCAAGTTCCTGTAGAATTGTTAGGAGGTCTTTTGGATACACTCGATATGTCTGGACAGCCATCGACATCTAGGACTATGTCGTCCAATGCAGCAGCAACAAAACCTCCTGCTGCCACTCTGACAATGGTCGCTGGTATACCACTTGTCCCAACTGGCTCTGAACCGCTAGAGGAAGTCCACCCAGAGACTGTTTCAATAGTATGGTATGTTCCCGTTTATTCATCCAGAATAATATATGGAATTTCTTATGTTGAGTCTTAGCAAATTGATCCTTCGCAATAGTATCAATTTGGGCAGTCCAGTATCCAGAGGGCAATCTTTCCTTTGAGCACTGGATTGCCATTGTATGGGGGACAGTATGCCCTTTCGTTGTTCCCTTCGGGAGAACAACCATATGAGAGTTCACAAGAGAATTCGGGTCAAGCTGGAATTACATCCAGTGGTTGGGTGTCAATACTTCCTCAACAACTAAGAGTTGTATATTCAATGCAACCAAGTCTACCTGTGTCGAATATCCCCACTACACTGGCTATTGTGACGGTGTCTCAAGTATAAGCGTTGCCTGTTGTATGCTAACCTTAGGTTTCTCAGGTCGTAATACAACAACCTCTTGTCTCCACGACACAACCACAATCGCCGATTAGTGGCTCCTTAACTGGAGCGACTCAAGCTTAAATGGGTACTATTACCCCTCATCTTGGTCAGACAACCAGTATTGGACAACATCAAATGGCTTCACAACCGTGGCTGGTACAATATCAACAACCGCAATTCCAACAAGGTTACCAAGAACCTGAGCAACAAAGCCTTGTGGGTAATGGGCAGCCGTATATTCAGAACGGTCACCATCAATCATATCATAATGGTTATGCCTATCAACCTTATCAAAGTTATTAGCATCAGATACATTATGCTAGTATGCAAAGACCCACTGCTCAGGCGATCCCATCTTATCCTGGGTATGCTTCGCCAAACCTGAATCAACAGTTTCCCTTCGTAGCAACTTTAGAATTACCAAATCTAAATCGGCTAACAAATGATCCAATTGCTTATGCCCCTTGGTGGCCGACGATTCCTCTTAAACTTCCATAAGATATTCCTAAATTCAATGGAAATCCGGGTGAAGATCCATCAAATCATGTGATGACCTTTCATCTATGGTGTTTGTCCAACACTCTCAATGATGATTCAATTAGGCTTCACCTTTTTCAGCGAACGTTTACTGGTTCGGCCGCAAAATGGTACATCAAATTGCCTAGAGCTTCATTCGATAACTTCAACGCCCTTTCGACCACCTTTTTAACCCATTTTTAGTTACCCATAAGGTACAAAATAGGAACGGAGCTTCTTACCAATTTTAAGCAGACAACAGCCACTCACATATCTGATCATATTCATGAGTGGCAGCATCGTCATCGAATGGTGAAAACATATGTTCCTGATCAGCTTCTTTCTGAATGGTTTATTAAGTCATTGTTACCTTCTATTACAGAAGATGTGGCTAAAGGGGGGGTTGTCACTGAAGAGCAAGTCATCGCTCGTGTGCAATATCTAGACTTGATCTATACTCAGTTTAGCATGCTCTATGATAAGATCCCTGATGCTCCTAGACCAGAGTTTTTCATTCCTCCTCCTAAATCAAACAAAGACTCTCATGCCGATGATGACGTGATAGGTACAACAAGCACGAAAACCGCAAAAGCTACATCTAAGAAATCCTACACAGTTTCCAGTCAAAATGCAAATGAAGAACTTCTCGCCTCAGAGGTTAATGTTGTGTCAACCGACAAGGGAAAAGAACCAAAACAACCAGGGGGCAAGAAGAAAGGGAAAAGAAAAAAGAAAAAACAAGACAATTCACCTCCTGAAAAATCTTCTGCAAACCCTTATGGATAAAGGAAACCCAGTCATCCATGCTTTATATGTGATGGGGATCATTGGACAAGGGATTGCCCACATAAAGCTAAGATTAAGAAGTTCTTTAGAAACTCAAAAACCTTAGCAGTATTGACTGATCCATTTCCAAACCCAGAAACCAATCTGGTTGCTAGTGACAAGGCTTCCCCATCCCAAGTGCTTATGTTGTCCATTTCGAAATAGCAAAATGATGCTTTGATATCGACAAGGAATAAAGATTACAGGAATCCACATCTGTCGAACAACAAGGCTACTGATCAACCTAGTAGTTTGATGAAAACTTCGACCGAAGTTGTGCCACCCATCATTCTTGAGCTAACGATAAAGCCGCCAAAGGGAGTAGTACAAAAATCGACATTTAATCCTCATGCCAGAGTAGCACATAATTATAATATAGTAGAGAACCTGGCTCAATTACCATCCACTATGTTAACACTTGAAGTACTGCAAAATTTCCCCTCCCAAAAGCAGGCTCTGTTATCAGCAATAGGTGGGACTGACCTGGCGGATTCCAATCTCGTGGCCTTTAATCATAAAGGATATGAACCTCAGTTACTAGCTCAACTCGCTTTCCTCATTCAAGTGAAAGCGCTAAGCAAAACTGTTCATCGAAAAATTATTGATGAGGGGGCATCTACATGTATTATGTCAATGAGTTGCTAGAAAACTTTAGGATCACAACCCTTGTCGTGATCGTCAATAATGTTTAAAGCATTCGATGGACGGATATACACCCCATATGGAATTTTAAGTAACTTGCAAGTTAAACTGGGGGGCAAAACAATAGAAATTGATGTTGAAGTTATCGATGGAAACCTTGATTACAACATCCTACTGGGAAGGCCCTGGATTTATGCTATGGCCGTTGTTGTGTCGACATACTTTAGAAAGATTGCATTTCCTTTCAAAGGAGGAATTACGATCGTCAACCAACAAATCTTTTTCCCCAACAGTTCACAACTTACGGGAAGCATTCCAACGATCCACGGAAGCTCTCAATCACTTCAAAATATCAGATTAGGCTTGCTAAAAGACCCTACGTTGATGGGTACTTTTTCCCTACCACCTCCAAACAATCTCGCGCAAGTGGCCATGGTGGGAACCTGCAATATGATATCTTCTATTTCAAGGATTTTTGAACATGATATTAGCATGGATCATCGCCAGGCTTTGCCTCCAAGCCCCATGGAAATATTGTATCAATCAATGTTCTCAGCCTAGGTGGCAAACCCAAAGCAACGCTTATTGAGTGTTTAGGTAGATAGGTCTAAGGAATATGGTACCTCTTCAGATCCTTGGTCACATGTACATTCTACAGACGAAGGAATCATTTAGTCGATGATGATAGGAGAGGCACCATGGGAATAATTCCACCATCGTTCCCATCTTCAAGATTACAATGAAGATTCTTCCAGCGAACTTAATCATCCTTCAGTTTTTGATTTCCTATGAAATATTGTAAATATGGTGGATTCCGAGCGAAACTTCTCCAATATTGAAGAAACTATAGCCATAAATATCTCGACCAAACTAGATGTTGTAGAGAATAATCATGTCGGCAAATCTTGTTCCTCATCAAAATTGGAAGTATATTAAGCTTTCTTTTGTGAATTCAGAGATGTCTTTGCATGGTCATATGAAGAAATGCAAGGCATTGACTCGAGCATAGTTGAACATGAAATTAAGATGTATCCAGATGTCAAACCAGTATGACAACGGCTTCGGCAGGTGCACCCGAAGAAAGCCACTGCCATTAAGGTAGAAGTTGAAAAACTTTTACATGGAAGTTTCATTTACCCGGTTCCTCTAACTGATTGGGTATTGAATATTGTTCCTGTGACGAAAAAGAAAGGAACAATTAGAGTGTGCATTGATTATAGGGATGTAAATCAAGCTTGTCCAAAGGACAACTACCCTACACCCTTCATTGACCAGATAATTGATGAATGCACTAGATGTGAAATATTTTCATTTATGGATGGATTTTCCGAGTATAATCAAATACATATCCACCAACAGGACCAGTCGAAGACTGCATTTATTTGTCTGTGGGCACATTCGCGTACCACAAGCTACCTTTCGGTTTAAAGAAAGTAGGGGAAAACTTTCAAAGGGAAATGAATTATGCCTTCCATGACATCAAGAACATTGTTCAACCATATCTTGATGATCTGCTGGTTCATTCGCGAAGTTGGACTGATCATTCGCAGCATTTGATAGCTATATTTCTACGTTGCCGACACTACAAGATATGACTCAATCCACACAAGTGCGTCTTTTGTGTCGGTTTTGGTTGTTTACCTAGCTTTGTGGTTTCAAAGTACGGGATTCGTCTCGACCCATATAAGGTTCAGGCAATCATCGATCTACCTCCACCTTCAAATTTGCTTCAAATTCATAAACTCCAAGGGAAAGCAAACATTCTGAGGAGGCTCATTCCAAATTACGCCGAACTTGCTAAAGGTTATATGCATCTTTTGAAAAAAGAAGTTCCCTTCAATTGGGATCAAGTTGTGCAAGCTTCCTTTGATTCTCTAAAGGAATCCCTAATAAAAGCATCATTAATGTATGCTCCTGACTAGCAAAAAGACTTTAACCTATATCTAGCTGCAGCAGATACGACCATCACAATTGTTTTAGTTCAAGAAGATAATGGAATCAAACATCCTATCTATTATTTAAGTCGAAACTTAAATGATACAGAAAGAAAGTACTCCTATGTTGAAAAGCTGGCTCTTTCAACTATTCAAGCAGTACAAAGATTTTGACACTATATCCTCTTCCGCAAAACTACCATTTTTTCAGATTGCAACCCAATGACTTACATCTTGTCGCGATAGTTGCTTGGGGGAAAATATTCAAAACGGATAGCTATTTTGCAAGAGTTTGATCTGGAATTCGTAAAATCCAAATCAAAGAAATCACCAGTTTTCACGGAGTTACTATGCGACTTCCCATCATCGTCCAACGATTCAACATCCAAAGCATCAATTGTGGATGAATCTTTGTTTCTGATATCATCGAACGATCCATGGTATGGAGATATAGTCATCTATCTCCGAACCCAAACATATAGGTCTAATACCTCCTGCTCAGAACAACGATGTACTCAATACCAAGCAAAGGACTAAATGATCATCGGTGATACACTTTACCATTGTGGTATCGATAAAATTCTGCAAAGGTGCCTCACCCATGAGGAGGCCAAAAAATTCCTGAATGATTGTCATTCAGGCGCGTGTGGAGGGCATCAATCTAGTTACACTACAACACAAAAGATTTTACGAGCAGGTTACTTCTGGCCAGAAATGTTCAAAGATTGCATAACAACAATCAAAAGTTGCCATGCTTGTCAAATCTTTGAACGCAAAACTAGAATACCACCCACACCTCTACATCCAGTAGTTACTATTAGGCCATTCGCTGAATGGGGCATAGATTTATGACATGTAACACCACCTGGGCTGAGGGGCATGGGTGTATCATAGTCGCAATTAACTACTTTACGAAATGGGCCGAGGCAATGCCTACATTAATCAACAGTGGTGAAATGGCTTCTCTTTTCCTTTTCAATCATGTAGTCTCCAGATTCAGTGTTCCACAAGCTATAGTCACAGATCATGGATTGCATTTCTGCAATCACATGATGGTTGAATTGGCTGCCAAATTAGGACTATCCCATGATAGCTCTACTCCTTATTATCCGCAAGCTAACGGGCAAGTGGAGGCGATCAACAAAGTCCTGAAGCGCATGCTGCAAAGAATGATTGGAGTCCATAAACAGAGCTGGCACCTAATCCTGTACTCGGCCTTGTGAGCATAACAAACATCAGTGAGAAATGCGACCGAATTTACACCCTTTCAGTTAGTGTATGGCCTGGAAGCAGCCTTACCAGTTCAGTGTGAAATTTCATCTCTTAAGCTCGCAGTCGACCTTCTCCCTAGAACTTCAGAGGAAGAGGGTCATTTCTTGGAATTAATACAACTGGATGAAACCCATCATGACGCCACCTTGGCTAAGGAGGTGGATACGAAATGAGTCAAGGCGTAGTTTGACAAGAATGTCAAACCCCGTGTCTTCTGAGAAGGCGACCTGGTCTTACTTTACAATTAAGAATCTAATAAATTGGGAGCAGGTAAGTTCCAGTCTTTGTGGATGGGTCCCTATATTGTTAAGTGTGTATTAGCAAAAGGAGCCTACGAGCTAGTAGATTACGATGGGGTTCCACTGTCGCAACACTGAAATGGGTTGTACCTTAAGCGTTACTATGCTTGACTAAGCATAGTAATCTCTTCATATGCTTTTGTTACATTTTTGCTTTCATTAAAAATGATCCTTTTGGTTAGGTAATCCACTTTTGGATTTGTTGCGGATTTCAAACCTATTGGAATCATTTCTTGGATATGCCGACGGAGCGAGTCATAGTACGCGGAACCTATCTTCTGCAGCCTAGGCCATCCTTGATCCATGCGGCAAGTTAGTGAGTTTCAAAGGGGTATGTATTGGTCGGTCAACGGAAAACATTGCTGAATATAACGCGTTGATAGAGCTCCTCTCTGATGCCATCGCGCATGGCATACGCCGATTGGTCATCAGGCTAGGCTCACAACTTGTCATTCTACAGCTTACTGGCATATATTCCCTTTGGAATCCAGCTATCTATCTTATGTTCTTAAGGGTCAAGATTTTGGAAAGGCAGTTTGATTCTATTCAATATAAACACATTTCCAGAAACTTAAACACATTAACTGATTCATTAGCAAATTATGTGTTAGATAGACATTTCCAACATTTATAAAAGAAAAGCATTTCATCAACATTTGCATCAGGATCATATAACTTAACCAAAATAAAGCTTCGAAAATCAAAAATATATATAACTATTTATAGTTTTTCACGTAATGTTATGTGTCCAGGACAAAATCAGTCATACGACCCAGAAACTAAAAAATGCAAGGAAGCACCCTATACTAATGGTGTTGGTGCTAACAAGTCACCGCCTATGCAATCATGCGTAAAAGCCTAGTCCATCGACTCGGCACGCCAGTAGTATGGCGCTGTAATCTCAGAGGTAACTCGTCAGCCCTCACATCTGAAATGCCAAGGGTGAGGCCCTCGATCTGATCCTGCAATACTACAAGAGTCTCGGCTACGTCTAGATTGCGAAGGATAGCCCTCCCTATAGCCTCTCCTGCTGGAAAGGCAACTGCTACTCTCGGGTGCACTGCTGGTCACATTGGTCTGATATCTGCACGAACACATGAGTTTTGATTAGTCTTGATAAATATTTAAAAAGCACAAGAACATTATAAAAGCAATGAACAGAGATATGGTCAGAGATTTTTACCTATGACACCCCACTACTCGCCAGTCGGCAGCACCAAATCTGGGTCACCCCGGAAATCCATCCCGGCATATGGATACTCGGCATAAACCATCTGCTGATGGTTGAACCACTCAAAGAAGGCATCAAAGAATGAAACCTGTGATTGGCCAGCATGTGTGGCCATAAGGTCAACCCATCTCTACATCTGTGGCTCAGTCAGTGGTGGCAGACCGAGTGAAATGTACTGTGGCTGCATCAGTGGGATCTTCTCCAAGGCGAAAGTGGTCAAAATAGAACCATAACCAAAGTTCTTGGATCTTCCATTTTTCACCTTGGTAAGCTGTTCTTTTATCACCGGAAGTACTACATCACACCAGTTGAATACCGTAGGTTCAAGGCATTCCAAGGCATACTGCATATAGGACTTGTTGGCCAAGTGAAGAGCCATGCTGCCAGCCAATCTAGCAAAGGTGAATAAGATAGTCCTTAAGGATCGGTCAGTGACATCTCTAATACTAATCTTGTTGTCCCTGCTCGGCTGAGATCCATCTCTATAGTATCGGCAAATATAATCCCTCACGGATTCGCCCCCACGGGAGAAACTTGATAGTGAGAGAGGGGCACCACGCCTCCATAAACCGATCAAAATGTAGATGTCCTCAATAGTCAAAGGGATGGATTTGCCTCTAATCTGGAACACTTGATTGGTAGGATCCCATGCATCGAGGAAATATTGCAACAAGTTGATTTGTTGCCTCATGCTAGATATGCGGAACAACTTGAGCAAGCCACAGTTCCGTAATGCAGTTACTGTACTCGGATCATGTAAGGCAACCATGTCCTCTTCTTCATGCTCATGTTCACACCATGTAATGACCATCTTTCTCCGATGAATCTCTGAAAAACAAATAAGAGAAGAATTAGGATCCTGATTTGGCAAATAACAGGAAAAATTTCCATGAAAAATCAGTGCAAAAACTTTCTTCCTTGCACCCATCTCACCCTAGTTGTGTACCAGGTGAGATGCATACTGACTAGCCAATGGCCAGCCCAGTATGCATCACACCTTTCGATGTATACTAGGTGCGATGGGGAGAGAACGAAATATTCAAACCCCAGAGGCTCAGAAAAGAAGGAAAAAATGCACAGAATCAGAAAAGGAAAGAATGCAATTGAAGAGCTCATGTTTAGATCCTACATGGTCCAGACGGTGCCAAAAATTTTCCACAAAATCTCCTGGAATCAGCTGATGAAAATCGAGAGGGAAATGCACCTCCAGAGCTCCAACAATCCCAAATTTGAATGAAATGGTAAAATGAGAGGTAAAAACTACTTTTATGTTATTACTCACGTAATTCAAGTAAGACGTTAGTTTTTTAACTCATTTTCTAAGCATGTATGTACATTTCTAATCAGTTTGATGGAGCAATTGAACAGGTAGTACGACCGTCAAGAGAACATAGTGTTAATGGTGAATTGAATATCTTTGACTTTTACCACGAGCAGTTTTACGTGAAGTTCAAGCTTGTTAAAAAATAAACATAGCAATGAGCATATGTTCCACCAGAGTTTAAGTTCATTAAAAAATGAACCCAGCTTTGGTAAATAACCATTGTGATCGCATTATTATCAACTTTTGAACCTTGGTCATGTTCTCACCATCACCTCCACGCTTTTTTAGCCGATCATATGCCTCCATTTGATTGTTTACCACTTTTGAGGAACAAATGTGATGAGTGATCCTACTAGCCACCTTCTTTACACTGTCGTGAATGAAAAGTTCCAAACCTTACCTAGAACCAGCTGCTATCCAAAATTATCACTCGTTCCTAAAAAACGAGTCTCCTTTAAGCTCTTTTGATCTGACTCGTAAAATATGAAAAGATTGCCGAGCAATTGGCCTCTCCAGTTCATTAAAGTAATTGGAAGTGCCATCCCTCCTCTATATTTTAATATTTTTGGACTTGAGGGATCATTGCACAAAAAGATCGAGCGCCCGTCTTGTTCGAATTGTTAAAACTATCAAAAAGTCATCCCTTTCGTATTATTTTATACTTTTTCAGCCTTAAGGGATTATATTACGAAAAAGGATTACTGGAGTTTTATTTCCGACTCTTTTTATACTCTCTAAAATGTAAAAGGACTGAGTTTTCTTTGTCATCAAACTTGTTAAAACAATAGCGACAAACTTGTCCATGCAGACAAGAATGAGTTTCACTGTTGCTAGGCTCGTTAAAACATAGCGACAGGTTTGGCCGAAGGGAAAATTATAGAACAAGCATATGTTATCCTCCTCAAGCTTGATAAAGAGGTATTGGTCAGAAATGACTGGGGAAAAATTTCGAAGAAAACTTGAAGAAACTTTATTGGTAGCAAGTCGCTCTTGAACATGACACTTTCACTCCATCACCATGATTGAGTCAGGTTAGGTTATTCCGTTCATCGGTCATATCACCATTGGTCCACCGTACCATCCATTTTTGGGGTTAGCACTACCAATCCATTTCAATGTCACTGATATGTTCAAGTGAAGTCGCTTAGAGAATTCACCAAACCAGCTTGTGTCTCATCTGTTGCAATACCTTCACCCTTCATTCTTTCATGATCGCCACGCTGAACCTTGTATCATCAGATTGTTTTCACCTCCACAAAATCATTTGCTCCATTTCGTGTCGTAGATGTGGGATTCATTAAGGCCCTCCTACGATGGGTCACTTCTTGTCGACATCAGCTCATTATCCAAGAATTTGACTGAGGAACAACCCTCTCATTACTTTTAAGCTTGCATGCCTCAATGGAAAGTTTCTCACTTCTGGTGACAGGTTTACATCAATAGCCTTCGACCGAAATATTTTTCATGGTGTTTGACGCCAAGTCCCATTTTCACACCACGTGAATTGTACTATAGTACCTTGGGGGTCATTATCATTATCGGTGATTCCTCTCGTGCCTGTTAACAACTTACATCATTGGTTGGTAATCAGGCAATGTCTTTCCATGTTCGACTTTATAACATCTTTTCACATGGATCGACTTGTACTTCGGGCGAAGATTGAACGAGTTTGAAGACCCCAGATCTAGTTTCATACATCTGGGCTGCGATATATTCAGGAAAATAAAAACATCAAATGTACATCATAGTTGCATAGATAATCATCCAGGCTAAAGGATGATGGCTCTACCAGAATCATTAGTCTGCCATACAGACGGTTGTGTGTCTTATGTACATGAAAATGAATTTATAAAGCTGAGCATGAGAATTCCCTCCTCAGCTAGATCATGAAAATATTATGAAGATAATGTAATGTATTGTATCTTATTATAGATCACCTTCCAGTTCGAAAAACCTTGGATCCTCATGATAAAGCATTTCACCCGACATCAAAAGATTTACGACCTCATGCTTTAGGGGGCAACTGTTCTAGAAATATTTGGGCACTGCAACCCCAATCTTATACGTCAATAAACTAATGGCTTCTAAGTCCCTAAAAGTGTTGTTTCATACCCTAAAGGAACAAGGTCAGCTGATTACATCATCTCCCGGAAGTGCAATGCATCCCACCTAATGCACACGGGGGGTGCGATGCATACTGAAAATCCCTTCTATGGGGTGTGATGGACGAGAGTAAACAAATGGTAGAGACAGTTTGTAGGTGGATGATCATGGAATCTTCCATAAACTTCTCCTATGACACTTGCCTCTCTGAATTCGCCCAAGGATGAGTAAGAGATCATGAAATATCCAAATGGAATTTATAACTATCAGAGAAATGACACTAATAAAAAAGCCAAAAGCTGACTCACCCACCTGCAAACATCTATATATGGATCCCTCATCCTAGAGATTTGGGGGCTGGAATTTTGCATCTTGTAAGGAATTGTTGTTGGTTTCTTTGTGGAACATCGTAGTGTTGGGTGATTTAGCTTTTCATGAGGTGAAGAAGGGCTTTCATGCTGGGAGGATGGCACTGGGTCAGATCAATGGGTTATAATCCTCTCTTCTACTACTTCTAGCAATAAAGCTACTTGAGTTTTCCTCCATATTCTTGTATGTTTGAGTTGATATATGCATTTGTATGGTCAATATATATCTTATCCTATATTTTTTATGATTGTAGATCTTTATGCTTTGATGGTATTATGTTGCTTGGACTCTACAGGTGTTCTTTGAAGTGGGACAAGCGAGGAAGGAGCAGCAAAGATCTGTCAAACGAGAGAGGAAACATGCAAGGAGCCAAGCGGAAGACTGAGGTTGATACTCTCTTCTTCTCTCTCATCTACTTCTCATAAAGGAAAATGAAAGTAACTTTAGTTTGTTTGTTTCTAAGATAGCTACCTGTTTTAGTGGGACTAGCAGCTCTGAATGGACACTAGTTTTCCCGATAACACAAACCCTCAACTAGTGATAGTAAGGTCCATGGGAAAAAGGATAAAGTAAAATTTTGCTATAATTTATGTGAAGGGAATCATCCTACTCACCTTTTTAGTTATATGGATGAAGCCTCAAAAGTGTTTGAAAACCTTAAAGATTCTCAGCCACCACTTCCAGCTAGTTACCAGAAGATTTCTCCCAATCGTCCACAAGTTGATGACATGATTAATCAAAATTTGAATCTAATAAATCACGCTCTCTCTAAACATGAATCCCATGAGCTTGTTCCTGACCAACCATTGGTTGAGGAAAGGGTTGACTCGATTCCACCTTCTTTTGATCGTACCTTTCTCGTAGAGAGTGAGTCTCATATTACTCAGGTTCTTCTTGTTTCTTCAAATTCCAATGAACTGGAGGGTAGTCCTCCCATTCCAATGACACAGGGGGAAATCCTCTCATTCCCAGAACACTAGGGGGTAGTTCTGTCATTCCCATTACACCCCTTCCAAGTAGTATGGCCATTTCATTTGTGATATCATCTTATTCCTTACGTTCCCTTCCAGATCATGGTACATGCTTATAATGTGGTCGTACCTAGAAAAATTGTAGATGAAGGCACGTCTATTAGTATTCTAACCTCAACTACTTGGAAAGTTTGAGGTTATCTGCAACGTATGCCTATTACTCAGATTTTGTTGGCTTTTAACATAGAAAATAGTCAACTGCTAGGGATCCTTCCTAAGTTTTCTATTACTTTGGGAGGAAATAATGTCTATATCAATGTGATGGTAGTCCACGTCCCTTTGGATTTTAATTTACACCTTGGGCGTGACTATGTTTATGTCATGGGAGCACTTTTCTCTTCACTTGTTCATGTGATGTGTTTCTCACAAGAAAGAAGAACCATGACTATTGACCAGATTTCATTTGTTGGTCCTAATTTGACTCCAAATCAACCATCTTTCCTAAATGGTTCTTATATGCAAGCGATATCTCCCTTGCCACAAATTAATTATGTGGCAACCTATTTCATGCCCATGTCTACTAATGATATAGTAGGTGATGTAGTGCATCATTTGCTGGGGCCATTGGAGTCTGATCTTTCCATTGGATCTCTTGATATATATCCCTTCTAGAGTTTTTTTCTGCCATCTGATGAGAACCTTTTGGAATCCATGGACTTCTACAAGTAATGATGAAGGGGTTGGAGCATAGTTTCTTTTCTTGTGTCAAGCTCCTTAAAAAATGAAACAAGGTCCTCGGAGGAGAGGTCCTTTTCTTGTATCAGGCTCCTCAAAAAATGAAACAAGGTTGTGGAGAAGATCTCATTTTCTTATGTCAATCTCCTTAAAAAATGAAATACAGTTCCTAAAGCAGAGTTCCTTTTCCTGTGCAAGCTCCTTAGAAAATGAAACAAGAAATTATGAGGATAGTTCTTTTACCATGTCAACCTCATTAAAAAATGAAATATGTTCCTATGAGCATAGTTCTTTCCCTATGTCAAGCTCATTAAAAAAATGAAACAAATCACCTTTCAATTAGAGTCTCTGATTAGGGTAAAGTCCCAGTCTAGTTTTTCACTTGATCTCATAAATGAACCTTCATTCCATCCACCTATTAGTACCTAGTAGTCTACTTAGGTGCATGAAATGAATTTTGGGGGGGATGTACCTCAAATTGAGTCATTATGCTAGGGGCATGCAAATTTATTTCAAGAATAGTTTTTCCTCTGTTTCAAGCTTTTGTAAAAATGAAACCAATTTCAGGCATAGTTTCCCATGTTTCAAGCTTTTGTAAAAATGAAGCCATTCCCATTTTATCCCTTTTGATTTCTTTTTTTATCAGCCCATTTTTTTGAAATGAGCCTTGGTTTTCTTATTCCATCATCACCATCTACTTTGCTGATCATTTTCTTTCACTTGGTTTTTACCTTTTCCCGAGGAACCATTGAGATGAGTGGTCTTATTAGCAAGCCTCTTGACATTTGCATGCTTTGACAAGTTCCATTATGACTGAACCACTTTCTACCCTATAGACCACTCGTTCCTCCAGGAGGAGTCCTCTTTTAACTCTTTTCAGAGTCCCAAAATATGAAAATAATAATGAGCACTTGTCTTTTTTTAACTAGTAAAAATAAAATAAAAGACATTTACTTAGTATAAGTTTAACCCTTTTTTAGACTAATATAGACTAGATACAAAAAGCAATACCTTAGTCAAACATGGCTAAGAGGTTCTCTTGGGTATTTTTTTCTATCTTTTTGGACCTAAGGGACTAACTAGGAAAAGGGACATCTGGAGTTTTCTTTTTCAGCTCTTTCAAACTCTCTAAACATGAAAAATATGTCAAATTTTACCTTTGCTGGACTTGTTAAAACATCAAACAATGATGGACTTTTTGAACCTAGCAAGGACAAATCGCTCCTTCTCAGGGTTAATTGAATATAGTCAGAGGGATTCATCTGAAGAATGAACTTACAGATCAAGTATATGTTATCCTCTTCAAATTTGTTAAAAAATAAAGAGGTACTTACTAGTATGGTTGGGGAAGTTGGGAAAATAAGGAATTCCATTTTGCTAATGGTAGCAAGTCGCTCTTGAACATGAAACATTTTCAGTTCATCTTTGTGGTTGTTAGGTTGGCTAATCTGCTTGTCTTTGGTTATCATGCTATTTTCAAAGCCTCCATTTCGTTTTGGGTCAATGTTTCCAAATCCATTTAGTGTCGCCGGTGTGTTCAAGAGAACTCATTCAACTGATCTCTATTACAATAATCTTAAGCCTTCATTTCATGTCAACCTTTCCTGATCCAGTTCCATGTCAACATCATTCTAATCATTTTGTCTCAATAATCATACCCATTTTGTGTCATTGATGGGGGATACATCAACGCCCTCCTACGACGGGTCGCTTCTCGTCTACATCATCTCATCATCTATGAAGTTTACATGGAAAAACACCTTTAGTACCTTGCTAGTTGCATACGTCAATGGAAATTTTCCTCACTCTCGGTGATAGTTTTACATCAATGATATTTGAACGGAAGACTCTGTGTGCTATTCAACATCAACTCATTCATTCACACCATACAAATTGTCTCATAGTGCAATGAGATCCATTAAAATCATTGATGGCTTTTCTCACGTATGTTAATGACTTACAACATTGGGCGATAATCAGATGGTGTCTACCATGTTTCACTCCATCTCATTGATTATCATGGTTAGACCGTCGTGTGAATGAGATTGAAGAACCTGGATCATGTTTCATCCATCCAAGCTATGATTTCAAGAGTTATACAAAGATCACAATGTATGATGGTCATGACCATATAGACAATCATCTAGTCATGGGTGCACGAGTTCCATCTGTGGATGCATCTTTTGATCATTATACATGTTATGTTATATTATTAGTTGAGTATGGGTATGCCTCCCTTAGAAAACAAATATTTCATATCGTAAATATATTGTAACATATGAAGCTCGTTGGTTGTCTTTGATCATGACTTGTCACAAGGTAAAGCACTTCAGTAATTAGTCATCATCTCTAACTTTGCTTTTTAGGGGGCATTCTGTTATAGGAAATTTTGTCACATCTGATAAATGAGACTCTTAATGAGATCAATCAACATCCTATTCCCCCTTGTCACAATCTTGCACAAATCCCTAAGCATTTTCCCTTCATCCCCTAGAGTTTTAGCCCTAAACTACTTCATCTGAGCTAGTTTGATAACCAACGCTTGTCGTAAGCCTACTGGGGTGTATTCACCTACATGTTGCTCTACTATGGCATGTTTTGGTCGCCAACCCATTGCTCCACTTTGCACCTATGTTGGTTCTGGAAATTTGACAGAATGATTGAGATTCTCGAAGCTTCTCCTTATAAGAGTTTCCAGAAGTTGTTTAAACTACTTCCCTTGGATAAAACATTTGGATCCTATCATTCCCTACTTTGGATTTTTTCACTACTTATTGTTTGATGCTATCCATCCATCAAAGTTGGATCTCTTACCCTAGATTAGTAATTGGATAATAACTCCCAACTTACCTTACTGCTCTATATATTCCCAACTTTCTCTGTGGCTGGGGGTTGGATTTTGGAAATTGATTCTTCCCTTATGCTATTGTAGTGAGTGATCATCATCTCATGCATTTAGGGTGATTGGAGGTGCATATTGTGACAAGGAAAGGATAGGTCAACAACTTGGAGGAGCTATTATACAAGATCAACTCCTACTTATGGTTGTAATCTCCTTCCATTTATGTTAATGAAAATAGCTCATTGTTTCCGTATATGTGATTTTGTTATTTCATATATTTCAATACCATGTTGATCTATTGAATGAAGTATTTAGATGATATTGCATAGATCTTGTAGTTTCTTGGCTTGAGTTATATAGCTCTAAAGGTTCTAATTTTGGAATTTGGAGCTGGAATTTGAGCTTCCAATCTAAATAAGGAGCAAAGAACACAAAGTATTCCAGGTAGGCCTCACTTCGTCATCTATTTACCTTAAGGAAAAGCATTGTCTTCCTTGTCTCTATGTTTTCATATGTTAGACACCAACCTAAGGAAGATAATTTTGTCCGCAATAATAAATCTCATATAATAGTAGGGTCACACAATTTATCTCACCCAAAGTTATCTTACTTACCCCTGCACGCTACCATAGTCTAGGCATTACACTAACACCCACTGTTGGGACTACTGCTCCAAACAGTTTGAGGTCTAGCTTAGACTTCATGTCGGGGATATCCCCTCAATGTTGGTGGCTCCAGCACCATCAACACTTCTTTTCATTTTTTCATCCATCTTTACTTTATATGGATTATCTATTGGTTTTATTTCACAAGGCTACTTTTTTCCTTCTTCCTTTGAATTCACCTTTTTTGTTGGGTTGTGTTATATTATTTCCACGACTAGCCCACGTAGTTAACTGGGGGGTTAAAGGGGGGATGGAGCCCCCCCTTTGTTGCACCAATTGCGTAGTAGGGGGGTTACAGGCGGTTTGAGTGGTGCTAGTAACCTCACTCTATGGGGTCCGGGGCAACGCCCCTAAAAATTTTGGTTTTGGAACCTACGTTAGGTTGGGCGGACCCACCTATAGTTTTCTGCACGATTTTCACACATTTTTTTGGATGTGATGATTTTCAATCCATGGTTTTGGATGCGATGGTTTTCGTTCCATGGTATTGGATGTTTCAGCATGTATAAATATGTATTATAACATTGAAGGCAACATAATGAAAAATCAAGCTGGTATTCCCGGTTTTGGGATCCAGGGGAAATCTCTGTGTATATGTGTTTTATGTGTTATGTTCTCACATGTACGAGGTTAAAACCTACATTGGGTATCAGAGCTATGTTGGCTTCAAGGGGATGCCTTTATTACTAAGGGGTTTTGCTCGGGCCTGTGGTAGACCCTGTTCCGTGGGAGATCTGTGAGATTGATTCTAGTGTTCAGAGAGGTGAATGATGTTATTAAACATGAAGTCCAACCAATGGAACCTAAGAAGATAGAGTTTGAGCTAAGGGAGGAAGAATCAGACTCTATAGCAGAGGAGGAATCAGAAGATGAAGAGCCACAAATTCTGGGTGTGAGAAGATCAATTCGAGAAAGAAGGCAACCAGAAAGGTATAGTCCATCTGCATTTTGTTCAAATTTTTCTTTATCTATTAATGATGATGATCCCAAAACTATGAATGAAGCAGTAGATTTAGAGGATGGAAATTTCTGGAAAGAGGCCATGGTTGATAAAATGACATCTTTGAACAAAAATGAGGCTTGGGATATGGAGGAGTTGCCGGCCGGAAGGAAACCCATTGGCAGCAAATGGGTGTTCAAGAAGAAGACAAATGCAGAAGGAAAGGTGGAGAAATACAAAGCTCGGTTGATAGCAAAAGCTTATTCTCAGGTGCTGGGAATTGATTTTGGTGATATTTTTTGTCCTGTTGCCAAGGTAACTTCTATTAGATTACTTTTATCTATTGTTGCTAATTTTGATTTTGAGGTAGAACAGATGGATGTGAAGACAACATTTCTTCACCGGGATCTAGAAGAGGAAATCTACATGAAGCAACTTGAAGGATTTGCGGTGAAGTGTAAGAAATAACTGGTATGCAAGTTAAAGAAGTCTCTGTATGGGAGAAAACAATCACCAAGGATGTGGTATCAGAAATATGAGACATTTATACGGGGACTTGGCTTCGCTAGAAGAAAAGAAGATCACTGTGTGTATTTTAAATTAATTAGTGATCATGTTATTTATTTGGTCTTGTATGTGGATGATATGTTGCTAGATGGAAATGACGAAGAAATTATCTAGGATTTGAAGACCCAATTGCCCTCCAAATTCGACATGAAAGATCTTGGTGCTGAAAACTATATTTTGGGCATGGAAATTGAAAGATATCAGGTAAAGAGGAAGCTATGGTTAAACCAGAGGAAGTATGTCGAGACAATATTGCAGAGATTTAATATGCAGGATAGTAAAGGGGTGAAGGTTCCTATTCCTTTAGGTGTAAATTTATCTGTTGAATACCGTCCCAAGACACAAGAGGAAGAGGACATATCTTGTGTTCCATATGCAAGTGTAGTCAATAGCCTAATGTACGCAATGGTCTGTACTAGACCAGACATTGCACATGCAATGGGAGTATTGAGCAGGTTTATGTCAAGACAAAGAAAGGTGCTTTGGACAAAAGTGAAGTGGGTTTTGAGGTATTTGCGTAGCACTAGTGATTATGGTTTGTGCTACCAAGGAAGACCAGGAATGGACAGAGTGTTGGATATTCATGGCTTTGTTGATGCATACTGGGCTGGAGATCTCGATTAGATAAGATCTACAAGTGGATATGCGTTTAAGCTATTTGGAGGTGCAGTCAGTTGGATGAGTAAGAAACAATCTGTAGTGGCACTATCAACTACAGAGGCAAAATACATGGCATGCACTCATGAAAGCAAGGAAGAAATTTGGTTGTAGAGATTGTGTTCAAGAATGGGGTTAGTACAGGGAGATATACAGATAGACTGTGACAGCCAAAGTGCAATTTCCTTTGCAAAGAACCCTACATATCATTCAAAGAAAAAGCACATTGATGTTCAGTATCACTTTGTGAGGGATATCATAGAAGACAAAAACGTGTTGCTAGTAAAGGTGAACACTTTGAAGAATACTATAGATGCATTGACAAAATATGTGAGCTCTGAGAAGTTTTCTTGGTGTAGAGAAATAATGGGCGTTGTAGGGATGGATAAATGACTAAGCTCTCTTGTGGCCCCCTATGGAAAGAAAACAACAAGTGGGAGAATGTTGGGTTGTGTTATATTCTTTCCACAACTAGCCCACGTAGTTAACTGGGGGGTCAAAGGGGGGGGGTGAGTCCCCCCCTTCTGTTATAGACATTTTTGTGCCCTACAACTCCAAGCATGAAATGTCCATAAACCTAGGGCTCCTAAGTCCCTAAAAGTGTTGTTCTAACCCCTAAAGGAACAAGGTCAACAGATTACAGCTTCTCCCAGAAGTTCTCCATGAAAAACTACTCAAAATTGGTCAAAACATGATCATTGCAGCCGCTCCACTGGCTAGGTGCGTTGCATCTCACCCAAATGCACTGTGAGGGTGTGTTGCATTTCAAAACTCCCTTCTGTGGGGTGCGATGGGTGAGAAATGACAAATGGCAGTGTCATTCTGCGAGGTGGAGAGGCAATGGAAGCTTCTAGAATCTTCTCCTGTGACACTTGCCTCACTGAATTCGACCAAGGATGAGTAAGAGGCCCTCAATCTCCAAGTGGAAGCAAGAACTGACAGAGAGAAGACACTAATCAAATCACAAGCCGACTCATCCTCCTTACAGATATCTATATATGGATCCCTCATCCCAGAGATCCAAAGGCTGGAATTTTGCATATTGTAAGGAATTGCAGTTGGTTTCTAGAGACAAACGTCAGATTGTTGGGTGATCTAAGCTTTGTTTGAGGTGAAGAGGGGCTTCTTTGCTGGGAGGTTGATGCTGGGTCAGAACAACTGGTTTTAACTCCTCCTGGATCTTTTCTTGTTTATCAATAAAAGCTATTTGAGTTTTCCTCCATGCTTTTGTATCATTGATGCTTGTTACATTTGTATGGTCAATTTAAATATGATCCTAAGTTGTTTATGAATATAGATCTATGTCTTTGTATAGTGCTATGCTTTTGTGATCTTACAAGTACTTTGTGAAGCTGGGCGTGATAGGGAGCAGGTAGCTAGAGACTATCAAAGAAGAGAGGGATCGAATCAAAGGATTAGAGCAAGACAGAGGTTGGTTCTTTCTATTCCTCCCTATCTATAATTCATAAAGGAAATACAAAAGTAGTTTTTCTCTGTTTGTTTCTAAGGCAGCTGTCACACCTTAGTGGGATAGAGCAGTTCTAAATAGACACTTTTCCCTGTAACAAAATGGCAACTCCGCTGGGGAGATAATTAATTTGTTTGTTTATCATTATTTGTTGTTTGTTTCATAAAATTACAAGTAGCATTCGAATTGCATTTGCCATAACAAATGCAAAGTAGATGACTGCTGATTCAATCCATTCACTGGATCTGTTTATGATTTAAACAACTGATTCACAAACTATCTGATTGCCCTTGTGATAACTCTTAGATCCTCCTTAGATCTACCCCTGATTGTTGCATAATTACTGATTGCTTTTTACTTGGCCAAAAACCAAGAACTGAACTGCAAACTGTGATCCGGAACCCGAACAAAGTCTTGTTTCTGGCCCAACGCAGGTACTGTTCAGAGATTCTAAATTTTAGCGCACTTCCCGAAGGGACAACCTGCGTTGCATTTCATATTCCCTGTGTTACAAGTGCGCTAATCAGACTAGTTCTGTGCAATTGTGGCTTCTGTGCTTCATTCTTTCCAGTTCTATTCCTGAATTTTGCTGCCTGTGATCAGTATATGTCTGTTTGAAACCCCTTTTCCTTGCTGTTATTCCGCCTCCTTTGTACAAAAGAACTGTAGATGTTTTTGTGTGTTTGTTGAGTCGTTTACAGTTTTCCTTTGCAAAAGTAGCATAGTTGTACTGTCGTCCTTTGATTTGAATCTGTCGCAAGTGTCGATTTCGATCATAGGAGAATGTTTGATTGTTGTTGATGGTCGATTATCCTGTTACTATTGCTTTTGGTCTGAATTTGTAATTTTTTAGTGTCAAAAACAAGTATTCATTTCAAAATCGTAAAGTGTCGTAATCGTCTCTATTTTTGATTTCGAAAAGGAGCTTGTTTATATTTGTCGCCTGAAAAGAAATTCAGATTTGTACATCAACTTTCTTTTTAAGCATCTATATATTAAGAAAGTCGAAAAACAAATACATGTATGTGCATTTCCATATAGACAGTCTGTTTGGCTTGATTTAGGAAAGTGCATTTACAGTGTGCTCTTTGCTCTTTGTGAAAAGATTCTGTCTTTCTTTTCCCTAGTAGCTAGGATTTTCATTGCATAAAAGAGATAAAAAGTTTGTTTATCATCTTTAGATTGCATTTTAGGAATTACATCTACATCTCGTGGTGAACCCGAAAGGCAAACTTCATAAACAAGATCAACTTAAAATAAATTCAATGAATCTAACAACGCTTTGGAACTTAACGCACTTAGAGGTCTAGGCTAGAGACGTATTCTGGCGTCGTAAAGCCTGGTAACTGTTGTTCTCACTGATGGTTGGGTGATTCCTCCACTTGGAGATGATAAGTGCTAGTACGGACTTGTGCTCCCACATACCGTCGAGTATATTTTGGGAGACCCCTATAGGCTTAAATCCTTTATCCATAGGAAGCCGTGTCTGCCGCCCTATCGATCGCAATGCACTGAACACAACATTCGGGATGATTTACTGCCGTACCATAAAAATTATTCTGCATTTTTTCGATTGGTTTGGTACTCCCTCTACCTAGAATTCCAGAGCAGTCCCTTTCGTTCCTTTTCAGACTCCTTAACGGAAAAGGTCCATCTGAGCACTTGTCACTTCAGGCTCATTAAAAATCGAAGGCAACTAGAGTCATCTTTTGTTTTTTCTCGACTCTTAAAAACTGAAAAAACAAGTTGTGTCAAAGCGTCTAAAATTTATTTTAAACGGAATATTCATTACCCTTTCCTGCGTTGATCTTGAGTTGAGAAAATGGAGTCCACCAACCAAGGAATTCCCCTTGGAGGAAATCCTTGTCCCTTCTCCTCTTGGGGAGATGTTGGTGCACCCCATATGGCCACATTGTCGCTTCCAGGACTGACAATTGGTTTTCCTATATGGCTCTTCTCAACCTCTGTCGTTTAGAACACCACTATTCCTGAACAATCGAATCAGCAATTAGACGAGTCCAGAGTTACCCACCAACCTTCTACTTCCTCTAATTCTTCCTCTCCTCCTTCCTCTTCGCTTGATGGGGCTGGTAATGCCAAAAGTCAAGTTCCTAAGGAGAAGAAGGAAAAGAAGAAGAAAGAGAAGAAGAAGGAGAAAAAAACGAATGGGGGCAAACGAGTTTCATCTAACGAAAATCCACACACTGCACCGACCAGGCCTAAATCGCCATGTGTCATTTGCAAGGGAGACCACTATCACAGAGATTGTCCTTGCATCCCTCGGATCTTAAGGGGCTGGTCTCCTGATTTGCACAACCGGTGTCGTTAACCTCTGATAATCATGTTGAAAACACACCGTCAACTCGTGAAAGTGAAGCTCCAGGACAAAAAGGAAAATATAGATTTCCTTGTAAACTGTGCGAAGGCGGTCATGCCATCCACCGTTGTCCCTTCTTAGATGAAGTTAAAAGAGTCTTGGATGATCGTCCGGTTTCACCGTTACGACTTCCTCCTAGATATAAAAAACTCTTGCCGAGTCCGTCACTAGTTGAAAATCCGGCTGACCCGCTCAGGTGGTCAGCCGAAGCATCTGTCATTGAAGATGAACCATCTGAATCCATACTAGACAAAAGTCAAAAGGTCGAGGTGGCAGTTGACCCGATCTTGCCTTCAGAGGTTCCATCTTCAGATGATACAATCACTGAACAAAACAAGGATGACACCGTCCAAATTCTTTTCATAAGCATAGACTCCAACGAACATGGGGGCAGTCTACCCATTCCTTTATCACAGGAAGGAATTTCGTCAGAGTCGTACCCGGTCGTCTATTCAGTCCCACCTCCAAGCAACCTAGTTGTCTCCTTCGACTGGAATCAACTAGGCAGACCCCGTTTACCAGCCAGTATACCATTCTGGATTATTGTTCAAATATATAGAATGGTTATGGCTGATACCATCATAGATGAGGGGGCTTCTGTGAGTATCCTTTCCTCAACTGCTTGGAAAGCGCTTGGTTCACCATCGCTTTTGCCTGAGATGAGAAATCTGGCAGGCTTTGAGAAAGGAACCAGTCGACCGTTAGGGATCCTTCCCGATGTGCCCATAACATTGAGAGGGAAAACCGTTCACATGAACGTGATAGTAGTTCAAGGGCCCCTAGATTACAATCTACTCCTTGGACGAGACTATATTTATTGCATGAGAGCCATTGTCTCATCACTCTTTAGAGTGATGTGTTTTCCGCATGAAGGAAGAGTGCTCAAGCTCGTGGACCAGCTTTCATTTCCCGGATCAAGCATAGCAAATAGTCATATACCATCCCTAAATGGTCTTTTCACGAAAGAAATGTCTCAATCTCCAGTCCGTCCTTCTGATGAGCGCGAGTGATTCAGAGGGATATGACTGAAACCCAGGGGGCATGCACCCTGGTCTGCTTCGGTAGGAAAAATTCGGGTATATGGTAGGTTTTCGCGGGAGAATATGACTAGTCTGTACCCCCGTCCGTGATTGGAAGAGGGGGTTATTCTAGAACAAGATTCTCTTGTCAAAGTTCTGTGAGTTGGCGGGCATTGCCGCTCACCTTTGTTTGTTTCGATAGACATTGCCGAAGAAGTGTTTTGTTTGCACCATGAATAGAGAAATCTTTGGGTAACCTATAAGAGGTAGGCATCTCTCAGTAAAACAAATGTTTTAACGGACTAAAGAAGGGGTAACCTTGAAACTCTGTTTTATACCTGGGGGCATGCAAACCTTTTGGAGTGCAAGCGAAGAGCGGCTATTTATTTTTTTAAATTTTTAGGACCTCTAACCCTTTAAACTCGTAGGATTGGTCGTTTCCTAACTTGCATAAAGAAAGGATGTGGGGAAAATCTCTAAAAGTTGACGTTTTTATATGAGACATTCTTATCACACGACTGGATTAATCGAGCAGTTTTAGCACATAGTTCAAGCTCGTTAAAAAATAAACATAAGGCATGAGCAAATTTTTCCACCTGCGTTTAAGCTCATTAAAAAATGAACTATTCCCCAGTAAATAACCATCGTGAATGTAGTACTTCAGCCATTAAAGCCTTGGTCGTGTTTGCACTGTCACCTCCATTTTTTCATTGGCCAATCATTCACCTCTTTTTTATTGTTTACCCATTTTGAGGAACAGCTGCGAAGAGTGATTTCACTAGCCATCCTTGTGACACTGCCGTGATTGGAAAATTCCAAACCTTACCTGGAATCAACTGCTACTCGTTTTATCACTCGTTCCTCAAAAGACGAGTCTCCTTGAAGCTCTTTTCAACTGACTCGTAAAATATGAAAAGATTGCTGAGCCATTGGCCTCTCCAGCTCGTTAAAGGGACAGGAAGTGCTATCCATCCTCTATATTTTAATATTTTTGGACCTGAGGGATTATTACACAAAAATATCAAGCGCTTGTTTTGTTCGGCTCGTTAAAACTATCGAAAATTCATCCCTTCTGTATTATTTTATATTTTTTCGGACTTAAGGGATTAGATAACAAAAAAGGAATTTTGGAGTTACCTTTACGTTCCTTTTCAGACTCTCTAAAAGTGAAAAGGACCGAGTTATCTTTGTCGTTAAACTTGTTAAAAATATTAATAGCGACAAACTTGTCTTTAGACGAGAACGAGTTTCACTATCGCTAGGCTCGTTAAAACATAGCGATGGGTTTGCCCAAAGGGAAAATTATAGAACAAGCATATGTTATCCTCCTCAAGCTTGACAAAAATAAAGAGGTACTGGTCAGCAATGACTGGGGAAAAATTGGGAAGAAAACTCAAAGAAACTTTGTTGGTAGCAAGTCGCTCTTGAACATGACACTTCCACTCCATGTCCGAGTGGGGTTGGGTTGCTTCATTCACCGGTCACATCACCATGGTCACCCCATACCATCCACATTTGGGGTTAATGCTACCAATCCATCACATCAGTGTCGCCGATATGTTCAAGAGAAGTCATCCAGAGAAGTCACCTGTGTCTCACCCACTACCATACATTATACTCCATTCTTTCATGACCGCCACCCTGAACCTTATATCACCAGATCGTTTTCACCTCCATCAAAATCATTTGCTCCATTCCGTGTCATTGATGTGGGATTCATTAAGGCCCTCCTGTGACGGATCACTTCTTGTCCACATCAGCTCATTATCCAAGAAGTTGATCTAGGAACACCCCATTCAGTACTTTGAAGCTTGCATGCCTCAATGGCAAGTTTCTCACTTCCGGTGACAGGTATACATCAATGGCCTTCGACCGAAAGATTTTGCATGGTGTTCGACGCCAAGTGCTTTATTCACACCACGTGAATTGTACTGCAGTACCTTGAGGGTCATTATCATTATCGGTGATCCCTCTCGCGCTTGTTAACAGTTTACATAATTGACTAGTAATCAAGCGATTTCTTTCCATGTTCGACTTCAGGACACATTTCTCACATGGATCGACTTGTACTTCAAGTGAAGATCGGACGAGATTGAAGACCCCGGATCTAGTTTCATTCATCCGGGCTGTGATATATATTCAGGGAAATAAAGACATTAAATGTACAACATTGCAGCGCAGATAATCATCCTACCAAAAGGATGATGGCGCTATCAGAATCATCAGTCTACACTCAGACGTTTGTCTGTCCTATGTACATGAAAATGAATTATAAAGCTTAGCATGGGAATGCCCGCCTCAGCTAGATCATGAAAATATTATGAAGATAATGTATTGTATTGTATCTTATTACAGGTCTCCTCCCAGCATTGAAAGAACTTCGGATCCTCATAATAAAGCATTTCACCCGACACCGAAAGGTTAACGGCCTCATACTTTAGGGGGCAACTGTTATAGACATTTTTGTGCCCTACAACTCCAAGCATGAAATGTCCATAAACAAAGGGCTCCTAAGTCCCTAAAAGTGTTGTTCTAACCCCTAAAGGAACAACGTCAACAGATTACAGCTTCTCCCAGAAGTTCTCCATGAAAAACTACTCAAAATTGGTCAAAACAGGATCATTGCAGTTGCTCCACTGGCTAGGTGCGTTGCATCTCACCCAAATGCACTGTGAGGGTGCATTGCATTTCAAAACTCCCTTCTGTGGGGTGTGATGGGTGAGAAATGACAAATGGAAGTGTCATTCCGCGAGGTGGATAGGCAATGGAAGCTTCCTGAATCTTCTCTTATGACACTTGCCTCACTGAATTCGACCAAGGATGAGTAAGAGGCCCTCAATCTCCAAGTGGAAGCAAGAACTGCCAGAGAGAAGACACTAATCAAATCACAAGCTGACTCATCCTCCTTACAGATATCTATATATGGATCCCTCATCCCAAGATCCAGAGGCTGGAATTTTGCATATTGTAAGGAACTGCTGTTGTTTTCTAGAGACAAACGTCAGATTGTTGGGTGATCTATGCTTTGTTTGAGGTGAAGAGGGGCTTCTTTGATGGGAGGTTGATGCTGGGTCAGAACAACTGGTTGTAACTCCTCCTGTATATTTTCTTGTTTATCAATAAAAGCTATTTGAGTTTTCCTCCATGCTTTTGTATCATTGATGCTTGTTACATTTGTATGGTCAATTTAAATCTGATCCTAAGTTGTTTATGAATATAGATCTATGTCTTTGTATAGTGCTATGCTTCTGTGATATTACAAGTACTTTGTGAAGCTGGGCGTGCTAGGGAGCAGGTAGCTGGAGACTATCAAAGGAGAGAGGGATCGAATCAAAGGATTAGCGCAAGACAGAGGTTGGTTCTTTCTATTCCTCTCTATCTATAATTCATAAAGGAAATACAAAAGTAGTTTTTCTCTGTTTGTTTCTAAGGCAGCTGTCACACCTTAGTGGGATAGAGCAGTTCTAAATAGACACTTTTCCCTGTAACACCTTCGTTGTGCCAATTGTGTAGCAAGGGGGTCATAGAGGGTTTGGCGGGTGCAGGTAACCCACTCTATGGGTTCTGGGGTAGCGCCCTGGAAAATTTTGGTTTTGGAACCTATGTTAGGTTGGGCGGACCCACCTATGGTTTTGTGCATGATTTTCGCACATTGTTTTGGACACGATGGTATTTGGTCCATGTTATTGGATGATTCAGCATGTATAAATATGTATTGTAGCATTGAAAAGACCATAATTAAAAAGGTCCAGGGGAAAATCTCTGTGTATATGTGTTTTATGTGTTATACTCTCGCACTTTTTATTTTATGTGTTTTAAAATTCGTATGCAGGTAATTTTTATATGGGGTTGAAACCTACATTTTTCTCTTTATTTTTCTCCACTATTTAAATTCTTCTAAATATTTTTGAATGCTCTATATCTGCAACTATAGCATAGCCTTCTTCAATTCTGGTCTTTGTGAACAACATTTCCAAAGATTCCAATTCTTCCTCATAATTTTTTATTTTATTTACTAGAGACACCTTAGTATTATTGCCATATGTCCATTGAATCTATGAATAGGAGGTCTTGATTATTTCCTCCTTTCCTCCCTTCCATATTTGGATCTCTATTGATTTTTTTATCTTTTACAAATTGATAAGGTAATTGTTTATTTTATTTCGTGTCAACTTCTTATAGTTTTCCATCTTCATAACCTGCATACACAAAAAAAAATTATTTTCAAATCAGGAGACTCTCTTGCCTCTATTGATGCATCTAGCATCCTCCTTTGGTGTTATATTAAGTTCTCCAACTACTATTCAAGACTATTATCTTGTTTCTCATCTCCCTAGTCATTATGTTCAGGCATTGTTCAATATTCTATTTCGCAAGTATGAAATATTTAACCTATTTAGAAGGATTGTTTCCCTTACTGAACTTTCATTAATTTAAACTAAACATTAGGCGACTTGACCTTCTTCTTCAATCTCAATACATGTCTCAAGTCTTATGCAATTATATCATGTAGAAGAACCTTCATCACATTAAACTATTCTTTTAGCTTTGAAATCTCTTTGTTAAATTCCTTACCACCCAGATTCTTTCTTCTACCAAACGTTCTAGCATTCTCTTCCATCTTTCTATGGATTTTCTCTAGACTATTTTTTGGAATATCCTTAGTCATCTTCATCTCTTTCTCTATGATATTTCCATGCTCTACTATGATTTATGATAAAAAATTGCTACAAATGCATAACATATTTATTCAGAGGAATATTAAACCATAATCAACAACAAAAAGCATGAAAACATAAAGAACATTGTTTACCATGGGAAAACCCCAACTCCAGGAAAAAAACCAGCCAATGGACTTCCATTCGTCCTTGGTCAAATCTATTCCAAAACCATCCAAGTGAGCCTTCACTTCTCACTTCCCTGTCCCATTACAATGAAGTCTTCCAAGCCTCTTCCAGGCTCCATTACATGCAATCCATGGGAATATTACCATGGGAAACCAAAAGACTATGGGAACAAAACCACTACTATTGAACCATTCAACTTTAATTCTTTCCTAAAGTCAATTTTACCTAACAATCCCCCCTTAAACCTTGACTTGGGTTTTCCCTAACAAAATCTCCACGCTCAGTCTAGCTTCCCCCTTGAGATTTTATACTGATGGGGTCTATTAACCCAACAATCCCTCTATCATCTAAGTCTAACATTAGACTTTACCAACAATTTCCCAGGGGTATGCATGCCTTACCAAGACTTACAATAGTATGCCCATTTACACACAATACAATTTTTAACTCAATTATAATAATTGTTTTGTAACTTTTGTTATCTTGATCCATCCTCTCACCTCATAACACATATTGGTCTCCTCATCCAAGTACAACCACATTCTATGAATCCATAATAAATCATTTGATTGACACATTTTGTCCAACTTAATTTGGATGCAAATAATTCCCATGGTTTCTCTCTCTATGCACTTATGCATCTCAATTTCCATTAGTCCTCCATGGTATCCTTTGGCACCAAAAACTACAATAGTACATATTCATGAAATTATAATATTTTTATTGGAAGATCCATAGCCTAAGGAGTGCCTCCTACACTAAAATAATGAAATAACCTATAAATATTTCTCCTTGCTAATGTATGCGTCGATGCCTTAACTATACATACTTTCATAACCAATATTCATTTACACAATCATTGTAGTCCTTTGTTTTTTGCTTGTTAAGTATGTCCAAGTGAAACCTAACACTTATTGCCTCCTACAAGGCATTCCATCCTTGATAGGTTTGGAGGCTCAAATAATCCCTGACAAACATCAACATCTCCATGATTTTGAAATCTCCAAGATGGAAGGTCATATCTTACCTCATTTTGTCCCCTTAATATTGAAATCTAACAGACATACTCTGGAATCTATCCTCCACTCCATCAACCATGCGACACACATAATATCTTCACCATCCACTTGGGGAAATTATAATTAGTTTTATTTGGTATGATGTCTTCCCATTTCTCTATTATTATCAATTCCTTCTACATAATGTGGTTGATCTAGCCATGATCAAGATTCAACACATAAATATGCTTGATTTCCATATCAAATTTGTCGCTTGGACAAGCCCCTACTACTTAGATGCTTCCAACATGTACAACCTCATTTGCGTCATCGTGGTGCCCATGAACACTTATCCCCAACAGTATTATTCTCCTTGTCATTTCTATGAGACCTCCGCCTACCACGCATGCTCCTTCTCATCAATCCCATAAACATGATACCTTTCAACTACAACAACTTGAAACTAGATGCCTCTTGGAATACCAATGATAACTCCAATATCACCCCAACAAAACATGGTCCTATTTTCTACAAACAAGCCATAGTTAAAAATTTTACTTCTTGTAATATATTCAAGTTGATTACTCCCCAAATACGATCCCATCACTATAAATTTCACCAGTGATGTTCCATTCTCTTGTACACAACACCATGCTCCCTACCATTCAATTGTCATAGTCATCGTCACTTTGCAGAGGCTACGTAAATTCTTTACTTTGTAGCAAATATATCACCTATGAAATTCATGTGCCTTGACCTAGCCACAAATGGAATTACACATCTAATCAAGCCCTTCCTTCCAGTGCCATGCTCCATGGATTGTCCTCACCATGAACTTTGATGTTGCTACCTATTAACCCACCCCTTTTCAAGAATTGCAAACACTAGATCCATCTAGCATCAACTCAGCAGATATACACTGATGAGTCATCACACCCATGCAGATTATCTCGGCATACTAGACCCCCTTTTCCTTTATTTTCTTCACTGTTAGGAGGAGGCTTGGTATCTATTTCCACCCCTATTTCTATTATTCTTGACACATCAAGCTAAATAAACCCTTGGTAACAATTACATCCCTCTTAAGCCAATATCTAGCTATGATACCAACTATTAAAAAATTACCACGAAGACATAACATATTTACTAAGATAAAGCATAAACAAGCAAAAAAAAAAACACTTGAAAACATAAACAATAACGTTTTCCCCTAGGAAAACCCCAACTCCAGGGAAAATCCTATCTAATGGAATTCCATTAGTTCTTGGAAAAAACCTTGGCTATGCTAGTAAAGTGAGCCTTCACTTCTCACCTCCTTGACCCTTGAAAATGAAGTATTCAAAGAATTTTAAAGGCTCCATTACATGAATTACATGATAAAATTTCCATGGGAAACCAAAAAAACATGGGCCTAAAACCACTACTATTGACCCAATCAACTTCGACTCTTTCCTCTAGTAAAGTTTACCTAACAAGCTACAACAATCCTCTATAGTAAAAGTATTTTTACCTTGTTACATAATACCTCACCAAGATTCTATCATCTAAACTTGGTGTTTTGGTATCCTTTGTTCCTTCCTCTAGAACCTATTGAGGTTACTCTGCTCCTCTTAGGCTTCTACACTTTATTCACTCTTCTCACAATTTTACCCACAATTTCAACTTGTGGAATTGTCTCAACAACTACTCTCCATCCTTAGATGTAGGTTGTTACAATACCTCTTTTACTGCAATAGTCTTTTCTACACTTATTTCTTCTTTTTTATTGCAACCTAAAATCAAGAATTTCTCTTCACAAATTACCATATACAAATCCTCATATCTATATGTTTTCCATTCCTGCTAGTAGTTGTCAACAAGACTATGCATTTGCGCAAGAGTTTTAGTTCATGTATTGTAAAAATTTGGTGTAATATCTGATGCGAGAAGATCCTGCAAGTTTGTTTGATCTGTGATGTAAAGGTTGGGTAATATTAATAAAGAAGAGGAGATTTGTGATATCTGGTTTTACTTAATTCAACAATTGTATGGCCCCTTATTAAAATTTTCTATTCTGTTCAAGACAATAATGCCTTTGACTATTTTCTATGAAGGCATGGTTTGGCTATAATAAAATGGCTTAAACAATATCAAGATAGAAGTGAATTTCCAATACTAATTTAGATCCCTTATCAATTCTAATGGTTCTAGCTCGCCTTAGGTGAGACACTCCTTTGCATTAAGGGAGTGAAAATGTCGACAAAAATCTATACTACGATGACCTCCTTTGTTGGCAACCCAGGCTGAACCATGGGTCAATATTTCATTAAACTTTTTTGGCAACAAATAGTTACATTGCTGAGACCCTAAGCTTTAAAAGGATCTAGATCCTGGTATCTAGAATTTTTGGTAAAGGTATTCAAAATTGGTGGCATGGGGAAGTTGATCATTTTATTTGGCAACAAGCTCAAGTAAGGTAGAAGAACCTAGATTGTGTTAAAACAAAAATTATATATGTTGAACCTGCTTGTGACCAATACAAAATATTCTAGTCTGAGTTCCCTAAGAATTTACAAGATTCGTTAAAATGATTGTGTGTCAAGGAAAGGGTTGGAAGTTGGCCTGGGATTCATAGATATTGGTAGTAGTTGATTTGGTTTAACTCCACTGATTAGATACATATCTAACAAGGGTTGTTGTTTTTTGGGTAAATGTGACAATAGAAGGTTATATTATTGAGTTTTCAACCGAAGATCACGAGCCCTTTTCTAGAACAGAAGCAGTTTTCAAGTTTGAGTTCTGAGGAAGATTGTTGAAAGAGATTCCCTTTTCGATCAAAGCCTTGACGATTGAAGAAAATATGTTATCGTTCCAATAATATCGAATGACAACTTAAAACCCTTAGTGTTAGAGGTCACATTTAGGGGGAGGAATGTTGTCTAGTTGAGGAAAATGAGGGGTTGTCGTGACGGACTAAGAAGAGTTACGTAAGGCATGAGATTTTAGAGCATTACGAAGGGAACGAATAATTGATGAGTGCAGAGAAGGGAAGATGCGAGAAATTAGGCATAGAAGAAGAGAGTTACATATGATAGGAGATGTGGTGATAAGTTCAATATCATGGAAGCATAACATGGATAGTCCTGAGTTGTAAGGAAATGGAGAGTCTGAGGGATCTTCTTCTAGCGAGATAGGAGGCACCAACTACTATAGCTCCATTAATAGACTACCTTAGTATATGCCACCCATTAGATTTTGTAGTTGGTTAAAGTCAATGGTTGGCATATAATTCCCCAATATATTAATGGATCTATAACTCCACAAATATTGCTAGCCTATTTAAACACTGTGAAGATTACGTGGTTCTCAAGCTCCACGTGTTCAAACTATTTTATGCAGCGTGTGTGCGTTGTTACCAGTCATTTGGTTGCATCGTCCAATGGAGTTTGGTACGACTATTTTGATCTTGTTCTATGCGTTCCTTCTATTCACCCCTATTGTGAAATCTAGCTTACCCGGTCCCGTCATTGAATGTTCTCATGGATTTAGAAACTACACATTTTCTAATTCTTATGGTGTGTTCCCCAACCATAGTACCTATAGGGCTGCGCAAGTCATCTATCCTACCATCGTAAAGAAAATTTTGACCTTCGTTGTTGAGGTTGGTCAGAAGAATCAGAAGATGAGAGTCGTAACTAGTTACTTGCAGAACATTCCCAAGATGATATATCCTTGTTGAGAGTATGGTCTGATCATCAACACACTGCATGTAGATTGTATTGTCTCTGCGGACAAGACCAGAATGAGGATGATGTTTGAGAGCAGTGTGACCCTTTAGGATATCATGGATGCGGCTTCCAAAGAAGTTCTTGTGTTACCTTATTTTCCATACCGGTTGGGTCTAACATTAGGGGGAATGCTATGGACTTGTGCTCACGGTAGTTCCCTTTTCGGTGAGGGCGGCACTAGTCACGCATTTGTTGTGGGTATGAGATCAGTAGTCTTTGAATTGCAGAAAAAGGGATATGCAAAGTTTGTGAGCCTCATTGAAATGAACGTAGATCTTAATGCACTCAAAGTTTCTTTGGGCGTTCTCAGATTCATTTCTCATGTTTGCATGAATACCCTAGATGACTTTAGATTCATGACCCAACTTGAAATTTAATTTTTAAACAAATTAAGTTTATTAAATATATATATATATATATCCAATTTTATTTTATTTAAATTTGGATTTATTAAAAAATAAAAACTAAATTAAATCTAAATATAAACTTAAATTGGATATATATATATATATATATATATATATATATATATATATATATATATATATCCAATTTAATTTTATTTAATTTTGGATTTATTAAAAAATAAAAACATTAAATTTCTTTTTACTCTTGCATCTAAATAAAAAACTAAATTAAATCTAACTATAAACTTAAATTGGATATATAGAGGTCCCTCCCTCTCTCTCACTCTCCACCTCCCCCTCTCTCTCCCTCCTCTAAAACATATATGACCTCTTTTATATATATATATATATCCAATTTAATTTCATTTAATTTTGGATTTATTAAAAAATAAAAACATTAAATCTCTTTTTACTCTTGCATCTAAATAAAAACTAAATTAAATATAAATATAATTATCAACTTATATTTATTTAATTCTATTTTTATTAAACAAAATCATAATAAACCAGAAAAGGCCTTTAATTACAATAGAAACATATAATTATACCATTACAATTATTCAAATTATATGAATAATTTATATAAAAATATATTTCGAAGATAATGTACCCCATAGAAATCCTATATAAAATATTGAATAACAACTTTGTTTTAGAGAGATGGTCGTTAACACCAACAAAACTGTATAGAAAAAGTTCTGCACACGAATTCATGACCCACAAATAATTATTTTAACTCGTGATTTTTTTTTTAAATTAAATATTAAGACAAAAAATTATTTATTTTTAAAATAATTAATATATATATATATATATATATATATATATATATATATATATATATATATATATAGATATAGATATATATATATATATATATTTTCAATAAATTAGTGTAAGATTTATTATATTGAGAGATTAATTTTTTTTAGGTGTAAATTTTTTGCAATTCCAAATATGTAAGTGCTAAAAGAGATTAAATTTCTGAATGTGTAAGCATTTTTTTTAGTACCAAACTAAGGTAAAGGTAACTTTAGGAAAAGAGAGATCAAATCTCTCAAGGAGAAAACCTCTTTTCTTAATGAAAGAATTGAAGAAAAGTAACTCTATGAAATATTTGCAAATCCAGAAATTTGATCCCTCTTAGAGGCTATAAATCTAGAGTTAAAATGGATATAGGCTTACTTATATATAATATATACAGTTGGCTTGACACATGTGGGTGAACCGTGAATCTCATTGTTTACATAACACTTCATATCATGGCTATAGTCAATTGAAATATGCACTATATATATATGTAATTTGACTAGAACAAAATGTTTACGTAACATAAATTATATTACAACATCTCTTCCATACTAGGCTACAACATGCCTTTAGACTCAAGACTAGATCTGTTTTAACTCTGGATCTATACATGTCGAGAGGGATCAAATATTTCAAGGTGGTAACCTTTTTTTTACTGAACAACTTGAGGAAATTTTGAAGCTTGAAAGATTTGATCCCTCTTGATGTTTGATAGAGATCAAGATTAAAAATAGATTTGGCTGGTTTAAATATTAATAATTAATAATTTTATTTTTTTAGTCGAAGGAACTTAATCAAGTGGTATGACACACATTTTGTGTCCCTAGGTGCAGGGGTTCAAGTCTCGGGATTCCACAATTGTTATGCTAGTGAAATAGTGGTAGTCATTTGTATGAAGATACTGATTCCATCAAGGAAAAATATTTTTATGATAAAATATGGTTGAACGCTTTTACTTGTTTCATAACCACATTCATCTTAGTGCTTATATACTTTGGGTTTATAATATTCATTCCTTGGGTTCAATATTATTCCCTTAGGTTTATAATACCTTGGGTTTTAGGGTTAATCCCTTGGGTTTATGATATCAATCCCTCGGGTTTATCAATATATGAGTCTTAGGCCATTAACGTTTTTCCTTATGTTTGTGAAAGATGATTTCATTGTTTTTTAACTTGCACACACATATTGATAAATTGAATAATAGGTTAATATTAAAAGAGTCTTACCTTATAAGAAAACTAGCAATGTAAACATAAGACTTATACTCTAAAACTGAGTCCTAAGATTAATATTGTTCTACATACCATGAAAACTAATAGAAAACATGTTTATTAAAATGAGATTCTATGACACCCAAGTCCATATCTTCCATCATTTGGTATATTGGGTTCATATACCTAGGATATAATATTATTCATCAGGTTTATAATATTTATCATGGTAAACCATGATCCATTGTCATATTGTGACAGAATAATAATCATAATAATAATAATAATAATAATTAATAAAATTAATTAATAATATTAGTAAGATTAATTAATAATTCTACTCATAATAATAATTGTGCCGAGAGGCACTCTACAACCCAGTATGGGGATACATCTCCTGTAAAAATGTAAACACGTAAACATGTAAACGTAAACGTAAACGTAAACGTAAACGTAAACATGTAATATTTAACATTTAACATTTAATATTTTTACCTAATGTCGGCCCTATCAATATATCATTCTAATTATTATTATATATAAACACAATATAAATTTAAAATATAAAGAGGTTTACGAACACTCAAGAAAGAGGTATGGTAAATAAATAAAAATGTAAATAAGCTAGAAATATGGTAAATAAATAAAACCTATTTTTATTTTTACTCCATAAAACCCTTTATACTTACTAACACTCAAAAAAGAGGTTTTATTTAGGTGAAGCCAAATACCACAGGCCTAATTATTAATAATATCATGCAAAAAGAACATTTTAACCCTAATATTAATATTAAAAGATTATTATTATTATTATTATTATTAAATCTAATATTCATATTAATATATTAGAATATTAATATTATTAAATTTAATAACTTTGGATTAATAAAATATTATATTTAATATATATTAATATATATTAATATATCATGATATATATTAACTCTAGATATATATATGGGAGAGAAGAACAAAGACATAGAGTAATAGAGGTGGAGTGATATGAGGAGTGAGAAGGGAGAGATTGAGATAAACTTAAGGAGAGGGCAGAGTAGGAATGAATAGAGAGAGAGGGAGAGGAGTGAGAGACATAGGGAAGGGTAAGAAAGGGAGGTGACACAAAGAGGGAGAGGGGAAATAGAGAAAGAGAGAGGGAGAGAGATAGTGAGAAGATAGGAGGGAAGAGGGGGAGACAGAGAGGTAGGGAAGGGTAAGAAAGGGAGGGTGACACAAATATGGAGAGGGGAAATAGAGAATGAGAGAGGGAGAGAGATAATGAGAGCATAGGAGGGAGGGAGGGGAGAGAGAGAGAGAGAGAGATGGGGGAAGATAGAGGGAGGTAGGAGAGAAAGGAAGAGAGAGGAAGGATAAGAGAGAGAAGGTATAGAGAGATGGAGTTGGATAGGGAGAGAGGTAGGGAATAAGAAAGACATAGAGAGTGAGAAGTGGAGAGAGAGAGAGGGAGCGCAAGGGAGGGATGGAGAGAGAGAGACTGTATGTTTAGGGGTGAGATAAATAGAAAAAGAAGGAGAGATAGAGAGAAGGGGGAGAGAAGGAGAGAGGGAGGGATATAGTAACATACTTCGAGAGAGAGAGAAAGAGGAAGAACACGAGAGAGGACTTGAGAGAGAGAGGGAGAGTGACGGGAGAAGAGAGGGAATTGGATGGAAGAGAGAGAGAGAGAGAGAGAGAGAGAGAGAGAGGAAGAACGCAAGAGAGGACTTGAGAGAGAGAAGGAGAGTGATGGGAGAAGAGATGGGATTGGATGGAAGAGAGAGAGAGAGAGAGATATAAGGGAAGATAGAGGGAGCTACGAGATAAAGGGAGAGAGAGGAAGTATGCGAGATCAGACTTAAGAGAGAGGAGGAGAGAGGGAGGGATACAGAGATAGATTTAGAGGGGGAGAGAGGGAGGGAAGAATAAATACATAAAGAGTGAGAAGTGGAGTGAGAGGTGTGATAAGAGAGAGGTGGAGAGATAGTGTGTATGTTTGGGAGTGAGATAAAGAGACAAACAAGGAGAGATGGAGAGAATTGGGGATAGAGGGATAGAGGAGAGAGGGAGTGATATAATAACATAGTTGGAGGGTGAAGAGAGAGAGGGAGAGAGAGAGGATGTGAGAGAGTGGAGAGAGGGAGGGAAATAGAGATGGAGTTTGAGGGAGAGAGAGAGAGGGAGGTAAGAAGAAAGAAATAGAAATAGAAAGGTAGAGAGAGAAAGAGAGGACAATGGGATGGAAGAAAAATATAAGAGGGGGAGAGGGAGAGAAGGGGAAGAGAGGGAGAGAGATGAGAGAAAGAGGGAGAGGAGGAGGGAGGGATAGATGTATAGATTGGAGAAAGAGAGTGTATTTTTTGGGGTGATATAGAGAGACAAAGCGAGATAGATATATAGATGGAAATAAAGAGAGGGAAGAAGAGAGAGATGGAGAGAGGGAGGGAGAGACAAAGAGATTGATATATATGGAGTGATAGAGCATGTGTTTGGGGGGTGAGATAGAGAGAAAAAGAAGGAGAGATGGTGAGAGATATAGATATAGATGAAGTGGGGAGAGAGGGAAGAATATTTCTTGCATTAGATGCATTTATTTCAATGTAGATGGTAATTTATAATCCTATTTGATTGCTTGCACTAGATGCATTGGTTTTAGACTAGTGTAGATGTTGATTTCTAATGATATTTTATTGCTTGCACTAGATGCATTGATTTTAATGTAGATGATTTATAATCCTATTTGATTGCTTGCACTAAATGCATTGATTTAAATGTAGAGGGTGATTTCTAATCCTATTTGATTGCTTTCACTGGATCGATTGATTTCATTGTAGATGTTGGTTTATAATCATATTTTCTTACTTTCACTAGATGCATTGATTTCAGTGTAGATGTTAGTTTAAAATCCTATTTTCTTACTTGAACTAGGTGCATTTATTTGAGTGTAAATGTTGATTCCTAATCCTATTTGATTGCTTGCATTAGATGCATTGATTTTAGTGTAAATGTTTTTTTCTAATCTTATTTGATTGCTTGCATTATTGTTGGCTTATATGGGCCTAACCCAGGTTCGGAAGAATTATTTAGCCAAGAAAATCCCACAGCTACCAACCCTTTCGGCAACTGCCTGCGAAGCACGGACTGAGGTCTCACCCAAGGTAGCAAGGGAGGGTGCTGGAACTAGGTTTCCACACCCTTAGGATGTCTAGATGTGGTCTAAGAGGTTTTCGTGTTGTCCTGTAGCTTCGTGCTGCGCTAGATTCGCGCATATCCAGGTAACCTTAGCTTTCTTTTACTGCGCTAATTACAGATCTAATTTATTGATTAATTATTATAACCCGGATCTACTTAGAGAGGTCTTTAAGAAAACATTTATTCAGTTCACGTTTAAGATTAAACCCAATTCACCACTATTTAATAAACATATGTGTGCAGATCAAAACAATTTCATTAACCATAAAAGAACAGAGTTGTGATAGCTCAAAATTAACATAAACTTCAAAAGAAACTTATCTTTATTTCCACTTGTCACTCTTACATCTAGATCTGCCTTATGCGCTCAGCTGCAGGAGTCTACGCACATAGTTGCAAACTTTTCCAGGTGTCTGTGCACATAGCTACAAAACCTCTGTCCCCTACCCAAACCTTAGACTCGGACTTACAAACACTCTGCAAATGATCTTCTCAGACACCCATTACATATCAGATGTCCAGTTCATCCTCTCCCAAGAACTGCCTTTCCCCCCATAGAGCTGCACTCTATTTATACCTATCTATGGTCCGCGGACTGACTTAATTCCTATTATTTTACATTATTTCTTGGGCGGACAACCCTTTGACTCGAACTTTTACATTTCATGTTTCACATACTTTGGAGTTTTTACAATAGTTTAATCCTATTTTCTAGACTTTCTGTCCCAAAACTGTTACGCGATACCTCCGCTACCCAATAGTCCCCCAACACAATTATCGTGACTTGTCCCGAGTCACTTGTCGGTGTGGCGCGACATGCTATCGTGGCTTTGTGTTTCACCTCCCTCTGGGTGGTGCTCGTCATCCTACTGCTTCTTCATTGTCTCCTATAATGCTTCGTACGACTTCTGCTTCAGTATTTTTACTACTTCTTCCAACCAATGATGCTCATTCTGCTCTTCTCAGTTAACACAGAACACCCCCTCATACAATTTTAGCTCGATCAGGGAAGCCTCAGACGGGACCTCATTGTACCTCCGCAGCCACTCCCAACCTTTGTATCTTCTCGTCGCACTGCCTGTTGTAGCTTGTGTTGCAATTTTGCAAGATCGTTGTTGCTGTCTGTAAGATCCTGCTACTTATAGTCTCTCAGAGACACCTTAGTAACTTCGTTCTGACCCATGGTCTCCGTGTTCCCATCTTTTCACTAACTTGTTGTAGTTTTTCGACCATCCCATGGACGGGGCAATGGCATCCAGACCACTTCTGCTTCGTGTCTTTTCATTTCCTGTACATCCCCTATTATTGAGTCTGCAGGCTGCGGGACACCCGCGACTATCAACACCATGCTCCTGAGATAGTCCGGCTACCCTCTTGGCCATATTAGCACCTACGGGATTACTCCTTGTGCAAAGATAATAAACAACACCATGTCAAGACTCAGCATACGCTTTGTAGAAGTGTAAGTCGCCTGGTAGTTGTTACTCAGTGATTTATAAGTGAGTCGAATTTCAAATTCCTGGATTTCCACCTGTTCCAGTGTCCCCATGTAATTTTGGCAACAGCTCGTGCCATATCTGGCTCTTACTCCTTCCCTTAATTTCCCGCTGCTTGCTCCCTTTTTCCATAATGCAGACGTTGTGTCATGAATAATGACTAAATGGTAACCTTTGCTCGAAGCAACGCAACAACGTACTTTTGACTGCGTGGCTGCGATCCTGATGATGGGCCTGATCGATGCATATCCTGTCACTCGCTCCTCTTTCTCCCAGACTGCTTTATCATCCTGTGCTCTCTTTCAACTGGCTGGAGCGATGAGATTGTCCCTCGAACGGTTAGTCAAGCGGTTGGACCACCCATATAGAGCTTCAGGCGACTACCATTTACTTGGCTTAGAAAGGGGTCCCCATTGAGTTTGGCAAGCTGAACCGTGCCCCCATCGGTAACTTCTTTGATGATGTAAGGTCCCAATCAATGCATTTGGAGTTTTCCAGGGAACTTGTCGAATTTATTGTTGTATAGCAATATCAGATCATTCACCTTGAAGGTGCGCACCTTGATATGGCATTCATGCCACACTTTTTCACACTGTTTCTGCACTTGCTGATGGAATCCAGCCAAAAATCGTTCCTCCTCCATTTCTTCGAGTTGCGCAAGCCTTTCCTCCAAAGCCCCGCAGTCTACCATAGCTATGATTGCCATGATCCATAGACTAGGCACAATATATTCTATAGGCATGACATCCTCCTTGCCATAGACTAACTGAAAAGGTGTCTGGCCCATCAATTTCTTGCACGTGGTTCGTATGGCCATAGCACAACAGGGATGTGGAAGTTCCAGTCATTTCATCATGCATTACAGACCTTGGTCAGTGCAGTCTCCAAGATTTTGTTGAATGCCTCCATGGTCCCATTTGCTTGCGGGTGGTATGGCATACTCTGTTGATGATATATTTGGAATTCCTCAGTGAGTGTGCTGATGGTTTCATTCAGAAAATGTGTTCCCCAATCTCTCATGAGAATTTTGGGACAGCCAAACCTTGTTAGTACATTCTTGAACAAAAACTTCACAGCTTTTGCAATTGTGCAATCATTAACTAGTTATGCCTCGGCCCATCGGGTTAAATAATCTGTTGCGGTGATGATATAGCATGCCCCCATTTTTCCTCGTGGCTCAATAGGTCCTACGAAGTTGATTGCCTACTTCTCAAAGGGTTGTAGCATCATTTGCAGTTGGAGTGGCATTTCATCTCTCTATGATGGTTTCCCCCTCCGTTGACAGATGTCGCAGGCTCGGTAGTGAGCTCTCGAATCCTGATGCAGAGTGGGACACCATAATCATGTGCGAAGTATCTTCTGAGCTGTGGCGCGACCTGCATAGTGTGCACCAGCAACCCCCTCATGGCCTTCAGCCAGGATCTGTCCTTGCTCGAACATTGGGACATATTGATGGAGAATCTCATCATTACCCATTTTGTAGAGGTGTCCTGCAATCACGGTGAAGTCTGCTATGCGGGTCACCAATTCCTTCTTTTTTGAACAGAGTATCCTTGCGGCGTGGTCCCTATAGTTAAGAAATGGATTATATCTTCAAAATGACCATCTGCTATGCACACCGCATATAGTTGGGCATCCGGAAGTTCGTCTTCTAGATTTGTGGGTTCTTCGTCGGTCTCAATTTGGGACAGGTGATCTGGGCGTGCATTTAGACATCCCGGCTTGAATTACCTTAAAGTCATACTCCTAGAATAACAACAACCATCAACAAATACGCACCCCCAACACAGACTTATTCACAAGGTATTTTAACGCCGAGTGACCGGCATACATCTTAAAAGTGACTGCCTAGTAGATAATGGCGAAATTTTTGAAGCGCATATACCATCGCTAATCCCCTGTGCTCAGTAGCGGAATAATTTTTCTTAGCTTTTGACAACCGGCAACTTGCGAATGCAATTGGGTGGTCAATTCCCTTCGCTCCTGGTTATGTAAGTACTGCCCCTAAGGTGATACATGATGCATTGACATGCACATGAAATTTGACGTCCCATTTTGGAAAGACGAATATAGGGGCCGATGCCATATTTTCCTTAAGCGTCTCCAGACTTTTGTTACATTCCTCGTTCCATCAATAAGTAGCATCCTTCTTCAGCAACTGTTCCATTGGAGCCGTGATCTGAGTGTAGATTTTGATGAACTTTCCATAGTAGCCTGTGTGTCTTAGTGTGGCGCGTAATTGCTTGACATTGCACGACACTTACAAATTGAGTATGATGGTGATCTTCACTAGGTCCACCATCAGTTCTTGCTTATAGACCACATGGACTTGTAGGTTTCGAAATGGGACCAAGAAGTACACTTCTTCAAGTTGAGTGCAATCTGATGACGGTGGCAAGTATCCAGCATCAACCGTAAGCTCGCTACATTCTTCTTAACTAGTCCAAACAGGGTCTAGTCATCTAGGTAGACTTCCAAGAACTTGTGGATAAATTCTTTGAATGCCACAACTACTATTCATGAAAAATGGTCGGCGCGTTCTTCAGTCCGAAAGGCATTATTGTGTACTAAAAAGAACCCCATTCAGTAGCAAACGTTGTCTTACTCCTATCGTCTAACACAATCTTGATCTGGTGGTATCTTGAGAACCCATCCGTGAAAGAGTAGGCTTCCTGGCCCCCCACGTTTTCTAGTATCTCATCTGTAAACGATGTTGGAAATGGGTCATTGACGCAGGCATCATTGAGCTTCCTGAGATTGACACAGATGTGAATCTCGCACTTATGTTTCTTCTCCTGCATAACCATCGGACTTACCCAGTTGGACTCCTTGATTGGTTCAATGATTCCTGCTACCAGCATTTTGTCCAACTCTTCACGGACCTTTGCTTTATATTTTGGATTCAATCAGTAGGGTCGCTGCTTCACCAGTTTCGCGTCTGGCTTCAATGTGATCTTCATCACTCCTAGTTCTCCTAGGATTCCCTTTAGCTCCGTGATCTTTGTTGGGAACAAGTCTCGGTATTCCTGAAGCAACTGGACAATGTTCTCTACTATGGCATCATCCCAATAGTCCCCAAGTGTTTCATATTTCAACTCTTCTTCGGTTCCAATGTTAACTTGTTTTGTTTTCAATGGTGTCGTGATATCCGAATCTTCAATCTCTAGTCCGCACACCTCTCGGCTCCCCTCTAATTCTGGAATATTAACGTTTCGCGGATCATCCTCATCATCTTCTACCTGGACATTATAACAGTCGAGGGCCTAACCTAGCTGCCGTGACCAGTCAAGCTGCACAGTTTCCTCTGGCTCTAATGGTGTCTTGAATATGGCGACCTTTACCAGCTGTAATTCTTCGTCCACGAGATCCATCCATTGATCTTCGAATAGAAATGTTGACAAAAACCCTGCGCGCAAGATATCCCACTCGCCTGTGTTGTGCTGGAGCTTCACTTCCATGAACTAGTTTCAGCGAATGACATCCAGGGTGTGATAGAACAAGTGCACCCATTCTGGCTGCGGTTCCTCTCTGTATGCTCTGATCCACCTACTCAGGTCGATATGTGGGTCATCATGTCCATCATATTTCTCTGCTATGTATAGTTTCGGCTTCCCAAATCTGATTTTCATCATACGCCTGTAGGCGCACAAATCTTTGAACGTTCCTTCATGTGTGCCCCGTAGGCGCACAAATATTTGAACGTTCCTTCATGTGTGCCCCACCATCGCTTAGGCATCGCGCATAGTTCCCTCTTCATTGTGTCAAACCATTGATGCTGTGGTACTGCAATTTCAAATTTGGTCATAAATTCATCTATCATCATCAACCCATCATACTTGGGCAATTCACGATCCTGGGCCTTTACGCATTACAGTGATTTCATCACCATGTTGCAGTGTAGCATGGTTACTCTGCTCAACCAGTTGCACCACTACTCATCTTCGTCATCTGAATCATCAGCACAGGATTATCCATCCCCTCGTGATATTCTTTTATCCTCCATTGTGTTGATCCATTCTCGCTCCTAGGTAGTCATTATGTAACTACAATATTCATCTTCATCGTTGTGCACTGGTTAGATGTAGCATGGTCCTTCAGCTGGATCTAGCAGAATGATGACACTGAGTGCCTTTGTTTCAAATATCCTTGTCATCTTCTTTAGATTAATAACTTCGTTCATGTCGGTGGCCCAATCTATTCCTAACAATGCAGGATAGGGCATATTTTCATCCATGAGCTCAATAACTTCAAAATCCATGCAGGTACTTGCACCATCAAAGTCTACCGTAACCCCTTACAGCCTACCCATGGGTCGCACCTTTTGTTGATTTGCCATCCATAATTGGATAGGGGACCATTGTAGTGTAGGCTTACCCATGTGCTCCCATGTCTGTTTCGGCAATAAGTTGGCATCTGAACCCAAATCCAAAATGACTTGCTCCATCTCATAATCACCGATCTGCGCGGTTAACCACATTTCCCATCCGATCTGTCATGTATGTCTTCCCAACTTTCAAATGACGCGAGGCTCACTCCACCCTGTGCATCTATTTATCAACTCCTGTAAGCCTTCAACTACCCTATTGTTGAAAAGCAATTTTATATATGTCTCTAAAAAGGTAGTTATCATCGAGGGATCCTTGTCCATCTTGGGCTGATCCCTATTACCTGGGGTAGAGACCTCTGTGAAGCTCCCCAAGCTTCCCGATATGTCCCCTTATCGCCACCTGAATTCTGTCCACTCGCTCCTATGGTTGTGCCACTCCTCAGCACCATGTTGACCTTGGGATCTTCTTCATGGGGTTCAGACCTCATCATTTGCACATTCTGGGTCGTTTTTGGTTGCGCTGCCCTCTTTTCCTGAATCTGCACTACTAGCGAAGGACAGTCTAGTGGCTCATGATCGAATTGCTCACAATAGCTACACGAAATTCTGGTTGGGTTGGTACAATCTCACGCGTAATGTCCTAGTCCTCCAAATTTGTAACAAATTAGCTACCTGCGACCCCTTCCTAGTCCCATTCTGCCCCTCCCTCGACCGCACCCTTGGAACCCACCACACGCAATCGTTGCAGCTAGATCTTGACTTCACGCCTTCGTCTGCATTCTATAAACAGATGACTGATCCATTAGCATTTAATAGATATGACAATCCCTTTCTTCATGGCCCATTTATCTACAAAAGTTGCAAAAGAGCTGGGGGGTTGTGGTTGTATTTTGGTAATAGATGACAGTTATCAGTGTTGTGCTTTCCTCCTACTTGACAGATTGCGCACCAGAGTGGGGTGGTTGTGCTCGGCCCTACCTGTGCCTCTGGTCACAATGTTGTTGGTCCCCCTATTACCTCAAAATTCACGAAGACATGACAGTGATATTTATCGTGTCCCTGGCTCTTACAACTTACACACCATACTTCCTCCCAAACTTCTGAATGCAGTGTCTATTCTTGTTTTAACTTTTGCATTTCCAAGCATAAATTTTGGACCTGCACTTGAATTTGCTAAACTCCCAACCCTGGGTCTGGTATCGGGGTTTCGTGTAGACGCATTGCTGCCTCCAGCATTGTAGCTTGGGTTGAGATCTTTTGTTGTAACAGAGCTGACTTGTGATATGGCATTAATGATGTGACGAACCAAGTGCCGTGCTGCTCATTTGTCAGTGTCATGTTGGCCTCATGGATAACACTTTTCAACCTCTGATCCAAATCCCATAGAGTTTCACCTGGCATCATTACAATCTCTTTCAACCTTACAACTAGCTGTTTTCCTGACTTCGGTTGGCTAAATTCGTTTTTAATTCAGTTTGGATTTCTGCTACCCCTGCCATTGGGTTACTACTTGAATACTTCATGTAGCATGTCAGCGCTCGGTCCTGCATTGCACTGACTAAGTTAGATTTCCTGATATTATCATCCGTGATTTGCTGCACATTCCATATAGATGTTATCACAAACTAGAATTTCTCCGAGTCTTTGCCTCCTGCTTCCTTGAATTCCGACAACTGAATCCTTACCATAGTTATCCTTGATTTATTACCATCCCTAATCCCTTCGATCCTTCAATGTTTTTCTCTCCGCGTTCGAAAGAATTATTTAGCCAAGCAAATCCCATAGCTACCGGCCCTTTTGGCAATAACCCACAAAGCGCAGACTGAGGTCTCACTCGAAGTAGCAGGGGAGGGTGCTGGAACCAGGTTTCCACACCCTTGGGATGTCTAGATGTGGTCTGAGAGGTTTGCGCACCATCCTGTAGGCGCTAGATCCACGTAGATCCAGGTAACCTTAGCTTTCTTTTACCGTGCTTATTATAGATCTAATTTATTGATTAATTATTATAACCTAGATCTACTTAGAGAGGTATTTAAGAAAACATTTATTCAGTTCGCGTATTAAGATTAAACCCGATTCACCAGTACTTAGTAAACATACGTGCACATCTCAAAACAGTTTCATTAACCATAAAAGAACAGAGTTGTGATAGCTCATAATTGACACAAAATTCAGAAGAAACTTATCTTTATTTCCACGTATCATTCTTACATCTAGATCTACCCTGCGCACTCAGCTGTAGGGGTCAGCTGGAGTTTTTCCAATAGTTTAATCCTAATTTCTAGGCTTTCTGTCCCAAAACGGTTATGTAGGAGCTCTGCTACTTAACACTTATAAGCATTGATTTCAATGTAGATGTTGATTTCTGATTTGATGTAAATGGATGTATGATGGTAGATTAATTTAAAAGTGATTGGATTAACATTGTGCATGGATTTAAGTGTAAGCACAAAAAATTATTAACAATGTACATTGCCTTTTGTATTATAGTAATTCAGCCTATTAATATTGGAGAGAAAGAGGGACAAGGTATGATGTTTACTATAATAGCTAAAAATTAAGATTTAAATGGTTTATGATTTAACCCGTCCTTTCCATATAATCGATATGAAAAGATGACAAAACTAACAAGGGTGACAATAAGAATAGTATAAAAAAATAGTTTGAGATTAATCACAATGAAGACTATATGTAATTGATTATATTCTTATTATTCACATTTTCTATAAATCAACACTATTAGATTGTCACTTTACATTCAAATATTTATTTCATCATTTTTCATCATATCAACAAACTGAGGTAACTAAGAAAACTTAAAATATAAAGAGGTTTACGAACACTCAAGAAATAGGTATGGTAGATAAATAAAAATATAAATAAACGAGAGGTATGGTAAATAAATAAATCATCTTATTATATTTACTCCATAAACCTCTTTATACTTATTAACGCTCAAAAAGAGGTTTTATTTAGGTGAAGCCAAATACCATCAGCCAAATTATTATTAATATCGTGGAAAAAAACATTATTAACCTTAATATTAATATTAAAGGATTATTATTATTATTATTATTATTATTATTATTAAATCTAGTTTTCATATTAATATATTATAATATTAATAATATTAAATTTAATAACTTTGGATTAATACAATATTAAATTTGTTATATTATAATATATATTAATATATCATTAACTCTAGATATATATGGGAGGGAAGAACAAAGACATAGAGTGATAGGGGGTGTGACAAGGGAGATATGGAGATAAACTTAATGAGAGGGGAGAGGAGGAATGAAGAGAGAGAGAGGGGGAGACGAGTGAGAGAGGTAGGAGTGAAAAATTTGAAAATAGATTTGCACCTCGAGAGATTTGATCCCTCTTGGCGCTTGATAGATCTAGAGTTAAGATGGATCTAGGATGGTCATATAATAATTATATGCCTTCAATGTATATCAACGACATTTATTAATGTGATTGTGCATATGATTGATATACATTTTTTCCATATATCAACCACATTTACTAATGTGGTTGTGGTTATGCTATGTCAATTACGGTCAACCATAGTCCAACAAGACATTGTGATAGATTGTTATGTTTATTTTTAATATAGATAAATTATTATTCAATGGTTTTTATTAAATTATTTATTAATTAATATTTGTAGTTACACTATTGTTGTTACTTTTATTATTTAATTATTTAATAATAATAATAATAATAATAACTGATAATAGTAGCAATGTTAATTAATAATGTGCATAACAATAATTATTTAGTAATAATATAATAATATTTTATTAATTATAATAATAATAATTGTAATAGTTTTTTGTACTATTGCTTTTATAATTATATATTTATCAATGGTTAGTCGCTATAAATGAAGCCTTTGACTTATATAAACCACATTAATATTTTTAATGTTGTTGTGCTATTATAATAAAATAGGCATAGTCTAACTCATAGGCAAAATAGTCTTTCTCAATGGAATTCATCGAAATACGGCAAAACAATTTCAAGAATTTTTGTTATTTTAAATGGAGTTTTGGATGCATAAATGGATTCAACACCATGAAAAACCCATGGGGAACACAAATTATGCAGATTAAACAATTTAAACTCAAGTTTTTAAAAATGTCTGTCGGATTTTGATTAAAATTAACAAGAAAAAATGTCGTTAAAATGGTCATTTCATCTATAAGTTATACTATGGTTAATAAAATATGGTTGAACATTTTTACTAGTCTCATAACAATCTATTAAAATTCAAAACAACGTTTTCCAATTTCCTTCATAACTTTATAACGATCATCATGAATCTACCTATATGAAAATATAATTTAATGAATAACGATTTTAATGTATGGTAGGAGATATTTTCCTTCTTTTATATTAAGATGAGATTCTAGGACACCCACATCCACGTCTTCCATCATCCGGTATATTTGGTTCATATACCTAGGATATAACATTATTCATAAGGTTTGTAATATTAGTCATGGTCAACCGTGGTCCAATGTTGCATTGTGACATGATAATAACTAGCAATTCCATCACATGTTACAAAGGAAACGTTGTAAGGTGGTGGCAAGTGAAAGAGTAGCATTAAATTTTTACTCTTCCGAGTCTTCCTACAACATATGGAGGAAAAATGAAGGATGTGGTTTGTTAGTGTTAGTAATTTCATACAGCCATCGGTGATCAAAACTCCTGTTTTTATACCATATTAGGATCTCACTCAGAATTTTTTATCGTTCCACTAGGTCATGCAAAAAATTAGCCATTGATGATAGTCCTAAACAAAAATCATCACTCTTCCCTAAATGTAATTACTTGTTGGCATAGTTTCATATCTTGTTGATTGTACATCATCCATAAAGTTAATTTTATCATATTTTTATCAATCGTGAGGTCATTATGTCATCTTGAAATTCAGTCCTTCAAGGTCCCATTAGGTCTTTTAGGGTTTTTCAAGGTTTCATTAGGTCATTAGGATTTCCAAGGTTCCAATAATTCTCCATTTCAATCCATAAGGCCAGCAAAAAGTATGAGAGTGAGAAAAATAATATCCTAAGCTGTTAACTGAAATTCTATGTGCCAAATTCATCCAAGCAAATTCAAATGTAGAGAGCGCTAAACTCTAGCATCATCAATCTGTAAAGAAGAAAATCAAAGTGTAAATGGTAATTAGCACAGATTTCAAAAGAGGTGAATTGAAACATTAGATATTGGGTCTCAAAAGTGAAAATTCAAACTAACTCAAGTATAAAGGCCTTAATAGCATCAAACTCATCTTCAATTCCCACCTACCATTGGTTGAGCAAACCCTAAGAGAGAATTTTTCACAATTCTGGGCGAATTTGAAAAAACAAAGTTGACACTGCACACTTACTTTAGGCATTGCACATTCTCTTCAGGAATTGCACACTTTCCAGGCACTACACACTTGCTTCAGGCATTGCGTGTTTCCTTCAGGCACTGGGCACTTTCCAGGCACTACGCACTCGCTTCAGGCGTTGTGTGTTTGTCGAGGAAAGCTAGAATCACCTCCAAAGCTCCACCAAAATTGTATTCAACCTCCCAAGTAAGTAATAGCTAAAGATAGCAAGCTTCTTCCTCCTAAACTGACACTTATGGTGTTTTGAAATTTTATTGAATATTTGGTGATTTTCTCACATTAAAACCCTAGTTTATCCCTTAAAACTATCATTGCACTCTTAATTCCAAAATTTCACACTCCCCCACACTTTCATATACTCCCCTTTTCATTCCCTTTCCCTAAACCCTTTATCCTAATACTCTTTAACCTTTATCCCAAAACCCTAAGCCCAAGGTGCTACAACTACCTAGCCTCCCAAACCTCCAACATTTTAAAGAATTTCCCCATCCTAAAACTCCATATCCCCTCCTCCATTACATAAACCCCTAAACCCATCTCCTTCAATTTCCCTTCCCCATTCCTTACTCCTAAAAAACCACATTCCTACAACCTCAAACCCCCCTAGGGTTTGATATTAAAACACCATGGTAGAAGAGGAAAACAAACCATACAGTGAGGGAGAAGAAATAGAGTTGAAGAAACCACAGAAAGGGGGCAGAATACTCAGGTTTGAGCCAACAGATCTAAGGGAACTCTTGGCATCTCCTATGGATGTGACATCTTTCAGATATCTTGGTTGTTATGCTTACTGTGAGCAAACTCAAGCAGTCCAACACCATGCTATTATGACTAGACTCTTCATATCCAAACTCCATGACAACCAAGTTACTCTAGTTGGTGTCACTTTTACGTTATCTACTGTCGTTATATCAGCTACCACTAGGATCCCACATGTTGGGGAGAAATTGTTTAAACAAGGTGAGTTGGAGCAACATTACTATGAGCCTTTCATAAAACCTACGCACTGAAATGAGAGAAAGGGATATTTTCCCTTTTCTCACCTCCTAGACAAATATGCCTCTATGAAGAAGATTATCATGAAATTATTTTCGTGTGAAGGTATATATTCTAGGCTTTATTCCTATCACGTCTGGCTCTTAATGCATTTCAATAGGGTAAATCTACTCAATATACCCTACCACCTTTTCTAGAGCATTGATAAGATGGCCTATATTGTCAAGAAAAGGGAATATGAACATCAAATTAAGAGTCCCTTTCATCATTCCCTCATTAAAATCATAGTCCTCTATCATCTCAAATATCTAAACATTGCATGGAGTACCTTCATAACCAATCGCATATTCACTGATCCATCTATTCCGAATGTTCAAAATGTCCCTTCATCATCTCATCCTTCCACCTCCATTTCTCCATCTCAGCCCATAGATCCTTCATCATCATTAGATCAATCACTTTCACCATCACCTCCATCATCACCATTTCATGATCATATTGAGTCACCTAGCGGAGATGAGATTAGTGAACCAGAGTAGATTAAGCAGGTTGAGGTCATCAATCCTGAAGGGGAAGATTTGAACACATTGGCACAAACTTATCAAAGAGGCCATAGGTAGGTGCTTTCCCGATAGACTATGGGAGGGGCCTTGCCTTCTTCATCAAAAAAAGAGGTACAGAAGGGCAAAGAAAAGATGACAGAGCTAGAGATTCAGCATGAGAAGGAGGACCTCCATGAGGCAGAGTGACTTGGTTGACCTAGGTGAGCATGATGACAATAAGTACACCAACATTGTCATCAAGGAAAAGGATGCACTCATCAAGGAGCTCCATATCAACTTAGAAAGGTCAAAATATATCATTTCATATATGAGAAGGAGAATGAGCAGCTTCAAGCCAAACATTATGTCATGGAGACCCATCTCATCAAGGAAAAAAGGGAAGCAATGAAATCCAAGGAATTTCTTGATGAGGCATATGATAGGTATGGTGAACTTGAAGAAGAGTAAGAACCAAGAAGAAAACCTAGGACTAAAGGGCTAAACAGAGCTCTGGAACTAGAGAAACAAAAAGAGGCCGAGCTTGCAAATGAGCTCACATGGAATGAGAAGTTTGTCGGCTTGATCAATGAGAACCCAGAGCATTGGCTTGATGAGGTCAATCAATATTTAGAGAAGTTCCTAGACAAGTCTAATCAGCAAAATGACATTCAGAGGAAGATGGAAAAACATTATGCCAATAGAGAAAGAAATGCAAGGGAAAAGATCAAGGCTACAAAGGTTAAAATTGAAGCCCTAACTCACCAAGAAGAGAAGAAGAAGGTTGATATACTTGCAGAGGCTTCACTCCAAGCCTAGACACACCAAATATAGGCTTCTTGTCTAATTTTGAAGCCGCTTGGCACATTTTTGCAAATATTATCTTTTTTGGCAGTTTTATATCAGCTCCATGGTCAAACATGCAGCACCCTAGGTGCTGCACACTTTTTGGGGACACTTTTTGAACAAATGGAGACCACCACTAGATGCAGAATGATAAATACATCTAAGAAAACCATGTTTTCGACCTTAGTTAACAAAATTGGTAGGAAAAAAGGGAAAAAAAACTAGAAAAGAAATCATGTTTATTCCTCGTTTTTGGATGAGGCGCTCCATCTTTGACCAGTCTTGGCAGAATAAAGTTTTGGAGGGACAAATAATGTCCATTTTGAAAAATGAAGACAGATTTCGAAACTAGACAGGATAAGATTTCCACTGAGCTATCCTAGACTCAATTTGGAGATAGGTAAGGAAATCAAAAGTAGCCTGCAAGATGGAGGGCGCACATGACACCGTGAGGGCGCACTTGATGAAAAGATGATGCACTCGACAGTTTGCTTGATTTTTCACTATTCCTCTCCAGTTTTGATTTTCATCCTTGGGAATTGACTTTTTATTGATGTAATTGATATGGTAAATGTAATTATGGTCCTTTACTATTATCTAAGGGTAAATACATTAGGTTAATAGACTTCATCAAGTCAAATGAATCAGTTTCAATGTAATTAGGGATGAGTCACTTTCACCACCCAATGCTGTAGCTATCAGTTCAGATTTTGGGGGAACTAGTCCTCCTCTCATGGATTCGACCCCTAAGGTTGGGATGAGGTTGTTTTTTGTCTATAGCTTCCCTTTCTTCACTCTTTTTAGAGGTTGGAATCAGTTGGATGTTGTACTAGTGATCAGAGACACTATCATGTCAGATTTTGACTAGTATTAATAGATAAGTTGCAGCTATTTCTTTGGGATACATGTGGTATGAATGTTTAACATTTTTTCTTCTCTATTATGATTTGTACGAAAGTTTTGTAAGTTCATAAACCATTTCATATATGTTATATGGTAATTTTCAAGTTGAGAGGCAAAATATATTTTTTCTCATGCTCTATTTTGGGAAAGTTATCATAATTTGTCAATTTTTTTCAGTTTAGGAAGAATACATCTCCTATGCTCTTCCTAACTCCTCATCAGTCTTAAAAAATTTCACTAAATCACCTTTTAACTGTTAAACATTTTTCCTACCTTTCCCGTTTGAATTTTTGCACTCATATCTCATTTTCCCTGACCTAGCCTCTTTGAACTAATACCCTCATCCAGCAATAACCCAATTAAATCAAATCAAAACAACCTCTGCACTTTATACCTAGACTAAAACCCTAATCCATCCAACCCTCTTGGTTGTGATTCTTAAAAAAGAGCCCTTTCCAGCCTTGTACGACTAGCTAGCAAGTCAAAAGATTGGTTTGTGGTTACCTCAGCTGGACTCTTCCTTAGCCTTAGAGATCCGGAGGAGTGATAACATGGTTGATACTCAAAACCAATTCAAGAATTTCAAACATTGTAAAAGCATGAAAAACATTAGGAACTTTGTTTCTCCATTGTATAGGTCAAATACAAAATAAAAGGGAAAAATACAAAAGATGAGTAAATCAAAACTAGAATGCATATGGGCCAACAATATTGTAATTTGCACCATGTCATCCTACAGTTGGAATATGAATGTTTTGCAGGATTCCGTTTTCAATATTTAATTGAGAGCAAAAGGCAACATTAGCAAATTCAATTTTTTATAACCCAACTTATAACATATGATAGAGTTTAATTGTAAAAGTCAAAATCAATTATCCTAAATTAAAGCACTCAAATTTTTTTCAAATGAATTTCAATATCTCGAATTCCATTGACATGGTGAGAGACCACTATTCCTAAAAAAAGCCATAGATGTTTTTGTAAGATAACAAAAAAAAATACCCTAGTCGAGGTTGAGTATCGGGGTTGATTGTTGGAACTCTTAGATTCAATGGTTGCATCACTTGAGCGACAATTTCCATTAGAGAAATCACAAATAGACCTAACGATCTAAAATATATTCATCATTTACAAATTAAAAGAACGACATATATCTCAATATAAACAAAATAAGTTACTTTAAAAATAATATATATATATATCTATATATATATATATATATATATATATATATATATATATATATATATATATATATATTTTAACAGGGTCGGTTATGATATATTCATTTCAAAAAAAAAGAGGCTAACAGCTTGGTACAATTATTTTAAGTAGATAAAGAGGGGAACCAGAGAAAAACTCCTAGATTTGTGTTTTTCTCCTTTTACGTGAAACTGAAAAACACCTGTTTACCTACTACATTTAACTTGTAGATTCTAACATATTGTTGCAGTAAAAGAATACATTTACTATTAATTTTTCACTATAATGAGAAACAAAACACTAGAGAGAAAAAAAGTCATGGGGTTTGGGGCGGAGTTGGGTCTGTCTAATCCTACTCTTGATTGATGCATTTTCCATCTTCTTGTGGATGTACGACACTATGATATTTAGATCTTGAATTCTTAGCAAATTTATTTTTGATCAGGTCTCATAGAGAGTGCAGGGATTGTTCGATATGGGGAAAACATTAGACAATCTTGTCAAGATAATTTATGAGGGTGGTGCATTAATGATATAAGAATCCCAACTCTGAGGAGCAACTCTCCTTCCATTGATTATGTGGAGTTTTGACCTATTCGAGTTCTTCTTTGAGGGAGCTACAATGGGGACAACCATGAATCAAAGCCATTGGGCGAAAGGAGGATAGGGCATAGGGGAGAACTAAAATTTCTAGAGATTTTGATGGTGATAAGTGTAATGGGGTTACAAAAAGAAAAGGAAGAGCACAATGTTTCCACTGAAAAGGGAACTTCAAAAGAGACAAGAAGCACTGTAGGGAAGAGAAATCAAATAAGACTATAAGGAAAGAGACTCAGAGGGAGGTTACACGTTGGAGGAGAGAATAGGGCTTGGAAGTGAGAAATGAGAAGAATTTATTGAAGGGAGAGAGGAAGGCATGGCCACGAGAACTTTGTGAAGAGTTAAGTGAAAAATTCTGAAATGAGTAAATTGCAAAGGAGAATAGCTTGAGAAGATACTCCTATTCACATGGAAATTAGAGCTTTGACCAATAAGGATATGCTGAGGGTTTCTGAAGGGTTTGTCACCAAAGTGGAAAGGACAATATTTGGAAATGATTATGATTGGAATCATTTCTTGCATTTGATCAAGTAAGAAATCAAGGAATATACTTGATAAAAATCTCCTCGTTGATCCTCGCCTCTCCTCAGTGTCTGCAACATGCATTATTTGCCAATTTTTCCAACCTGCCATTATTTTTTCTAAAGATGTGATATTACGAGACCTCTCCCAAAATCCTCATTTGATGTTGAATTTTGGAGACAATTTTGTAGGTTTTAACCCCGTACAAAAATTACCTCCATACGAATTCTAAAACACAGAAAATAAATAATGCGAGAGCATAACACATAAAACAGATATACATAAAGATTTTCTCCTGGATACCAAAACTGGGACTACCAACTTGATTTTTCATTATGATCCTTTCAATGTTACAATACATATTTATAAATGTCGAAGCATCCAATACCATGGACCGAAAACCATCGCGTCCAAAACCATAGGCCGAAAACCAAAAACATGTGCGAAAAATCATGCAAAAAACCATAGGTAGGTCTGCCCAGGTGTTGCCCCGGACCCCATAGATTGTGGTTACCTACACCCCTCAAACCCCCTATCACCCCCCCACTGCTACACAATCGGAGCAATAAAGGGGGGGCTCCGCCCCCCTTCTAACCCCCTCGTTAACTACGTTGGATAGTTGCGGAAAGAATATAACACAACCCAACATTATCCCACTTGTTGTTTTCTTTCCATAAGGGGCCACATGAGAGCTTAGTGATTTATCCAGCCCTGCAACACCCATTGTTTCTCTACACCAAGAGAACTTCTCAGAGCTCATAGATTTTGTCAATGCATCTGTAGTATTCTTCAAAGTGTCCACTTTTACCAGCAACACCTTTTTGTATTCTATCATATCCCTCACAAAGTGATCATGAACATTAATGTGCTTTGTCTTTGAATTATATGCAGGGTTCTTTGCCAAGAAAGTTACCCTTTGGATGTCACAGTCTATCCTTATAGATCCCTTTACTAACCCCATACTAGAACACAATCTCTATAATCAAACTGCTTCCTTGCTTGCATGAGTGGCTGCCATGTATTCCGCATCTGTGGTTGATAGTGCCACTACAGATTGTTTCTTACTCATCCAACTGAATACACCTCCAAATAGGTTAAACACATACCCACTTGTAGATATTCTCTGATCTAGATCTCCAGCCCAGACTCCATCAACAAAGCCATGAATATCCAACGCTTTGTCCAATCCTGGTCTTCCTTGGTAGCACAAACCATAATCACTAGTGTCACGCAAATACCTAAAAACCTACTTCACTGTTGTCCAATGCTCCTTCCCTAGTTTTGACATAAACCTGCTCAATACTCCCACTTTATGTGCAATTTCTGGTCTAGTACAGACCATAGCATATATCAGGCTACTGACTACACTTGCATATGGAACATGGGACATGTCCTTCTCCTCTTCTTGTATCTTGGGACATTGTGTAGTAAATAACTTTAGACCTATAGGAATAGGAACCTTCACAGGTTTACTATCCTGCATATTAAACCTCTGTAATATTTTCTCGACATACTTCCTCTGGTTTAACCAGATCTTCCTCTTTTTTCAATCTCTTTTAATTTCCATGCCCAAAATATAGTTCGCAGCAAGTTAGGCCCCTATACTACTAGTGTAACCCCTTATTGTTATTAGTACAACCCACTTATTATATTGATGTACCCATGTAGTGCCCATATTGTTACTATTGTGCCCCATAGAAGCCCACTATTATTATTATTGTGCCCTTACATTGTCATTGTTATGTCGGCTCTGATTATGTTATGACCCCTTAGACTCCTATATATAGAAAGGAGGTATTTTCATTTGTATCATCAAAGAATTGTTCATTTATGTAATATAAAGGAGGTTGCCCCCTCGAAGACGCTGAATTCTAAGGCGTTGATCTATCTTTTCTATATTTTCTTGAGCTGGTTTCATAACATTTGGTATCAAAGCTTTGGATTCTAGGGTTTTGCTGCTCCAAGCAGGTCATCGTGGAATTTTCGCTATAACTATGTTTCTGCAACGTTTCAGAAGTTTCAAAGAAAACCCATTTGAGAAGAAATCGCGTTGAACCTTGGGTCCTAATTTCAGAGCTTTTCGTGCTATATTTGCAGAGATATGATCTGAGGAAGTTGGTCTTTTTGCAGACTCCTGAATTACATTCCAAACAGGTGACCTAGGAAAAATCATCATAACTTTCTCTCTGGGGATCGGATTAAAATTTCGTAAGAAGTTACAGAAAGAGAACAGACTATAGTTTCCTGTATATATTTTTCAGTGCCAAAGGTCAAAACAGGGACACGTGGCACGTCGTACAAGTTCGTTCTATTGAATTAGTCTATAATCAGGTCACTGTGGGAGATTTGGCATATAACTCTTCATTGGAGAATCCAATTGGGCTCAGACTGGTGGCATTGGAAAGAGGACACAGAGGGCTAGCAGAGATCACAATTTCGGAACTTAAAGATCCGAAAGTACAGAGTTACAGTCGTTTCAAGATCAAGCTCCTAAAATCAAGAAAAACCAAGATGATGAAGTTTGATGGCAATGATCCGGTAAATTGGATACTTCAGATGGAGCAATATTTTGATCAACATGGTGTACCACTGTTACAAAAGATATGTATTGCATCTTCATATTTAGAACCAGATCAATTTTTATGGTATGAAGGGCTTTGTTCTCATAAACAACTTGTTACGTGGTCAATTTTCACGGAGGAAATGATAGCAAATTATGAGGATAGAAAGAGCAACACCTTCTTTAGAGCAACACCACAACACTTGGAAAGAGTAAAATGGCTTTGTGACATATTGGAAAGAAAAATTATGGAAACCAGGAAGCATAGCCCTCACAACAATAAAGATGGAAGTGTTGTTTCTCCTAGCCTTCCACAACCTACAAGGGTTACACCACAGCAATTGGAAGAAAAAAGAGAAAAAGGGCTTTGTTACAATTGTGATAGAAAATGCACTAAAGGCCATAAGTGTGCTGAGAAGAAATTATTTTACATAGAATATGAAGAGGAGGAAGAAAATGATCAAGAAACATCAAAAGAAGAAGATATACGCCAAGACTCCACCCTAGAGAAAGAAGAAATGAATCAGACCATATCTTGTAAAGCATTGGCAAGAATTATCACTCCTCAAACTCTCAAGATAGAAGGACATATCAAGAAGAAAAAGGTGCAAGAAGTGAAAGATCACATCGAGAAAGAAGAAATGAATCCAACCATATCTTGTAATTCATTGGTCGAAATTACCATTCCTCAAACTATCAAGATAGAAGGACATATCAAGAAGAAAAATGTTCAAGAAGTGAAAGATCACATTGAGCATCAAGAAATGAATCCAACCATATCTTGTAAAGGATTGGAAGAAATTACCACTCCTCAAACTCTAGAGATAGAAGGACATGTCAAGAAGAAAAAGGTTCAAGCAGTGAAATATCGCATCAAGCATCAACAACAAGTTCTCCAAATTTAAAAGGATAAAGCCACTTCGGTGTAAAATCAAACGAAACAACAGGTAGATCAACATCGTAGTGAAATTTTTTTTGATGTAGGTGATTGGGTATTTTTACTGCTACATCTCAAGCAAGCTCTTTATGAGAAGGAAATGTTGGCAATACTACATGCACTTGAAAAATGGCGACCTTACTGAAAGGGAAGCCTCTTCAAGGATGAGGATGTGGAAGCATTGTTTTGTGCTATTTCTATTATCCAACCAGATTGGATAAACGAAGCAAGGGATGAATGGAAGAAGGACGAAGAAGTATGGCCACTTATTCAAAAGTTTCAAAAGATCTCAATTCAAACAATATTGCCAGAAATGAAGAGGAAGGAAAAATCATATTGGATCTTGGAGAAGTAACAGAAACAAGAACCCGACAGCTATGAAATCGATCAATTTCAGAGTATCTCATCAAGTGGAAGAACTTACCTGCTAAAGATTCCACATGGGAGGACAAGAATTTTATACAGAAGCCTCAAGAACTACTCAAGCATTGAGGACAACGCTTTTTGAAGGAGAGGGGCATGTTAGACCCCTATACTAACAACCCCTTATTGTTATTAATACAACCCACTTATTATATTGATGTGCCCATGTAGTGCCCATATTATTACTATTGTGCCCCATAAAAGCCCACTATTGTTATTATTGTGCCCTTACATTATTATTGTCATGTCGGCTCTAATTATGTTATGACCACTTGGACTCCTATATATAGAAAGGAGGTCTTTTCATTTGTATCATCCAAGAATTGTTCATTTATGTAATGTAAAGGAGGTTTCCCCCTCGAAGAGGCTAAACTCTAAGGTGTTGATCTATCTTTTCTATCTTTTTGTGAGCTGGTTTCATAACATTTGGTATCAGAGCTTTGGATTCTAGGGTTTCGCTGCTCCAAACAGGTCATCGTGGAATGTTAGCTATAAAGTTTTCTCTGCGATGTTTCAGAAGTTGCAAAAAAAACCCATTTGAGAAGAAATCGCGCTGAACCTCGGGTCCGAATTTCAGAGATTTTTGCACTATATTTAGGGAGATATGATCTGAGGAAGTTGGTCTTTTTGTAGACTCTTGAATTACATTCCAAGCAGGTGACTAGGGAAAATCGTCATAACTTTCTCTCTGAGAATTGAATTGAAATTTTGTTAGAAGGTACAGAAAGAGGATGGATTCTAGTTTCTTGTATGCATTTTTCAGATTCAAAGGTCGAAACTGTGACACGCGGCACTTCATACAAGTTCGCTCTTCTTGAAAGATCTATAATCAGGTCATCTTGGGAGATTGTGCATAAATCTTGCTTGGAGAATCCAATTTGGATCAGATTGATGGAATTGGAAAGAGGACATAGAGGGCTACTATAGATCACAATTTCAGAACTTAAAGATCTAAAAGTACAGAGTTATAGTCGTTTCAAGATCGAGCTCCTAAAATCAAGAAAAAGCAAGATGAGGAAGTTTGATGGAAAGGATCCGGTAAATTGGATACTTAAGATGGAGAAATATTTTGATCTACATGGTGTAAAACTATTACAAAAGGTATGTATTGCATCTTCATATTTAGAACCGGATCAATTTTTATGGTATGAAGGACTTTGTTCTCATAAACAACTTGTTACGTGGTCAATTTTCACGGAGGAAATGATAGCACATTATGAGGATACAAAGAGCAACACCTTCTTTAGAGCAACACCACAACAATTGGAAAGAGTAAAATGGCTTTTTGACATAGTGAAAAGCAAAATTATGGAAACGAGGAAGCATACCCCTCACAAATATAAAGATGGAAATGTTTTTTCTCCTAGCCTTCCACAACCTACAAGGGTTACACCACAACGATTGGAAGAAAAAAGAGAGAAAGGGCTTTGTTACAATTGTGATAGCAAATGCACTAAAGGTCATAAGTGCGCTGAGAAGAAATTATTTTACATAGGATATGAAGAGGAGGAAGAAAAGGATCAAGAAACATCAAAAGAAGAAGATATATGCTAGGACCCCACCCCAGAGAAAGAAGAAATGAATCAGACGATATCTTGTAAAGCATTGGCAAGAATTACCACTCCTCAAACTCTCAAGATAGAAGGACATATCAAGAAGAAAAAGGTGTAAGAAGTGAAAGATCACATCAAGAAAGAAGAAATGAATCCAACCATATCTTGTAATTCATTGGTCGAAATTACCACTCCTCAAACTATCAAGATAGAAGGACATATCAAGAAGAAAAATGTTCAAGAAGTGAAAGATCACATTGAGCATCAAGAAATGAATCCGACCATATCTTGTAAAGGATTGGAAGAAATTACCACTCCTCAAACTCTAGAGATAGAAGGACATATCAAGAAGAAAAAGGTTTAAGGAGTGAAAGATCACATCGAGCATCAACAACAAGTTCTCCAAATCTTAAAGGATAATGCCACTTCGGTGCAAAATCAAACGAAACAACAGGTAGATCAACATCGTAGTGAAAAATGTTTTGATGTAGGGGATTGGGTATTTTTATTGCTACATCTCAAGCAAGCTATTTATGAAAAGGAAATGTTGGCAATACTACATGCACTTAAAAAATGGAGACCTTACCGAATGGGAAGACTCTTCAAGGATGAGGATGTGGAAGCATTGTTTTGTGCTATTTCTATTATCCCACTAGATTGGATAAACGAAGCAAGGGATGAATGGAAGAAGGATGAAGAAGTATGGCCACTTATTCAAAAGCTGCAAAAGATCCCAATTCAAACAATATTGCAAGAAATTAAAGAGGAAGGAAAAATGATATTGGAACCTGGAGCAGTCACAGAAAGAAGAACCCGACAACTATGAAATTGATCAATTTGAGAGTATCTCATCAAGTGGAAGTGTTGAGATTGCAACAAGATGATGAAGCTTAGTGAAAAGAGTCGCCTTCACCTGAGTGGGCCCGCAAGAAAATTATGGTGCAAGTTCTATTTTTGATCCGAGCAGGTATGATCATAGTGTGGGTGACCACAGTGTGAGTGATCACAGTATGAGTGATCAAAGTCTATTTTTAGACTGGCTGTCAAAAATAGAAAAGTCAAATATTATTGTCTCATAATAATATTTGGACTTTAAACTTGATCTTATTCTCTTGGAGTAGTTCACGATGAGCTACGGATGTGGTACATGCAGATCCCAGAGGGAAATATGTGGTTACCTATGGGATGACTAATATTTGCATGCTGGACTTCAGTTAGAACTCAAGTGAGTTGAGTTTAGTGGACTAGAGGTGCAGTTGATGGAGTTGTGTTTAGTTTAGCTTTGTTAAATTGGTTGTATTTAGTCTAACTGGCAAATAGACTAGATATGAGTTGGGTGAATTAGTTATTAATTAATTCACAAGTTATTAACTCATAATGCAACTATAGAATACATCAGTTAACTCAGTTGCATGTTAGTGCATGTTCAGTTCAGCAGGGACAGGTGTTAGAGGATCAGATTGTTATCAGTTGTGACTATAGTTGTGCATGATGATTTTCACAATCAGAGGGATTGAGTATGCCAATGAATTGGCTAATATCAAGAATTGTAGCCTATGCTCACGTCCAACACAGTGTGAGTGATTCTTTGCAGGTGAAATATGAGTTTGGTAAACCATTCTCATCAGTTCTTGAGCAGGTATTCAGCTGGAGAGGCAGGCAAGCAGTGGAATAGATTTGGAGATCAGATCTGAGCTGTATTGTGTGTAACAGATGGAGCCGGTGCTGGATTGCTTGTGATAAGCATTGTACTTTGTAATGTTACATGGTCTCAATCATTAATATACAGATAGTGTCAGGTTTTTAGCGAGATGATTTCCCTGGGTTACATACTATGTTAATGTGTGAATACTCTTGATGTTTTATTGTTATTGATGCTGCTATATTGACGATCAACGTAGAGGAGCTTATGTATTGTGTATGTATTCCGCAATAGTACATGATCAGGATAATCTCCATTGAATATGTGTTAAATTATTCAAAATTTCTAGATGGTATCAGAGCTGTTGATCATCAGATCTACTATTCAGGAAGTGTTTACATTCTATTTCTTCAGGCAGAGTCTGTAATCGGGCCAGGTAGCCTCTGGATTCATCCTTCCTTTGGAAGGTGAGATATTCGCTGATTGCCCATACAGTCAATCTCTGTACGAGAAATATTGTGCTCTCACGAATCTTGGATCCGAGGCGGTTGAGTTGGTTGCTGGTGGAATTCGAATTTGCAGCAGTGTTTTCTTGGTGACAACGCAGCAATGTCTTTCAACGGATTGTGATTGGAGTATGCTCTTGAGGGCAGCTCAAACTATATTGCATGGAAGGACAGGATGGAGGTAGTATTGGATGATAACGGGCTGAAGTAGTTCATAGATACAGATATCCCGAAGCCTACTGATGCTGCTAAGGCGGAAGTTTGGCAAAAGAAGACCGCAAAATGTCGAAGGATTCTGTTGGAGGGCGTGAAGGATCACATTGTGTCCAGCCTCCATGGAAAGGCTACTCCATATTTGATGTGGAAATCATTAACAAAATTATTCCAAAGAAAGAGCGATTAGAGGAAGCTTTCGCTCAAAGATAAACTCAGAAACATCAAATGCGATAAGGGTGACAGTATTCCCAAGTATCTCACGAAGTTCACTCAGTGTCGAGATGAGTTGGGAAGTGTGGGGGTTACTGTCGATGATGAGGACTTGGTGAGCTTGGCTCTCCTTGGTCTTCCGAAGAGTTGGCATTCCTATCAGGACTCTGTCAATGGTCGGGAGAAATTGCCAGGATGGGAAAGACTATGGTCAGATCTTGTGCAGGAGGAGATCAGGCAGAGTACCAGGGATGGATCTTCGTCAAAGGGAGCTGATGAAGAGAATTGTGCTTTGGCTGCCAAAGCAAAGAAAGGGAAGAGCAAGAAAGCTTCTCAGTCTGGTGTGAAAGGCAAGAAGCAGGATATGTCCAAGGTGAAGTGTTTTCACTGTCACTAGCACAGACACTATGCCACTAATTGTCCGCAGACGAAGAAGAACAAACAGGCTGCTTGATCTTCAGCAGGAGAGGCTCTAGCCTCACAATTTGAGCTTGATTTTTCATTGATCACATGATTGGTTTCAAGTGTGATGGGATCAATGTTTTTCTTGGACAGTGGTGCGTCTTTTCACATGACGAGAGATAAAGATTTGTTCTCTGATCTTGAGGACAAAGATCTTGGAGTGCACATCAAGATGGGCGATGATGATATATATAGTGCGACCGGTATCGGTACAATTTCCTTTGAGAGGGAGTCTGGTAAACCCTTCGTATTGAAGGAAGTCATGCATGTTCCAGGATTGAAGAAGAATCTTATCTCAGTGGCGATGTTAGAAGACAAGGGGTATGATGTTGTTTTCAGCAAGGGAAAGGCTTTCCTGCATAGCAAGACAACTGGTGAGACCTGGAAGATAGGGGTTCAAGTGACGAACCTCTATCAGTTGCATGTAGATGGATGCGCAGCAATGGCGGGCAAGGCAGAAGGATTGGTGAGCTGGGATGATGGCGAGTTGTGGCACAGGAGATTAGGTCACCTCCACCATGGAGCCTTGAAGATACTGCAGCAGATCACTACAGGGCTTCCTAAAGGCACACTTGCACAGTCAGATCAGTGCAAGGGGTGTACTTTGGGGAAGTTTGTGAAAGCCACCTTTCACGAGAAGGATAGTCGCACCACGACAATCCTTGAGAGAATTCACACAGACGTGTGTGGACCTTTCTCAGTTGCTTCGACAACAAAACACAGGTATTATGTGATTTTTGTTGATGATTTCTCTCGTAAGTGCTGGATCTCCTTCATGTAGAAGAAGAGCGAGACATATTCAAAGTTCTGTGAATTCAAAGCACTAGTCGAGAAGGAGTCGGGGAAGAAGGTGAAGGCTCTTAGGAGTGATAATGGTGGTGAATACATCTCGGATGAGTTCAAGGATTTCTGCAAGGAAGAAGGGATTCGAAGAGAGCTCATAGCTCCCCATAACCCACAACAGAACGGGGTAGCTAAGCGGAAGAATAGAACGATTGTGGGTGCTGCACGGGCAATGTTGCATGATCAGGGCCTACCCCTTCACTTATGGGTGGAAGCATGAAATATAGCAGTTTATGTGCAGAACCGTTGTCCTCATAGGATACTTGGCATGAGTACACCCGAGGAGGCTTATTCTGGTAAGAAGCCTGATCTTTCTCATTTGAGGATTTTTGGTGCTAACATTTACATGCATGTGACGAAGGATGCCAGGAAGAAGTTGGAGCTGACCACAGAGGTTGGGATATTTGTGGGGTACATTGATACGCCCCACAACTATCGTGTGTATTTTCCAGACAGTGGTACAACTGTCGTGCGACGGGATATAAAATTTCAGGAGGAGAAAGCCATGAAGTGTTCGCTTGAGAGGGAGCTACAATTGCATGCATATGAAGAGCTATTAGTTCCTAAGGATGAGCTTCAGGACATGGATCAGCCACAGGATGAGGTTCATGGAGTGGGAGAGACCACTCATGCAACACCAACCATCAGAGGGCGAAAGCGCTTGACAGAAGCTGAGCGACTGGCTCAAGATGCAGAGAAATTTGTAGGAGCACCTACAGCCCAACGCAGGCAGAGATAGTCACTTGATTGGTACACTGGATACATGGCTCTTATGAGCAAGTGTGTTGTGACTGAGCCATCCTCTTTTGAGGAAGTTGTAGAGGATCCCGCATGCGTAGATGCCATGGTGGAAGAGTATGATTCTATTGTCAGAAACAGTGCATGGGAGATTGTTCCTAGACCAGAAGGGAAATCAGTGGTGGGTTCAAGATGGATCTACAAAGTTAAGCAGGCAGCTGACAGGAGTGTGGAGAAGTACAAGGCAAGATTTGTTGCCCGAGGCTTTTCACAGATAGATGGGATCGATTATGAGGAGACCTTTGCACCTGTCGCAAGGTATTCTTCCATACGGACGATTCTTGCTCTCTCAGCACAGATGGGATGGCACATTCATCAGATGGATGTGAAGACTACGTTCCTCAACGGAGTCATTGAGGAGGAGGTGTACATTGAGAAACCTGAAGGCTTTGAGGTCTTCAGCAGCGAGTCGCATGTGTGCAGGCTCAAGAGAGCATTGTATGGGTTGAAGCAAGCACCACGTGCTTGGTACACACGGATAGACAACGATTTCACAGGACTTGGATTCTCCAAGAGCGAGGTGGATCCTAACCTATACTAGATTGTGGTGGAGGGTAAGTTGCTTATCATTGTACTGTATGTTGATGATTTGATTCTAACGGGTGATGAGTTGTTGATACTGTCATGCAAGAAGGATCTTGCTACAGAGTTTGAGATGAAGGATTTGGGCCTCCTTCACTATTTCCTAGGATTGGAAATATGGCATTGCAGTGGTGGACTGTTTGTTTCTCAAGGCAAGTATGCTCGGGAGATACTGGAGAAGTTCAACATGCATGGATGCAAGCCTGTTGATACTCCTCTTCCTGGAGGTTGGAGGAAGGAGGATGCCACTTCGGGAGAAGAAGTGGATGCCACTATTTATCGACAGTTGGTGGGGTCACTGATGTATTTGGTCAATACACGACCTGATATATGCTATGTAGTTAACCAGCTTTCACAAGCTATAGTTAAGCCTACCAAGATCTTCTAGAAGGCGGGCAAGCATGTATTGCGCTACTTGAGAGGCACATTGGGATATGGTTTATGGTACAGACAGGAGGATGAGGTGAAGCTATGTGGCTTCACGGATGCAGATTGGGTAGGGAGCCCAACGGACAGAAAGAGAACATCAGGAGGGGTCTTCAGCATTGGATCGACAACAGTTTCTTGGTACAGCAGGAAGCAGAGATCCGTGGTACTCAGTTCAGCGGAGGCCAAGTATATGGTAGCAAGTTTGGCTGCATGCGAGGCTATATGGATGAGGAAGATCCTGGTTGGTTTGTTCGGTTCTCATTTTGATCCTACTGTGATTTACTGTGATAACCAGAGTTGCATTAAACTCTCGGCTAATCCTGTATTTCATAATAGATCTAAGAATATTGACATTAGGTACCATCATATCAGAGATTGTGTGCAGCGAAGGATCATGTTGCTTTCATACATTCCAATGGAGGATCAGGATGCTGATATTTTGATGAAGGCTCTCACTAGGAGCAAATTCGAGTACCACTGAGGCAGGATATGGGTTGCTGATAATCCATATCTTGTCGAAAGGGAGTGTTGAGATTGCAACAAGATGATGGAGCTTAGTGAAAAGAGTTGCCTTCACTAAGTGGGCTCGCAGGCAAATTATGGCGCAAGTTCTATTTTTGATCCCAGCAGGGATGATCACAGTGTGGGTGACCACAGTATGAGTGATCACAGTGTGGGTGACCACAGTGTGAGTGATCACAGTATGAGTGATCAAAGTCTATTTTTAGACTGGCTGTCAAAAATAGAAAAGTCAAATATTATTGTCTCATAATAATATTTGGACTATAAACTTGATCTTATTCTCTTGGAGCACTTCAGGATGAGCTATGAATGTGGTACATGCAGATCCCAGAGGGAAATATGTGGTTACCTATGGGATGACTAATATTTTCATGCAGGACTTCAGTTAGAACTCAAGTGAGTTGAGTTTAGTGGACTGGAGGTGCAGTTGATGGAGTTGTGTTCAGTTTAGCTTTGTTAAACTGGTTGTATTTAGTCTAACTGGCAAATAGACTAGAGATGAGTTGGGTGAATTAGTTATTAATTAATTCACAAGTTATTAACTCATAATGCAACTGTAGAATACATCAGTTAACTCAGTTGCATGTTAGTGCATCTTCAGTTCAGCAGGGACAGGTGTTAGAGGATCAGATTGCTATCAGTTGTGACTATAGTTGTGCATGATGATTTGCAAAATTAGAGGGATTGAGTATGCCAATGAATTGGCCAATATCAAGAATTGTAGCCTGTGCTCATGTCCAACACAGTGTGAGTGATTCTTTGCAGGTGAAATACGAGTTTGGTAAACCATTCTCATCAGTTCTTGAGCAGGTATTGAGCTGGAGAGGCAGGCACGCAGTGGAATAGATTTGGAGATCAGATCTGAGCTGTATTGTGTGTAGCAGGTGGAGCTGGTACTGGATTGCTTGTGATAAGCATTGTACTTTGTAATGTTACATGGTCTCAATCATTAATATACAGATAGTGTGGGGTTTTTGGCAATATGCTTTCCCCGGGTTACATACTGTGTTAATGTGTGAATGCTCTTGATGTTTTATTGTTATTGATGTTGCTATATTGATGATCAATGTAGAGGAGCTTATGTATTGTGTATGTATTCTGCAATAGTACATGATCAGGATAATCTCCATTGAATATGTGTTAAATTATTCAAAATTTATACAGGAAGAACTTACTTGCTGAAGATTCCACATGGGAGGACAATAATTTTATACAGAAGCATCAAGAACTACTCAACCGTTGAGGACAACTCTTTTTGAAGGAGAGGGGCATGTTAGGCCTCTATACTACTAGTGTAACCCCTTATTGTTATTAGTATAACCCACTTATTATATTGATGTACCCATGTAGTGCCCATATTGTTACTATTGTGCCCCATAGAAGCCCACTATTATTATTTTTGTGCCCTTACATTATCATTGTTATGTCATCTCTGATTATGTTATGACCCCTTAGACTCCTATATATATAAAGGAGGTCTTTTCATTTGTATCATCAAAGAATTGTTCATTTATGTAATGTAAAGGAGGTTGCCCCCTCGAAGAGGCTGAATTCTAAGGCGTTGATCTATCTTTTCTATATTTTCTTGAGCTTGTTTCATAACACAGCACCAAGATCTTTCATGTCAAATTTGGAGGAAAATTGGGTCTTCAAATCCTAGATAATTTCTTTGTCATTTCCAACAAGCAACATATCATCCACACACAAGAACAAATAAATAACACGGTCACCAATTAATTTAAATACACACAGTGATCTGCTTTTCTTGTGGTGAAGCCAAGTCACTGTGTAATTGTATCAAATTTCTGACACCACATCCTTGGTGACTTCTTTAACTTGCATACCAGTTCTTTCTTACCCTTCAGCGCAAAGCCTTCATATTTCTTCATGTAGATTTCCTCTTCTAGATCCCCGTGCAGAAATGTTATCTTCACATCCATCTGTTCTACCTCAAAATAAAAATAAGTAGTAATAGATAGAGGTAATCTAATAGAAGCTACCTTGGCGACAAGTTAAAAAATATCACCAAAATCAATTCCCGGCACTTGGGAATAACCTTTTTTCTACGAATCTAGCTTTGTATTTCTCCACCTTTCCTTATGCATTTGTCTTCTTCTTGGAAACACATTTGTTGCTAATGGGTTTCCTTCCATCCAGCAACTCCATGAGATCCCATGCCTCGTTTTTGTGCAAAGATGACATTTCATCAACCATGGCCTCTTTCCAAAGTTTGCCATCCTCTAAATCTACTGCTTCCTTCACAATTCTTGGATCATCATTAGTAATAGATAAAAAAAAATTGAACAAAAATAAGATGGACTATACCTTTCTGGCTGCCTTCTTTCTTGAACTGATCTTCTCACACCCGGAGATTGGGGCTCTTCATCTTCTGATTCCTCCTCTACTGTAGAGTCTGAATCTTCCTCCTTAAGCTCAAACTCTATCTTCTCAGGTTCCTTTGGTTGGAGTTCATGTTTAATAACATATTTCACCTCTATGAACACCACATCTCAGCTGTACACAACCTTCCATGTTACTAGGTTCCAAAGCTTATAACCCTTTAAACCATCCTTATACCCAATAAAGATGCACTTTTCAGATTTACTATCCAACTTTGTTTTTTTCTCCTTTGGAATATGTACATATGCATCACATCTAAATACCCTCAGATGTGAAAGAGAGGGTTTCTTACTAGTCCATACCTCTTGTGGAGTCTTATCCTCCAATGCTGATGAAGATGATTTGTTGATCAGGTAACATGCAATCTCCACTACCTCTGCCCAAAATTCTTGTCCTAACCCACCATCACTGAGCATGCTTCTTGCCCTTTCCATCAACATCCTCTTCATTCTTTTTGCAACTCCATTTATCTAAGGTGTATATGGAGTAGTCTTCTGTCGTGCTATACCACACTTCTTACATAATTCTTCAAATTCGTTACTGCAAAAATCTCCACCGTTATCTATCCTCAACACCTTTATCTTCTTCTCTATCTAGTTTTCCACCAGAGCCTTAAATTTTATAAACCTGTCAAAGACTTGAGATTTCTTCTTAAGGAAATATATCTGTGTATTCCTTGATAAGTCATCTATAAATGATACATAGTACACAAACTTATGCAGTGATGTAACCTTCACAGGACCAAACACATCATTGTGCACAAGCTTTGATATCTGTTTCGCCCTCTTACCACCAAAGGGGAAAATCACCCGATTCTACTTCCCATATGAACAATTTTCATAGAAATCAAAATCTAGAGAGCTATTACTCATACCTTCTACCATACCTTTACCGTGAAGTATCTGAAGGCCCTTCTCTCCAATATGTACGAGCCTTTGATGCCACAACATGGTCTTCTCTCCAGAAACCACTAGATTTTCTGCTCCAATTTCAGGAACCACAGAGTTGTTGCACCCATCAAAAACAGTGCTACCTTGTAGCTTGTACAAAGTTCTAATCTGAACTCCCCACATTAATACCATTGCTCTCCGAACCATCTTGCAGGTATCCTTCTCGAACACTGTTCTTACACCTGCATCATCTAGATTGCTTACAGAAATCAGATTTCTAGCCAATGTAGGAATATGCAGAACACCTAGAAGTTTTCTAACCCTTCCACCTTTCAACTTCAACTTTACTTTTCCACAAAAGATGATTCTAGCATTCCTATCATCCCCTAATAAGACATTCCCACCATCCCATTTCTCATACTTTCAGAACCACTCTCTATGGGGAGTGAGGTGAAAGGATGCACCTGAGTTAATCAACCATGTGTCATGATATACATGTGTACTTGAAGAAGCCAAGTACACATCCCAACCCAATATCTCTGTAGAAGGAGCATCATCATATCCCTTTCCTTTGTCAAGAGCTTTAGATTTTTAGTCCCTTTTGTAGTGCTCTTCCTTTCAGCATTTCTAGCACACCACCTTTACAGGTTTTCCCAGAGATTTAGATCTCCCTCTATATTTAGATCTCCCAATCGATGACTTACTTTTGTTTCTGTTCTAGGACCATCCTCTTACAAACAAGGCATCACCATTCTGGCTCTCCATATTTTTTTGTCTCATCTCCTCTGCCAGCAAGGATGAGACTATTTCATCAAACTGTAAGGTAGTTGTATTGCTACCTATTGCAATAACCAGAGTATCCCACGAATCTGGTAGAGAACACAACAAACTTATGCACCTATATTCATCTAAAATTCTAATATCAACAAATAATAACTAGCTTACAACAGTATTAAATGTGTTTAGATGCTCTGTCACCGATTCTTCATCTTTCATCCTCAGTTATACAAATTTTTCCGCGGGAACAGTTTATTCACCAGAGAATTAGATTGGTACAAAGTCCCTAATTTATCCCACAAAACCTTCACCATTACTTCCCCTGATACATTCAACAATACTGAATCTAAGGCACACGATCGTATTGTTCTCTTTACCTTCCGATCCAACTTCTTCCATTCTACATTGGTCACTCCCATTGGTTTAGTACCTGGATCTATAGCGATCCACTGATGTTTATGCACCAACAAGTCCTCCATCTTGATTTTCCACAACTCAAAACTCTAACCATTAAATTTCTCGATCTCTATATTTCAACTACTCGCCATCTTCTTTCACCACCAGAATCGATCTCGCAGATCTCCCACTGAAGAGGGTCTACCATAGGCTTGAGAAAAACCCCTCAACATCAAAGGCATCCCCTTGAAGCCAAAAACAACTCTGATTCCAAATGTAGGTTTTAACCACGTACAATAATTACCTGTTGTTAGGCCCCTATACTACTAGTGTAACCCCTTATTGTTATTAGTACAACCCACTTATTATATTGATGTACCCATGTAGTGCCCATATTGTTACTACTGTGCCCCATAGAAGCCCACTACTGTTATTATTGTGACCTTACATTATTATTGTTATGTCGTCTCTGATTATGTTATGACCCCTTAGACTCCTATATATAGAAAGGAGGTTTTTACATTTGTATCATCCAAGAATTGTTCATTTATGTAATTTAAAGGAGGTTGCCCCCACGAAGAGGCTAAATTCTAAGGCGTTGAACTATCTTTTCTATCTTTTCTTGAGCTAGTTTCATAACATTTGGTATCAGAGCTTTGGATTCTAGGGTTTTCGCTGCTCCAAACAGGTCATCGTGGAATTTTCACTATAACTTTTTTCTGTGAAATTTTAGAAGTTGAAAAAAAAACCGTTTGAGAAGAAATCGCGTTGAACCTCGGGTCCAAATTTCATAGATTTTCGCGCTATATTTGCGGAGATATGATCTGAGGAAGTTGGTCTTTTTACAGACTCCTGAATTACATTCCAAATAGGTGACCTGGGTAAAATCGTCATAACTTTCTCTCTGGGGATTGGATTGAAATTTCGTAAGAAGGTACAGAAAGAGAACAAATTGTAGTTTCTTTTGTGCATTTTTCAGATCCAAAAGTCTAAAGAGTGACTCGTGGAATGTCGTACAAGTTCACTCTATTGAGCTAATCTATAATCAGGTCATCGTGGGAGATTGTGCATAACTCTTTCTTGGAGAATCCAATTTGGATCAGACTGGTGGCATTGGAAAGAGAACACAGAGGGCTACCATAGATTGAAATTTCAAAACATAAAGATCTGAAAGTACAAAGTTACAGTTGTTTCAATATCTATCTCCTAAAATCAAGAAAAAACAAGGTGAGGAAGTTTGATGGCGCAAGGATCCGGTAAATTGGATACTTCAGATGGAGCAATATTTTGATCTACATGGTGTACCAATGTTACAAAAGGTATGTGTTGCATCTTCATATTTAGAACCAGATCAATTTTTATGGTATGGAGGGCTTTGTTCTTGTAAACAACTTGTTACGTGGTCAATTTTGACGGAGGAAATGATAGCACATTATGAGGATACAAAGAGCAACAATTTCTTTAGAGCAACACCACAACAATTGGAAAGAGAAAAAGGGCTTTGTGACATAGTGGAAAGAAAAATTATGGAAACCAGGAAGAATACCCCTCACAACTATAATAATGGAAGTGTTGTTTCCCCTAGCCTTCCACAACATACAAGGATTATGCCACAACAATTGGAAGAAAAAAGAGAAAAAGGGCTTTGTTACAATTGTGATAGAAAATGCACTAAAGGTCATAAGTGTGCTGAGAAGAAATTATTTTACATAGAATATGGAGAGGAGGAAGAAAAGGATCAAGAAACATCAAAATAAGAAGATATACGCCAGGACCCCACCCCAGTGAAAGAAGAAATGGATCAGACCATATCTTGTAAAGCATTGGGAAGAATTACCACTCCTCAAACTCTCAAGATAGAAGGACATATCAAGAAGAAAAAGGTGCAAGAAGTGAAAGATCACATCGAGAAAGAAGAAATGAATCCAACCATATATTGTAATTCATTGGTCGAAATTACCACTCCTCAAACTATCAAGATAGAAGGACATATCAAGAAGAAAAATGTTCAAGAAGTGAAAGATCACATCGAGCATCAAGAAATGAATCCGACCATATCTTGTAAAGGATTGGAAGAAATTACCACTCCTCAAACTCTAGAGATAGAAGGACATGTCAAGAAGAAAAAGGTTCAAGCAGTGAAATATCACATCAAGTATCAACAACAAGTTCTCCAAATTTTAAAGGATAAAGCCACTTCGGTGCAAAATCAAACAAAACAACAGGTAGATCAACATCATAGTGAAAAATGTTTTGATGTAGGTGATTGGGTATTTTTATTGCTACATCTCAAGCAAGCTATTTATGAGAAGGAAATGTTTGCAATACTACATGCACTTGAAAAATGGTGACCTTACTGAATGGGAAGCCTCTTCAAGGATGAGGATGTGGAAGCATTGTTTTGTGCTATTTCTATTATCCAACCAGATTGGATAAACGAAGCAAGGGATGAATGGAAGAAGGACGAAGAAGTATGGCCACTTATTCAAAAGTTGCAAAATATCCCAATTCAAACAATATTGCCATAAATTGAAGAGGAAGGAAAAATCATATTAGAACCTGGAGCAGTCATAGAAGCAAGAACTCGACAACTACGAAATCGATCAATTTCAGAGTATCTCATCAAGTGGAAGAACTTACCTGCTGAAGATTCCACATTGGAGGACAAGAATTTTATACAGAAGCATCAAGAACTACTCAAGCGTTGAGGACAACGCTTTTTGAAGGAGAGGGGCACGTTAGGCCCCTATACTACTAGTGTAACCCCTTATTTTTATTAGTACAACCCACTTATTATATTGATGTACCGATGTAGTGGCCATATTGTTACTATTGTGTGCCATAGAAGCCCACTATTGTTATTATTGTGCCCTTACATTATTGGTATTATGTCAGATCTAATTACGTTATGATCCCTTAGACTCCTATATATAGAAAGGAGGTCTTTTCATTTGTATCATCCATGAATTGTTCATTTATGTAATGTAAAGGAGGTTTCCCCCTTGAAGAGGATAAATTATAAGGCGTTGATCTATCTTTTCTATCTTTTCTTGAGCTGGTTTCATAACGCCTGCATACAAATTCTAAAACACAGAAAATAAATAATGAAAAAGCATAACACATAAAACACATATAGACAAAGATTTTCCCCTGGATCCCAAAACCGGGACTACCAACTTGATTTTTCATTATGTTCCTTTCAATGTTACAATGCATGTCTATAAATGTCGAAGCATCCAATACCATGGACCGAAAACCATCGCGTCCAAAACCATGGGCCGAAAACCAAAACCATGTGCGAAAAATCATGCAAGAAACCATAGGTAGGTCTGCCCAACCTAATATAGTGTCCAAAAAAACAAAATTCCTAGGTGTTTCCCCAGACCCCATAGAGTGGGGTTACCTACACCCCTCAGACCCCCTGTCACCCCCCCCCCCCCCACTGCTATGCAATCGGCGCAACAAAGGGGGGGCTCCACCCCCCTTCTAACCCCCTGATTAACTATGTCAGACAGTCACGGAAAGAATATAACATAACCCAACATTCTCCCACTTGTTGTTTTATTTCCATAAGGGGCCACAAGAGAGCTTAGTGATTTATATAGCCCTACAACACCCATTGTTTCTCTTCACCAAGATAACTTCTCAGAGCTCACAAATTTTGTCAATGCATCTATAGTATTCCTCAAAGTGTCCACTTTTACCAGCAACACCTTTTTGTATTCTATCATATCCCTCACAAAGTGATCCTAAACATTAATGTGCTTTGTCGTTGAATGATATGCAGGGTTTTTTGCCAAGAAAATTACCCTTTGGATGTCACAGTCTATCGTTATAGCTTCCTTTACTAACCCCATACTAGAACACAATCTCTGCAACCAAACTGCTTCCTTGCTTGCATGAGTGGCTGCCATGTATTCTTCATCTGTAGTTGATAGTGCCACTACAGATTGTTTCTTACTCATCCAACTGACTACACCTCCAAATAGGTTAAACACATACCCACTTGTAGATCTTCTCTGATCTAGATCTCCAGCCGAGAATCCATCAACAAAGCCATGAATATCCAACACTCTGTCCAATCCTAGTCTACCTTGGTAGCACAAACCATAATCACTAGTGTCACGCATATACCTGAAAACCTGCTTCACTGTTGTTGAGTGCTCCTTCCCTGGTTTTGACATAAACCTGCTCAATACTCCCACTTTACGTGCAATTTCTGGTTTAGTACAGACCATCGCATACATCAGGCTACTGACTACACTTCCATATGGAACATGGGACATGTCCTTCTCCTCTTCTTATATGTTGGGACATTGTATAGTAAATAACTTTACACCTACAGGAATAGGAACCTTCACCAGTTTACTATCTTGCATATTAAACCTCTGCAATATTTTCTCAACATACTTCCTCTGGTTTAACTAGATCTTCCTCTTTGTTCAATCTCTTTTAATTTCCATGCCCAAAATATAGTTTGCAACACCAAGATATTTCATGTGAAATTTGGAGGACAAATGGGTCTTTAAATCCTAGATAATTTCTTTGTCATTTCCAACTAGAAACATATCATCCACATACAAGACCAAATAAATAACAAGGTCGCCAATTAATTTAAGTACACATAGTGATCTGCTTTTCTTGTGGTGAAGCCAAGTCCCCGTATAATTGTATCAAATTTCTGACACCACATCCTTGGTGACTTCTTTAACTTGCATACCAATTCTTTCTTACCCTTCACTGCAAAGCCTTCATAAGAGATGTTGTCTTCACATCCATCTGTTCTACCTCAAAATCAAAAGCAGTAGTAATCGATAGAAGTAATCTAATAGAAGCTACCTTGGCAACAAGTTAAAAAATATCGCCAAAATCAATTCCCGGCACCTGGGAATAACCTTTTTTCTACGAATCAAGATTTGTATTTCTCCAACTTTCCTTATGCATTTGTCTTCTTCTTGAACACACATTTGTTGTGAATGGGTTTCCTTCCATCCAACAACTACATGAGATCCCATACCTCATTTTTGTGCAAAGATGACATTTCATCAACCATGGCCTCTTTCCAAAGCTTTCTATCCTATAAATCTACTGCTTCGTTCACATTTCTCGGATCATCATTAGTAATAGACAAAGAAAAATTTGAACAAAAATAAGATGGACTATACCTTTCTGGCTGCCTTCTTTCTTGAACTGATCTTCTCACACCCGGAGTTTGTGGCTCTTCATCTTCTGATTCCTCCTCTGCTGTAGAGTCTGAATCTTCCTCCTTAAGCTCAAACTCTATCTTCTCAGGTTCCTTTGGTTAAAGTTCATGTTTAATAACATATTTCACCTCTATGAACACCACATCTCAGCTGTACACAACCTTCCATGTTACTAGGTTCCAAAGCTTATAACCCTTTAAACCATTCTTATACCCAATAAAGATGCACTTTTCAGATTTACTATCCAACTTTGTTCTTTTCTCCTTTGGAACATGTACATATGCATCACATAAATACACTCAGATGTGAAAGAGAGGGTTTCTTACTAGTCCATACCTCTTGTGGAGTCTTATCCTCCAATGCTGATGAAGGTGATTCGTTGACCAGGTAAAATGCAATCTCCACTGCCTCTGCCCAAAATTCTTGTCCTAACCCACCATCACTGAGCATGCTTCTTGCCCTTTCCAACAACGTCCTGTTCATTATTTTTGCAACTCCATTTTGCTAAGGTGTATATGGAGTAGTCTTCTATCGTGCTATACCACACTTCTTACATAATTCTTCAAATTCGTTACTGCAAAACTCCTCCACCGTTATCTGTCCTCACCACCTTTATCTTCTTCTCTATCTAGTTTTCCACCAGAGCCTTAAATTCTTTAAACCTATCAAAGACTTGAGATTTCTTCTTAAGGAAATATATCCATGTATTCCTTGAGAAGTAATCTATAAATGATACATAGTACACAGACTTTCCCAGTGATGGAACCTTCACAGGTCCAAACACATCATTGTGCACAAGCTCTGATATCTGTTTCGCCCTCTTACCACCAAAGGGGAAAATCACCCGATTATACTTCCCATATAAACAATTTTCATAGAAATCAAAATCTAGAGAGCTATTACTCATACCTTCTACCATACCTTTACCGTGAAGTATACGAAGGCCCTTCTCTCCAATATGTCCGAGCCTTTGATGCCACAACATGGTCTTCTCTCCATAAACCACTAGGTTTTCTACTCCACTTTCAGGAACCATGGAGTTGTTGCACCCATCAAAAACAGTGCTACCTTGCAGCTTGTACAGAGTTCCAATCCGAACTCCCCACATCAATACCAGTGCTCCCCAAACCATCTTGCAGGTATCCTTCTCAAACACTGTTTTTACACCTGCATCATCTAGATTTCTTATAGAAATCAGATTTCTAGCCAATGTAGGAATATGCAGAACACCCGGAAGTGTTCTAACCCTTCCACCTTGCAACTTCAACTTTACTTTTCCACAAACAACGATTCTAGCCTTCCTATCATCCCCTAATAAGACATTACCACCATCATATTTCTCATACTTGCAGAACCACTCTCTATGGGGAGTGAAGTGAAAGGATGCACCTGAGTTAATCAACCATGTGTCATGATCTACATGTGTACTTGAAGAAGCCAAGTACACATCCCCACCATTATCTGATGTGGTTTTCGCCTCTATAGAAGGAGCATCATCGTATCCCTTTCCTTTGTCAGGAGCTTTAGATTTATATTCCCTTTTGTAGTGCCCTTCCTTTCAGCATTTCCAGCACACCACCTTTACAGGTTTTCCCGAAGATTTAGATCCCCCTCTATATTTAGATCTCCCAATCGATGAGTTAGTTCTATTTCTATTCTAGGACCATCCTCTTTCAAACAAGGCATCACCATTCTGGCTCTCCATATTTTTCCGTCTCATCTCCTCTGTCAGCAAGGATGAGACTATCTCATCAAACTGCAATGTAGTTGTATTGCTACCTATTGCAATAACTAGACTATCCCACGAATCTAGTAGAGAACACAACAAACTGATGCACTTATATTCATCTGAAATTCTAATATCAACAGATAATAATTAACTTACAACGGTATTAAATGTGTTTAGATGCTCTGTCACCGAGTCTCCATCTTTTGTCCTCAGTTATACAACTTTTTCCGCGGGAACAATTTATTCACCAGAGACTTAGATTGGTACAAAGTCCCTCTAAGACACACAATAATATTGTTCTCTTTACCTTCCGATCCAACTTATTCCATTCTACAATGGACACTCCAATTGTTTTAGTACCCGGATCTATAGTGATCCACTGATCTTTATCCAGCAACAGATTCTCCATCTTGAGTTTCCACAACTCAAAACTATGACCATTAAATTTCTCGATCTCTATCTTTCCACTGCTCGCCATCTTCTTTCACCACCAGAATCGATCTCACAGATCTCCCACTGAACAGGGTCTACCACAGGCCCGAGCAAAACCCCTCAGCATCAAAGGCGTCCCCTTGAAGCCAAAAATAACTCTGATTCCAAATGTTGGTTTTAACCCCGTACAAAAATTACCTGCATATGAATTCTAAAACACAAAAAATAAATAATGCGAGAGCATAACACATAAAACACATATACACAAAAATTTTCCCCTAGATCCTAAAACCAGGACTACTAGATTGACTTTTCATTATGTTCCTTTCAACGTTACAATACATATTTATACATGCCAAAGCATCCAATACCATGGACTGAAAACCATGGCGTCCAAAACCATGGGCACAAAACCATCATGTCCAAAACCATGTGTGAAAAATCATGCACAAAACCGTAGGTAGGTCCACCCAACCTAATATAGGGTCCAAACCATAGGTAGGACCCCATAGAGTGGGGTTACCTACACCCTCAAACCCCCTGTTACACCCCCTACTACGTAATCGGCGCAACGAAGGGGGGGCTCCGCCCCCTTCTAACCCTCTGGTTAACTATGTCGGCTAGTCGTGGAACGAATATAACACAACCCAACAAATTTTCCCAAGGTCAAAATTTTTGGGAATCATATTTTTGACCATCTGATGAGGATAATTTAATCTCCAATCACTATCAAATTTTTGGAATTGCGCTCACAAAGGATATGAGCACCCAAAATGAAGCCATATGCCTCATCCCTATTATTATATTCAATACCTAACCCCCAATTGAATGACACTAATTTTGATGCCAGATGATTGATAATGAAACCTCTAGCACTATCTAAATCGAGATTTGATTTAGAGGCACCATCAAAGAAGAGGTAGGTCCACTTGAGAGATGTTACTGAATCCCTTAAATTCCGATATTTCAAACGCACCTTCCAATTAACTGAACTTAGAAGATTTACCTTGGGTAGACAGATAATGTGGGGTGACCTATCTAAGACGAAGTTGAACCAATGTCTCTCTTCATTTTGTAATAGATTGATATATGTTTAATTGTTACATTTTGACAAAATGGTTTCCATGGAAAGACTCCAAGTTTTGGCCAAGACTTTTCTGGTTTCAAAATTTTTGTTTTGAAATATATATTTGTTCCTTGCTAACAAGCACTACCAACATAAAAAAGCTAGGAGGAGAGTCTAGAAGCATTTAAGCGTGATTTTTCTTTTGAAAGCATAAGGATAATTGGTTTTCCAATTGATAATGAATTCATATATCCTAAGAGTGGAATTTAGTTTGACTTGGAGAGGACTTACCAAGGCTTGCTAACAATTATTTGAGAATTTGAATGAAATGAAAAGATTATGAATGTTTTCCTCAAATTTAGATCAAAAAGTGAATATTGAAGGACCATGGATGCCTTGTTTTATGAGATTGTCAACTATGAGAATATTCCCCTTGAGCATTTCCCATATGAAAACTTTGATTTTGGGGAGACTTTCATATTTCCAAACAATTTTCCAAAGGGGCCATATGGGTTATTATTCAATACCATCTTGGAGTTTTCCATATCCAGATTTGATTGAATAATCTCTTCTAGTTGGCTTCCATTTTAAATTTTCTTATTAACTAAAAAAAATAGGGGTCACTCCCTTGAGACGGTGGAGGAGGAGGTTCCCTTGATGGCTAAGCTAAGGGGGGACTGTAGGAAGATTTCATTTGTCCCATGTATTGTCATGTTGATACCATGATGATATTTGATTCAATTTTAAAATGCCTTTATTTTGAAGCCATAACTCGAGATATTGAATGTCCTATAACAAAGAGAGAGAAGGCTTACCCATAATGCTATATGTCCAGATGTTTATTTCTTGTCCTCCCCAAGGGATTCTAGAAGAATTGGCTTGTATAAAGGGAAGATATTTTTTGCATAGCTTCCAAATTTGTGAACATGGTCTATTAGGAATCTGGGAGGTGAGAAGCTGATGTCATGAGGTGCTAATGTATTTATGCTCTAAAATTTTCTTCCACCATGAAGCTTCTCTAGTTATTAGCCTCCATATGATTTTTCCTCCCAAAGCTGGGTTCATCAAACCTAGATGCCTGATGGATATTCCTTCTTTTTCATAAGGAACTATTACTTGATTCTAGCTTACTAAACTAATTTCTTTTGTCTTTGTTTTACCTCCCTGCCAAAGGAACTTCCTTATGATTAACTCAATTTGCTTTTGGATCCCATTTGGAGCTTGCACACTTGTGCATTGGTATAAGGGGAGGGCAGAGAGAATTGACTTAATCAAAGTTATCCTTCTAGCCAAATTAATCCATTGCATTCCCCAATGCTACATTTTCCTCTTCATTTTGTCTATATATTTTGTCCATACCTCAACCTTCATAAGGCAATTTGAAATTGGCATTCCTAAATGCTTGAAATGCGACTAATTTGATTTGAAAGGAATGCCAAAGATTTGAGAAATGCACTTAAGGGTTCCGAAGTTGAACACAAACAAATATTAAGAACATTTTAGTACATATCAAGTCATAAGATATGAAGTTGAATTGAGAAAATAAACACAAGCTTACCCAACTCCTCGTATAGGAAAAAACACTGGTGGAGGAAGAGGTAAGTCATTTTTCTGCATGAATTACATGAAATCTAAGTGACAAATGGATTAGGTTGTTAAAAAATTCACTAAAAACACAAATTACATTCCATACTAAGGAACAAAAAAGGACAAGTATAGGCAAAAACACTCGTGGAGGAAGAGGTAAGTCACCTTTCTAGATGAATTACATGAAATCTAAGTGACAAATGGATGAAGTTGTTTAAAAATTCACTAAAATCACATATCACATTCCATACTAAGGAACATAAAGGAAAACACTAGTGAAACTTTTGTTTCTTTCATCTTGAGAATCCCCAAGCAAGAAAGAGGGTCATTATCCCAAGAAACCTCTAAACTATGCCATTGCGAGTTTGTCTCTCTGCTTGTTTTTAACTTTACTTCATTCTAAAGGTGGCTTGTAACATTTTTTCTCATGCATGAGGATGGTGCCCACTTCAATTGAGGAGAGAACTTGCATATCATTGATTCACACTTTTCCAAACGATTTCAATGGGAATTTTCTCATCCCCAACCAACATACTCAACCAATCCTTGCGAGAAAACCAATTTCGTGAGGAAGAGGCTCATAGCCTCTGAGCAAGAGCCTCTATGCCAAGACTTCATCCTATGGGAAATGATGGCATCATATCTCCTACTCTATTTCCCTCCCATTATTACCCTCTCATTTATCTATTTCTTCTATCCTTCAATGGTGTTCGATCATTATCTTCCATCCTCACACACACTTTGTCACTCAATTAATCATTATTTATCTCCATATTTTGATTTTGGTGTTAGATGATTAAAATAACGTCTGCCATGGGATTGAAAACCATTATTTTTAGTTACAATTGGGTACAATGATAGGCCATTACTTCACAAAGCCTCTAGTGATTAGGGGTCTCTTCCTCATTAGACTTGCTGAATATGCGCGGGCATTCCCTCCTCCACAACCACTGCATCATTTTATTACTATTCCAAGGGGATTTGATTTTGTGACCTCTTGCAGACGAGCTTACAAATGCAAAATGATGTGGATAATGTTTTGATTTTTCAGATTGGCAATAAGATTCAACTATGTCTATCTTCACTTTTTGTTTCCACCATGGTAGACTGAGTATTCTTTTACAAAATTATATTGTTTTGTTAAATTGGAATGTTTTGCCAGCCTAAGCCGACAATACCCACATTATGCAAATAAAATTACATGTCACTGGTTCCAGGCCTTAATCACCTAATCCATGGTGAAAAACTTCTTAAACGAAGGTTTAATGTTCTTAATTAAGTTTTATATGGAAATGTTATATTTTACTATTCAATAGTCTAAACCTTCATTAACCTTTCGAGTGAAATTTTATTCAACCTCGTAAGCTTTGGTTAACTTGACTTAACCTTTTAAGTCATTTTATTTCTATTATAACCTCATATAATAGAAATATACCATAAACCCACTAAACCTTAACTTTCAACTTTTCCATGTCCTTGACACATTTTCCGAGGTTCACCTTTATTGGTTCAATCTTCCACCTGTTAGACTCAGTCTTGTCAGTCCTCTGTCAGAGTCAAATTCACCAAGGTTCATTTCACGTCATTTACAGTCTTAGATGCTATTTTGGTCAAAAAGAGTCTTGTCAGTTTCTAGGTCCAGGGTTTTGTCTCCAGAAGTGTGAAATAATGCTTGCAGGCCAGAGGGAGGATCCTAAATAAGTTTCATTTCAAATTTTTTATCATCAATAACGCTCAAAAGAGATTCTTCTTCAAAACTCTGTTTTGAAGAAGAAATCATTGCTTTCAAATATCAGATTATTAAAGTTTTTTTTAGTTGAGGACGTTCACATACAGCCTCGCCAATGATCCTATAAATGCCAATGACGTCTCTGCAGATGCTCACATTCTTCCTGCTACACACTTGACTGCAAGCTGATGGGCAAAAGTCTTTAAATACATCAAATCTACAGTGCCCCCTGTTGCTTACATTTCTCCTCCAAGAACTCAACGGCTTGCAAAACCAGCTCCAGTGATGACAACCTTTTCCTCTCAGGGCCCAAATAGTGTTAATCCAGGCATCCTCAAGCCTGATATTACAGCTCCAGGCTTGAACATACTAGCAGCATATTCAATGGCAGCCTCACCAACTGATCTCTTATTCGATCATTCGCATCTACCTTTCAATGTAATATCCGACACATCTATGTCGTGCCCGCATGTTGCTGGCGTTGCAGTTTTTATTAAAGGGAGCACATCCTGATTGGAGCCCAGCAGCTATCAGATCTGCCATTATGAGTACAGCCACAAAATTGGACAACAAGAAGGAGCCAATCCAGAATGTATCAAGGCAAACAACAGGTCCTTTTAACTATGGTGCAGGTCATGTTAATCCGGATGTGGCTGGAAATCCAGGACTAGTCTATGATCTATCACCCGAAAATCACTACAATTTTTTTTGCGCCTTAAATTATACTTCAACACAGATCAGGGCCATTATAGGAAAGGAATTCTCATGTCCAGCACGCTCATCTAAGATACATAACCTCCAACTATCCTTCCATTACAGTCGCAGAATTGCAGGGAACCGCGATTGTGAAGAGAACGCTGGAAAATGTGGCAGAGGGACATGTGACTTATAAAGCGGAGGTGACGGGTCCTCCTAGAGTTTTGGTGTTGGTGAAACCCACAGAAATTGAGTTTTCCAAGAAAGGGGAGAATAAATCTTTTACTATAACATTCCCTGCAAAATTTGACACAAAGTTTCACCATTCAAATTCAAAAAGTCCGAGGAAACATTACAAAAACGGGTTTCAGAAGAGAAAAATAAAAATCCACGGCTATATGAGAGATTTTCCATTTTTGAGAAATTCATTTGCATGCCAAGAAAGCACAAGAGAAAAAAAAATGTGTGGAAGAAGCCGATTGTGTGACTTGGAAGCAGCACGTCCCATATACTAAGGCGCACGGCGCACACCCAGGGCGCGGCGCACACCCAGGGTGCGGCGCACACCCAGGGCGCGACGCACACAGAGCCACCCCTCAGTTCGAGTTTTCAATGGGCGCGGCGCACACCGAGGGTGCGGCGCACTGGGATTGGCGCGCGGCGCATAAGCCTGTAATGTGAATTTTCTGCCAAATTTTCTCCGAGTTGGATTTTGCTTTCTCGTTTCTTGCTTAATGTGGTTGTGGCTGTAGTGGGAAGGAGCAAGCATGGAGGGAATTGAAGCATCGTGTTGGCAATATGAAGAGAATACAGGCAAACGTGCTGGCTATTGTAATTTTATGCACCTTAAGCAGATCAACAGGGAGCTGAGGCGACAATTATTTGGAAGGTATAGATGATATGGCCATGGTTACAGTGGAAGCCAGAGTCAAACTCGTAGCCCACGGCTTTCTTCTGAATGACACCATGGTTATAATGACCATCCTGTTGGTGGCCATGCGCATGATGAACATCCTTAAGGTGGTCATGGTTTTGGTATGAAAAATGACAGGGATTATCCTCGTAATCATGATGATAGACAAGGGGTAGGTTGTCATTTTCTATGATACAATATTTGGCCTTAGACGAGGCTGATCACATGCTTGGCATCGGTTTTGAACCCCAAATTCGTAAAATTTCCCAAGAAATAGATATGCCTCCAGCTGGCAGAAGGCAGACCATGCTCTTCAGTGCTACTTTTCCAAAGGAGATACAGAGGTTGGCTATGGATTTTCTTTCAAATTATATATTTCTGGCAGTTGGAAGGGTGGGTTCCGGCACAGATCTGATTGTACAAAGAGTAGAGTTTGTTCCTAATGCTGATAAACATAGCCATTTAATGAATCTTATTCATGTTCAGAAAGCTGAAGGTACTCATGGAAAAATATCGTTGACCTTAGTCCTTGTGGAGACGAAGAGGGAAGCTGATGCATTGGAATGTTGGCTATCGTCAAATGGATTTCCTACAACAAGTATTCATGGAGATAAATCTCAACAGGAGCGCGAGCAATCTCTGAGAAACTTCAAGAGTGGGGGCTGCACCTAGTTTAGTTGCAACAGACATGGCTGCACGTGGACTTGATATTCCACATGTGGCGCATGTAATTAATTTTGATTTGCCAAGTGATATTGATGACTATGTCCACCGCATAGGGCGTACAGGTCGTGTTGGTAAATCAGGGTTGGAAACTCTTTTTTTTAATGAAAGTAACCTTTCTCTAGCAAGGTCGTTGTCTGAAACTCATGCAAGAAGCAAACCAAGAGGTTCCAATGCAGCTATCTCCATACTGGGCACACAAAGGCTGCCGTTTTAAACCAATGTGTTGTCCAGAGGGATGAAGGGTGCATAATCATACGTTTTGATCCTGCTAAACAGAGTAATGAATTTGTTTTGATTGGGTTGCACATGGTGTTAAAGGATAATGGCAGCTGGGTGCGTTGATTAAAAGCAAAATTTTAATGGAAAACCATTTTTCCAGACGACACACTGAATAGAAAACTAAACAATTCGCAGAGCGACCTCCATATAGATAGTCCATCAGTAGACAACTGAGATATATTTAAAGACAACTGGTCAAACTGAATATCGTTTGCCAGATGAGCTCCGGAAATATTGAAGGAATCACAATAGAGAACCTATTAGAGCTTCATAAATTGGATAGGATGAGGATTTATAGCTGGTCTATTATTCTTGATAGAGAGAATGAAAAGGATGTCAAAGGGTTTTTTTTTTTTAGGGATGATTTCTTAAGAGAGGGTTTATTGTGGCTTGCCCATCATGCTCCTTTACAACAAAATGTTTATCCTTCAGATGTTCGAGATCTGGTTTTAGAGTCTCTGGACCCTCATTTGTTAAATGTGAAGCCATCAGAAGTGACACCGAGGGATCGTATTGTTGTTTTCAATCAGGCATTGAAAAGAACTGAAAGTGACATTTTTTCACAGCTCAGAACAGAGTTCTTGGTTGGCCACCACTTAAAATTAATGTTTTTGACGATATTGTGGAAGGTGGATTTCTAAACTCATATTTGTCCAAGTCTGGATGGAACGTGGTTTCTAACATTGATTCAATTGTTCATGCACTCAGAGTGTGAAAGCTTCCCTAATTTCCTTCATTAAACAGGGGTCCTGTTTCTTGTGGGCTCAAATTGCAAGAATATCCATCATTGAATTTACATCCTCAAATTAGTGCATTGAATGACGTCCAAGAACAGAAAACATATCTTGAGAAATCCTTATGTAAATATTCGACTGAGATAAGCTTGGCAAGAAAAGGTGATTTGATGATGTTGATGGAGGCTGATTTAATGGTACAGAACAACACTTCTTATGAATGCATTGGTTCTAGAAGTCTTATTATTCCAAAATGGGTTCCTATATATCGAAAAATTTACAATTAGCGTTTAATGCTATTAGCTAGTGAACCTGATCATGTTGCATATGTTTCATGACCAGACACCATTGTTTCAGCAAGAAATCATGTGAAGAACCTTCTTTCATCTACTCGTCAGGTCTTTATATCCTTTGCAAGTGCTACCAAAGTGGAACCTTCATTAAATGAAATGTTTGAAGCAAGTTCCAGGGCTCTATCAAGGGGTTTAATGTTGGCACCTAATGGATAGATTCTAAAACATCAATTCTTGCACCATGCAAAGGAAGGCAATCAAGAATCATTGGTATTGGATAAATAACCAGAGAACTCAAGGATGCACCTGTGCAATCACCATTTTTTGGTGGAAAAAGGTGGTTGGAAGTTAGATGGCCAAAAACGATGGATCGGAAATAGTACCTTTGCAGACATACTTATAATTTTTTCCAGGAATACAACCGCAGATCAAATCAACGAGTTTACTGTGAGAAGGTGCAAGCTGGCAGAAGGTTGCGAAGGCAATAAAGATAATAAGAATCGGAAGGATTCAATAAGACATGTAAGAGAAGAAGCTGTGAAATATGCTCAACACTTGAAGGATTTAAAGAAGAAACAAGGAATGATTAATGAAAAGGAGTGCTCTCCCAACATGGTGACACTCGAGTACTCAAATTTTTTACTAGCAACCGCTACTGGCAAGGTGGAAGGAAGGAAGGGGCTAAATCCTGTTGAAAAAAAAATACCGGCATACACAATAACTACTCTGACCCCTTGCTCGATGCTTGATAATTTCTTGGGGCATGAAATTTCCAGAGCTTCAGAATCTAATTTTGATCACCCACACAAGGAGTGGATTGAGCGGATCTTTCTTGAAGATCAAGGACCATCATTAACAACTGAAAGGGTGCTATACAAACTGGCTAAGCCATTAACTAGGGAAGAGAATGAAGTCCAGGAGAGGTTATATTCTCATGCCTTCAAACAAGAGATAAAGTTCTTTCACGCTATGCCTTTGGAGCAGAGAACTTTGGTTCCCTTATTGAAGCAAGGTCATTCTGTCAAACATCGATATACCCTTATCTCAGACTTCGATTTATCTTGCACTGTCTTGGATTCTTCAGATGTATTAGAAGAAATTGCAATATTGACGGCTCTTAAAGCTAAGCAAAATGATGGAAACATATTCTACCTGACTATAAGAAGATTAGACCTTATGAAAGAAATATTCCACCAGGTCATGTCAGCTACTGGAACATGACACCAAAAGAACAGATGGACAAGAGACTACCAACTAATTATACCAAGGAACTATATGATGCAATGCATAAACATTTTGGCCTGAAAGAAAATGATGTTGGAGATATGATTATTGATACATCCGCATCAAATCATGGAAACATTTGAAGATTTCCTTACACCTGCAAAGAATGTGATAATGCATGAAAATACAATGCCTGAGACACCACTTCAGAGCCCTGGTGATACCTCTACTGATAGAGATAAACAATATCCAAGGAAAAAATGAAAATCATCATCAAAAACAGCTGGCATTAAGGAAACCTTGTCTGAGAACAATAAGATGATCATGTCAAACCTTAAGATGGCTGAGGAGGGGCAGATGAAATGTCATGAAAAATATTGTAATCTGTTTGAATGAAGAATGGAGATGGATGAGAAATATCTGAACCACCATGCAATGAATGTGCAATGGATGATCAATGTTGAGGAGCAGAAGGTGAAGAGCCAAAAACCGTGAAGCCTAAATTAAAACCCAAAATACTTACCAGAGAAAAAATATAGGAAACCGACGGTCTATTTTTTATTGTAGTTGCAAAATCAAAGGGTCTATGTTCCACATTCTGTCTTTTAATTGGTTATCAACAAACGAAATGTAACGCTACTCCTTTTTAGAGCAGACTTTTCCTATTCTCATGATTTTAGGTGAAATGGCCCCTATTCTCATCGATCTGTTTTCCCATTCCTGAGTCTATTTATTGTATGAAAATTTATGTGTAAAGGGTTCGGAGTTCTGGCAACTAGTGGGAGAGCTGTGAAGGAAAACTTCACTGTACAGTTTTTGACAGGGATTTAATGAAAAGATACAGCTCTGACTCCTGAGATTCTTGTGGTGTGAATTTAGCATTTGTCTTTTCCTTTGTTTCATATGTAGTTTGTTATGTTTCCATTTCATTTCATAATCATTTCTAAATGAATACTTTTAAGTAAGAAAGGCAGAATCCAGTTTGCTGCGTTGCCTTGGGAAGGTATTCATGTTTTGTGTTTTCTTCTGTTTGATAAGGATTCATCTATTTCCCTTGTCAATCTCTCAACATTCTTTTCATTACATATAATTTCAAAATTGAATGCTAAATTTATTGCCTATCTTGCCTCCTGAGATAATCTGTGTCTCGGATTTAATCTCCCTGCTCATGCTATTCTCGATCCCACGCTGCCCAGAAAACCCAGTCATTTATCAAATTACCCCTTTCCTATCCATTTACTAGCCTAAAATCAGTTCCCATTTTTAGTCATCTCGCACCCGATTCCTCATTTTATTGAGATTGACTGGAGACAGCCCGCTCATGTCATCGTAGGGCTAGCTACGAGGCTGAGCTTGGTTTGATGTTGCCTCGAGTTTTTCCTTCTTCAACCTGAGGCAGATTCGAGTGCTAACATAATGGGGACTCCACTGGGGATGAAAAGGGTTTGCTTGAAGATTGTGTTGCCCCAGTACATATCTCAAGTTCAGTGCTGATTGTTGATGGTGAACAATGATCATACATAAGAAGATGACTGAAATCATTCACCTGATGACTCCTTTCACTGAAGAATCCAGCAACCGGTGCTTCATGGTGACTCCACTGTAGAGATGTCAGTAGCTTTGACATTTTTAAGATGGATCAGATTGCAAGAAGATACGCTCCCATGAGCCGAGAGCACATCCCAGGTTTTCCAAATAAAATGCCCAAGGTAGATTGGTCAAAGAATTTGCCTGTGTTTAGAAATGTGGAAAGTAATGATGCTGCTCTTCATCTGGTGAAATTTCACATTCATGTGCATAGGTTAAAGATCAATTTTCCTGAAGACTGTTTGATGAAAATTTTTATGGCTACCCTAGTAGACGAAGCCTGATCTTGGTCTGAAAGTTTGCCACCTGCTTCTATTTATTGTTTAAAGGATTTTCATGCAGTATTCTCTGAGAGGTACAAAGAATCATATCCAGCCTTGACTTTAGTTCAAAACTGTTGTAGCCATGTTCATAGTTTTATTGAAAGCATTGAGAAATATTATGAAGATGATAATTTCATGGATGAAGAGATCATGGAAGCCCTGTATGAAAATCCGTTTCAGCAGCACACAAAAATCTTAGAGGATACTTATCAGCAGGTTGAAGAGTTCCATATGGCTGAAGGTGATGAAAGAAAAAATGTTGGTTCAGATCTGTCAATAGTAGAAGATGACATGCAAGTAAGTTCAGTTCTAATTTCAAAATGTGATAATGTCGGGATAGTTATTTCAGTACCAGATTCAGATTGTGATGACCAATAATGCCTAGTACGAAATCCTATGAAAGAGAACTTTTCTGTTGAAATCATCTAGGATGCAGAAGACATAGTTATGGATCCAAATGTTCTCAGTTCATTAGAATACAACCTTCATGAAGAGGTAATCCAGTCAGTGTATGAAAAACAAGATCAGACCTTCATTCAATACATTCGTACCACAGAAGATCAAAACATTCAGGATTTCCATTCAGATTCCTCTTCATATGTTTCATGTGTTGAAATGTTTTTCCAAGAAGATATCTGCTCATCTACCTGTTCAGAGTTTTTTGAAGCCTAGGAGCATACTTTTACTGAAGTACATGATGAAGGAAGACCAGAATTTGAAGCAAAGGACACCTTGTTTCTTCAGCAGGAAGAAAATATTCATGTTTTTCACGATCCAATGGCAGATTTATTGCAGTCAGCAGTGAAGGTGATTATTGCAGTATTCGGTGATGAAGGAGATCAGGGTCAATTAGCTTTCTGGATGCCCAATTACAAGTATCTACGGTTGACCTGGAGATCTGATCAGGAGAATCAAGCGAGAAGGCATCTTCTTGACTGGTTACATTGGCATTTTGATATAGTTTGAGGATATATGGTCTTGTAAGAAACACAGGTGGCCATGTACTGCCACCAAGCTTGAAGTTCTAAGTCCAGGTCTTTGCCATTTTGAGTTAGTTTGTTAGAGTCAAGTTTTTCAGTCATTTCATTTGGCATTGAGTTAGTTTGAGTCAAGTTTCAGTCAATAAATCGAGTCACGTTGGTTTGCCGAAATAAGGGACTCCATAGCCCAATGGACGAAGGCACTGTCTAGCTCTTCTAGAGATCTGCTGTTCTTGGCACCTCCACAGAGCGGAAGCTGCCATCCCAATTGGAGCCAATGTTAGACTCAGTCTTGTCAGTCCTCTGTCAGAGTCAAATTCACCAAGGTTCATTTCACGTCTTTTACAGTCTTAGATGCTATTTTGGTCAAAAAGGGTCTTCTTAGTTTCTAGGTCTAGGGTTTTGTCTCCAGAAGTGTGAAATAATGCTTGCAGGCCAGAGGGAGGATCCTAAATAAGTTTCATAATTTCAAATTTTTTATCATCAATAACGCTCAAAAGAGATTCTTCTTCAAAACTCTGTTTTGAAGAAGAAATCATTGCTTTCAAATGTGAAATTATTAAAGTTTTTTCAGTTGAAGACGTTCACATACAGCCTCGCCAATGATCCTGCAAATGCCAACGACGTCTCTGCAGATGCTCACATTCTTCCTGCTACACACTTGACTGCAAGCTGATGGGGCAAAAGTCTTTAAATACATCAAATCTACAGTGCCCCCTGTTGCTTACATTTCTCCTCCAAGAACTCAACAGCTTGCAAAACCAACTCCAATGATGATAGCCTTTTCTTCTCAAGGCCCAAATAGTGTTAATCCAGGCATCCTCAAGCCTGATATTATAGCTCCAGGCTTGAAACATATTAGCATCATATTCAATGGCAGCTATTGGGTCGTTAATATGCCATGATTATTGTCACTTGTGAACGTTTATTCCACCCATTTCCACCATTCTTCATCATGTCATTTATTATAATTTATCATTTAAATCCATTTTATAAATGATTTATGCTCTCATGGATGAATATTATTTATTCTCCTTTATTTCTAATAAATTGATTATTATGCATTATTTTATCAATGATAGTTCTAATAAGTTTGTTATAACATTATCTACCATTCTTAGCCTCCAAAGTAACTTCCAGATTGAAGATTTGATTTTTAAATCAGCCAACTCAGAAATTCGATGGTTTAAGGGGTGACAGTTTTACGGTTAAGATTCTGAGCAAATGAAGACGAATTTGGAAAATCCGGAACATGGGTTTTGTCCAGAACGGGCCCAATTATCTTCATAGAAAACAGTTTGCCCAAATTCGGCTTGTACAGGGAGAAACGCAGGGTTCTTTGAGCACGATTTTCTCAGATTTGTAGTTGCGACCGTCCTCCAAATCTTAGCTGCAAAGCCAAATCCGCCTTGTCCTTGTTGATCAATTGGTTAGAATCCATCCAATTTTGTAAAACAAATCATTTTGTAACTATCCATGCTCTGATATTTTTCTATTTAAATGAAACCCAAGATCAGAGAGGGGTGAAGAGGACGATTGTTGTTGTAATTATAAGTTTCAGAACAACTTTGATCATGGAGTCTTGTTGAGACCTGATTTTGTATACTTTTGTTAATGCAATCAATATAAAGGACTTGGTGTTCAATTCGTCCCTGCATCTGAAGTAAGTTACGTCGGTGCCATTGGAAGCTACGAGCCCAGCTCCAACGGACACTTGCCGTTGTATTGTTATACGGTAAATTGTGTGTGGTTTGTTTATTTCCATTATTTAAGTAATCTGATGTATTTGTTATATGTTGTTCCACGCTCTGTTATGACTAATCCATTAATGGTTTCATTAAGCAAGTTTATGTAAGTGACTCTATGTTGCGTAATGAATCTTTTCGGAGTTGATTACATGTTCACTATTTAAACCGATTGTTTCTGTTACAGAGCTTTCATACTAAATATTGCTATTGGATTCATTTTGAACTCTTATTCGTGGGAACCCGAAAGTAATATTATTTCATTTGGAAACAGAAGTCATGTTCTTTGGAAACATCAGATTGCTATAATAAGTATGTTGTGTATATATGATTGACGATTTGTTGTTCCATTTGATTAAACTGTCTACTTGTACAAAAGATTGCGCTTTCTTTGTATGTAAGTTGATGCCGAGAATTGAGAGTGTTGAACTCGTGAGATTTAGTTTCTTTCCTGCCGTTCCTTTTTACTGCTGTTCCATTTCTGAATTGCCATTCCATTCTGCTTTCTTGTTGTTCCTTTTTACTTGCATTTATTGGTTTGGTGTGGGAGGAGGATCAAGGCTGTCGTGAGACACAGCAGACGCTATTATGCTCCCAGATCCATGATCCATACTCTAATTCCTTTTGCATCAATTTCTAGAGGAATGAGTTATTGCTACTATATCCTCGATTGATGGTTGTTTGAATGAATGATTTAGTTTCTTGCTGTTCCAATTAGATTTTGTTTCAAGCATTCATTTACTTTTGGGTTTTAAGCACTATACTGCGAAACATTACTCTTAAGTAAATAGCCGCCTCAGACAGAGTACACTCTTGAAATAAAAAGTCGTCCCTGGGTTGATAATTAATGTGAAGGTAATTAGGAGTTCGAAAGACACCTTTTTATCGCTCCACATTTTGGCGTCGTTGCCGGGGAGAGTGTAGCCATTTCTAAAGAGTAGTGTGAATCTGATGAGTACCTGCTAGGGAAGAGTTGGATCTTAAAAACGGAAGGTAAGAACCTGCGTACGGAGCATGTAAAAGCCCTGCTCCCCCGTCCGCTTTCCAGCAGGACTCTAAAGAACCTAGAGTAGAAATAGATGTTTGAATTTTTGTGTGAATGATTAGGAAAAAGATAGAAATTTTTAAAAAAATGAATCACATGATCTCACGCAAGTGGTGATGTAAGCACCACCCATGTCACTAACCGATTGACAGGAACATTTGAAGAAGGAGCCTTGAAGAAACACATGAAGAACATCTTCTATTATGGTAAGAAATGGATCACATTTTTACTTTTGAATTTCCTATCAAAGATCTAGGAGTGACACAAATGCACATAATTCCCCCATCTTTACCAAATTTTCATGGTTTAGCAAATGAAGATCCAGATACATTTTTATTTGAGTTCGAAATAATTTGTAGAGGATATGATTATTGTACTAATGATCAAAGATTGAAAGTGTTTCCTCTTACTCTAAAAGGAGCAGCTCTCCGATGGTTCATGAGCCTAGGTGGGAATTGCATCCAATCATGGGAGGACATGAAGAACATATTCTTGAAGAAGTACCAAGACTATTGCAAATCCAATGAAGATATTTTCGGTATGATACAAGGGGAAGATGAAAGTTTGGAGGATTATGTAGATCGATTTCATTATAACCTTCAAAAATCAAAATATAAGCATTTGGAGAAAGAGATCTTAAAAACACTCCTTCTTAAAGGAATCAAAGATGAATGTTTAGAAATCTTAAATCTGATAGGAAAAGGTGATGTTTTTCAGTTATCATATGATGATGTTTGTGAGTTGTGCATAAGGTATTCAAGAGGAATCTCCAAGGCTGGTAAGAATTCTAGAGATGTTTGTTTTTCCTTTTCCAAATCTGCTACAAGAATAGGAGACATAAGAGCTGAAATCAATGCTTTATTTGAAAATTTTAAAGTTGATTTTATTAGCTCTCTAAATGAAAAATTGGATGTTTTGCAAGTTCATAAGAATCAAGAATTGGATGAAGTGTTTTGCCCTCATGACCGAAAGGAGCATCTCATAGATATTCACTCTTCCTTACCTAGGATGGAAGTAGCATATCAAAGAGGTAAGAAAGCTGCAACAAGGCCTATAGGTATGGTTCAAAACACTTTTTCTCCATTGTCATACTTGCATAATCCATTATGGAATGCTAATGTGTTAGGGCAGCCATGTCAATTTCAATATAACCACCTATCTTGTTTACAAGTTGGGCATGGTTCATCTTATGATGGCATGACTACTCTCCCTCATCTTGTAGCACAAGCACATTCTCCATATTATCCACCAGCTCTTTCACAACACCTTGCTTGCCCCTCAAAACCATTCACACAACCCAATCAGCCACATCATCACAATGCTCCATTCTTTACACATTTTCCTGCTCAACTAATTCCACACCCTCACCATAATAAACCAGTACAACATGCTTACAATGTTGAGCTGGCAAATTTACCCACCCTTCCCACCCATTCTATCTCACATGTGTTATTAGAGAAAACCTACAATGAGATTCAGAATGTTTCAAATGCAAAAATTGTAGAAGCTATGGAAGAAAATGAGGTTTCTTTTACTATGCATCAACGAGCTATTTTAAAAGCTCAAGAACTTCATGATATGATGGCTATGCGAAATCAAGAAAATAAAGGATACATTGAAGGTTGGTTTCACTCCATCATTTGTTTGCAACATCACTCCATGCTTCAACAATTTTTGATACCATTTTTTGAAGGGAAGTTGGCTTCTCATACCCTAATATTCATTAAGATGCATTTTTCAAATTTGGGTATGTGCATACGTGAAGCCTTACTTCGAAAATGGCTTCACTGGAAGTATTCATATACGTAGTCATATTCATTTTTCAAATCAAAATAGGTTAGTGTAGAAAATAAAATAAATAAGGGAATAAAATAAATGCATTTTGTTTTTCCATGTAAACCTAGTTGTTTTTTGTTGCAACATGCTATGCAAATCAACATTGGTGATAATTTTTTAATTCATTTGTGTATGTAGATGAATCATAATGGAAATAATAATTTATACAAACACTCATTTTCATTTTTAACACCAATTTGAAAAAATGCTTGAATATCATTTTTTTGGCTTGCGGGCTTGATGAAATCTCTGGAAAAACAGTCGGGACAGTCATGTTTTGAGGGACCAAAAGTGAATATTTTTAAAACCTGTTTCTACCCCAAGTAGCCCTTGATGTCTACTTTCTAACCCAATTTGAATCACTCAATTTGGATTTGAAACGAAAAAGTTAGAGTCAAAACATTGACCGGATGTGTAGCCGGCAGCTCAGGAACAGAGTTGGGACAGTGAGTTTTTGGAGGCTTAAATGAATGAATTTTTAAAACCTGTTTCTATGGTAGATTCCCCTATGAATCTAGTTTACAATTTAATTGGAATCACTCATTTTCAATATCGTATGGGGAAGTTATGATCAAAATACTGACTGTCTATCGTAAAACAGCACTCTTAAAACTCCGTCTTTCCGGCTGTTCCTTACAATATTTGACCTATCAATTATTATTTTCTTCAAAACCTGTTTCTATTGGAGATAAATAAATGAATCTACTTTCATTTCCAATTTGAATCATTCGAATCCGACATCAAACGAAAAAGTTATGTTTGAAATATCAACTGTTGGTCTAAGTCGGGTAATCGACAATGACTCTATTATGCAGGTCGTTCTAACTAAAATTGACATATCATATCATTGAATCTTTAAAACCTGTTTCTAATGGAGATAAACCTTCGAATTAGCTCTCATTTGGCTTTGGAATCACTCAATTTCGACGAAAAACAAAGAAGTTGTGATTAAAACACTGCAGGTTAGTATGATTGACCATTGCTCTCCCGCAGGTAACAAATAAACTTTACTTTGTTATTTTCTCCAAGGATTTGTTCTACAGAGTAACTACTTGTTAGTTTTTTACATAATTCTTGGATTAGGAGAGCCCGCGCACCTCTCTTTCTCCATGATTTAATGTTTTATTGCAGGTAGACACTCGTTTTTTGCAGGTCCTAGGAGAAAAAGAACGTCAATTTATGGACAAGTGATTCTTGAAACAAATTTTAATAAAACAAAGGAATTTCATCCAACTTATTACCCAACGGATTCATAATAGAAGAAATGAAGAATTGATTTCCATTTGAAGATTCATGTCATCTCTTTGCTGCCAAAACATTTTTCAAAAAGATCATTTTTTTTACATAATATCATAGCTGTTGTAACTTAATTTACATATTGTTTTTAAATAAAATGTTGTTTTTTTCTAATTTCTTTTATATTTTGTGTTTCAGGTGTTGCTTCATTCAAAGTGCAACTCATCCTCAGCATCAATGCAGTGAACAGCTAATTCATTCTTTGCGCGTTTTTGCTGTTTTTGCTGTTCCTTTTCGAAATGGAACAACATTTGTGTGATTTTGCTGTTCCTTTTCGAAAAGGAACAGCACTTGCGTGTTTTTGCTGTTCCTTTTCGAAATGGAACAACATTTGTGTGTTTTTGCTGTTCCTTTTCGAAATGGAACAACATTTGTGTGATTTTGCTGTTCCTTTTCGAAATGGAACAGCACTTGCGTGTTTTTGCTGTTCCTTTTCGAAATGGAACAACATTCGTGTGTTTTTGCTGTTCCTTTTCGAAATGGAACAGCATTTGTGTGATTTTGTTGTTCCTTTTCGAAATGGAACAACACTTGTGTGACTTTGCTGTTCCTTTTCGAAAAGGAACAGCATTTGTGTGATTTTGCTGTTCCTTTTCGAAATGGAATAGCATTTGTGTGATTTTGCTGTTCCTTTTCGAAATGGAACAACACTTGCGTGTTTTTGCTGTTCCTTTTCGAAATGGAACAACATTTGTGTGATTTTGTTGTTCCTTTTCGAAATGGAACAGCACTTGCGTGTTTTTGCTGTTCCTTTTCGAAATGGAACAGCATTTGTGTGATTTTGTTGTTCCTTTTCGAAATGGAACAGCATTTGTGTGATTTTGCTGTTCCTTTTCGAAATGGAACAGCACTTGTGTGACTTTGCTGTTCCTTTTCAAAAAGGAACAACACTTGTGTGTTTTTGCTGTTCCTTTTCGAAATGGAACAACATTTGTGTGTTTTTGCTGTTCCTTTTTGAAATGGAACAGCATTTGTGTGATTTTGCTGTTCCTTTTCGAAATGGAACAGCACTTGCGTGTTTTTGCTGTTCCTTTTTGAAATGGAACAACATTTGTGTGTTTTTGCTGTTCCTTTTCGAAATGGAACAGCATTCGTGTGTTTTTGCTGTTCCTTTTCGAAATGGAACAACACTTGTGTGACTTTGCTGTTCCTTTGCGAAAAAGAACAGCACTTGCGTGTTTTTTGCTGTTCCTTTGCGAAAAGGAACAGCACGTGGATGTTTTTGTTGTTCCTTTGCGAAAAAGGAACAGCACTTGTGTGTTTTTGCCGATCCTTTGCGAAAAGGAACAACATTTGAGTGTCTCTGCTATTCCTTTCTCAGAAGAAACAACATTTGTGATTTTTCGAACGACATTTGCATTTTCACGTTTTTTTGTATGTATTTTTGTTTTTTTTGGTGTGCATTTTCTTTGATGTTCCTTACACGAAACACCGCTTTGTGAGTGTTTTCGCTGTTCATTCAAAAGAGAAACACTTTGGGAATATTTCTGAGGGCAACCCTTTCCTTTGTGGGATTATTCATAGTCAGCTCAACCACATTCTCCTGATTCTCTTTCATGGCATGAAGTACACTATTTTTATGAGGACAAGAATTATGGATTCTTTTGAAGCAAGTATTATCATTTACGTTATGATCTTTAACAGGACAACTCCTTGATGTTAGATTCTTTTAAAAAAGGGACACAATTATTTATATATTACTTTACTGCATTGTTTTTGCTGTACATGATATTGATTGATCATCTTAATACCATGCTGGTTCCACCCTTCCTGGTTATAATCTTCTCTGTCTGTAATAAATGAGATTATGGGTATATTTTTTTATATTGACATGTTCAACTTCTTCCGCCATCGCTACTCTTAAGGAGTATTGAGCCTCCCTCTTTTTATCATAAAAATGTGTAATAACAACAAAATTTTGTTCGCAGATGGAGGATAGGGGGTCTCATTACGAGCCAGCCTACCATGTTCATAAGGCTGTAACAAAGTGACATTCCCATTATGGCCACCACACCAGGGTTATGATCCATTGGATAGCCAAATTATCCTTGGAACAGGAGGTCTCATCACGAGCCGGCCTGATCACTTTTGCTACCTCCTAGTGAATGGCAGTGTGGTTATCTGGTTACCACGCCAGCACACTGATCTCTTCTGTAGAACAGCACTGTAACTCTCCATTTATAAATTGAGGATCCTGGCTCATATGGGTTAAAAAGCAACCCTGCCGAGGCTATGAATGCCTGCTGGCAGCAGAGGCTCTGCTTATGGTATTGAAGTTATATCTTTTCGTCAATTATTATTATAATACCTTTTTCTTATTTTCTTTTTATCAGAGAAGTTATTTCCTTAACTTTTTCCCTGTTTGAACCTTTATGCATGAGAAATTGTTTTATGATCAATCACATCATTTTCAGCTAGAATACCGTCAGCAAAGCATATTTTTAGCATATTGTTGTCCTTTTTCGTTTTGCATAAACTATCATCACTCTAAAGCGTCCTATCTTTTATTCATAACTATCTTTACACACTTTGCTCTCAATATAACCATAATTTTCACCGTCCTATCATTGATAAGTGTACTCTGCTTCATATTGTTCATTCTCTTGCCTTGCCATCAGCATAACCCCTCTCATACGCTTTATGGTCATGGAATTTATTTTTCAATTAGAAGGGGGGGAATGTATGCATTATGGGATTGCATGCGATATGATTACTACACTCTGCCATAACTTGTTAATTTGACAAAAATTTTCTGACTGAAAGTTTTGCATGCATCTTATTTATTTCTATTCAAAACTAACATTATGGATTCAAGAACATTGTATGCAAAATAGTGCTTTGTTTACAGGAGAACAACAAGTATGCAGGGGAAATTCTATTCGTAGCATGACCACACTATTGCACTTCACAGTAGAGGCTCGTGAACGTGAACAATTCTTCAGATATGATGTGCTTCCCTGGATTCCACCTTTTGCATCACTTTTAGCACCAACTCTGCCTACATCAGCTTCAACAACTGCCAGTATTTATATGTCATTCCACATTTTTGGAGGTAAAACTTGAGGTAAAATTGCATAGTTTTCTAATTTATTATAAATTTAGGAGAATCTAATGAAACTCCATCTTGAGCATTATTTGTCATCTTTCATTCAACATCTTTACCACTTCCCCTTTTTCCGCAGCATATCATTTTCGAGTGTGGGGGAGTGTTCCTTTTATTCATTTCTTTCTTATAACCACGTCATTCATCTTCTTTATCATCCATTGCTATTCTTATTCACTCTCAACACCTCCCTTATTTCATGTTGTTTTACACCAAGCATCGAATTCAACAGCTGGTAGCAACCACCTCTATTTGTTTTCTAGCATCGCATGAGGACATGCTAATTTTTCAGAGAGGGGGAGGAATTGCTACGCTTGATGGATGTTTTCTATTTTCTCTCCTTTAAGGCATACAATTTCAGTGTAGAAATTGATTTCCCTAATATTTTTAAAAACTATGAACTCAATTCTTGTGATCTCTAGGAAACACAAACATACTATTGAAATACACATACCTAGATAAATTCAAGAAATATTGGTTCATAAAATTTCGGAAATCATGCACTCTCACCTACAGCCATTTTGTTTATATCCCATGATCCATGCATCAAAATGATTTGATTTTTGGATCATAGAGACATTCATGTATTGTAAATTTACTTGCAACATTTCAACAAAATCTGGTTTGTAGTTTTGAGAAAATGCTTAATGAAGTTTGTTGTTATCTATATCATATTTTGCTGCAACTTCATACATATAGTTGAATGTCAATGTAAAAATTGTTATGCCTTCATCGAGATTGCTAAAATTGAATATTTATTAATTAAGGAAGCATTCAGTTATTCTCAAATTTTTATTGCTTGGTTAACACATGGGTTTTCATCTTTGGGTTGCATGAGGACATGCAATATATTCAGTTTTCGTTGCATGAGGACATGCAACATATTGAGTGTGGGGGTGTGTCGGGTCGTTAATATGCCATGATTATTGTCACTTGTGAACGTTTATTCCACCCATTTCCACCATTCTTCATCATGTCATTTATTATAATTTATCATTTAAATCCATTTTATAAATGATTTATGCTCTCATGGATGAATATTATTTATTCTCCTTTATTTCTAATAAATTGATTATTATGCATTATTTTATCAATGATAGTTCTAATAAGTTGGTTATAACATTATCTACCATTCTTAGCCTCCAAAGTAACTTCCAGATTGAAGATTTGATTTTTAAATCAGCCAACTCAGAAATTCGATGGTTTAAGGAGCGACAGTTTTACGGTTAAGATTTTGAGCAAATGAAGACGAATTTGGAAAATCCGGAACATGGGTTTTGTCCAGAACGGGCCGAATTATCCTCAGAAAGAACAGTTTGCCCAAATTCGGCTTGTACAGGGAGAAACACAGGGTTCTTTGAGCACAATTTTCTCAGATTTGCAGTTGCAGCCGTCCTCCAAATCTTAGCTGCAAAGCCAAATCCGCCTTGTCCTTGTTGATCAATTGGTTAGAATCCATCCAATTTTGTAAAACAAATCATTTTGTAATTATCCATGCTCTGATATTTTTCTATTTAAATGAAACCCAAGATCAGAGAGGGGTGAAGAGGACGATTGTTGTTGTAATTATAAGTTTCAGAACAACTTTGATCATGGAGTCTTGTTGAGACCTGATTTTGTATACTTTTGTTAATGCAATCAATATAAAGGACTTGGTGTTCAATTTGTTCCTGCATCTGAAGTAAGTTACGGCGGTGCCATTGGAAGCTACGGGCCCAGCTCCAACGGACACTTGCCGTTGTATTGTTATACGGTAAATTGTGTGTGGTTTGTTTATTTCCATTATTTAAGTAATCTAATGTATTTGTTATATGTTGTTCCACGCTCTGTTACGACTAATCCATTAATGGTTTCATTCAGCAAGTTTATGTAAGTGACTCTATGTTGCGTAATGAATCTTTTCGGAGTTGATTACATGTTCACTATTTAAACTGATTGTTTCTGTTACAGAGCTTTCATATTAAATATTGCTATTGGATTCATTTTGAACTCTTATTCGTGGGAACTCGAAAGTAATATTATTTCATTTGAAAATAGAAGTCATGTTCTTTGGAAACATCAGATTTCTATAATAAGTATGTTGTGTATATATGATTGACGATTTGCTGTTCCATTTGACTAAACTGTCTACTTGTACAAAAGATTGCTCTTTCTTTGTATGTAAGTTGATGCCGAGAATTGAGAGTGTTGAACTCGCGAGATTTAGTTTCTTTCCTGCCGTTCCTTTTTACTGCTGTTCCATTTCTGAATAGCCATTCCATTCTGCTTTCTTGTTGTTCCTTTTTACTTGCATTTATTGGTTTGGTGTGGGAGGAGGATCAAGGCTGTCGTGAGACACAGCAGACGCTATTATGCTCCCAGATCCATGATCCATACTCTAATTCCTTTTGCATCAATTTCTAGAGGAATGAGTTATTGCTACTATATCCTCGATTGATGGTTGTTTGAATGAATGATTTAGTTTCTTGCTGTTCCAATTAGATTTTGTTTCAAGCATTCATTTACTTTTGGGTTTTAAGCACTATACTGCGAAACATTACTCTTAAGTAAATAGCCGCCTCAGACATAGTACACTCTTGAAATAAAAAGTCGTCCCTAGGTTGATAATTAATGTGAAGGTAATTAGGAGTTCGAAAGACACCTTTTTATCGCTCCACAGCAGCCTCACCAATTGATCTTTTATTCGATCATTCGCATCTACCTTTCAATGTAATATCCAGCACATCTATGTCGCGCCCACATGGTGCTGGCGTTGCAGTTTTTATTAAAGGGAGCACATCCTGATTGGAGCCTAGCAGCTATCAAATCTACCATTATGAGTACAGCCACAAAATTGGACAACAAGAAGGAGCCAATCCAAAATGTATCAAGGAAAATAGAAGGTCCTTTTAACTATGGTGCAGGTCATGTTAATCCGGATGTGGCTAGAAATCCAAGACTAGTCTATGATCTATCACCCGAAAATCACTACAATTTTTTCTGCGCCTTAAACTATACTCCAACACAGATCAAGGCCATTATAGGAAAGGAATTCTCATGTCCAGCACGCTCATCTAAGATACATAACCTCCAACTATCCTTCCATTATAGTCGCAGAATTGCTGGGAACCGCGATTGTGAAGAGAACGCTGGAAAATGTGGCAGAGGGACATGTGACTTATAAAGCGGAGGTGACGGGTCCTCCTGGAGTTTTGGTGTCGGTGAAACCCACAGAACTTGAGTTTTCCAAGAAAGGGGATAAGAAATCTTTTACTATAACATTCCCTGCAAAATTTGATACAAAGTTTCATCATTCAAATTCAAAAAGTCCAAGGAAACATTACAAAAACAGGTTTGAGAAGAGAAAAATCAAAATCCATGGCTATATGAGAGATTTTCCATTTTTGAGAAATTCATTTGCATGCCAAGAAAGCACAAGAGAAAAACAATGTGTGGAAGAAGCTGATTGTGTGACTTGGAAGAAACGCAATGCATATACTAAGGGGTGCAGCGCACACCCAGGGCACGACACACATAGAGCCACCCCTCAGTTCAAGTTTTCAATGGGCGTGGCGCACACCCAGGGCGCGTCACACTGGGATTGGCACGTGACGCATAAGCCTGTAACGTGAATTTTCTGCCAATTCTTCTCCGAGTTGGATTTTGCTTGCTCGTTTCATGCTCAACGTGGTTGTGGTTGCAGTGTGAAGGAGCAGGAATGGAGGGAATTGAAGCATCGTGTTGGCAATATGAAGAGAATACAGGCAAGCATTCTAGGTACTGTAATTTTATGCACCTTGAGCAGATCAGTAGGGAACTGAGGCGGAAATTATTTGGAAGGTATAGACGATATGGCCATGGTTACAGTGGAAGCTAGAGTCAAACTCATAGCCCACGACTTTCTGCTGAATGACACCGTGGTTATAATGATCGTCCTATTGGTGGCCATGCGTATGATGAACATCCTCAAGGTGGTCGTGGTTTTGGTAGGAAAAATGAGAGGGATTATCCTGGTAATCATGATGATAGACAAGGGGTAGGCTGTCATTTTCTATGATACAGTATTTGGCCTTAGACGAGGTTGATTGCGTGCTTGACATGGGTTTTGAACCCCAAATTCGTAAAATTTCCCAAGAAACAGATATGCCTCCAGCTGGAAGAAGGCAGACCATGCTCTTCAGTGGTACTTTTCCAAAGGAGATATAGAGGTTGGCTTTGGATTTTATTTCAAATTATATATTTCAGGCAGTTAGAAGGGTGGGTTCCGGCACAATTCTGATTGTACAAAGAGTAGAGTTTTTTCCTGATGCTGATAAACATAGCCATTTAATGAATCTTATTCATGCTTAGAAAGCTGAAGGTACTCATGGAAAGCAATCGTTGACCTTAGTATTTGTGGAGACGAAGAGGGAAGCTGATGCATTGGAATGTTGGCTATCGTCAAATGGGTTTCTTGCAACAAGTATTCATGGAAATAAATCTCAACAGGAGCGCGAGCAGTCTTTGAGAAACTTCAAGAGTGGGGGCTGCACCTAGTTTAGTTGCAACAAACATGGCTGCATGTGGACTTGATATTCCACATGTGGCACATGTAATTAATTTTTATTTTCCAAGTGATATTGATGACTATGTCCACCGCATAGGGCATACAGGTCGTGCTGGTAAATCAGGGTTGGCAACTGTTTTTTTTTTTAAGTAACCTTTCTCTAGCAAGGCCATTGTCTAAAACTCATGCAAGAAGCAAACAAAGAGGTTCCAATGTGGTTATCTCCATACTGGGCACGCAAAGGCTGCCTTTTTAAACCAATGCGTTGTCAAGAGGGAGGAAGGGCACATAATCATACGTTTTGATCCTGCTAAACAGAGTAATGAATTTGTTGTGATTGGGTTTCACGTGGTATTAAAGGAGAATGGCAGCCGGTTGTGTTCATTAAAAGAAAAATTTTAATGGAAAACCATTTTTCCAGACGACACATGTAATAGAAAACTAAACAATTAGTAGAGCAGCCTCCATATAGATAGTCCATCAGTAGACAACTGAGATATCTTTAAAGACAACTGGTCAAACTTAATATCGTTTACCGGATGAGCTCTGGAAAGGTTGAAGGAATCATAATAGAGAACCTGTTAGAGCTTCATAAATTGGATAGGATGAGGATTAATAGCTGGTCTGTTATTCTTGATAGAGAGAATGAAAAGGATGTCAAAGGGTTTTTTTTTTTTAGGGATGATTGCTTAAGAGAGGGGTTATTGTGGCTTACCCATCATGCTCCTTTACAACCAAATGTTTATCCTTCAGACGTTTGAGATCTGGTTTTAGAGTCTCTGGACCCTCATTTGAACTCCCTCTTAAATGTGAAGCCATCAGAAGTGACACCGAGGGATCGTATTGTTGTTTTCAATCAGGCATTGGAAAGAACTGAAAGTGACATTGTTTCGCAGCTCAGAAGAGCGTTCTTGGTTGGCTGCCACTTAAAATTAATGTGTTTGATGATATTATGGAAGGTGGATTTCTAAACTCATATTTGTCCAAGTCTGGATGGAACGTGGTTTCTAACATTGATTCAATTGTTCATGCACTCAGAGTGTGCAAGCTTCCCTACTTGGGCTCAAATTGCAAGAATATCCATCATTGAATTTACATCCTCAAATTAGTGCATTGAATGACATCTAAGAATAGAAAACATATCTTGAGAAATCCTTATGTAAATATTCGACTGAGATAATCTTGGCAAGAAAAGGGGATTTGATGATGTTGATGGAGGGTGATTTAATGGTACATAACAACACTTCTTATGAATGCATTGGTTCTCGAAGTCTTATTATTCCAAAATGGGTTCCTATATATCGAAAAATTTACAATTGGTGGTTAATGCTATTAGCTAGTGAACCTGCTCCTGTTGCTTACGTTTCATGACCAGGCACCATTGTTTCAATAGGAAATGATGTGAAGAACCTTATTTCATCTACTCGTCAGGTCATTATCTCATCTGCAAGTGCTACCAAAGTGGAACCTTCATTAAATGAAATGTTTGAAGAAAGTTCCAAGGCTCTATCGAGGGGTTTAAGGTTGGCACCTAATGGATAGATTCTAAAATATCAATTCTTGCACCATGCAAAGGAAGGCAATCAAGAATTAGTGGTATTGGATAAATAACCAGAGAACTCAAGGATGCACCTGGGAAATCACCATATTTTGGTGGAAAAAGGTGGTTGGAAGTTAGATGGCCAAAAACGATGGATCAGAAACAGCACCTTTGCAGACATACTTATATTTTTTGCCAGGAATACAACCGAAGATCAAATCAACGGGTTTACTGTGGGAAGGTGCAAGCTGGCAGAAGGTTGCGAAGGCAATAAAGATAATAAGAATCAGAAGGATTCAATAAGACATGTAAGAGAAGAAGCTGTGAAATACGCTCAACACTTGCAGGATTTAAAGAAGAAACAAGGAATGATTAATGAAAAGGAGTGCTCTCCCAACATGGTGACACTCAAGTACTCAAATTTTTTACTAGCAACTGCTGCTGGCAAGGTGGAAGGAGGGAAGGGGCTAAATCCTGTTGAAAAAAAAAAATACCGGCATACACAATAGCTACTCTGACCCCTTGCTCGATGCTTTATAATTTCTTGGGGCATGAAATTACCAGAGCCTCAGAATCTAATTTTGATCACCCACACAAGGAGTGGATTGAACGGATCTTTCTTCAAGATCAGGGACCATCATTAACAGCTGAAAGGGTGCTGGACAAACTGGCTAAGCCGTTAACTAGGGAAGAGAATGAAGTCCAGGAGAGGTTATATTCTCACGCCTTCAAACAAGAGATAAAGTTCTTTTATGCTATGCCTTTGGAGCAGAGAACTTCGGTTCCCTTATTGAAGCAAGGTCATTCTGCCAAACACCGATATACCATTGTCTCAGACTTCGATTTATCTTGCACTGTCTTGGATTCTTCAGCCGTATTAGTAGAAATTGCAATATTGACGGCTCTTAAAGCTAAGCAAAATGATGGAAACATATTCTACCTGACTATAAGAAGATTAGACCTTATGAAATAAATATTCCACTAGGTCATGTCAGCTACTGGAACATGACACCAAAAGATCAGATGGACAAGAGACTACCAACTAATTATACCAAGGAACTATATGATGCAATGAATAAACATTTTGGCCTGAAAGAAAATGATGTTGGAGATATGATTATTGATACATCCGCATCAGATCATGGAAAAATTTGAAGATTGCCTTACACTTGAAAAGAATGTGATAATGCATGAAAATATAATGCCTGAGACACCACTTCAGAGCCCTGGTGATACCTCTACTGATATAGATAAACAATATCCAAGGAAAAAACAAAAATCATCATCAAAAACAGCTGGCATTAAGGCAACCTTGTCTGAGAACAATAAGATGATCATGTCAAACCTTAAGATGGCTGAGGAGGGGCGGATGAAACGTCATGAAAAATATTGTAATCTGTTTGAACGGAGAATGGAGATGGATGAGAAATATCTGAACCACCATGCAATGAATGTGCAACGGATGATCAATGTTGAGGAGCAGAAGGTGAAGAGCCAGAAACCATGAAGCCTAAATTAAAATGCAAAATACTTACCACAGCAGAAAGATAGGAAACCGACGGTCTATTTTTGACTGCAGTTGCAAAATCAAAGGGTCTATGTTCCACATTCTGTCTTTTAATTGGTTATCAACAAACAAAATGTAACGCTGCTCCTTTTTAGAGCAGACTTTTCCTATTCTCATGATTTTAGGTGAAACGACCCCTATTCTCATCGATCTGTTTTCCCATTCCTGAGTCTATTTATTGTGTGAAAATTTATATGTAAAGGTTTCGGAGTTTTGGCAAACAGTGGGAGAGCTGTGAAGGAAAACTTCACTGTACAGTTTTTGATAGGGATTTAATGAAAAGATACAGCTCTGACTCGTAAGATTCTTGTGGTGTGAATTTAGCATTTGTCTTTTCCTTTGTTTCATATGTAGTTCGTTATGTTTCCATTTCATTTCATAATCATTTATAAATGAATACTTTTAAGTGAGAAAGACAGAATCTAGTTTGTTGCTCTGCCTTGGGAAGGTATTCATGTTTTGTGTTTTCTTTTGTTTGATAAGGATTCATCTATTGCCCTTGTCAACCTCTCAGCATTCTTTGCATTCCATATAATTTCAAAATTGAATGTTAAATTTATTGCCTGTCTTGCGTCCTGAGATAATCTGTGTCTTGGATTTAATCTCCCTGCCCATGCTATTCTCGATCCCACGCTGCCCAGAAAACCCAGTGATTTATCAAATTACCCCTTTCCTATCCATTTACTAGCCTAAAATCAATTCCCATTTTTAGTCATCTCGCACCCGATTTCTCATTTTATCGAGATTGACTGGAGAGAGCCCTATCCTATCCTCATAGGGCTAGCTACGAGGCTGAGCTTGGTTTGATGTTGCCTTGAGTTTTTCCTTCTTCAGCCTGAGGCAGATTCGAGCGCTAACACCACCGTCAATTTCACTCCCTCAAGTCAACGACTATTGCGTGATTTCCATTCAGCCTCCGGAACTCAAACAAACTTAAACTCCCAATCATAATTCATTAGGTCTGCTATTTCCCAAGCCTTATCTACTTCAATCTCCGTCGTTCATCTGACCTTTCAATCCGATGGTTGTTGGTTTACCCGATTAACAAACCTAATCGGTGATCCTCCGCCGTTGATCAAAGCCCATTTGATCTAACAGTTAACAATGATATTGGACGAGCCACTTGCATGAGGATTAAGTTCCCGATAAAGTGATTTCCTCTCTCCTGCGACATGGTATGTGTCAGTCGATAAATGTAATCTGGTGACCACCCCGAATTACCACTTACGACTTTTTCTTCACCCGATAAACAACTTTTGTGAATAAACCACCTTTCTTCCTTGACTATCGCATGAGCTTATCGGTGTGTGATGATCATAGATCTTCATCGATCAGATGGTCGTGACGTTCCTCTAGATTCCTCTTTTGCTAACACTTAAGTTTAATCTCCGTCATTCATTTATTTCAGTTTATGTTGCGCGACTTAATATTGATCTTCCATCACTTTCAACCTCGTTCTTTGATCTCATATTCCCAATGGCTCTTGTGCATCATCACTTCATTTCTTCGACCTTCCCTTTACCTTGTTTTTAGGCCATTCCTTAGTGTTTTCTGTGGTTTCAGGTTTACTTCAGGTTTTCTGGTTTTTGGTTGTTCTACAACACAACTCCCTCCCGAGCTTAACTCTGTGTACTCTTAATCACTATCATCCTTGAAATTCACTTGGATCCTTTGATTAGATTCAACTATTAAACCCCGATCCTACATGCTTCCCTTCTTCTCTGTGTTTAGCTCGAACTTCACCTACATATATATACTATGCAGAAACTTCTAATTCACACATAATTCATAACTCCATTAATCAATACACACCACACAATTCAGAATCGAATTCTCTGTATCAATGAATAAATATTTACATCATTTCTTCTCTCAAGCCTGATTTTCAATATCAGTGGCCTCTTTTTCATAATCTGCTCGTAGGCTTACATTCAACCTCTTCACACTCTAACTCCCTAACTAACTAGCTATCTAACTTGACTAACTCTTTTTATGCCTTTTAGGCTTACATTCATACAAAAGGAGTCTATAACCAATTTCTGGTTTAGATCCTTAATAATTTCAACTAAAAACTAAGAATCCTCTGCATCCTATAAATCATGAACTAATTCCTAATTTAGGATCTACAATTAATTTCCAAATCTATCAATCCCTATGAACTCTTAACTATCCTGATTCTCTCATGTTCTCCTTCATTTGAGAACATTTACAATATGCCTCTCAATACTTAATTAATTCCTATTTCCATTGAAATCACTCAAAAGCCTCAATAACTACATTAATTTGACACTTAGGAAACCATCTTCCTTAAAGAAAAAGACCCCCCTATGTCTACTAAAATACAATTATTCTTCTAAGTTGAATGCTCCCGTCAGACTCCCCATGTAGAAAAAATTCATGATTTCCAGATCATGTGTCTTCATATGTTGATCGAAAACCTCTAGGGTCCCAAACATTAGTTTGTAGTTGTCTAAATGCTCTACACCTTTGTTGTTGCTCTATGTCTGTTGCCTTATGTTTCATCTTCCTCTCCTTGTCAATCAAGTTCAAGTTCCGATTGATCATCCTTCCTGCTATCATTTCCCTCATCCTAGACTGTTCATCATCAATTTCCATAATTCTTCAATCTCTATATCTAGCAAATCCTTAGGCTGGTCCATACTCTGCCACTTACTGTTACCTCTTTCTCTTTGTTTCAGGTTGTTGTCGTTGTTCACTAACTCTTTACACTATCGTTCTTCTCTTTGAAGTTGTCGAATTCTTACTCTTAGTCTTACTTTTTCTCCTACGCTTACTTTTTCTACCTCCCTTTCATCCTTACCCTCTTTCACGATTATCTCTTTCTGCATTGAATCCTGACTTTCCAGCATTCTCTCCAGCAATTGAACATCTTTGTTCCATGGATTAAATTATTCCACAGAATCCTCTTCTACCGCCTTTACTTGGCTACTCATCTGTACCAAATTTCCTCCAGCATCTACAACTAAACCTACACTTAGAAAACAATTATTAAAATCAGAAACATAAGGCCTCAATGTCTCTTCTTGCTTTGGAAAAACTTCAGTATGCTACTCTAATTTCTCCTCTTCTATCAGCACATCAGTATGTTGACTCAATCTCTTTAAAGAATTCTTTAATGTACTCTCAAGACTATCATTTAGTCTGCCCTCCACATCATCTACTCTAATGATGTCTTTCTGCTCTTATCCATTTTAGTGAACTCCTTCCTCTGCAATCACACTATCTGATGAAAATGGGATCTTGGGGTAAGCCCAAAATCCATTTTCTTGTACGAACCTCGATCCTGGGCCTGTGGGTTATGGCCCACAAAGCCTCGACGGAAGCGTTCTAAAACTTTAAAACAGAGATCTTCTTTAACTATCGAACCAGCCCTTTAAAACAATGTTTGAATGCGTGTTAAAACAACGATTCTATACGACTGCACCCCCGGTCTGATTGATCTGGTCGTTCACTATAGCATACACCCATATTAAAGAATTCAATGACCCTTCTTCAAATATTCAAAAGCCACAGCTTTACTTCAAATTGTCAAATTCTGCCACTGCATGGACTTCAAACTAAAGTTGTCCATTAATCAAGAATATCACCTCTGGTTGGCAGAGATACCCGATAATTGGCATGAGCTACGGTTTCTGCCAGGAATCCACGATTGAACGGGCGTCCCCACGCAGATCCAAAATCCCCATGAAATCCATAAAGCTGCTTATATGATTTATTAAATTAAATTACAAGTGACACGCAGCGGCAACATGACGAGGTGCAGAGTTCGAACCCCGCCAGTGGTGAACCACCCAACCAAAAGCGGGCAATTTGGCGATGTGATATCAATAACTATTTAAAGTGATCCAAATTCTGGCTTATGCCAATCCTCAACACTCGCTTTTCATACATAACGTTTAAACAATAAACGATTAACATATATATACAACAGTTACGCAAGCAATTCAAATCACCATTGATCATGTAAGCCATCAATGTCGATCGACAAGTTCACAACACGAAATTAAGCCAATTATCAAACACACATAAATGTAAACACCATACACTAAACCCAGGTTTATACATTCACAAAACAGTTACATACTAAGGCGTTTCAGCCTTAGAAACAAGCTCAAATTCGATTACATCTTGCTCTATCACTCAGGCTCTCTCTTCTTGAACAACTATTGATTCCTATAGATATATCTCTACCGCTGTTACATTGCATTTATAATAGACATGTTATATCGAAGGGATCCGATACTTATTTTCCTCCATCAAAACGCTCCATAATTGATGCGCGGTTGTTAATAATAGCAAGTCTTCTTGAGACATATCCGCTTTAATCCACTTTAAATATGTTTTAAGCAGATTTTCCTCCCATCGCTCAGCTTTGTTGTCCATGTCCTCCTCGCTCCACTTGGATTCTTCTTCAATTAAGAAGGGGGTTAGATGCTCCTGCAGCAGACTTGCGAGGTAAAAAAATTATTGATGACCTCCTGGTCATATACTTCTCCTGGTCCTCAGCAATTCTACCCACTGTATCTCTTGGAATTGCCTTCATGATCTTCTGTGAGATGCAACCAACCTCTGTAGTAACAGTCTCCTTCTGTTACACGATACCTCACCAAGCCCTCCGCACTCGGTCTTTTGGCATCCTTCTGGTTCTCTTCTCTGGAGCCAATTGAGCACACCTTGCTCTAGGTTGCTGCAAATCTTCTCACCTTCCGCTGTCGCCATCTACACAACAGTAAGACCATGAACTCTCCAGCTTTAACACAACTGTACGTCTTTCCCCTTCCGCTTGCATTCTTCTTCATTCTCGCAAGAAATCCTTTCCCTGCTCTGATACCACTTGACGAAAATGAGATCTTGGGGTAAGCCCAAAATCCATTTTCTTGTATAAACCTCGATCCTGGGCCTGTGGGTTATGGCCCACGAAGCCTCGATGGAAGCGTTATAAACCTTTAAAACAGAGATCTTCTTTAACTATCAAACCAGCCCTTTAAAACAATGTTTGAATGCTTGTTAAAACAACGATTCTATACGACTTCACCCCCGGTCTGATTGATCTGGTCGTTCACTATAGCATACACCCCTATTAAAGAATTCAATGACCCTTCTTCAAATATTCAAAAGCCACAACTTTACCTCAAATTGTAAAATTCTGCCACTGCATGTACTTCAAACTAAAGCTGTCCATTAATCAAGAATATCACCTTTGGTTGGCAGAGATACCCGATAATTGGCATGAGCTACGGTTTTCGCCACGAATCCACGATTGAATGGGCGTCCCCACGCAGATCCAAAATCCCCATGAAATCCATAAGTTGCATATATGATTTATTAAATTAAATTACAAGTGACACGCAGTGGCAGCATGACAAGGTGCAGAGTTCGAACCCCGCCAGTGGTGAACCGCCCAACCAGAAGTGGGCAATTTTGCGATGTGATATCAATAACTATTTAAAGCGATCCAAATTCTGGCTTACGCCAATCCTCAACACTCGCTCTTCATACATAACGTTTAAACAATAAACGATTAACATATATATACAACAGTTACGCAAGCAATTCAAATCGCCATTGATCCTGTAAGTGATCAATGTCGATCGACAAGTTCACAACACGAAATTAAGCCAATTATCAAACACACATAAACGTATACACCATACACTAAACCCAGGTTTATACATTCACAAAACAGTTACATACTAAGGCATTTCAGCCTTAGAAACAAGCTCAAATTCGATTACATCTTGCTCTATCACTCGGGCTCTCTCTTCTTGAATGCCTATCGATTCCTATAGATATATCTCTACCGCTGTTACATTGCATTTATAATAGAAATGTTAGATCGAAGGGATCCGATCCTTATTTTCCTCCAACAGAACGCTCCATAATTGATGCACGGCTGTTAATAATAGTAAGTATTCTTGAGACATATCCGCTTTAATCCACTTTAAATATGTTTTAAGCAGATTTTCCTCCCGTCGCTCAGCTTTGTTGTCCACGTCCTCCTCGCTCCACTTGGATTCTTCTTTGATTAAGAAGGGGGTTAGATGCTCCTGCATCACTATCATACTTTGAATTTCCCAGGAAATACTCTAGCAATTCAATTTATCTGTGACACTTCATAAGTACTTCATCATTACTTATGATTCCTGCATTTATACACAAATTATCAGTTTGAAAATTACAAGGTTCAACATTCTCAACTGCTACTTCACATATCAGTTCTTCAGACTAAATTTCATCTCCTTTCACAAGAAATTTTTCCTGTTTTGTCACAGCTTCAAACATCAATGTATTACTAAATTATTTCTACTGCAATAATTCACTGCTTTTCTCATTCAAGAGACATTCTTCAGCATTCTTTACTTTAGATTTTTTATCTTCTGAAAGATACTCTTCCATAATTTTAACAGTTTCAAAAGATTGCTCATCCTCTGCAAAACCTTTAATCACATCAAAATTATTAGATTCAACAGTATAAGGTTTTACATTCTCTTGCTGGTTTACATTTGTACAACAGTTCAGAAAATCATCAATAATTCCTTCTTCTTCACCCAGAACTTCACCCTGCTCTGGTTCATAAATGGAAAATTCCATTTCCAACTCAGCTTCTCTGAGTTTTTCCATCAGCCACTTTACTTGCTTCTGCTGTAGCCTTCTCTGTAACTTAGACCACTTCATTGGCTTCTTCTTTAATACCCAACCTAGTCTTTGGTTTTCCTCAAGTATCATCCTTAATACATTGATTTGTTCTTTCATTTCAACAATCTCTTTGTCAATTTCCTCTTTTGTCATTTTCCTTGGCGTCCTCCTTCTTCACCTTTCTTCTGATGTGGTTTTCCTCAGAATCTCTACTATGACTATTAGTAGTCATTTTCTCCTTCTCTATCTTCATGAGCTCCTTACTCACTTACTATGAGCTGAATTAAAGCCTCTTCAACAGAAATTCCTCCCTGCTGTCACTTACCTCACCAAGTTTTCCTCTGTACTTTGTCTTTCGGCAAGCCCTTGGTTCTCTATCTCTGGAACCTCTTTTGAGCACTTCTCTCTACTTCTTCTATGCTACAACTCATCTGCATCTTCTAATATCACAACTATCCTCTTGTATTTCAATCACAATGAAATACTTGGTTCTGACCCCCTCTTCTTTCACTTAGAAAGTCTTATCAACTTCCTTCATTACTTGACAATTCTACCCACATCCTTTATGGAATTTCCTTTGTGAGCCACAACAATACCTCTGTAGTAACAAGACTCCTTCTTACTACATATTTCTTACTAAGCTTCTCTCCTCTGAGCTTACTATTTTGACATCTCTATGGTTCTTTCCTTTTGAATGAATTGAGAACTTCTTGCTTTAGGTTTCTACAGTCTTATCACCTTCTTATGCTGCTACTTGTGCATCAATATAAAGACCACAAACTCTCTAATATTAAAATAAAAACATATCATCTCACCTTCAAGATCTCTGCATGATCTTGTTCTACCATTCTCCTGCACTTTGAATGGATTGTTCTCTGTTTCTTGCATCTGCAAATTTTTCTATACTTTTATCACTATTTGCCTACTATTTGTGAGATTAAAGTCTGATCTCCTCTTGCCTACATACACATCTTAAAACATAACTCTGTTGTAAATTTCTCAAAGACCTTTTACATAGAATTTCCTTATTCTGCTTCGATACCAAATGTTCCAACCATAATTCTACTATGATACCAAATTTTTCCAGCCTAAGTCGACAATACCCACATTATGCAAATAAAATTGCATTTCGATCGTCCCAGGCCTTAATCACCTAATCCATGGTGAAAACATTCTTAAACCAAGGCTTAATGTTCTTAATTAAGTGTTATGCAGAAACGTTATATTTGACTATTCAATAGTCTAAACCTTCATTAACCTTTCCAGTGGAATTTTATACAACCTCATAAAATTTGGTTAACTCAACATAACCTTTTAATTCATTTTATTTTTATTATAACCTCATAAATATAAATATACCATAAACCCACTTAACCTTACCTTTTCACTTTTCCACGGCCTTGACCCATTTTCTAAGGCTCACCTTTATCGGTTCAATCATCCACTGTCGATTTCACTCCCTCAGATCAACGGTTGTTGCACAATTTCCATTCATCCTCCTGACTCAAACAAACTTAAACTCGCAATCATAATTCATCATGTCCACTCTTTCCCAAGCCTTATCGGCTTCAATCTCCGTTGTTGATCTTACCTTTCAATTTGACGGTTGTTGGTTCACACGATCAACAAACCTAATAGGTGATCCTCCACCATTGATCAAAGCCCATTTGATCTAATGGTTAACAATGATATCGGACAAGCCACTTGCATGAGGATTACCCACCTGATAAAGTGGTTTCCTCTCTCCTACAGCGTGATACGTGTCACTTAATAAATGGAATGAGGTGACCACCCCGAATTAGCACTTACCACATTTTCTTCACCCGATAAATAGCTTCTCTGAATAAACCACCTTTCTTCGTTGACTATCGCATGAGCTAATTGGCATGCGATGACCATAGATCTTCATCCATCAAACCGCTACGACGTTCCTCTGAATTCCTCTTCCGCTAACACTTAAGTTTAATCTCCGTCGTTCATTTCTTTTACTTTATGCTGCGCGACTTAATCTTGATCGCCCATCGCTTTCAACCTCATTCTTTGATCTCATAGATCCAATGGCTCCTGTGCATCGTCACTTCATTTCTTTGACCTTCCCTTTGCCTCATTTTTAGGCCATTCCTTAGTCTTTTCTTTGGATTCGGGTTTACTTCAAGGTTTATGGTTTTTGGTTGTTCTGCAACAGAACTCCCTCCTGAGCTTAACTCAAGGTACTCTTAATCACTTCCATCCTTGAAATTCACTTGGACCCTTTGATTGGATTCAACAATCAAACCCCGATCCTACATATTGCCCTTCTTCTCTATGTTGTGCTCGAACTTCACTTGCATATATATACTATGCAGAAACTTCTAATTCACACACAATTCATAACTCCATTAATCAATACATACTGCACAATTCATAACCCCATTAATAAATACACACCACATAGTTGAAAATCAAATTCTCCATATCAATAAATAAATATTTACACAGTTTCTTCTCTCAGGCCTGATTTCCAATATCAGTGGCCTCTGTTTCACAATCTACCCATAGGCTTACAGTCAACCTCTTCACACTCTAACTCCCTAACTAACTAACTAACTAACTATCTAACTTGACTAACTCTTTTTATGCCTTTTAGTCTTACATTTATACAAAATGAGTCTAGAACTAATTTCTGGTTTAGATCCTTAACAATTTCAACTAAAACCTAAAAATCCTCTCAATCTTATAAATCGTGATCTAATTCCCAATTCAAGATCTACAATTAATTTCCAAGGCTATCAATCTCTATGAACTCTTAACTATCATGATTCTCTCATGTTCCCCTTCATTCGAGAACATTTACAATATGCCTCACAATACTTAATTAATTCCTATTTTCATTAAAATCACTCAAAAGCCTAAATAATTACATTAATTTGACACTTAGGAAACCAAATTCCTTAAAACACAAGACCCTGCTATGTCTACTAAAATACAATGATTCTTCTAAGCTGAATGCTCCTGCATCAGAATGCTACCTTCAATTTTCGATTTGTATGTAATGAATAGAATAATCTTATTTTCCTTACAGGTTTCAGCATGAAATCGTGTTCAGTTAACTCGATACGGTGATGGTAGTTAAAGATGAAACAATCAATGGTTTTATGTACTTATTTACTTATAACGAATTTCCCTTTAAATATGTCTTCTAACGACAGGGATTATTTTGATTTTATATTAGTTGGAGGCAACGGATGTATTTAGAGCGGATATACATGAACAATTATTCTATCATTGATATGCACCTTACATTTGAAAAGTTCAACAGAGCTTACCTAATCGTATGCTAGATTCAGGGCCACATCCATAGGTGGAAATTAAGATGAGCTTGTAAGCAAATTTAGTTAATTTGATTAACTTTTCTTGAAAGATTAAGGTTAAACCAAGTTTTGACTAAATCCTATGTTCTTTCATTTCAGTGCCCTATGAAAGGAGCTCACTGGGTACTTTAATAACTTATATTTCAATAGACTTCAACTTATTCAGCTTCGCTTATTTCATTTCAATTTATTTTAATGTAACTTCCTCTACATACGACCCCAAGTCATAGTCAATATGGTAGTGCCCAAGATGGGTTGTATTTGAACTACCGTTACACTATTTTGCATGCCAAATTGACTATTTCTTGAATGGCAAGTCACACGATCATCCCACTTTTGCTTTTCATGTTATTACAAAATCTTTATAATTGCTACAGAGGGAAAGATTGATAGATGACAGTAGGTGTCGTTGATCTTTTAGAACAAGATTGGTTGAGAAGTTCCAGATAATCATAGGATCATCTTGCTTTTTATTTGCACGAGACAAAGGAGTTCAAAATATGTTATTGCAATAGAGTGACAAGATAGATTGAAGACAACGAAAAAATTTAATATCTCAACCTCAATTATGTATTCTCACGGATAAAAGTGAGTTTTAAAAAAACAATATTGGAAATAGAAATATCTAGATTAAGTCAAATTGTGTTTCTCTTTAGTAAACTATGATTCTTTTATGAATGTATTTACCACATAGGAGAATAAATACATACATTCATAACTTGGTTAGTGTTTTAATATATTAATATATTAATATTAATTTTTTTAATAATAAAAAGTTAAGTGTTAATTTTATAATTTTTTTGAAAATTGTTTTTTTATTTTTATTTTATCATAAACATTATATTTTATTATAAAAATGATAGATTTTATTGAACATATATATTATATTTTCCTTAAAATTATATAAATTTTTAATTATGATAAGGATAATAATTATAAAAAAAAGTATATTGTTATTAAAATAATTATTTACAATTTTATAATTGTTTAAAAGTGATAAAGATAATATTTTATTGATTAACTCATGAGATATAGATTAGTTGGTTTTCCATAGAATTTCATAATGCATTTAACATTGTTAAACACACAAGTCTATACAAGTCCGGGATCGAATAGCTCTTCCAACTCGAATTGTTTATGTTCTTGAGCAACAATAGTCGACCCTTTACTCTGTATTACTTCAAGCAAGAGGATCTACTTGCAAGATCTATGTACCAGATATACGCACCGGATGTTAGACAGGTAGCCAAAAACCTATTGGACAAACGCCATTACCTCCTCACATTTTGCAATCAACAAGATCGATGCGCTTCCCTGAAGCTGACGTGCAACACAATATAGGTAGGACTCTCAAATGTGGCAATATAATTATAAAATAGTAGCCGGCTCAAACAACAGCATAGAATAGCTCCTCCACCTCAGGTCCACAATCAAACAGACTGGAATTCCTCTTCCAATCAACAATTAAACACACAGACTCAATCACAAAGCTGATTAAGAGACAAAAAAACGCAATCACAATTTCAGATCGTGATTCTATGATATCAAATTAAAATTAAGACATAATAGGGAGGAAATGTGCAGCTCTCAAGTGAGACTAACTCAACCTTGAGAGTGTTTACACTCAACGCACTACACATTCAATAAACCAAGAATGTCATACATATAGGCTTACATATTAGTTGAGGAGTTATAAAAATATCCTAAAAAATAAGATCACACAATTAGCAATAACATAGAATAATCTATATTTCTCCATTATTTCACCTTAAATTAAGGTCTATTTTATCATATAAATCAAAATAGTGATTTTGTAACCATATTGAAATTTATTTAATGATCACATGGGGTAGCTCAAGCGGCAAGGGCCGTGGAAATGAAGTCTCACCGAACCGGAAGTCTTGGGTTCAAATCTTGGGATACCCTTCCCCCGTAAAGGGGTACATAATGGACATGTAAATCGGAGAGTCCCACCCCAGCTTACAAAAAAAAAAGAAATTTATTTAATGATCACATAAAAATTAAATACTTACTATATAACAAGATTCTTAATCAACAATATTCACCCCCATTTTACTATGGATGTTACTAACTTCTAACTTAATACATACAATAAACTTTCAATATAAAAATATTTTTAAACATGGATATTCATCTTCAATTTAAGATAGATATCATTAACTTGTAAACAGGCTTTGTTACAATACCAGTGGTAGTAGCATGACTTATCATTAACACTTTCCCCAAAACTATAACTCATTAAAAATTAGAATATTTTATAAATACTTTATTTCTATTTTATTTTATAATATTTTAAAAATTAAATCTAAACATAAAAATGTATGGGGAGATATAGTGGTGTAAATATTCGTAAATATTTTCGTATCGACTCAATTAATAAATAATAAAAGATTAAAAGTAATTTCCTAGAAAGACCATCTCCTAGATGTTGTAATGATGTATAAACATTTTGACTCATTTAAAAATAAATAAAAATATAACAAAATAAGAAAAATAATAATAATAATTATCAATAAAACATTTTAACTGATTAAATTACATAGAACTAAAACTAAAATATAAAATATAAACACAATAATTATAATTAGTTATAAAATATATCTCCATCCATCTTAATTATACGTACCAAAATCTAAAAAGGATCCAATCTCTAAGACATGAAAAGCTACAGGCCTTAGAGCCCATTACTATGAAACTAGTGGTAATATTCACCTCTTGCATCATATCTAAAGACAAGATGGTTGATACTACATAAATGTTGAAACAGTTGACTTGGCCTTCACTTCTTACATTGATAGAGTTTAAGTGCCAATTGAGAATTGGGAGAAGTCAAAACCTGTTCACATGGATATCAACAAAGAATTGCCAATTTAGAGTTAGAAATGCATTATTAATCACTGAATCATATCAATTCTTTGTCTTTCCTCCAAACATTACTTTTTCACATTTTCTCAAAAAAACCAAATGGTATCATGGAAATATATGTTTGTCTTTTCACCTTTCATTAATATAATGAAATTTCTATGCAAAGTAAGAGAAACAAAGGGTGTCAAGTGAATATATATTTGTCTCTTCAAGTTTAATTAATATGATTATGAAATTTTCATGTAAATCATCAAATAATATATTGAATTATGTGAATAAGTGGCTTTATAAAATGGAAGATTACCTTAGGGTAATTCATTATGAAATTTCCATGTAAATCATGAAATAACATATTGAATTATGTGAATAAGTGGCTTTATAAAATGGATGATTACCTTAGGGTAATTCATTTTAAAAAGGAGAAACTGAGGTATATACATATATCAAGCACATTTTCTAATGTGGCTGTGAGTATATCCTATCATTTTAACATGTCAATTATGAGCAGAATGTATTAGACCACAAAATCAATTTGAAAAAGGTGCAGCATGACAACTTCAAGAGTGGAACAAATATTGCATGGAAACTTAGTTTGGTGAGAATTTTAGTTTTGTAATGAAGAAATTACCTCATTTAACAATGAAATCTTACAAAATTGCTGCAAATGGATTTCTGAGTTACCATTTTTATTTTATTGGGACAATTTATTATTGCAACCATTGTTGGGTCATTATTTTCATGGAAAATTAATATTACGCTGCACCAACCAAATATCAATTGAAAATTTCTTAACCAAAATGAGTCGCCAAAAAATAAAATTTATTTCCAAATTAAGTAAGAAATATCAAAATGAAAGAAGATATTCAAACTCAGATAAAGTATTATAAAACAAGTGTAGTGAATTGATCAATTTCTAGTTATTATTTTTTATATGGAACATACATTTAAGGGAGTTATTCTTCATTTCAAAGATGATATTTGGGCTAAACTTCTTTATTATAACTTTGCTTTGGCTATGGGAAAAATGCATTTCAATCAATAATATACACATAGCACAACTACTTGCCATATAATCTTATATTTTTCTTTTGTATCATCCAACCCCTCACATTAACCCACCAATCCACTTACACAATTCGTTATTTATCTATTTGAAACAGATATATATCCAAGTCAATGCCTTCTAAGAAAGCCTTGAGGTGCCTCACAAAACAACGCAGTCTTATTGATGACAAAAGAAGGAAGAATGTCCGTAAAGAGAGGAAGGGTAATAATTTGATTTAGGTAAAGAGAGGAAGGGGAATAATTTGATTTAGGTAAAGAGAGGAAGGGGAATAATTTGAAATCAAGGAAGATGATCGTTGAAGGAAGCAAATGAAATGAAATATGATCATTCTAATTCCATTTGAGATAATCTAAAAACATTTTTACCGATACAATTTGTTAAAATACATATTTGTGATATTAATTTAAAGACCAGTACAAAGAAAATAAATAATAAAGATGCTTCTACTGGGATAACAATACAAAAAGAACATTGTGGATGTAGCTTTGTTCTTCATGTCCAAAACACCACAAAAATCAATGACATCTCCATCTATTCAAAATACCCAACAAAATATCACGCCACAAATGCAACACAGACATTAAAAAGAAACACGAAAAAATCAGATACAGAAGCAAATCTCTAACCTGTTTAACACAATATTGTAATGATGGCCAAAATGTTCAGTTCATCAAGAGAGAAATATGTATTACAGTCTCGTTTCAGCTGCGTAGGGAGGAAAGTTGGTTTCGAGGGTTTGTAGATTTGACAGGAAGGCTTGTATGTAGTTTTTTTCCTAACTGTTAATGTCAGTTAACTGTTTTTTTCTAACTACTAATTTGAAAACACACAAATCTTCAATCGTCTAACATTCAATCTGACATTGCAGAGATGTCAATGGTAGCGGGGAGAGTTGTTTTTAAATAGGAATACCTTAAAACATAATAATGATTAATAATAAGAATGAATAAAATTAATAATTTTAATTAATAATAGTACTAATATTAATTAATAATATTATTCATAACAATAATCATAATAATCTTATAATAATTATGCACCTTCATCATACATTAACTACATTTACTAATGTGGTTATGCATGTGACTATATACATATTTAGCATATATCAATCACAATTATTAATGTGGTTTTAGTTGTGCTACATCAATTATGGTCAACCATGGTGTCTAACGAAACATCATTTTGACACATTATTATGTTTATTTTTTAATATAAATAAACTTTTATTAATATTTGATTATACTAGCATTTTTACCTTATGTTCCAAAGGAAACGTCGTAATGCATACAGTGGGGAAGAATAACATAGAGTGGGGAAGAATAGGAACATGTGAATGGACATTGTTGAAAGCAAGGGTGGATGATAATGAGTTACAATTGCAATAGCTAGTTATGTGTATTCTGAAAATGGATATTTTGTAAATAATAATAGTTTGTGGAAGAATAGCGACATGTGAATGGACATTGTTGAAAGAAAGGGTGGATGATAATGAGTTACAATTGAAAGCATTAGTTATGTGTATTTTGAATATGGATATTTTGTAAATAATAGTAGTGTGTGGAAAAGTAGCAACATGTGAATGGACATTGTTGAAATCTAGGGTGGATGATAATGAGTTATACCTGAAATGTTAGTTATGTGTATTCGAATATGGCTATTTTGTAAATAATAGTAATGTCATGTAGTGGTTATCCATTATCCATGTAGTTGTTTTTGTTTATGTGAACATGTTTTTGTACATTATTTTAAAGTGTTTTTTTTCTTGTCTTCCGAGATGTAATTTTTCCATATGCTACCTATTTATGGTGTTATTAGAAAATACTAGTAGATTGTAATGGAAGAGGTGAAAAAAATGATACGACATTGTGAAATCATGGTTGTCGTTCCATATTTGAAAATGCATGAAAAATTGTTGGAGCCATCGAAGCTTGGAGTAAAACACTTATCCTTCACACCATCTACTATGAAGGAGGCCTCAAGTAATTCTTCCAGTTTTTAAGGCATCATGCTTTTAATGAGTTTAACCTTCTAAAGGTTGCCTACTCCTAGACATCATAGATTTCACACCATCTACTGTGAAGCAGGCCTCAAGTAAGTATTCTAGTTTTTAAGGCATCATGCTTTTAATGAGTTTAACCTTCTAAGGGTTGCCTACTCCCAGACATCATAGGTTTCTTAATCAATTATAAGCATGAAATTTGTTATAATGAGCTCGATGATTTATGCCACAACATACTTGAATGAATGAATTTTAATGACTTTCACATCATTAAGTTTCTTATAGTATTTTACTACTTGTTGTTAACGTGATTGGATTTTCCTTGCTTGTTTTAGCTTAACTTCTTTTGAGCATTTGGATTAGTTTGTGACAATGTTTATTTAATTTATTTTTTCCAAAATGACAAATTCAAAAATTACCATTGGATGAACTAGTATAAAGTAAAGCTACAAAATAGATATATCAATAAAGCTACTCAACAGCTTAGCAACTTTACACTATTTGATAGGAGAGAAGTAGATATTTAATTGAGAATGATAAATTAATTCTTTTAACTATTTATTGTATTGAAATATATTTTTTATAACCTAATATGAAAGAAATATATAATTTCTTCATAATTCTATATAAATAATAAAATAATTTCTATCATAAAAAGAAACATGTATAATTATTTTAATGTTAATATGAAATTTAAATAGAATATAGTTAAGTTATGGTATGTTCTATGCTTATAACATTTTACTTCTTTTTCTTATTATATTCCACCGATTAGCAATCACATGTACATAAAGTAAAGTGCAGATAGAACATTAAACAATCGACAAAAAACAAGCCAAGACAAGAGACACAAGATGTGGCGGCTAGCCAGGGACAAATCCCACAATGTGTGGGGAAACCCTTTGATCAAATCTTCTTTTATCTTCAATAATTCAGCAGAGAGAAATAGTACAATAAATCTGATTCATATCAGCAGTAGCAAACCCTAGATCAGTAGCATCAGCATTACAGCTTCATTATCAAACTAGGGCAGACCATATCTCACAAACCAACAGTCGGATTGACTTCATTCCACCACCAAAAGTTTCGGCTTCTAGAGGAGGTTCAGATGAACCTACAACGCAGTTCAGATGAGGAGATCTTCTAGGCCACGCAAGTCAATATTTATTTCTGCAGTTGCAGCTTCAGTTTCAGCAGTTTTCGGCTTCAAACTAGGGCAGTCGATATCTTGCAAACCGTTCGTCGGATTTACTTCATTCCACCACCAAAAGTTGCAGCTTTCAAAGGAGGTTTAGATGAACCTACAATGCAGTTCCAAAGAGGAGATCTTCTAGGCCATGCAAGTCAATCTTTACTTCTGCGGTTGCAGCTTCAGTTTCAGCAGTTTCCGGCTTCAAACTAGGGCAGTCGATATCTTGCAAACCGTTCGTCGGATTGACTTCATTCCACCACCAAAAGTTGCGGCTTTCAAAGGGGGTTCAGATGAACCTACAGCACAGTTCCAAAGAGGAGATCTTCTAGGCCACGCAAGTCAATCTTTACTTCTGCAGTTGCAGCTTCAAATTCAACAGCTTCCGACTTCACATGTGTGAGAGAGAGAGACCCATTTCAGCGCAGTAGAGAAGAGACTCATATCTGCACAATAGAGAGAGAGATGTGATGCGTTGAGTGAGTCCAAATGAGGAAAAGCCCTCTTATATTTATACACAACGTTGGTGGGTGAATAGATGCGACTGTTGGGCTTCTGAGCCTACATGAGTTGTAGGTCGGCTTGATAATAATTCCATAATCAAAATAAATTCATATCTCCATGAATACTTATCAGAATTGGATGATCTTTATATCAATCCTACACCTCTCGATGAGAGGAATCTAATAAAAATATTATTAACCATGAATAAGATGACCCACATGAATTTTTTCCCTGGTTGCCAATTTTAACACTCCCTCTCAACCATGGAGAACTTCATCTACAATCTGTCTATCGGTCATTACTATTCATCCATCAAATGCACTACCTTGTACAGCCTGACCCTTACCCTGCTCTGCTCTATTTTTCCTGTTCTGCTTTGTCTTGTTCTAGCCTGCACTGATCTGTACTATTTTGTTATGTTCTGCTCTGCTCTTGCATTGTTCTGTTCTACTCTGCTTTTGTCCGAATTATGAAGAAGAAGAAATGATTGAGGATGTATCATACTAACTCAAAGTCAGTCTCAAAGTATGTACCACTGGTCCCAAACCAGTCTCAACCAACCGAAAGTCAGCGTCATAGTGAGTACAACTCCAATGGTCCCAGACCAATATCATCCTCCACTGACTCAAAGTCAGTCTCAGAGTATGTATCACTGATCCCAGACCAGTCTCAACCGACCCGAAGTCAGCATCATAGTATGGTACAACTCCTACCACTGGTCCCAGACCAGTATCATTGATCCCAGATCAATGGAGGTCATCCTAGCGTAGGGAGTACGGTAGTTACAATGATGTGTCCATCGGTACTACTATGGTCCCTAACTTCATTTCCCTGCTCATTGATCAGATGAGAGGTACTTCCCATGAGTCCCAGACTGCATGGGTAGGATGCCTCGACAGGAGAACTAATCAATCCTGTCCTCACAAGAGAACACATCAATCTTGCTACAATTTCCATGGAGAACACATCAATCCAGGCCTCACAGGAGAACACATCAATCCTGCTACAATTGCCATGGAGAACACATCAATCCAGGCTGCCATGGAGAACACATCAATCCAGGCCTCACAGGAGAACACATCAATCCTGCTACAATGTCGCCACGGGGTGTACATGTATACCACCAGGGGATAGTGAATAATCTTGTGGTCATATGCTGCTCCAAGAAACACCCCGCACCCCCATGGAGCTCTCAGAGCTCAATGCATCATACATGACCCTTATTGGAGGGTCTTTGAACAACTCCAAGTTGTTCACAGAAAGTCAAAAATTTTACTTTCCCAAGGGGTTTTGTGAGAATGTCGGCGACTTGTTCATCTGTACCGATATGATGGAGCCTTATAGCGCCCCGTTGCACCATATCTCGAATATAATGGTATCTGATATCAATATGCTTGGAGCGATCATGGAATACGGGATTCTCTGAAAAACGAATCCCACTTTGGTTGTCACAAAGGATCACAGTGGTATCCAATGTGAATCCAAACAACTCACTGAAGAGCTTTCGCAACCAAACTGCCTCACAAGAAGCCATGCTAGCAGCAATATACTCTGCTTCGGCGGTGCTCAAAGCCACCGACTTTTGTTTCCTGCTCATCCAGGATATCGAAGCAGATCCCAAGGAGAAACAACACCCGGAAGTGCTCTTACAGTCCTCCACATTGCCTGCCTAGTCAGCATCTGTGTATCCAAATAGTCTCACATCTCTGGCAATGTATCTTAACTCATAAGTGATAGTTCCACGAAGATATCTCAGCAGATTCTTGGCACCAATCCAGTGTATGTGGTGGGGTTCAACCATATGTTGGCTCAACATGTTGACTGCAAAGCATATATCTGGACGGGAGTTCACTAAGAACATTAATGCTCCGACGAGTTGCCGATACTCGGTAGCATTTCATAAAACAGGTTCAACAACACTACCACTTAACTTCTTGAAGTCAAGCTCCATCGGAGTAGTTACAGGCTTGCAGTCCACCATTCCGAATCTTTCCAATATCTTCACCACATATTTTCCTTGAGATAGGAAAATTTCTCCTGTCTTTTGCCACACTTCAAGTCCTAGGAAGTAGTGCATCAGTCCTAGGTCTTTCATTTCAAATTCAGAGGCCAGCTCCCTCTTACATTTGTGAATGAGAGGGTCTGCACCTGTTAGAAAGAGGTCATCCACATACAACACCAGTATGAGAGGCTTGTCATCTTCAACCTTAAAATAAAGCTTAGAATCGGCTTCACTCCTAGTGAATCCCAGCTTCATCAAGTAGCTATCGATCCTCTCATACCATGCTCGGGGTGCTTGCTTCAGCCCATAGAGAGCTTTCTTCAACCTGCATACATGAGATTTTCGATCATAAATCTCAAATCCTTCGGGTTGCTCCACATAGACCTCTTCTTTGATCGAGCCATGCAAGAACGCAGTCTTGACATCCATTTGATGTAGGTTCTATCCTTGTGAAGCGGCAAGGGCTATGATCGAGCGGATGGTCGTATATCTGGCAACAGGTGCAAATATCTCATCATAGTCTATACCTTCCTTTTGGGAGAAACCTCGAGCAACAAAAAGAGCCTTATACTTTTTCGTGCTTCCATCTGTTGCATGCTTTATTTTGTAAAGCCATTTGGAAGTAACAACAGTCTTGTCCTGGGGTCTGGGAACTACTTCCAAAACATCATTCTTTGTGATAGACTCATATTCTTCGGTCATAGCATCCTTCCATACTTGATGCTTGATGGCATCTGAGAATGACGAAGGCTCATTTTGTATGATCGTGCTCATGATGGTCAGGTATCCTTGATACCTATTAGGTTTCTTACTTTCACGAAAGGTTCCTCGGGGTGCAACATGTCCTTCAGCATCATCAAGTAACCCCTTAAGCCATGAAGGCCTCTTCCTAGAAGAGGTAGGCTCATATGGAGGAGGATCAATCGGATCCATGGGTTCTTCTACATCAGGCATTTGATTCATCATCCTTTTCTTTCGGTTCCCTGGTGTCGGCTTCTTGAGATCTCCTCAAAGTCAGAAGATTGATAACCTTGCTGAGAGGCATATCTTCGTCAAAGGTGACATCATGACTGATTATGACTTCCCTTTGACCGGCTACATAGATTCTATAGCCTTTAGTATTTTCACCATAGCCCACGAAAATTTCCTTCTTTCCAGATGCTCCCAATTTATTTCTTTTCTCTTTCGGCACATGAAAGTATACAGGGCTTCCAAAAATTTTAAAATGAGAAACATCAGGTTTCTTACCGGTGAATTTTTCTTCAGGAGTCTTGGAACCCAATGCTTGATGAGGGCATCGATTTTGTACATATACGGCAGTGTTTGCAGTTTCAGCCCATAGAAACTTTGGAAGTCTTTGATCATGTAGCATGGCCCGGACAACTTCCATCATCGTGTGGTTCTTCCTTCCCACCACACCATTCTGCTCAGGAGTATGTGGTGTAGTAGTCTCCCTCTTGATGCCAGCCTCTTTACAAAAATCATGGAACTCATTAGATTCATATTCAGTCCCATTGTCAGTTCTTAAGATCTTGATCTTCTTTTCAGTTTGATTCTCGATTAGGGCTTTGAAGTGTCGGAACCAAGGGAACACTTCATCCTTCTTTTTCAAGAAGTATATCTAGGTCTTTCGAGAATGGTCATATGTAAAAGTAAGATAATATGAGTATCCTCCCAAGGAGTTCACAGGCATCATACCTGATATGTCTGAGTGAACTAGTTGTAATATATCGAAGGTCTTGCTTTGTCTTGAGGGGAATGGTCCCCTTTTGAGCTTTCCTTTGGCACATCCCGGACATACACCTTCTTTCTCTACTTGGAATTCGGGCATCCCTGTTACCATCTGTCTTACATCAGGTAGAGCTTTGTAATGAAGTTGGGCAAACGTCCGATGCCAAAGTTCGGACAAAAGAGTTGTGTCACAAGACATGACACCTAGCGGACTTCCACCGACATGATATAAAGAATCAACTCGAAACCCAAGAGTGAAAGCATCTTCAACATTATTTTTCCATATGCGTACCTTACCATCGCTGAAGGTTACCTTATAGCCTTTGTCTTCCATTGCCGAGATGGATATCAGGTTCTTTTTGAGATCAGGTACATATAATACATCTTGTAAGTGAATCGTATTACCTTGATTCAGTTTAAGGGAAACATTGCCTACACCTTTCACTGGGTATTTCATGTCATCTCCAAGGACAATTTCCAGGTTAGTTTCTTTCTCTACCAGATTATAGAGTACTTCTTTGTAACCAGTGAAGTGTCTTGAGGCACCACTATCAATGAGCCAAATTCCCATTTAGTCCGAAGGAGCGGAGGTAGATAGAGTAGCTGGTAGATAATATTCAACCTGCTTATCGTCAACAGTGTTAGATTCATACCTGGAATTTCTAGCCTTCTTGAATGGTTGCCCTCTTCCTTGATTTCCCGCATTCCTTTTTCCTTTGTTGTTGAATTTTCCATTCCTTCGATTACCATGAGAGGGATTTTGATCATCGTCACGGTGACAGTCCTTTCTATCAGGGCATTCCCTTGCATAGTGACCTGCTTTATTGCAAATTAAACATCGTCCTTTTCTTCGACCCTTCAATCCAGCCTTTCTTTACGATTTAGACCTAGAATTATTTCTTTTCTTAGCATGAGAAGAAAAAGCAGTAGGAGGACCTTTAGGCATGGACATTTCTTGCACTTCTTCCCTTGTTTCTTCTTGAATGCACCTAGCCATTAATTCCTCGAAACTGGGAATTACATTATTGTTCAGAAGAGTAGTCCTGAACACATACCATTCAGATGGTAATCCTCCGAGAGTTGTGAGTGCCATTTCTCTGTCAGTAATGTTTTCCCTAATAGATAGGAGATCGTTCTTGATCTCGGTGATTCTTAAGAAGTATGCTTGCATACTTTCATCTTTACCCTTCTTGATTTCCCTCAACTTATTTCTAAGAAACAAAACTTTATTTGCATCATTAACTTTAAATAAACTCACCAGTCTGTCGTAGATTTCCTTGGAGGTGTCTAGATCAGAGATGTAGGCCACCAAGCGCTTGTCGATAGAGTCCCAGATGATCTCCTTTGTTTTGAATTCTCCATTTTTCCATTTGTTCCAGGCAGCAGTAGATGCATTTGATGAAGTCTCAACAATATTTCCTCTTACATGGTCTAGCACTCCTTGATCTTCAAGGGTTAGATCGATAGACATCTTCCATTCGTGATAGTCAGCTTTCTCACGGAGCTTGTCTTCAGTAGGAAAGAGTGTTGAGGACTCCATAGTTCTTTTAAGATAGCCTTGCCAATCTTCTCTTCGATGATTGCTCTTGCTCTTGCTCGGGCTTTGTCTTCACCTCAGCTCTGATACCCTGTTAAGTTATGGTATGTTTTATGCTTATAACATTTTACTTCTTTTTCTTATTATATTCCACCGATTAGCAATCACATGTACATAAAGTAAAGTGCAGAATCGCAGATAAAACATTAAACGATCGACAGAAAACAAGCCAAGACAAGAGACACAAGATGTGGCGGCTAGCCAGGGACAAACCCCACAATGTGTGGGGAAACCCTTTGATCAAATCTTCTTTTATATTCAATAATTCAGCAGAGAGAAATAGTACAATAAATCTAAATCATATCAGCAGTAGCAAACCCTAGATCAGTAGCATCAGCATTAGCGGCTTCATTATCAAACTAAGGCAGACCATATCTCACAAACCGATAGTCGGATTGACTTCATTCCACCACCAAAAGTTTTGGCTTCCAGAGGAGGTTCAGATGAACCTACAGCGCAGTTCAGATGAGGAGATCTTCTAGGCCACGCAATTCAATCTTTACTTTTGCAGTTGCAGCTTCAGTTTCAGCAGTTTCCGGCTTCCAACTAGGGCAATCGATATCTTGCAAACCGTTCGTCGGATTGACTTCATTCCACCACCAAAAGTTGCAGCTTTCAAAGGAGGTTCAGATGAACCTACAATGCAGTTCCAAAGAGGAGATCTTCTAGGCCATGCAAGTCAATCTTTACTTCTGCGGTTGCAGCTTTAGTTTCAGCAGTTTCCGGCTTCAAACTAGGGCAGTCGATATCTTTCAAACCGTTCGTCGGATTGACTTCATTCCACCACCAAAAGTTGCAGCTTTCAAAGGAGGTTTAGATGAACCTACAACGTAGTTCCAAAGAGGAGATCTTCTAGGCCACGCAAGTCAATCTTTACTTCTGCAGTTGCAGCTTCAAATTCAACAACTTCCGGCTTCACATGTGTGAGAGAGAGAGACCCATTTCAGCGCAATAGAGAAGAGACTCATATCTGCGCAGTAGAGAGAGAAATGTGATGAGTTGAGTGAGTCCAAATGAGGAAAAGCCCTCTTATATTTATACACAACGTTGGTGGGTGAATAGATGCAACTGTTGGGCTTCTGAGCCTACATGAGTTGTAGGTCGGCTTGATAATAATTCCATAATCAAAATAAATTCATATCTCCATGAATGCTTATCGGAATTGGATGATCTTTATATCAATCCTACACCTCTCGATGAGAGGAATCTAATAAAAATATTATTAGCCATGAATAAGATGAGCCACATGAAGTTTTTCCCTGGTTGCCAATTTTAACAAATATTTATAAATATTAATAAAAAAAATAGTAATAAAAACATATTTTAATTAAAATATTTTTATTTCAACCTTTTATGTATAATAGTATTTATTATGAAAATAAAATTTTTATTTAAATTTAAATTGAAAAAAATATCATTAAAAAATGTTTCATTATTAAAAATAATAAAATCTGCCAAAATTAAGATTAAATTGATGTATTAATTATTCATTTACATACTCTGAAATCATATGAACCTTGTTTTTTTGCAGCGTGGGATAAGAATCTCAAGTTCTCTCAAGTTATCATTGAGATAAATAAATCTCTAGAGGAAGGATTAAAGCTGAAGGTGCCTTTCAATTCACAAGTGTTTGTTATTCTTTTGAGATCTCAAGGGCATGGAGGGACAAATATGCTCTGAAGCTCCGCGTGATGCCACTATCATCAGGTCTAGGATAGATTCTCGTTGATCACGTCATGAGAAACCAGGCATGGATTGTCATTGCAAAGGTAAGCCGATAACTGCATGCTCCAATAATTCTTGAAAACCTAACAAAAACACTGCAATTTAACAATCTTAAGCAATGACCATTCATCTGTTATGTTTAGTACGGAACCGCGTGGCTGGGAGCTGAAAATGGATAGAGATATATTAGCGATAGGTTTTTTTCATTTAAACGTATAAAATTTCTGAATTCTTAGCTTAGGCATAACTTTTCAATCGCCATTTGGAACATAATTGATAAAGTAATTAGTTGGAATTGAATGAAGAGAACGCATTACACGGAGGTCAAAGCTGAGCCCAACTATTATCCACCCTCATGTGTCTCGCACTGCGCTTTGCTTCTCTCCTTTGCACTGCTCATGCGTATGTTTTTAGTGCAGAGGAAAGACTAAGGCCGAAGGTGCCTTTCAATTCACAGGTGTTTGTTATTCTTTTGAGATCACGAGGGCATGGATGGACAAATACGCTCTGAAACTCTGCACAATGCCACTATCATCAGGTCCAGGGATCGATTCTTGCTGATCACGTCATGAGAAACCAGGCATGGATTGTCATTGCATAGGTAAGCCAATAGCCACACGCTCCAATAATTCTTAAAAAACTGACAAAAACACTGCAATTTAACAATCTTAAACACTAACCATTCATCTGTTATGTTTAGTACGGAACCACGTGGCCGAGAGCTAAAAATGGATAGAGATATATTCATGATAGGTTTTCTTCATTTAAACGTATAAAATTTCTGAATTCTTAGTTTAGGACTCACTTTTCAATCACCATTTGGAACATAATTGATAAAGTAATTAATTGGAATTGAATGAAGAGAACACATTACACAGAGGTCAAAGCTGGGCCCAACTATTATCTGCCCTCATGTGTCTCACACTGCACTTTGCTTCTCTCCTCTGCTCTGCCCGTGCATATGTTTTTAGTGCAAAGGAAGGACTAAAGCTGAAGGTGCCTTTCAATTCACAAGTGTTTGTTATTCTTTTGAGATCTCGAGGGCATGGAGGGACAATTACGCTCCGGAGTTCCGCGCGGTGCCACTGTCATTGGGTCCAGGGATCGATTCTTGTTGATCACGTCATGAGAAACCAGGCATGGATTGTCATTGCACAGGTAAACTGATAGCCGCACGCTCCAATAATTCTTGAAAACCTAACAAAAACACTGCAATTTAACAATCTTAGGCACTGACCATTCATCTGTTATGTTTAGTACAGAACCGCGTGGCTAGGAGCTGAAAATGGATAAAGATATATTTGAGATAGGTTTTCTTCATTTAAATGTACAAAATTTATGAATTCTTAGTTTAGGCCTAACTTTCCCCTTCTCTAAACGTTCAATGGCTAGAGTTTTGTGTCTATATATAAAAATTTCCTCTAATCGTTGCTGGCATTCTGAGTGGAATCTGTTTCTTTTCATATGTATTTTTGCATGCTGCCAGGGTCAGTGTGGTGTTCTGTTTGCTAGGAAATAGTATCGAGGCTTTGATGTGTTATGTGGCAAAGGCATCTTGCCGCTGTTATTTAGCAGACTTTCTGGTCCTTGAAAATTCTGAAATATATATAGTGTAGGTTTTTAAGCCTGTTCATGGACTGATTCTTGGCTGTGCAACTCTTACAATCTTTATTTTATCTCCGTGCATTAGAATGCCCTTGTTAACCGCCATTGCCATGAGCGAGATCTTAGGGTGAACTGTGAGGACAAAAATTCATGAACCGTTTTTTTTGTTATTCATAATGTATTTCAGTTTTATTTCAGTTTTGGATTAACGATCAAACTTCGTTCAATCCTCTAACATCACAAATCCATGGTGAACAATAGGACACAGCAATGGCTAGGGAAATTCATTTCAAAAGGAAACACCTTACAACGTAATTATTTATTAATTAATATTTGTAGTTACAATCTTATTGTTACTTTTATTCTTTATTATTTATTGTTATTTTCTTATTTAATAATAATAATTAAATAGTAATAATCATGTTAATAAATATAATTAAATAATATTTTTTTTGTTAATTATTAATTATAATAATAATGGTAATGGTAATAGTTTTTATTATTATTGTTATTATCATATATTTAGCCATGGTTAGTAGATATAGTTGAAGTGTTACTTATATAAACTACATTAGTATTTTTAATGTTGTTGCGTTAATATAATAAAATATGGTTGAACTTTTTTACTCGTATCATAACAATCTGTTAAAATTTAAAACAACGTTTTCCAATAACCTTCATAACTTTATAATAATGATCGAGCCAATGATCCCAACAACCCCAAAATTCATGAAGATGTGTTGGAGGAGATTGAGCAAATGGCTCCCGTCAAATATGGAGGTATGCCTCACTGGGGAAAGAACCAAAACATTTCATTTGATGAGGTCATGAACAAATATAGAAAATACGAGGCCTTTTTGGCAGCCAAAGACAAATACAATCCAAAGCGACTCATTTCCAATGAGTGGATGGATGGTGTTCTCGAAATAGGAGAGACATGAGTGATCATAAAGAAGGATGGATGTGCACTTGAAGGACTATGTGTGTGCTCAGAAGACGTGTATTGTGCTCTCCATAAAGGCTACTGCTGCAAATGTGGGAGGGTGTAGAGAGAAGCATGGGTTTGCAGACATGTGGAACATAACAATATTATGAGAGACTTAGTATTGGGTAAATTGAAATGGTGTCTACTTATTATAATATCTCATTCTAGTGTCGTCCTCGCTTCAAATGTCTGGTTTTATCGGTATGTTTTAAAAGGGCTCGACCACTGAACATAGTTGTATTTATTTGCGGTGTGTGATATTGTTGCTTAGGTATCACCAACCTCTTTTGAAATTGTCGATAAAGAGGACAAGAGATTGAGGATTTCAAGATCAATTTTCAAGAGTGCAATGCCTCTTTTTCACAATGATCGCCATCAACAAAATTTTAAAAGTCACCCCATTATGTTTATATGCGTCCCCTTTAATTTAATCAAAATTACTGGTTTCATGGATAGTTCCCCTAATGTATATGTAAGTTGTCAAGCAGTGGATTGAGAAAAATTACAGTGCGGGGATGCTTGAAAGTTTGCAGTGAGGAGCTTAGCTAAATTACAACTAGGAACCGGGCCATGCTTGAATTGAAATCGTGTATGGTATGACTGCATAGAGAAACCAACCTAATGGAGGCAAATAAGAGTCTGTGAATCTCTCTATTGATGTGCGTACGTCATATGTCCCATTGAGTATGACCACAATATTGATGTTGTCGAATACTTTAGATTTAGTCTGCATGTTTACTAGTTTAATTTTCATCAAATTCAACTTCTTCAATTGCAAATAGAGAGTCATTGGTGGAAAACCAGGAAGCAACCACTGTTTTATTATAAACATGTTTAATTTTAATTCTTATATGCTTTTAAAATAAAATTTACTAAATATTGATGATATATTGACATATTAAAATCACCAAAAATAGAAAGATTAAAGAAATCCTCTACTCAATAAGAACACATGGATCAAACTGGAACTACACGGGCTTCATTCAATGAACTTATGGCATATCACATGTGTTCATGAAATACTAAACAATACCCCTAATTTGACTACATACTGAAAAATACCTATACAAATGACATGATTTAACCCCCTACCAATATGAACCCACATTAGCAGACTTTTTAGGTCTAAAATGGGCCTCCTAAGAAAAATGTACAGCCAAAATAAACTTTATAAGAACTGATAGGATTGAAGATGACGATGTCAACCATGGGGGATGATTCACTATTTTTGGAGTAAAAAATAAAAAGTTTAAAAAATAATAAAATAATAAAACTACTTTTTCAACACGTATTTTCAACTTATCTCCCTTAGATTTTACCCAAATTTCAATCAGCAATACTCGTTGGATGAAAAATTTAATTCCTCATCCAAGGTGTACCCATCTTGAATACTTTCGACAGACCCTGCTACATGAAAAATGTGAAATACATGAAAAAATGTGATTGCAATCACGTTTTTCATGTATTTCTCATTTTTCGTGTAGCAGGGTCCATCAAAGTATGCAACATGTGTACTGTTTGGATGAGGAATCAAATTATGCATTGAACGAGTGTTTCTGCTTGAATTTTGAATAAACCCATAAGGAGATAATTTCAAAATACGAGTTGAAAAAATAGTTTTTTCCTTTTTTCCTTTAAAATTTGATTATGTAATATAATCTTATTTTATTATTTCCACTATTATTTTACAATTTCTTTAGGAAGCCCATTTTAGACGTCGAAAATCCCCTAATGAATACACCTTCCCAATTAAAAAAACCCTTCCTTTCACTAGATATTGTAGATATCCATTTTTTAATTTACATTTTTTATATCCCTTTATATTTTGTCATCAACTTTGGACTCCATTTTTTTACCTGCCAATATAAAAACCCTTTAGCCCCTATATATTCCCAATTATATTATGTCATTTTTTCCTCAATATATATCCTCCAATATCAATACATGTGGTATGGTATTCCTCCCCTAGTGAAGCCCCCGCGATTAGAACATCAACAAAATTAAAATGATGTTTTACTCCAACTTGTCATGGGCGCATTGATTATTTGTAAATCATATTGTCTTAAGGCCATACGTTTTACAATAATATTGGGTTTTACAATATGATAATATTGTAAGTTAGTCTGGGCTTATGAAATGTCCTTCTGTTGGCCTTCTCTCCTCCACTCGTGTAGAACATAGTTACCAATCAAATGAGAAAATTACCGGTTACTTGTTTTTTTAGGCAGTAAAAAACTCATCCGATTTTGAAAAGTGGGTATTCAAAATACACATTTTTTTAAGCATATTTTTGGCACTTTGAATTTTCTTATTTAACATTTTTTTTAAATGTTAGTGATTTTCACACTAATTTTGAAAAGTGTTGATGCAACATCAACCCATTTTTTAGAGGGCTTATTTTTGACACTTTGAATTTTTTTATATATCAAGTATGAACATTTGTTTTAAAATGTTAATGATTTTCATGCTTATTTTGAAAAGTGTTGATGCAACATCAACATTTTTGTTTAGAGAGCTTATTTTTTACATTTTAAATTTTCTAATGTATTAAGTGTGGATAATTTTTTTTAAATGTTGGTGATTTTCCTGCTAGTAAAAAAAAAGAACATGATCAAAAATAATTCAATTATAAAACAAAACCCATGAAAATGTAAAGAAAAAAGCAAAACTACCTTGTAAGAAAAAATTAATATAAAAACAAAAAAAGGGGAAAGAATTAAAAAAACATGTAATTTAAGGGAAAATGAAATAAAAATTAACCCCCAAAAAAAACATCAAAAACATTAACTTTTTGTAGTAAAAAAAAAAAGCATATTTAAAAATAAAATAAAAATTAATTAAAAAAATTACAAAAAACAAAATAATTAAAATTAAAGTAAATTAAAATAATAATAATAGTAAGTAGGGAAAAAAAGAAAGATCTTAACATAATTAAAAACTTAAAAACAATGGCCTTAACAGGCCTAGGTCGATCCCTAGAATCGACCCTGCCAAGGCCAAAAACTTTTAATTTTTTTTTTCATTCTTTAATTATTTTAAATTGTTTTTTATTGCTTTTTTTAATTTTAATATTCTTATTTTTATTTTTTTATAACTATTTTCATTTTTTTAAAATTTATAATTTTTTTTTTATTTGATGTTTTTTTGGGTAACTTTTATTTTTTTCCTTAAATTATGTGTTTTTTTTTTAATTCTCTCCCCATTTATTTTTTTTTTTTAATTTTTTATCTTTACAAGTTAATTTTGTCTTTTTACATTTTTTATGGTATTTTTTTTAAATATATTTTTTATACTTTATTTTTTTGTTATGTTCTTTTATTTTTTATTACCAACATGAAAATCACTAGCATTTAAAAAAAAAATATCGACACTTTATACATCATAAAAATTTGTTTTATATATATATATATATATATATATATATATATATATATTAATTACAAATTAATTTTGTTTTCGTTTACATTTTTATGGTTTTTTTTTAATTTTTTTGGCATTTTTTTATATTTGATTTTTTTACATGTTTTAGCTTTATTTTTTTATGTTTTATTACTAGTTATTATTTTTTTTTGTGTTTTTTTTAACGTTTGAATTTTTTTTTTTTTGTATTTTTCATTTTGTTAATTTTTTTTATTATTTTTTCTACAAAGTTTGTATCGATGCTCGATTAGCAACCCGATCCCATTATTTTCAATTTGATAGTTGATTTTAAAATTTTCATTATACTAAATTAGGTCGGCCCCCACAATGTGTCAATTTAATGGTGGGTCTTTAAGTTTTCATTACAATTGATCGAGTTCACATACACTACATGTGAATTTGATGGTTGATTTTTAAATTTTTGTTGCAACGTATCAGGTTGACTTGGGCTAATATTTTAAAATCGCTATACATATAGTGTTTTTAAAAAAATTACTCTTTGTATAATAACTCTTTCATTCATGTGTTCATTTTTAAAGTTTTTTTAGTCATAAAATTTTTCCATAATGTTATGCTTGAAATATTTTGAAAACGATTTTATTTTTTTTTGTAGTCATAATCTTTGGTTTTAATTCCATGGTTGAAAAATTGTCATGATTTTAATATTTTTATCAAGTTATGATAGTTTTTCTTTAATAGTATTGTTGAAAACAATTATAAGTAATTTTTCTTTAGCACCATGACTAAAACTTGTTGGAATTTTAAGGTTTTTCAAAGATGTGATATTTTATATTTAATGTTATGATTAAAAATCATTAGAATTTTAAGGCTTTTCAAAGACATGATATTTTATCTTTAATGTCATGCTTGAAAGTCATTGGAATATTGAAGTTTTATGGAGTCATGATATTTTATCTTTGACATCATTATTAAAAATTTACCCTGACAAAAAAACAAACAAACAAACAAACAAACTTTATTCCATTGTTAACACTTTTCATTTTCAGTGTGTCTTTTACACCAAAAAAATTGATTTTTACTGCCATTTTTAAAAAATATTGAAAATTTACACTAAAATAAATGTGTTATTCCAACATCAAGAATTTTCATTTTCACGATGTATTTTTCACAAAGTAGTTTGGTTTTTACTACCATTTTTAAAAAATGTTGAAAATTTACCCGAAAAAAGAATTGTTATTCCAGCATCAACACCTTTCATTTGCACCCTGTTTTTTGGCTAGAGTTCTTGTTTAATACATAACTTTTTTGTATTTGTTAGGAGCATGGCGCCAAGAAACATGGTGCCTAGATTATGAAATTCTCTCCCTACATCACTGCAAATACGGGTAAAAATTCACTTGGAAAATATAATTCCTACTTCTATTACTTGTGACGTTTTCCAACTATAAGAGTTTGTACCTAGTGTTTAGGAGCTTTTTGAGGCCTAGTTGATTGATAGATTCTCTCAAACTAATCAACTTCCTAATTTGGTGTGTGGTTGAGGTTAACTCAACTAAGAGATTATATATCTAAGATAGATTTATTATTTGGAAACATACCTTCTAGTATTTATACTATATTATTTTGGCGTGAATAGAATAATTTTGTGTGGCTTATGCAAATTTAACTTGGTATCAGATCTTGAATGGGCTTGGGCCTTTCCCCCTCACAGGAGAGTAAGGACTTAGGAATCGTCATGTGATGGTGTGTTTTTATGTGTCCGTCATTTTTTCTTAAACCTGTGTGTGATCGAATGTTTTGTGGGATGTGTATGGTGAGCGAGTGTTGTAGGTGATCAAGCTGATAAGTTTGATCATCCCTTGCTTCTTTTAAGCATTCAAAAAGAGAAAAAAGTTCATAGTTGAGGTGTACATGTGAGGTGAAGCCATTGATATGCCTGTTGATGTGAGTTGAGAACCATGAGATCAGAACTGTGAACTATCCTAGATAGTGGGAGCAGGTTATATGTGTGCTTAGAGGTATCCAGAATCTTCAGGAATCGAAGGCGTGACCTACCACACAGGTCAAGTTCATATCTATGGAGATCATCGAGATTTGAAACACTAGTCCATGCCACATTGGAGCTACTTTTTTTAGTTTTGATCCAAAAGGCAAGCATGAATTGAATATGTCAATCCCAATCCTAAATGAATGATTAACATGTTAGTGGTGAGCGAACTGGTGTAGCATAAGCATGTTGCATAGTTTTCCAATTAATACGCCCAATTACATCAAGTGGATACAATATTAGTCAAGGCCATGACCCGTTTGGCATCTTTTACTATGAACACACTATTAAATGATTGTGTTAGAAGGAATTCCTTCCTTACTTGTTGTTGGCACAGAAGAAGCATGGTGTGGTTTAATTGAGATTTGAACTAAAGATGATTGGTAAGCTATGTACTAAGTGAAGCACAAAACATATCAGTATGCATGGAGTTATAGTAAAGGCATGTGTCTTCATGGTGCCAAACGGAGCATGTAACAATTTTATTCACAGTTGTTGATCCCTTTATTCACAACCTTTGCAACATAATCAAATACATATGACATCAATCATTACAATGCAAGAGCCTAGATCAATTGTTATAGGGTGTGGATATTGGTGAAGCTTCATTTTCATAAGGTAAAAGCTCATCATGGATGATTGCCGAGCTAGTTTGGTAGTTATGGGTCTAGGGAAGGATCCCTCATTTGTTGAAGATGTGAGAGTGGTTTTTAGTGAGGCTATTTGAAAACTTTGGATTTTGTTCAGTAATTGAATTTGGGAGATCCATGGTTGAGGAGTTCGAGAGTGGAACTCGAGAATCCAAATTGCCAACTACACCTTTACTAGAGTTAAGAGACAACTTGATGGAGCTAGTAGCTTAGAATATTTGAAATGGATAATGACTGAGAGTTATAATTAAAAAAAAAAAGTATGTGAAGGACATCCTAGTAGAATGGTGGTTGTAATGGTTGGGCACCCGTGCATTCTGGTGGATGGTTGTTCCTTTATATGGATGTCGACATTTTTTTATTTATGTTTGTAAATCCAAGACTACAACTAAAACTTTTTTACTGAGATTGAGACAAGTAGTCATTAAGGGGGACTTGGAAAATATAATTCCTACTTGTATTAGTTGTAATGTTTTTCAACTATATGAGTTTGTACCTAGTGTTTAGGAGTTTGTTGAGATCTAGCTGGTTAAGATATTCTCTGCAACAAATCAGCTTCCTAAATTGATGTGTGGTTGATATTTAATCAACTAAGATATTATATGTCCAAGATAGATTAACTATCTAGAAACATACCTTATTGTATTTATACTGTATTATTTTGGTGTGAATAGAATAATTTGTGTGGTTTATGAAAATATAACTAATTCATCATCTGTTTCTCTCTTTCAAGGAGGTTGAGCGAGAATATAAAATTGCATACATACACACCTCTTTTCACAATACACAGTTCGTCATTTAACCAGAGAATTCTCTCACTTACAACCACTCCCATTCTCAAGGGGAAGGGAAAATATTTAATTTGTTTGATTGATCCACATAGCATAGTTAACAAATTAGGGCAAATTGGTAAAATAAATTCAAATATTTGTAGGTTCAAATGATTCAACCAAATTATTCATAAAATATCCATTCATTTTAGGATGCATCGAGATTATATGGGTGAGGTATTTTAAAGGGGACGAAATTGATTTAATTGAGAATTATCTTTTCCTAAATATTAAAAAAAAATATAGTAATCAATGTCTCATAGCTTAGAGAGAGGCATCAATCAGTAGGATGATAGCATCCTTGTTCATATTGAAAGTAAAATTAAGAGATTTTGATATATTAGAGATTTTTTAATCATATAATAGATATTTTTTTTGAAATATACTTGTGAATATTATCTTAATTGAAAAATTTTGAATCAAATTATTTTCATAATTTATCAAATACGAATTCAAATTCAAATTTGGTAACTATGCACCCAAGCGTAGTGGTTGAAACTACATATTCACCATTATGTATGGAGGTGTGCAGGGATGATAGCATCCTTGTTCATATTGAAAGTAAAATTAAGAGATTTTGATATATTAGAGATTTTTTAATCATATAATAGATATTTTTTTTGAAATATACTTGTGAATATTATCTTAATTGAAAAATTTTGAATCAAATTATTTTCATAATTTATCAAATACGAATTCAAATTCAAATTTGGTAACTATGCACCCAAGCGTAGTGGTTGAAACTACATATTCACCATTATGTAGGGAGGTGTGCCCTGCAGGGCGAAACGGCTTCATTTTATCAATTAAACTAAGAATTAGGAATTTATGAAACATCACAATATTCATAGGAAAAATTTATTTTGTGTCATAATTGCGCTGAGAGGCTTACTCTACAACCCATTGTGAAGGCGATGTGGAGATGTGTATGTATGTTTGTGTCTTAAAATAACAATAAAAAATTCTCTAAAAAAAATAGGCTATACATATTTAATTAGTTGTCCATATAAGCTAATATAATTCCATGACAAGTAATTACTATATATATATATATATATATATATATATATATATATATATATATATATATATATATATATAGATATATATATATATATATATCAACTTCATATATATCTATATATAAAAATAAAATAAAAAATAGTTAAAAGAAAATATTTTAATATTGTATAGAATAAAATATTCAATATGAGTTATGAATAAAATATTTTAATATGAACTAATATTGACTTATACTTAAAAATATATTAATAAAAAAAAACAATTTAATTAATCCATGTGTTATGTAATCTCTATAACATTCAAAATACAATTTAAATAATAGAAATTTAAACATTGTTTTTTGGAATCTAAAATAAGTCACCTCAAGAAATTTGATGAGCTCATGTTAGATCTGTGGTTAATATAGATCTATGTTGATAGCGCAAAGCAAAATAGCACCAATTTTTTTTATATTTTACCATTGCTACCTATTTTTGATCGGGTATATATTGCTAGCATCAACGATAGAAATAGTTTGTTTCCCATTGCTAGTATTGATGTTGAATATAAAATGGAAAGTTGATTAATGACATAGCGTTAGTTGAATCCGTAATATTGATATTTTTCTCAATATCAGAATTTGAAATACTTTGTTAAGGTTGTTGAGTGAACACTTGCATTAATATTTGTCTCTGATATTGAAATACTTTGTTAAGGTTGCTGAGTGAACACTTAATGTTTGCCATTAATAGACGTAGGCTATGGCATTTCCTTATAAGCCCCACACATATGTATACTAATATGTCTGTATCGAGTATATATCGTTACCATCAATAATAAAAATCATTTGTTTTAATATTGATCGTATTGGTGCTGAATACGAAATGGAAGGTCGGTCTTGAATACGAAATGGAAGATTGACTGGTGATGCAGAGTCAACTGAGTTCATAATATTGATATTTTCCTTAATATTAGAATTCAAAATACTTTGTTAGGGATGTTGAGTGAACAGTTACACTAATATTTACGATCCACTTGATTATACCGATAGGCTAGGCTTTGTAAACCATATATTTCTCTGTGAATTATATATCTGCATACACAAGTGTGTATCTGGTATATATTGTTACCATTAATAATAGAAATCACTTGTTTCACCATCGCTGGTATTGTTGAATACAAAATGGAAGGGTGACACATAGTCAAATGAGTTCATAATATTAACATTGCTTATACTAAAATTTATAATACATACAATTCCACCAAGCGGCCATGTCATTGCTCTTTAAACCGTTTATTTATCTATGAAATAATAAATTAATTAATTATATCTGCGTGTATCTGGTGCGTATATATAGTTATAGTCGATAATGACATTTTTCTCAATATGAGAATTCGAAATGAGGACTACTGACTGATCGACTAGACTAATATGTACATTCCATGCACTTCCACCTAGAGGCCATGGCATTGTTGTGGAAACCATGTATTTCTCTCCGAATTTTATACATATATAGATAGATATTGAGAGGGTTTTTTGAACTATTTATTTTTGTTATCCATGGTTGCTTTGGAGGTCAGCTAAAAGGATATACAGCTATAGTATAAATATGTTGACGTCACTTATTCAATGTCGCTGCTATTGGGCACTTCTAACCTTACTAAACTACAAATCCTAGCTTTACTAAATTGCCAATCCCTATTAATATGGTTCCAATGAAGTAGTTAGAATAATGTAAGAGCCCGTCAATAACATAGTGTAGTTGTTGAGAGTGACAGAGACGCGGCCATCATCAAAAGAACAACTTGAAGATCCATTTCTTTCTCTAGGAGTCAAACACATTGAGTTCATGTAAACTCTTAATGTCCTATGTGTAAATTGTTTGTGGTTAAAACATTAAAAAAAACTTGTATGATATGAATTAAATTTTGTTAGTGATATTTACCTACTTTTTTTCCTTTTCTTCACACCTATACGAGAGATGGGAGACGTGTAGTTGTGAAGAAAAAAAAAATGTAGGTAAATATTTTTTATTTGTTGATTCAATGTATTGAATATATATTAATATTTTTTATTTATAAGGACGGAAAGGATTAAAAGTAATATACAACTCAGTCAAGGAAAAATGTTAGATTAATATTATATTTTATTATTGGTGTTATATTAAAATTATATTATATATAAATATAATATTATGTTATTATATAATATTATATTATTAGTTATATTTTAAATTATAATCTATAATATCATAATAATAATGTATAATTATTATTAATAATATTTATTTCTCTTATATATATACACGTAAACACATATATATATCCAATATTATAAACTATAATATTAAACTCTAATATTAAAACTTTATATCATAAATCCAATAGTAAAAACTTAATGTTAAACTCAATATCTTAAACCAAGTATTAAAATCTCTATATTGTAAAATTTAATATAATATACATATTATAAACCTTAATATTAAACCCTAAATATAATTCTTATATATTAAACCAACCCTATATTAAACCCTAATATTATAAGCCTTAATATATATAAACCCTAATATTAAAAATCATAAATTAAAAATCTAAAATTAAATCCAATATTATATAGACAATAATATAAACCCTAATATTAATCCCTATATATTAAAAACTTAATATTATAATCTCAATATTAATACCAATATTATAAATCCTAATTATAAATTCAAATATTATAAATTCTATATATTTTACCTTAATATTAAACTTTAACCTTATAAACCCCAATATTTATAAAGCTAATATTAAAAATCCAATATTAAAAATCATCTATTAAAAACTGAAACATCATAAATTCAATATTATAAACTCAAACATTATGAACCATAATATGATGTGTTAACAAAGGACAACTATAAGTCACTTTTATTAAATATGATAAACACAATAATAACTGGATTGATAATGGTAAACTATTTAAACATGAACTATAAAAATTAACTTTGTTTGACTATATTTAATTCATGTGGTTGATTATGTTTTACTATAAGTAATAATTAACTATTAATTAACCCATATATAATTATTGATATATTAATAATATATACTGATAAATATATATTAATATTATAATATTAATATTAATTAATTATTAAAATTTGTATATATTTCAATTTACCGTGTTGGCGTGAGGAATTGTGGGTCATCGAGGAGTGTAGCCTGAGCTCGCGACCGTAAATCTAATATTCCTAGAACCGCGCATTTTCATTGTGCATTTATACAAATATTATTAATTTAATATATTTCGAACGATTGTCATCAATAAGTAGTTACCAAACGATTTTGTTGTTAATATATATTTCATGTTTGGCACTGGGGGAAGTTCATTTTTGTCCGCCAGACTCAAATGGCTCAATTGTATGCCTCAGATTCATTTTCTAGGCTTTGTCCTCATTTCAGAGTATTTCTCCTCATTTTCTTGTACCCCTGCATCTTATGCTACACCACTATAAATTTGTGTTGTGTAATGAAATTTTCATCGTGGTTTATGTGTTTGTTGATACCATCAGTATGTGGTTTATGTAATGCTATTTTTTTTTATGGACATCATGATAATATTCCAAAGCATCATTTATACCATGTGGCCCTTCTCTAAAAGACATAGCATCTAGATTTCATGTGGTTGTAAATATAACAAGTCTCATATGGCACACTGCATTGACTTTGCTAGTTCTATCATTTGCTTTTCTACGAAGTTGATGGGAGATCTATAACAACTTCTTCAACAACGAATAGAAAAACACAAAAGAATGGATCGTGCAATGAAAAATGAAGAATTATATTCCAGCACTAATATGTGACTTGAACACCCAACCTTCCAGAGTTCAGTAAGTGCTGTGACTTGAACACCCAACCTTCCAGAGTTCAGTTGTAGATATGAGGGACTGAATATGGAGGCGGAAAGGGCAGATTGTGCAGAAAAAACTAAGTAACCATGTCATTCTATTGAAAATAATTACATGTGAATCTTGTGAACAAGAAACTAAATAACCATGTCATTTTCTTCAAAACCGTTACATGTGAATCTTGTGCATAAAAAGCTAAGTAATGATGTCATTTTCTTTGAAAATAATGAATAAGTTAACTTTATTATTTTTTTTCAAACATTATATTGCATGGTTCTTGTGCATAGAAATAAAAGCTAACTTTGTTGATTGCATAAGTTAAATTTGTTATTTTCTTTGAAAAATATTGCATGGTTCTTGTGCACATAAATAAAAGTTCACTTGGTTGATTTCTTTGAAAATATTTCATAAGCAAACCTTGTTATTTTCTTTGAAAAATATTGCATGGTTCATGTGCATAGAAATAAAAGTCAACATTGTTGATTACATAAGTTAATTTTGTTATTTTATTTGAAAAATATTTCATGGTTCTTATGCGTTAAACTCTTGAAAGGATTGTAGGATTATGTGTGTTGAAAGATAGATTAAGTTTGTTAATTTCCTTGGAAATATTTGCATGGTTACTTCCATTAAAATTTTGAAAAGATTGCATGGTTCTTGTGCGTGAAAAGATAAGTTAATTGTGTAAAATACTTTGAAATGATTGCAAGGTTTTTGTGTGTAAAAAAATAAGTTAACTATAATGATTTCTTGAGTAGATAAGGTTTGCTAACTGTATCCACATTCTTTATTTACATGCAAGCTAATATAAACATGGTTTTCATTTGTGATATGGATAAAAAGTCATGGTTTTACAATTTTATGCATGCTCTTCATTCACATGCAAATTGTAAGTTATTATTATAAATTTAAAGGTGGTGTTATAGATGGAATAAGGATAAATATGGAAACTTTTGTAATTGTGTGCATTTAATTCATGCATAGGAATAGACATGTTTAATATTTTTCATGCAATTTATTTAAGGCATGTGTGATGTGGATAAGAAAACATGCTTTTATAATTATATGCATGTATTTAAAGTATGTAAAATATGGATAAGAACATGTGCTTTAATAAAACCATGCATTTCAGTAATGAAAGATAAGTAGAGGTGGTTTTATGCATTTATTAATGTATTTGGAAAAAAAATGAAAATTTAGAAATTGCATTCATAAGCATGTGCATTTGTATAATTCATTGGAATTAAAACAAGAAGAATTTAGTTTTACTTTCTATTATTAACCAATATTATTACATTGGTAAAAAAGAGTGGTTTTGTATTGAGGGAACAAGTAGCCTTTGTTACACATGGTCTAACAATAAGAAGAGTAGCTATAAAAACAGTACCATGGTAGAACAAACTTATTTTAATTTTGATTAGAAGAATTGAAGGTATGGTTTCTCATATTCTAATTAAGATGATGCATGCAAAATCAAAACAATAGAGATGAAATTTACTTTTATTTATGCATGCACAAGGAAGTGATATATGAAAGATGTATAAAGAATAAAAGATTATTAATGATTATGACATAGAAATGATAACTGATAGAGGTTGAATATTTGGGTCTCAATAAATTGATATTTTACATAATTATGTGTTAGAACTTGCTGACTATAGTAGTTGTAGGAAAAAATCCATGACATATGCGAAGAATGGATTGATAGTTTCTAATCTATCCCTTTTGCAACCACCAAGAGGTAGATTATAACTAATACTAATGCAAGTGATGAGGTTAATATGTATAATTATTGTTACATGAAAAATAGAATATCATCAAATGCAAGAGGGATAAAAACAACCATGACATGAAGACATTGTATTAAAAGAAATGTGGGGTAAAATGTTTGAGAAACATGACATCATGTTGAATACGTTTACCTCTAGTTAATTATGCTCAATTTAAAGGTTATGTTTCTTTGTAAATTTCAACAATGGACAAGGGATGGACTCCCTTGTTCCTACTGAGTGAGGGGTGAACTCCCTCAAAAAATATTTAATAAAATAAACATATTATGGGTTTTCGCTTCAGTTTTTCCAGGGTTTATTAGTGTGCATTTATGTGTTTTCCTATTTTTTATCTTGATGATTTTTCTACATTGCCTAATGTTGGAAATTACTCCATTCATGTGTTATTAACATTAAGCCTGGTTAAATGAGCAATGTTAATGATGCAAGATTACAACAGAAATAATTTTTTTAACAAGTTGTATAAATGGTTTTTTCTTTATGAGATTTTCTATTCATTTTCTACTGTCACTTTACTTAATGACCATGATTATATATTTTGATTATGATTTAAGGTGTGAGATAAATATTTTGGGAATATTACATGTTAGTAAAACTAGTAAAAAATTGTGATCATGTGTATTTTTGCACAAGGTCTACTAAGGGATGTTACAAGTGGTATCAGAGAGCAAAGGTTGCAACACTGGTGTCTCTTGGGTTCTATAAGAATTAGAAGTAGAGGTATGATTCTATTGGATATAAGCTTTGATATCATACTAACAAAATTACATAACAATGTATGTAGTAGACTGAATTTAATATGAGGTGCATGATAGTGCTAATGAATGTGTCGAAGAATGATAGTGTTAATAATTGCTTGAAGAGTAACAATGTGGATGGAATTTGAGTCCTTATGCTGATAAACGATAGTAATAAATTAAGCAAATTTGAGTATATTTTTTTATATATAAATTGTACAATGGTCTTTTGATTGGAAATGTAAGATATTCAAATATTTATTTGGGAAATAAAAAGGATTCATTTGGCATCGAAATAAATTGTGATAGGGCCAACGATCCCAACACTCTAATATTTCATGAAGATGTGTTGGAGGAGATTGAGAAAATGGTTGTTGTGATATATGGAGGTAGTCCTCACTTGGGAAAGAACCAAAACATTGCATTTGATGGGGTCATGAAAAAATATAAAGCCCTTATGGCAGCCAAAACCAAATACGATCCAAAGGGGCTCTTTTCCAATGAGTGGACAAATGGTGTTCTAGGAATAGGAGAGATGGGAGTGATCATAAAGAAGGATGGATGTGCTCTAGAAGGACTATGTGTGTGCTAGGAAGATGCACTTTGTGCTCCTAATAAAGAATACTTTTTCAAACCTGGGAGGGTGTACATAGAAGCACGTGTTTGCAAACAAGTGGAACACAACATTAAAATATCTTATTATATTTTCGTCCTCGCTGCAAGTGTCTGGTTTTATTGATATGTTTTAAAAGGATATGTCCATTGAACATGGTTGTATTTAGTTTGGGCGTGTGATATTGTCGCTCACGTATCACCCACCTCTTTTCAAATTATCGATAAAAGAGGATATGAGACTGTTGATTATGGTTTTATGTGTATGTGGTGCAGACACTTGGTTATGAGGTGCAATGATAGGAGGACATTGTGTATAGACTGAAGAAATCTCTTTATGGGATGAAGAAAGCACCACACATGGTACAATAGGATACACACTTGATGAACAATGGCTTTATCATATGTGACAGCGAGCCTACTCTCTACATCAAAGAGAGTGACAATATGATTCTTATTTTTTTTATTACACAGAGTGATGATCTCCTTATTATTTATTTCAAAGAAGCCATGAAAAGTAATTTTTAAATGACATATTTGGGATTGTTAAGGTAGTTTTTGGGTAGAGAAGTGAAGAAAACATAAAATGGCATCTTTATTTCGCAATTACAGTATATTGCAAATATCTTGAGGAGGTTTAATATGTAGAACAATAAGCTTGTGAAAACTCAAACTGTAATGGGGTTAAAGTTGAGAAAATAAGATTGTAGCAACAATGTCAATCCCACACTATAAAAAAATATGGTTGGGAGCTTAATGTATCTAAAAACAACTAGGGTTGATATAATGTATGCAGTCAGCTTGGTGTCAAGATTGGTGGAAATGCCAAAGGATACACATTGGTGGGAAGCCAAAAGAATTGTAAGGTATGTCAATGGGACAAGGGGATATGGTATTTTGTACACCGCAACAAGTGCTTTTATGTTGGTTGGCTACACTGATAGTGAATAGGCAAGAAGTGAGGATGAAAGAAAGAAAACCTCAAAATGTCCTTTTAATATGTGTTCAAGAGCGATTTCATGGGTTTCCAAAGAAAACCAATAGTCATTGTTGACAACAAAATTTGAATGTGTCACAACAATTGCAACATCATGTTAAGAAGTTTGGATGAGAAGGACATTGATAGATTTATCGCAAGAAAAAGAGGGAATGAAAACTATCTACTCTAACAACAATTATGCAATTACATTGTGAAAGTTTTTTTTTTTCCAACAAGAGTAGTGAGAATATTTTCATAATATATCCTTTTACTAGAGAGCTAATTAACAATGAAGAAATTATTTTGCAGCATTACAGGTCACAAGAGAAAGTCGTGGCCATCTTCATAAAGTCATTAGCAAGAGAAAGTTACTTCCATTTGAGATATTGTTTGGGAATTGTCAATGGTGATAGTTATTATTAAGGGGGAGTGTTAGAGTTAATCAAACCCACCACATTTACTAAAATTATAGCAACCATAATTGTAGTACATGAGAAAATCATAATGTATATTTTTCCTTGCAAGGTGCATATTTTATTTTTCACGATCAAAGACAAGAATGTAAATGATATTTTGAGAAGGAGTAAAATCTCTACATTTCCTCCTTCAACACATAAAACATTTAAGAACAAAAAATATCATGGCAGAGTTGGTAAAAGGTTGATATTTGACATTTACTGTGCAACCTAGAGTCTACACTACGCACCGCCTGAAAAGTAAAAAAAAATGTTTTTATGTTTATGTGACCATGCTATGTCTTTTCATTAAATTATTGCATCGTTGTATGTATTTTATTTATGTTGTGAAGTTTTAGTTTTATTTTTCTAGTGACCAAGCTTGAAGTTGAGAAGTTCTAGAGAAACCCATGGAGTGATTTTTGGTGGGCAAGTGAAAACAAGTAATTACTATGTATTATAGACAGTTACTACAAAAAAATCATAGAATATGGTGAATATCATTGTTATAACCTTTGCCTCAACCCACAACCTGCAGAAGGAGAATAACTAGTGACCTAGAGGTTATAGTGGTAGTAGTTGGAATCAACCACATGTCACAAGACTAAAAAATTAGATGAGTTGTAGATTCCTCTAGATACAAAAGAAAAGGATAATACAATGTATGTGTTTTTATTTATTTATAGGAATTTCTATTATTGTTAAAAGGGAAAAGATATTTTAATGTCTCTTATTATTTTTTTATTTTGGCAACTTGGGTTCACTTATAAATTTTTTGATTAAAGTTCAATGATATTAAAGATTATTACATCTCATTAGTAAAACCATAAAGTCTCTTCTTTAGATAAAGAAACAATAGGTATAAATTCAAATGTTATAAAGTTAAACAATATTACATAGTTCAGTTCACCCATTTACTGATAATAATCATTTTGACTTATGGTCTCAACCTGCAAAGTGGAAAACTATGTGCCACTAGGAAAATAAGTATTTTAACTAGATATTTTGATCATATATCAAGGGAGATGCAAGACCAAAAACTGTAACAATTTTGATGTTATTTTGACTAGGTATTTTGATTGTCTATCAAGGGACATAGAAGTCCAAAAAATGTAAGTATTTTAATGTCAACGGCATCAGCAAATATTATATGATCAAATCACAAGAAAATGAACTAATAAGAGCCATGAGAAGATTAAATTAATCAGAAGAGGAATTTGGAATACACAAGATGTGAAGTTCTCTCTTTTGCTAATTGGGAAACCATCCTCTCCATATGATATCTCACTCATGTTTCTTTGCTCATGCTTTAAATCGACATCAACAAGGTGTACAAATATGATGTATTTTTAGGCTTGCCTTTGCATCAATATTCTTCCCATTAGATTTTTAAACTTCCAATACAAGTATAATGCCTTAAGATACTACTTCCTGCAGCTTTTGGTATGCTCTGGCTTGATAATTGATTGCCAAAATTCCTCCAATAGTTGTAAGTCTAACATTACATGCCAGTCTCTAGCTTCAATTGTCTCTAAATTATGTAGATCGTTGTAGATGTCCTTATGGATAGTGGTGTGGAAAGAGTCACTGACATCTTAACTACATAGGTGGTCTTAGCTCCAACACTAAGGGCCTCGACAACATTTCCCCCATCTCTCCAGCTCCTCATTTGTTGTCTTTAGATGGTGACAAACCAACAATGGTGTTTCCTAATAAAAATGAGATGACAGTAACGAATATTGAAGGACAATAGATACAATTATGGAAATTTCTCAGCTTATGATCTAAGTTGAGACCTTTTTATTTTAGGCCACAAAAATAAGCTACCCACCATGCTATAAACCTATAAATGAAACAAAATGCATGACAAGAAAGAAACTTTAATTTCCAGATCTCAATGTAGCTAGGTCCCCATGACTTAGTTCTTGTCTCAACGGCTACAAGTGAACTCTCATGACAAAATCCACAAACAAAGAAATAAACCACTACATAATTCCAAGAGAATACCCTTAGGTTAATTAGGTCATAAAACAACCCCCTCTTAGAATCAAAAGCTAACACAAAGATACCATAATGATCTTCATCTCGGTTGCACACCTAAGCTAGAAGACAAATTATACATTCATCATAGGAATTAATGTTCCAACATACAAACCACAATTTGAATGGAAGCATATGCACTAGTTTGTAAGAACTGGCAAAGAAGGATCCACAAAAAAAATGTTGGCACCCTTTAATAGTATAAGGAAGCACCAATATAGTAAGCCAACAAACACATAATTCTCCAAACAAAAACCAAGAGAAAGATAGAAACAATATAAATCTCCACTTAGACCAAAACACTAGTCCAATTAAGCTCAAGGTGTCCTTACAATAGTAACTCCAAGAAATATGTGAATTAAAATTCGTAGAGAAAACAGAAAAACCCCTCAAAATAGGATTTGTTTGAATACATAATGAAAATGTAAAATTAAATAGCCTAAGAGATCTCAAAATTACCATAGATAAAATAAGGTGTAGTATCCAATTGCTAGCAGTTTTGGTTTCATGTTGAGGTGGTGAGCTAAAGCACAACTATAACTCTTTGACAATGAGCCCAAACTGAAGAACTAGGTGATGATCCTAGGCTTGAATCCTTTTCCTACTAGGAGCACAATTCAGACCACTCACGTCATTATTTCTCCACCACAAGGTGTCCCCCTAGCCTAGCACTACGAGGTTACAGAGAAGAAACTTTGGTCTACTAGCAAAAGTAAGGGTTTGAGGATGTCCAAATTCAACAATCCACTAGGACTTTCCTCATATTCCTCAATAATATAGATTGACCTTTCACACAAGTTTCTAGACTAAATTATTTCACATGAGACCACATGCATGAAATGGACTCAAACCCTAATTTCTTAAATTTCAAAAATATATATTAAATTATTAAATTAAAAAAAATCACTAATAAAATAAAAATAATTAAAACTATAATATTATTAATAAATTTTAAAAAATATTAATAAAAATTAATATTTTATTTTATATAAATAAATATGTATAAATAATTTCTTTAAACTAAATATACTTTTATTATACTAATTGAATTTAACAAAATATTTATGCACAAATCATACCTCTCATTTAAAAAACTATAAATGATAAATATTTTTCTGTAATTTCTTCTTTAGTTATTAAAACGCATCCTACTTAAAAAACTATAAATGATAAATAATTTTCTGCAAATTTTTCTTTAGTTATCAAAAAGCATCTTACCTCACATATGACCTGTTGAAACTTTGAAAGCCAAATCTCAAAAACCTACATGGGAAAAATATGTCTAAAGATATAAAATTAATATTTATAGTATTAATTTTTTTTAATTTTAATATATTAAAAAAATATTTATAAATTTAAATATTTTAATGTAAATAATTATAATATATTATTATTATTACTTAATATTATTAAATTGTTTCATTTACTAAAATAAAATATAATTATTTAATAATAAAATGAGTATGGAAGAATAGAACTTTAAATAATTAAATGTTTATACTCATTTAATATCGTGTTTAATTTTCTTTAATTAAATGCTCAATAATAATGAACGGGCTGTAATTTGCAATGAAGTGTTATAGCAATTTTGATATTAAACTTTACGTGTTACTTGTAATGAAGTATAATACCAGTTACGAGAGTTAAAAAAGAAGTTTAATGAAATAAAAAATTCAAATTAGTAGTATGACAAATGAATTTTCATTGTTCGTTCATTTGTTCATCACTGAACTTTACCATATTTTCGCATATTATAATATATTCAAATTAATGCTACTGGCATTAAACGTTTGTTTCAAATTAAACTTTTTAAAGAAATTAAATTATATATTCTCCGTTATAGAGTTTAGGCTTTTGTGATCTATATCAAGTTTGTGAGAGATTTTTCAGCGTAAATCACATGGAATACCATTTGTCGACGCGTTTCGAACCAACTAGTGTGGTTCATCGTCAGGACAAGTTGAAGAAACATATCTAGCCTAGCAAGTTAAATAGTCTGAGCAGAGCCTCCAAAGGCTAGTTTGACTCTAGGACCGGAGTATTCTAAGTTGTTATCTAACCAGCATTCAATAAACTAATAAATAATGTTTAACTATTGTTACATGGATATCACAATTTTTGGTATATAATGTACCTGTGTGTTTTTAATCATGTTGCATTAAAAAACCTAAAAAAATACGAATTATTCCTTAATAATATAAACTTTATTATATATGCCTAATATTCTAATTTTTTTTAATAAAAAAACTAACAAAAGTATCATGATTAGCAATATCCTACACAATAATGCTTGTTAGTTCAATTTCTCGGGTCACAACTACCATCTCCTCATCGAATTCATTCATAGTTTCTTCTTTTTTTTCTCTCCCCTGAACAAGTTGGACAACATCCTTTGGTTAAAATCCATGTGCTAGTTTCCCTAGCAAAAGTTACCAACCAAATTTCAAATTATACTACGCTTAGTCTACACAATTGTGAACCACTTCCTCAATTCCAACAAAGACTCCATAATAATCCATAATAATGTTACTTATGTGGTAATTCGACACTCAATTTCATGAATTTTAAAAGTAAGATTGAAAATTGAAGACATCCTCTATTGCACATGCTCTTCATGGATTATATGAGCATGACACATTTCTTGAAGCTATATAGAGTTCATTTGCTACCCTACTTGACCAATTTGTTTAGTAAAGAAAGAGTTTTGTACCTGTTGTACTATGTAACAACCCCCCCATTTATGTGGACTAACACTTAATATTTGACATATAAATGGGGACCCTTTTAAATTTTTAGCCTTTGAAAATAAATCCTAATTCTACAAATTTCCTTAAAACATTAGAATACGACCTATACTTAGAGATTTTATTGCAAATCGCATTTCGCACTTTTCCATGTGACAACTATAAACATCTTAAAGAAAATCCTGAAATGTGATATCCGATAAAGCCCCCGCTACGATGTTCAAATCACAACACTTTTGAAAATGTGATCACACTTCGGAAATCGCAAATTAATAAAGCATGCCATTGCGTCACCTCATAAAAATTACGAAATGTGATATTACGATTTTTAGAATCACATTTTGCATTATCTCTGTGAAACGTTATATGTCGACGTTCAAAAACTGCGATGCGGAAAATAAGGTATGAAGTGTGGGAGTAATGAGTTTTAATGAAATATTAAGTGGTTTGACAAAGTAATTAATGTTTAGCAGCTCGAGGAGAGAAATTGATGTTTTCAAGTTATGGCTAGTTAAAACATAAATCACATTCAAAATCTTCCCATGATTCAAAGTCATTTCAAAGAACTCTCAACCTTAATTTCCCTCTATTGTGTGTGTTGATATATCTCTTTTTTTCAGGCAAGGTTTAAAAGAGATGTCATTGCGGAAGGTAATGCAAAAGAAGAAGCAACAGACCATTTCATAGTCTGAGGTTTCAAAAATGTCGCCCGTATTTGCTGATACAGGTTGCAGTGCTAATGGATGAGCAACGACATGGGAAGTCATCTACAATAGGCTTGAAGATGATCAACCTAAAATTATTGTCACCAAGGTGACATTAGACTCAATAAAACCCTCCAGAGTTCAATTCAAAATTTCCACTTGTTCCTTTCTTCACAGAATAGGAGCAAGAGCTAAAATACTCCCATACACTGATATGATTAGATGGGTGGTGGAAAATCTCAATTTAGAAGACAAACAATTCAGGAACTCAAAGAGAGAGCTAATAGGATCATTCAAAGTTGAAGATTTGTAACAAATGTTTCATCTTCCTAACCCTCATGATATATATGAAAAATCGTTTATGGCCAACTTCGCAAAGCAGAATGAAGAAACCTTAAAAGTGATTAAGGGCTAGAGAGTCCTAAAGAACAAGTTCAAATATGATGAGACGGGTATGTACCCCATTGCTTCTTTAGCAAATCCCTATAACTATGCAGCTTCTATGTTATGTTGATTATATGGATTACCTAATAATACCAAATTATCTATAGACTGGGTCACTTTAATTGATGCTTGGACCAATTCCCATATAATGAATTGGGCCACTATCCTGTCTGATAACCTAGCTACTACTATTTTTGAATACTACCAAAAGAGATCCACCTCCACAAAGAACCTTCCTCCATCTTATTTTAGTGCCTATATCATGGATGCCATCTATTTCTGTACTAAGTTTCCAATCATAGCTTGGAAATGGACTCTGCAAAACCTCTACCCCATTCATCTCAGTCACAAACAGATGTGGGAATCCCATTATATTCCCCATTTTTACAAAATTTTCAATGGTGTTATTTTACCATTACACCAATTGATTTTTTATAAACCCCCCCCCCATATTTTCTAAAGAAGCCAATACATACCTTCTCGAAGTAGGCAAGTATATTTCTAAACAATTGTTTACATATATCACGGTTTATGGCAGTACAACAGACTCACATGTACTCTCTTTGTATGTCTCTGACAAGTTATTAGCAAGAGAAATAGCCCACCAGATTGTGGGAAAAGGTTTAACCAAAACCTTGAAAGATAAAAAAATCATCATGGCCACCCATTCCCATCCGATGTGGTTATTTTTCACTGGAAAACTTCAACCATGCAAACAAGGAATTACTAAGCATAGAGAGCCTCAGGCTCCATACTCTCCCTAGGAGGCAATTCGACTGAGAAAAAGTAGCACAAAATGTTATTACAACACTAAAATTCAAACCCTATTTTCACGAAGCTCAGGAATTCGAAGATCTTTTACAATCAGCTGAATCATATGAACAAGCTTTCGATTGGGGAAAGGAAAATTTGAATCTTGATGATTTTGAAAAGTTTCAGGAGTTTAGATTTCAAAGGCTCGAGACAATCATATTGCATTTGTGAAGAGTTGATGAAAAGCCTATGCCTAGTGTAATTGTCAATAGCGAAGGGCGAAATTCCCACATAGAATCATAGGCAAACACAACCCAGGATACACGGAAGACACCAGAGACAGAGACGACAGTGGAATCTAGTAGAAGGTTAGCAAAAAAAAGGTCATAAGTGACCTAACTAAAGATACCGGTCCCGTAGGAAAAACCAATGATTTGGAGGAAGAATGGGACCAATTTAATAAAAAGCTCCAGGATACTACTAAGATAACAAACATATTGGAAACCACAAAATATCATACTCCAAATTAGACTTGTAAAATTTCAGAGTCGGGACCAATGGATGAGCAAGGTACAAGTTCGCAGAATACAGAAATCATCCCTATGTTTCCAACATATGAAATTATTCTAAAGGTTACAGAGATACCTCCATTAGATGTATTCTACAACCCACTGCACGAAGTTGTAGTAAGAAGACAGAGGAAAAGAAGGAGAGTAGAAACACCCGAAATCCTACTTGGGAATGAACCGATGGACATAGTCTTGAGGGATATTCGTTCGAACCTAGCTGAAAATTTAACGAGGCTATTGCAATTTACAGGGGCGTATGCTACTGCAACCATGGATAAAGCCAAAAAGGTATCGATTTTGTTAAGGATAGGGGAGAGAAGATAACATAGCTCGAGCAATAGTTGGAGATAGAGAAAGAAAATGTGAACAAGCAGGCTGCTGAATAAATAGTCCATTTGCTATAGAGTATGGAAGTATTAAGGATAAGCGATGAAGCAAACATCTTTGTGAAGAACTCGCAAATCCAAGAATTGCAAGAGGCCATAGAAAAGTATAAATATGTCCCTACTGTCGATGAATTCATCAAAGAGGCATTAGAGCTTAATTCCATCCTATCAAAACAACATGATGTATTTTGCCAAAGAATGTCACATGTCACTCCTTATTTGATTACAAGTGATCAGTTAACAGATAAGGCGATTGATCAAAGAACTGAATTTAATGATTTAAATACTAAGATCTCAAAGTATTTTGAATGGCAAGAAAATGAAGAAGGAAGGAGCACTAATCTACCCAAGATTGAAGAGACACATAAGGATATATTGCTCATAGATTGGGATGTGTGGATCAAACAGGTAGAGTTGGCCATAGCGAGAGCAACAGGGGTGACTAAAAATATAATAAAAGCAGTCAACCACATTTTTCACACTACCAAATTGATAAACGAATGTAACCCAAAGTCACTGCCATATTTGAATGACTTGGATAAAAGTTGGAAGGCAAAGGTGAAAAACAAAAGGGAGGCGATCAAAAAATTATCAAGGAGTGACTGGGAGGCATATTGGTGATTCCTTGCCAAACCTCACAGCCAAATTATGACGTTGAATTGTTCACTCAATTCAACACAAAGGATGGTGCCACCTCTCACAGATGTCATTATCGCGAGACAGGTTAGGATGCAATTCCGGGCACCTCCTCAAGTGAAACCGATGGCCGATATATGCGATCTAAAGGAAAATTTGACATATATTAAGACATCTTTATAACCTCTGGTGATTAAATTACTTTTATTTTTAGAATTAGTTGCTAGTTAAGAGGAAGGTTGTTTGGAACCTCCTCAAGGTATTTTGTATAATATATTTTTGAACTTTAGTTAGATAGTATTTATACCCTTCTCATGCATTTAGAGAAGGGTCCATAATTTTATCAAAAACATTTGCAAAGAATGCACTTATGTAAGTTTGTGAATTCCTTGATGAAATTATGAAACATGGTCATTACTTTTGATTATCAAACTACTTTCCTTTGTTGATGCACTATTGTACGCTTGGAGAATAATTTGATTTGAAGAAAGGAGATGATCTATGTCATTAGTCAAATGAGCAGAACCGCACACATATGGTACTTTTATCTTGTATGATTAGTTCTATTTTGTTTAATTAGTGATAACATTTCGTTTTCATGAATTGTATATGGATTATGTTCTTTATGTTATGTGTTAATTGCAATATTGTATGATACATGGATGAAAGAGTTTACTTACTTATATGATCATTTATATATGCGATATAGTTTATGCATTTCTTTGACTAACTATTTAGTCAAAGAAATTATCTTTACATGTTATCAACTTTGTTTAATACATGAATGATCTTTATTATCACATATTGGACATATATCTTTTTAGATTGTATATCGCATAGAATACCCTGGGTTTATACTATATTAAGTTAGCTAGAGATTTGCATGCTAGAATAGGTCATCTAGTTATCGTTATTCTTATTGCAATCATTTGAAAACCACCCATTCTCATTTTCAAACCCACTAAGGAAAACTGGTTCCATCATCCCCAGTCGGAGCGACCACATCAAATGGAAAAGGAGTTGTCTTTAGGGTTCAGACGCGGTGGTTATCCCCCATGTTAGAGGAGCAGAATTCTGAGGCTTCAACAGTACCCTACGTACTGAAACCAATCCAATCCTCTAGTTCTGAACTCTCAAATGTTGTTATAGTCAAAGAGTCACAAAATGGTTTTTCTTATTAGTTCCATGGTCAACTTTAGCTTCAAATCTTTTATGGCTTTGGAAATTGAAAACCTACCAAGGAAGTGGTTCCCTTGGGAGATACTTAGCACTAAGAAGATTCCAAACAATTGGCCAAAAGAAGCAATGCTATTTACTTGGTAGAGAGACTTAGTTGACCTCTTAAGCTTGTCTAGCTAAAATACCATTATCTCGTAGTGAACTAGAGTAATTTCCAGCAATGGATGATAAGGTGAAAGGTTAATACCTAGAGCATGCGACTAAAGGGATTTTACCTCTTCACAATGCATATCATATATCTGTTGAGGCTTGGAATATGCACCATGTGTCAATTTAAGGTCAATAAATATGTCATTGTATTATTCGATAAAGTAAGGGATGGGTTGTTGATATATTGTGCCATTAACTGCTAATTCCCAATTTTTTATACTTAAACAATAATATTCTCATGAATTTTCTTCTTGATTGTTTCCTTAGAAGACATGATAGAAGTTCATGGAGGAAATCTTTTTTGGTTCTTATCTATTATGACATGTATTTGAAGGTAGAGAGAATTCTCATGGTCGTGAGTCATGTACCATATGATTAATAATGATTTTGGAGTATGCTATCACGACAAGAAATTGCATGCAAATGCATTTGGCTACATTAAGTCCTCACCACATAGCATAAGCATCTGCTCTATTGTTGGAATTGATAGCAAGTCCCCAAGTGCAATAAGCTTCGGTTTTTTCTTCAAGTACCCCCTCGAGCACCTTTCACATTGTATAACTTTTGGACTTCCTCAATGCAAACACACAATCCACTTTAAAATTTGAAGGACATAAGGGTTAGTTTTGGCCCACTTATATGTGCACACGTGAGGAGACCATATTTAGTATAGTATTTTTTAGTGAAACCACGTGTTTCACCCTTATCTCAAGGTAACTCATGGCTTCAAGAAAAGTCCTTGTAGGAATGGAACCTTATCCAATGATGAAAACTTCTTTATTTTCAACATACAATCAAACCTATTTAGACATATTTTAATACAATGTGACATATTATCAAAAACTAGTAGATGAAAATGGATTTTTTTAAAGTTTTTTTGAAAATAAATTTATTAATAATCCTTAAACTCGTAATAAATAAATAAAAAATGTTAATTAAATTTAAATTAGAAATTAATAAAAATAACTTATATCTTATGTACTCAAATTTAATTATCTTAAATTGATAGGTTAATCTCCTATTTTAATAACCTTACAAAATTCAATAGAAATTAGATATTTTGAGTTTTTTTGGTTTTGAGTAAATATTATTATACACGTATATGTAAAGTTATCAAGTCGTGGAGAATTTTATTTTTAAAAAATGAGACAAAAATAAAGATTAATCATTCAAAAGGGACGGTGAGATTTGATTTGATAGAGAAATAAATTATACTATAGTCTTTATCTTTTTGTGCATGCATCGAATTCAGTTGAAAAAAAATATTTTTGAACAAGTTCAGTTGGATAAATAATTTTTTTAACAGTTTTGTAGTGTGAGGTTTGTTTGTTTGTGTAATAATTTTTATTTTTGAAAATTTAATTAAAATTGACATAAAATTGTTAATAAATATATAATTAATAAAAAAAATTAATGTTTTCGTTAAAATAATTTGCAACTATTAAAACTAAAAATTTTGACTTAAAAAACAATATAACTTACACTTTACCAAAAAAACAATATAACCTGCACTTTATCTGATTCAAAAATGATACAGTCCAGAGATAATGAGACAATGGAGAAATATAACTCAAAATGGTACAATCTACTTACAAATAAAAAAGAAAGGTATATAATTCAAAATAAGTGAGATTTATTTATATAATTGAGATTTCGATTTAAAATGTGTTTTAAGACTGTTTTGAAGTATATTTAAAAATAGTTTATAATTAGCCAACAGCTTGGTTTTTTTTAATAGTTTATATTTACTTATAATAGATTATTTTCTTTATATGTAAACAAAGAATTTTATGGTTCAAATTTAAAAACAAAAGCATTTAGTGAGAGTAACACTCTGACACAGACCACCAATTAACCTTAGGTAGTTTAATTTTCCCTACAACATTAATTTTCCCTACAACATTATGCATTCATAAATGACTGATGACGATTATGCTAAGTTAGGTTTTATTCTGCTATGTATAAACAAAATAAATAAACTGAGAATTGAAAATAAAATTTGTCATATTAAATGGATGTAATGAATGTCAGAGATATCGAAATACATTTTAGGTCACATGTCTATTTCTGTAACCAATCTCATCGACCTATACTCATAGTGACACTTCACATTTCATTGCAGCTTTTCAGTAGATTGAACAAGTAAAGTTATAATAGTTTATTTTCTTTATATGTAAAGAAGAAAGTCAATGGTTCAGGTTTAAAAGCAAAAGCATTTAGTGAGAGTAATACTGTGACACAGACCACCAATTAACCTTAGGTAGTTTAATTTCCCCTATCACATTATGTCTTCATAAATGACTGATGATGATTATGCTAAGTTAGGTTGTCTTCAATAAATAAACTCTGAATTGAAAATAAAATTTGTCATATTAAATGGATGTAATGAATGTCAGAGATATCGAAATATATTTTAGGTCACATGTCTATTTCTGTAACCAATCTCATCGACCTATACTCATAATGACACTTACATTTCATTGCAGCTTTTCAGATGTTTGAGGTGGCAAGGGCTAACCAGCCTGTCATAGGGCATTAAATGCTTGGGTACATGCATGCTTTATAACAAAATAATACACCGTCTTATTTTTAATTTATGTAACCATCACTTTTATTTTTAATTTATGTAGCCACTGCGCTACGCGTTATATTTTGTTATAGAGCATGCATGTACCCGATATTTAATACCCCATGACAGGTTGGTTAGCCCTTGCCCACAAACGGACACATGTCTATTTATGTAACCAATCACATCGACCTATACTCATAATGACGCTTACATTTCGTTGCAGCTTTTCAGTAAATTGAACCAATCTTCTGTTGATGTAAAACCACACGTGAAAAGCAAAGCATTGCATCTGTGTGCAAACTTCAAACATACGTTTTCAAAAAAAAACTTTCCACGCTATAAACAACGTTCAGAACGCTAGAACACGACCATTCCATCACTGGTATTTAAAAGCCCCATATCTCCTTTACATTTTAAAATTCAATGACCCACTTGTCTAAGTTCATCTGAACTGTTGAGTTGCTCTTCCGAGAGTTGCCGCCTGCACCACCTTGGTGTAAAGCACAAGATGACATCACGACAAATGAAGGAAACGAACAGAACAGTTTGCGTGACGGGAGCAGGGGGATTCATTGCCTCGTGGCTTGTCAAGATGCTCCTCAAGAGAGGCTACACTGTGAGAGGAGCAATTCGCACCAACCCAAATGGTATATCTAATAATAATGATCAGTTTAATCATTTGTTTATTACTTCATAGGGTTAGGGTTTCTGACGGGATTTCACATGTATAGATGATGGGCGGAAGTATGAGCATCTGAGAGCGTTGGAAGGAGCAAACGAGAGGCTTGAGCTTGTGAAAGCTGATATTCTCGATTACCAGAGTTTAGTCACAGTTATCCGAGGCTGCCATGGTGTATTTCACGTGGCTACTGCTATGAGCAATAACCCCGTAATTAATTCACTGCCATATAATTATTATATAACCTCTAAACCTTCTAAGTCCATATATTCAGTTGAGGCAACTGTATATTGGTAAACATTGTAGTCCGCTGACTGGCTTACGACCGTACGTGATGGATGTAATTATGCAGGAAGAGGTAATAGAGCCAGCGGTGAAAGGAACGAAGAATGTGATGGAGGCTTGCGCAGAAATGGGGGTGAAACGCGTAGTCTTTACGTCTTCTATCGGTGCTGTTTACCTGGACCCTCACAGAAACCCATTCGCCATAGTCGATGAGGATTGCTGGAGCAACTTGGACTACTGCATACAGACCAGTGTATTTATTACTTTCTCTGGATTAATACACTACTCTCAATATATATAGAAATATCAAGTTGGATCGCATGGATTTGGGCTAACTCTATTACTTCGTCTTGTTCATTAATTGCAGAACTGGTATTGCTATGCAAAAACCTTGGCAGAGAAATCGGCATGGGAGCTTGCCAAGAAATTGAATTTACAGTTGGTAGTGGTGAATCCTGGGGTGGTTTTAGGTCCGAATTTGCAGTCCACCATGGACGCTGGCACTGCTCATATTATGAAATACTTGACAGGTGGGTAATGCTTTCTATCATAGTTAATAATATATATAGTTTAGACGATTACTGATTTAATAGTAGAATTGATGGACCTATTATGATGAGATCGATGTCAGGGTCAGCGAAGACGTATGCGAACTTAACTCAGGTATATGTGGATGTGAGGGACGTTGCAGAGGCTCACATTTTAGTGTACGAAACGCCCTCGGCCAGCGGCCACAGATATGTGTGTGGAGAATGCAACATCCACCGAGGAGACCTCGTCGGCATGTTGGCCAAACTGTGCCCACGCTCTCCCCTCCCTACCGAGTAGGCACCACAGCAATCTTACATAGTATATTAAAATATACTTATGTTCAGATTAAATATACATATCTGAAAACAAGTGTATAATGAATCAAACAAAATAAGTAGTCTAATCCTATGCACCTTCATGCATGCAGGTGTTCAGACCAGATAAATCCAAGGAAGCAGCCATACCACTTTTCCAATCAGAAGCTAAAGGATTTAAATCTCTCGTTTACACCTATGATCAAGACTTTGTGTGACACCGTTGAAAGCTTACACAAAGATGGGTTACTTCAACGCCATCTTTCAGGGTGGGATGGCATGGATGGCAGCCCCTCGCTGTTTTCAAGGATCTGATAAACAGAATGATACAAGTTAATCAATAAGCATATAATGTGTTGGAGTTAATGCTTACATTCTATATTTAAGAAGTTGGTTTGTGACAGTTGAGAAATTCTCTCAATCTTTCTATCTAATTTAGGAATAAGTTGGATCTCAGCAATTCTATTTAAAAGAGTAATTTAAATGTAATCGTGTGTGAGTGTATTTACACATACACCAGTTGTGCATAATATGATTGTGTTTATGTAATTGTGTATGATTTAACGGTTTCTATCTTGATATCAGAGCTAGTATGGACCTGAACCTGGTCTTCCTTATGAAATAGAGAAACTGATTATCAAACGATTGTACCCTAGGGCAAGAGGGGATGACAAGAACGCGTCTTATCTCGAACAATTTGTATAAGGTCAAGACGGCTATTGGCGCAGCCAACTGCTGATCAAGGGTAACATTCGTCACCATTCCACTCAGGCCACAAATGCCATTCCGCTCAGGCTGGGATTTGCCATCGAGGAATGCAAGAACAAGTCGTTCGATCCGTCAGTAGTTGATTTTGTTTGAAGCCCTCAGTTGTCCGTCTCTTGACATACTCTCATATGTTGTAATCGGGGAACCTGCTAGCTGTGCGTAATAGCGAGCGAAAGAGGGATCGAACCTGTGGCATCGAGGGCAGGCGTCCAACAATCGTCGCCATGCCTGACAGTTTTCCTGTCAACAAAATGTTGCTCGTTTAAACCCTTGATGAAGCTGTGCGCCAATGTTGTTTTTTGACAGCCGATTCCAAACGCCCAGTTATAATTGAATCCGATCGAAAGAGGTGAGGAACGCACGGTTTTTTCCCAACCCTGTAAGATTATTTTTTTTCCTCAACATGATTTTTCTCGCCATTTTAGAAAAGTTATTTTATTTTTTCTTCTCTTTTATCATGGAGTTTATGGTGTTAGACAAATTCAGTGGTTTGAATTTTCCCTCATGGAAAGTAAAAATACAAGTGCAATTAACGAATAAAAACTTGTGGGGAATAGTGAATGGTTCAGAAGCAGTACCTACAGATGCCAAAGAGTTACTTGAATGGAAAAATAGAGATGACAAAGCTAAGTCTATTATTGGACTTTCTCTTTCTGATTCGCAATTACATCATGTACATCTTACTAAAACATCAAAGGAAATATGGGAGCATTTGGCTCAATTGTTTGGTGTAAAATCTACAAATGAAAAATTTTCCATAAAGCTACAATTATTTAGTCTGAAAATGAATGAGACATTTATGTCCAGTCATATAAATAATTTAATGTCTCTTTTAAGACAATTAACTGAAGCTGGGACTAAGGTGGAGGATGAAGATGCTAAAGCTATATTATTAAATAGTCTTCCTTCAAGTTATAGTAATGTTAATTTAATGTCTCTTTTAAGACAATTAGGTGAAGCTGGGACTAAGGTGGAGGATGAAGATGCTAAAGCTGTATTATTAAATAGTCTTCCTTCAAGTTATAGTAATGTTGTTTTCACTTTGAGTCAAATGTCTACACAAACATTGCAAGAGACAATTGCAACACTTCTAGGGGAGAAAAAGCGACTGAAACCATATGATGCCAAAGAGAACTCTCATGTAGAAAATGCCTTGTGGACAAAGTCAAGGATGAGAAAGAAAAATGCAAACAAAGGTGACATTGAATGCTACTATTGCAGGAAAATTGGGCATACAGCGTGGAATTAGAAGTCATGCTAGTGATGTGTTAAAAGGGAAAGAATCAGCAAATATAACCACAGATGAATACCAATTGAATTCTAATGATGAATTCAATGAAGAGAGTGAACCTATTAAACTCTTTTAAAAATAACAAGCAGTTCAACTATGTGTCTGATGCCAGTACTTAAATATCAAGTAGCAGTAAGGCTCAATATGGATGTTTGTCCAGATAGTATGGCAGTTGCGGATCTAGGGAAGGATCCCTCATTAGTGGTAGACATGGAAGTGGTTTCCTAATGAGGTTATGTGACAGATTGGGATTCTGTAATTGACTTCAGGAGGTCCTTGATTTGGGAGTTGAGGGAACTCGGGAATCCAACTTGCCAACTACACCTTTCCGAGGGTTATGAGGCAACTTGATGGAGCATAAGCTTGATTATTTTGTTATTTTCATGTAATGTAATCATTAAGGGGGATGTTGGAGTTAATGCTTACATTCCATATTTAAGAAGTTGGTTTGTGATGGTTGAGAAATTCTCTCAACCTCTCTATCTAATTTAGGAATAAGTTGGATCACAAACTCTATTTAAAAGAGTAATTTAAATGTAATTGTATATGCGTGTGTTTACACATACACCAATGGTGCATAATATGATTGTGTTTATGTGATTGTATATGATTTAACGATTTTTATCTTAATGCACTCATATGCTCACTAGGATTTGAATTATTACTTCTATGTCACTGTACTTACTAATGTTTCAACGCAAACTGCATTAAGTTCATGGTTAATGGAGATATCAATAAAGGAATTCACATAGTATTTGCATGTTTGATTAAATATCTATGTAATACCCTGTCATTTCTCGAAGATTTCGATAAAGCTTTTGTACGTTTCATTTATCATCTGTGTTCGTACCTTGTCATTGCCATATGTTACGAAAGATTTGTATGTCTAGTTTCACCTTTTACTGTTTATTAGTCCCTGCCATCTGGCATCCGGCAGGGACTATAGTAATCGATATGACCCGACTTAGCATTAGTTCACCCCTTTCCTTCTCTGTTATACGGCGGTTAGAGCGGGGATATTCCTAAGTTTGGAATGGTCTTCGCGTTGATGTGCGCCCTTCGCCATGCTTCGCTATCTTTCGCCATCCTTCGCCATCTTATTTGGCCTCTTCCCGAGGCGGAAGAGGCCCGACCATAGCCTAAATTGCTATTTAGGCCTAGTTCGTTATGTGTGACCGTCAACGGTTTGCCCTTAATGCTAACATTAATCCATAGTATTAAATGCTAAAATGTCAAATGTTATAATACAGCAACGGTTATACTTGTTATTCTGATTGCCACCTACACACCCATCCCACTGCCGCTTGCATGCCATGCAGATTTCGTGTGTTCGGTGGCCTTCACCGCCTCATTCCTAAGTTCCAGAAGAATTTCAATAAACATTTTGTGAAGAAGCACTATTTCCATAAGCAAAAGTCTCCCCACCAGTAGCAGTTGGAGCAGCACTATGACCAGCCCCATAAGCCTCCCTATCATTTGAAGGAGCATTCCCTGCATAATACCAGATTGCAGAAACGTATTGCAGAGATTGCAGAATACAAGATTCTCTGGCAGCAGCGGCATCTGCACAATAGCAGCGCAATCCAAAAGAAGAGGCGAAGCCCGCAAGCGTCCAGGGCAACGCTTGTTTATCCATATCCACCTTCACTTTATCTCTGTTAGCGGGCCTACTACTAGCGTGAAGATCAGTGGAGACGGCAAGGGGTGTCAGCTTATCAAGAAGAGCTGGAAGATGAGTGGAAAGGGCCTCCCTTCTCTGAGAGCTCTGACTTGTTTCCTGCAATACACTGTAAGGTGAAAAAACCATTGATATGTAAAGGTGAGGATAAACTACACTCTGTTTATATTCATTTGATCAACTTGAGAAATTTGTGAAGTTTCAATAGTTATATATTCTGACATTACAGTAGAATTACCTTGCCTGCTTGTCTCCCTGAGTGAGGAATCAATTTATGAGAGTCGTTGTTGATGTACCACTTGGATAGGTGAGCTTATAGCGCCGCGCTATTGTCTTGGATGCTTCTCGGGCCCTGACAACCCATTTCAATGGCCGAGTCAAGGGTTGGTGCCGGAAAATTCGTTTTTGCGAAAGGACCCCTAAGATATCTAGCTGCAGCATCGTACGCTTTAGCAGCTTCTTCGGCGGTATCATAGGTACCCAACCAGGTACGACTTTTCTTCAAATGGTTTCTGATTTCTGCACCATAACGACCCCAAAATTTTTCCCTCACTCCTATATAATGCACTTTCCCAGCCAGAGTTTCAAAGTCCGTAACAGTGACTGTCGTATCGAAATACTCTTGAACTTGTATGACTATTCCTTTCTCTACCGTCCAGACGTGCATCCAATACGGAGTTTCGTCGCCTCGACTTTCAACTAACACCTTATTGCGGAGAGCGGTAATGGAGTAGGATTTGAACTTGACACAGTGTAATTCACAGTTGGGTTCGCCTGTGAGGAAACACGCTAAGTATCGATACCGTGGCGGGCCGTGGAACGACCACTCTGTATCGGGGGCCAAAATCTTCCGCATTGTCGCGCCATCTTTCGATTCTAACGCAACGTACAGCCGAAGAATAACCTTTTTATTTTCTTCACCCTCCAATGTGCAGTCTATTGAGTAAGTTGGGTTAACGAGCATTGAAGACGTTGGAGATTACAGAGACCAGAACAGCCAGACAGCAGGTGAATCGAAGGCCATGGGAGGAATTAATTGGTCTACATGGGAACAATTAGTGGGTGCTCTGTGTTAAACGCTGGCTTTTTGAATGAGTTACATATGTTAGCTTGATGCAACATTTAAGTGGCGCTGTTACGGATTGCATGCTATGTAATGGTGATAGAGGATAGAGTGGCAAGGCATGTGGCTCTCATGCGAAGGCCCACATAGTCCACTAACTTTTTTTCCTTTTTTTTTATTCCATGCGCTTTTACATGCCAATGATAATACAATTACATGATTCTGCCTTTATTTTCCGTTTGCATTTTCATTTTCCCCATTGTTAAGAATGCCGCGTTTTATAACAATGCCACGTTTTAAATGAGATTGTGTAATGCCGCGCTTTATAACAATGCCGCGTTTTAAATGAGATTGATGAACACAAGGTATTTACAGAGATTGAAATTTTCCAAGAATAGGCATATTCTTGCGTTTAGAAGTCTTGAAGTCCTTAATTCTTATTCAAGCTTCATGTCTTCATTGATTTTCCAAGATCTGAATTTCGCAGTGGTTTTAACAGTAGCATTTAATTCTTTTACAAGAACACAGCAGTCCCTGTATTAAGATTTTCTGTGGTCGATCATTCTATAATGTAAAACTCAAACTAAAAATAAAAATACGGAGAATAAGAAAATCCGAGCATCTTAATATCGTTAAATTCTTTTTGGTCTTACTTTGCAACAATGCATTTCATACAAGGTACCCGTTATGCGCATCTCTGTGAAGAATGGATACTAATATGCAAATCTTTATCTCCAGGTCGTTCGAATTGCTAAAATGGCCGAATGAATGATTATATCTTGCAGTCTGAAATCATTCTATGACAATGATTTTGATTTTGAGCTGGCAAAGTTGCGGAATCAAATCTAACGTCTGCAGTCTATGGGAGAGTGGAAATGGGATCAAAGTCAAATGGCTCCGGTTCTGCCTTTACTACCGGTGGTTCATCGCCTCGCAACGAAAGAAGCAGTTACTAATACGTAATCCCCAGCGCGAGCAGAGGCGGTTGTTTCATCTGTTGATCCAGCACCATCAAAGAAGTGCGGTATGTATGACCAAATGAATGTAACGCTCACCATGCTTTCATCTTCGTGCTAGCATGGAGAGCTGCTTCTGAAATGTATAAGATCTGAATAACATCTGTTCGTAAGACCGAGGACTTCTTAAAAGTATGCTGCGGAAATTCATGTTTGTAGAGACCGATGGATACATACTGGGGAAAATACTATAGTTATTGAAACCACCGCTATCATAGTGTACAACCAACTCTATCTTAACAAGTTATACGAACGCAAGAATAAAGTTGTTAGTTATGTAAATAAAGTGGTTGACGAGAGAAGTAGTTTGGCATTACTAGAGGATCGTATTTGTTCCCTAATCAAATGAGTACTGATATTATTATAGCTTAAGCACGATTTAACTGTATTCAAATTAGCTTCATAAGGTTAAGATTACCATAGTTATGCAAAGGTTATGTTACTGTAATCACTGGATATTGCTATTCCACTGTAATGGTAATCATAGCATGTAAAACGTAACTAGTTCTATTAGCTTATCACATTGGGTGTAACAGAACTTTCCATAATAGTTACAAGCTACTTACTGTAAGTGAACCATAGGACTTCCCGGCAAGACTTGGCTAGCAGTGCCCTTCAATGACTGTCTGGCAATGACCCGGCTGGTAATGAGGCAATTGGCTGGCAATGGCCCTTCTGTCAAAGACTTTTGACTGCCATGACTGGTGAATGTATGAATTCTTTTCACCAAATCTTTCGACTAAACTAAAAAGGGGCCAACCCAAAGATGAGGGTAAGGCTTAGTCATATGCCTATAAGCTTGATTCCATATCATGACTGAATCTTCATAGGTGAATCGTCTTCGATTTATGGTTTCAATACAAACTGCCTTATCCTGCTTGAATCTTCATAGGTGAATGGTTTCAATACAAACTGCCTTATCCTTAAAGCGGTTTAGCTCTCGTAAGCTGTGGGGTGCAAACCAAGCCCGGAACTGTTGCAGCATATAATGTTCTTTTACATGCTTCCTGCTCAATGCAGGGACTAGCTGCGGTGCAGCCATCTTGTTTGTCTTGGGATGACTAAAATTATGAATTCAACATTGACATGAAGTTAAAAACCAGAAACTATAAGTTTCATTGATTGACCTGGATCATATTGAAAATTTACAATCTATTTATATTTATAACTTAAATTAAAGTAACGAATGTATTTTTTAAATATATAATTTAATTATTTTTATTAATTTAAATAATTTGGTATACCCACATTTAAGAGTCGAATTACATATATTTTTAATAACATTTGTTTGGATTTTTTAATATATAATTTGGAATGGAAACTAGATGTAGATGTAGATGTAGATGTACTTGTGTAATATATAATTTAAATATTTTTATTAATTTAAATGTTTTGGCATTTTAATATTCAAGAGGAGAATTAAATCTAATTCAATTTAGAAATTTATTTTTATTTAAAAATTGATTTCAAATAAAATTGAAAAAAATGAAAATATATTATTAATTAAAAATAATGTTAATAAGTTTTTTTTGGCATTGCTTTGTATTTTCATTTAATTGGATATTGAATAGAAATAATTAGTTAGATATTAAATAGAGGGAATTTATGTGTGGGAATGATGTAAACTAGAAATTATGTGTTGTTGGACAAAATGAAAGAAAATAAAACCTACTAAATAAATTATGTTACAATTCTGTAGCTGCATATTTAAAAGGATAAACAAGCATATTTGTAAGCCCCTTGAAAACAAGGGAACTCTCTCAAATATAAACATATTTGTTGTTTTGTACACCTAAATTTTCAATTTTCAACAAAATCCAAACAAGATAACTAATTAAGAAAAAATATCATTGGAACAAAATAAAAAAACTATGAACCTTGCTAAAGAAATAAATATGTTACAACATTGTAGGTAGATCTCCTCATAATAGTTTTGAATTTTTCCTAATTATATTGGTTTCTTTTGTTACAAAAGGTAGCTTCACTTAATGATGTTGAACATAGTACATAGTATCCATATTACTCTACTAACAAGATATCATTATTGAGTGAGCTTTTTGTTGGTAGTAGGGATCCTTGTACGGTAATAAGGACTCTGTGGAAATCCAACCACTAGATTGTTGGTCACCTTGTGCAGTTGATTCGATCATGATTACTCTTCCAATGCCTCTTAAAAAATATGCAAGTACCTTATTCCAATTATCGAGGATATGAAAATAGGAGCATATCAATCCATTTCAGTTAATTAGATAATCTCCCTTCGTGGTAGTTAAAAAATTCTTTCAGTTGACATGAACAAACCCATTGTTGCCTCTTCTTTCAAGAACAATTATCACGGGATTTGGTTTCATTTCATCAAAAGAGGCCATATTAATTTAAAGTATCCAACAAAATAAACACATCACCAACAAGTTTGCTACATTAATCATCATCACTAAAAATACAATAAAGATTACTCATCTATACTTCAACTTGCACAAAACTCTACTAATAGAAGGATCTTTTATGTAGAAATTGCAAGTTTTGCTCCATCCAAGATTGAAAATTGTGCCAATTAAAGCTACATTTTGATTCTAGAAACAAAAATCAAGTAGGTTCGGTAGGTGAGAGCATCTTGGTAGTTTCCTTTTCACTCAAGTGAATGAGGCTAGATGAAACCAATGTTTACATTTCTTATTGTTGATATTTATGTTATAAAGCAAGGAATCATTGAGAAATAGTGACAAATAATGGGGAACACTGGGCTTCTGCAAATTTATTGATATTGATATTTTCCCAGCTCTCTATGGACTGACTTAGGTAAGTGATCCATCTTACATTTCATGTTTGTTTGTGATTGATTGCTTGTATTGGTTACTGCTAGTCTGCACTTTGTTTTGGGGATGGAGCTCAATGCTCAGGGTGATGACTACTCTACATTTCTTGGGACTCATTTATTGCAATTGTTGGGTATTGTGTTGCGTGGATCTGTTGCATTTGCAAATTTCGGTAGTACACATGTTTTATTGCTTAATTGTGTTGTCGAAGGGACTAGGGGCAAATTTTTATGTGTTAGGATAATGCATGAGGCTAGATGCTCATGTTGTCATATGTGATGATGGTGGAAAATTAGGATGACAATGGATTTGGGGGTTCAAGTATTATTTGAATGTTTAATCCTTATTCTTCAAATATTTATACACATTTTTTGTGGAAATTCCTGTCAGTTTAGGGAGTGGCGTCCTTATTACATCAAGATAAGCTAGCACACCATGCATTTAGGGTGGGCATAGGTGTGGGGGTGATGTATCAAAACACTTATTGTGTGCATATGTGTAAATGCATATTGAATCTAGAGGGTGCATTCGTTGTATCACAAACCCATCTAAATCCATATATGATGCTAGAGACTACAAATGGCTAGTATATCAAATATTGGATATCAAATTAGGCAACATGGAACTTGTCAAACTTGAGGTGCATATCACACCCTACGTGAGATGGGTTTGTGCTAGTAGCTAGAGATCACTGTGATCATAAAGACACTCAATGTTATTTATAGTAATGATTCTTATGACTTGTCACTTTAGGGCTTGAAGATCCACCCTTCCATGCCCAAAGTACTGCATAATCTTATTAGAGTTGGGTGGTTCTATTCATTTTTCATGAATGGGAATGTTTGTTTTCATATCCTATTATGATTTTGACTTATTTTTTGCAAAGCTCCAAGCTCCAATTGTATCTAATTTCCACCTTGGCTGAGGAGGTCGGCATGACTCACTTCCAAATTTTTAACGTCATAGTCCATCCCAACTTTTCACCCCATTTGTGTCCATGCAACTTTGATTTTGTAGATTAATCCCATGCATCCTTCAATGCAATTTGGCTAAGTTGACCCATTCCAGATCCAATCTCTTCATTGTACTCCTAGAAACACCTCTCGCAGAAGCATTATCTCATATCATTGCAAATTTGGTCCCTGTAGAGCCAAAGACTAATTCCATTGATCATAGCTTGCTTGAACAGTGTTTGTGATTGCTTGAATATTAGTCTGATCATGCACACTAGGCTTCCCTATATGATCTGTATTGCCAATATGTAATCCCTCTAGAGTATGGATGAATGCAATCAACTCTTGTTCATGTCAATATGGCATTTGGTATCTTGTACTCTTTTCTTTCTGTTATAAGTACTCAACTAGTTCATGAAAGGTTGCTTGGTCAACTGTGCACCATTACAAAATTTCCAAGACCTGATGAAATATTTTCCATTAGTTAAGGGATACTTGATGGACAAGTGCATCAAGTGATTAAACTAATGTAGATGCATAGACATCTTGATGACTTGCCTTACAGATGGATGGGAGATCAGTCTCTTAGCATAATAGATCAGTCACTTACCATTTTACTCTTAAGAATTGGGGTATGTTTTGTTGAAATAGTAAATTGCTATATAGTATATATGTGTTTAGTAATCTTACTCATTTAGAATTAACATTATTTTTTATCTAGATCACATCTCTTATGTCAATTTTCAACAACTATTGAATCACAGGTTACTTCTCAAAAAAAATGGAGGATAAATATTTTAAACCAACAATGTACGTGGACAAGTCCCTGAGATTGGTTCCTATCACTATGATGCTCCTCTCCTTATGTGCCCTTTCATTTTACCTTGGTGGTATCTTTTTCTCTGAGAAGAATAGATTTGTTCTAGAAGATAAAACATCACTTGCCCCTCTACAAGTTGGCTGCAATGTTGTCGAAGTGAAGTCCATAAGTTTGAAGAGTGCAACAGTGACTATCAAGATTACACTCCATTCACAGATCCAAAGGTATTTGTATTGTGGTAGATTATGTTGTAATAATTTTAAGAGTTTGAAATGTATCTTTCCCAATTTGGACATTTGACTCCTTTGAGGAGCTAAAATTATGTAAATCTTTCAATCTGTAAATGATACACAATTTTTGTTACATTTTAAGCTGAATATAACTAAAATAGTAGTTTGTACTTGGTGAATTTACTAAATAACTTAATATATGTGAGATTGGAGAATGATTTAATGTCTGTGAGCTCGTAGATCTCATTACTACTTGTTTGTTACCAATCAACCACATTGGATGAACTAGTTAGGTTTTCCCTTATTGTAAATGATACACATTTTTGTTACATTTTAAGTTGAATATAACTAAAATAGTAGTTTGTATTTCTTGGTGAATTTACTAAATGACTTAATATATGTGAGATGGTAGAATGACTTAATGTCTGTGAGCTGGTAGATCTCATTACTACTTGTTTGTTACCAATCAACCACATTGGATGAACTAGTTAGGTTTTCCCTTGCTAGGGCATAGGATGCACACTACTTATTTTAGTCTATATATTGTGATGTGTTGTACTTTCTAGTCCCATTGACCTATTTTGGTCATTTGTGGACATTAATCTCTTTTTTTCTAAGACAAGGTCCAATGAACTTCTTGGAAGGTATTCTCAATGACTTTTCCATGGTAAAACATTACTATTGAAAAATGTTTAAGCTTATTTTTCATTGTTAGTTTGTAGTGAAATGGTTTTTTTAGGTTGTTTTGTATGCCTTATGAGTTATTCCATTCAATTTCAATCTACTAAAATGTTCTGACTCTCATTTTTCCAAAGATGGAGGATGGACAAAGAGAAAGGATGAGTGTTGGTATAGGTACATCCTTGATCCATCTTTAATGTTTCTTCCATCCTTGTTTAAAAAGTAAAAAAATATTGAAGTTCTAGAAAGAAATGGTAATTGCATTTTCTTTCACCTAAATGTTGTAGAGGATCTATGATAATAAATTTGCATTGTTTCCGGACTTACTGCTTCTTAAATGTTTTTACTGCCATAGGAATGTCCAAAAAGGCACAATCCAAATTGCACTTATGTGATAATAAACTTGCATTGTTTCCAGACTTACTGCTTCTTAAATGTTTTTATTGCCATAGGAATGTCCAAAAAGGCACAGTCCAAATTGCACTTGATGCTGAATGTGGGGTGGGTAACATTCTGACTAGTGTCAATACGTTTAGCAAACTCTTTCTGAGATTATATTATTGATCACATGATGTAGTTAGGTTATGAAAGAAGTATACTCCATAAACAACAACAAGGAATCTATATTCAGGTTAAATTGATGGACACGCCATCAATACACATGGTTGATCCCCTTTATGATGGGCACTATACTTGAAAGTTGAAACAACGAGATTATCAAAAGAAAGCTAACTGAAATTTTCATATCAGAGAAATTCCTCTTCCTAGGTGGACATGAGATTCCAACCCAGGTGGGGTAAAAGACAACAGGCTATCCCCACCAACCAAAAATCTTACACTCGCTTAACTTCCATTTAAATTTTTCATTTTACCAAAATCCACTGATACAATTATGAATGAAATGGTGATTTCTTAGGTTAACATTGACATACCTCTATGAAGGCTCTCACTCTCACATAGGAATTCTACATGGAGAACACGCCATAAAAAGTAACCAGAGAGCATCCAACATAACCATTACAATTCCAACAAGTAACGGAGATAGGGGTTATACCCCGCAACTGATCAAAAGGATGAATTGGTTGGCTACGACCAACTAGGGCCACAACCATGTCACCGAAAGGGGAAAAAGCATATGGAAACCCTATGGTGTCATATCACCACCATTTTTTCGTAGCAACAATAATTTTTTTCCTCTCCTTTGTGAGTTCATCAACATGCATTTGTGTGATATTGAAGTCTAGGAAAATCTCGTTGGGAAGTGACACTAGTCTCTTCTCGGTTCTCAGAGTTGGAAAGTGATACTGAGTGAAACTAAATGACGAGGATAGAACCAGTTTATATGGAAGCACACTCTAGAGTATGGTGAGCTCGCAGGTGATACTAAGTGACACCAGATACAAGGATAGAATCAGTTAATCTTGAAGCACAATTTAGAGCATGGTGACGTTGCATGTGACACTGAGTGCAACCAAATGACAAGGATATAATCCGTTAATTTGGAAGCATACTCTAGAGTATGGTGAGGTTGCAGGTGATACTGATTGAAATGAAATGGCAAGGATATAATCAATTAATCTGGGAAGCACACTCTAAAGTATTGTGAGCTTGCATGTGATACTCAGTGAAACCAAATGAGAAGAATAGAACTCTAAAGTATGGTGAGCTTGCATGTGATACTCAGTGAAACCAAATGAGAAGGATAGAACCAACTAATTTGGGAAGCACACTCTAAAGTATGGTATCCTTTGCGGTTGATTATTAACTTATTAATTGATGTTGACATGACATTTTGAGTTTTTTACAAGGTGAGAAAAGTTGTTTATATGTTGTCTTTTGTGCAGTCACTCTGGTTGTGAGAGGTGTTGACATGGCATTATGAGTTATTGATGAGGTGATATAAGTTGAATACAATAAGTAGATTTATTGGTGTATAAGTTGAATATAATGCCGTAGTCTAACTAGCTGGAAGAATGGCCTGAAAAGTTATGGAAATTCTAGTCATATTTAGAGACAACTCCGCAAAGATTTTTGTAAATCCAAGTTATAATTGTTAAACTTCAAAATTTTAGGTGTCCTAAACGTTTTTTATGGTGCTAAATCCATTTCCACCATCAAAAACATGATTCAAAGACTGCCTCTACAAGATTTTTTCAAATTTTTTTGCCTAGATTCCGGCCACTTTTGACCATCCGAACAATTCCTCGGCCTCAATAGATGACTCCGAATATAATGAATAGCTATTAAAAAATGTTTGAATTAATTAATGAAAATTTTGGCAAAATAAAAGAAATTGGTTTAATTTTTGTTTTTTTTCCTAAATGTATTAAATATCAGTTATTAAAATTGAAATTTGTTTTTTTGAAAATTAAATTTATATATTCATTTAAACATGCATTTCCATAACAATTCAGTTACCAAAAAATATCTAAATTTATATTAAAAATAAATAAATAAACGAAACAAAAACAACAAAGATATCTTGTTTCCAATACCGAGTTGACATTAACGATCCTGCACCCGATTGATAAAGGTTTTGACACTGCAAAATAGCACCAAACTCTAATCGGAATTCAAACAATCGTTAAAAGTTAAACATATTTCTTTTTATACAGTTAGAATTTAAAAAAAAATTAATAAAAATTGAAAAATTAAGTACTGTTAACATCATATTTTAACCATATAAGACATTTTAAGCTAAATGCATCGAGTTTCCTTAGATTATTTATAAAATATAAAATACAGAGCCCCATATTCAAATTTATAAATACATAATGCATTCATTTACATTTATTAAAGATACTATTCACAAATAAATAAAAATATACTAAACTATTTTTTTTTTTAATTTTAAAATAATAATAACAATAAAATATTTTTAAGGTAAAAATAAAAAATAAGAACATTGTGAACCATTTTCCCTTAATGTCCCAAATATCTTGTAAAATCCAATAGAAACTGTAAAATGGAGTTACATATTTGGCTGTGTTTTCATTGAACGACGGAGGCTTGGAATACAAATAACGGAGGTTTGCATGTTGCCGATTGTTTCTGGTATTTATGTCTCTATTCCCTTGTTGTTTCCACAATCAAATTAAGGGAAACTATAGAAGAACAAGAAGCAGTGAGAGTTGGAACTTCGAGGACGGCATAGTTCGCACCATTTTTCCTGGAATTCTCAGGAGTTGCATAATTTCTCTTACTATAAGTTGGAAATGTGTTCGGGCTTGAACGGTCTCGGACAAGAAAAGTATTGGCCACAGTATGCTGCCAGGGAGATGTAGATGGGTCATACTGATCATTAACCACCGATGCCGAAGTTTTATAATTTTCCAAGCTACGTTAAATGCATTGCCTACATCTTGTTCCAATGAAACGGACATATTTATTGCGTTGATGCTGTTTTTCTTTGGGAGTCACTGTCACTGGTCAATCCCAGGAATGAATTGTGGCACAGTCACAGTCTACGGAAATGCTTCTCCTTTACTTCTTGCGTAGCCTATTTACCATGACTGTTGCTGCTCGGGAGTCAGTAATCCCATGGATATCCCGCGTGATGGAGGTATCAACCTGATGGTAGAAAATAGTTCTATCCTCTCACACAAAGAATGGATGGCGGAAAACCACACTGGCAGCCGGGGGAGTTGACTTCAAAGCGAAACACGTTAGGGCGTAATTGCGTAATTATTGTTTGGTAAAATAAATTTTGTAGAGAAAATAGAAAAGAGAAAATTTTAATATATATCATTTTAATCTTGTTCATCAATATACAAATCTTACAATGACTAAACACAATTCGTAATATGGAAGTGCATGGGATCTTGATGTTGATTTTATAAATCCTTCTAACATGGCTAGCACACTTAGAGTGTTGTATATAGCTACTCATAAAACTATTCCAAGTTCAACACAAAAATTGATGATGTTCTTGTCGCTAATGGGAAGATCAAGCATGATGGAGAGTGATAGGCAGCTCAAATGGGTAAGAAGTTGATACCTACAACATTCCTTAAAGTGTAAAAATTCAATAGAATGGTTGAAAAACCTATTGTAGCTATGGTAGATGACATGCAAGTAGGTATTCCTCCATTTATGTACAGTGCATGTAGACGACATGAACAAGGAGAGGATTCATTACCTCACTTTCGTCGTCATCAGCGTGAGAATGAAAAACATTGGAGGGATTAAGTTAGTAGCCTAACAATTATCATAGCATTTTTTAGAAATGTATTTAGAAACCATTAATCGTGATTAGAAATAATATCAAGAGGTAATATGAACTGAGACCTAACATGCCAAAAAAATAAATTTGTGGTTGGGAGGTTGAATTAGTCTTTGTGTCGAACTCAAAAAGGCCATCTGGGAAAAATCACACACTACAATATATATGTAATCATGTTTGCAAAAAGTTGTAGGAAAATGCATTCAAGAAATCTATAGACAATGATTCCCAAGGATGGAATGGAATGGGTAAAGGATTAAGGAAAATTTTAAGGATGGAAATTTTTTTTGAAATTTAAAAACATTGGCGAATCTCACCAATCCCTAATATTCAAACTATGAAATGTTTATTGATATATTTGTAAAATTATTCAAATTTATAATGATTTTATATATAGTCTTTATATAATGTTGCCAATTTTTAAGGTAAAATAATTTTATATTCTAAAATTTGGGCGAACGTATTTTATAAAATTAGAAATTGACGAATCTTTTTGTGGAAAAATCATGGAAAATTAGCTCATTCGGCAAACGTTAGCCCCTCAAATTTTCCATGTAAAGGATTATTGAGCCCTTGTTTATAGTCACTAGGCTTGATTGTGTTGTAAAGAAGAAAATAAAAAATGAATGATTTAACTTGATGTTACATAGTTTGCTTTTAAAAATTGGGTGTTGGAGAGTCTTTTATATGCCAAATTGTTTATCGTAAGAAGAGTCATGAGCTTCTCAAAGGAGGACTGGCAAGGCTTTTAATCTTGTAAGGGAAAAAAAGAATAAATGAATGATTTAACTTGATGTTGCATAGTTTTCCTAAAAAAACATTGTAAGTGTTGGAGAGTCATCTCTATGCAAAATTGCTTTCCATAAAAAGAGTTATGAGTTTATCAAAGGAGGACTAATTGATAAGTTGTCTTGTGCATAAAAATTAGTTTAGTTTATATAACTAACTCTCATAAACATAGTACTCATGCAAGAGAATCTAGTTCATCTTTGTAGCTTAATGAAATTACCTAAAAGATGGGAGGAAAAAATATCTATAGCATAGAGGGGTTACCATACTTCATTGGTTGCACAACAAACTACTAGAGGGATGAAGCATATCATAAATTTTGTTGGAATTTCCTTTTCTATTGTGAATTCCTATGTGAAGGTATGGGATATGTGAGTTCCATTTAAGATGGTGATGTTCGTACATCGTAGACTAAGAATTGAGGAATAACAAAGAATGACGATCAATATGTAAAATACTCTCCTTACTAAAATGATAGTGACACCTCTACTTCAAGGCCCATACCAACCCATAGAATTCCTCATCATAATTATTGTAATTAAGTATGACATCTAAAAATGTCTAAAAATGATATGTAATGGGATGACATGCCTAATTAAGTACAAAATCAAAAGCATTAGTAGAAGTGTCCATCTCTACATCTATGGGATGGTGTAAATTAGGTAAATGTAAAACTAGAGCTAAGCTTAAGGCCACATCCAGTCTTTGAAAGCTCTTTGCAAAAGCTATGTTCTACCTAAAAAACTATATATCACATAGATGATGTAAGAGGCATGAAAAATGGGAGAAGTTTGTGATGAAACAATGATAAAAATTAAGTCTACTTAGAACACTCTTCAAATTGTTTCTTGTATTAAGGGTGATTCATTTTTCTACCAATTACACTTTGACCTTGACATCATAGATACCTTACCCATCAGTGGGAGAGACAAGGTACTAGATAGAGGCCTCCAAAGGACACTTCTTACTTTTTCCCTTTAGTTTGTATTTACATAGTAGTTCTAGCACGATATCAACATCTTGAAAGAGCTCAACCCATATATGGCTAATTTTTTTTTTCTAGATATATGAATACAAAATTTCCTTAGCGTGGCTAGAATATATCATTAATACATATTGAAAATGTAGAAAGGTGTTAGTGAGGTGAAAGGGCATCACCAACGACACGAACAACCCAAATTCATATTTAAAGGTTGGTTTCCAAGTATATCTATAATTCATGAGAACTTTATGATACCAAACACCTTACAGTCAAGTGATATAGCACATAAAGAATCTTACAAAAGGAATGGAAATTCATGATGGTTTGTTTATTGAAAGCCATATAATAAATCACTAAGTTCCATTTTTGGTGTTCTTTCCTATGGATCATGAAGGTGGGGGAGACATGTGAAAATGAGTTATGCTATATTTTGCTAAAGTAAATATTTGAGTTGACATTTGACTTGAATACTAATGATAAGAGATAAACAATAGGTATGAGATTTGTGGAGAGTATTTCTAGGAATTAATTCAAAAGAGTTATGAATATTGTGTATAGGAGGTAGCCTAATAAGGAAAAAAACCATCAACAAACTCATTGATCAATGTCAACATACGAGAGGGAGGGAATTGAATATCATTATACAGTTTCACCATGTGAATGACGCATAAGGAAAATCATTTATGTAAGTTCACTTAATGAACAACATTGTTTTCAAATATAAGAGGGGGGGGCGAATGACAACAAATATTGTTGAAACATTGAGTTTCTTGGTAAAACTAACTTGCCAGAATTCAATTTTGATTATGTCTACATAAGAATGATTGTGTCCACATATGGATTCTTGTTGAAACATTTGATTCCTTAGGAAAACTATCTTGCAAGAATTCAATTTTGATTGTGTCTACACAAGAATTGTTATGTCCACATAAGGACTCTTGGATCCACCTTTTAAGGATAGTTACAACAAATTTTCCCATGGTTATTTGATTTGGTCTATTTCCAAATATCTTTGTAGATGCTCCCTAGGATTGGTCTATCACCATCAGATCATGAAGATCTCTTGTGCTTCAGTGTAATGGTGTTTCTAAACACCACTTCTATTCCCCTCTACTGTAACTAACTTGTCCCAACATGGAACCAGAGTTGATGGGATATAATCTTAGTTTTGTAGAGAATAAGAATGATGTTTTGAAATGGATTTAATATGCATATAATTTCATAGAGAGAATGTGTGATTAAGTAGCTAACTCTTGATCAACCTTACCAGTTTGAATACAATATATGTTTTTTTCTTCTTTGGATGAGAAAGAAAGAACTTTCTGTGCTTGAAAATAGTTAGATTGGATGTCAGTTATTAATATGGATTTTAAGAAATATACATTCTCCTTCACACATGATATATTGAATGATCGATCGATTGGTTCTTTGACTAAACCTTATTGACTCAGATCTCTATCTTATTGATTTTGTGAAGTTTACTTCTTGTGGATTACCTGGCACAGTGGAAGTTTAATTTTTTGGTGATAGGGTTACTTCAAATTCTATTCCCTATTCATTTTAGGTTTCAAGGAAAAGCTCAATTAGATTTCAAAGTTGGGTGACCAAAGACACACAACTTGATTTTCAACCTAAGGCTAGAATTTTGTATATATACAATGATTGTAGGATAACTCGACTGACTAGTGGTTTGACTACGTCGAGGTGAGCCTACCATATTTCTTCTTGACTCGACTAGAGCTTAGACCATATTCAAGTTGAGTTCGACATTGGAAAGTATGACTAGGTAGTGGTTGAACCAACTTATGTTTGACCTTCACTCTTGTTTGACTAAATCTTTGTTATTGCTATTGACGAAAATTGAATATTTTCTTTTAATTTCTCAGTAGATATTAATGGCCCACTAAGAAGAGTTAGACTGAATGGGGCCTTTCATTTAACTAGAGATACATTGAAGTTATGTTCCAATGTGTAAGCCACTTAAAAAGGGTATTGATTTCCTAGTAGCTTTTTTTGGCTAAAGAATTTGACTCGCTTGACAAGATTTCCTTGACTCTTCAGCCTATGTCTTCAACTCAAATATTTTTCTTGAGAACAATTTTATTGCACAAATCTTGATGTTCTTTGATGGATTTGTAAACCAATTGGAACCATCAATTGAACCTTTCACGACAAATCAATGAATAACTTTGATTGGAATGATTCAACTTGATTCTAATATTAGATAGGTCTTAGATTATAGGACCTGTGTGAAAATAAGGCTATTGAACAACTCCATAACAAAGTTAGCACTTTAAAATAGGTCATCTCCTTGTTGTAGATATCGAATGTAGACTTCATAAAATATTTGAAGAATGTATCCACCTTGCTTTAGACTGCTGTGAAGAAGAAATTATGGAGAGTTCATGTCCTAGGGAGAACCATGGAAACTTTTTTGAAGGATCTTCCTGACCAATTTGAATAGAAGTTAAATATTATTAAGGATATAGATGAGAAAGTTAAATATCTCTATCATTTAGATAATATTGTATAAAATAAGACATTTTTTTGTTGGAAGCAATCAATTCCTAGTTTTCTAATGAGTTTCCTCATTTATAGGCATTTGTTGATGAGCCTCATGAAGAAGCTTCCCCTCTTCAAGCCAACAATAATATATATATTTTTTTGAATTTTAGGTCTTAATATAAGTTTGTGGTGTGTTGTTATTATAGTTCATTGAGAAGGATGTAACTATTCAATGTTTGTAGACCAAAAGTCAATTGAATACATACTGCAATTACTATTGAGTAGCTAATCTACCTTGCTAACATTTCTTATAGTCGAGCTAATTCTTAGGAAACACATATTGATGTTTCAATTACTTTATTCACTACTAATGTTGTTTCTCCTAACTTTGAGAAGAACATAAATGGTATTTGGTCCTTACTTCTAATAAAAATGGCATATACCAGTGTTGAACCTAGAAGCAATGGATAAGGCATTTCTTCCCAAGTTTATCCTTGGATACAAACATCTAATGTAGGACTTGGATATAATATTTCTACTACTACATTGATGTCTACACCTAGCCTTACTAAACCTAAGGAAATGTTATTTTTCGTAGGTGGGATTTATATTGAAGAGAAATCCTTTACTTGTGATGAGAATATTGATAAGTTATCTATTCCATAAGTTGAGAATGTTGCTAATGGCATTGTTGATATGTTGGGTTGTTCGACTCCTATCAATGAATATAAGCCAACACCTTCTTGAACTGAAGATCACTTTAGGCCTTCTCTCCTCATCATAAGAATATGTTGATGGTGCTAGACCTACCAACATTCAAGGGACCTCCCAAAAATGAAGCCCCAACTAGACCTCACACCATTTGGAGTAGGAGTCCCAACAATGGGTGGTAATGTTATGAATTGAATGCGAAAATGTGTAGAGTGAAGTATGATAACTTTGGTAAGAGAAAGTGTGTGACCCGAAAGTCAAGTGCGATGCATGAAGGTTCCAACACATGAAGAGAAAAGGAAATGCACCCCTTGGAAGCTTGTAATAGTATGCATCTTAAAAGGAACACATGAGCATAATGAAATCATGAGCTAACATGCAGAATAGTCCATGAGTTAAGGTGGCAAATTAATACAACAACACACATTCAACAAGATTCATACAAATGCAAATGAAATATTTCATAAGCATGAATGTAAGTTAAATATCATACATTGAAAATAAAAGAAGAATAGTCCTACTATATTCACAACATATGCATGCAAGTGTGTCGACTCTGAGTTTTATTATAAGTGAAATTTCCATCCATAAATACACCATTGGTAGACCACTAGCCCCAATAATGAAACATTAAAGTCAAGAACACCTCTTGCTCCAAAGAAGTATACTCTCTCTATGCTACGGAGAAGCCAAGGCTCTTCACAATACTCTCAAGCTCCTTCTAAGCCTAATCCTAGCCAAAATATTGGCTCATGTTGTAGCAGCTACAAGCACCCTCCAAAATCTTTCCTTAGCCTGTTTTGGAGCCTCCCTACTAACCCTCACAATAGCTTGCCTTTCTTCATCAAGTCCTCAAGCTTAAGTGTCTTTCTTTCTCAAAGGCAGCCTGTCGATCATAGTTTAACTTTTCCCTTCATAGGCTGCTCACCTGGACTTGGTCCAGTTGCAGGTTGAGTAGCTTCCCCATGAAAATTGTGCATTTCTAGAGGGCAACCAACCTTCCCTCCAAAAATTGTACAATCCTCTCTGACAGCCTGTTGGGCTCCAGGATTGCACAATCATGCTAGCCAACCCTCCTAGTAGAATTTGTGCAAATTTCCCAAATGACAAGCTGTTCAGTCTAGGATTTGTAAAAATCTGGGCAACAGTCAGCTGCTCTGCCTATAAATTGTGCAAATCTCCTAGGCAGCTAGCCCAACTCCCAGCGAGAAATGTGCAATTTTCTCCAGCAGTCGAGCAGTCTCTTGCATGTGCAGCTGAGTTGATCGATACCCTCCGAGGCCAAGAAGAGCTAACTTGCATGCATGGGTTGCTTCTCCCAATGTAGCATGCAAAGGCATCCCTTGTTTCAGGGATCCATATTTAACAGTTGGAGGTTACATGCAAGGATCATTTCAAAAACCTCCCACCAAGTGTCTCTTCCCCTAGATTTGTGCCATGCATGTCATAACCTCGATGTTATAAAAACTCATCAGCTTGACACTGCAGAGCTCCTTCCCCACATCAAACCTTGTAGCTCTAATATCCCACATCACATCTAGGAGTAGTCAACACATTCAGCTCAGTTGTTTTCGAGTAAGCTCGCTTGGCATGCCTTGTGCTGCATTTATGTTTCTTTTTATGTTTTCGCTTGTGGGAGTATTTTTTTCTTGATTTCTTTGAATGCTTGCTGTCGTTTAAATGTATACTAGATTTTCCTAGCTTTGTTCCAGTTTTCCTTGCTATCTCACTATTGTCTCATGCATGAAACTGTTTTGCACGAACATTCACCCAACCGGCGAACTACCTCACCCACATGCATGTTGATCTTCTTGCTAAATATTTCATTCATGTTTTTCATGAACTTTTAATCACTTCTGCTATCACTTCATGTTGCCATGCATTCATTGAATTACTTTCTTTCAGTTGCCCATCGACAACTCGGGCCAACCTTGGCCTAGGCTTTGCTTTTTCCACGGCTACATTTTGCAATCTGGGAAAGGAAGGCTCACCTTCCTCAATATATTTGTGTATTCTTGCCCAACACTGGCCTCCAGGTTTGTTTTTCCCATTTTTGGAGGAAAGTGGCTACTTGGCCCAAGAAATTCCACAAATCTTTCACTGGGCCAGTAGTCCTTCATAGCTGGAATTGTGTAATGCACAATCCCGGTAGTCAACAACCAGACTGGACTATGCATTGCTTATTTCCAATAGTCAATTAGTCTCTCAACAGACTAGACTATGCCTCGTGCAGTCTTGGTAGTCGATCTCCCGACCTCCCGGTCGAAGTTGTGCAACCTTCATGATCATTCACCTAGGTATGTTGCAAGTTATTTCTCACGTTCATTTTAGTTTTCGACTAACAAATTGCTTGCTATGAGTGTTGCCATGTCTCTTGGTATCACAGGTGTTCATTTACCTATGAACAATAGAGGTAAAATGGTTTCGAAGAGAGCATAGATGAAGACACCATTCAAAGCACGCTTGGGGATGTAGTCGATTAAGTGCCCATCAAATTGCCTACCCACGAAGACATCAAGTTGTTTGTAGACAATGACATCAAGATATGACAACAACAACATCACAACGAGCACCATCATGGACAATAACTGAAGACAACATACCAAATGCAACGAATGTAAGAGGAGGGTTGTTGAAAACATGGAGGTAGAACAAGGTTGCAAGCTCAAGCAGGTCCATTGATTATGAAAGCTACTTTGGAGACCTATGGAGTGACAATGTGACATGAAGATCGCGTGAAGGAAAAAGATGTAACAAATAAGGAGTCGCATGTGCTGAAGTAACAACTCAGGAAGAACATAAAGCTGCATAGACAGACGAATGAGTTGCAATAGGAATAGGAACATGAGTGGGTGCAACATGAACTCATGGATGAAACTACACCTGTACAAGTTAAGCATCCATCCCAGTAGTTGACATAGTGTAGACATGGTGACTAGTGTTGTTGATTACATGTGAGGGATTCAGTAGCATGCATGTCATTGAGCGCATGCATGCAATCCAACCCATTCCACGCACTCACCAAGGCGAAGACAAGAAGCAAGTCTAATTGAAGCCGAATGGATAACTTTGGCAAGTTGATATGCATGAACACTAGCACACACTTGAAGATCAACATGGACATTATGCATCAGCGTCTTGCTGATTCAACCACACCCAAGAAGACAATGCACATGTTAGCATATGAGTTGGATGAAGTGGCTGAACCAATGCACTGATTGCAACGAAAGCAAGAGTTCACTTCAGCAAGATGTCACCATGAGGTCCATGCACACCATCATCGATGACCAAGATTGGCATCAACTCACCAACTTCACCATCACAAGCATGTCAAAGAGTTGGTCTCACCACAGTAGACCGAGTGTCAGCGATGTCTTGAAAGACTTGCTCAAGCCATGTTGTCTGACATGAGTACATGTGCATTATAATGTTGAGTCATGTCAAGTGTAAGTCAAGTGTCAATAGTTGGATGTAACAGTCATAAAGTAGGTGAAGAGTCATGAGAGTAGTTGAACTGTCATGAAGGGGAATGTCAAGGGTCAGCCCACCATTTGCTATAAATAGTACCTCATAACTCATTGTATGGGATTTTGGTAAGTCAAGCTTCTATTCAGACTATTTTGAAGAAGGCTTGGACAATATTGTAATGCGCCTTGGCCTCTCCACTGCACAGAGCTAATACATCTCTTTGGAGGATCAGGCGGATGTGGTTGTAAAATTCCACTATTGGGGCTAGCAGTTTTACATGGATGTATAGTATGATTGTGACTTACACTTCTTTATATAACAAGAGTGATCACATTTTCATGCATATGTTGTTATTGTAGTTGGACTGCTCTGGTTGCTTTAATGATATGTTTTTTTTAACTTATTTACTTGTGTATGAACCAATTCACATGCAATTATATGAATCTTGTTGTTAATGTATTTCATATGTTGTTAATGTTGTCACTATTCATGTCGACTGCTCTATCGGACATCAGACAGACCTTTCACTTAAACCTTGCTATAACAATGTCACACTTGTCTTAGACTGATCCGTGAGTGTTATACATGTTACCTTACCTTGAATCATATGATTACCACATCCTAGTGGGCTACTCTATCGGAATTTGTGCATGTCCTATGTGTTGTGTGTTCCTAGCGGAATTGGGACTGATCCCTTTCAACCTGGAACTAGCATTCACCTCCTTCCCCATTCGAAGTGTTGGAACCTTTCATACACCTTCCTTGACTCAATGCATCAGTCACACCCTTGCCGCTGACAGAGCTATTCTACTTGCCTTTGTGCAACACCATGATCAACGCATTACCTTACGACCCACTACTAGGACTCCTCCACCAAATGGTCTGAGGTCTAATTAGGACTTCTTACCGGGGAGATTCCCATGACATATTAGAGGGTCTAGCACCATCAACATTTTTGGCACTACAAGGAGGACATGATGACAAGAAGTGCCCTATCATCCAGTTTTGAACCTTTGCATATCGTTCATGGAGTCTTGCACTCTTCTTTCCCCAAGGTGTTTTTCGAATCGTGAATTTTTCTCCATATCGGGGAATATTTTCAATCTCTTGTCCACTCACATGTATGATGGTGAAGGTGAAGTGGCCTGGCAATAAGGCCACTTCATGATTTATGAGGAAGATGATTTTTTTGGCGAAAAGGCTAGTTTGCTACTTGTATACACACTTTGTGAATCTCCATTTTGTTGGGTGACTATGCACACTACAAGAAAAAAGGATATTGGTGAGAGGCAGAAAATGTCACCATCACCTCATTGGTGATAGTTAAAAGAGCATTCATCACCAAAAAATAAACGTCACCAAAGGTGGCATCGCCAAAAGTATAGGTGTTGTAGTGACATGCAAAGTCTATTACCAATAATGATTTACAATGACGGATAATGACCGTCACCATTTCATATGAGCAATGGTGATGGACCATAGCCTCTGTCACCAAACACTGAATGTCACCAAAGGTGGTGTCGCCAAAAGTATAGGTGTTGTAGCGACATTCAAAGTTTGTCACCAATAGTGATTTATAATGATAGATAGCAACCGTCACCATTGCATAAGAGCAATGGTGACAAACCATAGCCTTGGTCACCAAAAACTAAACGTCACCAAAGGTGGTGTTGCTAAAAGTATAGGTGTTACGGTGACATTCAAGGTCCATCACAAATATTGATTATAATGAGGGATAGTGACCGTCACCATTTCATATGAACAATAATGATTTATTGTGATGGATATTTAATGGTCATCACTATTGGTGCATATATATGGTGACATTCATTGACCGTCACCAAAAGCCACATTGCTAGAAGTAAAGGTGTTGTGGTGACATTCAATGTCCATCAAGAATAATGACTATAATGACAAACAAAAACCATCACCATTTCATATTTTTGGTGAGGATCAAAAAATGTCACCAAAGCTCATAAGTGATGGTAAAAAGAGACTCCATCACCAAAAATTGATCGGCGCCATTCCATATGGATGTCAAGGCACGATGGAATCGAACCACCAACTTCCTGCTTATAAAGCAGGTGCTCATCCATTGAGATAGCACCCTTTAAAGAATTATATTTTTTTTAATTAGACCTTTAAACTTCATAAATTGTAAATTCTACAACTTTCAATAAATTAAAGTCTCAAGGATATTTTACTAAACAAGAAAAGCAACATCAATGATGTAGGTCCCTACCTAATGGTTATTGAAGTTATGAAAATTGGGTGGACGGAAAAATAACTATTTATAAGAGAATCAATATGTTCAATTGAATACTCAATTAGAAGTGAAACTCTGAAGACATTTATAACCTATAAATGACCTATAACTATCAAATGCACCAAATATTGCAAAGGAAATGTCATAAGTGGATATCATATGGAAGAAGAGGAGGCAGGAACTTCAAACACTTGTACATCTTGGCATGCCTTAGTACTTGGCACATCTTAACTTGTTTGACATGTCTTCGTACTATCTGGCACATCTTAGCATGCCCTAGGATTCCCTAACACACCTTGGTAGTCATGACCTCACAACTAGCATTGCATTTTTCCATGACTTGGTAACCTTACATTCACTAGAACACCTTGGCACTCCCTAGTTGTCATGCCCTCTGTTATCCTCCATAATGTCCCAGGATGATGAAGCGATCAATGAAGGTAACCATAGACCAATCCTTTAGTTTGGTAGCTAGCCCTACCAAAACAGAGAGGGCTCTCTCTATGAAATCACAACCAAGAGATGACTAGAATGTAAAGAATTTTAGGCTAGATAGCTAGGGTCAGGTGGGTTTTTGGAAAATTTAGGGACTTGGAGCTCTATCCACCTGTGTCTTGTCTAGAAGGGACTTTGTCAAGGAGGCAAGGACTTGGAACTCTGTCTAGGATAAAGCACCTAACATGCATGATATAATCTCCTTAGAATAGAGTACCTCCTACCTAGAAGAGTGTTCCTTGCTCAAAATATAGAACCCTTGTCTACTGTGCACTTTTCTTAAAGATAAATCTATGCATAAAATACTACTAAGAAAAACATCTAAATTAAGAAAACCAAGCATCTAAGTCAAACTATAAAAGTATAATAAATATGGCTCTATATAAGTTTTGGAAACACTAGACAAGCATGCTTTCATACAACAATAATAAGATGCCTAGAATTGATGCGATTCTTTCATCGTTGCTATACTCTCACAGCAAAACTAGAATCTATAGCATGTACCCCAAGGTTGTATGCATTTACTAAAGGTGTAGATTGAAATGATCTACTGAGATGAAGTACTATTGAAGGTGAAGCACCTTAAAAACAATAGATAAAGCCTATTGTAAATTCAACCCATTTTCACACAGACCAAGGCTACTACTAGGTACACTTCTCTCCTGAATGGAAACTACAATGTGTTGTAGTGCTACTGAAGGAAAAAAACCTTTAGTGCAACACGAATAAAACTCTAATAGATATTGTCACTATGGCCTCGGTTGTCGATGATCTCATCAATATAGGTAACAACTTCAATAATTGAAAAACCAAAAGGTGAGATGCATAGATAATTTGGAATGACAAATTTGGGCATACTTTATTATTGTTTAGGAGTGTTAGTATAGAAAATGCAAAGTAACATGTTGTGTCTTTATGTCACACACCAAGGATGCAAAGAAATACATAAAATATTAAATAGCATGGTATAAGTCGATTGCAGGTTATTTTGAAACAAGAATGGAATTCTCCTTGTGCAGGTTCTAATCTAGTGGATATAACTTTAAATAATAAACTTGTAGTTATGGGGTTGAAATTGTCTCATAATTCACAAAATGTCCCAAATTTTTTCACTATAAATAAGTAGAGCGATCTGTCATGTTTATGGAAGGGAACACCTTATTCGTAGGAAGATAGCTTGAAATTAGTCAGGCAAATTATTTCTTGTCTTCTTATACGTGTGTGCTTTGAAAAGATAACCACATCCAAAGACTCGATAACAACTCTGGTAAAGTTTATATATGTGAAGCACTTCTGAGGAAACTCGTCGCTTAATGACAATTGAGCGAGGAATATGTCGAAGGATTTAATCTTGCACTCAGTCATAAAAAGGAAGTTGGGGTATCCAGCATCTTACCAACAAACCAACTCCAACCATAATGTGAAAGGCAGGTTAAATGCAAAACCTCTTTCCCACTTTGTATTATTGTTCCCTCTTGAATTCCAACAGGTATCTGGCTGCTTAGATCCACAAAACTCGTGCCAGGTAAACTCTGCATGATACAATTGTGACGTGCAAGCTTGACACACACTCTAGTTTCCCTCTAAAAGAGGGTAAGTCAAAATATTATGACAATCTTAACTGTAATTTGATCATACAACATTGAGTTATTGCATGGAATAAACAATATACTATCAATGCACTAATGAAGAACTCAAAATAAATGAATTTCTTTTTGCTACAATAGCACCTCTCGGGATTCTCGGATAAAGCACCTAACCTGCATGGCAAAAGCTTCCTAGAATAGAGTACCTCATACCTAGAAGTATGTCCCCTACTCAAAATATAGAACCCTTCTCTACTGTGAACTTTTCGTAAAGATAAATCTGTGCATAAAACAAAACTAAGAAAAACACCTAAATTAAGAAAAGTGAGCATCTAAGTCAAACTATAAATGCATACTAAATATGGTTGTATATAATATTGATGTATTGCATGGAATAAACAATATATTATTAATGCACTAATGAAGAACTCAAAATAAATGAATTTCTTATTGCTACAATAGCGCCTCTTGAGATTCTCGGATAAAGCACCTAACTTGCATGGCAAACGATTCCTAGAATAGAGTACCTCCTACCTTGAAGTGTGTCCCCTACTCAAAATATAGAACCCTTCTCTACTGTGCATTTTTCTTAAAGATAAATCTATGCATAAAATAGAACTAAGAAAAAAACCTAAATTAGGAAAAGTGAGCATCCAAGTCAAACTATAAAAGCATACTAAATAAGCCTAAAACCGATGCACTTCTTTCATCACTGCTACAAACTCATAGGAAAACTATAATCTACAACATGTATCCCAAGGCTGCATGCATCTACTAAAGGTGCAAACTGAAAGTATCTACTAAGATGAAGTATTTTTGGGGAGAAACACCTTCAAAACAACAGATGGAGTCTAATGTGCATTCAACCCATCTTCACATAGGGCACAATTGCTACTGGGAACACTTCTACCCTAAATGGAAACTACAATGTATTGCTGCTCTACTGAAGGAAAAACACCTTTAGAGAAACACAAATTAAACTATAACATATATTGTCACTATGGTATCGGTTGTAGAAGTTCTCATCAATATGGGTAACAACTTCGATAATTGAAAAACAAAAAGGTGAGGTACATAGATCATTTCAAATGATATATTTGGGCATACTTTATTATTTTTTTGGAGTGTTATTATAGAAAATGCAAGGTAGTTTGTTGCATCTTTATGTCACAGACCAAGGATGCGAATAAATACAGAAAATATTAAATAGCATGGTACAATTCCATTGCTAGTTCTTTCGAAACAAGAATGGAGTTATCCTTGTGTAGATTCTAATCTATTAGGTATAGATTTAAATAATAAATTTATAGTTATGAGGTTGGAATTGTCTCACAATTCATGGCAAGTCCCAAATTTGTTCACTAGAAAGAAGTAGATCGAGTTGTCAGGTTTATGAATGGGAAAACCTTATTCACAAGTAGATAACTTCAAATTAGCCAGGCATATTATTTCTCCTCTTCTTATACGTGTGTTCTTTGAAAAGCTAACCACCTCCCAAGACTCAAGAACAACTCTAGTAAAGTTTATAAGTGTGCAACACTTCTGAGAAAACACATCAGTTAATGCAAATTGAGCGAGGAATATGTCGAAAGATTCAATCTTGCACTCAGTCATAAAAAGGAAGTTGGGGTATCTAGCATCTTGCCAAGAAACCGATTCCAAACATAATGTGAAATCCAGGTTAACTGCAAAACCTCTTTCCCACTTTGTAGTATTGTTGCCTCTTGAATTCCAATAGGTATCTTGCCACTTAGATCCACAAAACCTGTCCTAGGTAAACATTTCGTGATACAATTGCGATGTTCAAGCTTGACATGCACTCTAGTTTCCCTCTAAAAGAGGGTAAGTCAAAATATTATGACAGGCTTAACTGTAATCTGATCATACACTATTGAGGTATTGTATGGAATAAACAATATACTATCAATGCACTAATGAAGAACTCAAAATAAATGAATTTCTTGTTGCTATAGTAGCACCACTCTTGGGATTATCCAAGGAGCCACTAATTTATACACATTTGGAATCTTTACTTGGTCTACAAAAAGGTTAAGCAATGGTAGTGATCACTCTTTACCCTCCCATGGAAGGTCTATACATATTCAACAGTAAATTGATTTAAAAGTGAGTATATGCTTGAAAAATAGGAGTCCTCCTCTTCAACTCTAATTTAGTGGCAAGGAAATATTTAACTGTAAATTCTTGATCTTATAAAGTATAAATTTCTAGATAAATGGTTAGTGTAAATCTTTCCATTGTCCACATATCCCAAAAAACCATGTATGTCTCGACTCTAGTTGTGTGTAAGAGAGGGGAGATCACATAAATAATCCATTATCAAAAGAAAAAGTTAAAGCACAACATTCTATGGAGATTTTTTTAAAAATTTTATTACATACCTTATAAAGTTTGATAGGACATAACTAAAGCTTCCCTCTGCTTCCACACTTCATTAAATATGCCCCTTTTCCAATGCAGATGTGGCCTACAGAATCACAATCAGCAAATAGAATATGAAAAGTAATTTCAACGGATTAAAGTATCTTTGTTATACCTCAAGCAAATGGACTATGAGAAATTGGATTCATTCTCTACAAAAGATGATATAACAAGATCTAATTACATTTTTAACTGAAACAAAGGTAAATTGGATTCATGCTCTGCAATAGATGATATAATGAAATCTAATGACATTTTCAACTCAAAGGAAGGTAAGTTGAGTAAGCTCAAGCTCCAAAATGATGGCATCCAAATTATAAGTGACAATTACTGTATATATCTAGCTGGAGGCTATAACATAAAGATATTGGTTGTATGTGAAGATAAAAAAATTAAAGGAATGTGAAATTTTGACCATCAACTATAGGTTCCTTTCAAGGACTAGATCAAACCATAACATTGTTATCAAGATAATCAACTCACCCATTCTAGTATGCTTCTAGTAGTTTCATGATAAAGCTTAAACTCAATAAACTTCAAACAACATAAATTAACCAACAATATGTCTGAGGTCAATTACCTAAGGATTATATCATACTAAATTACCTTTTGCATCTAGCATTGAAAACGACTGTGAAAGAAATGAAGACAAATCAGTGATTATGATGGATGCATGTGATGAAATAAAATAAAAAAAGACCTTTCTTCTTGCTACTGATGAGCCTTCTAGGGGATTCTTGAATGAAGTTGATCATGATCTGCTTTCTGAAATCAAAGAGACACTTTATAACTACTTTGATTTGACGGACAACAACCGTAATGCTTATGAAAATGAATATGGAAAGCAATAAGCATTGATGAGAAGGTGTCTCAAAGTCTAATATGGATAGCATTTTAAATTTCTACAGCTAGTAGAGGGTTTTCCTAGTTGGGTTCCCTAGATTTTTTTTAATTTTTTTGCTATAGTGTGACTATGTTTTATTTCTATTCTATTCAACTACAAATTGGTAGAGATATTTTTTCTCTTCATGCAACAATTAATTTCAGATTTATTCATTCAAGCAATAGCAGAATTTCAAGGAAATCCTACACAAGGGACAATTGATCTATATTTTCACTTATATCTTTTGCAAGTAAAATTCACAACTAAATTTTCATCCAAAGTGTTTAGGTTACTAGAAAGTGGTATCACAACATATCTCAACATTTCAAGGTGTTAGAAAATTATATATTATAGAGCAATGGAACACATAAAATATTGCAGAAATATAAACACAGAAAACACATAAAACAAGAGAGACACAGATCTGCATGGTTCACCAAGTTTGGGCTACATCCACGGAGAAACAACAAGTCCTTCTTTTTATATTATCCAGCAAACTGAAGAGATACAACCTACAACAGATCCACTGTAACTCCCTCTTTTCTCTCAATCCCCTCTCTCTTCCTCACTCAGAATACAGATGTACATATATGCAATACCATCCCCCCATATATAGCGAGGGGTTGCCTTCTAGGCCAAAAAAACCCTTAACTAAACATAACTTCTAACGTCAGATCATCCACCTAATGAACGACCTAGATTGACTAGAAATTACAATACCTTTACAAGGAAATTTTACATATATTTTTAGCTTCAGTGGCGTTGCCCCGAACCCCCACCAGGGGACCACTGTCCCCCAGACCCCATAGATGGGGGGCGATTAGCCCCCTCTAGACCCTTTCGGGGGGGGGGCCAAGTCCCCCCGGCACCCCCGCCCCCCACAACCCCCCACATGGAGGGGTGTACAATCTTCCTAGGGTATTCATCCGGCTGAAACCTTTGAATATAGAAGATAATCAGGCTCCACACCCAACAATCTCCCACTTGGAGACTGATTATAGCAACTCCATGTAGAATTTTCTCTACAAATCAGCTAGCTCACTGATATCATGTATACATTTCACATACAAATCAACTAATATATGCAATGTACTAAAGCATAATACTAGATCTACATCTACCATAAAATTTGTAGAAGCTAATCAACCATGAGAAAAATCAAGCATGAACACATATAACTGATAAGAAGGAATCAATGACATAACACAGAATATATCACTGCGGAAAGCACTAGCATAAAACCCCAACTCATATTATCAATCAAGTGGAGATCCTTAACAATATGTAAAAATAATCATCTCAATAGTTATCCTGCTCCCTCTGTAATCAGAAGATGAAGATCATAGACTACTTAGGCCTCAATATATAGGCCACAAGTCATTCAATCTCCTATAATATGTATTTCTCTTGGAAATAGGTCCTTCTCCATGCAAGGAATACTTACTAGAAATATCCAAGCATCTGATAGTACACTGTCCCTCATTTGAACTCAACTGGGTCTCTGTCTGAACTAACAAGCATCAGTTATCCATGAGGGAATGCTCAGTTATCTAAAATAATAGTTGTCACATGCATGCAAACTATATTTCATTAATTTAACAACTTGTTAAATTAATCTAACTGGACTTGACTAAGTAAAACTAAGTCAATTGGTCCTCTCATTATAGAACTAAATCTTATCTCCTTTAATCAAGGGATAAATTCCTAAATCAAGAGAAAATAATTGCATGATCTCACAAAGACTTCAAGTTTAATTTTCCATAATTAATTAACTCATGGAGATTAATTAGTTAATATTTTAAACTGCTGTTAAGACCAAATTTGTTTTTACTTCCTATAGTTAGACTAGGGACTGCTAAAAATAGGAAGGGACCCAGAAATGTTATTTTTAGCACTTCTATTCTTAGCACATTCTAAATTTAGCATTTCTTGTTGCAAACTTTTCAACACTCCACCACTGCTTCATTTGATAGAAAATGACTCCACCTTGGACCTAGTTGTTTCTCATCTTCTTCATCATACTTGAAGAACAATTGAAACTGAGCAAATTCTCAGTTTCTCCTTGGTTACAACTTTTGTTAACATATCTGCAGGATTCTGGCTAGTGTGTATCTTTTCCAGCTTCAACTGTCCATCTTCCAATGCTGACCATATGCAATGGTACTTGAGCTGTATATGTTTAGTCTTGGAATGAAATGTAGAGTTCTTTGCAAGATGTATGGCACTTTGGCTGTCACTGTATAACCTGCCCAACTCCTGCTTCTTACCCCATTCATCCAGAAAACTTTATAACCAAATCATTTATTTACTAGCCTCTATAGCAGCAACATACTTTGCTTCTGTTGTTGAGAGTGCAATGACACTTTGTAGTTTTGAGACCCAACTGACAGTTGTTCCACCTGCAGTAAACATATACCCTATTGTGCTCCTCCTGTTATCTCTATCACCCTCCATATCTGCATCAACATATCCCTTTAGAGAAATGTTTGAACCACCAAAGCATAATGCTTGATTTGTGGTACCTCTCAAATACCTGAGAATCCACTTCACCACCATCCAATGTTCTTTTTTTGGATTGTTCATGTACTTGCTTAAAACTCCCACTGCATGTGCAATATCAGGCCTTGTGCAGACCATTGCATACATTAAGCTTCCAACAGCTGATGCATATGGAACTTTAGACATATATCCATGTCTTCTTAGGTCTTTGGGCACATCTCCTTACCAAGTTTGAAATGGCTAGCAAAAGGTGTACTAACTGGTTTTTCATTTTGCATATTAAATCTTTTCAACACCTTTTGTATGTACTCATTCTAAGATGATGTTAATTTGTGATTTTTCCTATCTCTAGTTATTCTCATACCAAGGATTTTTTTTGCAGCTCCCAGATCCTTCATTGCAAATGAATTTTCCAATTCTCTTTTGATCACATTTATTTCTTGCATGTTAGACCCTGCAACAAGCATGTCATCTACATACAATAACAATATAATATAGCTACCATCATTTTTCTTTTTCAAATAAACACAATGATTAGAGTGACATCTAGTATAACCTTGTCCAGACATAAACTTGTCAAATTTTAGATACCACTACCTTGGAGCCTGTTTTAAGCCATTCAAGCTCTTCTTCAACCTGCACACTAGTTTCTCCTTCCCTTTTACCTCATATCCTTGTGGATGCTGCATATATATCTCTTCCTCCATATCCCCATGGAGAAATGTTGTCTTTACATTTGACTGCTCAAGATGCAAATCTTCAACTGCTACTAGACTTAAAATAGTTCTGATTGAAGTCATTTTAACAACAGGAGAAAATATTTCATCACAATCAATACCTTTCTTCTGTGCAAACCCCTTCACCACAAGTGTAGCTTTGTACCTTTTTCTACTTCCATATTCTTCCTTCCACTTGTAAACCCATTTATTCTGCAATGTTGTTTTCCCTGCAGGTAACCTAACTAAATCACAAGTCTAGTTATGTGCTAAGGAGTCCATCTCTTCCTTCGTGGCTTGCTCCCACTTATTCCTAGTTTCTATCTGCACTACTTCTTTGTAACATTCTGGTTCACCAGAATCAATCAACAATACATAATATAATGAAGGACAATATTGTTTAGGGGGTCTACTTATCCTGGTAGATATTCTAACACCACTTTTAGGTGTTTAAGGTGCTTGTTGTTGTTGTGGTTGTTGTTCTAGCTATTGATCATTATGATTTTCAGGCACCATCACTTTTTCTGTGATCTCGTCAAGCACTATGTATTCTCTGTTCTATTTTTCCTATTTCTTTTCCTGTGGTTGATCCTTATACAAAACCTTTTCATTGAATATAACATCTCTGCTCCTAATTATTTTGTGTATTTCATAATCATAAAAGTGATAACCAAAATCATTAACACCATATCCAGTAAAAGTACATTTCTTTGATTTTGCCTCAACCTTTGTTCTATTTTCTTTATTAATGTGGGCAAAGGCTTCACAACCAAAAGTTTTTAAAAAATAGTAGTTTACCTTTTTACCTGTCCATGCCTCCTCTGGAATACCACCATACAAGGAACTTGAAGGCCCTCTGTTTATTAGATAAACAATAGTATCTACAACATCTGCCCAAAATTGTAAAGGCAACCATGCATGAAATCTCATGCACCTTGCACGCTCCATGATTGTCTTGTTCATCCTTTCTGACACACCATTTTCTTGTGGTGTTCTTGGAATTGCCTTCTCTCTACGAATTCCATTCTCTGAACAGTGCCTATCAAACTCTTTGCTGCAATATTCACCTCCATTGTCGAATTTGAGACACTTCAACCTTTTTCCTATCTCATTTTCAACCAAAGCTTTTCATTTCTTGAAAGTATCAAATACATCAGATTTATTTCGAATACAATAAATCCAAGTTTTTATGGTTGCATCATCAATAAATGTAAAATAATAATGAAAGCCACCAAGAGATGATACTTGAGCAAGTCCCCATACATCTGTATGCACAAGCTCTAATTTTTTGCTCTTCTTTTTTTTCCCAACTCTAAGGAATCTGACTCTCTTATGTTTTCCATAAACACAATTCTCATAGAATTTTAAATCAACATGCTTCAAACCTGGCAACAAATTTCTTGAGTGAAGAATCTTCATCCCCTTCTCATTCATGCACCCGAGCCTATGATGCAACAATGTCATATCCTCTCCTGTAGAGGTTAAAGCATTAATAGAATTAGAAATACCATTGCATAAATACAATGTACCAACCTTTCCTCCTTTCGCTATTACCAAGGATCCTTTAGTGACCTTCCAGGTTTTATCTGTGAAAGTAGTTACACAACCTTCACCTCCCAACCAACCTATTGAAATTAGATTTTTCTTTAGATCTGGAACATGCCATACCTCCTTTAATAGCCATTGATTTCCATTTTGTTGGTTTATGAAAACTGTACCGATTCCAATGATTTTACAGGGTTTATCATCACCCAATCGAACCTATCCAAAATCTCCTTGAACATAATCATAAAAATGTTTCCTATTAGGTGGGGCATGGAATGAGGCCACTGAATCTACCACCCAGGCATCAATAATATTTTCTAATGAAAGAATCAAAGCATCTTGCAACACATCACCTGTTACATTCGCTTCATGATTAGTTTCTTGCTGTGCGTCTCCTTCTTTTCCCTTCCGAGACTTGCAGTCTTTCTTTAGGTGTCCTTTCTTCTCGCATATCTAGCACACTATGCCTGATCTAGACTTGGATCTAGCTTTTATTGACTTGCTGTGGTATCCTGGGCTCTTTCCTCTTTCCATTTTTCTTCCCCTAGTCTCTATAGTCAAAACATTACCCGATGTCTCACCGGAGCTTTTCTGTCGCATTTCCTCACTAAGTATTGCATCGACAACATCATCAAACTTTAAAGTACTAGATCGAGAGACAGAGTTACTAATGGACATAACTAAACCATTCTAACTTTCTGGCAATGAGCACAGAAATAATAGATCCCTAACTTCATCATCAAAAGTTACCCCTACAAGAATTAACTCACATGTAACTGTATTAAAATCATTTGAATGGTTTGTAACAGATCCACCTTTTGAAATCTTCATATTAAATAAATGCTTCATAAGAAATACCTTATTTGAGGCCGAGGGTTTTTTATATAGTTTGGCCAATGTCGACATTAAACCCTCTGGCGTCGTTTCCTTTGAAATATTAAATGCTATCGATGCTGCTAGGCATAGTCGTATTGTTCCAAGTGCCTTTCTGTTGAGAATATTCCATTCTGTGTCTGTCATACTTGTTAGCATCTTTGTCTTTCCACTCAATGGTAGGTACAGATCTCTCTGATATAGATAATCTTCCATCTGCATCTTCTATAGCTGGTGGTTTTGGTTGTTGAATTTTTCAACCCTAAACCTACCATCTTCCGCCATTGCTCCCACTCAAACTAGGAACCCTTCTCTCCTGCACGTTTATCAGCCAAGTAGACCTTCGGCTCTGATACCATTTGTTAGAAAATTATATATTACTGAGCAATGGAACACATAAAATATTGTAGAAATATAAACACAAAAAACACATAAAAAAAGAGAGACACAGATATACGTGGTTCACCCAATTTGGGTTACGCCCACAGAGAAACAACTAGTCCTTCTTTTTATATTTTCCAGTAAACTAAAGAGATACAACCTACAATAGATCTTCTATAACTCCCACTTCGCTCTCAATCTCCTCTCTCTTCTTCACTCAGAATATAGATGTACATAGACGCAATACAATTCCCTCATATATAGCGAGGGGTTGCCTTCTAGGGCAAAAAACCCTCAACTAAACATCACTTCTACAGTCTGATCATCCGCCTAATGAACAACCCAGATTGATTAGAAATTACTATACTTTTACAAGGCAATTTTACATCTGTTTTTAGCTTCGGGGGACCGTTGGCCCCCGGACCCCCCAGCCAGGGAGGATTAGCCCCCCCGAAGACCCCCGCGGGGGGCACAAGTCCCCCTTGCACGCCCCCGTGTGGAGAGGTGTACAATTTTCCTGGGGTATACATCTAGTTGAAACCTTTGAATATAGAAGATAATCAAACTCCACACCCAACACAAGGCATAAATCATATTATTCAATAAGTTTCAGACTTGAGATACAAAAATCTTCCCAAGTTATGCAAGCAAGAAAACTGCTGATTTTTAGTTCTAAATCTATCCAACCAGAACAAAATTATGCCATTTTCAACACCCTCTAATCAAAGTTATTCCTGGCCTCATTGAAATCAATTAAGAATATGTCAATCTCGTTAATATTTATTCTACATTTCGTGCTTCTAAGTTATATATTTATGCAACCTAATATATCATTTATGTTAAGTGATTATTCATTAAAAATTATTTAGTCCATCCAGTGCATCCACCTATTTTTCTTATCAATTTCTGGGAAGACTCTATCAGACATTTACAGCAGAAAATAGAAGACTACTTAGTACCTAATGTTTTAAAACTCTAATCTTCAAAAAGTATTTTGGGTTGTTTCCCTAAAAATATTTACAAAATTTACAATCCCAAAGGCATTTCAGGGAGAATTTTAGTCAGGGAGAAATTTAATATTATTTTTGGAAAATTTGAATGCAACTAAAAGAATATCTTCCTGTTTTCTCAAAATATTCCAGCACCAAATATGAGTGAATTCATAGAACTTAAGATTTGGAAATAATTAATTTTCAGTTCACTTTTCCAAGACCATATATGATTGAATTCATAAAACCTTAGATTTGGATTCTGGAAACACTTAAATTTCACCTGATTTATTAGGATTGGAAGTTCCCTGAGATACAAACATGTAGCATTAAGGATCTACTTTGCTTGTTTAAGGACAATGTTCAATTTATAAATAGTGATACAAGAGTCCTTGTATACATGCCTGACACAGTTCTTTGGTCACAACTAATGAAATTGAACTCCGTCAATACATAACAGATGAGGTAGAATGTAAGATATCATCTACTTTTCAACATATACTCTCAGAAAAATAAACATCTATATAGTCATATAAAGTTGTCACCACACCAAAGGAGGAATTAAAAAATAGAATAGAAATAGGAACATGCTTGGATTGTTATGGTTACTATAAAAAAATGTTAAATATGGTCAATATGTTAATATGGAAAATAGTGTAGTTGATTATGTTTTATTGAGCCCAAGGAGTTAGCCCAACCAAATGTCATTAATGTTACTAGGTATTTGGCTAGTTCTGTGCTGGTAGGTGCCCTGTTTGAAATGTGAGGTGCACTAGTCAATGCCATTGGGTTTACCAGGGATGTCATCCATGAATGTGGGAATACATCCATTGGGATTCCCCAGAGAGTTTTTCTTCTAAAGAATAAAAATAGGATTTCCTAAAGAGAAATTTTGAGATGCATACAATGTACACCCAGGAAAATCAACTCTATAGAGACAAACCATAAAAGAAGGAAAAATACTTATTCTTTTACCTATGTTCCCTCGTTTTCCTTCTTGCCTTATGAAAAGTGAAAATATTCTACTATTAAACTTAAAATAAAGGATGAAAAAAATAGTGAATTTTGAACTAGTCCTCCTGGTGTGGAAGAAGACTAAAAGTGGAGTGGAAATGCAACGAGGTTAGAAATGAAACATACATGGGCACCATTAATGGATTGAAGAGGTAAAACCTTAACTCACAATTCACTTGAATCATCTAGTTTCCCCTCTCACCCTCTCAAAAGTGAAAATCTCTCTTCGATAATCTTGTTTCCCCTCCCGCCTTGTGAAAAGTGAAAATATGGTACTCATAAACTTAAAAGCAAGGATGAAAAAAATAGTGAATTTTGAACCAGAGATCTAAGGTGTGTGTCCTCATCACTGTGTGGAAGAATACTAGAAGTGGGGTGTAAATGCAATGAGGTTAGAAATGAAACATACCTGGGCACCATTAATGGATTGAAGATCTAATGGTAGGGTTCGATATCAATCTGCTACTGGTAAATCCTTAATTGACAACTCTCTTCAATTGCATTTTCCCTCCCTCTTGTGAAAAGTGAAATTATAAATTTAATTCACAACTCTCATCAATCGCATTTCCCTCCCTCCGTGTGAAAAGTGAAAATATTTACTAGTTTTCCCTTTACCCTATGAAAAGTGGAAATATACTACTTGTTTTAGAAAGTAAATGAATATTCGAATTAGGAGGGCTTTGTTACATCAAAATTAAGGCTGAATATTTTTAAAAATGTTAAAATTTCCCTCCTTAAAAAACAATAAATACAATATTTATAGAGTATAATGTAGATGTGTAGGTGTAAAGTAAGCATGTAAACAATTCTACATATGGGCTTAGTTAAAGAATAATAGTAATAATAATAATAAAAGTCAAAAGTATGGAGATGAGTGCAAAAATCTAAATGTTGGCTCAATTAATAATAAAAATAATAAAATTCAATTTGTTATATTTTGATTTTTTTATTAACTTGTGAATAGGTTTTGTTACAATACCATGAGCCAATACCATGGCTTATCAATACCTCAAGCCCAAAAACCATAACTTATTTCACAACCAAAATATTTTATAACAATATGAAAATATTCTTAACCATGGATATTCACCCCCCACTTTACAGTGGATATTATTAACTTGTAAAAAATTGGTTTTGTTATAATACCATGGGCCAATACTATGGCTTATCAATACCACATGCTCTAAAAACATAACTTATTTCACAATCAAAATATTTGATAACAAATGAAAATGTTCTTAACCATGGATATTCATTCTCACTTTACCATGGATATTATTAACTTGGAAATAGACTTTATTACAATACCATGGGCTAATACCATGGCTTATCAATGTCACATGCCCAAAAAACATAACTTATTCCAAAATAAAAATATTTTATAAGAATGTGACAGGATTCTTAATCATGGATATTCACCCCCGCTTTTTCATTGATATTATGAACTTGTGTATAGGCTTTATTACAATATAATGGACTAATACCATGTCTTATCAATGCCACATGCCAAAAAATCATATCTTATTTCACAATCTAAATACTTTATAACAATATGACAAGATTCGTAACCATCGATATTCACCCCCACTTTACCATGGATATTATTAACTTGTAAATAGGATTTGTTACAATACCATGGGCCAATATCATGCCTTATAAATACCACATGCCCAAAAACCATAACTTATTTCACAATAAAAATATTTTAATTTAATTTAGTTTTATAAAAAAAATAATTCGAAGCTAATAGGAAAAGGGTTGTAATTAGTTTTGAGATATATATAAACCCTCTGTCCTCACGACTATTAAAATTATTCCAATATAAATTAAATTAAGGTTTTAATAAGATTAAAAAATGAGTACTTTTTTTATTTAAAGATGTGAAATTTATATAATACAAATATTTGTAAGAACCAACATAGATCTATCTTAACTAAGGATCCAAGTGATGATAGCAAGCAAAGTGAAGGAAGAGAGGGGGAGGGAGATAGTGACAAAGATGGAGAGAAAGAGAGAGCGAGAGAGAGAGAGAGAGAGAGAGAGAGAGAGAGAGAGAGAAGGGGGTAGGAACAGAGAGAAGAAGAGAGTGGGGGAGAGAGATATGGAGTTGGAGGGGGAGAGAGAGGGAGGAAAGAACTATGGCATAGGGAGATAGAGGTGGAGAGAGAGGGAGGAAATAACTAAGGCATAGGGCGATAGAGGTGGAGAGAGAGGGGGAGTGACAAGGGATAGATGGATAGAGAGAGAGGGAGAGAAGAGAGGAGGGGAGAGAGAGAATAGGCGGGGATAAAGATAGGGAGAGAAGGTAAAGGAGAGAGAGGGAGGCATAAATATGGAGGGGGGAGAGAGAGAGTGATGGGGGGATAGAGGGAGGTGAGAGAGAAAGCGAGAGAGTGGACTAAGGGAAAGGAGAGAGAGATGAAGTTAGAGGGGGAGACAGAGGTAAGGAAGAAGAAAGACATATAGGGAGAAAGGTAGAGAGAGATGGGGAGTGACAAGGGAGCGATGGAAAGAGGAGAGATAGAGGGAAGAGAGAGAGGCAGAGAGGAAGAGGGAGGGAGAGAGAGATAGATATCGAGAGAGAGTGTGTGTGTTTGGGGGATGAGATAGAGAGAGGGAATAATAAAGAGACACACAGATACAAATATAGATATTATATAGTATTATATAATCAACCTAGATCCATATTAACCTCGATCTACCAAGTGCCAAAAAGGAGGTTTTCACATCGAGAGATTGGATGCCTCTCGGTGCTTGATAGATTTAGGTTAAGATGGATCTAGGTTGGATTAATAAGTTTGTAGTTGTATTTGATAAACTAACACTTTTTTTTTATGGTTGTGTTTGAAAACAATTTTTCCATATTTGGTGTATTTATCATAATAATAATAATCTAATTTTAATTTAATTTTAAGCTTACATTTTTTATGCAATGATTTTGTTGTTAGTTTATAGAGATAGACATGTTATACTTTTGGAATTTGAAAAGAAAACACGTGTTGTTAACTTGGTTTTATTGAAAACATTTAAGTGTAAGAAAGAAACATGCCCTCTTAACTTGGTTGTATTAAAAACATAAGTGTTCTTGTATATTAGGTGGGTGCAAACAAGAGAGAGTATATGTTAAGTGGATTAAATAGTTAAAAAAAATGTTAGTTAACAAGAAAGCTACAAAAATCTAACAAATAGGCTAGGGTTAGGATATTACTGGTTTGGGGCATCTGAAGTTGAAGGTACATTTTATGGAGGTGCAGTCTAAGCCCTTGGGTGTAAGGCACATATTATGGGTATCCTATAATTTTGGTGTGCATTAGTGGTGTCAACTAGTGGTGGAGTGTCCACCAATGAGTAGGCAAAGCTTTTCATTTACAAGGTTGGCATCAATCAAGTATTCTCCCTCTCTACCCAACTCTAAGATGAAGAGTGTGCATAATGGACTTATTATTTTAACAAATTGAAAATATTTGATTATCTTTAAGTTCAAGGGCTTGAAGTGGCTGCCTCAACCTACAAATATTTAAAGGAACTATTTGTCTTTCAATTAAACCCTTGTGATCAAGGAGCTGCAAAAGAGGAAGGCCTTATGGCTATTTTTAAGGGGTTTTATTGACCCTCGTCTTGTGGTAAATATGTAGATATGATAATAATGGTCCTGATATTAGTACATTCATGTATATAATGTAAATATTTTCCTATCTCCTTGCATTGTGTAAATATGATAAATATTTTGTGGTTACCCTGATGTACATGTTGAAGTTCCACTTGCATGATTATGGGAAACACTTCTCAATTATCCTTGTGTACATGGGGAAGATCATAATTACTCTATGTGATAAAAACACCTAGTAGTATTTTCACATTGAAAACTATACAATAAACTTAACCATAATATCTTAATGAAGAACAACTAACTAGCTAGAATCTAGAAGGGTTTTTGGATTGACTGTTAGTGAAACTCATTGCAGTTAGGTGTGCCAATGTGCGATGAGTGTTAGTGAGTGTTAGGGAAACATAAGGGAGCACTAGGTAAAAATGCATGGAGATTAATGAGTAAGAGTGTGTGATAGGGAGATTTAATGAGTTCCAGGTGTGGTAAGAGAGGAGTGACATGGTATGCTAAGTAGCGCTAAGTCATCCTAGTGTGCGAGAGAAACATGCAGCCAATATGTGCTAGGTGCCAAGGTGTGCCAAATAGTGCTAGGAAGTGTAAGGGAGTGTTATGGAAACAAAATGGAGCACTAGGTGAGAATAATGCATGCAAATGAATGATTAAGAGTTTGTGATAGGAGGTGTCAGTGATTTTAGGGTGTGCTAAGGAGGGAGTGACAAGGTATTCCAGGCAGTGCAAAGGCATTCTACAGGCTAGGGAAACATGACAAGATGTACTAGGTGCTAAGGTGTGCCAATGCATGCTACGGTCAATTATGGAGTGTTAGGGAAAGACAAGGGAGCACTAGTTTCAAATGCATGGAAATGAATGAATAAGAGTGTGTGACATGGATTGTCAACGAATTCTAGGTGTGCTAAGGAGCTAGTGACAAGGTACACTAGGTAGTTCCAAGGAATGCTAGAGTGCCAGGGAGACATGACAAGATGTGTGAAGTCCTAGGGTGTGCCAATGTGTGTCAGGGAGTGCCATGAGAACACAAGGGAGAACTAGTTCAAATTTCAAGGAAATGAATAGATAAGAGTGTGTTATAGGGAGTGTCAACAAGCTCCAATTGTGTTAAGGAGGGAGTGACAAAGGGTATATGCTAGGCAGTGCCAAGGCATGTTAGATTGTTAGAGCATGTTAGGGAGTGGTAGGGTCTATTAGGGAGTGGAAAATCATGCCATGGAATGTAGGGGATGATAATGTGTTCCATGTAGTGCCAATGGATTGTTATATGTGCCAGATTTTATGGCATGTGAAGATGTATACTATGTTGCTTAGTGGTTTTATGGGCACTGTTGGATGTGAGCCTTGACTTGGTAACTTGTTAAGTGGGATGAGTTAATATTGGACATGAGAAGCCTAAGATGATTTATACTCCAATAGGGGAACAAGGCATAGTCTAGTTGTAGTAAATGTAACTTGGTAAAGTTGTTGTAGTCGAGGCTGGACTTGGTTGGGTTCCTAAGTCTAAAAGAAAATAATGGTAGTTATGAGGGAATGATAATTAAGGAGTGCCATGGCATGCCAAGGAATGAAAAGGCATGCTGACATATGTCAGATAGTGTCAATGCATGTCAAGGAGTGTTTGGGAGTGTCAGGGAATCATAAGGGAGAACTAGGTTAAAGTGCATGGAAATGAATGAATAAGAGATTATGCCAAGGAGTGTCAGTAAATTCTAGGTGTCCCATGGACAAAGTGTGTTAGGAGAATTTCATATTAGGACTTGTAGGTGGAAATCATATAATTGTGATAAAAGGATGGAAAAAATAGTTTGAGAAAAAGGGAGACTTTGGTCTACGCACAACACTATTTTTCAATGACTTGGTTGGGTTCCTAAGTCACAAAAAAAGTAAGGTTATCTATGAAGGCATGAAAATTAGGGAGTGCCAAGGTGTGCAGGGAATTTCAGGAAGTGCTAACAGATGTTACAAAGTTCCAAGGAATGTTAGGCATGTCAAGACATGCCAAATTCTAAGGCATGACAATGTGTGCTAGGTTCTAGGATGTGGCACTAACACATGCTAGGGATCGCCAAGGAAACACAAGGGAGGACTCGTTTTGATTACATGTAAACGAATGAATGTACGTGTGTGATAGTGAGTGTTAACAAGTTATAGGTGTGCTAAGGAGGGAGTGACAACATATGATAAGCAATGCCAATAGACGATAGAGTTCTAGGAAATCCTACTAAGATGTGACAAGTTGCATGGTGTGGCAATGTGTGCCAAGGAGTGTTAGGGAGTGTTAGGGAAACACAAGGGAGCACTAGGTCATAATGCATGGAAATGAAGGAATAAGAGTGTATGGAATGGAGTGTTAGTGAGTTCCAAGCATGTTAAGGAGGAGTTAAAATGCATGCTTGGCTATGCTAAGGAATGCTAGAGTTCTAGGGTGACATATGGCCAAGGTGTGCCAATGCGTGTACAGAAGTGTTAACTGGGAGTGCCAGGGAAATACAAGGGAGAACTATGTAAAAAGGAATGGAAATGAACAAATAAGATTTTGTGATTAGAAGTTTTAGTGAGTTCTAGGTGTGCTAAGTACAAATTGACAAGGTATGTTAGGCAGTGTTAAGGCATGTTAGAGGCTAGGATGACATGCCAAGATGTCATAGGTGCTAGGATGTAACAACACATGTGAAGGAGTGATAAGGGGTGCTAGGGAAACACAAGGGAGAACTAGGTAAAAATGCATGAAAGTGAATGAATAAGAGTTTGTGACCAAGAGTGTCAGCTATGTCTAGGTGTGCTAAGGAGAGAGTGACAAGGTATATTATGTGGTGCTAAGGAATGCTAGAGTGTTTAGGCGGTAGGCAAAAATGTGTCAGGTGCTAGGGTGAACAAGGGAGTGTTAGGGGGTTTCAAGGAAAGATAAGGAAGCACTAGTTCAAAATGCATGGAAATTAACGAATAAGAGTGTGTGAGAGGGAGTTTCAATGAGTTCTAGGTGTGTTAAGGAGGGAGTGACAAGGTTATATGCTAGGAAATGCCAAGGTATGCTAAACTACCAAGGCATGTCGGGAAGTGCCACGGTGTGCTATGGTGTGTCAAAGCATGCCAGGGAATGTAGGGGATGTTAACGCATGCCACATAGTGCCAAGGCATTCTAAGACATGTTAGGTGCTATGGCATGTCAAGATGTCAATTGTGTTGCTTAATTGTTTTAGACCAAGGTTGGATGTGATGAGCCCCGTCTTGGTAACTTGTTAAGTGGGATGAGTGAGGTTGTACATGAGCACCCTAAGATGAGTTACAAGTAGTTCTTAGGTGAACAAGACATATGTTGAATTTCCATGACACATGAGAATCCGGGTTTGGCCTTAGAATTCTTTATGCGAACACACTCAAGTGCCACAATGCATCTACTATTCAGAACAAAATCTGCCATGAAAGAAAAAGTAATGGATTAAGTGCACATAGTTTAGGGTCTGCACATCTTCATATGTTAATTATGATTATTGTGATATACAATAGCCATTTATATGTCTGGTGTAAGACTCCTCTGGAGATTTCTATCCAACAACAACATCTCTGTGGTAAAAGGTGTACTGTCAAAGGTTTCTAGATCAAAAATAGCAACCAAAAGGGACTTTACTATGCACACAGATGAAGAATTAAGAATATTGTTATCTATGAATGATGATGTGGAGGTATGGGACAAAATTAGACAGGTAGTGAACCTTTTTGTTCAACCAATCAAGATCTAAAAAGGAAAATGTGTGATTATATATACATGTGTGATAGTATTTGGAGAAATGCCAACCTAACCCACAAATTTGTTGACATTTTGTTAGAGCTAACCTATAATTGTTCCTAAATTTAATAAACATGTAAAATAGGACTGAATTTTCAATACAAAATATAAATTGATAGGAACATGGCCAAATTTTGAAAGTGTAAAAATTGGTATGGTTTAAAGGGACTGATCCATTTGAAAAGTCTTAAATGTGGTAATGAAGGTTGAGGCTCATTCTAGAACCCCTTTGGGCATCCATATTAGAAATTGGTGTAGGATGCAACACTCCAGAATAATTTTTGTAGCAGTGATGTCAACACTTGTATACTGACATGGGGTTGGAGTTGGCCTGTCAAAGCTCATTGGTATACTTTGGAAATTCTCTAAGTTGATGCCTTAGATGATTTGGAGTATGAGGGCATGATTTTATATTTAGTTTGCATTGAAGAAGCTTTGGAGGCTAGATACTATTCACTTTTCCTTTAGTGTAGAAGGTATAATGAATCTGGAAACATGTACAACAATGTCTCAACTTTCTTAACTCTTAATCCTAATGCACCTTCCCTACATGGATAGATAAGACAATTGAAGTCCGCTCCTAGTGAATATGATATGAGATATGCAAACATGATTCCTTAGTTAAGGCTGAGAATTGATAACTAGGGAAGTTCTCCTTTTAACTATGCATGCAAAAAGTAAATAAAGAAAAGAGTTTCACTACTCTAGGTGCCAGAAATGAATCCACTACCTAAGGTAAGTGCTTCGCCCAGAACAAGATATTAATGACTGAGAAAATTTGTTGCTTCCTTCAAGGGAGGTGTATGCCAAATAGAGCTAAGTTATCATGCGCTATCCTCCAAATTAATTCACCTTTAACAGAAATCTTGTGCCCAGAAAAAGATGAGAGACCAATATCCAACAGAATTCGCTGACCAGCCAGAGACCCTTGTGCTCAAACATTGAGATAATAAGGGAATGTCAACTAGGGTGGAATATTTCACCACCAAAATTGACAACAGATAGAAGGGGTAAAAAACTATCAGACCTAATGCTCAAGAAAAAATGAATTAATCCACACTTGGTGATCCAAAATGAGTTCAATCTTTATTTATTTATAGATTTTGCAGAAGGGTTTCATATTCTTAAGGGATTGAGTAAACCTTACTCCAAACCCCAAATTTGAGTTTTTTAAGCCCAATTTCCCTAAAAATTGCCCAACAATGGGTATTTTGGGGTTTTTCCCCCTTAATGGGGGACTATAGTCTACGAGGATGGATAGGATATTACGTCCCATTCGTCCTCAATTTGTAGAGGACGTTACATGGAACCTAATAAAAGAAACAATGCTTTAGTTTAGGAGGTAGTAACTAAATGCTTATTTCTTTCCACATAAGCCATACATCTTGTAAAAATGATCATGGGGTGAAAATACTACAAAAGGCTTAAAGCTTACTAGCATTGTCATAGTCTAAGAATAAAAGCCCTTTCAAGTCAAACAAGGTCAGTACCACATACTATAAGCACAAATGACAAATTCAAAAACAATATACTTATTCAATCAAAGAATGACGAATCATATTAGTGCACTTCAAATTTAATAACTCTTGGGTTGCAGTGTCAATCAAAATTTCTCAGGTTGGATCATAATTAAGTACTCAATGTTGTTTTGGGTCCAATTTGCGGAAAAGGAGGAGCTCTTGGTGACAATGGGATGATCATGATTTTCATAACGGAGCTCTACTATACTTTTCAACATACAAGCCATTCATTCTAGTGGAGGAGATATAGAGAAGCCTTTAATAAGGAACTTTCTAAGATCAATTTGGAATAAAACCCATTTTCAAAGCTTAAACATAGTTCTAGATTCAAACAAGAGTAATCATTTTTCAAAAAAATTATTAATTTCTAAGAAATTGGAGCCAAGCTGACATGTTGACCATTTATTCTTCTACTGGACAAGGAAGCATTTATGAAAATCCCTTGGCCCTTTGATCCAGTATTTGATGTAAATCTCATGATTATAAATGTAATAAGAGATGTAATTTATATTAAGGAAAAGGGAAAAGTAGAGGGCCAGTTAATAATTATCTCTAAAAAACTCTCAATAGAATCCTAACATATTTGAAATGGAAAACAATAACTCCATCATTATTTTTTTCTTTAGAAACTTTGCTAATTTCCATGATTGAAGCATGTATTCATGCCTTGAAAGAATCTCACAAATGCTTTTGATATTGGTTGAAGCAAAGAAAATGTGCAAAGTTACACTCACATAGAGGTATGGAAAAAAAGTATCTGGTTGTTGTTCTAGACTCCAAAAAAAAATGGAAGAAAGGTGAAAAAACCAAGTCAAAAGTTATGTATAGCTTTTGTCATGCAAAGGTAGGTGTTAACTCCACACTCTACAGCAAAGGCTTTGTGGCACAAGTGACACAAAGGTTTGCATGTAGAACTTTGGATTAAAAGGAGTGGAGATTGATTCTACATGTCCATTATTACCCCACTTTTTGTATGAGTTACAGGAGATCAAAATAATGAGATACAAGAGATACAGAGTAGATACTATTATTATTCAAATTTAATAAAAAATATTACTATGTATTCCTTCACATAAAAGAAACATCTTCCATAAAATATTTTCCCCATGAACCTGATTTAAAATGAATCTCTTCCGTTGACATGCCCAGCCGCAAATAGAAACAATGTTGATGGGCCAATTTTAGTTTGAAAATTCACAATTAGTTTCAATTGTAAGATCTCCTATTTTCAGTTCAGATTTTAGTTACGAGAAGTGAAACAGGACTCGCCAATTAATCGTGATTAATCACGAGTTGGAATCTACTCACTCTCCAAATGATCCGATCTAAATATTTTCTAGTCTAACTCATGTTTGCCAAGTTTAACTGAAGGTCAATGCAAATTTGACTTGAGACTTGCCGATTAAAGCAGATTCCTGTGATTGATTTCAATTTATTCGATTTTCAACCTTAACTCGACGAGCACGAGTTTTTCAAGTTTAGGTATGTCGCATTGCTAGAAACTAAATCTGTTGGGTCCCTATAATACTAGTGATTACCCCATTACTATTATAGTTATACCCCTTATTTATATTTTTGTGCCCCTATTACCCCCATATTGTTATTTCTGTGCCCCATAGAATCCCTCTATTGTTATTTTTGTGGCTTTATATTATTATTGTTAGGTCAGCTGGATTATACTGTGACTCCTTAGATTCATATATATAGAAAGGAGGTTTTGTCATTTGGATCATCAAAGAATTGTTAATTTATGTAATGTAAAGGAGGTTGCCCCCTCGAAGAGGCTGAATTCTAAGGTGTTGATATGTCTTTTCTATCTTTTCTTGAGCTGGTTTCATAACATTTGGTATCAGAGCTTTGGATTCTAGGGTTTCGCTGCTCCAAAAAGGTCATTGTGGCATTTTCGCTATAACTTTTTTCTGTGATGTTTCAGAAGTCGCAAAAAAAACCCATTTGAGAAGAAATCACGTTGAACCTTGGGTCCGAATTTTAGAGCTTTTTGCGCGATATTTTCGGAGATATGATCTGAGGAAGTTGGTCTTTTTGCAGACTCCTGAATTACATTCAAAACATGTGACCTGGGGAAAAGTGTCATAACTTTCTCTCTGGGAATTAGATTGAAATTTCGTCAGAAGGTACCAAAAGAGGACGGACTTTAGTTTCTTGTATATCTTTTACAAAACCAAATATCGAAAATTGTACACATGGAACTTCATACAACTTCGCTCTTCTGGAAAGGTCTATAATCAAGTCATCTTGGGAGATTGTGCATAACTCTTTCTTGGAGAATCCAATTTGGATCAGACTGGTGGCATTGGAAAGAGGACACAGAGAGCTACTACAGGTCACAATTTTAGAACTAGATGATTGGAAAGTACAGAGATACATCAGAGGCAATATCGAGCTCCTACAAAGTGAAAAAAGGTGTGTAGATTTTTTTAAATTTTTGCTTAAGCTTGGTTTGAAAATTTATTTTGAAGGAATTCAAAGGGCATAGTAGAGAATTATTATCGGTAACTGATGCCCCGAGGAAAGAAAATGCAAACACCTAGTAAGGAACCTGAAAGCTCTAGCATGACTCATGAAGAAGAGGAAGAAATGCTACATGATATATCAAAATTACAAGAACAAGTGCAACAAATGTCACGCTCACAAAAGTTAACAGATGCTAAGATAAATGGCGTGGAAGCTAAGATAAATGGCGTGGAAGCCAAGATGAATGGTATGGAAGCTAAGATGGACAATTTGAAGATAGATTTGAACACAAGTTTGAAGACAGGCATGGCAGACTTGAAGACAGATTTGACAAATTTTCTACAAGAAATACTTACTAATGGTGAAAAGGTAGTAAAGGAAACTCATGATGAGAACAAAAGAAATGTTAATCATGATTCCATAGACGCTAATGTTGGATCGAAGAATCACCATATTCCAAAAATCGATATGAGGAAGTTTGATGGCAAGGATCCCGCCACATGGATATTACAGATGGAGCAATTCTTCGATCTCAATAATGTGCAAAACGCACAAAAGGTACGTATGGCAACTGTATATTTGGAACCAAATCAGTTTGTATGGTATCAATGGCTTTGTTCTCGTAAACAATTTATCACTTGGGCAATTTTTACGGAAGAATTGATAGCACATTATGAGGATACAAAAAGCAACACTTTTTTTAGCCAATTGATAAGTCTCAAACAAAAGGGTTCAATAATGGAGCACATTGAGGAGTTCCAAAAATTGAACATAAGGGTAAAAGATATTCCAGAGGAGCATAGGATTGATGTGTTCATAGGGTCTTTAAAGGATAATATCCAACATGATGTTCGCCTTTGGGAACCTGATTCATTAGAGAAGGCATTCAGGTTAGCAAGAAAAATGGAAAGCAAAATTATGGCAACTAGGAAGCATACCACTCACAACTATAAAGACGGAAGTGTTGTTGCCCCTAGTCTTCCACAACCTACAAGGTTGACACCACAACAATTGGAAGAAAAAAGAGCAAAAGGGCTTTGTTACAATTGTGATAGCAAATACACAAAAGGTCATAAGTGTGCTGAGAAGAAATTATTCTACATAGATTGTGAAGAGGAAGAAGAAAAGGAGCAAGAAAGGTCAAAAGAAGAGGATATATTCCAGGAACAAAGCCTAGATGAAGAACAAATAAATCCGACCATATCTTGTAATGCATTGGCGGGAATTACCACTCCTCAAACCATCAAGATAGAAGGACAAATCAAGAAGAAAAAGGTAATAGTGTTGATTGATTCAGGAAGCACCCACAATTTTATTCATTGTAGGGTAGCAAAAGAATTGAATTGCTTCCTATATCCAGCACCAGAGTGTCAAGTGATGATTGCAAATGGAGGAACAATAAATTGCTCTGGAAAGTGCCATAATATCAAGCTATCCATGGGAGAATATGTATTGACTAGCCCAATGCTTTCCATTCCAATGGGAGGTGCTGATGTTGTACTAGGAGTCCAATGGCTACAATCCTTGGGTACAATAGCTTTTAATTTTCAAGAACTTTTCATCAAATTTTCTACGGAAGGAAAGGAAGTTGAATTAAGGGGTATTGCAGGGAAACCAGGAAAGATAATCAGCTCTAATGGCATGACAAAGCTTCTAAAAAAGGAGCAAAGAGGTGTAATTGCACAATTATGTTCGCTAGATGTTTCCACATTGGAATCATCTATTTCTCCAGATCTCCAAAAAGTCCTGGACAATCATTCCAAGGTATTTGAGACTCCCAAAGGTCTCCCACCTATGCGTGATCATGATCATGCTATTCATCTGATTCCAGGAAGTGTTCCTCCAAACATCAGGCCGTACAGATATCCCTATGTCCAAAAAAGTGAAATTGAACGTATGGTTGCAGAAATGCTAGAGGCTGGTATAATTCAACCGAGTCAAAGTTCTTTCTCAGCTCCAGTAGTATTGGTGCACAAGAAGGATGGATCATGGCGCATGTGTCCAGATTATAGGGAGCTCAACAAGCTCACTATTAAAGATAAGTTCCCCATTCCTGTCATTGATGAATTACTGGATGAATTGCATGGATCAATTTACTTCACCAAGTTGGATCTTCGTTCGGGATATCATCAAATCAGAATGAAGATTGAAGACATTCCGAAAACGACATTTAGAACTCATGAGGGTCATTATGAATTTTTGGTCATGCCTTTTGGCCTTACCAATGCACCTTCAACATTTCAAGGTTTGATGAATTCAATTTTCAAACCATTCCTTAGAAAATTTGTGTTAGTATTTTTTGATGATATACTAATCTACACAAGTCTTGGAAGGATCATGTTGAACATGTTGACAGGGTGCTACAACTATTGGAGGAGAAACAATTATATGCAAAAAGATCCAAATGTTTCTTTGGAGTCCAGGAGGTGGAATATTTGGGTCATATTGTATCTCATGAAGGAGTTAAGGTAGACCCTAGCAAAATTAAAGCCATTAAGGAATGGAAAATCCCCACATCCATAAAGCATCTGCGAGGATTTCTTGGGTTGACAGGGTATTATCGCAAGTTTGTTAAGAATTATGGGAGAATAGCAGCACCTCTAACAACATTATTGAAGAAAGATTCATTTTCATGGACTCCGAAAGCAACAAAGGCCTTTGAACATCTTAAAGAGGCAATGTGCCAAGCACCGGTCTTAGCTACACCGGACTTCACAAAAACCTTTATTGTGGAATGTGATGCTTCAGGAAATGGAATTGGTGCTGTTCTAATGCAAGATGAAAGACCCATTGCTTTTGAAAGTCGTCCAATCAAGGGAAAGTTTTTAAGCAAAGCTATTTATGAGAAGGAAATGTTGGCAATACTCCATGCACTTAAGAAATGGCGACCCTACCTAATGGGAAGACACTTCAAGGTAAAAACGGATCATGATAGCCTTAAATACTTTTTAGAACAAAGATTATCCTCTGAAGAGCAACAAAAGTGGGTCACAAAGATGTTGGGTTATGACTTTGAAATCATCTACAAAAAAGGGAAGCAAAATGTGGTGGCAGATGCACTCTCAAGAAAGGATGAGGATGTGGAAGCATTGTTGTGTGCCATTTCTATTATCCAACCAGATTGGATAAACGAAGCAAGGGAGGAATGGAAGAATGACGAAGAAGTGTGGGCACTTATTCGAAAGCTACAACAAGATTCCAGTACTTCTGATACATTTAGCTGGCAAAATGATTCGTTATGGTACAAAGATCGCTTATACCTCTGTAAGAATTCCCAGCTAAAACAAAAGATTCTTATGGAATTGCACACTTCTCCCTTAGGAGGGCACTCAGGATTTTTAAAAACTTACCACAGGGTTAAGAAGGAATTTTTTTGGGATGGCCTTAAATCAGATATTCAAAAGTTTGTGGCGGAATGTTTGGTTTGCCAACAAAATAAAGTTGAAACAATTAAGACACCGGGTCTATTACAACCTTTATCCATTCCAAGCCAACGTTGGGAGGAGGTTTCAATGGATTTTATCACAGGTTTACCCAAGTCTGAGGGAAAGAGTGTCATCATGGTGGTAGTTGACAGACTTACCAAGTATGCACACTTTTGTGCATTATCACATCCATTTAAAGCCAGTACAGTTTCTACTGCATTTATGGAAACAATTCAAAAGCTACATGGAAACCCAAAGATTATTGTAAGTGACAGAGATCCCATTTTCACTGGAAATTTTTGGACAGAATTATTTTCTTGTCTTGGTACTCAGTTAGCTCATAGCTCATCTTATCATCCTCAATCTGATGGGCAAACTGAGATAGTAAACAAATGTTTGGAAGGATATCTTCGTTGCTTTGTATCTGATAAACAGACACAATGGGTCAAATGGTTGCCTCTGGCTGAATGGTGGTATAACACTTCCTTCCATACAGCAACAAAAATGACCCCATTTATGGCACTTTATGGGTATCAACCACCATCCATCACATCATATTTAAGAGAAAATTCTAAGGTTCAGGCAGTGGAACATCACATCGAACATCAACAACAAGTCCTCCAACTCTTAAAGGATAACCTCGTGTTGGCACAAAATAGAATGAAACAACAGGCAGATCAACATCGCAGTGAAAGAAGTTTTGATGTAGGTGATTGGGTATTCCTACGGCTACAACCATATAAGCAAATGTCCCTAAAGCAAGCTAAGAAGGATAATAAATTATCACCAAAGTATTATGGTCCGTACAAGGTGTTGCAAAAGATTGGTACTATGGCATACAAATTGGAGCTTCCTGCAGCTTCTCGATTGCACCCAGTTTTCCATGTTTCATGTTTAAAGAAGGTTATAGGTGACAAGCTCCCAATTCAAACAATATTGCCAGAACTTGACGAGGAAGGAAAAATTATATTGGAACCGGAAGCAGTCACAGAAACAAGAACTCGACAGCTACGAAATCGATCAATTTCAGAGTATCTTATCAAGTGGAAGAACTTATCCGCTGAAGATTCCACATGGGAGGATGAGAATTTTATGCAGAAGTATCCAAAATTACTCAAGCGTTGAGGAAAACACTTTTTTGAAGGAGAGGGGCATGTTGGGTCCCTATAATACTAGTGATTACCCCATTACTTTTATAGTTATACCCCTTATTGTTGTGCCCCTATTACCCCCATATTGTTATTTCTGTGCCCCATAGAATCCCTCTATTGTTATTTTTGTGGCTTTATATTATTATTGTTAGGTTGGTTGGATTATATTGTGACTCCTTAGATTCCTGTATATAGAAAGGAGGTTTTGTCATTTGGATCATCAAAGAATTGTTCATTTATGTAATGTAAAGGAGGTTGCCCCCTCGAAGAGGCTGAATTCTAAGGCGTTGATCTATCTTTTCTATCTTTTCTTGAGCTGATTTCATAATAAAATCTCAATCATTCCAAAATTTGTTTCTCATTTCTCAGGTCCAAAACTCATACGTTGAGACCTTCAGTAATCAATCACTACTCATTATTACATAGTCTAGAGTCAATATGAGGGAATCGCCATGGTGAACCTAAGTCTAGACTCCATATTGGGTAGTTGCCAATGTGTGCTCTATCCATACTCCATATCAAACCTTGAGTAGTCACGTGTCACCTTCAACTTCTATTACCTTTAGGATTAGCTGCTTCACTATTCAACAATCGAGGTACATTTGCACTTGGCTTAAATAATAGGTATATTACTATATTGAAGTTTCAATGTCGTTTTCAATGGCAAGTTTCAAGTTTCACTGTTCAGCAATCGAATGTTTGGTGCATTCCTTTGGTTATGACTTTTCAACCATATAAATGGGGCTTAAATAGATTTAAAAAATTCTCTAAGAAATGGTTTCATATGAACCATCGACCAAGTCATGAAGCATTCCTTCCTTGGTTGATGTCTTGCCGACTTCAAAGGCTTTAACCATGCATTCACAACTTTGGGTATTTTTGTTCTTCCAGAATCTGTTATTGATGTATTGGTTCAGTTGTCTTATGCTAAACGAACTTGCAAATTCAAGATTACAATGCAATATATGTTGATAATATTTCCTTTAGGTAGCATTTCCTCATATATACCTAATTTTGTTTCAAGGTCATAATGATATATTAGGTCGAAATGTGCTTGTGTTGCTGGACAAACTCCTCTTTGATCCTTAACAAAACCTCATATCCTTTAAAACCAACCCTCTTTTTTGTGAAGTTATATATGGCATTTTTAATTTTAATTTTTTATTGTATTTTACAGGAGCCAAATTAAATAGAAGGAAAAACTCCAAATCTCAGCAGAAGCCGCAATTTAAACACAAGTCCAAAACAACAACAATGTCGTGGGAGAATTACTTTGATTGGGCTTATTGTGACAAGATTCTTGGAGGCCCTAAGCTCCTTCGTAAATTTTGCAAAGGGAAATGTAGTGGAGGAATTTATAGACTCAAGTACCACCTTGCACAAATACCTAGCCATGATATAGGTCTCTGCAAAAACGTTGATGAAAATGTCAAACACCAAGCAACCTTGGCCATTGATATGTTGAGTCAGCATAATTGCAAAGAAAGTAAAGAAAAAAAAGAAATAGTAACTCGTGGAGTTGACAATTTTTCTTCCACTAACCCATTTTTATCTCCCTCTATTGAGTCCTCAATGTAGTTCCAAAGTTTCCCACACATGCCTCCAAGTCCAAGTCAAACTCAAGGCCAAATGAATCCTCCTGCATTCAACATTGGAGGTGGAAACATAAACACCTTTTTTTCTCCCCGCAAAAAACTTAGTTCCCAACCTACCTTGGATACCACTGGTTGGAAAGGAAATATCCATAGTCAGGCAAGGAAGGCCATTGCCAACTTTTGGTACTATTCTAACATACCTTTCCATTGTGTCATAAGTCCTTATTGGAAAGCTATGGTTGATGCAGTTGTTGTTGCAGGTCCAGGGTTCAAAGCTCGTTCATTAGAGAGCATTAGGACAGATTTTCTATTAGAAAGTGTTGAAGATTCCATGCTTGTGCTATCTGAGTTTCATTCATCATGGGTAGAAACAGGGCGCACACTCATGAGTGATGGATGGACAGATGAGAGTAATAGAACTCTAATAAATGTCCTTGTATCTTGTCCAGTAGGTACAATGTTTCTCAAATCAATAGATGCCTCAGACAAGGTTAAGACTGCACAACTTATTTGTGAAATGATGGAGGAAGTCATTCAAGAAGTGGGGGAGGAACATGTTGTACAAATTGTCACTGACAATGCAACTAATTAGATGGCTACTGGTAGACTTTTTGAGATTAGGCACCCCACTAATTTTTGGACCTATTGTGTTGCCCATTTTATAGATTTAATGCTTGAGGACATTGGTAAGCTTCATTGGATACATGAGGTTGTGGAGAAGGAAAAATCCATAACCAAATACCTATACAACCACATTATTTTCCTAAACACCATGAGAAAATACACTGAAGGTAAAGAAATTGTTCGACCTACAGTGACTAGATTTGCAACAAATTTCATATCTTTGCAATTTGTGGTTGAGTAAAAGTTAAATCTGAAGTGGATGTCCTTGGGACTTGAGTGGATGGCTTCTAAAAATTCCAAGACCCTTGAAGGCATTGAAGTTGTTGCACTTTTGTTTAATTACAGTTTTTGGAAAGATGCCAAAGAGGTTATTGTTGTGATGGAGTCCCTTGTTAGAGTTCTCAAATACTTCAAGTCTTTTAACTTTTTCATGTTTTAAATTTCATTTCAAGCTTATTTTTATTTTCAATGTTTCATATTAATTTAAATTTTAAAGCTTGAACTTTCAGGATGGTTAATGGTGACAAACCCACTATGGGTTACATTTATGAGGTGATGGATCTCACAAAGGAGGCCATCAAAAGAAGATATGGGGATGAGGAGGCAAAGTATATGCCTCTTTGGGAAATTATTGATGCACATTGGGATAGGAAATTGCATTCCCCCTTACATGCTGCTAGGTACTTCTTAAACCCATAGTATTTTTATGATAAGAGAAAATTTAATGAGGATGGGGAGGTTCTCAGAGGACTTATGTCATGCATGGAAAGGTGCTTCCCTGATCAAAAAATTCAAAGTCGTGTATTTTCCCAGCTATAGGGTTATAGAGCACCACCTAAATTATTTTCCTATACCATTGTTATACGAGAAAGGTCTAAGGTGTTGTCAGGTACCCTTTGAGGCTTCAAGGCTTTATTAGTTCATTAAATTTGTTTAAACTTTAATTTGTATGTTGAATGTTTACTAAATTTTGTTGTCTTTTTAAGTTTTTACTATTTACTATTTAGTAAATCTACTCACGAACCCTTGTCACTTGGTCGGTCTTTGGTGGCAAAACTTCTGTAGTGATACACCAGATTTGAAGAGATTTTCCATTTGAATCTTAAACCAAGCATGCAATGCTTCAGGTTCTGAGTGACCTTGGAGCATGTTTGAAAAAATACATTCTAAGAAGCACAACCGATTGACACAAAAGCGCTTAAATGACCTTGTATTTTTCCATTACATTCTACAACTTCGCAACAAGAAAATACTAGGTGAGAGCTTGAAATTGAAGGTTTCATAATCTGATTTGGAATTTAAAGTTTAAACTTTAAAGTTCAAAGTCAAACTTAAATTCACATTTCAATGTCTCATGATAATGATAGGTTTGGATCATTCACCAATAGACCTTGAAGAGATATATTTGCAAACTACAAATGTAGCGGATTGGGTCCAATTAGGGGAGGCTCCTCTCTTAAGCCTACATGACTTGAAGAAATTTGAGAGTTAAGCAAGCAGACGAGTGGGAAGAATCACTTCTAGTTCTCACTCTTAAGAGTCTTAGACTCTTAGTTACTAATTTTTTCTAATTAGTATGCAATTGTTTGTAAACTTTTAGAAGCAGTTGCTTCTAGTTCTATGTAGTCACTAGTTAGGAGTCATGACTCAGTACTTTGGATGATGTTTGGACTCATAACATATATGAGATACTTATTCATTCATGATATTTTGGACATATATTGATATTATGAATTGTTTGGACATGGTTTTACTCAATATCAATGAATTTTTTTTTTATTTTTTTTAATTCAATATATGTGTATATTTTTATTTATTGAATTCACTGATATATATATATATATATATATATATATATATATTTCCCCAATTTTATTAAAACTCTTAGCTCTTTTGTCTCGCTGATTTATTGTCTATTATGAGTTTGGTAACATTGGTTACAAGTTTCGAATGAAAAAAGGAAAGTACGGGGAGCTAAAGAGCTGAGAAAAGCGATGGGGAGCTAGGGTTAGGGTTTGGGAACAGGCAACCCCAGGCGGACCTGCTCTCGGAGAGGTGCAGGGGATCCCGTACCCACCTGCGGAAGCAAGTACCAACACACCGTCAGGAAAAATAAAAGAAGGAGCCACTGAGATCAGAATAGACTGGGAAGAATGACAGAAGGGGGGGGGGAAGAGATCCCCTCCTACAAAGAAATCACTGCGGGGGAGTCAAGTCGAATTGGGGCAAATGGCGGGCCGGGGAATCGCGGCAGGGACGCGCCGGTGATGGGAGCAATATGGCAAGTGAGGATAGGGAACAGATGTCTACCGAGGGCAACCAAAAAACCCAGGTTCGTAGTTCCTAACAATAGATTAGAGGAATACAGAGGATATATGAAAGACCATGCACTTATCTGCAAGTTTGTAGGAACATGGCCATCTGAGAAAGATTTGATGAAATGGATACAACAGAAGTGGAAACCCAAAGGGCATATAGATCTTAAATTAGGGGAAAAGGGCTTTTTCACAGTAATATTTGCAAATCTGGAGGATAAGGAGAGAATATTTGAAGAGGGTCCATACTTCTTCAATAACGCAGGACTATTCATGAGACAATGGGAAGAGTGTTACAATCCAGAAAAAGAAAAAATGTTAGCAGCACCAATTTGGGTCAGACTATTTGGGCCCTCGATTGAATTTTGGGATTCGGAAATTCTATAAGGAATTGGGAACTCAATCGAGACCTCTGTGAACGTAGTAGAAACCACCAAGCGAGGTAGATATACATCATATCCCAGGATTTGTGTCTATATGAATATCACAGAACCACTGCCAGATCATATTGAAATAAAATATCACGATGAGGTTTGGCAACAGCCAGTTGATTATGAACACATTCCGTTCAGGTGTAGATGGTACCATGAGTATGGCCATTTGTTCAAACAATGCCTGATGAATGAAGTCAACACTCCTATAAATCAGGTGGATGAAAAGAGAAGTACAAAGAAGGAGAGGAAGATGAACAAAGGAAATAGGGGAGGGTTTACAGAAGTACAAAGAAGAAGGAGACCCCAAAAAGGAGAAACCAAACTAAATCCCTCTTATCCAGAAGGCAATTAGAAAAGCCAGAATCAGTTTGACGTCCTCCGAGATTTAGAAATGGAAGTGGAAGGTGAAGAAGAGGAAGGAGAAATAGGAGAAACTCAGAAAGAAAGAGAAAAAGAAAAGAAGGAACTGAATAATACAGAATTGGAAAAAGAGGGAGAGAAGGGAGATAAGGAGCAAGAACAGATCCAAATGGAAATAGATCCTCAGCAGGAACAAGAAGGAGAGGAGGAACAGGTCATGAGAAAACTTCTACAGGAATGGAAGCATCTGGATGAACGGTTCATACCAGATGACCAGAAACAACTCTATAAAGATATGTTCCAAAGATACAAAGAAAAATGAGGGAGATGGATAGCAAAGAAACCAGAGCAACTTGGATCACAAGGAGATCAGAACACTGAAACAGGAATCACAAGGAAGGGTGGAAGGAAAAGAGGAAGGAGACCTATGAGTGAGACCATCGAAATGGTAGGAGATATGTTGGTGAACTCAAGAAAAGTTGTACCATTGTCGAAGGTTTTCCAACAACCCCATAAATTATTAAAATGATTATTACAAGCTGGAATATCAGAGGGCTGAACAGTAAGGGAAAACAAAGATATCTGAAGGAGAGGCTCAAAAGAGATAAACCAAATATAATGCTAATCCAAGAAACAAAAGTACGAGAAAGCAAACTAAAATAAGTGTTGAGTAATCTCAAGCCGTATTATGAGGTCATTGGTCAAGATGCGACAGGCAGTGCAGGAGGAGTAGCAATCCTCTGGAACGTAGAGGAAGTCCAATTTGAAGAGTAGACCAGCATATCACGCATTCTCTCAAGCAAATTTAGAATTCTAGGTTCTCAAGAATGGATCCTCCTATCTAATGTATATGGACCCCATATATAGAGTGAATGTAGGGTTTTCCTTCAAAACCTGGTAGTCATGCGATCTTTGTATCCAACTTCACCTTGGATAGTGGGAGGGGATTTCAATATGATAAAATCATTAAACAAAAAAAAAGGTGGGCTCGGAAGAACAGAGGCAGACATGGAAACCTTTGGAGATTGGATAGCAGAACAAAGGCTTGTAGACATATAGACAATAAACGGAATACATACATGGAATAACAGGAGGGGAGGCAGACACCAGATCGCCTCCAGATTGGATCGCTTCCTAATGTCAGAACAAATCATAAATTGGGATATTTTCATTGAAGCTGTGATTCTTCCTGGAATGGGATCAGATCATTGGCCGATTAAAGCAGAATTGGACATTAAAGCTAGCCCTAAGAAAAATCCCATTAGGTTCTACGTCTTTTGGCTTAGGGATAAAATTTTTATGAAGAAAGTAGAAGAATGGTGGAAACAAAGTAGTTAGAAAGGAAGAAACAGAATGCAGACATTCCAGATGAAACTAAAAGAACTGAAAGGTAACATCAAGAAATGGAATAAGGAGGAATTTGGACATATACTCAAAGATCAACAACTTCTAGACCAAAAGATGAAGCAAATACAACAAGAAATAATAAATACAGGTAGAAGAGATGACTTGGCCAAAGAGGAAGGGATCCTGATAGGACAGTTGGAAGAGAGGCGAAAACAAGAAGAAATCTTGTAGAGGAAAAAATCCAGGGTAAATTGGTTAAGAGAAGGGGAACATAATAGAAAGTTCTTCCACCAAGCAATGATCTAAAGAAGGCAAAGAAATAGAATTTTTTCTATTAAAGATGAAGCAGGGACAAGAGTTACACAGCCTGAGGAAATAGAACAGGTCTTGGTGAAGCATTTCAAGGACCTCCTCACTCAACCCAATGTAGTACGTGGAGAATTTATTGAAAGAATATGTAAAGAGATCCCGAGTCGGATAACTAGAGAACAAAACCTAGCTCTGATGAGGGCAGCTACATTGGAAGAAGTAGAGGAGATAGTGAAAGGAATGAAAAGGAATAAAGCCCCAGGCCCTGACGGATTCACGGCAGAATTCTATCAAGTAGGATGGGACTTCTTGGGCCAAGACATATTGGACATGGTGGAAGAATCAAGAAGGAACCAAAATCTAAGTATAAGCCTAAACTCAACTCTCTTATCTCTTATTCCTAAGGAAACTAGGTCTGAAGTCCCCTAGGGCTTTAGACCTATAGCCCTCTGTAATGTGATATATAAGATAATAGCTACCCTTCTGGCTAAAAGACTCAAGCCTATCTTATCTAGCATTATTTCCCCAGAAAAAATAGGCTTCATTGAAGGTCGGCAAATCCTGGATGGACTTGTGGTCTCCCAAGAAGTAGTGCATTCATTAAAAGTTAAAAAGGAGGCAGGTATGATGATTAAACTTGACCTTTCAAAAGCTTATGACCGTCTAAATTGGAAGTATCTGAAAGAAGTCCTAAGGGCTTTTGGCTTCTGTAATAGATAGATTGAATGGATTTCTGCCATGATATCTTCAACTAATTTCTCCATCCTTGTGAATGGAACCCCATCCCAGCCTTTTAAAGCATCTAGAGGTCTTCGACAGGGGGATCCGTTGTCACCTTTCCTATTCATCATAGCAGTAGAAGGCTTAGGAAGATACATCAAAAAAGAAGTAAGAGAAAGAAAGCTTAAGGGAATACAAATATGGGGTAACAACCTTCCCATCACCCACCAGCAATTTGTAGATGACATTATGTTGTTCTGTAATGTGACCCTCAGAGAAGCCCGTAGAATCAAAGCAATTTTAGATCTTTTCATGACAGCTTCTGGCACACAAATTAACAATGACAAGTCCTGTACTTACTTTTTCAATACTGCTGGTAACATCAAATTTTTTTTAACAAGAACTCTGGGATTCCGTTTAGGAGAACTCCCAACAAGATATCTCGGAACTCTGTTAGCCCTGAATCCCCTGAGGATGTCGAACTGGCAACAAACAATTGAGAAAATTGCTAGAAAACTAGCAAACTGGTCTTTCAGAGCTCTGAATTTTGCGGGAAGAGCTGTTTTAGTCAAGGCAGTTCTTCAATCAATCCCAATATACCAACTCTCAGCAATGGCTGCCCCAAAAGGAGCGTGTGAAAAGATGACAGAGATCTTCAAAAAATTTATATGGGGAGGTCAGAAGGATAAAAGAAAATGGTCTTTAGTATCTTGGAAGGATTTGGTGAAAAGTAAGACGGAGGGAGGATTGGGCCTCAGAGATCCCTATATCCTGAATCATGCAATGGGTGCGAAGCTGTGGTGGCGCTGGTTGAATGGAGGAAATGACCTATGGAAAAGAATATGGACAAAAAAATATAATATGCCTGCAAAACCAGAGGAAATATTAAGAATACGAGATACACCGAAAGGGTCGACAATCTGGAACCTAGCCAGTCTAAACAAAGAAATAATAACCAGGCATGCCTTTTGGGAAATCAGGGATGGTAGCTCAGCCAGGTTTTGGGAGGAAGCCTGGCAGCAAAGGGAAAGACTAAATGGACTGCAAGCCCTAACAGATATCGGTCAAAAAGTAGCAGAGAAGGGAATGAATTTAGTAAAGGATTTCTGGGAGACGGAGAGCCAAGATGAAGTATGGAGAATCTGGAAGAATCCGGGAGAATGGATGGATCAAATTGCTGAAGAACAAAAAGAGTTATACCAAAAGGAAATGTAGACAAGGAGAATACCTATAAGATCTAGACTGGACATTCTGATATGGGGACACACAATAAAAGGAAACTTTTCAATTAAAGAAGCTTACCATCTTATAACCCCCAGAGAACCAGAGGATACGACAGTTAATTGGAAACAAATATGGAATAGTAATTGGTGGCCAAAAGTAGCACATTTCATATGGTTGGTTAGCAAAGGTCATATCCTGACCTGGGATCAACTCCAAAAGAGAGGCATACACGGCCCCCCTAGATGCATTCTCTACAAACAAGAATAGGAAACGCAAGAACACCTCCTTAACTCGTGTAAGGAAGCTCAAAAATAGTGGGAAGAGGTAAGGAAGATCTTCGGAAAAACCCACAGAGATCAATAGAGCATTAAAAGAACTATTAAAATCTGTGGAGGTGGATAATTTATGAGCCCGGTAGTTAGGCGAGCTTGGAGCCTAGCAGTAGGGATGAATATGTGGATGATCTGGAAAGAAAGAAATAGAAGAACTTTCCAAAACAAAGAGATGACAAAAGATCACGTCTGGGGAAAAACCTTGAGTCATATTCATGAGACAATACTTGCAGATACTTGGAACGGATAAGATTAGGAAACGACACCGGAAGAAGAGAAAATTTTAAAGAAGCTAAACCTGCATCAAGGGATGGTGGCTCCACAGATGTGGAAAGAACCCAGGACAAGATATAACGACACCATGCATTTCTCCTACCCCATGGGTGGATTCATAAAGTTAAACTTCAACGGAGCATCTAAAGGAAATCCAGGCCCAGCAGGGATCAGATGTCTTTTTAGGGACGATCAAGGAAGAACAAAATGAATCTACTCATACAATGGAGGCATTATCAGTAACAATAAGGCTGAATTGATGGCAGTGTGTCAAGGATTAAAGATAACAATCAGAAACGGATATAATAACCTGGAAGTGGAAGGGGATTCCAAAATGGTCATACAAGTAATCAAAAAACTTAACAATGGGACCTCATGGGACAAAGTTACGCATAGCTGGAGAATGGCTAGTTTAATCCAAGAACTCGAAATCATCCTAAGAAGATTTGAATATATGATAGTTAAGCATGTTACAAGAGAGGCTAACAGAGCAGTATATTTTCTTGCGAACTGGGGTTGCCAGGAACAAGGAAGGAAAATGGATATTATATGGACTATGCATTCAGAAGACTTAGAATTAGAACAGCTAAGAACGATTCTCAACTAGGACAATCATGAAGACACGACACAAAGGAAATAGGGACAAATGGCTCCCGATCGGGATGTGTAATGAGATAGGTGAGGGTGGCAGGAGTAATTATGATTATGGAAGGACAGTCGGACATAACCACAGGGTTGAAGCCGCCCTTCCAGGCGAGGTAATGAGTAGCAAGTCAGCGCAGGGCCCAAGAAATCGAAGTGGGGGAGGTGGACTACAGGTGATTAGAAGAAGTGGCGGCGGTAATGGAAGAGGGAGAAGGTTGGTGAGGAGATATTATATGAAGGTGGCGAAGTGGAAAGGAAAGGGTACTCCAAGCGAGATGAAGGTGGAGTAGAGCATAGCACAGTCGGTAGGAGCCATCAGGGAGGATAGCGATTCCGGGTATGTGAAACCTGAGACCCCTGTATCCCTGTTCTCTGTTACAGTAGGTAGAATTGATAAGTTAAATTCATGTGAAGTCCCTGTAGAAGAAAAGGGATGCAGTGAGGCCGCCCTCCCCTCTGCATTGCATTGTGAGGGACAATTGAGTCATAATTGGAGGAGGATTAGTGGTGAACGGGGAAACTGTAGCCGGGAGCATAGCCCAGGAAGAACTTTGGGAAACGAGGACAAGAAATACACTACAATAGCAGAGGGGAAGCTGGAAAAAGGGGATTCGAAAATTATGGCCTTAGCCCACCATGTGATATGCCTGACAGAGGGTCTTATACATCTCTGGTATACTGATAATGGTGAACAATGTCAAACCCAAAAACATGGTGGTGACTATAATAGAAAGAGAGGAATACCCAAAAGGAAAGCGGTAGTGGGAGAGGATGATAGGAAACTTGAAAATATGATTCCAGTGATTGATAATTGTCAACAGGTAAGGAAAGAAATCAAGATGGCATGCCTGGGTCGCGACAGAGGACGCGGAGGGAGAGGATGACCAACACAAGAGAACCAGGAAAGTCGGCCAATAGAAACCCCAAGCAACAAGAGCAGAGGAAGAAGGTCCACACTGACTGCAATTCAGGAAGTGGCAAGTGCATACCGGGAAGGTACGAGTGAGGACATCCGCCGAATCATCCAAGACATGGAGACCAGTGTGTTGGAGGAGCAGTCGAAATCTAAGATGAAAGAATGGGTGGAATTGATTCAAGACCCAGGGAATACGCGGGGAAGATTGACTTTGTATTGACCGTCTCTTCATATCTACTGGGTTCTTAAATGCCTCCTGGCAAAAGCACTGGAACAGGTAGCGAAACAAATGGCAGAAACCGCAAATGGTATGCCGAATCTGCAGAAAGATATGAAAAACTTCCAGTTCATAATGATTAGACAGAACAACAAACTGGAAGAGATGTTGCAGCTACTGTCCAAGATGGTTAGCATCAACCCAAGTCAGGAGGAACAAAGGGACACTCCCATGGAAATGTATCAGAATGCAGGCACCAGAGAGGAATGATCCTCTTGAGCATCTTTCGTGGTTTGTGATCTTTTATTTTCATAGACTTATGCATGTTAGTAGCTTAATAGGTAGTTTCAGGTGTATAGTGCATATAGCCAGTATGGAAAGACTCATGAAATTTTGTTTTTGGAATGCTTATAACAAACTAAGGTGTCCAACAGACTTGGTTTCCCTTCGGGGTAGGTTGAGGGTACCAAAACGATGTATCTGGTCTTGTTTATCATAAATAGAAAAGAAAGGCATTACCTACACTTACAAAAAAAACATTGGTTACAAGTCTCATTCTTCACTTATGAGTGCTAACATGTGCTAGAGAGTGCCAATTCATGCTGAGGAGTGTTAGGGAGTACTAGAACAACACAAGGGAGCACTAGCTAAAAATGCATGAAAGTGAATGGATATGAGGGTGTGTTGGGGAGTGTCAATCAGTGCTAGTTGTCATGCCAAGGAGGGAGCGACAAGGTATGCTAAGAAAAGGGTAAGGCATGATAGGGAATATCAGGGAATGTCAAGAAGTGCTAGACTGTGATAGGTAGTTTCGGGGTGTGCTAGCATGTGCTAAATAGTGCCAAGGCATTCCAGGTGCTAAGACATGCTAGGATGTGCAGGGTGATAGAGTATGTCAATATACGTCAAGGAGTTTCAAGGCAACAAAAGGAATAACCAAGCTAAAATGAAAGGAAATGAACACATAAGAGGGTTAATAAGTTGGGACTTTATCTTTTTCAAAAGGGGCATGCTAGGCACACTAAGAATATGTTCCAATACATGCCAAGTGCCAATATGTGCCAAGTGCTAATTTTTCTCAATGCAATATTATGCCAAGGAGTTCGAGGGCATGCTAGGGACTATGGGGAATGCTAACACATGATAGGGGAGTGCTATACTATGCTATGGCATGCCAACATGTGCTTTGGTGTCCTACTCATGGTAAGATGTTCTAGGTACAAATATGTTCGAGATGCAAAGATGTTCCAAGATATGTGAGGTGCCAAGGAATGTTAGTGTATTGTTCCAAAGCATGCTAAGGTGTGCCATGAGTGTTGAGGAGTGGTAGGTCTCTCTCATTAATAGAATTGACAACGATTGATTATGTATTAAATAATATAGTTCCTACACACAATAGTGGAACTTTATTTAAAGGAAATTTGCTAGATAATAAACCTAATAGAGATGAATCATGTGATGACTCATAGGAAGACTATATTCTTATAACTTGAGGGAAATGATACACACTAATTACTTCTTAACAAATTGACTAGCTATTATAAACACTATGACCTTGGACACATAATGAAAAAGACTCCACAACAATGGTCTTAAATCATTATATTTTGACAAAAAATATAGTAACAACTACATAGTGTCATCAAAAACTCATTGGAATGATCAATGATAACGAACATTTTTTGACCATTACCAAAAGTAACCAAAAAGAGCATTGGTGAGGGTCAATAAAAGATTGTCACTCGAAGTGTCACCAAAAAGAGAATTAGTGATGGGCCTTTAACGACCCTCACTAAAAGTGTCACCAAAGAGAGGATTAGGGATGGGAAATTAACGACCCTCACCAAAAGTGTCATTGAAAATGGCTTTGGTGACAAACCTTAAAGGACCATCACTATATACACTTACAACAATGATTTTTTAAAGACCATCACCATATGCAACATTGGTGATGGACCTTAAAGGTCTGTCACAGGCATGAAGTGTCATCAAAAACTCATTGGAATGATAAATTATGATGAACATTTATCGACCGTAACCAAAAAGATCATTGGTGACGGTCAATAAAAGATCGTCACTAGAAGTGTGACCAAAGAGAGAATTAGTGATGGGCCTTTAATGAACCTCACCAAAACTGTCACCAATGAGAAAATTAGTGATCGGCCTTTAACGACCCTCACCAAAAGTGTCATTGAAAATGGCTTTGGTGAAAAACCATAAAGGACCACCACTATATACACTTACAACAACTCTTTCTTAAAGACTGTCACCATATGCGACATCGGTAACAAAACTTAAAGGTTCATCACAAGAATGACCCTCACGAATGACCTTTTTTCTTGTAGTGGCACTCATTTGAGCACTTTCACGATCTTATTGAAGTCACATTTTATCATTTTGAGCTAGAATATCTAGAGGAGAAACTGTTACAACAACAAAGGGCTCCGCATGAATCCGTTATTGATTTTTGGCAGCGCTTCTGTGACTTGCAGTTTCAAGCTCCGAGGAGCCAGATGAAGTTTGCTTATCTTTGGGACTGGGTTGAACATTGCCTTAAGAAATCTTCCCATCCCAAGAGAAAGTTTGAGATCAATCCTCGGTTAACATTCTTCGTTAATGGAGCTATGAAATCTCTTGTGGGAGCGGGCACTGTCTCAATTGACTATCTGCCTTCCTCTTATTCAACATCTCCACCACCACCCAGTGATGTTGAGGACCATGCTCAAACACCTGTTCATCCTTCACACTCTCCCAACATCACTCCACTCGATTTTTGTACAAATTTGGTTGTGAATCCTTCGAATTCTCATATGCATTATTTTCTTTGACCTCCATCTTTGCACTCATGTGTTCCTCTGGAAGATGTTGTCTTGTGTTCATTCATTCCAGATTCTTCACTTGTTTTGAATGGGGAACAACCCACTAACGGAGTTGGTGTTGCACAACCAACATGTGTTGTCATTCATGAAGAGTATGAGTGGGAGCTTGAGCATCAACACTTGGTGAAGGATGACTCCCTTTCGTCTAAGTCCCCTCCATTATTTCCTAACGTTGTTGGTGAACCTTCCATCCATGATTTCACATGTGTGTCTTCATCCACGGATGCACCCATTGTTGATCTTTCATAGAACACACCATATGTTAGTTCATCATCAAAAAACGGAGAGGACCAATCATTCATTGGAAATCCACTTGACCTTTCATCTGCTTTTTCTGAGAACGCAGAGGGTGAAAATGCTTCCTACTCATTTACCCCTTTGTGTGATTCATCAAACCATGTGGATTCCGACCAACATCCTGAATTTTTTGATCCTGGTTGTCATGATCTCTTCACCTCATCATCTAATCACAATGTTGATTCACTCATTGTTAATCCATCTAAGCCACTGGTTTATGATGATCCATCTATCGACAAAGTCAAAACCCCATAGACCATCAAGGCACTTCAGACCGAGCTGATTGTTATGTCAGGCCCTTGTTGTCATGAGGTTGGTTTTTCTTTTGATCAGGAAATTGTTCAAACAATTAAGGCTCCTCATCGCTCATTTGTATGCACTCAAGATCAATCTAAGACTGCAATTTTACTTCGTCCACTCAAACTACATGATCCATTTGCTTATGCATTGGAGGAGTATTACATTGCAAGCACTCGTGTGCGATGCAAGTTATCTTTGTTTCTTTCGTTTTCTCACATGCCACAGTCAAGAGTGTTCTTTTTCTTCAAAGTTGCACATACTGTCATAGAGGGCCACGATAAGTCCACGGACTACCTATCATGCACATGCACTCACTTATGTCCCGTGCGCACTTTGAAACACGAAATGTGGTTTTCTTCACTGTTATATATTTATTCTTTGTTGGTTCGCACAAATGGGTTATTCGTGGACCAAGCCTTCACCAACATGTGTCTACCAATTTGCCGATGGCTGCATTGGAAAAATCACTTCACGTGATCAGGCCCATGCACCGTTAGTGTAGGATTAGGAGTAGTGTTTCCTTTCAGTTGTTTGCTTGCATTGTTGTTTTCTTACATGCTTTGTTTTCTTGTTTGTTTGCTTGCTTGTTTATTTACTTGCTTTTCTTTCATTTTTGATTTTGCTCTTTCTTTCCTTTTTTGATTGATTAGTTCGTTTGGTCATTTCGTTTGTAGGTTAGTTTGCATGAAACCATGTCTAACTCATGAAACGAGCTGGGTAAAGTACAAGAGGGCTTGTACAACTATGACTACTTGGTTATATGTCATGTTTCCTCTATATGATGGGATTGTTACTCTTAGTCCATGATACATCGAAGGAAAATAGGTATTGTTAAAAGTGAACCTTGGTGAAAACACAATGATTGCGTGCTAACTAGTGTCACCTTCTCTAGTCGGTTTTTTTTGGTTAACCCTTGTCAGCTCAGTCAAGTAGAGTACAGTGAGGGGGGAAACCTTAATAGGAGTGTTAGAGATATAATACACTACTTCTCTACTGGAACAACCTCTTCTGCTCTCAATAAGTCAGGATCCCTCTTCCACATCTAAAATGAAAAAGTTCTATGCACAATGAAAAATGAAAAAAATGAAAAGTAAAAAAAAATGAAAATGAAAGATGAATAAGGCGAAAGAAGAGAAAGGATTCCTATGCAGGGAGGTGAGGCAAGTAAAATCCGGGGTACTGACCAAGCTTATTGGCAGAGGAGCCATGCTTTTGTTCCTATGTGACTCCACCAGGGTACTATTCAAGCGTACTGGTAGTGGAGCAACACCAGAGATGAAACTTAGACTCAGAATAACTATGTTGCTTGTGAACCTATATACCCCTAAACCCCAATTGAAAAAGTTGTGTTTCCTTCACTTGGAATGTGTTTCAATTGACCAAGAGTCTGGCAGATGCTATATCTTAAAATAAAGCTAGTGTGAAGCGAAGATGAGCTGAGAGTTGAACAATACTTCTGGAGGTGTTAGACTTTATTTTCACGAACAAGGTCCATTCAGAGAACTGAAGTTCTACCAGTGTGTCACCAAGTGTTGTAGAGGCTACAACCACCCTCCAAAATGTTTCCTTAGCCTATTTTGAAGCCTCCCTACCAACTCTCACAACAGCATGCCTTGCTTCATCAAGTCCTCAAGCTTCAGTGTGTTTCTTTCTCAAAGGAAGCCTATTGATTACAGTTTTATCTTTTCCCTTCATAGGCTACTCACTCGGAATTGGTTCAGCTATTGGCTGAGTAGCTTCCCATTAAAAATTACACATTCATGTAGGTAAAGCAATCTTCCCTCCAGAAATTGTGCAATCCTCTCTTATAGCATGTCGGGCTCGACGATTGCGTAATCCTGCCAGCCAACCCTCCTAGTAGGATTTGTGGAAATTTTCGCAAAAATATGTTGTTCGGCCAAGGATTTGCGCAAATCTAGGTAGCAGTCAGGTGCTCTACCAATAAATTTTGCAAATATCCTGGCAGCCAACCCAGCTCCCAGCCAGAAATGCGCATTTTTCTCCAACACTCGAGTAGTATCTTACATGTGCAGCTGAGTTGACCAGTTCCCTCTGGGGCTGAGCAAAATTTACTTGCATGCATGGGTTGCTTCTCGCAAGGTAGCATGAAAGCGAATCCCTTGTTTCAAAGATCTATGTTTAGCACTTTGAGGTTACATGCAAGGACCATTTCAGAAACCTCCCACTAAGTGTCGCTTCCCCTATATTTGTGGCATGTGCATCACAACCTCGACGTTATCAAAATTCATCAATCGGATGCTGCAAAGCTCATTCCTCAAATCAAACCTTGTAGCTTTGACATCCCCGTTATCGGGAAATCTAGTGTCTATTCAGAGCTGCTAGTCCCACAAAGACGGCTAGCTATCTTAGAAACAAACAAACTAAAGTTGCTCCCGTTTTCCTTTATGAGAAGTAGATAGAAGGAAGCAAAAGTACCAACCTCAATCTTGCGCTTGGTTCCTTGCTTGTTTCCTCTCCCTTCTGACAGATCTTTGTCTCTCCTCCCTTGCTTACCCCGCTTCAGAGAGCACCTTTAAAGTCAAAGCAGCATAACACTATTGAAGTACAGAGACCTACAATCATAAACAATATAGGACCAGATATATATTGACCACACAACTGCATATATCATCAAACATATAAGAATGTGGAGGAAAACATGAATAGCTTTATTGATAGAAAGAATAGAAGAGAGGATTACAACCCATTGATCTGACCCAACATCATCCTCCCAGCATGAAAGCCCTTCTTCACCTCATGAAAAGCTTAGATCACCCAACACTATGATATTTCACCAAGAAACCAACAACACTTCCTTACAAAATACAAGATTCCAGCCTCTGGATCTCTGGGATGAGGGATCCATATATAGATGTTTGTAGGGGGGTGAGTCAGCTTCTGGGATTTTGATTAATGTCCTCTCTCTGATAGTTCTTGGATCCACTTGGAGATTGATGATCTCTTACTCATCCCTGGGTGAATTCAAAGAGGAAAGTATCACAGGAGAAGTTTCTGGAAGATTCTACGATCATCCACCTTGAAAACTATCTCTGCCATTTGTCTACTCTTGCCCATCACACCCTATAGAAGGGATTTCTATTATGCATCACACTTTTTGCATTGAGCAGGTGAGATGCATCACACCCTTAGCACTGAGCAGTCTGTATGGTCTAGTTTTGACCAGTTCTGAGTAGTTTTCCATGGAGAACTTCTTGGAGATGATGTAATCAGCTGACCTTGTTACTTTAGGGTATAAAACAACACTTTTAGGGACTTATAAGCCCTTGGTTTATCGACATATATGATTGGGGTTGCAGTGCTCAAATATGTCTATAACAGTTTCCCCCTAAAGCATGAGGTCAAAAATCTTTTGATGTCAGGTGAAATGCTTTATCATGAGGATCCGAGGTTTTTCGAACTGGAAGGCGACCTGTAATAAGATACAATACAATACATTATCTTCATAATATTTTCATGATCTAGCTGAGGCGGGCATCCCCATGATCTGTGTGGCAGACTGATGATTCTGATAGAGCCATCATCCTTTGATTTGGATGATCATCTGTGTAGCAATGATGCACATTTGATGCCTTTATTTTCTTGAATATATCGCAACCCGGATGGATGAAACTAGATCCAGGGTCTTCAAACTTTTTCAATCTTTGCCCGAAGTACAAATCGATCCATGTGAAAGATGTTCTTGAGTCGAACATGGAAAGACATCGCCTGATTACCAGCCAATAATGTAAGTTGTTAACAGGCGCGAGAGGAATCACCGATAATGATGATGACCCTCAAGGTACGCCAGTACAATTCACGTGGTGTGAAAATGGGACTTGGCGTCGAACACCACACAAAATCTTTCAGTCGAAGGCCATTGATGTAAACCTATCACCGGAAGTGAGAAACTTACCATTGAGGCATGCAAGCTTCGAAGTACTGAAAGGGTTGTTGCTAGGTTGACTTCTTGGATAATGAGTTGATGTTGACAAGAAGTGACCGGTCGTAGGAGGGCCTTAATGAGTCCCACATCTACGACACGGAATGGAGAAAATGACTTTGTGGAGGTGAAAATGATCTGATGATACAAGGTTCAGGGTGGTAGTCATGAAAGAATGGAGCATGAATGTATTGCAGCGGATGAGACACAAGATGGGTTGGTGAATTCGCTGAGCAACTTCTCTTGAACATATCGGCGAAACTGAAATGGATTGGTAGCGTTAACCCCAAATATGGATGGTATGATGGACCAATGGTAATATGACCGGTGAATGGAATAACCCAACCTGACTCAATCATGGTGATGGAGTGAAAGTGTCATGTTCAAGAGCGACTTTGCTACCAATAAAGTTTCTTCAAGTTTTCTTCCCAAATTTTCCCCAGTCATTGCTGACCAGTACCTCTTTATTTTTATCAAGCTTGAGGAGGATAATATATGCTTGTTTTATAATTTTCCCTTCGGGCAAACCCGTCGCTATGTTTTAACAAGCCTAGCGACAGTGAAACTCGTTCTTGTCTGCATGGACAAGTTTGTCGCTATTGGTTTTAACGAGTTTAACGACAAAGATAACTCGGTCCTTTTTCAATTTTAGAGAATTTGAAAAAGGACGGAAAGGAAACTCTAGCAATCCTTTTTCATCATATAAACCCTTAAGTCCGAAAAAGTATAAAACAATACGAAAGGGATGAATTTTCGATAGTTTTAATGAGCCGAACAAGACAAGCGCTCGATCTTTTTGTGTAATAATCCCTCAGGTCCAAAAAGATTAAAATCTAGACGAGGGATAGCACTTCCAATGGCTTTAACGAGCTGGAGAGGCCAATTGCTCGGCAATCTTTTCATTTTTTACGAGTCAAATGAAAAGAGCTTAAAGGAGACTCTTTGAGGAATGAGTGATATTTCTAGGTAGCAACTGATTCCAGGTAAGGTTTGGAATTTTCCAATCACGGCAGTGTCACAACGATGGCTAATGGAATCACTCGTCACAGTTGTTCCTCAAAAAGGTAAACAATCAAATGGAGGCGTATGGTCGGCTAAAATAGAGTGGAGGTGATGATGAGAACACGACCAAGGCTCAAAAGCTGATGATAATGCATTCAAAATGGTTATTTACCAGAGATTGGTTCATTTTTTAATGAGCTTGAACTCTGGGGGAACATTTTCTCATTCTTAGGTTTAATTTTTAACGAGCTTGAACTTCACATAAAAACTGCTCGTGCTAGTCGCATAATAAGGATGTCTCATTGATACATTCCATTTTTATGGAGCTTGCACCTTTCAAAGATTTGCTTCGTATCCTTTCGCATGCAAGCTAGGGACGAACAGCTACTATCTTAGGGGTTAGCGTTATGCTGGCCGCTTTTCACTTGCGCGCGAAAAGGTTTGCATGCTCCCACGTATAGCGAAGTAGAGTTTCCAGGTTACACTTCAATTTGTAGACAAAACATTTTCTTTGTCAGGAAAGGCCTACCTTCTAATGGAGGTATCTTATTCTGGTCTAATCCCATTTTCCTAAATGGATGGGTGTGTTAGACTAGTCATATATCCTTCGTGGAAACCTACCCTATACCCAAAGTTTTCCTACCAAAGCAGACCAGGGTGCATGCCCCCTGGGTTTCAGTGATGACCACCGACTCGCATTCTTCAGGTGGACGGACTGGAGGTTGCTGAGAAATTCCTTGCGTGGAAAGACCAGTTAGGGATGGCATTTGACTATTAGCTATGTGTGAGCTGGGGAGTGAAAGTTGGTCTATGAGCTGGACCATTCTTCCTTCATGTGGAAAATACATTACTCGAAAGAGTGAGGAGACAACGGCTCCCATGCTATAAATATAGTCATGTCTAAGGAGCAAATTATAATCTAAAGGTCCTTGGACTACCATTACATTCAGATAAATAGTTTTCCCTCTCAAAGTTATAGGAAAACTTCGAAGGATCCATAACGGTCGACTGGTTCCTTTGTCGAAGCCTGTTAGATTTCGCATCTTAGGTAGAAGCGTTGGCAAACCAAGCGCTTTCCAAGTAGTCAAGGAAAGGATACTCATAGAAACCCCTTCATCTATGATAGTACCAACCATGACCATTCTGTAAGCTTGCACAATGATTCGAAATGGTACATTAGATGGTAGACGGGGCCGGCCTAGTAGATTCCAATCGAAGGAAACGACTAGGTTGCTCGGAGGTGGGACCGAATAAACGGCCGGACACGACTCTGACGAACTTCCTTCCTACAGTAAAGGAACAGGTAGATTGCCCCCATGTTCATCGGAGTCCGTCTTTATGAAAAGAATTGAATGGTGTCATTATTATTCTCTTCAGTGACTGTATCATCTGAAGGTGGACCTTCTGAAGACAAGACCAGGTCGACCGCTGCCTCGACCTTTTGACTTTCATTTGGTGTTGGCTCAGAGGGTTTATCTTCAATGATAGATGCTTCGACTGACCATAAAGTGGTGTCAGTCAGATTTTCAACTAGCGATGGACTCGACAAGAGTTTCTTGTACCTAGGAGGAAGCCGTAGCGGTGAAGCAGGATGGTTATCCAAGACTCTTTTAGCTTTGTCCGGGAAGGGACAACAGTGGACGACATGATTGCCTTCACACAGTTCACAAGGGAATTTACATTTTCCCTTCTATCCAGAGACTTCGTTTTCACTAGTTGACGATTTACTCTCAACATGATCGTCAGAGGTTGACGACGCCGAATTGTGCAAACGAGGAGACCAGTCCCTTAAGATCTGAGGGATGCAAGGAAAATCTTGATGATAGTGGTCTCCTTTGAAAATGACACATGGAGATTTAGGTCTGGATGGTGCAGTGTGTGGATTTTTGCTAGACAATGCACGGTTGCCCCTTTTCACCTTTGGCTCCTTCTTCTTCTTCTCAGTTACTTGGTTTTTAGCTTTAGCAACTTCACCAAGAGAAGAGGAAGGAGGGGAGGGAGAAACAAGTGAAGCAGAAGGTTGGGGGGTAACTCTAGTATCATCTAGTTGTTGACTTGACTGCTCAGGAATCGTAGTGGCTTGAATGACAGAGGTCGAGAAGAGTCCTGGGAGGGACAATGTGGCCATATGAGGTGCACCAACATCTCCCCAAGATTAGAAAGGACTAGTATTTCCTCCAAGGGGAAATCCTTGGTTGGTGGACTCCATTTTTCTCAACCCAAGACCAATGAGGGAACAATGATGTCATTCCAATTAAAACAAAATTTAGACACTTTGACACAACTTTCTTTTTCAATTTTTAAGAGTCGAGAAAAAGCTAAAGATGACTCTAGTCGCCTTCGATTTTTAATGAGCTTGAAGTGATAAGTACTCAGATGGACCTTTTCCTTTAAGGTGTCTGAAAAGGAACAAAATAGACTACTCTGGAAATCTAGACAGAGGGATTACCAAACCAATTGCAAAACTACAAAATACTTTTTACAGTATGGCAGTCAATCTTCCCGAATGCTGTGTTCAATGCATTGCAATCAATAGGGCGGTAGACACAGCTTCCTAAGGATAAAGGATATAGCCTATTATGGTCTCCCAATATATACTCAATGGTACATGAGAGCACAAGTCCGTACTGGCACTTGTTGTCTCAAAGAGGAGGAATCACCCAACCTATGATGAAATCGATAGTTACCAAGCTTTACGACACTGTAATACGTCTCTAGCCTAGACTTCTAAATGTTGTGTGTTAGATTCCAAAGCGTTTTTATGTTCATTGAATTTATTTTATAGTTGATATTTCTTAAGAAGTTTTCCTTTCAGGTTCACTGCATGATGTAGATATACAATTCCTAAAATGCAATCTAAGATGATAAACAATCGTTTAATCTTCTTTTTGCATTGAAAATCCTAGCTACTAAAGAAAGAGAAATGAGATCCTTTCAACATAGAGCGAGAGCACACACTAGATGCACTGTCCTAAATCAAAATCAACAAGCAGTCTAAATGCAAATACACATGCATGTATTTTTTTTCAACCTTCTTAATGTGTGAATGACAAAAAGAATGCTAAGTACAAATCTGAATTATTTTTTCAAAGCGACAGTACTAACGATTTTCTCTTCAAAAAACGAAAGGAAGATAATGACGACACTTTACGATTTTGAATTGAAAATTGCATTCGACACTTGAAAAACTACTAATTCAAATCTAATACAAGAGTAACAGTACAATCGACTATCAAGAACAATAGAATTCTTTTCTTTGACTGAAAACAACACTTGCGACACTTCCAAGTCAAAAGACGACAGTTCGATTAAGATACTTCTTTGTAAAAGAGAACTGTAAATGGCACACATTACATAAAAACATTCACAATTCTTTGTACAATGGAGGCCAAATCATGCAAAGGAAGGGAGTTTCTATAGTGGTATACTGATCACAGACAGCAAAACTCCTGAAAAGAGCTGAAGAGTGTGAAGAAAAACCAAAATCTTGAGGCAAAATTAGCCTTTTCTAATCATCACACCTGCAACACTGGGAAACAGGGATGCATCTCGCCTACTGCACACTGGAGGTGCGATGCATCTAGATTTCCTAGAAGAGAGGGTGTGATGGTACAAGGATGAGACTTTACTTGGTCTTTGGTCACAGTTTGCAGCTCAGTTCAGGGATTTAGGCCGAGCAAATGATAGTCAGTAAATGTAAATCACAGGGGCTGATCTAATGAGGTTACTTGAGCCACCACCAGGGAAATTAGGATGTTTGCAAATCAATTGTTCAGTTCATAAACAAAACCCAGAGATAGACTGAAGGAGCATTGATCTACTTTGCACTTGCATATCAAATGCAGTTCGAAGGCTAGCTGGCTTGACTTCAGGCTCCATCTGTAGTTTATAAAGCAAACAAATATAGACAAGCAAACAAGCTATTCACTCCCCAATGGAGTCGCCAATTTATTATCGTGAAATCTAGTGTCTATTCAGAGCTGCTAGTCCCACTAAGACGGTAGCTATCTTAGAAACAAACAAACTAAAGTTACTCTCATTTTCCTTTATGAGAAGTAGATCAGAAGGAAGCAAAAGTACCAACCTCAGTCTTGCACTTGGTTCCTTGCTTGTTTCCTCTCCCTTCTGACAGATCTTTGCCACTCCTCCCTTGCTTACCCTGCTTTAGAGAGCACCTGTAAAGTCAAAGCAACATAACACTATTGAAGTACAGAGACCTATAATCATTAACAATATAGGACCAGATATATATTGACCACACAATTTCATATATCATCAAACATAGAAGAATGTGGAGAAAAACATGAATAGCTTTATTGATAGAAAGAATAGAAGAGAGGATTACAACCCATTGATTTGACCCAGCGTCATCCTCCTAGCATGAAAGCCCTTCTTCACCTCATGAAAAGCTTAGATCACCCAACACTATGATATTTCACCAAGAAACCAATAGCACTTCCTTACAAAATACAAGATTCCAGCCTCTGGATCTCTGGGATGAGGGATCCATATATAGATGCTTGTAGGGGGGTGAGTCAGCTTCTCGGATTTTGATTAGTGTCCTCTCTATGATAGTTCTTGGTTCCACTTGGATATTGATGATCTCTTTCTCATCCCTGGGCGAATTTGGAGAGGCAAGTATCACAGGAGAAGTTTCTAGAAGATTCCATGATCATCCACCTTGCAAACTGTCTCTGCCATTTGTCTACTCTCGCCCATCGCACCCTACAGAAGAGCTTTCTAGTATGCATTGCACTTTTTGCATTGAGCAGGTGCGATGCATTGCACCCTTAGCACTGAGCAGTCTGTATGGTCCAATTTTTACCAGTTCTGAGCGGTTTTCCATGGAGAACTTCCGGGAGATGATGTAATCAGCTGACCTTGTTCCTTTAGGGTATAAAACAAAAATTTTAGGGACTTAGAAGCCCTTGGTTTATGGACATATATGATTTGGTTTGCAGTGCCCAAATATGTCTATGACAATCTGACATCATGTCTAGGAGTAGTTGGCACATTCATCTCAACTGTTTTGAGGTAAGCTCGCTTCCCATGCCTTGTGCAACATTTCTGATGCTTTTTTTGTTTTCACTTGTGGGAGTACTTATTCGGTGCATATAAGATGTATTTTAGAACTCCTAAATGCCTCACATTAATTATCAACCTGGGTAAGCCTTTTTGTTTCAAGAGTGTACACATTATGTGTAAGTGATGGAAATCGTTGGATCTATTATCACCCCAAGAAACTCTCCTAGGTTGTAGTTCGGAGATGCTTGGGAACATAAAAATTCAACTTAATGTTGAAAATGGATGAATGGAAGGAATGATGTTTGTTCAAGTGAGATAACCACTTCTACTATGCTTAACTCCAGACATGCGTGAACACCCCCAGACTACAAGGCTTTAGACCGCTAATTACTCACAGTTTAAAGATTGCGTGAATATGGAGAATACTGACCACACTAGCAGATGCACAAGACCTCATGATGGCCGGTTGCAACCAGTAAGGAAGTCTGCAAATCTACTTCCCTAATGCACAGACAGGATGACAGCTCTCTAGCACTAGGTGAAAAGAAGCCTGAATAACTCATTCACTAATACATGCAAGACTTTAACACATAGATAGGATGACAGCTTCTCTAATTCCAAACATCAGGACCTCAGAAATATAGCATACTAGACATAGCTTGGAACAAAAGAAAAATGGAATGTGAGTAAATAACAACAAAAGAAGCTTGTATTAGCTGAAAATGAAGATGAGACACTGCAAGTATCAAAGTAGTTACACTCTTCAGAAGTTGAACCTTACATCAAAACATCAACCATCAACCCTGATTACATATTGTTTCTAGGAATATATAGAGTTTCATTACAAAGGCACCCGACCATTCTAGGTATGGAGGGGTCATAATTGACCACCAACCACTTTAACTGCTTGATGGAGTCTCTTGTGCGTTTGCTTGCTTCAGTGGATAAATTTGATCTTCTCAGGTGCTCTGTTGTCCTCACGGGTAGGTGGAGTGTCCTTATCTACTAAGCTTCATAGCTGCTAAATGCAGCCACATACTCATACTCGGTCCTTTTCTTTCTGGGCCATACTGTTTGTTGAACACGATTGTTGAGGAGCAAATGCACCAGGTACTGGTAAACTGGTCACCTTCGTCCTTCAGGTGCATGGGATGGTTCATGGACGTGTATAGCATGGTGAGTGTACGAATAGGATGGAGGAGCTAGACTGGTCGTCGGATTAAGAGGATAGATGGTAGGGATTGCTTAGCTATGGGTATCGGGAGATATGGAAGCGGAGTGAGCACGGGCCATTGGATCTAAGTGGACATATCTGACGGTCGTCGGGTGGTGGAAATGCATGGATGTTAATGGGCAGGAATAGAAGACGGGTAGTAAGTGGTATGGCTTGCACCATCGTTAGGGGTTGGGCGGTAAAGTTACAATGGCATGCGATACCACTCGGAGTGCGACGCGTGGTGGCGGGGAAAGGACGAAACCACTTTTCATCACGTGTTATCATCTTAGCGGTTTGAAGGTGCGGGGAGATCGACTGTCGTCTGATCGTGGCAGAGATCACCAGACGGCGGGGAAACGGTCACGTAAGTTACTGTAACAGGAGCCATTAGATCGGGGTGGTGGAGATGTTACTGTGAAGATTTTATAAAGGCACGTGGTCGTATGGACGTGGGTTTTAATGCCTGGGGCTTAAGAATAATCGTTTTTAATATGATTTTTGACAAAAACACAAGAAATGGAGATGAAGGGAGGGTGAGAAAGTGAAGTAAAGGAGAAGGTGAAAATGAACAGTATAGGTCTCCTTTGAGCATAACCAAGAACTGAGCTTATTGCTGACTCTCAAATATCAAAATATGTAGTAGGGCTAACACTGGCTCCTTCTGGGCATGAGATCCTCCCTGTGAGGTCTCAAGAACTACAGACCAATGCCTTACCTGTGAAAACCAAATTAGCAAAATCTCCTAGTGTTCCATTGGGCATGGACTCTAACCAAATCTACACTAAAACTGATTAAAATAACATATTTACAAACTTAAGGCCCCGGAAACCTTAGATAACATAAATTTTTAGAAAATGCTCGTTAACTGGGCCATCAAAAACTGTCTCCCCTTCCATACTCTGCAGTATGAAATTATTGTTCCCTTGGATCTGAGAAATGATAAAAGGCCCTGTCCATAAAGCATCAAACTTCCCATGGTTACCTTTCTTCTCTTTCAATGCGTCCCACTTAAGAACCAAATCTCCAATCCGAAAATTATCTCTTTTTGTCCTCCTGTCAAAAGCTTCCTTCATCTTCTATTGATGTGCTATAGAGCTTTCAACCAGTTGTTCTCTAATCTGATGTACCTCTGCTAAATCAGTGATCCTTTTTGCCATTTCTTCTTCCTCATTCTGCTCTTCTTGTAGGAACTTTGCCACAGGGAGGGCTAACTGAATTGGAAATACAGCTTCAGTGCCATATACCAGCTTGAAAGGAGAATTCCCCGTGGATTTCTTGTTGGTTATTCTGTCAGCCCACAACGCATACTTGAGTTTAGAATCCCAATTCCTTTTATTGTCGTCCAACAAATTTTTAATTATCCTTATCAGGCTTTTGTTGGAAGATTCTGCTATACCATTGCCTTGAGGGTAGTATGAGGTGGAATGAACCAGCTTAATGTCCATTGAGTTACACATGTCCACCAATTCTTTTGCCCTGAAGGCTTCTGCATTATCTGTGACTATTTTATGTGGACAACCAAATCTGGTGAAGATATTCTATCTCAAGAACCTTATGACCACATGGTGATCAACCTTTCTAGTAGGGATTACTTCAATCCATTTAGTGAAATAATCAGTGGCAACTAAGATCCATCTGTGTTGGCCACTAGAATGTGGATTGATTTCTCCAATGAAATCCAAGCCCCATTGCTGAAGAGGGCCACTAGCATGTATGGGTTTTAAGGGCAGGGACTTCAATTGTTGCTTCCCTTCAAATCTTTGGCTCCTGTCACAAGATTTAACAAATGAAAAGACATCAGCAAACAAGGTGGGCCAATAGCATCCAACCCTGAGGATCTTGTGGGCTGTAGTTTTCCAATAATAATGACCTCCACATAGGCTGGAATGAAACTGCTGCATCACTTCCATGGATTGTTCTTTGTCTAGACACCTCAAAAGAATCCCAGAGGGGTCCCTCCAGTAGAGCAGGTTTTCATGAATGCAATATTTTGCTACCCTGAGTTTAATAGTTCTGGCTTGGCTTGAACTTAGAGGAACTTCTAGCTTCAACAAGAATTGAGCTATTGCAGAGTACCAATCACAAGAAGCTATATTTTCTGCTAATGACTAATTTTTCCCTAGTTCAGCTGTTTCTTCTACTGTGTGACCATTTTCTGAAATCATACTTATCAAATTCATATCCATCATTCTACAGTTTTCTTTAGCCATTAATCTGGCAAGGCCCTGACCTCTAACAAGCTTGGTGGGCTTGAATTCTATATTAAATTCAATTAGCTTTGCAATCCATTTAGCCCTTCTTCCATCAGCATCAGGCTACATTAGGACATCTTTTATTGAAGTGGAAGGTACGTACGCAATTATCTTGGAATGCAGAATGTAAATTCTAAAAGATTTCAAAGATCTTATAAGATCATATGCTTGTTCTCAATGATATCATACCTCAGCTCAACATCCCTTAAGGTTTTGCTGAAAAATGGCACTAGATTCTCTGAGCCTTCCTCATCTGCTTGCATCGAAACTACTGCAAGGGTGTCAGCCGAGGCAAATGAGAATATATGGAACTCCTTGCTATAATCTGGACTACTTAAAGTAGGAGCTTCCATAATAGCTTTCTTAATGGACTCAAAGGATCTTCTTGCTACATCAGTCCATTTGATCTCTGACCCCTTTTTCAACATGGAGGTAATATGCTTTAAAAGTTCTACAAAATTTGGAATAAACTTCCTCACAAAATTTATTTTTCCCAGAAAGGACTGGATATCCTTCTTTGATCTCAGGATAGACAAGGTCTGTATTGCTGTTACTCTTTCTGGGTCAATCCGAACACCTACAGTAGAAACAACATGTCCTAACAGCTTGCCTTCTTCTAAAGAAAACTGTGACTTTTTAGGATTGACTAATATCCCAAACCTTCTGCACTTCAAGAACACTTTCTTCAAATGCTGAAAATGGTCATGATGGCTATTGGAGTACACTCTTGTATCATGTAGGTAGATAAGGACAAACTTATCCTGCTCTCCTACAAATGCTATAGCCATAGCTCTTTGAAAGGTAGCTCCAGCGTTCATCAACCCAAAAGGCATCTTAGAGTACATAAAAGTGCCCCAAGGAGTGGTGAATGCAGTCTTCTCTTGGTCATATGGATGTACAACAACCTGATTATACCTTGAAAATCCATACAGGAAAGACATCACTTTGGCCCCCGAGACCTTCTGCAGCAAATGCTCCATCTTGGGTGGAGGATAATTGTCTTTCTTAGAGCATTTGTTTAAGTTTCTGAAATCAACACAGAGCCTGATTTCTCCACTTTTCTTCCTCACCACCACCAAATTAGCTACCCTTTTTGAATATCTGAGAGGGACTATGATTTTGGCAGCCAGTAACTTCTTTATTTCTTTTTCAACTAGGGGAAGGAGCAAGGGATTTATGGGCCTCAGCTTCTGCTTGAAAGGGATGGTGTATTTCTCTAAAGGAATTTTGTGTTGGATGATATTCTTGTCATATATCTTCAAGTCACTATATTCCCAGGCAAAGACATTGGAATATTTCTTCATTAAATTGCAACACTCAGAACTTTGGGCAGCAGATAGATGTGTGGACAGATTTATGTATCTTGGTCGATTTGGATTCCCTATATTATGCTTACAGACTACAGATTGGTATTCTTCTTGGGCAGCCTTATAAGGCACATCATTCTAGTCAAACAACTTTCCAAAGGGACTAGACCGTTAGGTATCTGATTACTGGGCAGTTGGACAATGCTATCTTTACCAATTCTGTTTCTAAGCTGGGATTGGGAACTTTCTTCCAAGGCTTCATTCTCTTGATTAATTTGTAATTCAGAGAATTCATCAATGACTTGCGGAAACCTTTTCACTTCATCATCATCTTCAAAAACTTTCCAATGCTGGACATTATCAGGCAAGGATGGTATATATTTCATTTGAACTTCATAAACTAGTCTGGGAGGCATGGGAGGAATAAACATGATGGTAGACACAGCAAGGGAATCAACAAGCTGGTTCTTAACTCTAGGGATGTATGAGATACAAAAACTATCAAAAAGGTCTTTGAGTCTCCATACCTCATCTCTATATGCTTTCAGCCTTGGGTGCTTTTCTTGAAAAGTTTTGTTCACTTGCTGAATGATAAGGTCGACATCCACAAACACCTTTATGTTTTTGATTCCTCTGTCTTTTTCTCTGTTAAGACCCAATATCAGAGCCTCATACTCTGCTATATTGTTGGTGACTTGGAAATCCAACATAAAAGATAGATGTGTGCTTTCTTGTTTTGGAGATACCAGCACCACCCCTACTACTGCAGCCTCGTTGGAACATGCTCTATCAAAGAACATCTCCCAAACCTAACTTCCTTGCTCTCCCTCAACCTGATTGACTGGTTTCTTTAGCGGCAATAAGTCCTTCTACGATTATTCAATTTGGAGAATACATGCTCCAAAGTCGGTGTCCACAGCATAGATAGGATGATTGAAAGGATTCTTCTCATCACTGATGATGTAGGCTAGTTGTGCTTCTCTATACAATCTCCTGCTTTCTCCTCCAAAAATTGGGACAGTGGCATAAGATAAATCATTTTGTACTGTCTCACCTAGTCTCTTAATCCATCCTCTGGACAACAACATGCCAAACTTAGGAGCGACGCCTGCTACCACAATGTCCGTCATCATACTCTTCATGGGCAGCTGAGTTAGGGTAATAGTTAAATCTTTGACTAATCCCAGACATTTGACCTTTTTGGAATCAAAGGAGAATAGATCATGATATGGTCTGGTGATATCAAGGCCTAACTCCTCCATGATAGTTTTGGGCATCAAATTGTGGTTGGCCCCTGTGTCTAGCAAGAAATTGTGGAGGATTTTGTCATGAATGGTCAACGAGACATAAAATGATGGAGAATTATCATCAGCAGGTTCAGTCATTGGGCTAAGCACAACTGTAGGCTTATCATCTTGCAAATTGACATAGTCGGTGGGGGCTTGTATGGATTTCAGCTCAAGAGCATCAAGAATAGGCTTTCTAAAAACTTCACTCTTTGCAAGTTCTATCAGAGGCATAGATATTTTTAATTTCTGGACTTCTAATTCCAAGCTAAAATGGGAAGGGGACTTGTTAGGACCTCTTACCTCTTGAGCTGGTGCTTTAAGGATGGCTGGGTCAATTGGTGCTCTTTTTTGTCTGATATGCTGTGGCTCTTTTAGGATAGCAGCTTTTTGAGCAGGATTCTCCTTGACATTATTTGCTTTTGACCTCAGACTGTAACTTTGTTGCTCATCAGTTTTCATAACAGCCTCTTTGTCCCACCTTTGACTGGTTTGGTCCCGCAACAATGATTCTTTGTAGGTAGCAAATGTAAAAAACGCAACACTACCTTTATCTTCCATGCACTGAATTTCATCCTCTTCTTCAAACTACTCATCCTCCATGACTACGTTTTGGAAAGGAGATTTAACCTTTTGTTCTTCGTTTGATTCATTACCCCTCTGAATGATTTACAATTGTTCATTTTCTCTTCTGAATGGATTTGGGTTTCTTGGAGCAAATGTGTTTGGAAGCCTTCCCTTTCCAGAGCATTACTCAATCTTTAGCTTAGATATCTCAGCAGCGAATGACTCTATCATCTTAGTCATCTTATCTAATTTAGGTTCTGAAGATGAAGCAAAGGAAGAAGAAGCCTCACCTCTATGCCTCCTCCTATCAGCATGACTTTTGAGCTTTTCTACATCCATGATATTGGATTCCACCTCAGGGGCTGCATCTTGCATTTCAGCTAGAGTGGCACATCTTCTTTCTCTCAATAGCAGGCAAAAATCAGAGTCAAAAGAATTGGCATAAGTGAGTTTGGCAGAGGTGGGGGTTGGCATTACTTCAGCTGATATCTTACTATACATACGATTGAATCTTTTATTAAAATTAGGCAATGATTCACCATTTTCCCTCTTGAGGTTTCCAAACTCTGTATGGTAATATAGCAAGTCTTTTTTTATCTCCCCAATGCTTCAGAAATACATCATTTAATGCTTCAATTTCTGCTATAGACCTAGGGGTCAATTATCTGAACCACTTTCTAGCCTCTCCATCAAGGATCTGACCAAACACTCTCATCCAGACATTGTCCTCACTGATATCTAGGTTATCAGCATAATTATAAAAAGACTCAAGATGTTCTTTAGCTGTTACTCACTCTGTATCAGTGAACTTGGGCATATATTTCTGATACTCTCTAGCAGGCATAGCATTCAAAGGAACAGGCAAGAACAAGGGTCCACACATAGTAGCTATGATTCTTTCCATCTTTGTGGGTGCTTGCTGGCATGCCATGATTGAGGTAGGTGGAAGGATACTGGCAGATTGGATAGCAAAAACCAATGAAATAGATGACAGAGACAAGGGAATATGATGTACTGTATGGGAGGCTTTCTTTGGACTGAGATCGAAAGGGGAAATAAATGAACAAGAATCTTTATGAATCTCTGAGGATATTTCTTCACTACCAATGCTAGGCTCTATATATTCAAACTGTATATTCTCAGCTATAGGCCCTTCTTGCAGAGATACATAAGGTTTTTTAGGTTACCTGATCCTGATTCTCCTTTCTGTGATGTTTTCCTTTTCTTAGCAATCTTCTCAGAGTCAGGCACTGGGTCAGCTGGTGATTTCTGAGGATTTCTCTGGGTATGCCTCACAAACTGAGCCAGAAATATAATGTGGAGTTGCCACTAGGTTGATCCTCCAATGGAGTCACCAGATAGATGATTACAACCAGAAATGTGTCCAGGCTTTGTCTATCATCAGCTGGAACTGTGTTGTTTTCCCAGGGAAGCTGAGCTTCAATTTTCTCTCCCCGACAATGGCACCAATTAATGTTATCACCCCAAGAAACCCTCCTAGATTGTAGCTTGGAGATGCTCGGGAACATAAAAATTCAACTTAATGTTACGAATGGATGAATGGAAGGAATGATGCTTGTTCAAGCCAGATACCACTTCTACTATGCTTAACTCCAGACATGCATGAACACCTTGTTGAAGCCCCAAAAATTGGGTCTACAAAAAGGGGGATACCCACCCAGTCTGAACCTTGGTTAGCAACTCCTTTTCTGTTTCGTGTAGTGGGTCCGACTAGGGATATGGGAACAGTTTCCCAATTTATGTGCGTGTGTGTGTTGAGATATGATATTTCCTTTCTAAAAGTTCCTAAAGTAAAATTCTTTTATTCTAACTCTAATATAATAAAATGCAATTGTATTCTAATAAACAGAAATATCTAATTCTACACTAACCTGGGATGAAATCGTTTCGTTATGCGATCTAAAATGATTTCAAATAAATTGGTAATAAATATCATTCAACTGTTATGAGAAGAAAATTCAATAGAGATAAACCACTTCGTATAAAAAGTTAGACGAAACAGTTGTGAAAAACATATCGCATAATAAGCTACTCATATATTAAGCATCAATAAATAGTTATCACCGTAAAAAACAGCCAAATGATAACTCAAGCATTCACGCATCAATAGATAAATAACTGAACATAAATATCACTTTAACACAAAGGCAGAAATAGTTAAGAGATAAAAGTACCATTTATAACTATTTCTACTTGTGAGCTTCAAGCGATAACGATTTATCTCTTCTTAATTCAACATCCACTAAGAGTACAGAAGTGCAACATCAGTAGCAGATATTAAATGTAGATATCAATAAATCATGTTCCATTCATTCATCAAAACCTCCTTGGAGGGTGCAAAAGTGGATGTTCTAAGGACAAGTTTTTGACAAATTTTAGGACCCTTCTCTAAATGCATGAGAAGGGTTTAAATACTACTAATTCTAAAAATAACTTATTACAAAAATGTAGGATACGGTTTAAATGACCATCCTCATTTTAGGAAAAAATAAAGCAAAATTAATACTAACAATAAATCTAAAATTAAAACTAAATAACTATTCCTGTATCTGTCCCTTGAAATTGCAAGCGTTCAGCATTTTCTTGAGAAGAGTTGGCTGGCCGACTTCCGACTTTAATTGTCTAGCGAAAATGGAATCGGCAAGAGCGGGCGCCATCTTCTCGGCGGAATCGATGATGCATTTGAGAGTCATGCACCGGCTGTGTGGTTTTACCAAATATGTCCAGTAAGAATCCCAATTCAACTTACTTAATCTTTTGATTGATTCTACCTTTCTTGAGCCTTCTGTCTCCAGCTTGTCTGCAATTGCTGTGCATATACACATACCATTTTCAAGATATTTGTGACAAATACCACTGGTTTTAGGATTCAAGCTTTATTTTTTTACCTCTAGCTTTCTTTCCCACAAACTTCTTGGCTTACAGGTGACTAAGCAGTTAGAGGCTTTCTTCTTCAAGAGGTTTTTCCTAGCAATGTGTGATTAGCGCCTAGCGCTAATCGCGCATCGAAAACTCCCTCTGTTTCTTGATCCAGGCTTCCCTGGTGTGATTTTTTACCTCTTGCGCGCTTTTTGTTGGTGGATATAAAGCTTAAATTTTATGAGAATAACGATTCCGTAAGTTCTTGACCTTGAGTCTTAGATTGTCTATCTGTGATGTCAGTGCTGTCTAGCACCCATTTAACCATGTCCATGTAGGGAAGAATTTTGGGCCTCGCCACTATCCGGTGTAAGAGCAAACAAGATAGCTTTGTAATAGATGCCTTAGAAGAACCACGTGAGCCTTTAGTAGATGTAACCTTCATCACTTTGGGATTCTCTTCCTCAAGTAGATTGTACATGCCTTCCGAAGTAGTGATACCAACATCTCTGTTATAGGCGGTGTTTGTATACAAGGGCATCATTTCTTTGTCTTCAGAGCTCAGATATTTTCCTTTCTTTCCCATAATATCCTAAGTAGTGCTTTGTATAGTTCTCTGTTCTTTATTCCTACAGTTTACAAGTGAGGTGAGAATGATGATAAGGAAAGGTGACGGGAAATCCTTAAATGCATAAGACATATAAAATATACCACCTTACGTGAAATGGCTCTTCAATAATCACAATACCATATTTCATTAACAATTGGCAACTAACTCATTAATTAGCATTAAAGCGCATAACCAGTTCTCAGTTTATGGAAAAAGCTTTCTCGAACAATGAGCCTAAAAAGATCTGTGATGAAACGATTTTGTAATTTTCTTCGCAACATCGTAGATCGCTTTGTCGCAGTATTGCAATATCACAATATCACTGGAGCACGGCATATGATATTTATCCGTTAGTGTGTTTTCCGCGAAATGTGATTTGCGATATGCGCCATCGCATATCGGCAGTTTGAGGTTTTTTTAGCATAAGTGATATTTGATGCATGCGATGCGATGAAGTTTCACATTACAATCTCGCAATCTTAGAATTCTGCTTGTAAGGAGGTATCAATTATCCTTTTTGCGATGCGATATTTCTTAAGAATTGATTTTATCTTACCTTATCATAAAACTTAAGCTTTTTAGATTTTTCTAGGGTATTTTCCTAAGTTTATGATGGTAAGTTTTATTGAAAAAATGAAATACAAGAACGAATTGATTTTTTAAATTCTTGACTAAGGACTCCCACTTATTTAGTATTAGTAATAACACTAAATAAGAAGTGGGGGTTGTTGCTGGCCACAAAAATTGGCGATTCACTTGGAAGAACCAGTTATCTCTGTTTTCTTTTGAATTTTATAAACTTCCAAAACAAAATTTTCCAGAAAATCAAACTTTATTGTAGAAAGACAAAGTACATTATGCTTTTACCAATCAATGATATTTCATTTCTTCTATTTTTAACTTTGATTATTTACTCCCTCAAGTCAGTCCTTGTATCTGCATCAGTCACTACTTGGTTCATAAAGATAAAAATAAAGCTTTCTCTATAAATCAATTTTTAATATGGTCATTTGTTGTAGGTATAGCCTTTGCTGCTAGCAGGCGTTTATAGCCTCGACAAGGTAACTTACCTGTTACCCAACAATGATCCTATATCCTACTTAGAGAAATATACAACTTTCAAAGAGAAATCCATATCCACACTTATTGCTTTCATATTCTTTTTTACCCTTAAAGGACAATGTCTTGGTTTGGTAGCCAATTTATGACAGTGTCATTCACTTGATTTATAACATTGCTGAACAAGCTGGCTCATGATGAGACCCCTTGTCTTTTTATTGCAACAATCTTGAGTCATTGCCTTGCTGTGTATGCATTATTGGAAAAGTCAGGAAGCTATAATATCTATGATCATGATAAGTTGGCTCGTGATGAGACCTCTTACTCTTTAAGTTTAAAGTGTACATTGGATTGTTCTCTGAACGTTGTAGGTTCCTAGGTGGGGAGGAAGTCATTGTTTCCTTAAGATAGCTCTGGAAGACAATGGTAGAGTTTTTTGGAAAGAGCTTTTCTACAGAGAACCTTTGTTTTGTTATTGATACCTTTTATTGGACTGATACAAAACAATTTCCCACTAGAGGTCGCTTTTCATCAAAATTTACAAGGTTGAAACTAGTATCATTTCTAGGCCTAGAGCCTTTAACTATATCTTTCAATAATAAGGATCAATTTTCTAGAAAGAATTCTATTTATACAAGTGAAAAAACAAAATCTAAAAGAGAATTTGTGTCTTTTTCGAAAATCTCAAATGCAACCATTTACAACTCGTTTTATTATGAAAATTAAAACAAAAACTAATCTACAAAATAGGAGAATGATCTCCAATGGAAAATATTTCTTCAGGATCTGTCCATTGACAGGTAAAGAATCTCTTTTTCCTGTTAAATCCTGTAACATAAAAGTAGATGGACCTATGAATTCTGTGATTTGGAAAGGTCCAAGCCACATTCGTTGAAATTTCGTATGTTTCCCTTTTTCCTCATGAGCCTTGTCCCATTTTAAAACTAGATCTCCCATCTGAAAGTCTTTTCTGGATATCATGTTTGAATCAAAAGAGGATTTTACTAATGCTTGGTGATGAGCATGAGTTTTTTTGGCCCGTTCTCGCTGTTTTTCTAACTTATTATTTCCAGTTGCCTTAGTTGTAAGGAAGAAGTTGGTGCTTCATCAATATATTGAACTAAGGCTAAAGAGGGAATTGCTAAATGAGTTGGAAGAACCACTTCTTTCCCATAAACTAAATTAAAGGGAGAAGTGCCAATAGAGGCTTTCTACATTATTTGATCTGCCCATAAAGCATATATTAAGGACTTATGCCAATTCTTGTGATTTTGATCAATGGTTTGCTTAATAATTCTGATTAAGTTTTTATTTGTAGATTCAACTAACCCATTCCCTTGTGGGTAATAATTGGTAGAGTATTTAAGCTTGAAACCCCTTTTGAGTGCAAATTCTGTCATAGCCTTACCAGAAAAATATGAGGCATTATCAAACATTAAAGCAGAAGGCAACCCAAACCTGGTGATTATGAATTGATCTATAAATTCGATGATGTGTTCAGCATTAGCCGTCTTGAGTGGAACTGCTTCTACCCATTTAGTAAAGTAATATGTTGCTGTAAGGATATATTTATGCTGTTTAGAGGAGTGAGGAACGATCTCACCTATTATGTCCAATCCCCATTGATCAAAAGGTTGTTCAATGTTCACTGGTTACAACAGAAATAATGGTTTCTTTTGTTTCCCAGTAGCGGTTTGAAAAACTTGACATTTCCTTGCGTAATTATTAGAGTCTTTGAATAGTGTGGGCCAGTAGTAGCCTGCGCGTAGGATTTTATGTGCAGTAGTGTCTCCAGCATAGTTTCCACCTGCTGGCCCATCATGGATTTCCTGCAAGACTTTTTTAGCTTCAGATTTCTCAAGACATCTAAGGAGAACATAATCATAATTTATTCTAAAAATAACATCATTTACGAGCTGATATTGTTTAGCTTTCAATATTAGAGCTATTTTCTTGGTATGATCGAGGTTTGAAGGAGCATATCCATTCTTTAGATAAAATATGATCAGCATATAATGATTCAACATCGTTTAGGCTTACCTCGTACATTTGGATCTCTGTAGATGGTATTTCAGAAATAAGCGATGCTCCTGCCAGCATTTTACAAAAGCCTTGCCCTTTTACAATGCTTGCTGGTTTGATTTCTACATCATATTCCTGTAAGGTAGTAATCCAATTGGCTCTTTTCTCACCCACATCTTTTTGTACTAAGAGATTTCTTACCGCTGGAAATGGTGCTATGATTTTTGTATGGGTTTTAAGTAGAAAGGGTCTGAAATATTTAATTGCTTTGAAAATAGCGTAAGCTTGTTTCTCTACATCTGAATAATTTAACTCAGCCCCCTGTAAATTTGAACTGAAAAAAGAAATTGGAGCTTCTACCTTGTCTTGATTTGCTTGAGTGAGTATCGCAGCATATGATCTATCAGAGGCAAATGTATATAAAATAAAAGGATCGGAAAAATTTGGAGTTGCTAAAGATGGAGCATTAACAATTGCTTGTTTGATTAGATTGAATGCCTCATATTCGTCTTGGCCCCATTTGAAGTTTGAGTTCTTTTTAATCATTGCTTGTAAAGGAGACACGATTCTTGAAAAATCTAGAACAAATCTCTTTACAAAATTAATTTGACCAAGGAAAGATTGCATAGCTTTTTTGTTGTGAGGTACGTTTATTTAAGAAATCTCCTTGATTCTATTAGGATCAATATGAATTCTAGTTTTTGACACTATGAATCCAAGAAGTTTTCCTTCACTTAATACAAAAAAGGATTTTTTTGGGTTAAGCGAAATTCCATACTTTTGAAAAAGTTGGAAGATTTGTTTTAGATCTCTAAGATGATTGATTCATTTCTTAGAATATACAGTTATATCATCCAAATAGATTACCACTGATCTGTTAACTAATCCCTTGAATGCGATGTCCATGGCTCGCTGAAATGTGGCACCAGCGTTGAATAGACCAAAGGGCATCTTTTGATATGTGTAAGTGACTCATTTTGTTCTGAATGTCGTTTTTAATTGATCATCGGGATGTACCAACACTTGGTTGTAACCTGAGAATTCATCCAAGAAAGACATTAATTCTGATCCTACAACTGCCTGTAATATTTGCTCCATGGGAGGCAAAGGAAAATTATCCTTTTGGCAGGCTTTGTTAAGGTTTCGAAAGTCAATGCAGATTTTGATGTCTCCATTTTTCTTTCTAACGGGAACCATATTGGAAACCCATTTGGAATGTCGAACAGGAAAAATAATTTTGGCTTTCAATAACTTATTGAGTTCAGATTTGATCTAATTTTCTAGATTAGGATGGATCTTTCTCAGCTTTTGCTGGACAAGTTTTTCATCGTCTATCATTGCGATAGTATGTTGGATGATGGAAGTGTCATAAGTTTTGAGTTCATCATAGTTCCATGCAAAGACACTTTTGTATTGTCTCAAGAGACAAATATACACTAATTTTCCTTCAGGAGCTAGGCCAACGCCTAGGTTGATATTCTGTGGTTTGGTATCAGTTCCAAGATGTACTAATTCATAGTTCAAAGTTGAACTTTGTAGTTTTGAATTGGTAGATCTTTTGAATCGATCTTTCAAATCATAAAGGTCTTCTAACTTGACTAATGACTTTTGCATAGCATTGTTAGTGCTATCTTGCTGCAATTGTCTGTCATGTTGGTCCTCATCAATTATTTGATTGGTGTAGGATCCTTCAGATGTGAGGAAACTCACAGTACCAAGATCATTGTTGAAAATCCTCCAATTGGTAATGTTATTAGGAATTGAGGGTCTAAAGATTAATTCTATTGTAAATCGATCAGGGCTATAGTCTTCTAAAGGAATGATCTTGGAAGCTACGTTAGCTAGGAGTTTTTCACTAGCATTCTGGAGTTTGGGAATTGATGAAATATTAAATGCTATAAAATGTTCAGTTAGATCTTGAACTAAAGATTGGTAATGTTTTAAATGATCTGATAAACAATGTATAGTATTGCGTACCTATCTGATTAAAATTTTAGAATCTCCGAAAACTTGAAGATATTTGATGTCTAATCCGATTGCTTTGTATAATCCTTGGACTAAAGCCTCATACTCTATGGTATTATTGGCGCAATTGAATTTGAGTCTACAAGTTAGGGATAGTTTTATTTCCCTCTGGACTGATTAGCATGCATCCTGCTCCTGCTCCTTCGTTAGACTTAGAACCGTCAAAAAATAACTTCCAAAATAAAGATTTATTTACAGGACTATCTATAAAATTAATACATTTAGAACTATCTGTTTGAGAGAAATTTTCTACTTGAGATAAAAAAAAATGTTCTAATTAAGGTGAAGTATGAGCATTAAAATTTCCTAGGAAAGAATCTACTTAGTAGTTTCCAATGATATTATTGTTGTATGCTACCAGTTCATTCTCTCCTTCCAGTTTTCTTACTATGTATTTCTAATGTTTTTCTCACTTAACCTTTATCTGATTTGGTTTACCATTGTAAGGGAGCCACATGTGGGACCAATCAGTGGCAAAGTATCCATGAATTTTTTCTCACCAATCTCTGCTAAGAATTAAGCCATAAAATTCCAAAATATTAGCAACTAAAATGTCGATAACTTGAAATATCTTTGGATTAGATGACAGCCTTATGGTACCCTGATTTAACTCGCCGATCACTTCGACTTGCGATCGGTCTAGCTGAACTATGCGCACAGTAGATTTTTGTGGTTGAACGTTCAACTTTGCACATATTGATTTTGGTAGAATATTAGATGAAGCTCCAGAATCCACTAAGCAATTATGGAAATTTTTATTGAAAACTTCATAAGTAAGAAGAAATGGGGGAGTATGAGATCTCAACCTTCCTCCAATTAAAGCGATATCGTTTGGATCAACTTTATTAATCACATTAGCTAGAGGTCTTCCCATTTCATGGGAAGCTTGAGAGATTATAGCGGCGGGAAAAGGTGCAACTGGTACAACTTGTAATTCTTTCAAAAGTATCTTTTACTGGTGTTTTAACTTGCTCAATTCGTAAAAAGTAATGTCAGCCCTAGTCTTTTTCATTTATTCTATGATATTATACTCCATTTCATCTGAAATGATTAGCGTTTTTTATGGAGTTGATGAATCTACTTGGACTGGGCTGGTTTGAGTCGGTTTAGGTGTCGTTTTCTTGGCTGCGACTTTGTCCTTAGTCACTGAGGTTGCACTCTTTGGCTTAGGAGTAGGTTGAGGAGGATCAAGTTGATTTCTACTTCGAGTACTAACCGAGGATGCCTCTTGATCCTCTTCATCTGGGATTATGAAATCCCACATACCTCGTACCTCTACAACTTCTTCTTCATTGGTATGTTCTTCAGTAGCAATATCTTCTTGTTTTTCTTCCGATTTAGCATTTGTGATAGCATTTGGTGATTTTGAATTGGCCGAAGGGTTTCTTCTATAAGGTTTGTACGAATTTTTAGAAGAAGTTTCTACCACTTGTTTCTTAATGTCGACCATCTCATTAGACATGGCTTTCAAAAATTTTTGCAATCCTTCTAAATCGAATGGATCTTTCGATTGTTTTTTCTTGGGATCTTCTTTGAAAGTAACCTTCTTGGATTTTCATTCTTTTATCGCGTTTTTCTTTTCTAGAGCTATGATATGTTTCTCTATCGCTATTGCTTCCTTCATATTGTGAGCTAAAGTCGTTCTATTAGCCCTATCAACAAAGATTGCTATGTTTGATGGTAATGCAGTGATGCACCACTCACTTCGCACTTCTTCGCTAGGCTTGGAAGCAGCAGGAATTTTATTTAATAGTTTATTGAAACGTG